>CM064328.1:4951581-7351581 GCA_032595735.1 Pelochelys cantorii
ATCCGGGCCCATGTTGCTCCCTGGACCTCAGCCCCCTCTTCGGGACACTGCCCTCCGGCCACATCCGCCTCTCGATTCTCACCCCCTGTCAGGGGTATCCGCAGCGCTCCATCCTTCCCCACCACCATGGCCAGCGGCAGCCCCCACCGTCTAGCCCAGGGCTACTCAATATGCGGCTCGCTGGCCACATGCGGCCCACGGCCTGTTTGTTTGCGGCCTGTTTGTTTGCGGCCTGCAATGCAGTTTGGTTTTACGCAGGGCTCAACACGTGGCCCACAGCTGAGAGCCAAAACAAACAAGTGGTCGATATCATGGTTGGTATGCATTTTCGTTTCTGTTGAGCTGCGTTTTAGTCGTTAAATTCCTGGACTGTCATTGCTCATTAAAAGTGCTGTCCTATGGGAGGAAATCGGGTAACTATTGCATTTTATAAATATCAGCAACACTGACTTAAATGGGGCCTGCGTGTTGCGTAGTCTTGCCTTCATCTTTGTATTCATGCCCGTCAGTGTGAAAGAAGTTAGTTGCATGTATATTTGTATATATATAGGCAACCACACTTAAGCTGCGGCCCTCGGCATGTGCTGTGAGTATCATTGTGCCCCCAGGGCTTCCAATGTTGAGTTGCCCTGGTCTAGCCCCTCGCTTCAGGGGCAAGCTGCACTCCCTCTCCATGATTCAGAGTGGCTGGGGGACCCAGACCTAGTGGCAGCAGCCTTGTCCTGCCCCCTTTCCCTCCCCCTTTGCTGCTCATGCTCCCTGGGCCACTGCCCCTTCTCAGCCCTTGAGTCCAGGCTGGTCGAGCCTGCAGGTATCAGGTCAGAGCCTCCTCTCAGCTCCCCTGAGCCTGCCCAGCCGTGCTCTGTCCAAGGTGCTTCTCCCAGGGAACCATCCTGCCCCACCCAGGCCAGCACCCAGCTCTGCTCTGCTGAGCAACTCCTTATAAACAGGGCTGCCCCCGCAAGCCGCCCTCTGATTGGCTCCCTCTGAGTCTCTCCCTGATTGGCCGGGGCTCTGCACAGGCGCCTCCCCACCCCCGGCCTGATATAACCCCTTGTGGCCGGAGTGGGGCAGCCCCACTACTGCCGGGGAAGCCAGGGAGGTAGTCGAAGGCTCAGGGACAAAGCAGCACAGTCGGGCTTTGTAGCCCTTGGCGGCCGACTGCAGGGCGGGAACTCAGAGTAGAGGCTGGTCCTGGGTCCCTACCAGCCACTGAGGTCATGGCCCAGGCCACGCAGTGGCCAGCCTGGATCAGTGGGTCAGGGAAAGACGTTGCTGCCTGGCCCCAGAAGCGGCCATGTCGGGCGACCCAGCCAGAGGGCCAAGTGCCAGCGAGGAGGCTGCAGGCCTTGGGGCAGGAGAGGCAAATGGTGGGGCACAGAGCCTGGGGGCTGGGGTGGAGGTGGGAGTCAGTGGGGCTGGGGTGATGGTGGAGGGTGTGGGGGAGGCAGCAGAGGAGCCGAAGGGACTGAGGGAGTCCTCAGGAAGGGGTGAGCAGTGGGAAAGTGGGGAGGGAGGGAGAGAGGAGGATGTGTAGCCGTCTGGGGGAGGAAGCTGGTAGCTTCTGATTGGGGGGGAAGATGCGGGAGGGGGTGGCTGCTAGGTCACCAAAATACAAGTTTGCCCAAGGAGACATTTCCCTGAAAGCAGGGCTGAAGGTGAGCAGGTGATCACCAAGGGTGCTGTGATCAGGGGGCACCTGGTAAGAGGGTGTTGCGGGAAGGGACCTTGGCATCCCCCAGGAAAGTGGCTGGGACCCTCACTGCCAGCGCAGTGTTTTTATTCACTGCAATACTGTGCCCCACGGCCTCTGATGCTCAGCACCCAGAGATTTCAGCCCCAGCGACCAGGAACAGAACCAGAGCTCCCACACCCACCCAACCCGCTCTGCCTGCCCACAGTGGGGCGGGGAGGCTCACACGGTGCCTGGGACTCCTCAGGCAGAGCCCACGGCCTGGGAGGAGACTTGGGGCACTTTGCGGCGGGGGAGGGAAGCCTGTCCCTGAGCTGTCTGGGTCTGTGTCCCCGCAACCCAACTGGCAACTTTCCCGTGGGACCCAGCAGGGCACAAAAATGCCTGAGCACGCCATGGAGACTGAACTCTGCCCGGGGGCCAGAGGAAATCCCCCCAAGTCAGATCTGAGGTGCACTAAGCCAGGGTGGGCAGAGTCAGGCGGTGTCCACATTGGCACTTTCCTGGCTAAAGCATTTGTCACTCCGGGGTCTGAAAAAGAAGCCCCCGAATGAGAAACATTGCCACGGTGAAAACCACCGGTCTAGTCAGCCCTCCAGCGGTGGAACCAGCCCTTCTATTGAGGAATCTCTGGCCCCTCGTCGGGCTGGTTTTATTCTGTGGCCGGGAGAGCTCTCCCCTGACGATAACAGGGGGCTGCACTGCTCACCCGGCAGCAGCGCGACCGCAGTGGCACTGCCGTGTGGCTGTGAGCGGCGCGGTGCAGACGGGCCCTTCGGGGGCTTTTCCTCCCACAGCCTCTGCCCACCCAGCACCTTCCACCCGCACCACGCTCCCTGCACAGACGTGAGGGCAGGGAGGGGACAAGTTGCTTTTCTCTCTCCTGAGCCGTTTTGCAGCCTCGGCTCTGAGGTAACCGGCCCTTCCCTGGGCCCTCGGTGACCGGCCTGTTCACAGCCCCTTGGGCCCGCTCTGCACGACGGCCCGAGACACGAGTGACCACACGGCACACGCCAAGCCCAGGCCTGCTCTCATTTAATGGGAGGAGGGAACAACATTTCTGTAGAGAGTCGGGGACCCGCTGCCGCGGCTGCTCCTGGTCCAGGGCGGGTGGAGCCCTCCAGGCTCATTTCCACTTTGTGAGGGGGAGGCAGCAGAAGGACTTGGGGCAGTCGTACGTCAGGGTCTCATACTCGTATTTGCCGCATTTCCAGTCGCAGCGACCAGCACAGCCCTTCTTCTGCCCTAGGCCTGCGCCAGACACAGAGAGTCCAGGTTAGAGACAGGAGCTGTGCTCACAGGACATGGGGCCCCACCATGCCGGCCCCGCCCTCCCCCAGCAGTTCTCACACAGCACAGACGGGGGGCTGTCCCTGACACCATCACCCCGGTTCCCAAACACTCCTATTCATGGCCCGTCCCAAGGGGTCAGACCGACGGGGCAGCTGAGTGGCCGTTTCTTGCCCTAGAAGGGAAGGGCTGCTCAGTGCGGCGGGGGCTGCCTTCCCCTTCCTGAGGCATCGTCCGCCACATGGTTAGTGTCTCCTGGAGAGCCCCTCCATGGTGACACCTGCCCTGACAGATACCAGAGCTCTAACCAGCTCCCGCATGATGTCCTGAAAGACTCCAGAGTCAATTATAAGGGAGGGGAATAGCGGGAAATGGAAACTAGGGTTCCCCCCATTCCTTGATTTCAGATGGTGGCTCCCAAGGAGGCTGTCAGTGGCCAAAGGTGGCTGTGTGGGAGCCCTAGGCCGGTAGGGGCTGGCAGTAGGCAGAATGGGGTGGGGAGGACAAGGGAAGATGCTGTTGGCAAGAGAGAAGAGTCAGAGGGGAGGGGTGGGGACAAGCCCAGAGGCGGCGGAGGAGCTGGCTGAGATGGGAGCAGTGAGAGGGTTGGAGAGGAGCTGGGTGGTGGAGACAAGGTGTAAAAGGGAGGCAGGGGAGAGGTTTTAGGGGGAGGACCAGGCAGTGGAGGGGAAGGGAGGGAGGCTGCAAAGGGCCAGGGCAGGTGGGGGCAGGAGACAGCAGGTGCTGAGAGGTGCACAGAGTGACGGGGAGAGCGCAGAGAAACGTGGGAGGGGCTGGCTGGAGGGAAGGGGATAAAGGGGGATGTAGGGGAGGGAGGCAGGGAAGTGGCAGTTGGTGCAGGAGAGGAAAGAGCAGCTGGGGAAATGAGGCACAAAGATGGCAGGAGGAGAGGCTGGCAGCTGAGGAGGCGCTGGCAGAGCCTGGCATTAGACAGCCTCATGGGGACGGCAAAACCCAGCTCCTGCCGTTTGCACGGACCCTGCTGGGCACGGTGAGATTAGACGTGTAATTGCGGGAATTGAAAACCTTGTTCTGCAAGGCTCCCAGAGAGAGTCAGTCAAACCCCACTGAGTGGAATGGGGGAAGAATTTCCGTGGCTCTTGGAGTGACAGGTTCCCAGAGACGGGAACCCAGAGAGCCAGATGCCCAGGACTGTCTCAGCAGCGGCTCATCTAAACATGCCCAGACAAGTGGACACCTACGTGGTGCTCACAGCTGTCCTGGCTCAGACTGTCCACAGAACAGGCCCCCACCACCAGACACTGCCGGGAGCCTGAGTCCTTCCTGTTACCCGCCGATCCCCCCCCTCGGTCCCTATTCCCGCCCCTCACAGAGCGACCGCTCACCTGGAGCAGCCAAGGAGACCAGCAGGAGAGCAGCAAACACCAGGTAGAGGATCCTCATGGCTGGAGGGGGCTGGGATCTCAGCAGGGCTGCAGAGCAGAGAAGCAGAGAGGAGGCTGGAGGAGCGGTGAAGTGCTGAGGCTGGAGGTCCCGGTATTTATAGAGAGTTTGTTGGCAGAGAGCAGGGGCTGTGGGAGGAGCATGAACTCTCTGATCTCCAAGTGTGCGTTGGTCTCTGCAATGTCGCTCTGGCCCAGTGGGCCCGCTCCCGGTGATGCAAACCCCCCACGTTCTCAGGGCCCTTTGGCCACTGCCTCTGCCTCTCGACCCTGCTGGAACCTGTCTCCTGCCCTCCAGGTTAGCAGGCTAGCTCTGTGCACCCCATGTGTAACTGGACATTCATGCTGCCTGCACCCGGGCAGGTCAGAAAAGCAGTCCCATGTTCCTTTGTCGAGCTCACATCTGACACCAGCTCCCCAGGGGTTGTTCTGTCTGTCTTAGCCACAGCCCGGTAGAGCGAGCTCCTCCAAGTACCAGCTTGCACCAATGCAGTCATCGTTCCAGTGTAAATCCTTAGCGCTTCAGGGCGCACCCCACACAGCCATCCCTCAGGGATATCGCTCCCCAGTGATTTATTAGTGCTCAGTGACACGGCACCTCTGAGATGCCCCATATGCAGCATAGTGATCTGGGTCACTAGAGTGCTCCGGACAGCTGACCCTAGTTCCCTGACACTGGGAGGCTCTTAGAGGGTCACCTGTATCTGCTCTGGCAGCCCTGCCCCCTCTGCCAGAAACCAGACCAGCACCCCAGCCTCTGTGCACCCTGAACTGGCCACTCTGCTCAGCCCCCCCCCGCCACCGTGATGCGAAGGCCACCTGGCCCGGTTCGATTGCAAGGTGTGAGCCTCGGGGGACGTGATGCACCATGAGTGAGGCTACCAGTTCGTCATGGGCACTCTGGACTGGTCATGGGCAATAAGCCAAAACCCATGTCCCGTGCCCTGGTCTGCACTTACTTACCCTGGCTAAGTATTAGCTGTGGGGCCTCTCACCACTGATGCTCCAGGAGGTCCCCCCAGAGTCAGCTCCTTCAGCCACCGCTCAGGTGGTCCTCGGGGCCAGCAGCTGAGAGCTGCTGAGGTCCAGCTGGTTCTGGGACTGCGGCTTGTTGACCCCCAGCAGCGGCCAGTGTAGCTTGTGCCAAGCCTGCTCCAGCAGCTGCGCTCACCCCTGCAGAAGTCACGGAGGTTGGGAAAGTCACAGAATCCACGGCTTCCGTGAACTCCATGGCCCACAGGCAGCCTCTTGGCTGGGAGCACCGCAGAGGTCCTCTCAGGAGTGTTTTAGGATTATCCCTTCCCTCCCCTCTTGGAGGGCTGGGGCAGGTGCCCAGGTGTGTCACCGTGTTGGGTTGTGCATCCTGAAGTTTGGCCCAACTCTCTATGAGGAGAACACCAAGGCCCAGGTTTAAATGATTAGTGATTTAGGCTAAGTCTAGACTGCAGGCTTCTTTCGGAAGAAGCTTTTCCAGAAGAGATCTTCCAAAAAAACTTCTTCTGACAGAGAGCGCCCACACTGAATCTCGCATATAAGCTGTGATTGCTATGGACGGAGTGGCCACCAGGGCACCTCTGCTTTTCCTCTTTCCTCTTCTTGTGAAAGAACTCCCTCCTCCCCGTCCACACAGGCCTTTTCGCAAAAGAGCTCTTTCGGAAACAGGCTTCTTCCTCGTAGAAAGAGGTTTACCAATGTCGGAAAAACCCCTCTGTTCTTTCGATTTTTTTCCCCGAAGAAACGCAATTGCAGTGTGGACATAATTCAAGTGGACATAATGCTGTTTTTCCAAAAAAACACTGTAGTGTAGACTTACCCTTAGGGTCACTGGGGTTTCCCTGAGACCACTTCCAGCTGGGTCCCCAAGAACTACAGGCTGCTCTTACTTAGCATAATGTATCTCCCCAAGTACTACGCACAATAGTAGTAGTGGAACACAGTGACTTGCTGCCCTGCTTCTTAAAAAGCAAATAGAACCTGGTGCTTATTCCACACAGTTAACAAAGCTTTGTGAATGAATTCTTGGCTTTTCTCATTCAATGGATAAGTGAGGGGGAAGAGAAGTAGACAGGAAGATTTCTGCTTCTGACCTCCCCATGCGGAGACGGGGTCGATCTCGGCTTCATTTATTAGAGCAGAAGCTTTTGTAGGCAGCAGCTCATTTTGTCAGCAGCTCCCCATGAAAACGTACGCCCCAATACGTCCATCAGTGGGGGCTGCTGGAACATTTACGGCATATGTCCTACTTGGGGCGATTTGGGGAGAGAGTGGCTGAAAGGGCAGCACATCTTATTTACCCCAAAGCAGAGACATCCCTAAAATCAGAAGGACCACCCCCGAGACAAGTTCAGCGCATCCTTGTTCAGTCCTTCCTGTTAGAATCTGGGGCCAGGTTTCTTGCAGGCAGGGACCTGCTGTCAGGCTCCTAAATCCACACTGAGACACCTCCGTGGAAGTGGGCTGGTTTTCAGAAGGGACTCAGAGGAGCTGGGGCTGGCCAGGGCCTTTCATCAGATACTTTCCATGAAAGCTTATGCCTCAATAAAACTGTTAGTCTCTAAGGTGCCCTGGGTCTCCTCATTGTTTTTGCTGAACCAGACTCACACAGCTGCCCCTCTGAAAGGTGTAACAAGTGGGTTGTTCAAGTCTCTGTTACGCAGAGATGAGAAGATGAAAGGCACCTGCCTGTGTGATGCTGGGCTCTGACCCATGATGATCAAAATTACAAGTCTCCATCAGGTCCCTCTGACTCACAGACTCAGTTCAAAGGGCTCCCCCCTGACACCCTCCCTCCATAGATCAGCGCTTTGTGTTCAATGAGAAACCAAAGTGTCATTTGTCACCTTCCCACTTACTCTGGGGACCTGCACGTGTTACAGGGTAAACTCCAACCCCCTCGGGATGCCGGGGAAGGAACCAGGCAGGTTTCATGGCAGAGGCAGAGGCAGTGGCCAAAGGGCCCTGAGAACGTGGGGGGTTTGCATCACTGGGAGCGGGCCCACTGGGCCAGAGCGACATTGCAGGGACCAACGCACACTTGGAGATCAGAGAGTTCATGCTCCTCCCCCAGCCCCTGCTCTCTGCCAACAAACTCTCTATAAATACCGGGACCCCCAGCCTCAGCACTTCACCGCTCCTCCAGCCTCCTCTCTGCATCTCATCTCTGCAGCCCTGCTGAGATCCCAGCCCCCTCCAGCCATGAGGATCCTCTACCTGGTGTTTGCTGCTCTCCTGCTGGTCTCCTTGGCTGCTCCAGGTGAGCGGTCGCTCTGTGAGGGGCGGGAATAGGGACCGAGGGGGGGGATCGGCGGGTAACAGGAAGGACTCAGGCTCCCGGCAGTGTCTGGTGGTGGGGGCCTGTTCTGTGGACAGTCTGAGCCAGGACAGCTGTGAGCACCACGTAGGTGTCCACTTGTCTGGGCATGTTTAGATGAGCCGCTGCTGAGACAGTCCTGGGCATCTGGCTCTCTGGGTTCCCCTCTAGCGAGTCGCTCGGGGATTCCGAGTTGGGAGGTTTCCCATCAGGACGGGCAGAGAATCCCACCCTCTCGCCAGCCCTCAGAGCTCAGACCCTGGGGCCAGCGCGCTCCCCCCGGCTGTGACCCTCATGTTACACACCTGGGTGCACACTGGGCAGGGAAATCCTAGCTGTTTCTGGGAGCCACCAGAGGTAAGCTCTGCCCACAGCCTGTACCCCGAGTCCCTCTCACCCTGTAACCTCCATGTCTGAGCCTCAAGGCCCCCTCCTTCACCCCAAACATCTCATCCCCAGCCCAGAGCCCCTCCTGTCTCCATACCCCTCATCTCTGGCCCCACGTAAGCCAGATCACTCATCTCGTCCAGCATCCCACCCTTCTTTCCGAGTCCAAACCTCCTGCCACACTCGGTAGTGTCGTACCTTGGTATTCTGTACCTCGGTACCTTCGGTGGTCTGAACTGTCAGCATCAGCGTCATCTGGTCAGGGTCATCCTGAGGTGCTCCTGACAGGACCTCTACTCCATCAGTGATGATAAACTTTCGGCTGCGTGCGTAACAATTGGTACTCCCTTTATCTAGAGTGTAAGACCCCGTGCACTTGGTTCAACACAGGAGATCTCTGACAGGCCCCGGAAACGACAGATGCAGGCAAGGTTTGAAATCAGTCGAGCAGGTTTATTGTCAAATGCGAAGCTCTACCAGTTGGTAACAGAGATCAGTGCAATGTTACACCACTGGGCACTATGGCCCACGTTGACAAGGTACCAACACCGGGCAGGCCTATTGCCATAGAACAGATATTAACAGCGGTCAGTCAGATTAAGCTACTGTGCGTTCTGTAAGTTCAAGCAATGACACCTGCCGTTCAGGCGCCAAGTGCGCCACCCCAAGGTCGGCCGGAGAGCACCCTTTGCGGTGTCCTTTTATAGACAGGTACAAACAACTTACATCACTTCTTTACGTACCAGGTTGCCACCCTCTGTTGCCTAGTTACCACCCCTCACCTTATGGAAGGGGGGCTCACTTACTATCCTTCATGCTGTCAATCTCGACCTGGTCCTGAACCTAGGTCGGTACGTGCATTCGTTTTTAGGGAGTCTTTGTACCAGGACATTCCTTAAGATGTTCCGTTACTCCCTTTTGGCTCACAGTCTGTACTTGGGGCCTCCCCGTGTCCTTCCATGCTTCACCTAATGTACACAATTACACAGTTATCAGTAGGGCCTCTTTCTTGGCTCCTGTGTTACTGAACCAAAGTCTTGCTTGCTAGATACTAGGCCTGTTGCTGCTTTCATGTGACAGGCCTCTCTTTAGGCCTGCTGACTCCATGTTACTGACTCTCAACTTACTACACCCCCAGGCCCCACCGACCAGCCTGCAGCCCCGCCATATACCCATCACCCCGGCCCCACCCCAGAGGTCACTCCCCCTGCTGGAGGGAAGGGGGATGGAGGGATCAGGGCGGAGCCTTGAAGCTGAGGCAGGGCAGGGGAGGGGTCTTGGGGACGGGCGGGGCAAAGGCTGTTCACTTTTTTGCAGTCAGAAAGTTGGCAACTCTATTGATCTGTGATCAACCTAACCCCGGACTCTCTGTGTCTGGCGCAGGCCTAGGGCAGAAGAAGGGCTGTGCTGGTCGCTGCGACTGGAAATGCAGCAAATACGAGTATGAGACCCTGACGTACGACTGCCCCAAGTCCTTCTGCTGCCTCCCCCTCACAAAGTGGAAATGAGCCTGGAGGGCTCCACCCGCCCTGGGCCAGGAGCAGCCGCGGCAGCGGGTCCCCGACTCTCTACAGAAATGTTGTTCCCTCCTCCCATTAAATGAGAGCAGGCCTGGGCTTGGCGTGTGCCGTGTGGTCACTTGTGTCTCGGGCCGTCGTGCAGAGCGGGCCCAAGGGGCTGTGATCAGGCCGGTCACCGAGGGCCCAGGGAAGGGCCGGTTACCTCAGAACCGAGGCTGCAAAACGGCTCAGGAGAGAGAAAAGCAACTTGTCCCCTCCCTGCCCTCACGTCTGTGCAGGGAGCGTGGTGCGGGTGGAAGGTGCTGGGTGGGCAGAGGCTGTGGGAGGAAAAGCCCCCGAAGGGCCCGTCTGCACCGCGCCGCTCACAGCCACACGGCAGTGCCACTGCGGCCGCGCTGCTGCCGGGTGAGCAGTGCAGCCCCCTGTTATCGTCAGGGGAGAGCTCTCCCGGCCACAGAATAAAACCAGCCCAACGAGGGGCCAGAGGTTCTGCAAGAGGAGCGCGGCTCCCAGCAACTGTCCATACTGGTCCTTTTCATTGCTAAATTGTTTGTTATTCAGTGGGGTGTTTTTTCACACACATGAGTGACAAGTGTTTCAGCCACAACAGTGTCAGTGTAGGCACAGCCTGACGCTGCCCACCCCGGCCTCAGTTCTGACCAGATTTCCTCTGGAGGCCAGGCAGAGTTCAGTCTCGGCGGGCCATTCAGGCCTTCACTATCACTCTCCGCCCTGCCGTCCCCACATCTGGGCCCATGTTGCTCCCTGGACCTCAGCCCCCTCTTCGGGACACGGCCCTCCGGCTGCACCCGCCTCTCGTTTCTCACCCGCTGCCAGGGGTATCCGCAGGGCTCAGCCCTTCCCCGCCAGCATGGCCAGCGGCAGCCCCCCCCGTCTCGCCCCTCACTTCTGTGTCAGCCTGATTCAGAGTAGCGGGGGGAAGTGTGAGGGGCTCCCAGAGCCTGTGGCAACAGCCTTGTCCTGCCCTCCTGGGCTTCCCCTTTGCTGCTCACGCTCCCTGGGCCCCTACCCCACGGCCCCCGCCACTTCTCAGCCCTTGTGTCCAGGCTGGAGCCCCGTCTCAGCTCCCCTGAGCCTGCCCAGCCGTGCTCTGTCCAAGGTGCTTCTCCCAGGGAACCATCCTGCCCCGCCCAGGCCAGCACCCAGCTCTGCTCTGCTGAGCAGCTCCTTATATACAGGGCTGCCCCCACAAGCCACCCTCTGATTGGCTCCCTCTGAGTCTCTCCATGATTGGCTGGGTCTCTGCACAGGCCTCCTCCCTCCCCCGCCATGATTTAACCCCTTGTGGCCACAGTGGGTCAGCCCCACAGCTGCGGGGGAAGCCAGGGAGGTAGGCGAAGGCTCAGGGACAAAGCGGCATGGTTGGGCTCTGTAGGCTTTGGCTGCTGACTGCAGGGCCCTGAGTGGGAACCCAGAGTAGAGGCTGGTCCTGGGTCCCTACCAGCCACTGAGGTCATGGCCCAGGCCAGGCAGTGACCAGCCTGGGTCAGTGGGCCAGGGAAAGACGTTGCTGCCTGGCCCCAGAAGGGACCATGTTGGGCAACCCAGCCAGAGGGCCAAATGACAACAAGGAGGCTGCAGGTCCTGGAGCAGGAGGGGCCACACACGGGAGAAGATGGGCGAAGACGAGCCCTGGCCAAGCTAATCCCCGCATGGCCAGGAGCAGGCACCACCTCTGGTACGTGGACCCCCCCCTTAGAAATGGGCTCCTATTTGCTGCTGCTCACTCTGCCACCATTGGCCGCTGTGCTCTCAGGCAGCACTGAGAGGTGGGGAGGTCTTGAGCCGGCAGGAAGGGGGCTGCTGGGGAGGCAGCACAGAGAAGGGCACGGGGCTGCCATGCAGGAGGGCTGAATCCTAGCTTGCCCTGGGCTTCCTGGCTATTCCTGAGTGGCCGCTGTCCTCGTCTTCACTCGTCCCACAGCCGGTCCACTGGGGCTGGAGGTTGCAAGTCCCTCGGGGCTGCGCATGACTTGAGGGGGAAGAGCAGGGAGCGAGGAGGGGAGTTGGGGAGAGGAGCTAGCAGGAGGCTAACTGGAAGAGGTGGGTCAGGGTCAGGGCCCCAGGAGAAGAGGCAGGGCAGAAGGCAGGGCCTAGAGAACATGAGCTAGGAGGGGAGACTGAAAGAACAGAGCTTGTTTAGTTTGGAAAGGAGAAGACTGAGAGGGGGCATGAGAGCGGTTTTCAGGTATCTAAAAGGGTGTTACTAGGAGGAGAGACAGAAATTGTTCCCCTTGGCCTCTGAGGACAGGACAAGACGCAATGGGTTGAAATTGCAGCAAGGGAGGTTTCAGTTGGACATTAGGAAAAAGTTCCTGCTTGTCAGGGTGGTTAAACACTGGAATAAGTTGCCTGGGGGAGGTTGTGGATTCTCCATTTCCAGAGATACTTAAGAACAGGTTAGATAAATGGGACGGTCTAGGTGCTTGGTCCTGCTGTGAGGGCAGGGGACTGGACTCAACGACCTCTCAAGGTCCCTTCCAGTTCTCGTGGTCCATGATTCTATGATTCTATGAAAAGAAGTGGGGCAGGGGGCAGGCCTCAGGGGAAGAGATGGGGCAAGGGGCAGGGACTCAGGGGAAGAGGGGGGGCAGGGGGCAGGCCTCAGGGGAAGAGATGGGGCAAGGGGCAGGGACTCAGGGGAAGAGGGGGGGCAGGGGGCAGGCCTCAGGGGAAGAGATGGGGCAAGGGGCAGGGACTCAGGGGAAGAGGCGGGGCAGGGGGCAGGTTTCAGGGGAAGAGGTGGGGAGGGGGCAGAGCCTTAGGGGAAGAGGCAGGGCAGGGGGCAGGGACTCAGGGGAAGAGGTGGGGCAGGGGGCAGGGACTCAGGGGAAGAGGCGGGGCAGGGACTCAGGGGAAGAGGTGGGGCAGGTTTCAGGGGAAGAGGCGGGGCAGGGGGGCAGAGCCTCAGGGGAAGAGGTGGGGCAGGGGGCAGGTTTCAGGGGAAGAGGCGGGGCAAGGGGCAGAGCCTCAGGGGAAGAGGTGGGGCAGGGGGCAGGTTTCAGGGGAAGAGGCGGGGCAGGGGGCAGAGCCTCAGGGGAAGAGGTGGGGCAGGGTCTCAGGGGAAGAGGTGGGGCAGGGGGCAGGTTTCAGGGGAAGAGGCGGGGCAGGGGGCAGAGCCTCAGGGGTAGAGGTGGGGCAGGGTCTCAGGGGAGGAGGTGGGGCAGGTGGCAGGGACTCAGGGGAAGAGGCGGGTGAGGGGGCAGTTTTCAGGAGAAGAGGCAGGGCAGGGGGCAGAGCCTCAGGGGGAGAAGTGGGGCAGAGCCTCAGGGGAAGAGGTGGGGCAGAGGGCAGGTTTCAGGGGAAGAGGTGGGGCAAGGGGCAGGCCTCAGGGGAAGAGGCAGGGTGGGGGACTGGGCCCTGGCAGGAGGTGGTGCGGGGGGTGGGTTCTGGTTTTCGGTCTGTAGAAAGTTGCCCCCTCCCCCCAGTTACAAGGCAGAAGGTGAAACCAGGATTTCGCCCCCAAACCTGGTGACCACCCTTGGTGCTCTTGGCAGAGGCCGCAGGCTGAATGATCCTTGGAGACTGAACGATTCTCTCCCTGCTGGCTAGCGGGCATGGGGGGGAGGTGGGATTTCATTCTCACGCTGCCTCCCCCGTCCCTGTTCTGCAAGGGAGCTCAGCATTTAGCACAACCCCCCCTTTAGCAAACGGATGGGAAATCCACTGCCCCTCCCCCCCCCCCCCAGTTTCCTTTCTCGGGAGCCATTTTGCAGACACGGCTCAGGGATTATTGGCACCTTCCCTGGGCTGTGAGCAACAGGCCTGCTAACGGGGCCGGGCTGCAGAATCTTTCCAGGTTCCCCACACGAGAGCCCTCAGACACGAGAGACCCACACGGCACACGCCAAGGCCAGATCTGCTCTTATTTAATGGGAGGAGGGAACAACATTTCCGCTAGAGAGTCGGGGACCCGCTGCCGCGGCTGCTCCTCGCCCAGGGCGGGTGGAGCCCTCCAGGCTCATTTCGCCTTTTTGAGGGGGACGCAGCAGTTGTATTTGCAGTTATAGGTGCCGTACAGCTGCGTCTCGTATTTGGTACATTTGGACTTGGTGCAGTTGCCAGGACAGGCCTTCTTCTGCCCATAGCCTGCAGAGACAGAGGGAGTCCAGAGTTAGGCAGAAGAAAAGAACAATGCTTACAGTTACTGCCCACCCAAACAGCCTGGCCCCCTCTCTCCAGTCATTCCTGTGCAGCTCTGATAGTCCCCACGAGACAAGACCCTGGTGTCTTCCCCAATAGCATCACAACCACACTCACATTCATGCTCCAGGCCAAGAGATGAGACTGACTGAGAAGCTGAATGGGAATTTCCTGCCCTGTAAGGGAAGGCCGCTTACGAGGCAGCGGCTGCCTTCCCCTTCATAAGAAGAGCCAGAAGGAGTCAGACCAAAGGTCCAGTGTCCTGTCTGCCCACAGTGGCCAATGCCAGGTGCCCCAGAGGGAGGGAGCACAACAGGGAATCATCAAGGGATCCCTCTTCTGTCATCCATTTCCAAACAGAGGCTAGGGACACCATTCCTACCCATCCTGGCTAATAGCCTTTGATAGACCTAACCTCCACGAATCTATCTAGCTCTTTCTTCTGGTCTTCACAACATCCTCTGGCAAGGAGTTCTGTAACTCACACACTTAGGCTATGTCTACACTGGCGGCTTCTTGCGCAAGAACATCTTGCACAAGGATTCTTGTGCAAGAAGTCTTGCGCAAGAAAACGTCCACACTGCCACTGCGAGCTGTGCTTTTGTGCAAGAGCGCCCATGGCAGTGTGGACGCTCTCTTGCGCAAGAAAGCTCTCATGGCAATTTTAGCCATAGGGGTTTCTTATGCAAGAAATCCCTGCCCAGCGTCCACACTGCCCTCTTGCGCAAGAGCTCCTGCGCAAGAGAGCTTACACCTGTTAAAAAAGAGCGTAGCTCTTGCGCAAGGAGCCCTCTCTTACCACCCCGTTCTGTACATTTCCTTGCGCAAGAGTGGGCGGGCAGTGTGGACGCTCTGCAGATTCTTCCGTAAGAACGGCCATACTTACGCAAGAAGCCATGAGTGTAGATATAGCCTTAGTGTGGTTCACTGACCAATGCAGTGGCACCTAGACCACATCAACAGCTCAGATCAAGAGACCCTTACAGCAGGGGCTAGGAGCCAGCTGGCTTTTAGCTCAGCGGGTAGAAGCTCCTATAGTCTGCTTCAGATATCCCAGATTCAAATCCACCTGGTGGTGGTTACAATTCTGCAGCTTGATATTGTTCTGAGTGAAGAAAAACTTGTTTTTGTTTGTTTTAAACCTGTTGCCTATTCATTTCA
This sequence comes from Pelochelys cantorii, assembly GCA_032595735.1. Lineage (NCBI taxonomy): Eukaryota > Metazoa > Chordata > Testudines > Trionychidae > Pelochelys > Pelochelys cantorii. Next base: position 4,966,531 of record CM064328.1, read on the forward strand.
TCTGGAGACCCCTAGTTCTTATGTTATGGGAACAAGTAAATAACTTTTCCTTTTTCATTTTTTCCACACCAGTCATGATTTTATAGACCTCTATCCTATCCCCCCTCAGTCTCCTCTTTTCTAAGCTGAAAAGCCCTAGTCCTTTTAATCTCTCATCATGCAGTGTAGATGTAACCTGAGAGCCCCTATGGATATCAGAGCTCTAAATGCCTCCCGCCTGATGTCTTAAGAGACGCCAGAGTCAGTTATGGGGAGAGAGGCATTGGGGGAGCCCCTGGGAGGAAAGGAAAGTGGGTTCTTGTAGTTCTGAGGGCATCTCCCTGGGAGAGACACACTGGCCGGGTGCTGGTGTTTGTGAGGGTCCAGGGCAGGTGAGATCAGGCAGGTTGTCAGAGATGGAGACAGAGAGGCTGTGTCTACACTGGCGCAATTTTGTGCAAAAACATGCTGCCTGTCTACACTGGCCGCATGTTCTTGCGCAAGTAAACTGACATTCTAATGCATAAAATCAGGGCTTCTTACGCCAGAACTCTGACGCTTCCACTCAGGAAGAAGCCCTCTTGCTCAAGAGCTCTTCCAGAAGAGGCCAGTGTAGACAGGCAACACGAATATCTTGCGCAAGAAAGCCCTATGGTTAAAATGGCCATCAGAGCTTTCTTGCGCAAGAGAATGTCTACACTGGCATGGATGCTCTTGTGCAAAAGCACATGCCAGTGTAGACACTCTCTTCTGGAAGAGTTCTTGCGCAAGAAGCTGCCAGTGTAGACGTAGCCAGAGAGTGATAGAAGGAGTGGGTGTAGGGAGAGGAACGGAGTGGGTGTAGGAGCTGGATTTGGGGAGGAAGGGGCATTGGAAGGGGGAGAATGGGAGAAGAGCTCGACAGAGAGGGGGTAGTGAAGGAGCAAGAGTAGAGAGGTGGAAGCAGGTAGGTGGAGATGGTGGAAGAAGGAGATGGAAGAGGGAAAATGGCAGTGGGCAGAGGAGAGGAGAAGAGAAGGAAGGAAGGAGAGTGCCAGTTGTGAGGGAGGGGACCATGAATTCCATGGTACTCCTGGGAGACTTCGCCGCTCTGCACTAGAACCAGAGTGGCAAAATCCTGCTCTTGTCCATCTGAGCTCATGAACATTCAAGGTGCCCACATGATTCTGGGCAGCACCTGTGCAGGTTAGACACACCGTGGCGTCCCCTTGAAAATCTAGCTCTTCAGGGCGCACAAAATGTGTTCATCATTAAAACTCCATTGATCCCAGTGGGAGAAGAGCTTCCGTGGTTATTAGAGTGACTGTTTCAGGCTCTCTGAACACGTGGGAAAGCAGCACAGCTATGAGTTACACACAGTTCCTGGCTCAGAATTCACCTTTCCAATAATAAAAGGAAATGTTTCCTCTCCAGCCCTCCCCAATAACTCTAGGGAAGCAGGATCTCAGGGAGCTGCTGGGTTTACTCTGTTTTCTGCAGAACAGAAACATCCCTAAAACCAGGGCTCACAGGACACCCTGGAGTGCAGTAAAGAGCATCCTTACTCGGTCCTTCTCCTGAGAATTTGGAGCCAGAGTTCTCGTGTGCGGCTCTCCACTGTCAGGCAGCCCCATCTACAGCAAAGCATTTGCAACAAATGGCCTTGTTTTCAGAAGGGACCCAAAGGAGCCGGGGCTGCTCAGGGCTTCCAGAAATCAGGCCTGTTGTATCTCTCTCCCCAGTGTGGACTCAGGTGTGTAACGTCAGGGTCACAGGTGGGGGGAGCACGCTGGCCCCAGGGTCTGAGCTCTGAGGGCTGGCGAGAGGGTGGGATTCACTGCCCGTCCTGACAGGAAACCTCCCAACTCGGAATCCCCGAGCGACTCGCTAGAGGGGAACCCAGAGAGCCAGATGCCCAGGACTGTCTCAGCAGCGGCTCATCTAAACATGCCAGACAAGTGGACACCTACGTGGTACTCACAGCTGTCCTGGCTCAGACTGTCCACAGAACAGGCCCCCACCACCAGACACTGCCGGGAGCCTGAGTCCTTCCTGTTACCCGCCGATCCCCCCCTCGGTCCCTATTCCCGCCCCTCACAGAGCGACCGCTCACCTGGAGCAGCCAAGGAGACCAACAGGAGAACAGCAAACACCAGGTAGAGGATCCTCATGGCTGAAGGTGGCTGGGATCTCAGCAGGTCTGAAGAGCAGAGAAGCAGAGAGAGGGAGGCTGGAGGAGCGGTGAAGTGCTGAGGCTGGGGATCCCGGTATTTATAGGGAGTTTTTTGGCAGAGAGCAGGGGCTGGGGGAGGAGCATGAACTCTCTGATCTCCGCGTACATGCTGTTCGCTGCTGGACACGCTGTAATGTCACTCCGGCCCAGTGGGCCCGCTCACAATAATGCAGACCTGCCATGTTCTCAAGGCCCATTGTTCACTGCCCCTCACATGGAACACGCACAGTTCCTTCTCCACAGCTCCCGGACGCATGGCTGGAGTTTACTCTCCTTCACATCCGCTTTTGGGGGTAGAGGGAATTGAACACACTTTACATTGCCCCCTAAATGAGCAAAAAGCTCCCACTAGTGCTCTAAGGGATGCAGGGGTGATTTTGTTGAGGTGGGTTCTGTTTTGAACTGGAAGGGACCCCGAGAGGTCACCAAGTCCAGTCCCCTGCCCTAGAAGACTTCCTAACACCTCTTCCAACACCAGTCATCTATGATTCCATGAAGAGGGAGCTGTCTGGGGCAGGCGGCTGGATAGAAGGACCTGATGGAGATTTGGAGGCATGAGTGGGGAAGAGGGTCAGCATCACAAACGCCGGGGCCTTGTATTTCTTCTCCTCCACCAGAGTAACGTCACCATTCCACATGCTGTAGGTCTGGGCTGATGTCCTGGCTCCACCCATCAGTATGACACTGCCGAACAGCTGGGTCCAGGTGGACAGCGAGGGTAGCAAGATAGCCTATTAACTCGTCCTAGATTACAATGAGGAGTGGGCTAGAAAAGCCAATATTTAAAGTATATGCTTAGAGCCATGTATTAACTTCCCAGAGCTTCTCCCCCGTTGGGATCCTGCCAAGGTGCTGGCTGTAGTATGCCCCAAACTTCCATAATATCAGCACCCAGGCTTCTATCTTCAGAGGTGTGTCCCTTGTATATGCTCCAGTTGACTCCCAATCACTAGGGGTGCGTCTAGTCTGGAAGATTTTGCGCAAAAGCAGCCGCTTTTGCGCAAAAACTTGCCAGCTGTCTACACTGGCTGCTTGAATTTGTGCAAGAACACTGACGATCTAATGTAAGATTGTCAGTGTTCTTGCGCAAATACTATGATGCTCCCGCTCAGGGATAAGCCCTCTTGCACAAGAATACTTGTGCAAGAGGGCCAGTGTAGACAGGGAAGAACTGTTTTGCGCAAAAAAGCCCCAATGGCGAAAATGGCGATCGGGGCTTCCTTGCGCAAAATAGCGTCTAGACTGGCCATGGATGCTTTTGCGCAAAAGCACGTTTTGCGCAAAGGCACCAGTGCCAATCTAGACGCTCTTTTGCGGAAATGCTTTTATCGGAAAAACTTTTCCGTGAAAAGCATTTCCGCAAAATCATGCCAGTCTAGACGCAGCCTAGGTGAAATTCTCTCATCTGCACGCTTCAGGAGAGCAGACTGGATAATCCCCATGGGCCATTAGATCCATCGCATCCATCAGTCACTTCACGTCACTCAAAACTTTTGCATTTTCCAGTGTCACCTGGCTGTGGAATTAGTCCTGACGGAGGGTAAACGGCTGCAGCTGTCGGAGAAGCTTCTTCCCAAGTATGCTCTTGGTCCGGGGCCTTAGCTGGAATAAACTGATGCAATTCCATTACGGTCATAGAATCGTAGAACACTAGAACTGGAAGGGACTTTGAGAGGTCATCAGGTCCGGTCCCCTGCCCTCACAGGTCAGTCAGTGGAGCTACCCTGATTAAGATCTGTCCATTGTTATAAACAATCTAGCTCAAGGGTTTGCCCATGAAATGCCTGTGCTGGTATTGAGTACCTTACCTATCTAGAAAGGCTGGGGAGCTCTTGCTCATGCTTAGAAATCTTCACCCCTCAGAGTTCCAGCAGCACAGAGATAATTTAATCTTGACAAGTGTTTTTATTACTTCCCCCTTCCCCCCCAGAGTTCAAGCTGACGGGATGAGGGCTTGTGCCCACCTCCTCTTCCTAGGTGTGGAAGGAGCAATCAAAGTCTGGTCCACGGATGTTCTACCGGGGCTCGTCTGGTGTTCCTGGGCCTTCTTTTGTTGGAGAGGTGATGACACTGGTAACCGTACTAACCCCGGTGAACCAGCCACACGTGTGCTGGGGGGAGGGCCTCAGGGCCTTGGCGTGAGCTGGCACATGGTCTGCCAGGTCACAGCCACATCATCGCCCTGACGTTCAGCTGATTGAAAAGAACGTGTCAGTCGTGGTCAGAGCTGTCACTTCTGTAGGACTGTTCGGGCCAGCCACCCTAAGCCCTGCGTTGTGGGGTGGGGGCCTGCAGCAGCTGCCTCAACTGTCCTATAAATGGGATGCTGTGCCATGTTAGCCGCGGGGCCCAGGGCAGCCTGGGGGATTACCGGGGGTCTTGGCACAGGGCAGCAGCAGGGCTGGACCCCCTGACACTCACCATGGTGGCGGGAAGCGGAGCATTCTGGGCCCAGCCCCAGCCCACCCCACTCCCCGGAGCAATGCAGGGCTTGTGGGAGCGGGCTGGGGCGTGGGCACTCTGCTTCTAGGGCCACGGTGAAGAGGAGAGGCCCGGCTGAGAGATGGCGGCCGAGTGAAGTGGAGTAGTGAATGTGGGGGGGAGCCTGAGCCCTTCTGCCGCCCCATGCCGGGACCCCTCGTAATCCCCCAGGTCATGTCTCTCGGGGAGGGGGCTTTGAGGAGGGCGTGCAATGGAGGCAGAGCGGGGGCAGAATGAGGCAGGGTGAGGTGGGGTGGGGCAGGGCTTGAGGAAGAGGCAGAGCAGGAGTTGGGCAGAGGCAGGAAGAGGTGGGGCAGAGGCATGGCCTAGGATGGGGTGTTTGCCCTGGGCCCCACACCTGGAGCACCGGGGAGGTTACCCTGGGCCTTGCACCCACCTAGGAACAGCCCTGGTCATGGTGGGTAGAGTCACTGCTTCCCATGACAGAATCACCCATCCTGTAAATAGGACCAACTTTCTGAGGTAAAAGACTTTCAATTTGGCCTTATTGAGACACACATTGTTAGCAAGTGATCCAAATCATACCGTATCCGCACTCCGTCCTCTTCATTGCTTTCCACTACCCCCCAGGCTTGTGCTATCAGCAAACGCTCAGAGATGATTTTATGTTTTCTTCCTACAATTGACAGAAAACAGCTTCAGCTGTTATCTATACTCTGGATTCTATCATTTTCACTGCAACTCATCTGATAATGTGGGTTTTACCCATGAAAGCTTGTGAGATAATGTATTTGTTAGTCTCTAAGGGTGTGTCTAGACTACATGGCTCCGTCGACGGAGCCATGTAAAGCAGTTTAATCGACATAGTCAATGAAGCGGGGATTTAAATAATCCCCACTTCATTAAAATAAAAATGGCTGCTGCGCTGTGCCGACAATCAGCTGATCCGGCACAGCGCAGCAGTCTAGACGCGGATCGGTCAACAGGGGAAGCCTTTGTCAACCGCTCCTGTAAGCCTCGCTTCCCTTGTCAACCAATCCACGTCTAGACTGCTGCGCTGTGCCAGATCAGCTGATTGTCGGCACAGCGCAGCAGCCATTTTTATTTTAATGAAGCGGGGATTATTTAAATCCCCGCTTCATTGACTATGTCGAGTAAACTACTTTACAAGGCTCCGTCGACAGAGCCATGTAGTCTAGACACACCGTAAGGCTCTGTCTACATTACGAGATTATTTCTAAATACAGGAAGCCCTCGACTTGCGACCGCCCAAGTTCTGACCCCCCGCACTTTCAACCATTTTTGTAAGTGTGGAAGGGGCCGGAAAGCCCCGACTTACGTCCTCGGCCCACATTTACGATGGCGCACTGCGCCTATCGTAAATGCGGGTTCGAGTTATGATGCCCCTGACTTGTAATCCTTCCCCCGGAACCAATTGCATCCCAAGTCGGGGGCCTCCTGTAACTTATTTTGAAATAATAACTCCTGAAATAACTATTTCGAAATAGCGTGTCCACACTAAAGGGAAGCCTTGAAATTAGTCCAAGGCAAGCGCCCTTAATGTGGACACATTACCTCGACTTAGAGCCCCAGGAAGCACTGGGGAGTAATTACTCTGAATGACTCTGGGGAGTCGTTATTTCGAAATAGCAATTTCAAAATAAGCTTATTCCTCCTCACAAGCAGGAGTTATTATTTCGAAATAACAAGCCCATTATTTTGAAATCATTTCAAAATAACCAGCTTCCGGTGTGGGGACACACCTTGTTATTTTGAAACAAGGGGAGTTATTTTGAAATAACTCCCCAGTGTAGACATGCCGTAAGGTGTTATAGCACTGCTGAGTGTTAAATAGAGGAGAGCAAAAGATCAAAGCCAGGCGTTCCCGTCCTTCTGTAGCAGAGTGGGTCAAAAGCTACTAAAAAGCTTTTGTGGAAAACTGTACAGAAAAATGTTTATTGAAAATGTCCGTGGAATTTTCTCATATTTTGAAGGAAAGGTGAACTTACTGGGGGCGGAGGGTGGAGTGTAAGTCATGCTGACAGCAGGTGACTGTCACAGAAACAGCTGTATAAATTTGGTGAACTGGGCACGGTCAGAACAAATTGTGTTTTTGTCCAGCCAAATGCCATACCCTTCGCCATAAATCACAAGGTCATAAATCTCAGAACAAAGACTGTAGGCCTCAGCTACGGGACTGGGGGTGATGCCCTGGGAAGCTGTGACCCGGGAAGGATTTAGAGATCATGAATGAGCCATAAAACACAAATTTTCAGTGTGATGTTGGGCCTAAGAGAGCTAACCCCAAAACCCATTTCTGGTGCCTATGCTTTTGCAAAGGATGCGGAGCAACTAGAGAGGCTATGTCTACACTACGAGTTTTCTCGGCAAAAAGATATGCTAATGAGGGACTCATTTGCATGAATCGTGATCTCATTTGCATATTTTCTGCCGATCCCTTTTTTGCTAGGGTTTCTGCGCAAAAACAAGCAGCATGGACGTTTCCTTTTTGCGCAAAAACCTCCCTTTCCCACAAGATTGGTATACCTCCATTTTTGGGGCATAAGGATCTTGCGGGAAAAGGGGTTTTTGCACAAAAAGGAAACATCCACACTGCTTGTTTTTGCGCAAAAACCCTAGCGAAAAAATGGATTGGCAGAAAATACGCAAATGAGATCGTGACTCATTTGCATATTAGCATATTTTTTGCCAAGAAAACTCATAGTATAGACGTAGTCAGAGTGTTCAGAGAAGAGCGACAAAGGATCAGGCGAGCCTGGAAAGGCTGCCCTACAGTGAGAGGCTCTCAAACCGTGGTCCACGGCCCATCTGTGGTCCATGAGCTCCATTCAGCTTGTCCATGAATAGTTCCCACAAAGGAACTAAGGGACTTCCCTTGAGATGTGCAGAGCTATGCACGGGAGGGTGGGGGGTGGGGTGGGAGTGCACATGAGAGAACGAAGGGCTGTGTCCACCTAATTAGTGGCTCACCACTGATCTCTGCCATAGTTCACCTCTCTGCCAAGCCATTCCCTAATTCCCCTTTGCAAACGGGGTTGGAGCACAGAGGAACTCGCCTTGTTGTGAGGACAGAACTGAGAATCTTGTTTTCCTGGGAAGGATGTAGGGGTATGGCAGGGCGTGGAGTGAGAGGCACTTAGCCAGCCCCTGCCACTCCAGCCCCAATCCAGAGAAATGGATCGGGGCTGTGTGAATATCCCAGTGCCTGCCGGGCAGGGGAGCCGACAGAATTGCTGGGCCCCTGGGCTCCCGGACAGGGCAGGGCCTCAGGCGGAAGGGGGCGGGCTGTGCGGACTGACCCCCAGTCCTTAGTGTTGCCTGGAGCATGCAACAGGGGCTCCGGCGGCGATTTAAAGGGCCAGTAGCAAAGGGAGCAGCTGACAGCCCCAAGCCCTTTTGAATCACGAGGCCCGGGGGCAGTTACCCCCCTGCCCCCTCCGTTGGTGGAGCTGTTGCCTAGGAACTGGCAGCACCTGCTAGCCCCATAAGCCAGGGCTATGAAGGCTTGGAGGAAGCCAGAGAGAGGAGGAACAGGAGGGGGGTGGAAGGCCAGGCCAGGCCAGGCTAGACCAGGCCCGACATGGCCCAGAGGGAGCTGGAATCCTCTGGGTCCGTGACTAGCCGGGCCTGCCCTTGGCACAGCTGGCTGTGAGACCTGTGCCTAGGTGGACCGGGGTGATAGGAAAACAGCTGTAAATAAAGAGCCCTGGTGTTGCCCCACACGGGGGCGTCCCTGGCTGATTGGAGTGAGCAACAGGGGCCGACACCAGAGGGGCCCGGCATGCACCTCGCAGCAGGGGACCTCAGAGGACGATTCCCGGGGAAAGGCAGAGGATGGCTCTTGTTCTGTCTGTCATGGGCCAGTTTCACTCTGTTCAGCCACATTTGGGGCCCTCCCCCCCGAAGGGCAGAACTGCGGGGTTCTGGCCATTCCCCAGTCCTGGCTTGGCCCCCACTAGCTCCCGCCCTGCAGAGCGGAAACTCCGAGCCACCATTACAATCGAGAAGGGACTCTCTGGCGGCACACTACGAAGGTAGGTAAGTAGCGCAGCACTGAGCGTTGGGCTCCCTCACCGCCCCATAGAATCCCCCGCCCCACATGAGGTTCCCGGGCTCCCTGTCTAAGGCAAGAAGTGAGTTAGATGCCTAAGATAGCCACCCATGCCATGCAAAGGAAAGGGATCTAAACTCCGCCCCTCAAAGGGGTGTAGCTCTGGTCTACACTATAGAGTTAGGTCGATACAAGGCAGCTTACCTCTACCTACCGCATCTACACCACCGTGTTTCTCCGGCTGCTGTAAGTCACCCACTATGCCCACCCAACAACTCCGCCTCCGTGAGAAGCAGTGCTCCCTGTAAGCTGAGCACTTGGGCAGACACCCAGAAGAGAGTCAAAGGCCGCCCAGCTGATTAACGGGGTGCCCACAGTGCCCCCAGCAGGCAGCATGTGTCTCTAGTGGTGGTGCACATCTGCACATGCCTTGGGGCACAAAGAAAAATTTATTCTGCACATGGATGTTAAAAATTAGAGGGAACACTGGTGAGAGGTACAGAGTTTGGGTGGATATAGTTCAGGTGACACGCCATCAGCGTAGCCATTGCGTTGATTGTTCTGGCTGTCACCCCCAGGGGGTGGGGTTCCGGCTGTCAGAGCCCCACAATGCTCAAGTGGACAGTAACTCAGTGCCCTGGGGTGACGCCAGGCACTGCTGACAGAAGGAGCTGGTGTGCACAAGCCAAACCACTTTAAATTCCTGCCGGGGCTGTGTGTGGAGGTGGCTTAAGTCAACTATACTGTGTAGTCGAGACTAATTCTTAGGTGCTTACCGCCCATTGATCTGGGCCTCTAGGCTCCTGGCTGACGGGCCAGAGGGAGGTTTTGCTCTTGCTCCACTTTTTTAGCGGAAACCCACTCCTGACGTTCCACGATGCAGGCAAGTTGCCTGTGCCCTTGCAGCCAAAACCCAGAACTTGCTCATGAAAGAGAGGGGAGCTCATTGCCCACTGCTTAGGACAAGGTCTGGGCTCCAAGTGCCTGTGTAATGCTGACAGGGGGAACCAAACCTGGGACCTCTGGAGCTTAGTACAGGAGCCTCTGCAAAAAAGCTAGCTGGCTCTCAGCTAAGGCTACAGAGCAAACTCATTCTCTCTTTGTCAATGGTTTCAGTGCCACACCATGGGACAGTGCCCCACCCCTGACAGGTGTGCAGGTTACACTCACACCAAAGCAGGTAGAGCGTGGCTTTTCAACCACACTGATTGCGCTAACACCTCGGCTACCAGAGGATGCAGTGAAGGCCAGGACTTCGACAGGGCTCAAAAAAGAGCTAGATAGATTCATGGAGGTTAGGTCCATCAATGGCCGTTAGCCAGGATGGGTAGGAATGGTGTCTCTAGCCTCTGTTTGTCTGGAAATGGGTGACAGGGGAGGGATGACGTGAGGATTCCCTGTTCTGTTCACACCCTCTGGGGCACCTGGCATTGGCCACTGTGGGTAGACAGGACACTGGGCTAGATGGACCTTTGGTCTGACCCAGTGTGGCCGCTCTGATGTTATGTTCTTACTAGGAGCTTTAGGGGAGCTAAACCTATAGGTTTACTTATAAACAACAGCCAGTGGAGAAGGCACCTGGATTTCCCCCATCAGGTGAGGGCCCGTGGTAAGGACTGCCTGGGCCACTTCTTCCATTAAATGTCATAGCCTGCCCTAGCCACTAGGCATAACTGCTCTCTCCTGACCTCCTTGCCGCCACCTGTCTTTTGTGAGGGGCCGGAACCCAGGGAGACATGCTCAGCCTTTACCTCAGCCTTGCCTCTCTTGCTAAGGGTTTGCCTACATGAGCTTTGTCGCTCATTATAGCATCGCCAGGTGTCCATATTGACCTGGAGAGTTCGGTATTTTCACCTCCTGTCCGATAAAAAAATTCAGAAAATACCGGACACCTAAAATGTCCAGGACTTTCTGATTTTTTCCCGGCCAGGAGGGGAAAATCCCAGGCTGTCTGACTCAGTACAGAAGCAGCCTGGCAACTCTAGTGCTTACCGGGGAGCTGTCTGGCCCAGCACAGGAAAGCAAGATGATGGGTGGCCGCCGGCAGCCTGTTAGGGCCATGCTCTTTTCTTTTTTTCTTAACAACTCTCGGTGTCCTTTTTTTGTTGTTGTTGTTCGGTATTTTTTCTGAAACCATCTGGCAGCCCTACTCAATACTCAGTGTAGACAAAGCCTAAGACACGCTGGCATTCAGCCAGCCATTCGTGGGCTGGAGGGAGGAATCGCACGCTGAGATTTTGGGCCCTGAAAGCTGGAGTGGAGGATGAGTGCTCTCTTCTCGTCCCACCACTTAGGCAATCTAGGAAAGGAGCTGTTCTACCCTCTGGTTTCCAGAGCCAACATACCAGGAACGAGATACGGACTAACTGCACGGAGACTTCATGTACCCAGCCTTGTAAATGCTTATTTGGGAACAGGGCCGACAGAACTGCTGGGACCCTGGGCTGTTCTCTGGGAGAGAGAACAGTCACCCAGACCTGGAACGAGAGAATTCCTCCGTGGTCCTTCTGGAGGAAGACCTGCGTTTGTGATGTGCATAGTCAATCTGTGGAACTCCTTGCCAGAGGAGGCTGTGAAGGCTAGAATTATAACAGAGTTTAAAGAGAAGCTAGATACATTCATGGAGGTTAGGTCCATAAAAGGCTATTAGCCAGGGGGTAGGAATGGTGTCCCTGGCCTCTGTTTGCCAGAGGCTGGAGATGGATGGCACAGGACAAATCGCTTGATCATTGTCTTCGGTCCACCCCCTCCGGGGCACCTGGTGCTGGCCACTGTCGGCAGACAGGCTACTGGGATAGATGGACCTTTGGTCTGACCGACTACGGCCGTTCGTATGGTCTTATGCCGATTCCCTCCCCATCAGACCCAAATTAAGAAACTTCCTCGGACCCAGGAACCCATCCCACAACACAGTGAAAAACCCCGGACTCTGGCTCGAAGCTTTGGCTTCCTTTGTGAACTCACTTTAGGGAGCCAAATGTGTGGAAGGGTGAACTCCCCTTGCAGGCCCAGGGACTGGGAGGAGGGACCCAGGCGCGTTCCACATGAGGGGCCGAGGCAGGGGCAGTGAACAATGAGCCCTGAGTGTGTGACAGGTTTGTATTATTCGGAGTGGGCCCACTGAGCCAAAGCGACATTACAGCCTGTCTGGTAGCAAACAGTATGTCCCTGGACAGCAGTGAATTCACGGCCCTCCCACCCCAACATCCTGCTCTCTGCCAGCAAATGCTCTATAAAAACCCAGGACGCCTAATTTCTCCACTTCGCCGCTTCTTTTTCTAACCTCTCTCTGCTTCTCTGCTCTGCAGCCCTGCTGAGATCCCAGCCCCCTCCAGCCATGAGGATCCTCTACCTGGTGTTTGCTGCTCTCCTGCTGGTCTCCTTGGCTGCTCCAGGTGAGCGGTCGCTCTGTGAGGGGCCGGAATAGGGACCGAGGGGGGGGATCGGCGGGTAACAGGAAGGACTCAGGCTCCCGGCAGTGTCTGGTGGTGGGGGCCTGTTCTGTGGACAGTCTGAGCCAGGACAGCTGTGAGCACCACGCAGGTGTCCACTTGTCTGGCATGTTTAGATGAGCCGCTGCTGAGACAGTCCTGGGCATCTGGCTCTCTGGGTTCCCCTCTAGCGAGTCGCTCGGGGATTCTGAGTTGGGAGGTTTCCCGTCAGGACGGGCAGAGAATCCCACCCTCTCGCCAGCCCTCAGAGCTCAGACCCTGGGGCCAGCGCGCTCCCCCCGGCTGTGACCCTCACGTTACACACCTGGGTCCACATTGGGCACAGAGATACAACAGGCCTGATTTCCAGAGTCCCTGAGCAACCCAGCTCCTTCAGGTCCCTCCTGAAAACCAGGCCACTTTCATGGAGGTGCCTGGAGAGGGTTCCTAAATCCAGACAGTGGGCACCCAAGGGAGAGCAGGGCATGTGCTGTGGGAGCTGGCTCAAGGGGTGTCTCTGCCTCAGAGAAAACTGTCCAGCCTCCCATGCCTGGAAACCCTCCCTCAGTGCGGTACCAGCCCCACGTGCCCCACCGCCTGCGTGGACAGTGCAGTTCAGAGGGTGCCCGTGGACCAGGTCCCATTGCCGTGGCATCTGTGGGGAGGGCTAGAGAGGTAATTGGATGCTAGGGCCAGTCTCTGAACCATGCACCGGGTGTTACTCGGTGCAATGCTGCCCTCCTGAGTCGGTTGGGGGCAAGAGCTCGCTGAGCCGGGAAGTGCTGCTTGATTTGGGGCCTCAGCTACGACCCCGTGTGTCCAGCCTGCACACAAGAGTCCCAGGTTGGTGTGTGCAAATGGGCGGCAGTGGCCTTCTGCTCCCCCTTTCATGATAGGTAGTGCCAGGCTCTGCCAGGGTGACATGGAAGCCAGGCCCCCCTCCCACCATCTCCCTCTGTCTCTCACGCCCCATACTCCCCTGTCTCCCTTCCTCCCACTGCCCTTCCCCATCGCTGCCTCTTTTTTCTCTGGCCACCAGCCTCTTCCATTATTCCTCGTGCGTGAACACACACACTCACACACATGCACATGCACACAAAAACACAGGCACACAAACACATGCATGCACACCCACATGCACGCACGCACACACGTGTTCACACACATGTATGTTTGCGTGAACATACATGCACACGTGCATACGCACACATGTGCATGCACATGCACACATGTACACACACATGCGCGCGCACACACACGCAGCCTGAGCTCCCTTGCTCTGAGACTCTCACACAGCAGCCATTGATGGTCTCCCTTGAGTGACTCTCTGAACTACAGGGAATAGCGGGAACCCCAGTTTCCTTTCCAAGGGGCTCCCCCAATTCCCCACCCCCAGAACCGGCTCTGGGGTCTTGCAGGAGGTCCCGGAAGGGGCAGATCTCACCCTGGAAGGAATGGGGCTGGGACAGGGGCTGTCAAGGGAGACGCTAATTGGGCAGCAACCAATGCCCCAGGAAGGGGAAGGCAGCCCGGGCCGTGCTGAGCTGCCCTTCCCTTCTAGGGCAAGAAACTGCCCCTCGGCTGCTCCTTGCTTGGGTCTTGAGCATGAATGGGATCATCCAGGAACCTGTGTGACGCTGCTGGGAAGCCCAAAGCCCAGCTCCCCCCATGTCACTGTCTCACATGCGCCACGGGACAGTGGGGGAGGCATTCCGGTGGGCACCGAGCGTGTGCGCAGCGCTGCCCTCCCGCCTAACCTGCACTCTCTCTCTGGCACAGGCTCTGGGCAGTATGGGTACCACAAGGGCGGCTGCACGGGCCGCTGTGACCATACGTGTCGGAAGTACGAGGTGGCGTCTCGAACCCACGACTGCAAGAAGAAGTGCTGCACCCAGCCCAAGAAAGGCTAAGGGCCAGCGAGGGCTCCCACCACCCGTGCAGGAAGAGCAGCAGCAGCCGCAGCTGGGCCCTGTAGCAGGCATGTCGTTCGCTCTTCATTAAACATGAGCAGACCTGGCGTTGGCGTGTGCTGCGTGTCTCCTGTCTCGCGAGGTCTGGTGCAGAGGGCCAGGAAAGCGCCTGGCACTCAGCCCAGAGGCTGTAGCAGGAGGCCCAGGATCGGCACGGCTCCTCCCTCGTGGGTGCGTGAAACGGGTCCCGGGCCAGCGAGCCGCAGGGATTTCCCACCCATTGGTGCAAGGGATGGACGCTTGCGGGAGAGGAAAATGCCGAAGTGACACCAGCGAGGCTCAGTGCCTCAGTTTCTTTGCAGAGCAGGGGCAGGCCAGGAGGATGAAATGCCCCTTCCCTTGTTGGGAGCTCCCCTGGAGGGGAGAATCATTCAGTCCCCTTGGGAAAAAATTGGCAGGCGCTGCTGTAACGCTTACAGGGGGAACCAAACCCGGGGCCTCTTGGAGCTTAGTGCTTGAGCCACTATAGCTTGGCAGACTCATTGGTCTCTCTGGAAGCAGTCACAGTGCTGCTAGGTGGGACAGTGCACCACACCCAGCAGCTATGTGGGTTACACTTAGCCAGCCCCCCCACCCCGGCTCCTCCCACAGGCCAGAAGCCCCACCACGCAACACCTCCCACACCCTTCCAGCGCCTCCCACCCACCACGATCAGGTGTTCCATGGAAGCATGGGGGGCGGGGAGAGAAGCGGGGAGAAAGCAGAACTGGGTGGGCAGAGGGGGGCAAGGCCTTGGCGGAAGGGGCAGAGCAGGGGCGCGAAGGAGTGGAGCAGGCAGAGGGCCTGGGGCTTGCCTGTAGGGCTTCTTCTGAGTGAGTGAGTGTGGTGAATGGAAGTCCCTGGCTTAGCGCCTTATCGTGGAGGCCCCCCAGTCTGAGCTGTGGCCGCCCTGTGCCTAAGCAATTCGCCCTGAATTGATACTCCCACATGGTGTCCCCCGGGAGCGTCCTTGTTTCAGCCTCCTCAGCTCAAATCCTCAAAGGTTTCCCATCGCTGCCGGCAGCGGGCCTTTGAGGGCCTGAGTCCCAGGCATTGCTGTAGTAGCTCATGAGAGGGTTTGCTGACAAACTCAGGGATCACTCCAGCCACGGGGAGGATGGATGGCCCAGGGTGCTAGTCTAAGACTTGGGACACCAGGGTTTGATCCCTTTGCTTTGCCACTGACGCCCTGCACAGCCTTGGGCAACCCCTTAACCCCATGTCCTTCGTGGTGCACAGGTGCCTGACTCGCATGGGCCTATCAAATAGCCTCATTTCTAGGCCCAGGCCTTCTCAATGAATATTGACTGGGAACATTTACAGTTTAAGACCCCACGTATCTTTGGCCTTTCAGGAGCTGGACCTTACTCTTTCCCTGCCTCAGTTTCCCCCATGTTTGGCAGTCAGGACACGGAGCTCCTTAGGCCAGGCGGTCCAATGATGGGCAGGCACTAGGGGCACGGAAGGCTGTCTCACAGCTCCTGCTAATGCTGCCCAGCGCTTTCGGACAGGAAGTGAAGCCGTTTTTTGTATCCCACAGCGGATTTGCGTTGCGTCATTTGGAGTCTGACCAGGGCTTCCCTGTGGTGGGAGGAGAAGTCCTGGGATTCTCCACGGCCACAGATGGTCAGGATGGATTTCATAACCCCTCTGTGAGAGGGCACCATCCCCCTGCTGCTGCATTGCCTGAGCAAACTAGCTCAGAGAGAACCAGGCCATTAGAATCCTCAGCCCCTCCGTTCTCCCTCCTCCAGGCCCCAGCCCTGCTCAGCTTGTGGCCAATGACGAGATCACCAGCCCACTCCCACTAAGCCAGGGCACAGTGAGGTGCTGTCTAGGCCTGGGGGGGTGCCCTTCCCCCTGTCAGAACAGGAAAGGGACCTTTTCATGGCAGATGGCACGGCCAAGTTGACGTTCAACCTACATTTCCCCACATCCTCTCTCCTGCTGTTTGCGTCCATGTGCCGCCACCCGCCTGCTTGTGAGACAATGACAGAGCCTGCTGGTGCAAAAATGTCACCCTCCGGCACTGGGAGCGGAGCCCCTGTGAACTACGGCTTGGATCGGGGGTCTCTAGTGTGGGATTTGTGGGGTTCTAAAGAAAGGCAGAGGGTACCAAATAGGCACCAGAGGGGGAGGTTTAATAACCACAACAGGGTGCTGCTGTGAGCCCAAAGAAGTTTTATTCTAATGCTGAGCGCAAGGAAAATCCCGGACTGAGATAGTCTGGCTGTAGAGAAAGCTACTGAACCCATGTTCTGTGGCACCACAATCTCTGTGCAGCTGCCCCGAATATCACTGCTGCTCAAGCTGTCCTTGTCCTCTGTACAGAGCCCCGAGCAGGGACAGGGCGGGGACAGGATGGAGGAAACTTTGCACACTTCTCCCACGCCCAGGCCCTGCCGCTCCCCCACCTCCAGGCCAATCAGGGCCTGGGCGTGGAAGGAGTGTGCAAAGTTTCCTCATCCTGTCCCCGCCCTGCAAGGAGCATGCGGCACTTAGAAGTACCACATGCCCCTGGCAGGGCAGGAGGAGACTTTGTGAGCTCCCCCACCCCCAAGTCCTGATTGGCCTGGGGAGCAGAAGGGGGAGTGCGCAAAGTCTCCTTTCACTGCCAGGGACATGGGCACCTAGGGTGAACCTCTGGGGGGGGGGCAAAGGTGCTCCCCCACCCCTGGACCAATCATGGTCTGGGAGTGGGGAAGCAGGGAAGTATCCTGGTCCCGCCCCTTCCACTTGAGGCCCCGCCCCGTCCGGTGTGGCCTGGGGCCACTTCGAAAATTTCTGAAGTGGCCCCCGGCAAAAAATGATTGCCCCCCCCGCTCTCGCTCTGGCAGGGAGGGAGGGCAGGTGGACTCAGGCTCACGAAGGAGGGAGGCGGCCATCGGGTTCCCCCCAGGGTCGGGCCTGGGACATGCACCGTTCAACATATTCACTGCCCCTCTGGAAACGGAGGTGACCAGGGAGCGGCACAGTTTGCGGATGGTACTAAGCTCGTCAGGAATGCCGAGTCCACTGATTATTGCGGCATTGCGCAAGAGGGTTTTTCTTGCGCAAGAAGGGGCAGTGTAGACAGCTCCTTCTGGCACAAAAGCCTCTTCTGCAAAAATGGCGGCTCATTAGATATGCAAATGAGGCTCGGCGATATTCCACGCTTAGCCTCATTTGCATATCTCTGGTGCAAGATCGTGCCAGTGAAGACACAGCCCTAGTGTGGTTACTGAGCAATGCAAGTGGTACCTAGACCACGGCAACAGTTACGATCAAGAGACCTCTCCAGCAGGGGCTGGGAGCCAGCTGGCTTTCAGCTCAGCGGGTAGAGGCGCCTATACTCAGCTCCAGAAGTCCCTGGTTCAAATCTGCCTGGTGGTGGTTACACAGGCACTTGGTAAAACTCACTGTTTCAATCGTTGCTCTCAGTGAAATGGAAGCCAGTATAAACTCTCTGCTGGTACCATGTGGCGGTGACAAAAAGGTCCTAGTGGAAAAGGGAGACCTAAAAGGACAAACCCCCCAGCGATTCCTGTGGATGGAGTCCTAGGCAGGAAAGGCCAGAGCTCAGCTGGTAGCAGGTGGATCAGATGGACGAGGCTTGGAACCTCTCTTAGCTTCTGCACAGGTCCCTTAGACTCGGTGGTCGGGAAGGAGAAAACTCTGGGAGGCTCCTCCCCCTGCTCATGCAGATTAACCCTGATTCCTTATCAGCCCTTGGGGGGGGGGGGGGAGACCTTGAGAAGGAGACTCACTGCTGAAGAACTGTGGGAATCTCTGAGGTTGCCTCTGCCTTGCATCTCTGTCCTGATTGGCTGTTGCTGGGGTCTCTCTGTGAGGTCACCACTTGCCCCCAATGGGCTGAGGTCCTGCAGCAGGCCTTTGTGATGTCACTGCCACCCCCATTCCCCCCCATGGCATGGCTGGTGTCCTGGAGCAGGGCTGGCCTGAGCCATTTGCATGCCCTGGAAGTGTGGCACCACCCCTGGGAGTGTGATGCATGCGCAGCCCCCCCCAGGCATGTGGTGCATGCATGGTGCTGCCCCTGCCTGGCCTGACAGCCCCTACAATGGGGCGCACTGGGTGGTAGTCTGGCTGGCCCATACCTTGGGCTGGCCCTGGTAGGGAGGACCCCTGCTAGGCTATGGGGCCAGAGATGCAGCGCACTAGGAATGGAAGAACACAGCCATGAAACCCAGAGCAAGAAATCTGCCCAAGAGAAGCTGCTAAGGAACAGCTGTCATAAGGAGATGGACGGAAGGAGGCAGGAGCTCTCCTCCAAGGGGGTGAGGGGTGTTGTGCACTGCAGGTCACTAGAGAGGAAGCTGAGTCCACCCCAGGGTGCCTGTTGCCATTAATCCTCCCTGATGGTGGGTGGGTGGGGGCATCTGAGTGTCTGACAGGTCCCTGTTCTCTTGAAACCGGAGGACATCACGGCCAAGGTGATGGGCCAGCTCTGCTCCATCCCATCCTGTCACCAGTTGCCTGAGGCTCTGCAGGGGCTGTGCCTTTTAGGGTGCCTCTGATGGGGTGTAGAGCCCGCCCCCACACACACTGGGCCATGCAGGGCTAGAAAGCAGGGCTGGGTCACTGGAATCCTGCCCCACCCTCCCTGCAGAACCTGCTTCAGTGGGAAGAGGAGTTTCAAAGGGAGCCTGCCATGGGGGGGCGGGAGAGGGGGCATGTTTCTACAGGCCTGCTCAGAACCCAAAGGGTTAATCCAGGCACTGCCGTCCACTGCTGATTGGCGGGTGACAGCAAAGGGAGGCTCGAAGGGCTGGGAAGCTGCCTGGCAGGGTGGCTAAAGAGGATTGAGGGGAAGGGGGAAAGATCTCCGGTCAGCAGTGATCCCGGGACACCCCCCACAAGGGGCGAAGAGGCCAACAGACCAAGCCCCTGGCTGGCCGGAGCACGGAGCGGATTTCCAGATCCCTGGGCAGGAGGAGCGGACTGATCCCTGGCCACTGAGCTGAGCGAGCCGGAGCCACGTCCACCCCCCGTGTGCCCCGGGGCTGCACCTTCGCCCTGACGCACCCGCCTCCCCGAGCCAGCCAGCGGGGAGACCCCAGAGAGCGAGGCCGGGCCTGGGGAGGTTTTGAGGAAGGTTAAACAGGAGTCCTGGCTGCAGGAGAGATTCTGCCCCCAGCGGCTGCCCAGGCCTGAGAGCAGGGCCGGCCTTTGCCTTTGCTTTTGGCCACAGCCCCTTTGCTCCACCAGCTGGAGCATCCTGGGTGAGGCCTGTGGCCCTGTGCCGAGGGGAGGGAGGGCCCCAGCCCCCCAGCCCCCACACTGACCACCCACTTCATGGGGCAGGCCCCTTTTCCCTCCATTGGGGAGGGGGGAGGGGGAGCCATGATACGCCCTGAGCCCTTCCCAGGAACCAAAGGGGGGCTGCAGACCCTTCCTTTTGTGGGGACCCTGGATTGCATCAGGCGGAGGGTCAAGGACTCATTGTGCACATTGTGTGCATTGTGTTGGACTGTATATTGTGTACAGTGTGTACATTGTGTGCATTGTGTTGGACTGTACATTGTGTCATTCTCTGTGAATCTGGCATTTAATTGGTGAACCAGCAGGAGGGACAAGGCCTCCTAGTGTACACTGTGTGCATTGTGCTGGATTATACATTGTGTACATTGCGTTGGACTGCATAGTGCGGTGCACTCTGGGAATCTGGAACTCAATTGGTGAACCAGCCGAAGGGCCAAGGCCTCAGATCCCCGTCACTGAGCCTGGTTGATCTTGCACCTCCTCTTACCCTCTTAGGCGCTGCTCTAGCGGAGGTAGCCCCGCAGAATCCTCGATCTCCTCCTTCTGGGAGGAGCCAGGCCCAGGAGCGACCGACGTGGAGCAAGATGAGTTTTGTCGGAGGGGAACTTGGAGCCCTGCAGGTTTGGCTGCGGGAGGAGCTGCTGTGATCTCCAAGCCAGGAAGGGACCGACACCAATGGGCCAGCATGTGAAAACTCAAACCCAGCCAGAGGGTCGGTTGCTGCTGCCAACCCTGAAGTCCAATCTGCTGGCCAAGAGGCCAGTGTCATTCAAAGTGACAAACAGGGCAAGGGCAGCGGGCGATGAATCTGCCGTGCAGGGAAGAGACACGAGACAGAGGCTGAACCACACGGACTGACTGAAGGTTTGAGAAGACCGAGAGGACCTCCCTATCCTGACTTTTCCACCAGACCCGGAGCTCGGGCTGCCAGCGCCCTAGAGCCATGATGCTGGTGTGAAAAGAAACAGCCAATACGCTGAATTGACGACGTCCCTTTGGTGTCGGCAGCAGGGCCAGACCATTATGATGGAGACTCCCTCCAGTGCAGACCACGGCGGGGAAAAAGGTCCCTGAGAATCTAGGACTAGGGCCCTCCAAATTCACAGCTGTGAAAAACGTGTGTGACATCTGCCCTGACTGTGACATCTGATCTCCCCATGCTGCGAGGAGTCTGGCCAGGCACAGGAGTTGCCCTTCCCCTACCCAGCCACTCTTGGTGGGGAGATCAGAGCCACCTTGAAAGGCAGGGCAGAAATGAGGGAGGCAGCACAGAAGTGAAGGTGGCATTCTTGGGACGCCCTCCCCACAACAATTTTGCAACTCCCCCCCCCCCCCCATCCCTGCCCCAGCATAATCCCATTTTCGGTCAGGACCCGCACGGTTAGAACACCGTGAAATGTTACGTGTAAACATCTGAAATTGTAGACGTGACCGTGAAAACTTCGGACCATGGAATAGATGAGGATGCAGGTGAATTTGGCAGGGCCTGATCTATGACCGAGGCGGTGGAAGTTGTGGGAAACGGTCTGCCAGAAACGTCTGGCCACGTTGGACCTCAGGGCAGCCTTTCTCCACCTGGGGCTCCCAACCCAAAAGGAGGTCACAAGGCAAGTGGAAGAGGGTTGTGAGTGGGGTCACTAGTGGTCCGAGTTTTCCCTGACATGACCTTTTCTTCCGTCCTCAGATCTTCCTCCAGGAAGATTTTGGAAACATTAAAACATGTCTGTGATTTTCTTTTGCCTTCCGAGCTGGGTGGCTGGAAAGCAGGTGCCCTGGTGGTCATTCCGTCCATAGTAATCACAACTTAAATGCAACATAGCGTCCATTCAGTGTGGACACTCTCTTTCAAAAAAGCAGATGGCTTTTTCGATGTGCCTTGGCAGCGTGGACGCCCTCTTTCGGAAGATGTTTTTTCGGAAGATCTCTTCTGAAAAGCTTCTTCCGAAAGAAGCCTGCAGCCTAGACGTAGCCTCCCAGACCTCTTAGACTCACAGCATGGGTAGTCAGAGCGGGGGCCGTCCGAGACCAGCATTCAGAGCCATGGGTCAGAGCTGGGCTCAGGAGACCCAGAGCAGCCAAAAGGCTGGGCTCATAGGCTAGGCCTACACTACAGCTTTGTCCGATTTTTTTTTCGGCAGCGGCTTTTCTGAAATTTGGCCCATCTACACTGGGCAAATTTCCAAAAGTCCCCCTCTTTCGGAAGCCCCCTTCTTCCTCGTGGAAGGAGGAATACAGGGGCTTCTGAAAGAGCGCCTTTGCACTGCCACAAAAAAAAGCGGAAGAGCGAACGCATTCCCTGGACACGGTGGGGATACCTCCGGTATCCGGACCCCTCCCCCCCACAGTGTAGACATAGCCATAGACTCAGGCTTTAAGGGCAGAAGGGACCATCATGAGCTGGTCTGACCTCCTGCCACAGACCACAGACCCACCAGCCGTGGCTGGGTACTGAAGTCCTCAAGCCCTGATTCAAAGATGTCAAGGGACCCTGGCTGTTGCTGGCAGCTGGCCTCAACTCCGCGCCCAGAACTCTGCTACCAAAGTCCCAGCCTTGGCCCATGTGACGGCGAGTCGGGGTTCCCCTGATCACGCAGCCCCGTAGCCGCAAGAACAGACTCCGCCAGCCAGTAGAAGAGAGAGGGTTTATTGCTTTTCCAGGATACAGCACAGCCTAGATGTGACATGGCTACAGGAGTCTGGACCAGGATGCCTCAGACCCCTTGAGATTGGGTGCCTCGGCCCTTAGACTCCCAGCCCCCCTCCTTAGTCTGTCTCCTTCATGATTCCAGCCAGAAAACTGCCTCGCTCCCAGACTCTGCCCCCAAACCAGGTGTTCATCTCCGCCTCCCTTCCTTTGTCTCTCCCCTGTGGAAAGAGCCTTGTTATCTGCTCAGTCTGGGCCTAGGTGTCTGGGCTAATACACAGATGGGTGAGTCAGTGGGAATCACACATCACAGCGCAGGGGGACACTGGGTTACAAAGCAGACAGCACCCCCGCTACGTCACAGCCCCATTTACCCCTGTCTCCCCCCACCCCCATGGCCCTGCTCCTGGCCCCTGCGATTGAGGGCCTGAGGGGCATCACACAGGAGTCAGGGGGAGGGTAAGACAAAAGGTTTTTTGGGGGGTGAGGGGGCAGGAACATGACTTTCATCAGCAGCCCCAACTGCAAAAAAAGTCCCTTCCATGGGGTGGCCCTGCCAGGAGTTAAAATTCCTTCTGGTGACACTGTCAGGGAGCACAGATGCGTCCCCGCTGGGCCACGCTGCAATCCGCAGGGGAGGGAGGCGCTCGCCTCGCCCCCCCACAAAGTAATAAACCGGCCGTGCCCTCGTAACGCGAATTTCCCATTGGAGGTGGGTCAAAGGACCACTCTGATGTGGGTTACAAAGGTGGAGCCCTCCCCCTGAAGTCTGGTTCTGATACCTGGAAACAAGGCGCCCTGAGGCAGCTCCGGTCGCTAAAAAACTAATCCCGCACGAACAGAAAAAGTTTGGGCTGACGTTTTAATCGTAGAATCGCAGTCCCAGGACTGGAAGGGACCTTGAGAGGTCATGTAGTCCAGTCCTCTGTGCTCCTGGTAGGACTAAGGGTGCGTCTACACACAGGAGCGGCCCTAGATGAGCTGCCGGCAACTGGCGCCCTAGGCGAAACACGCAATTGGCGCCCCCGCCTCCAAACCCCACAATGCCATTTAACTTTGGTGCCCTCGGCAACCGCCTAGTTTGCCTCTATGGACAGGCTGCCACTGTCACCACAGCAGGGCTTAGCTCGAAATAAGCGAGGTAAATTGCGCTACGTCCATTGCGTAGCTTATTTCCAAATAGCTTATTTCGAAATTGGGAGTGTCTACACGGCACTTATTTCGAAATAGAGCCCTCTTCCCCCCCACTTCCCTTACTCCTCGTACAAAGAGGGTTACAGGAGTCGGAGCAAGAAGTCCTCCAGCTTGACAGTATTTCGAAACAACTGCCTGCTGTGTAGACACAGACTAAGTTATTTCGGAATAGTGCTAGTTATTTCAAAATAGTGTTGCAGTGTAGACATACCTTCAGTATTATCTAGATCAGAGGTGGGTGATAATTTTTGTTGGTGGGGGCATGCCAAGTATTTGGTAAGTGGTCGAGGGCCACACTCTGCCATGATATTTATGACAGACGTGCAGGAGTCTGGGATGGAGGCTGGGTGCAGAAGGGTGCTTGGGGTGTGGGATCTGGAAGGGAGTTTGGGTGAAGGAAAGGATCGCAAACCAGGCTATGGGAAGGGGGTGCAGGGTCTGGAAGGGGAATGTGACCTGGGGTAGGGGTGCAGGGTTTGGGTTGTGACCTGGGACAGGGGATTGGGGGGCAGGGTCTGGGAGGGATATGGGTGCAGGAGGATTTTGGCTTGGGGGAGGGGTGTAGGAGGAGGGGGTTCAGGGTCTGGGAGGGGGTCGTCGCCTGGGGCAGGAGGGGGTGCAGAGGTTTGGGCTGTGACCGGGGATGGCGGATTGGGGGGCAAGGTCTGGGAGGGGGGTGTGACCTGAGGAGGGGTGTAGTGTCTGGGAAGATGTGTGGGGGTGTAGAGGGTTTGGGTTACATGGGGTATTGGTGCAGGAGGGGGGCAGAGGGCTGGGGAGGGACGGGCTGGAGTGTCAGAGGCTGGCTCCCAGCCAGCAGGGTCCATAACCAGGATCCCTGCCTTCCACGCCCCCCCTGTACTGCTCACAGCAGCGACAGCGGCCGTGTTTGCTACTACAGACACTCGGGGAGGGGGGCACATCCCATGCTGCCGGTCCTGCAAACAGGCAGCTGCTATTGGCCAGAAACCGGCCAATGAGAGCAACTGGGGGCGGGAGCTGTGTGAGAAGCCTCTGCCCCCTTCCCCCCGGGCTCTCAGCATTCAGATATGCACATGGCCCTGCCACCGGCTTTCCTGAGCGCTCCAAAATTATATAGATAATTGGCCGTTGTTGGCGGGCTGGAACAGGTGGTGAGAACCCCCCCCCCCCCCCCGACAAGCCACCTTTGAGGTGTGGAGAGATTCTGCTTTGCAGGAGGAAAAGAAAAAGCAGCATACAGCAATTTAACAGCCAGACGTTTTATTTGCAACAAGACCAGGACCCGAGCAGCATGACTATGTCCATACATCGCCCACGACCTCTTGAATGTCTTTAGCTTTTATCCGCAGCGTTCAACTTCTTCCCAATCTTGCACATTCCAAGGAGCTGGCCAGTAATCAACACAGAAAGTCAATCAGCGAACAAAGATCTAAGGGCAGGTCTGAAAGGCCTGTGGAAGGGAAAGAGGGGCAGGTTATCTGTGTATATGCACCAAGGGAAGAAAACGGGTAGTGGGAATACAGGTCTGCACCTGTGTTACTACACTACACTTTTCCTCTCATGAAGTGTCACTGAGTAACTTCTGAGGTCCTGTTGACATGACACAGGATTGCTGTGTCCCGATGGCTGTGAGGGATTAAATTAACTAATGTGATGATAATGAGCCTTGGCAGCCAGCATAGATAAGGACCATGCATGGTCAGTGTTCCCTCTCATTTTTTCCATCCATGTGTGGAATACATTTTGTCATGTGCACCAAGACGCATGTGCACCACCAGTAGAAACACGTGTGACTGGCTGTGGGCAGCTGTGGGCAGCCTATTAATCAGCTGGGCAGCAGTTGAATCTCTCCTGGGTGGCCGCCCAAGTGCACAGCTTACAGAGAACACTGCCATGGTCATCCTCATGCCACCTAATCGTGGTTAAACCCCAGTTACTGCATACTTTATGGCAGTGGTCTCCAACCTTTTTACACCGAAGATCACTTTTAAAATCTCAGAACAGGCGAAGATCTACCGCCCCGCCCTTCTTGAAGCCCCGCCCCTTTCTTGAAGCCCCACCCCCTCTATTCTCCTCCTGTCCATCACTTGCTATCCCCAGCCCTTACTTATACACTCTGATAAACACTTTATTTTTAAATTATGCAATATATAAAATTAAAATCATGTGTTTATAGTTATGAAATAAATGGTCTGTTTTTTATTCATGCTATTTAAATCTAAAATGAAGCATTTATAATTATACATTTTGTGGGGACAGAGTTCTGCGGCTGGGGGCAGGGGAGAAGGATCAGGGTGCTGGGAGGGCAGAGGACAGGGTTCTGCAGCAGGGGACAGGGTGCCAGTGGGGACAGAGTTCTGTAGCTGGGGACAGGGGAATGGGGACAGAGTTCTGTCGCTGGGGACAGGGGACAGGGTGCCAGTGGCAGCAGAGTCACCTGCATCTGCCTCCTCCCAGGATTCTCTCTCCCTTCCCCCCCCCCCCCCGCGGGAAGCCAGCACATGCCTCCTCCGGGCCCCCCGCGGCACAGGGAAACCCCAAGCGTGCCTGCCCCGGGGCTAACCCCCGCCTCCCGCGGCGGGGCCAAACCCCCGTGGGAGCCTGCCTTGGGGGCAACCCCCCCCCATTCCGCAGCGGGGCCAAACCCCCCTTCCGCAGCGCGGCGCGGCCCTGCCCCTCCCCTCCCGCAGCGCGGCCCACCCCCGTGGGCACCTGCCCCGGGGCCAAACCCCCTCCTGCGGCGCAGCGCAGCCAACCCCCTCCTGCAGCATGGCCAACCCCTGCAGGCGCCTGCCCTGGGGTCAAACCCCCCTCCCACGGCGCGGCCCGGTCCGGCCCAGCCAACTCCCTCCCCTCCCGCAGCGCAGCCAAACCCCGGGGCCAACTCCCGCTCCCGCGGCGCAGGGAAACCCCTGCGCCCAACTCACCCCTCCGGCGCCGGCAGCGCAGGGAAGCCTCCGCACTCCTCCTCTAGGGCCAACGCCCCCTCCCCCAGCACGCAACAGAGCTGAGGGAGGGGGAGCAGCCCGCGCACTTCCGGAACCCCCAGAAGTGACGCGGGCTTCAGAGAGGACTTCAGTCCACCCCGCGGGAAGCCGGCACTACACTAGAGGTAGGTAGTGGGGTTTCTTGGGGGTGGGGGGAAAATGTGGGGCGGGGTTGCCTGAACGCCTCGCGATCGACCGGTCGAGGCCTCGCAATGGACCAGTCGATCGCGATCAACGGGTTGGTGACCACGGCTTTATGGTATCATTTAAACCATACAGCACCTGTGTCTACATTGCTAACAAGCAGGAATATGGCCTTTCATAGTGGGTTAGGTGAACACAGAAGTCCTTTACCGGTTTCTTGTAAAGAGCCTTCTAAGGAGAATCACTCCCCAACCTAGTCAAGATATATCTGCCACCAGTTGCACAAGAGTTATGGGATGTGTAGCTAGCATACCTTTACACAGACCTCCTCCCCCCAGAACCTTCCAGCTGAGACTTGCTGAGCTAGCAGTGTGATTCCAAAAGGTCACTCGTGGTGTCAGGGGCATGTACATGTCAAAGAAAAACGGAAATATCTGGTTGGGGAAGAACGTTGTCATTTCAGAGCCATTTCTGTTTCACTGGGGTCAACATGAAACCATTTTTCAATTTTTATAAACAAATTTTTCATGAAACAATTTTAAACATTTTGACTTTTCAAAATTCTGGATTTTCGCTTTTTCCCCTTTTCTTGGGATATAAGAAAAGCCGCTGCGGGTCAGACCAAAGGTCCAGCCAGCCCAGTGTCCTGTCTGCCGACAGTGGCCAATGCCAGGGGCCCCAGAGGGAGTGAACAGAACAGGGAACCATCACGTGATCCTCATCATTTCTCCTTTGTTTTTCCTTTTTGTCACAGAATGCAATAAAATCGTAGAATCATAGGTATGTAGGACTCGAAGTACCTGGAAAGGCCATCTAGTCCAGTCCCCTGCACTCATGGCCAGACTAAGTATTATCTAGACCATCCCTGATAGGTGTTCGTCTCATCTGTTCCCCAAACCCTCCGATAACAGAGTTTCCACAACCTCCCTAGTTAATTTATTCTAGTGTTTAACCACCCTGACAGGAAGTTTTTCCTAACATGCAACCTAAACCTCCCTTGCTGCAATTTAATCCCATTGCTTCTTGTCCTATCCTCAGAAGGCGTGTTTCCTAGACCTTTAATCATTTTTGTGGCTCTCCATGGACTTTCTCCAGTTTGTCCACATCCTCCTAAAATGTGACACCTAGAAGAAGTGAATGAAGTCTAATGCTTGAAGTCTTCACACACAGTCACTTCCTTCTCGGCAACTTCTCTTTGGAAACATTACCAGGTGGTCTAAGGAACAAAGGAAACTCTGGAACTTTGCCCCGTGGGAATGTCTCGCTGTTTTTCCAAAGCTCAGGGAGCTTTGAAAGTTCAAAAAAGAAAAAAAAAGTGAAAATGTGTGTGGACATCCCTAGTCATGCCTCATTCTGCTGCATTCAGTGGTAAAAAGGGGGAAATGGGTAGAGAAAAGGGACTCGTGTTCCTAGAGCCCTACAAAATTTATATCCACATCCGTATCTGCAAAAACGAACCCACGGCTATCTGCCTCCACATCCGCAGATGCAGATACCCACCGATATAAAGCAGACCTCCCTGGACATTCAATCATGGATTTAAAAGTAGCCATTCTTCTACAAAGGAATTTTACCAGCCAATTACAAAGAGATAGTGCTGAACTGGAATTCATTTACAGATTTGACACTGTCTCCTTGGGCTTGAATAAAGATATTAACTGGTTAATACACTACAAAGGCAATTTCCCTTGCCTTTGACATTCACATTTTCACATCAAAAGCTATGAATGGGACATATCCAGCCTACTTAATTAGCTTAATTTACATGGGTCCTACAATTGACAGGTAACTGCTTTTGCTGTTATATACCTTGGGTTCTGTTATTTCCACTCCACTGCATCTGATGAAGTGGGTTTTGCCCATGAAAGCTCATGATCCTATATATTTCTTAGTGTCTAAGGTTATGTCTACACTGAAACGATTCTGAAATAACTACAATTGATTTAATAACTCCTGATTTAACAAAATCGAAATAGCATGTCCCCACTACAGAAAAGCCTCAAAATTAGTCTGATGCAGGCTCCGTCAATGTGGACACGCCACTTTGACTTAGAGCGCCAGGAAGCCTTGGGGAGTAATTACTTTGAATGACTCTAGGGAGTCATTATTTCGATATAGTGGCACTAGAACATCCACACGACCGCTATTTCGAAATAACTATTTTGAAATTAGCATTATTCCCTGAGGAAAGCAGGAGTACAGATTTTGAAATAATCAGCCCATTATTTTGAAATAACGGTCTTGGTAGTGTGGACGCTTTGCTTATTAATTCGACCTAAAGGGATTATTTTGAAATAAAGCCCTAGTGTAGAGCAGAGCTAAGGTGCCAGAGGACTACTCATTGTTTGTACACATTTGCAGGGTTCTAGATACAACATTTGTATCCACATGTGCCTCTGTAGCTGCAAAAATGAGCCGCAGATATCCGCAGCCACCTTTGTGGATGCTGATACCCGCGGGTATAAAGCAGATGACCCTGGATTTGCAGGGCTCTTCCTATTCCATCCCAAATTTCTTAACATTTGAAAATGTTCAGATTTCAAAGTTTGGAAATTTGGGGGTTGCAAAATATATGAATAAAAATAATAAAAACCTGAACAATCGGAAAAGGTCAATTTTTTCAACACAAAAAGCCGACCAGGTCATTTTCACTAGGGTACTAATGTACAACACCTCCCGGGCAAACAGTACACCCCGGCAGCTCCCTGTGTGTTGTTAATTAGAGCTGTGCTATATTTGCGGGGGTGTCACAAAGCAACAATTCAGGTGTAGTTGCAGTACATGGCACAATGCAGGCTTTTTAATTCTCAAGATAGGGGCCCTCCTCAGATTCTGACAGGTCCTAGATTGCCCATGGGCATGTACAAGCCCTTGTAAAAGTCCCTGAGAACTAGAATTCCACCCATCTGATCTTTGCTTCCTAGGATCTCCCAGTCCCCTAGTTTAGCACTAAATACTGGTTTCCATGTTACCTGAAGCAGCCAGGGAGAGCAAGAGAAGAACAGCAAGCGACAGGTGAAAACTCATCATGGCTGGAGGGCGGCGGGGGTCTCAGGGACTCTGGAGAGAAGAGAAGCAGAGAGAGCTTGAGCCTAAGTGAGAATGACCCTAAGGGAGGCAGGAAAGTCCTTCCATTTATAGAGAGCGGGGCAGCGGGAGAGGCGCATAAATTAAACGCTCTCCCAGTACAGGTCGTTTGCTGCTGAAAACAATAGAGTGTCACTCTGACCCAGAGGATCGGCTCACAATGCTGCCCCTCTGTCACTTGGTCAATAACAATTGCTTGTCAGCTCCCCACAGGCCACCAGCTGGCTTTTCAGGGGCAATTTGCACCATTCCCCAGCAGCCGGACACAGGGGGTAATTTCGCCCACTTTCACATCCGGGTGCCAGGCCCTGAAAGAAGAAGACTCACTAATTCTGCCCCATATTAGCTACTGCCCTGGCCCTTAGCCACATATGAAAACCACCCC
Source organism: Pelochelys cantorii (assembly GCA_032595735.1). Classification (NCBI taxonomy): domain Eukaryota; kingdom Metazoa; phylum Chordata; order Testudines; family Trionychidae; genus Pelochelys; species Pelochelys cantorii. The sequence goes on from CM064328.1 coordinate 4,996,301, forward strand.
TCACTGCAGAGATCTCTCAGGGACACCAGGAAAGCAGCTGGTGATGAAGAAGAAGCCAGAGGTTTCTTTTCCACTCCCCATTCTCTTAAAAGTTGCTCCTTAGAATGTAACCACCACTGGATAGATTTGAACCCAAGACAGCTGGAGCTTAGTGTAGTAGCTGCTACAGCTTAAGCTATGAAGCCAGCTGGCACTCACTTTAGGCTGTAGAGCTCCCTTGTTCTTAGCTCTCTGCTGTAAGTGGTCTACGTGCCACTACATGGGCCAGTGAACCACACTAGGGCTACGTCCACACTGCAGAGTTTTTCCGCAAAAAACAGCTGTTTTTGCGCAAAAACTCGTGGAGCAGCCACACTACAAGCACATTTTTGCGCGACAAAAAGTACAGTAGAGCGTCAGAAGACAGGACTTTTTGCGCAGGAGTTATTCCTCTTCCTATGAGGAATAAACCTTTTTGCCCAAGAGCTTTTGTGCAAAAAGGTGTGTGTGGACGGGCAGGAGGAGGGTTTTGCGCAAGAAACTCCTATGGGAAAAAGCACAGATGCTCTGATGGCCTTTCTGGGAATGGCTATCAGAGCTTTCTTGCACAAAAGCGTCCATGGCAGTGTGGACACACTCGTGCGCAAGAACATTTTGCAGAAGATCTCTTCCACAAAAAGTTCTTGTGCCAGAAGCCTGCAGTGTAGACGTGGCCTACGTGTGTGGCTTACATTTACTAGATGGGAACCCATCTGCAATTTATCTCCTCCCCCCCCGAGCCCCGCATCCGGATGTGAAGGAGGGGGAATCCCTGCCCCGTGTCCGGCTGCTGGGGTGGAGGGAATTGTGCAAATTGCCTGTGAAAAGCCAGCTGGGGAGCCGACAAGCGATTGTTATCCAAGTGACCAAGGTGCCGCACTGCGAACCGATCCGCTGGGTCAGAGTGACACGAAACGGCCCTTACATTAACACGCCTCTCTCTTTGCACCAATCTCTGTAAACAGGGTGAGGCGATGTCCCATTTTTACAAGGCCAGTGCTGTATTTAAGCCCCCCTGCTCCGGCTTTTTTTGTAACCAACGGGCCAGTTGTCCCGTATTTTCTCTCTCCCCTCCCATCAGTAGTGGTGGGTCCTGGTGCGGGCCAGATCCTTGCTCGCCAGCGGCCTACCCCCCAGTAGTGAGTGTGTGTGTGTGCCGGGGGGAGAGTCCACTGGCTGATGATGTGGGGGGGGGGAGTGTGCAAGGCTGATATTTGGGCATTGCTGCAGCGTGTGGGGCCGGCCGCTCCCCCTGCTGGCCCATCAGTGCAATCCTTGCTGTGGTGCCTTCTCCTGGCCAGCAGCCCCCTTCATCCCCTGTCCCGTTTCCAGCCAGCCCTGGCTGCTTGCTACGAGGCTGGTGGGTGCGGTTACCTGTCATCTGTGCTGCCCACTCATGGGCCCCTTACATGGTTTCCCTCTCACTGTCCTCTCTCTGCTAAACCCCTTCAATCCCCGCCCCCCACACACACTCTGCTTCTCTTCCAGAGCCCTGCTCCCGGGGCTGATCAGAGAACCAGTCTCTGGTCGGCTCATTCAACTCAGCAACAGCCTGGCTGGCCGGCTCCTTCCTCCCCGCACTGCCTCGGGCTGGGCTGGCCCCCAGGGAATGCTCAAGACCCTCTGGCCTGGGGCGCTGGCCAGCAGGAGCTAAGCCCCGCATGTGCCAAAGCCCCGCCCAGCGCAGGTGGGCAGCAGAAAGAAGCGTGGGGCGGCATGTTTGCTGCAAGGACCCTGACCAAGCCCACCTTTCGCGCTACCCAGACACACTGTGGGCAATGGCTTTTACCTCAGATGAGGCCCGGTTGTCATTCTCACATGTGTGTCTGGGTCATGCTCAGGGCAACCTCCTTTCTTTGCCTGAGATGGGGTTAGTTCCTGAGTGCGGAGGGAGAAATCGAGGTTAGATCTTGCCTTCGCTTGCCTCCAGTGGTGCCTAAGGAGGAGACCAAGAACCGCTGCCCAGTTTCCACTGGTGGGCACAGGCCAATCTGCCCAAGTCCTGATGCCACTGAGCAGGTCAGCTCCCCTGTTGGTGTCTAATCCCTGTCAGGTTTTAAGTATCATTGGGTCAGAAAGAGGGTGAGATACCAGTGCCTAGTGGTCTGGGCCCTCAGCAGGGTCGTGGGAGACCAGGCTCCCAGTCCATGCTCTGAGTCGGGCAAAACAGGTCTCCCCCAGGTGAGTGAGTACCCTAAACTTGGGGCTGTTGGTCCTAGTGGAGATGGAGACACCTGTGAGGACAGACAGGCGGAAGGGCTGACCTCTTTAGGCACCTGGCTCCATAGGAGGGATCGTGGCTCTTGAGCAGAGGAGAGGGATCGCAGGTACCTAACTAGCTTTTGAGGAGCAGGGCCCAAACCTGCCCCTCTCCTTGGCATTGCCGTCTGGCTGATTTCACTGACTCGCCTTGCCGGCTTTGGCAACTCCCTTTCTTAGGCCTCTGCCCAATGCGTGGAAGCTTGGGCACCCAACTCAGGGCTGTGAATTCCCCTGGGTGACCAAAGGCCACCTGGGAGTTAGGTGCTGCACCAAGCCCAGCAATGGCCCCGGGTGACATCTAACCTCCAAGGCTTTGGGAGGGGACGTGAGCAGGCTCTGAGCCATGCTGGACTCAGCGTTGACAATGTGCCTCTCACTCAGAAGAACTCGTCAGCCTCACCTCTGGCTTGGCGCAGTCGGGCGGCTCTGATGTCTGGCTGAGGGGGAGGAGAATGATATGGGGTGGTCCGGGTGGCTCTGAGGGCTGGCTGGTTGGGGGGGCCAGAGCTTTTCCCTGCCGCCTCCCCCTGCCAGAGCCTTTCCCCACCACCTCCCTCTATTGCATGTGGCTGCACGCTGCCGTGAGAGCACAGACTGCTTGTCAGGGCGAGATACAGCTCCCTGGATCCCATACGCTGCCGCCAGGGTAGACAAGGCCTATAGTGACATCTGTTGTCTGCTGAGGAGAACCCTTCCCAGCCAGTGACACAAGATCTGTGCCCAGGACAACATGTGGTTATCTAATCACTTCCATCACACTCCCCAGGTCAGAGCCTTCTTGTGCTACGCTGGGAAGAGAACGACAAGTCGTCTGTGCAGACACAGGGAGTGACTTTGCTTTTTAAGAACACTAGAACTGGAAGGGACCTGGAGAGGTCTTCGAGTCCAGTCCCCTGCCCTCACGGCAGGACCAAGCATTGCCCTGATAGATGTCTGTCCAACCTGCTCTTAAATATCTCCAGTGATGGAGATTCCACAACCTCCCTAGGCAACTTATTCCAGTGTTTAACCACCTTGACAGGTAGGAAGTTTTTCCTGATGTCCAACCTAAATCTCCCTTGCTGCAGTTTAAGCCCATTGCTTCTTGTTCTTTCCTCAGAGGCCAAGGAGAACAAATTTTCTCCCTCCTCCTTGTGACACCCTCTTAGATACCTGAAAACCGCCATCATGTCCCCTCTCAGTCTTCTCTTTTCTAAACTAAACAAACCCAATTCTTTCAGCCTTCCTTCATAGCTCATGTTCTCTAGACCTTTCATCATTTGTGATCTACAACCCAGTCCGTCCTCCCTGACTGAATTAACTTTGTTATCTCTAGCCTTATTCTGGCCTGCATATTTATACCTGCTTCTGTAAATTTCCACCACATGCATCTGATGAAGTGGGTCTTTGCCCACGAAAGCTTATGCGCCAATAAATCTGTTAGGGTACGTCTACACTAGCCCCCTAGTTCGAACTAGGGAGGCTAATGAGGGTGACCAAAATTGCATATGAAGCGCGGGATTTAAATATCCCGCACTTCGTTAGCATGTTCCCGGGTGGTCGCCATTTTGGAAATTGACTAGCCCGGAAGAACTGCCCGCGTCTACACGCGGCAGTGAAATGGGATTCCGAATTAAACCCCTTACTTCGAATTACCTTTTAAACCTCATGCAATGAGGATGAGGTTTAACTGGTAATTCGAAGTAAGGGGTTTATTTCGGAATTGCCCTTCTCTGCCGTGTGTAGACGCGGGCAGTTCTTCCAGGCTAGTCAATTTCCAAAATGGCAACCACCCGGGAACATGCTAATGAAGTGTGGGATATTTAAATCCCGCGCTTCATTTGCAATTTCTGTCACCCTCATTAGCCTCCCTGGTTCGAACTGGGGGGACTAGTGTAGATGTACCCTTTGTCTATAAGGTGCCACAGGACTCCTTGTCGTTTCATCATTTGTGTTGCTCTTCTCTGGACCTTCTTCAATTTCTCCACATCTTTCTTGAAATGTGGTGCCCAGAACTGGACACAACACTCCAACTGAGGCCGAATCAGTGCAGAGCAGAGCGGTAGAATGATTTCTTGTGTCTGGTTCACAACACTCCTGTTGAAGCCGCCCAGAATCAGGTTTGGGTTTTTGCAACCATGTGTCACTACTGACTCATGTTAAACGTGTGGTCCTCTTTGACCCCTAGATCCCTTTCAGCAGTGCTCCTTCCTAGACTTGTTCCAGCTCACCCAGTAGGTCTGGGGCACCACCGCAATCTCCTGGCTCCCAGGCCAGGACCCACTCCCCAAGAGTCTGTCTCTCAACATAAGTTTTTGTTCCTTGCCCACCATCTCCTCCTCCTCTCCTCCCCTCCATTTCATGACCTGACCAGGTGGCCTTGTAAGTCCAGCCTGTGTGGGAATCCGATGTGGGTTCCTGACCTGAGCTGTTCAGACTCAAGCTAGCTCAGGTATGACCTAGCAGGCTGCCAGAGCCATCTGTATCCCTAAGCTGCATGGGGCATCCAAAAATTTGGGGCACCGCTGGGCCCTAATGCCCACCCCCACCTCTTCTGATCCCTGTTCCGTGGCTCTGCTTCCTCCGGAGTGGGTCTAGTTAACCGAGTCATGAAGCAGCCTGCCAGACTGATCAGCAGCACATCAGACCTGTGGAGGAGCCATTCAGGAGGTAATGAAGCCATTCCGCCAGCCTTTGCCTGCCCCGGGTCTGTCCCGCCGGTTTCTGAACTGGCTGCGTGAGTCGGCAGGACCTGAGCGGAAAATGTGCTTTAGAACCATTTCATTAGCCCGCTGCTGAAGATGATCACATCTCTGAAAAAATCACCCCCCCCCCCATACAATCAAAAATGGAGGTTTTCTAATTTTTTTTCTCATGAGCCTGTTGAAGAAAATGGTCGATGCCGCGACCCACCATAATGTGACTGGAGTGGGGCTCCAGGGTAGGGCTGAGGAGGGGAGCTTTGATGTACAGGAGGGGGCTCTGGCTTTGGGGGGGCAGGGCTAGGGCAGGAGGGGCTTATCTTGAGTGGCTCCTAGTCAGCAGTGCAGTGGGGGGGGGGCAAGGGGAGCTACGGCGTCTTCCTGCCTCTCCTGGCCCCACAGACCATGCTACGCCCAAAAGCAGCCAGCAGCAGGTTCCCAGACAGTGGGAGGGCGGACCTAGTGCTCAGGGCAGGGGCAGTGCATGGAGCCCTGTGCGCTCCCCCCGACCTAGGAGTCGGGCCTATTGCCAGCTGCTTCTGGGGCGCGGTGCAGTCTGCAGTGCCAGGACAGGCAGGGAGCTGCCTTAGTACCCCCCCCCCACTGCTCACCTGATCCCCCTGCAGCAACGGGGGACCCAGGGCCCGACATCCCACCGTCCTGCCCTGGGTCATGCCCTGTCGTCTGAAACCCCCTGGTCTAGAGACAGAGAATTCTTTGAAACTCCCTCCTGCCCTTGAGCTGAAAGAGGTCCCGGCTGTTTAACTTCCAAGGAGGCCTCAAGGCTGGTGGGAGGCCGGTGAAGGAGGAGATGTGACTGGAGGAGACGGTGTAGTGGGGCTGGGGCATTCCTCCTCCTTTTTCCGCCGCTGGCGCGGTTAAGCTGAGCCTGCCATGGAAGACAGGGCCTGAGCCACGCTTGGAAATCCTGGCTGTTCTAAGGCCGGGGGGAGCTTTGCTGTTGACTTCACGGGGGCGGTGTCTGCTGCTCTTCCATCGTCTATTCAGAGTTAACGGCAGTCACTCCTGATTTACACCCTCCCGAGACGGCTGGCTGGGCCTCCCTCTTGTGTTGTCTCCACCTGCCTCCAGCCCCTCCTGTGTCCTTCTCTCGTTTCTGCTCTTTTCCTGTGGGTCCCTTCCACCTCGTCTGTCTCACATGAAACCATCTTACCCATCCCATGCTGCTTTAGACCCTCATGCTCATTGGAACACCTGTCCACTTGGTGGCCCACTCGGCTGCAGTTTAAATACTCTTCCAATGGCCGTAAGTGGCTTACAAATGTCCAAAAGTCATAAGCAAAGCCCCTCGGTGACTGTCCCACGAGCAAATGATTCCCTTCTGATATTGCCCCCTCCCCACCCCCCCAACAAAACAAGTTGGGAGCTGTGATCTGTTTTCTGGGTACTTTGTGCAATCGAGCTTCCATTTTGTCTGCTCTCCAGGTCTGGGGCGAGGTGGGCTAATGGTGGGGGAGAGACACAGACAATGACACAGCCGGAGGGCTGGGCCAAGCCAAGGACGCTTCAGTTCTGGGAGCTGTCTGCTCTCCAGGTCTGGGGCAAGGTGGGCTATTTTGGGGGGTGGGGAGACACAGACAATGACACAGCCGGAGGGCCGGGCCGAGCCGAGGACTCTGCAGTTCTGGGAGCTGAGAGAAGAGCCGTAGGCAGGAGCAGAGATAGAGGGCTGCTGTGCAGCTTGAGGATGCAGGCGCCAAGCTCAAACTACTCCCCAGCGCGAGCAGGCGGAGGCACCAGCCCGGCAAGGAGGGCTGCCCCCTTGTGACCGGGAGCTAAGAGGATCAGGGCCTTGGCGGCAGTTTCGGCGATGGTGGGTCGAGGTGGGAGGGCTGGGGAATAAAACCCAGCAGGAATGAATGCCAGAAGCTGAGGGAGGGTGGGCAAATATGGCTTCAACCTTGGGACGCATTAAGAAAGAGATAGAGACGAGACTGCCTCTATCTAAATCCACGCTATGCCCACATCTTTACTGTATGCAGACGTGGTCACCTCAGCTCATATTTTGGCATTGGAAAAGGTTGAGGGGTATGGAATGGGTGCCATAGGAGGAGAGATGAATAGGACTGGGACTTTTCAGCTTGGAAAAGAAGAGATGGGGGAGAAGGGGATATGACAGAGGTCTATAAAAGCATGGCCGAGGTGGAAAAAGTGAATAGAGAATAGCTGTTTACTCCTTCCCGTAACACAAGAACTAGAGGTCACCGAATGAAATTAAAAGGCTGTGGGTTTAAAGCAAACAAAAGGAAGTATTTCATCACACAGAACACAGTCAACCTGTGGAAATCCTTGCCAGAGGGTGTTGTAAAGGCTAAGACTATAACAGTTCAAAAAAGAGCTAGATAGATTCATGGAGGACAGGTCCATCAATGGCCATTAGCCAGGATGGGCAGGGATGGTGTCCCTGGCCTCTGTTTGTCACTTGATGGTTACCTGTTCTGTTCATCCCCTCTGGGGCACCTGGCATTGGCCACTGTGGGAAGACAGGACACTGGGCTAGATAGACCTTTGGTCTGACCCAGTAGGGCCTTTCCTATGTTCTTATGACCTGAGGGATAGAGAGGCGAAGCCAGCAGTGGCGGAGCGCATAATGTTTTGGAGGAAGGTTCAGCGGATGCCATAGCAACATTAGACATGGAAGGCACCTCGAGAGGTCATCGAGTCCAGTCCCCTGCCCTCATGGACCCAGTACCATCATAACCAAGAGGCTGACTGCCAGACATGGTAGATAGGATGGGTGGAGTCTCGATCAGGAGGAGTTGGGTGCTCCGATACCCTGGTGACGGGCAACCTTATCAAAGGCCCACACAGCTGCACATCCCCCTCTCAGCACATGAACTGACTTTTCTCCTTGGGTCTGTTATGCCAGGGCTGGACACATAGGCTATGTCTGCACTGCAGCGCTATTTCGGGATCCTGGAGGTATCCCCAAATATCTATTCCGTGTCTTTTGAGTGCACCCATTATTTTGAAATATAACGGGCTCGCTATTCCGATGTCCCTGCAAACCTCCTTCCATGAGGAGCAAGGGACGTTTCAGAATGGTGATTCATGTCAAAATAAGTGCTGTGTGGACAGTGCCAAATTTTGAAATAAGCTATTTTGAAATTAACGCGAAAGAAGCGACGCAAATTGCATCGCTCAGATTGCATCGCTTACTGCGCACTCCGGGTGCAGTGTAGACACACTCCTAGGTAGGTGGCTGTAGAAGGGTGGGATTTCCTAACAGCATCGGCTGATCAAATGTGGAGGCGGAAAGGGTAACAGCCAAGAAAAATGAGCCACTCTTAAAACGGGCGAGTGGAAGTCCTGGAGCCGTGTGCCTATGCCAGCTCTCTGCGTGGTCACGTTGTAGCAGAGATTCTGGAACATCCGCAGTGGAGGGCGCTCACCCAGGCTGGGTGGCATTTTTATCACCCCAAGCAAGGTGCAGTGTGCTCTGCCCCGCTTCCCTTCTCTTGCGCCATCCACTCTCGACAGTTTCCGAGTCCCTGCTTTCATCGGGCTACAGATGCATCCCAGCGCGAGCTAGCAGGCATGCCCCGTCTATAGCTAAATGAGTTCCATGCTGCCTCTTTGCTGAAAACTAGCACTTCTCCTTGGCACTAGCCAGGCCCCTGGTTACTGGTGGCCATAATGGTTCCTTGACATGTTCCATAAGAATAAGGATGTGAACCCCGCCATCCCGGCCAAACACCACCCTGAGGCTATGTCTACACTCATAGGAAGAGGAATAACTCTTGCGCAAGAAAAAGTACAGTAGAGCATCAGAAGGCAGGGCTTTTTGCACGAGAGTTATTCCTCTTCCTATGAGGAATAAGCCTTTTTGTGCAAGAGCTCTTGTGCAAAAAGGCATGTGTGGACGGACAACAGGGGTTCCTTGTGCACGAAACCCCTATCGGAAAAAGCACAGGTGGTTTGATGGCCCTTCTGCGAAAGGCCATCAGAGCTTTCTTATGCAAGAGCATCCATGGCAGTCTGGATGATCTCTTGGCCAAAAGCACATGGCCGTGTGGATCTCTTCCGCAAGATCTCTTCTGCAAAAAGTTCTTGCTCAAGAAGCCTGCAGTGTAAACATAGCCTGAGAAATTGCATTTTCCAGGGCTACAAAAATCCCTCCAGTAGATTCAAGTGGGTGTGAAAGTTTTCTTAACTTCCTCTCTGTGGGGGTTGGACCTACCAACCTACCACAGGGAACACCTCTTCTCTTCGCTAGTGCTATGATGGCTGCGATCAGGGCTACTCAACACAGGGCCTGTGGGCTGCATGCAGCCCACGGCCCTTTTGTTTGCAGCCCACGGTACGGTTTGGGTTTACGTGGGGCTTAACACACGGCCCATGGGTGGGAGCCAAAACAAAAAAGTAGTCACTACAATGGTCTTCTGTCGATATGCATTTTAGTAGTTAAATTCCTGGACTGTCATTGCTCATTAAAAGTGCTGTCATGTGGGTGGAAATCGGGTAAATATTGCATTTTATTAATATCAGCAACACTGACTTAAATGGGGCCTGCGTGTTACGTAGTCTTGCCTTCATCTTTGTATTCATGACCGTCAGTGAGAAAGAAGCTATTTGTATATAAATTTGCATGTATATTTGCATGTATATGCAACCACACTTAAGTTGCGGCCCTCGGCATGTGCTGTGAGTATCATTGTGGCCCCCAGGGCTTCCAAAGTTGAGTAGCCCTGGCTGAGATGAATGGTGGTGCTTTTGTGGATAATCCTTAGTTGTTCATCAGGTTTTGAAGTCCCGTCTTGACAAAGCCCTGGCTGGGATGATTGAGTTGTGGTTGGTCCTGCTTTGGGCAGGGGGCTGGACTCGGTGACTCCTGAGGTCTCTGCCAGCCCTGGGATTCTATGATTCTAGAAAGCCTATTCTCCCAAAGGAGATCCTGGAAGTTACATGGATGATGCTTGCTTTTGTTCCAGGGAAACTGAGGAAGAAGCCAATGTGGGCTGGAAAGGTCCAGGAAAGGGAAATGAAGATTGTAAGTGGGATGTGTAATTGAAAGTGCAAAAATGAGGTTCGTTTCGCTTAGAAAGGAGCAGAGTTAGAAGAAATTCTTCAGAAGAATATTGGAATGTGAAAACTGACCCAAATTTTTTTTACCCTGCCTGTACTGTAAGTGCGAGGAATTATATGAAGAAGTTGAAATGCAGAACATATAGAACAAAGAAGAGGAAATACGACTTTATCTAGAGCAGCTAATTTAGGGAACTCAGAGCCAAAGGAGGTCATCCAGTCAACTACAGAGGCTGGATAATTTCATAACCACAAACAGTTGTAGCTCTACAAGCTAAGATCCCGAAATAGAGGTAATCAAATCTCATGCTTCAGTGCATAACCTAAGCTCCTGAGGCAGTCCAGGAAGAGTTTTTCCACTCCTCCCCACTGATGTACAGAACTGTACAGTTAGCTAGGTGGATTGCGGAGGTAACATTTGACTTCCTCGGCAGCCTCGGGTCGTGGCTGGTGCTGGAGGCGGAAGACGGGATTTGATGAACCAATGCTCTAATGGGGTCTGGCAAGTCCTGCGTAAGAACTGGGGAAATGACAAAAGGGAAAGTGTGCAATTAATGGGCGGCAGCGAACCATTTTGCTGCTGCGTTCAGAAATCCAGGCGGTTCAGGGCGCTGCCTGGGAGGTAGAACCCTCTTCAGACACAGGGATAGCAGGAGGGAGTTTGTGCCATGGAATTAAAATGTGCCGGTTTGTGGCTTGCTCAGATCAAGGAAAAGGCCCCAAGGTAAAGTCCTCAAGTCAAATTCTTCCTTAGTGCAGCGGATGGACCTGGGTTGGCAGCAGGTGGGATTGAACCGGGGACCTTAGGGGCTAAAGCCACGAGCCTCTATTGCATAAGCTAAAAGTGCCACTGCCTGAGGGTTAGGCAGCTCTATTGATTTTCAGTGACATTACCCTAGTGCCAGACTTGGCTTCTTCCCCCTGCAAAGAGCAGTCGCCTGCCATAGTACCTAGGCACTTTCATTGCAGGTCAGAGGTGCCAACAGCCATGCTGGACCCCTGGGCAGGGGAGGGGCCTGCGCCGTGCTCCTGAAAGGAGCGGAGTCTCAGGGCAAGTGAACAGAGATGGGGGGAAGCAGGCAAAGGAGGTAGCTGCCCCAGGGGCTGGCAATTCAAAGGGGCCTCGGTCTCCCAGAGTTATGGGCCCTTTAAATCTTGGTGCTGAGGCGGGCTGCCCTCAGCCCGGCCCCTGGACCCCTTCCCTCCCTCCCCCCGCACAGGGGCCCATATAGGCTGTCTGTGCCCCTGGATACTTTTGAAAACTACCACTCAGAAGCTGTTCCCATAAGGCACTGAGGAATTTCCCACAGGGTGGGAGACTTTCACACACATCTGTGAAACCGGTGATGCAGAAAGGCACCTACCTGAATTAATAGTTGCACCACAAAATGGCAGGTTCCTCCCAGGCTGTACGTGAATTTGTGATTAGCAGGCCAGCTTGCCTGCGGGCGACACCGGCTCACTCGCAGACCCGCTGAGGTCCCACTATCAAGTGTGCTTGGAGTCTCTACTCACAGAGAGTGAGCTGAAATTGTAGGTGGCTCTAAAACGACAAGCCGCCTCAAACACGGCAGGAATCCTGCCATAGCTGCTGTGTCTAAACAGATGTCGGTCTTCCTGTCCCACCCCGCATCCCCTTCCCGAGCGCGTGTCTGCCAGTGTTCAAGTCATTAATGCATCGTGGCCCAGGGTGCCAGGCCACAGAGGAAAAAGGTGGAGGGAGGGGAAATTCAGGCCTTTTCAGTGGCTGCAGCGCCTCACCTTTTGGGTGGCAAGGCCTAGCAGCCAGAGAGTCCATAAAGCGGCCCTTCTCCTCAGGGCAGCACGGCCGAGCAGCAGAGTCAATAATCCCGGGGGTATCACCTCAACTGAGGAAATGGGTTTTGCCCAGGAAAGCTCATGATACTAGATATTTGTTAGTCTCTAAGGGGTCACAGGACTCCGCACTGTTTTGGCCATATCGGAGTGCATCACCCCCTTTCAAAAGAATTATCCTCACAAGTCTTCTGCAAAGGGAGGAACGGACAGTTATGCCCATTGTACAGATGGGGAACCGAGGCACTGGGAGGCTGAAGGGCAGGTGCCTAAGAAGGCATGTGGCATAGCAGGGAACAGAACTTCGCTCACCTGAATTCTTGGCCAGTGACCTACCCATCTGAATTTACTTCCTGTCCTTCACCATTTTGGTTCGCAGGGCATCTTTATGGTCCACTTTACACTGTCCACCCTTCCATCTTTGCTTCCCCAAAGATACCAGCCTGCCTACCCCATTTGCCTACTTCTTCCCCAACTCTTTTGAGGTCTTTGTCCAGGCTGCTCCATGCCATACAGCAGCTACTCCCCCGTCCGGGTTTCATTTGCCAGCCCCTATCCCTACCTCTGCAATGATGCTGCCAAGAAATCAGCCAGCTGAGGCCCCCATTCAGCAAAGCAGGTAAGCACAAGGTTGATTTTAAGCCTGTGTATGTCCCCTGGAAATCAATGGCACTTAAGCACAGGCTTAGACCTAAAGAAGCCATAAATGCTTTGAAGGCTTATATTTAAAGAAGCCCTTAAACGCACAGTCAACCTGTGGAACTCATTGCCAGAGGATTTGCTGAAGGTTAGGACTTTAACAGGGTTCAGAACAGAGCTAGATAGGTTCATGGAGATTAGGTCCATCAATGGCTATTAGCCAGGATGGGTAGGAATGGTGTCCCAAGCCTCTGTTTCTCTGGAGGTGGGTGACAGGGGAGGGATCATGTGAAGATTCCCAGTTGTGTTCCCTCCCTCTGGGGCATCTGGAATTGGCCACAGTGGGCAGACAGGACACGGGGCTGGATGGACCATTGGTCTGACCCAGTCTGGCCGTTCTTATGAGGAGTAGGGACGGTCTTTAGCACATGCTTAAAGCCAAGTACGTGCTTCAGCACTTGGCTGAATCAGGGCCTACTCACGGAAGCATTGAGGGGCTGTAGGACAGAGTGCACGTGCACTTATTTAGTTAAACCACCGTGTATTACATTGCATGTAAGATTGCACCCTTCTTACCCAGCATAAGTCATTTGGGGCAGGAATTGTGTCTGCCTACGTGTGCTACTGCCTAGCACATTGTGTACTTACCAGTAACAATGTGCTCCTTTCTAACCTGTGCGCACAACTCAGCGGCCGCGGAACACTGAACACCACCCCGCAGCCAGGAGACAAAGCCAACGGCCTGAGGTAAGTTTTAGCCTGTGCGAGTGGAAATTGCGACGTCTCTCTGAGGTGTTTGTCAGTAAGGGCAGGTCTGCTCTAGGAAACCATTTCAAAATAACGACATTCAGAATAAGGACTCCTGAAATAACAAACTCGAAATAGCGGGTCCCCACTATGGCGGAGGCTCGAAATGAGTCCCAGGCAGGCTCTGTGCATGGGGAGGCGCTACCTCGACGTAGCACCCCAGGAAGCACTGGGGAGTAATTACTTCAAATGACTCTGGGGAGTCGTTATTTCGAAATCGCGGCCCTGGAGCGTTCACACGACCGCTATTTCGAAATAAGCATTATTCCCCAAGGAAAGCAGGCGTACAGATTTTGAAACAACCAGCCCGTTAATTTGAAATAAGGGGCTTGGTCATGTGGATGCGCCACTTATTAATTCAAAACATGGGGGGTTATTTCAAAATAACTCCTGAGTGTAGACCAGGTCTAAGAGCCCTACAGCTGTCGCCCATCTTCCAAACACCTCACAAACAGCAGCAGCCCACAGTCCCTGGGCTCGCTTATGCAGTAGGGGAGAATAATTCCCTCCGTGGTGGGGATCGCTGGCCTGGGCAACAGAGGAGTTCAAACTCAGGGGTCCTAATGGCCCCTTCTGGGCTATGAATGAAGCCTGACAGTGTCCCTGAGGGATGGGTGACTGTAGGTAGCCCTTCCTTCTAGAGGAGGCCCAGGAGGGTGACTTGCCAAGCACACACAGAGGGATGTTGTCAGAGGTAAGATTAGAACTCAGGATGCCCTGGCATGGAGTCCTGTGGCCAGGCCAGGCCTGGCTCCACCTGGCAAAAATGCCCCCCTGGAGGCCATGGTGAATGTTGCTGAGTCGAGGCAGCTGCAGGGTTTGGAGACGTGTACTAGACAGTCCTCGGTGGGCCGGACCAGTGGTCCACCTGGCCCAGTATCCTGCCTTCTGACTCTGGCCAGGGCCAGAGGGAGGGAACAGAACAGGGCAGTTTGTCGAGGGATCCATTTTCCTGGTAGTTCAGCAGCTTTTTTTTTTTTTGCTTTTTTTTAATTCTAGCCTAAAAATGCCAACATTGATTATCCTCTTGCAGCTTGAACCTGAGCGCTGTGCTGCAGCCACCCAGCCACCCCTTCTCGCAGCCTCGCTCGCCGATAACCGAGCGCCTCCTTCTCCTAGAGCAGGGGTGGGGAACCTCAGGCCCGGGGGCCAGATGCGGCCCTTGGCTTGCCTGGATCCGGCCCCCGAGGCTCAGAGCCTCCCCCCAGCATTGGGGAACCCCTGCTAGTGCTCCAGCCCCCCTGCTAGTCCCCTGGGGGCTGGAGCACACAAAATCTACTCGGCTGGGCCCCCCAGGCTTGGGTGCATGAGGGGGATGTTGGGGAGGGTCTTTCTCCTTCTCAGTCAGGGGCCACAGTGAGGGGCTTTTCTTCTGCTTTTCACTTGTGGGCAGCCCCTGATGTATTTTTCTGTGGGTCAATGGCCCCCGACCCAAAAAAGGTTCCCTACCCCTGCCCTAGAGGATCCCACCCTATGGGTGCATCTAGCCTATGTCCTTTTTTCGAAAGGAGATATGCAAATTGGGCACTAATTTGCATATGTTCTTCCGATCACTTTTTCGAAGGCGTTTCTTTTCTAAAGCGAAAGCCGTTTAGACGGGGGGGGGGGTTCGAAAGAATCCCCCTTTTTCAAAAGAACCCTGTACACCTCGTTTTTTAAGGAAGAAGAGTTCTTTCGGTAAAGGGGGGGTCTTTCGAAACCTCCCCCCGTCTAAACTGCTTTCACGTTCGAAAAGAAACGCTTTCAAAAAAGTGATCTGAAGAAGATATGC
Source organism: Pelochelys cantorii (assembly GCA_032595735.1). Classification (NCBI taxonomy): domain Eukaryota; kingdom Metazoa; phylum Chordata; order Testudines; family Trionychidae; genus Pelochelys; species Pelochelys cantorii. The sequence goes on from CM064328.1 coordinate 5,011,340, forward strand.
AAATTTGTGCCGAATTTGCATATCTCCTTTCGAAAGAAGAACGTAGTCTAGATGTACCCAATGTGAGCATCCTTGAATTTCACCCTGCATCAGAGGGCTGCGCGCTGCTCCCTATGGAGCCTACCAGAGCCAGCCTAAGTTAGCGGCAGGAACCACGTGACTGGAGAATGACTTTCCCCTCTCCAGGCTGACCCCTGCACTCAGAGCTCAGGGCTAGCTGCAGGGTGTTTCTCGGCCACTCATGTGTCCAGCTAGCCCCACTCCTTCCACTCCGATATGGCATCAAGTCAGCCTATCTCGCTAGATCAGCCTAAGTCACTGTGTAGTGGGATTCCTGCTCCTTCCCCCCCAGGGTGTGGTCAGAGTTTTACAAATCCAGGCAGCAATTTGCTCCCGCTCATTTGCTTCTCTTCGTGCCCTGTCCTGGGTAATCTTCTGGATTATTTGGCTTCGTCATCCAGCCCCCTGAAACGCCACCCACGTGCCTGTCACCCTAAATCAGGGGCATTAGAGCTCCTCTCCCCACGCCAAGCCATGTTTCTAGCGAAGAAGGGAAGCGATATCGGCCACGCCTGTTCCAAATGGACCCCGGGCAGGCTGACCGGGCAGTGGCAGGGAAGCACGGCAGAATGAATCCCTTTGGCGTGACTCCCTGCAAACTCCTCCGGGTGTGTGGAGCTAGAGCATGGGCTGGGTATGTTCTAACACACCCGCGTTGCTTCGTGTGCCACACACAACGTGGGCTAACACTCCAGCAGCTGTGATTGGGTAACAGAGATCCTGGCGTGACCTACCAGGGAGTGGGACTACTGGAGAACACGGTAGGGAAGGCCATGAAGAACTGGCTGTGGTCTACAGGCAGTAAGAAGAGGTTCTAAACTACCCCTAGCTCTGGTTGGCAGACAGCATGAACTGGAAGATAAGGCCTAGTAAAGCAGATATATAGATGACCCTGAGACTACTTGCATGATCCACCAGAAGGGAATGAAAGCTCTTCTGCATCTATTGGTATTAGTCTGTTATATGGTAGGAGACAGTCCTAAACCTACCTGTGGAGTGCACCTCAGGGTACGTCTATACTACGGGACAAAGTTGAGTTAAGTAACTTCCTACCTGTCAGGGTGGTTAAACACTGGAATAAGTTGCCTAGGGAGGTTGTGGAATCTCCATCCCTGGAGATATTTAAGAGCAGGTTAGATAGACACCTGTCAGGGATTCTCTAGACCAGGGATGGCCAACCCATTAAACGAAGAGAGCCGAAACAGCATTGAGCAAAAAAAACCCCCAAAAAACCCCGCTGCCCCTTTAAAAGAAAAGACAAGGCTTTTTGGCCAGATAAGGCGCCCGTCGGCCACCACCATCTTGGCAGCGCCATTTTGAATCGCCGCAATGAATGGCTCCCCTGCCCCGGAGAGCACAGGGAGCCGGGGGCCCAAAACCGTTTCTAGGAGTATAGGGGCAGCTTCATGAGCCATGGAGGAAGCTTTGCGAGCAGCACTTTAAGGGGGGGAAGAGCTGCGGGTTGGCCACCCCTTCTCTAGACAGTACTGGGTCCTGCCGTGAGGGCAGGAGACTGGGCTCGATGACTTCTCGAGCTCCCTTCCAGTTCTAGTGTTCTATGGTTCTAAGCTACGCAACTTCTACTACGTTAATTCCGTAGCTGAAGTCAAAGTCCCATAACTCGGCTTGTGGTGCTGTCTACACTGCAGGAAGTCGAAGGAAGAGAACTCTTCCTTCAACTTCCCCTACTACTCGTGGGGCAGGGTTACCAGCATCGACCAGCGCGCCCCTCTCAATTCGAATTAGATGTCTTCACTATACCCGCCCATTTGAACCCTGGAAGATCGACAGCAGCAGCTTTGATTTTCCTCTGTTGTGTAGACCAGTCTCTCAACCAGGGGTACGAGTACCCTTAGGGGTACTCGAGAGAAGTCTGGGATGTACGTCAACACAACTGAAATTTGGAGAAAACAGAACGTTTGTTGTAAGTTTTACAGCACTTTATTATTTTTGTACTTTTTACACCCAAAAATGTCATCGCCCGCTGGGTACGATTAAGTTGTTTAAACAAATGTGTTGCAATGGCAGAAAAAATGTTTGTGTGTTTGAAAACTGTAGGTACTGGGGGTATTTATGGGGGTTGGTTTTTTTAAAGGAGTACTTTATAAAAAAAGGTGGAGAAACACTGGTGTAAATGTACCCTTATATACTATCCCTTAGACATGATTCTCCTTGATTCCATCTGCTGACATTTTCATGGACCTCTAACTACAGAAAAATGTCTCTTGCTGTTGTAGGACTCTCAGTTGTTTTTCACGCTTTAATTTAAACAAGCCAACGCACCAGCGATATTGACTCCACACCAGGATGATACTCCCGGAGCAGATGCCTAGATCAACGTCGACCTAATTCTGCTCCCATTGAAGTCAATGGGAGTTTGGGCATCCTAATGCAATCCTACCCATAATGCACCATGGAACACCTTGCTACTTGCATTTCTGTTCTGGTTGCAGCCAGTGGCAAAGCCTCCGGTAATTTCAATGGGAGCAAGATTGGGTTTATTTGTGTGTCCCTGCTCGAGTATCCTTCCCATACTAAAATGGAAATGGGGCAGAAATGTGCACATTCAGGGTATGTCGAGACTACATCCTCTGTCGCCAGAGGGATGTAAATTAGACATACCGAAATTGCTAATGAAGCGGGGATTTAAATATCCTGCACTTCATTAGAATAAAAATGGCCTCGAGGCATAAGGGATCGGTCGGAAAAGGCTTTCCTTGTCGACCGATCCCCATCTAGACTGCTGCTTTTTGCCGGCAAAGTGCCGCGTCGGCAAAAAGCGGCGGCCATTTTTACTCTAATGAAGCATGGGATATTTAAATCCCCGCTTCATTAGTAATTTTGGTATGTCTAATTTATATCCCTCTGGCGACAGAGGGATGTAGTCTAGACATACCCTCAGGCACAAACCATTGCACCAGATTTCCCCTCCAAAATGCTCCATATTCTTCCTCTGTGTCAGACATCTTGCTTTGCAAGGAACATCGAGACATTGCACCAAAAGGCACTGACATTAACAACCAAAAAATAAACACAACCCTGAGAGACAGAATTTGTGTGCAGTTGGGAGGAGATACAATAATTATTAGAGTTGAGTGAGTAATTAATTCATAGAATTAATTCAGTGATCCCACCCCCTGTTTTTCTCCACAACTGTCTGAACACATGGCGGCATTCTTAAAACTATTCCTGATTCAAAATTATTCATGCAAATTGTTGTACTGGAAAGCAAATTGTTTCGTTTGTCTGAGGTGCAAATATACAGTGAGGCTGTGGTGTTCAGTGACAGTCACATGGTATTTCCTCTGTTCCCTGATTGGGTGGCTTGTGTAACTACTGGAGGATGCATTTCAAATGTTGACATTTACAATTCTTTTGCGCTGCGTTAGTTAGTTAATGTAGTCACTCAGTCAGAGCAGTGAAAAAACGATACGAGGCTGTACAAGATACAGGAAGAGTGCAAAAAGCAAGCGTTACTACTGAATGCATAATTTGATGGTTGCTTTCGCTGTATAATCAAGTATTGGAGCTAAACATTTGCTCTGAAAATTCACAAGGTTACAGAACATTGAACACCGTCAAGTCAGAATTCTCTGCCAACGTCAAGTGAATTAGTAGAAACTCAACAGTTCGCTCAAGTCAACAGGCAGCATTGGTCCCGTACATACATCGTTTTGTGTGCACACCCCATCACAGGGATCAGGGTACTCGGGGGTGAAGAAGCCACATGGTTGGCCGCAGGGTCGGTGACAGACTCTATAGTCCATAAATATCTAGCTGCAGTCTAGGGTTGTAGAGCTTAGTGTCTAAGGTCAATAAGGCTGTCCCTTCTTTCTGGGCAGTACAGTCTATTGGTCAGGGTTTGTAGTGGTCAGCCCTCGCTCCAGAGCAGTACAGCCTAGTGGCTAGAGTCAGTAAGCAGCCCTTATTTCAGGGCAGTGTGGCCTAAAGGCCAGGGTCAGTAGGCAGCCCTCATTTCAGGGCAGTATAGAGAGCCAGTAACTAGCCCTTACTCTAGGGCAGTGTGGCCTAATGGCCAGAGTCAGTAAGTAGCTCTTAGCTCAGGACGACACGGGGAGTCAGTAAATAGCCCTTGTCTCAGGGCAGCACAGAGGGTCAGTAAGTAGCCCTTGTCTCAGGGCAATATGGCCTAATGGCCAGAGTCAGTAGGGTTGGGGCAAGCGCTCTGGTAGGGGGACCCGGGACCACCGTGCTCCACTGGGTCCCAATCCAGGGCCCTGTGAGCAGCAGAATGGTCTACCACTCCCTTGGCAGGGAATCCGGCCGAAACACACCAAGTGTGCCTGGGCAGGAGAGACTGCTCCTGCACCTCCCAGGGTCACTTCCTACCAGCTCTGGTGGGGCTGTGTCCCATGTAGTGGCTGGGTCTCTTGGTTCCCCAGCAGCGGCTTCTCCCTGGGACTCCGTGGGGATTGTGTCGCGGCCGTCTCCTGGGACTCCGGTTCCTGCTGTCTCTACCGCTGGCTACTGCCGCTCGGGAGCTCTGGCTGGAGGTCCGAATCCTTCGCCGGCCAGCCCAGTCTGAGCTGCTTTCCTGCCTTTTATGCTGCCCCAGCATTTGGAGCATGCTCAGTCTGGGTGAAGAGGCGGGACTTCCTCCGCCCACAGGGTCTCACCCCACCTGCCTCAGTGCACACCCCGTCACACATACCCTCACTACACTGTATGAATGTGTGTAACCCACACACCTACTGAGTGTGGTTCACTGTCCCATGGAGTGCACTGAGTCCACCTACAGAGATAATAATGAGTCTCCAGAGCCAGCTGGCTTTTTCGCTCAAGTGGGAGAGCCTCCTGCACTAAGCTCCAGAGGTCCCAGGTTCGGTTCCGCCAGTTGCCGTTACACGTGGAGCAACCAATAAATGTGCTTCGCACCCATGAAGTAAGGGAGAGTCCTGCAGATAAGGAAACAGGGGCACAGAGGGGACGTGACTGTTAGCCACCTCTCCCCAGGGAAGTCGTGTTTCTGCCAAAATTAGAACTTAGGAGCTCCTGGCTCTTTCTTCCTCAACTCTTGTCTGATTCATGTCATGGGCCACTGAAGTCAGTAAGACTATTCTCATCCTTAGAGTTAGTGTGTCCTTCCTTGCTTTGGTGGCTTGTCACAGGACATTCAGTAGAATTGATCCTCTTTGCAGTGAGATCAAAGTAGAAATGGAAGGAACTCCCATCCCTTATCTCAGGGGTGGGGAACCTAAGGCCCAGGGGCCAGATACGGCCCTCGGCATGCCTGGATCCCGCCCCCGAGACTCAGGGCTTCCTCACCCCCAACAGGGGAGCCCGTGCCGGTGCTCCAGCCCCACTGCACACCTTCCTGCGGGGCTGGGGCACACAAAATCTACTAGTTGGGACCTCTCTGGGGTGCGAGGGGAATGTGGGGAGTATCTTTCTCCTCAGTCCGGGGCCACATCAGTGAGAATTTGGCGCGTGGGTGTTTGGTTTTGTTTGTTTGTTTTTGCTTCTCACTCATGTGCGGCCCCTGACTGATTTTTGTTGTGGGTCAGTGGCCCCTGACCCAAAAAAGGTCCCCCATCCTGCCTTACCTCAACAAAAGCCCCTCTCCCAAGAGCATAAAGCCAAGGCTCTCTTGCGCCTTATGGATGGGAGCTCTGAGGCTTTCACCCCCACTTTGAAGCATCAACCAGGGCTTTAAATGGAGCACGCAGCGTTGCGTTGGTGAATTTCACCCTCCCGTGTTGTGTGAGCACAACAAGACACGTCTGTAGCCAGGGAATAAGGAAAGATTGAGGAGTGATTTGGAAGCTTTAGAGACAAGCCCCCATTGAGAAGATGATGCGTTCCTCAGATCCATCAAGGAATCAAAATAAGCCCTGTGCTCTGATCAAAGGCTTGGCTTACTTAAGACAAATGCCTGTCTATGTGCTAAATCGTTGTAGCTTGGGCATGGCCACCCCACGGAACATCCCGTTAAGATGTCCCCAAAAGCCCCAATCAGAGCATAATATAAAACAGCAGTGATGTTACCTGAAAAAAAATCACGCCAATTGTGGGACTTATTTCATAGATTACAGGCAGTTTATTGAAAATGTAAAAAAAAAAATGGGTTTATGGGGCAGTTTGGCAAAACAACTGCTGTAAGCTCATTACGGCGTTTGCATTGTCTTTGACATTTCAGGTTAGCAAAGGATTATAGCTACAGACAGTCGTAATCCCGGCATACTCAGAAAATACAGGCACGACTCTCCAAATGCTCGACATCTGCCCCATTGTGTGGCACATCTGCCATTCCTGCGGATTTTTCAACAGCTTCTTTGGAGGAGCCGGTTTACTTCAACGCAAGTCAACAAATGAGAAGAGCTCGCATTCCCGTCTGAGTCTGTCAAGTCTGCCGTTTCCTAGCTTAATGTTCTGTCTGAGAAAAACATGCAGTCTATTTGGACATCACTGGTCCCCGTACCTGAGATTCACAAATATAAAGCGACTGTTAAAATATGCTTTTGGAACCAAACTTTTTCAAGTAAAAGATATCATAAAATTCTCACGACACTGACTGCATCTTGGGCATGGAACACAAATTATTAGCTTAGCGGTTTCAGCAGCACAATACAAGCCAGCCCCTATTTTTAACTATTGACTAATTACCAGTGAATCTTAATTATATGCTGTGCGGAGGCACTAATAAGTTTACAAATCTGCCAACAACACTAAACACATATGTCTTTATAAACATTAGTTTCATTTCTCCCTCCCCTCCCCCTTAATCACTATGGCAACAGAAGATGCTGGAAAAGGCTGTAATTGTGACTAATTAGAATGGAGTCATCTAAACACACATCTCTCACAAGGGTGGAGGAATGGCCCAAAACAAAAAGGGGAATTGAGACAAGTGAGAAAATCAGACATCGGCGGAGCTTGGAGCGGGACAGGGAAAGTTCGGGGAAAGGGTATCTTTAAAGCTGCTGACCATGTCTCGGCTTTGACAAAGCCCTGGCTGGGTTGATTTAGTTGGGATTGGTCCTGCCTTGGGCAGGGGGCTGGACTTGATGACCTTCTGAGGTCTCGGCCAGCTCTGTGGTTCTATGATTCTATGTCTACACTAGGAAATTATAACTAAATTCAAAATAATAATTCTGAAATAACAACATTGAACTAGCGTGCCCACACTACAGGGGAGTCTCGAAATGAGTCCGAGGCAGGATCCGTTATTGTGGACACGCTACCTCCACTTAGTGGCCCAGGAAGCCCTGGGGAGTAATTCCTTCAAATGACTCTCAGGAGTCGTTATTTTGAAACAGCAGCAGCGGAGCATCCACACTCCTGCTCTTTCGAAATCGCGATTTCAAAATCTGTGTTATTCCCCAAGGAAAGCAGGAGTGCAGATTGCAAAATAACCAGCCCGCTTTTTCAAAATAAAGGGCTTAGTTGTGTGGATGCCCTGCTTATTATTTCAAAATAAGGGGGGTTATTTTGATATAACGCCCTAGCGTAGACCCAGGCCATCTGTTCCAAGAACTTAGACTCCACTTCATGGGGCCATAAAAGTCTGAAGATATTCTATCATTGAGTTCCCCTTAGAAAATGATAGCACCGAGTGTCACAGTTTACCCTAGTCCTGCAAAAAGCAGCAAGCAGCAGAACGGAGCAACACGTGTGGGTTTTTTCACCCTGAGTCCTCCTCCCCAGAAATTTCTCACTGGCCACACCAGGGTTATTCTGGGACAAATTCTGCTTCCCTTGCTCATACCGAGTATACCGGTCGGTGAAACCTGAAGTCAGTGGGAGTTTTGCCAATGTCTTCTGAAGGATTTTACCCCTCTTCCGCTTCAGTGGAAATCTTTGCAGCATGAAGGACTCTCTGCATAAGGCAGAGTGGCGGAATCTGGACCGGTGTAATTTTACTAGGCATATTGTTTCACGTGATTCCCACACACAAGGATGAGATGCTCCAGGAAAAAAAAATAGAACAATAATCAATTATATTGCAATTACACAGAACACCTAGCCACATGGGAGGGTCTGGGTATTCCAAAGTGCTTCTCCGCCCAAAAAACCTGATCCTGAAAAACACTTATGGACAGTGAGGAACCTTCACTCACCTGCAGAGGTGGCGGGGCCGCTAACCTGAGTCCCCTCCTTAGCAAAATTCTGGTTGCACCTGAGCTCACCTGCGTAGCCCCTCTGGCTTCAACGGGACCATGTGTGAAACCAAAATCATACACGGTGATAGAAGAATATATATGAAATCAATAATTTGGAGGGCTGTCAATGAACCACAGTTAACCCACACGATTAACCATAGTTAATATTTTAATCGTGATTTGTCTGGGGGGAGTTAATCACCCTGTTCAACAGAAAATCCATTGAAATATAGTAACTATTTTTGGATGTTTTTCTCTGTTTTCAAATGTATTGATTTCCATTACAACATAGAATACAAAATGGGTAGGGTTCACTTTGTATTATAAATATTTGCCGTATAAAATGATAAACAAAATGGTATTTTTCAGTTCACTTCTTACAAGTACTCTAGTGCAATCTCTTTATTGTGCAAATGCAATGTATAAATATAGGGTTTTTTTCATTACATAATTGCATTAAAAAACAAAGCAACGTAAAAGTTTACAGCCTACAAGTCCTCTCAGTCCTACGTCTTGTTCAGCCAGTCACTGAGAAAAACAAGTTTGTTTACATTTACAGGAGATCATGCTGCCTGCTTCTCATTTACAATGTCACCTGAAAGTAAGAACAGGCATTTACATGGCACTTTTGTAGCCAAAGCTGCAAAGTAGCTATGTGCCAGATATGCTAAACGTGCATATGCCCCTTCATGCTTCACCCATCATTCCAGAGGACATGCTTCCATGCTGATGACACTCATTACAGAAATAATGCATTAATGAAATTGGTGACTGAACTTCTTGGGGGAGAATTGCATGTCTCCTGCTCTGTGTTTTCCCAGCATTTTGTCACATATTTCATGTTACAGCAGTCTCGGATGATGACCTAGCATATGTTGTTCATTTTAAGAACACTTCCACTGCAGATTTGACAAAACACAAGGAAGGTAACCTGTGGAACTCCTTGCCAGAGGATGTGGTGAAGGCTAGGACTTTAACAGGGTTCAAAAAAGAGCTAGATAGATTCATGGAAGTTAGGTCTATTAATGGCTATTAGCCAGGATGGGTAGGAATGGTGTCCCTAGCCTCTGTTTCTCTGGAGGTGGGTGACAGGGGAAGGATCACATGAGGATTACCTGTTGTATTCCCTCCCTCTGGGGCATCTGGTATTGGCCACTGTCAGCAGACAGGATACTGGGCTGGATGGACCGTTGGTCTGACCCAGTATGGCCGTTCTTATGTTCTTAAGGTATCAACGTGAGATTTCTAAAGGTAGTTCCAGCGCCACAGCCAAGGTTTAGGAATCTGAAGTGTCTTCCAAAACTGGAGAGGGACAAGGTGTGGAACATGGGTTCAGAATTCTTAAAAGACCAACAGTCTGATGCAGAAACTTCAGAACCCGGACCACCAAAAAAGAAAATCGACCTTCTGCTGGTGGCATCTGGCTCAGATGATGAGAATGAACATGCATCAGTCTGCACTGCTTTGGATCATTACTGAGCAGAACCCGTCATCAGCATGTCTACATGTCCTCTGGAATGGTGGGTGAAGCATGAAGGGACATAGGACTCGTTAGCACATAACTATCTTGCAACGCTTACTACAGCTGTGCCTGTTCCCACTTTCAGGTGACATTGCAAACAAGAAGCAGGCACTGTCATCTCCTGCAAATATAGACAAACTTCTCTGAGCGATTGGCTGAACAAGAGGTAGGACTGAATGGACTTTTAGGCTGTAAAGTATTACACTGGGGTTTTTTTAAATTAAATTATTGGTTTGTAATTTCAGCGTCCATGATAAAGAGATTGTACCAACAGGGCCGACAGCTGCCGAGGGTCGCGGGCAAGGTGTGTGTGGCAGGCAGCTCCATGCTCCTGGAAGGGGTGGCGTCAAAAGCTGTCAGCCGTTAGCATCGCCAGACCATAGTGCCCCTCCCCCCAACCCTCAGAGCCACACAGAGCAGTGCTGCAGTGGCAATTCAAAGGGGCCCAGGGCTCCAGCCGCTGCTACAGTAGCATCAGCAGCCAGAAACACTGGTCCCCTTTGAATCTCTAGACATTGGGGCAATTGTCCCTTTAACCTCCCATCAGCGAGCCACAGAAAGGATGTGAACACACTGGAGAGGGTCCAGCAGAGGGCAACCAAAATGATTCGGGGGCTGGAGCATATGACCTGCGAGAAGAGGCTGAGGGAATTGGGTTTGTTTAGTCTGCAGAAGAGAAGAGTGAGGGGGGATTTGATAGTAGTCTTCAACTCCCTGCAGGGGGGTTCCAAAGAGGATGGAGGGAGGCTGTTCTCAGAGGTGGCAGATGGCAGAACAAGGAGCAATGGTCTCCAGTTGCAGTAGGGGAGGTCTAGGTTGGAGATTAGGAAAAACGATTTCCCTAGGCAGGTGGGGAAGCACTGGGATGGGTTCCCTAGGGAGGGGGTGGAATCTCCATCCCTAGAGGTGTTTAAGTCCCAGCTGGACAAAGCCCTGGCTGGGATGATTGAGTTGGGGCTGGCCGTGCTTTGGGCAGGGGGCTGGACTCGATGACTCCTGAGGTCTCCTCCAGCCCTAGGATTCTATGATTGCACCACCGTACTTGTATGAGGCAAACTGAAAAATACCATTTCGTTTGTTTTTTACAGTGCAAATACTTGTCATCAAAAATGCCAGGTGAGCTCCATACACTCTGTATTCTGTGTTGCAGCTGAAATCAACAGATTTGAAAATGGAGAAAACACCCCCAACTATTTAAATAAATGGTATTCTATTGTTGCTGAACAGAACGATTACCTGTCCAATTAGGTTTTTTTAATCACACACTTACTCACCATTTTTTTAATTGCTTGACAGCCCTAATAATTTGCATAACACCTAACAGAGCCCAGATTCGTAGGCTTAGATCGGATTTTGTGTCCTGCAGGAGCCCTAGATTGAGCGAGCCTTGTGACGGTGACTGGAAGGCAGTTACACTCCACTGAAACCAACGGAATTAAGTGCCGAAGTACCTTTTGAAGATCCGGGTCTAGGAGTTCGCTAGCATGGGGAAGGCCTCTGTGATCTACCTTTATACACAGCCTAGAAAGCCATTTTCTAGACCAGTGTTTCCCAGCTGGTGCTTCATGGAACCTCGGGGTTCTGCAAAGTGAAAGTTAGGGTTCTGCGCGAACTCAGCACTCCCCTGCCCTCTCTTAAAGAGACAGAGCCTTTTTGCGGAGGGACTCAGCTGATCTTTTTTATTTTATTTTATTTTTTTGCTTGACAAATTTTACCCTGGCAACCTTAGGGGTTCCTTGAAATTCTTTCAAACTGAAAAGGGTTCCTTGGCCAAATCAAATTGGGAAACACTGTTCTAGACCAATTCAGACTATTCCCATGTCTTAGACATTGCTCCGTGTCTGTTTGTAATAGACTGAAAATGCCCGCGTGCGGCTAGTTTCACTTTGCACCATCTCATCCTATCACATTCTCTCGAGTTGCAAACCGGCTTCAGCCACTGAGCCCTGGTCTACACTGGGGCTTTATTTCGAAATACCCCCCCACCCCCTTATTTTGAAATAACAAGCGGAGAGTCCACACAACCAAGCCCGTTATTTCGAAATAACAGGCCGCTTAATTCAAAATCTGCACTCCTGCTTTCCTTGAGGAATAACAGTAATTTTGAAAGAGTCAGAATAATGGCAGTGTGGATGCTCCGCTGCCGCTATTTCAAAATAACGACTCCCCAGAGTCATTCAAACTAATTACTCCCCAGGGCTTCCTGGCGCTCTAAGTCGAGGTAATGCATCCACATTAACAGAGCCTGCCTGGGACTCATTTCGAGGCTTCCCCCTAGTGAGGACACACTATTTAGATTTTGTTGTTTGGGGAGTTATTACATTGAATTTAGTTATTTCAAAATAGTTTCCTAGTGTAGACATGCCCTGGGGGTATGTCTCGACTTCACCCCTCTGCTGGCAGAGGGATGCAGATTAGGCTGAGCGAAATTGCTAACGAAGCGGGGATTTAAATATCCTGGGCTTCATTAGCATAAAAATGGCTAATGTAAAACAAGGTAGACAGGATCTATCAGAAAAGGCTTTCTTTAGCGATAGATCAGCTTCTAGACTGCAGCTTTTCTCCGACAAAGCTCCGTGCTGGAAAAAAGGGGCAGCCATTTTTATGCTAATGAAGCGTGGGATATTTAAATCCCCGCTTCATTAGCAATTTCGCCCAGCCTAATCTGCATCCCTCTGCCAGCAGAGGGGTGCACCCTAGACATACCCTGAGAGTGGTGCGATGTGGAGACTTAGGGTTATTGAAAAGGTCCTGCTCCCTGCATGTTATTTCAGCACCACAGTGGGCTGCAGAGGCTTCTGTGAGCCCCTTGTTACAGTTTTGCGCTTTGCCTTTGGAATATAACATACATCAAATGTCAAGAAATTTCCACCATGGCTGGCGAGAGGCTTCACAAGCGCCGGCAATGTGGGGGGAGGGGGCATGGCTCTGGGTCCCTGGAAGGGGTGGGGCCTCAGGTAGAAGGGGTGGGGCCTCAGGTGGAAGGGGTGGGGCTAGAGGGCAACCAACCCACAAGCTGTTTGGACTGTGCCGTGTCTCCCCCAGCCTTCTCTCAGCAGCCGCCAAGAACATGCCAATTATAACTCACTGCACCCTGGGGCAACTGTCCCATTGGCTGTTCCTTGTTGGCAACCCAGCTTCCCATATTTTTCACCAGGGCGGGAATATGCCCACGCCCCGGCCTGTTATAGCTACTGCTCATGCCCTTCAAGGTCCCATGTCAAAGGATGTAAATTGCCCACTATGCTCCATTGTTTAAACGCACAGGTATTTGTCAGGAACAATGTGGGCATATTTCCAGCACGCGGCATGTAATATGACCCTCACCCAGCAAAGTGAGTAACTTCCGTGGGACTGCTCAAATGCATGATGTGAATAATTCCTTGCGGGGTCTGGGGTTGAATCTGCTTGTCAGGTTCCAATGATGTCTTCTTTGGTTGCATTTATGCAAAGCCATTTTTAATTTAAATTTAACTCTGTAGCCCCGCCCACTTTGCAAGCATGGGTGCCTACCCCTGCGACACAGGGCTTCTTGCAGGCTCAGGAGGCTAATTTTGAGGGGAGGCACTAACTGACTATTGCTTGATGAGTGGGCACACTCTGAACCGGAGAAATATCAAAGGCAGGAATGTTTCTGAAATGTAAATGGCTTCGGTTATCTACCTAGGACAAAGTGGATCTTCTCCGTAACCCCAGATCTAAGCAAACAATGAAGGATTTGCATTTGCATGTTAAACATTTGGGGCTGGATTCTGTTTCCATTCGCATAAATGTTGTTTCCCCAGGCCTAGAGTATCTACACTGAAGTAAGTGGAGTTAATCCATAAGAACGGCTACACTGGGCCATACCAAAGGTCTGTCTCACGCAGCATCCTGTCTTCTGAGAGTGGACAGTGCCAGGTGTCCCAAAGGGAGTGAACAGAACAGGGAATCATCATCAAGTGATCCCTCCCCTGTTGCCCATTCCCAGCTTCTGACAAACAGAGGCTAGGGACACCATTCCCACCCATCCTGGCTAATAGCCATTGATGGACCTAACCTCCATGAATCTATCTAGTTTGGGTTTTTTTGAACCCTTTAAATTGCTGGCCTTCACAACATCCTCTGGCAAGGAGTTCCACAGGTTGATTGTGCATTCCACAGTGGAACTGTGCTGGCTGTTCCCTTTCTTTCTGCCTTTTCTGTCAATGTTCTATATGCAGTATGTGCGGTAGGCGAGTCAATGTTTATTTTCACATAATGGCAAGTAGGGAGTTGTTGTCAAAGGTGTGAATGAATTATGTCAGTAGTTGTCACCTTTCAGACTTTTTCCTCATAGGATCTTTGTTAGTAAATATTGTCTTCAAATGGCTGCAGCGGGTGCGAGATACAATTTAAAGGGTGCAGTGCTGCGCTCTCACTATGAATCAACACAGCATCAGAAGACGGTTCCTGAGCAATTTGGGTTAACTATGGACAAGTCACACATTGGCTTTGCTGCAGCAGACAGAACCAGCTACTCTGATAACTCGGGGAGAAATTTCGGCACGTGAGTTCAGAAGTATCGTATACAGCTGGAGATGACGGAAGCTGGAATCAAGGGTCAGATATTGTAGGGTTGGAGATGGTATTAAATACTTCGATCAGACAGACAGACAGACACTGCAGATGAAAGGAAGAAATGAGATGATGACAGACCGCATGAATGAACAGAGGCATAATGCAGGTTGAACCTCTCTAATCTGGCACCCTCGGGACCTGATCGGTGCCGAATCAGAGAATTTGCTGGACCACGGGAGGTCAATATTGTCTAGCAGCCTTACCAACACTTCCACTGCTGACTGGGCTGTTAGAGGACATTTAGGGGTGAATTAGAGCTAAATAACAGCACAGAACAGTGAAAGCCAGGACTGAGGGCAGTATACAAACTTTATGGGACCACGGGAAACTTGGCCAAACCCATGAAAAGTGGACGTCCGGCTCACTCAAATCATGCCAGACTATGGATGTTCCCAGACCAGAGATTGTCAGATTAGAGGGGTTTGACCTATATTATATAATACTTAATTCTTAGGGCCTGTCTACACAGAAATTGACTGGAATAGCATAGACAGCACCTTACATAGCATTTTTCAACCATAGTTGTCAAAGTGCTTTACAAATGTAGGTAAGTTTCATTCTCCTCTTTTTTTTTATAGATGGCAAAATGGAGACATGAGGGTTAAGTGACTTGCCCAAGGTTAAAATCATAAAGGACAGAAAAAAATGGAGGGAAGATGTGTGTGTGTGCACGTGTGTATGTATTTACGATGGAATAGGATATAGGGTTAGAAAAGAACCTTTCCTGGTCCCTAATCCATAGATTGTACTTAATGCCTATGGGTATGTCTACACTACAGCGTTATTTCGAAATATCTAATTTTGAAATAGTTATTTCGAAATATCTTATTTTGAAATAACGCGTCTACACACAAAATGCATTTCAAAATAGCTTTTTGCTATTTCGAAATAGTGCGTCCACATTGATTGGATGCTGAATCACATTTAAGGCTAGCTGAAACTGGTTCCGGCAGGGCATCAGGTCAAAAGTTACCTTGTGGCCAAGGCGGCCAGCAGGGCACCCTGGGAAGGGCTGGAGGCCCCCTATTTCAAAATAAGCATCTACACAGCGCTTATTTCAAAATAGCAATTTCGAAATTGGCGCTATTCCTCGTGGAATGAGGTTTACCAATTTTGAAATAAGCCCTCCGCTATTTTGAATTAATTTCGAAATAGCAGTTGGCTCGTGTAGACGCTAGGAAAGGTATTTCAAAATAACAGCTGTTATTTCGAAATAACTTTGATGTGTCGACATACCCTATGAGAGCTTTTGCCAGAAAAGGAGTAAGGGCTTAATCCAGAGTGGAGGAGGGGGTAGCAACCTAGGTGAAAAACGGGGCGGACAAGAAGAGGACCATTATATCAGGATACAAAGCACACTCCACCTTACACAACATCAGTAATGTCTGTGTAAATAAAATGAAATGGGGGTCAGGCCCAAGTGAATATAATGTACTGAAGCCCCTTTTTTCTCCCTCAACAGGCCTCGTGAGAAAAGACTAGTATATGGCCCAATGTTTCACCAACAGGAACAAAGAACAGGCCGGCTCTAGTGTAGTTACTATAACTGCTCTAGGTCACAACTATTTTCTCATTTTCCAAGAAAGAGCCAAGCCGGTTAGGCTTACTGCAGGATCTGGTCCTTACTTGATTTGCTAGAAAAGGTCATGAATTGAATTAACAGCTCTGCCGTGGCAGCGTTATGGGACAACGCTCAATTCTGTCCCATGCATGGGGCTGGTTGGATTTCACGGCTTCACTTTGTTCCAAAGACCCAAATTCATTGCAAAGAGGTGTGGCCAGCTGCAGCTGAATCAACAGCCTAGACTGGAGCAACAGTATCACCGCATGTCATTCGCAACAGCTATTGGCATGGCAGCCACGGTTACCATGTCCCGTCCACGTTGGCCCGGCACGCATGGAAGAAGCTCATCTGGACTACTGATCACTTTTTGTTCAGTTTCACTTTTTAAGATGTTAGCTGTGCCTTGAGAGGGGGGGCAGCCCACCGCCCGTGAGAGCCACTAATGCATTTTGCGGCCAGTTGAAGCCAGCAGAGAGATGCTAGCTCTGTGGGTCAGACTGCCCATCAGGAGAGCAAGCTGTTAGTTTGAAGACCATGAGAGCATGTCTACACGAGGAAAATATTTCAGAATAACTTACCTTGAAATAACTCCCAAAATAATAATTTTGAAATAGTGCATCCTCACCACGGGGAAGCCTCAAAATTAGTCGAGGCAGGCTCCGTTTTTGTGGATGCTCTACCTCAACTTAGGAAGCCCTGGGGAGCAATTGGCTTGAATTACTCAGGGGAGTCATTATTTCAAAATAGGGGTACCGGAGCGCCCACACTACCGCTATTTCAAAATGAGCGTTTTTTCTCATGGAAAGCAGGAGTGATTATTTCGAAATAACGGGCTTGGTCGTGTGGACGCTCTGCTTATAAGGGGAGTTATTTCGAAATAACTCCCTAGTGTAAACCAGGGCTAAGAGAATGCACAATAAGTGGTGAGACTCAGGCCCGAGAAAACGTCAGCTGTCACTTGAAGGATTTTACCTGGAATAAGGACCAGGATGGGAAATACACTTGTAACAGTTTCTCAGAGAGCATGTCTACTCCCCTTATTTCAAAATAGTAAGGCGAGCCTCCACATGATCAAGCCTGTTATTTCGAAATAACCCGGGAGTCTAGACATAGCCTTAGTGTATTAGGCTTAGCTGGCATGTTTTGTTTATTTTTGTTGAGTAACTTTGATCTGTCGGTTTTCACTTGCAATCACTTAAACCCTATTTTTATAAGTAAAAACCCCCCACATTTTGTTGATTACCAAGCCCAGTGTAAATAATTGTTCCCTGGGGGAGCAACAGCTGTGCATCTCTCTCATTGATAAAGGGGGTGAACATCTTTATGAGCTTGCTCTGTGTAAAATGTTTATACAGAGTAACACGGCTTGAGTTGGGGGTTTGGCCCCTTTCAGGCTGTGTTCCTGGGTGCTGTCAAGTGCCGTAGAGCTGGATTGCCCTCTGCCTCGTGTCCGAAAACCAGAGTCCTCGGCTACGTTCCCGCTGCAGGTGCTGTACTCTTGGTGATGATGCAGTAGGTAGAAATCATGGTATGATCGAGCCCCGACGGGCTTGCAAGGCCGCCAGTTAGCATGCTCTCCTTTGATGTGTGAACGGAGCGGGGCTCCCTCCACCTCTCTGGTGGACTTGCCAACTGAGCACCCCTGGCAATAAGTGAGGGGGAAATGATACGATGCCCAAAGGTGTCATTTTGCTGCCCCTTGCTGTAATGCTTAAAATAAATGTCACTATCCACATTAGTTGGACTCTGGGCCAGATCCTTAGTGGGTGTAAATGGCATAGCCAAGCTCAGGGTCAGGCCCAGAGGTGGCAAATGTGTCAGTCTAGACACCTGCGGAGACAGATTGCATCGCTTTGCTTTGTAGCTTTAAACACACACTGGGGATAGATTGTGGCTAGCCCCCGGCCGCTCCCCTAGAATCTGCTAGCACCCGGTTGCAGGGACCACTCACTGCATGGCTGCAGAGTGCATTGGTCTTGCACAGCTAGCCGCGTGGCACTGTGCACCCCCACTCCCACCCATGGCACTGGGCAGAGGAGGAGAAAGCACGCCGCACCCGTTAGGTGGCCAGTGCTGGTGCTTCCGCATGCCCTGCCTTGGGACACCCGGGGGGAATTCTGTCTGAGGAAACCAGACTTCTTCCAGGGCTTCTCCTGCACCCCATCTTTTCTTCCGTCCCACTAGAATCTAGGGGGGCCTGACAGAATTGCCGGGCCCCTGGGCATGGTGGTGGTGGTGCGGGGGACAGCTCCACACACCCAGAAGGGGTAAGGCCTCAGGCAGGAGGGACAGGGCTAGGGGCAGCCAGCTCTGAGCACCACCTGGGGCGTGCCACGCCGCAGCCCCTTCCCCCACCATCAGCCAGCCCTCAGAGACACCTGGAGGGCAAGTTAAAGAACCCAGGGGCAAGTTTCTCCTTTGCCTCCCTGTTGCGATGCACCCCTCCCCCCCCCAGTCACATTCAGGCATAGCTAGGGGTTGCGTGGCCACGTGGTAAATGCTACAGGGTGGCCTCCAGGCCTCACAGCCTCTGCAGTCCAAGGTCTAGGGCAAGGACACTGGCCTCGGCATCCCTGGGGCAGCATGGCCTAACAGCCAGAGTCAATAAGAACGAGGGCTGACAAGCAGACTGTCACTGGCTCAGCAGGGAGTCCCACCAAAGCACATGGAGCTCCGCCGGGGTGGGAGGGACCACTCGCTGGGTTGTTGCCCACTGTCGCTGACATTGCATCCGTCTCTGGATCTCCAGGTGCATGAGGACAGGCTGCTCCCTGACGCTCGGTCAGCTGTGGAAGCACTGAGCCCCCGAGTCCTCAGCGCTGTAAGCGGAGCACTTAGGCAGCCACCCAGAGACAGTCAGGTGCCACCCGGCTGATGAGCAGAGCACCTACACCCAGCAGATTAGATTTCTATTGGTGGTGCACATCCACACATACCATGATGCATGTAACAAAATTCATTCCACACATGGATGGGAAAAAAATAGAGGGAAAACTGCTCCTCAGCTCCTGCAGGGAGGATCTGTAGCTGATTCTCAGCAGGCATTTCCACCAAACATCCCTCCTTCTCCAGCATCCCTCCCAGCTCCCAGGGCAGGCAGAGGGGCGGGACTTCCTCTATCAAAAGTGTGGTGTTAACCCCTTCCGGCCCAGTGCGGGGTACGCTCCCCCCATCACACTCCCCCTGTCTGTGGGCCTGCTGTGACCACTCTATCTACCCGCGATTCTTCTTCCAGCATCTGTAGTTTTGTAATCACATTTTCCTCTTTTATGAAATGCTTTTCTCTCCCTTCTTTGCAGTGTTCTTGTAGCTGAGTGGATCCCAGGATATACAAGAGACAAGGTGGGTGAGTAATATCTTTTATTGGACCAACTTCTGTTGATGAGTGTGACAAGCTTTCAAGTACAGAGAGCTCTTGTTCAGGTCTGGGAAAGTTACTCTGAACATCAGAATCTCAATACAAGATGGAATGGTTGGTTTAGCCTTTAAGCCACTTCTCTGCTCTAGACCAGAAGATTTTCTCTCCTTCTACATGCAAAGCCACTTCCTACTCTTCCTGAAAATCTCTCCTTAAGCACCTTTTCTCTCCTTTAGCTTTCCACTGCTGGTACCTTTCATCGCTGTCTACTCTGGTTTTCATGCATGATCTTAACGCTGTGGACTGTTTTTGAGTCAGTGAATGTTAAGTGTCTTGGCTTCCTTTTGGCTACATCTACACTGCAGCACTATTTCGGGATACTGGAAGTATCTCAAAATAGGTGTTCTGCATCTTTCGAGCGCGCCTGTTATTTGGAAATACAACAGGCTTACTGTTCCGACGTCTCTGTAAACCTCATTCCATGAGGAGTTAGGGACGTTTCGGAACAGCGCTTTATTTCAAAAAAAGCACTGTGTAAACAGCGCCAAATTTCAAAATTGATTCAAAATAAGCTACACAATTTGTGTAGCTCAAATTGCATATCTTATTTCAAGCTCTGGGTGCAGTGTAGACGCACCCTTTTTGTCTATCACATACAGCATGCACCTATAGTGCCTTATAATTAATGAACACAACAGTGCGCTTTCTGTGCATCCTTTTTAAAACTAAATGTAGCCAGTGCCAATGGGGTATAAAATAGATGCACTTCCATCCACCTTTAAGACTGTGAAACAGTTTAATCCACCATAAAGATCCTTCTCTTAGCAATATCACGTCTGAAAGTCCTTTCTCCTCAGAATCAGCATGCTCATTCCCTGGTTTGCTTTTCAGTTGTCAGGCAGAAAAGTGATCCCCAAATGTAAGTATTTGTCCTCTGAGTGTCAGTTAATTTTTGTCAGACAAGACAGAGGACTAGAGTAGCATTGTTGTTTATTTCCATATTCATATTTCTGCCTGGTCTGATACCCTGGCTTACGTCAGCAGAAAACAGGACAAATCTTGTGGCCTTTGAATTCTGAATCCCGGGACCCAGACGTATGCTATCATGTTCTCTGCGTTCCAAGAACGTTTAATATTGCTCTCCACCTAAAGAAACTTTCATTGGAGTCTCATGTAGAGTGCTAATGACATCTGACCTGACCACATACAGAGTGCGTGTCTGCCTAGGCAATACATAAGGCTTTTCTTTTTACTGCCTTATCCTCAGATTCTGTAGTGCCAGCTCATCGGACTGTTTCAAGAGCAGCAGTATGCTTTAGAACTTCATGGAACTTTTGAACATCCCAGGAATCATTTGAAAAAGGCCACAGACAGGTTTCACAGACCGCTTTCCTACTACACTTTTGTGTAATATTTACTACAGTTCTCTCACTATTCTCAGGTTCAAGTGATTTCTCCCCTCTCTTCCATTACCATTTGTAAGCCAAGCTGTGGGGACATACTATCCTTTATTGGACCAATTTCTCTTGATGAAAGAGACAAGCATTTAAGCTTGCAGAGAGCGCTTCTTCAGCTCAGTGTAGCTCAAAAGCTTGTCTCTCTCACCAACAGACACACCTTGTCTTTCTTGTCTTGGGTGGGAGGGATAGCTGCGTGGTTGGCACATTGACCCACTAACCCCAGGGTTATGAGCTCAATCTTTGAGGGGGCCACTTAGGGATCTAGAGCAAACCTGTCAAGGATGATACTTGGCCCTGGCATGGGACTAGACTCAATAATCTCTCAAGGTCCCTTCCAGTTCTGAGATAGGTATATCTCCATATCATGGGACCAGCATAGCTACAACAAGGCAAATTAGTATTGGCAACTGTTTAGATGTACTACTTCTTTCTCCTGAGATGAGCTTTGCAGTGTGCAAAATTATACATTACCTGATCCCCTTTGGCAAATTCTTCCTGGTATTGTATATGTCACCATGTGCTCTTATGAAGAGAAAGAAGAGAATGTGCCGACACAGGTCTTCAGAGAGAGAGAAACACCTGCCCAGAGAGAGAGCAAGAGAGACACAGAGAACTAGAAAGGGAGGGCATGTCTTTGGAAAAAGATGCAGAAAATAGACAGAGAGTATATCCAAAGGAGAGCGTACAGAAAGAGCAAGAGAGGGAAGGGAGGAGAGACTAGAGAGACAGTGGACTTCTAAGAAGAGGAAAAAGCATCTGAACACACAAAAGAGCCAACACAGGGAGGAAAGATCAATCATGGAATAAAAACAAGTGCAAGCAAACAGAGGAGAAGGAACCAATGGCTAAACTTTCCCCCAAAATAGGTGTAAAGAGAGGTGCCCTCAACCATACATCCCACCCACTAGGGAGCTGGGCCTTATGTTTTATTAGAGAGAGGTCTTTGCAGCCTGCCTTTCACGGTCAAGGTCAGGGCTAAGGGCAGGAAAACCCCGCCCGCTCTGGGGGTGGAGCTTCGCCCAGGTTCTTCCTATAAAGCCTGAGCAAGGCAGCAGCTCTTACGTTTGATCCAAAGGGAGTGGTTTCCTCTCTTTGAGAGGTGGTGTTGCTAGCTCAGGATACCCTGTCAAGAGGATGAGCTGGTTGGAATTCCTACTATATGAGGAAGGCGGGTCAGTGTGTTCCTTGGCAATGACTGAATGGGGAGGGCCACCTGGCAGCCCCTATGAGATGGAGGAACGACGTGCCCTGCCTCCCCACCCAAGCTAAACAGCAAGTGATGGGCCAGGGGGAGCAGAGGGCTGACTTTGTGCTTTGGTCACAGCAGGGGCATTCGGTGAACCAGGTGATGTGAGATTCACTGGGGACTGAGGTGCATGGCTTTGGTGTCAAGGCTGGTTTGTGAAGGCACAATTGGGACCGAGGGTGGAAGAGGCAGCTGGGTGATTGAGGCCCCCTGGGGGGTAGGGAAGAGCAGGGAGTGAGTCCCGTGTTCGGGGGGGGGGGGGCAAGTCTGCTGAAGCCAAGGCAGGGCTGGGGCAGCAGCAGACTGTGGGAGGGAGATTGCTAGGTCCCGCCCAGGACTGGCATTACTAGACCAGAAGGTAGCCCGGTGGGGTCTCTGGTACAGGGGAGGGAGTGGAGCTGAGGGTCCCTCCTGCAGGGATAAGTGAGTGGGGGGAGGGTGTCACTAGTGCAATGGGCAGCAAGGCTGGGTGAGAGGGAATCTTTGGGCCAGTGGAAGTGTGTGTGGGGGGGGGGGGAGGGTTCCATGGGCAATGGGGCTAAGAGACCTCAGTGCAGGGGGCACTGTGGGTGGGGGCAGTCCCAGAGGCAGCAAGGGCTCACTGCAGGGGGTGATGAGGAGGTCCCAGGGGAAGCAAGGGGTGCCATGGGTGGGGGTTCTAGGGGCAGGGGTGTCACAGTGGGAGGGGGGGGAGAGTGGAGAGTCCTAGGGGAAGAGGGGGCTTGCTGCAGGGAGTGCTGGGGGGGGGCTTCTGGGGGCAGAGGGGGGTGCTGTGGGGGGGGGGGTATGAGGACTTGATGCAGGGAATACTGAGGTGGTCCTGGGGCAGCGGGGCTCTGTACATGGGGTGCTGTGTGGGAGGGTTCTGGGGCAGTGGGGGCTCTGGACTAGGGCGCTGTGTGGGGGATCCTGGGCCACCGTGATGGGGGTGTGTGTGTCCCGGGGCAGTGGGGGCACTACGCTCGGGGCGCAGTGGGGGGGTGTCCTGGGGGCACTGTGTGTGTGTGTGTGTGTGTGTGTGGGGGGGGGGGTGGGTGTCCCGGGGCAGCAGGGGCTCTACGCTCGGGGCGCAGTGGGGGGTGTCCTGGGGGCGCTGTGTGTGTGTGTGGGGGGGGGGGGTGTCCCGGGGCAGCGGGGGCTCTACGCTCGGGGCGCAGTGGGGGGTGTCTTGGGGGCGCTGTGTGTGGGGGGGGTGTCCCGGGGCAGCGGGGGCTCTACGCTTGGGGCGCAGTGGGGGGTGTCCTGGGGGCGCTGTGTGTGTGTGTGGGGGGGGGGGGTGTCCCGGGGCAGCGGGGGCTCTACGCTCGGGGCGCAGTGGGGGGGTGTCTTGGGGGCGCTGTGTGTGGGGGGGGTGTCCCGGGGCAGTGGGGGCTCTACGCTCGGGGCGCAGTGGGGGGGTGTCCTGGGGGCGCTGTGTGTGTGGGGGGGGGTGTCCCGGGGCAGCGGGGGCTCTACGCTCGGGGCGCAGTGGGGGGGTGTCCTGGGGGCGCTGTGTGTGTGTGTGGGGGGGGGGGGTGTCCCGGGGCAGCGGGGGCTCTACGCTCGGGGCGCAGTGGGGGGGTGTCCCGGGGCAGCGGGGGCTCTACGCCCGGGGCGCAGTGGGGGGGGGCCCTCGCGGACTCTGTGTCGGGGGGGGCGAGGGGGGACGGCTGCCGGGAGGCGCGCTGCGCCGGGCGGGCGCTAGGGGTCCCCCGTCCATCCTGCGCGGGGGCCCGGCTGGCGCCTCCCCCGGAAGCGGCGGGGCGCGGGGGCGTGGGGGGGGGGGCCGCCCGGCGAGGGGCCGGAGGAGCGGGGCGGGCGAGCGAGCGGGCGGGCGGGCGCGCGGCGGCGGCGGCGGCGGCGGCAGCAAGATGGCGGCCAAGTCGGACGGCGGCGGGGGCGCGGGGGTCGGCTTCGCCCAGCTGCACAACCTGGACGAGGCGGCGGCGGCGGCGGCGGGCGGCAGCGGCGACGGGGCGGGCGAGGCGGGCGGCAGCAGCTCGCTGCACATCTGCCACTGCTGCAACACCTCGTCGTGCTACTGGGGCTGCCGGAGCGCCTGCCTGCGGAGCCTGCTGGGCCGGGCGGGCGGCCGGGCGGGCGGCGGCGGCGGCGGCGGCGGGGGGGGCACGGACCCGCTGGCGCCGGGCTCGGCGGGCGAGGGGCCGGCGGCGGGCGGCGAGCGGCCGTGGCTGGACTGCCTGTGGATCGTGCTGGCGCTGCTGGTGCTGCTGGGCGACGTGGGCACGGACCTGTGGCTGGCGCTGCACCACTACGGGCGGCGGGACTACGTGTGGTGCGGCCTCACCCTGGCCTTCGTGCTGCTGCCCTCCGTGCTGGTGCAGATCCTCAGCTTCCGCTGGTTCGTGCAGGACTACACGGGCGGCGGGCTGGGCGCCGTGCAGGGCCTCAGCAGCCGCGGGCCGCCCATGATGGGCGCCGTCGGGCGCCGGCCCGGGGCCGCCACGCCGGGGGCCCAGCGCCTCTGCAGGGTCTCCGTCTGGGTCTGGCAGGCCGTCATCCACCTGCTGCAGATGGGGCAGGTCTGGAGGTAAGGGGGGGCGGGGAGAGAAGGGGCGCCCCCGGGCCTGGGCGGGTGCGGGTTACCCCCTCCCCATATCTCCCCCCCCGTGTAAAAGCTGAAGGGGGGGTCACCCCCACACACTGGGGGAGAGGGCTTGAGGAGAAGGGGGGGTCATCCCCACACACTGGGGGAGAGGGCTTGAGGAGAAGGGGGGTCATCCCCACACACTGGGGGAGAGGGCTTGAGGAGAAGGGGGGGTCATCCCCACACACTGGAGAAGAGGGCTTGAGGAGAAGGGGGGTCACCCCCACACACTGGGGGGGAGAGCTTGGGGGGGTCATCCCCACACACTAGGGGAGAAAGGGCTTGAGGAGAAGGGGCGGGTCACCCCCACACACTGGGAGAGGGCTTGAGGAGAAGGGGGGGTCATCCCCACACACACTGGGGGAGAGGGCTTGGGGCGGGTCACCCCCACACACTAGGGGAGAAAGGGCTTGAGGAGAAGGGGGGGGTCACCCCCCACACTAGGGGAGAAAGGGCTTGAGGAGAAAGGGGGGGTCACCCCCCACACACTGGGGGAGAAAGGGGGGGTCACCCCCCACACACTGGGGGAGAAAGGGCTTGAGGAGAAAGGGGGGGGTCACCCCCACACACTGGGGGGGAGGGCTTGGGGGGGTCATCCCCACACACTGGGGGAGAAAGGGCTTGAGGAGAAGGGGAGGGGGTCACCCCCTCCCACAAACATTGGAGGCCATGAGCAGATGCAGGTCACCCTCAACACCACACACCCTGCAGGAGAAGGCCTTGAGGAAGAGGGTTACCCCCACACACACTGGGGAGAAAAGGGTTGTCTCCCTCTCTGAGAGGGCTTGAGGAGAGGTTAGTTCTCCCCCCAGCATATGTGGGGTGAGTTAAGGAGACGGGGGCACTTGCTGACACACAGGGGGAGGGAGAGCTGGAGGAGAGGGGATCAACCCCCCAGATACACTAAGGGGATGGGTCTGGGGAAGAGGAGTCACTCCTAGATATGCACACAAGGCTAGCAGCAGGGAATGAGCCTGGGAAGAAATGGGGAAGGTGTTGGCCCCTAATCACAGGGGGAATTATGGGGGTAGGGGTGAACCCCACCTGTGGGGAGAGCTCTAGAGTGGAGGTCTCCGTGCAGGGGAGGCAGAGAGGAGAGGGTGGTGATGTGGCATGGAGGTCATTCCCACACAGGGAGAACTGTTGGATGGGCCCACAGGTCTAGGGGAAGAAGAATTGCTCCTGTGCTCAAGGGGAATGTTCCATGGCGCATGGCGCATAGCTGGGATTAGGAAGTGAAACTGGTCAATCTATACCAAGGTTAATTCAGGGTATGGGGAGAAGTGGTGGACATAAAGTTTGAATGGATGACTGTGTACAGTACATAGGGATTAGCTCATCTCTACCCCTGGAAAAACTTCTGAATATGGATTTGGGATGGGGAAGAGGCGTGGAAATGTGTTTACATCCTTACCTGCATTCAGGGTGAGCTGTTGGGCCATGGGTGTGCAGGGAAGAGGAGGGGAAGATATACCCATCCCCTGCCCCAGGAAGAGGGGAAAATGTAGTGAGATGTCCTGCATAAATCTTTGGTAATAGGAAAGAAACATCCCTTCAGTAGACATAGGGGGATTGGGGATCTTTGGGGTAAGGGATTGGAGGTCAGAAATGAGATTTATTCCCTTGAGAAAAACCATAGGGGGAAGGTCTTTGGGAAGGTAGGAAAGGATTTGCATGGCAAGAGGAGACAGGGAAAGGAAATAATTTCTAGGGATGGAGTAGAGGGAGCTGGTTTGGGGATGAAATCTCCAGGATGACTTTGGAGACAAACGTACCCCATACAGATTTGGAAGGGAGCATGAAGGCATTCCATAGACTAAGCCTGTAAGTATGAACCCCACAGAGTTGAGATTCTGGGGAAAGAGGTGATCTCAGGATAACTGTACATAGAGCTCATTTAGCTCCAATGTTCTCTAGGACAATTCTATGTGCAGAAAGAGGAGACCTCAGAAGTGAGAGGGGACGAGACAGGCATCCCACAAACAATATTTGGGAAGGAGATTTGGAGGAAAAGGTGTGGTAGGGCGAACAAGTGGATTAATTTGGTCCATTTTCAAATATCTTCCAGGAGAGTAAGATAGACATATGGGGAAAAAGCAACAGAGACATTTTATATGTTGGGGCATGGAAATCAAAGGGTGCTGCTAGCATCTTATGGGGTTAATTTTCTCCCTGCACTTGCAAGCTCCAGAATAAATCCTGGAGATAAGACATCAGATGGATTTTAGAGGATTATAGTTTTGCTGGGATGGGTGGAGGGAAGAAGCAGCAGCAAGGGCTGGCCAGGCAGAAGGAAAGGGTATTGTGGATGGTGTATGGGTAAATGAAGGGTTAACTTTGCTGCTAAATGAAATTTCTGAAAAAGTGGCTGAAGTTAAGATGGAGACAGCACATTTCGGGGTGGAGGGGGAGAGCTTGATGTTTCTTTTTAGCGCAAGGCTCTTGAGGTAAAATGGAGATTGCACAGCAAAGATTGGGGGTTTTTTGAGGAGGGGTGCAGAGAGGAAATGTGTGGGAAGGTTGTGTGGAATTGCTACCTAGGAAAGAAGCTGGTAAAATCATGCAGTGCAGCAGAAAACCTATTTGTTTGTCTTTTCAATGTCATTTGCACTTATTTAAAATCAGTTCCCTCTCAACTTACTGATGGCCATGGGTGTTTTTGAAACCAAGGCTAGGATGTGTGGCTGGGGATGTGTTGGAGGATAAAGAATCAGCTCACAAACCTTTCTGCTTCCTCCCATCAGCTGTTATCCCCAATGCTGATCACAAAAGCCAAAGCAGCTTGATGCAGATACTCCTTTGGCAAACTGGGAGGCGGGGGGGGGGGGGGTGTCGTGTCGTCGTGCAGCCACACAAAATAAGTGATTACCTATTAACCACTGTGCAAATCTGCACTGGCAAAACCAAACCCCCAGCGCATTGAATGGACAGTTTGGGGGTGGAGGGAGAACCTATGCTGCTTATGTGCTCTGGTTGTGCATGGGAGAGATGATGTGTGTCTTTTATGAAGAAAAGAGGCTTAAGTTGCCTGGACTAAGCGCTGACTCTTCACTGCAGAGGAGGATTTCAGTTCTGGGAATGTGCAGGTCTGGCATTGCTGACACAGGGAATGAGAAGGGGCTCTCCAGAGCAAGTCACGTTAACTGAAATAAGATCTCGCTGTGATCCTGACTGTGACCTGAATTGCATTCAGATCTTGCTAAACCGTGCAGTGGGAATGAAGCTGGATCTCTGTGTCTGGTTTAAGAAAGCTGAGATGGTTACGATTGAAGGAATTTGTGGACTAACCGTTGTGAATATTTCAAAGGTGGTGTTCTGTTTCTGCCATGGCTGTTGTGACTGTCATGAAAATTAATCTTGAATGCAGTGATCGGACTAATACTGGAAAGCACTGTTTTAACAGTACTTGCCTGCAGCTAAATCACTTCATGCTGGTAAGAAGTTTAAGTGATGGAGAGAGACGACTTTGAACGATGTATGATCAGCGTGTGATGCACCGGGCTTAGGTTCTGTCATAAAAATGGATATGAACTGTGCAAATATGTAGTAAGACCAACATTATATATTGTGCAGAAACTATCTGTTGCCCTACAACTGGAGGCAAAATTGTGGAGGATAGATACAGCAGGACTGAATTTCATAGCTCTTTCTTGGTGAATGTCACGTTTGTATTTAATGTTTGGGGATCAAATATGGTTTGTCATCCTGTAGGGGCTTCCTTTTCTAAACATTGGTGAAACTTGCAAATAAAGATTCATAGCTAGCTTTTCTACAGCAGGAATACAAGCTTCTACTAGAATTAATACATCAGTTTTTTTTGGGCAGGCATCAGAGCGTTAATATCTCCATCATTTCTTGGAATTGTGTAAGCAATATTTAGCAGTTTCAGTACAAATGAGTTAAGTGAGGGGGGGTTTTGAGTTTTGCCCCTTATGTTTGTGCAAGTACAAAAATACCAATCACATACAGAATTTAGGCTTTGCCGAGAGTGTTAGAGTGAAGTGTTGCTGAGATGGATTAGTTTGTATTTCCAGATTCAATCAGTTTGCTTATTGCTGCTATTTTTCTTTTCCCAATCATTGCGTGTGCAAGATGGTTTAAAGCTTGTATCATTACAAATGTGCTCGTGTGCCTATTTCTACCTCATTTTAACAGTCTACAGTTTTTAATTTTATTTTAATTTACATTTCATCCAAACTGTCAAAGTAAAGGATGTCAGCCATGCATATTCTCTTCTCTTGTGCTTCAGTACTACAAAACTGCAGAAGGGATATTCACTGAGGGAGAATGTTGCAGTGTTGTGGTGGTGCTTGAACTAGACTGGAGGCAGGGCTGCCTTTTAAACTTGCCAGGACTGTTGCTTCCACTGAAGTAATTTGTCTGTGTAAATTAAGGGCTGGACATTTTGACTTAAAAGATTTAGTGTCTGGGCTAATTAGCTGTATTACAAAAATGATATTGTTGATGTATTCTATCTGTACCTCTTTCTAATCACTGTTGCGAGTAGGTTAGTGGGTCATGATTGCCTTCCTTAAAATATACAAAGTTTGGAGTGTGAATTGTTACCTTGTGTAGCATCGTACTAGTAGGTTATATCTAGGAATGTACCACTAAAAACCAGTGGAGTAACGGTAACCTGAGACTGATGTGTCTGTCTAAAATGAAAGGTGATCAGTTGAAAATCCTATTCTTTTGTATCTC
The DNA here is from genome assembly GCA_032595735.1 of Pelochelys cantorii. Lineage (NCBI taxonomy): Eukaryota > Metazoa > Chordata > Testudines > Trionychidae > Pelochelys > Pelochelys cantorii. The sequence continues at coordinate 5,040,557 of CM064328.1, forward strand.
AGAAGTTCTCAGGAATGTTACCATACATGTAATGAATCCCAATCTGTTTTTTAAAACAAGAACTGTAAATGTACGTGTTATGAAGAAAGCTGAGTGTAAGAGAACCTTGTAGAACGGTTTCCTTGATATTAAAGCATTTAGACTCCACGTGTGTTCTGTAATCCCTACAATCAAGGTAAAGACTTGACTGTTTTCTTCACTAGTTGATGTACCAAATGTGGGAAATGCCCATATTTTGAAGAAGGTTGTGTGGGATATGAAAAGATAAATATTATTTGCATAGTTGTCAAACAAATCTATCAAGGAGCTAAGTTATGCTGCAACAGTTGGCTTGAATGGAATATTTGCTGTTAAACAATCACTTATTATACACGCATTTAGTTACATCAGAGAATTGTGCTAGACTCAATAGTGTGATTTAAACATTCACTGTAGCCAAGATAATTTAAAAACACTTCTCATTCAGTGTATGTTGGCAACTCCTAGACCATGTATAGGTAATTTAAGATTGGAAGATATTTATCTGTCAAACATCTGGGTAGCTGGAAGTATCCATCCATGAATCTTGTCAGACTCTTCTGTCTCGGGTACTGAGATTTCTAGACATTTTCTGCACATTTGCTGTCTCTTCTGGCAGACTTACATACGTTGCTACTTTTCTGGTTAGTTTGTCTGGCAGCTGAGTTCCTCCTCTTTAGGAATAAGCTGTGAAAACCTGGCTGTAGCATAGAGTTCTGTCAGGCTCTGAAAATGCCTGACAAAGGGAAGAAGCATCAAGTCAATGACCATGCTATGACAAGCAGAGTTGCACATAAGACCAAATATTGCAGAGAATTTCTCTCTGCTTCCATTTACTCAGAATTGCAAATTACCTCTGTGTGAGTGCTCTACAGAAGAGACTTCTGAACACTTGCCGCTATACAGACTAGTGTAGAATCTCTCACCCTAAGGAATCTCTGGCCGTAGGCATCATTCACATTGAACAGCACAAAGATATTAGTGTTGGTATAGAGGGCACCTAGGCTTAAAAAGTGAACTAATCACCTGAGCAAAAGGAGACTCTCCATTGGCTATTAGCTGGTAGTGAGGCTTACTGCCTTGTTGTGGGTTACCCACTAGAGGGGGGTCAAATCACAGATGTTGAAGCAGATCTGAAGATGCTGGTAAGAGTTTTCCCTAACCTTTTCGAAGGGGAGACTGCATCTTTGCAGTGTGTTCTGGACTACCTCCCCTCCCACACAATCATAACATCTCATTGGCAGTACTGTAACTTACACGTGTGGGGAAAAACAACATGGGGGGGGGGTGTGTGTATGGAGGAAGTACTCATTCATTGTAGCTATACTTTCTCTTAATGCAGTTTAGCAGCTGGTGAATAAATAGGACCAGCGCCTTGTCACCAGTGAGTGACCTTGGTGTGCTGGTGTTTCAGGGACCGCCTTTTAGAAACGTGTGCACTAGACACTTAACTCTGGAGTTTGTAAAAGTCTTCAGCAGTGGCCTAACTCTGTTCCTGTTAAGTCAACAGGGACGCTGTGGATTTCAGTGGGAGCAGAATTAGGCCAGTGCTCTGAGTGCCTTTAAAAACACCTCCTTAAGTATTTGTAAGAATTGTTTGGAAGTCTTGCACTCTGGCTCCTGCAGGGGAAGCTCCTTCTGCACTACAAGTCATTTATGTCAAATACCTGTTAACAATGCAAAGGCCTTTAAATGCTTACTAAAATCCCTCTTTTAGTTGCTCAAGTTTCACTGGAATCTGCCATACACAGTTTTTTAGGGTAGTCAAGATGTGTGTGTTGTATAAATAGAAAATAGTCTTTCTTGGGGGAGGGGGGAGAGAGTGAAAGGATACTTTAGGTGTTTCCTTGCTTCTCTATGATGTGCACAAATAAAAGGGAATAAGTCTATATTTTTCCTCTTTTCAGATCACCTTTAAATTGGTTCTTGGTTGCATTGAATGTATTGCATTCCTTTACATTTTTGCTTTGGTCTTCCTGCACTGTCAGTGTATCAGCATATAAAAAACAGAGCTCTCTTGAGTGGCAGTCTAAGTGAAGTGATTTTTTGATAGAACTGACTCTAATAAATACCTCATTGGAGGCAAGAGACCTCATTCAAAAGCGATTTGTTGTTTTAAACCTATCCTAAAGAAAAGACAAATTGTACTGGGCAAGATGGTGGAGGTATAGTGTGACGAAATCCTAATACCTCCATTACCTTATTTTCCTCTTTTTAAAATGCTTACTTTATTTCCCTTGAATCCTGCCTTGATTTTTAGCGGCTATTGTCTTGAGAAATAGAGGTAGAAACTAAAGCTTTCCACTGGTGTCAGTATTAATCTAATTAGTAGTTCATGATATAGAAAAGGATAGATCATGCTTGAATTAAAGGGGAAGGTGACAGAGGAGCAGGTCTAGAATAGTAACTGTTTAATGATCCACTGTCTAGTGATCTTCCATGATTAGAAACAGTTTTCAAGCCTAGCACTGATTTTATTTTTTTCCCCAAGACCAACAAGCATTTTCCAGAACTGCCTAGCCCATTAAAATGGACTGACTTTGGTTCCATGTGAAAGTGGAATCGATAAATCAGATTCCCCTTTATTGCATATTGTTTGATGGATCCACTCAAATTTACAAACAGATCAATAGCCATCTGACAAGGTTGCTAGAAGGCGATTGTGGTAGAAGGCTTGGAAGACAAGTGGTTACTCTGAATAACAAGCAGCATTTTACAAAATTTTCCTGAGGTGGAGGCAGTTTGGGAAAACCCTAGAACAAACAGTTCCAGAAGCAGTTAAAAAAAAGGCTTGTTTTTTTTTTTCAAATAAAATGTACACCAATGGGAACGAGGCACAAATATGTACAAATGAACTGAGTTTTAGAAGGAAAAGGGTGCTGTTGAATAGGAAGACCTACGCAGGAATCCAGGATGCAGCTTCTTAATAAAATTAGTGTAGCTACCACCTGTGCACTGACCATTACATTTTTAATATGCATATATTTGACCTGATCGAGTGTGTATATGTACACTGATATTGTGTTCATTGTTTCAGTGGAGATAGATGTATGATTGCTGGTATTGCATAGAGCTGTGGAACCTAACTGAGGTGAGAGTACCAAAATCTGTACATAAGAAGATGGATTCTGCTCAAGCAATTTGCATAATAGACAGAGAAGGCGGGAAGGAAGTATTAATGCTTCTCCCTCTCTTTTAACAGAGCAGGAAATGAGGCACAAAGATTGAGGGACATATTGTGAGCCCCTTACTCCCACTGAAGTCTGGGATTTAGTGCTCACTAGTGGAAGTAAATGTTCAAGAAGGGGTATGGTAGTGGGATGGGAAGTTCTTGCCTGAACCATAAGACCATCCTTCCTCAGCATGTGTTCATGTATGAGGTTGTCATCTCTGTTCTTGGAGTATGTTTCCAGACCTAAAGAAGAGCTTTGTGTCAACTCAAAAGTTGGTTTGTCACCACCATAAGTTGGTGCAGTAAAGTCTTACTTTACCCACCTTGTATCACTGTTCTATGCAGTTTTATACCAGTCATGTATGACGAGATTCCAGGGTGGACAGGGAAGATGCTGATTAGGGATGTTAAATATTGGTTAATTTAATAGTTGAGTAACCGCATGAATTCTTATTGGTTAGTTGTCTATTCTATAGTCCCCGGGGGTGGGGCCGGCAGCCGGTGTGCTCTGGCCTCACTCCTGAGGAACCCCCTGCCACACTGCTCAGTTGCCTTGTGGACAGGCTGCCTCTGACAGAGGCAGCAGCGTGTGGTGGCTGGAGCCCTTTTCTATGGGGTGGCCTGAGCTCCTGTTCCCGGCGTGAGCTAGGACTGAGCCGGGCTGCCTGCCCGCTTGGCTCCTAATGCACTTTCAATACAGAGCCCCAGCAGGGGTAGATCCCAGATCCGTCGCAAGGTAGGACTTTGCCAGGCTGCTAAAAAGTTTACTGGCGGTGGAGGAGTGTGTGTGTGTGGGGGGGGAAATGCATGTAGTCTATAGCATTAACATTAAATGCATGTAGTCTATAGCTTTTGCTTATTGGTTAATCGACTACACTATTGCATCCCTAATGCTGAACTGATTTGTGACACTGACTTTCACTTGTCCAATGCAAATTTACCCCTTTGACTTGCATTTCCCATCAGTGTCTTTTCATGGTCACTGTTTGAATATTAGCTTTTGTAGGGGTTGGATGGAGGTTGGCTTGGTGGTTCTCCTGGGACTGGGTTGACTGAATACCTAAGATTTTTCTGCAGTTGGATGAAGCACGTGTGCATTCTGTGTTTGAGGATGGCTTCTTTCTTGCTCCACTCTTTCTCTAGGTACTCGTATATCTCAGTGCAGTGATATCTAAATGCTTCACGATCATGAATGGATTTTACACTCCTGCCCCTCTGTGACTAGGAAGGCATCTCCTGTTACGGATGGGGAATTGAGACATTGGGGTAGATTGAATCTGCTCCAGTGTCACACAGGAAATATGTGGCTGTCAAGAATTTAAAGCTACATCTTCTGAATCCCAGTGTACTGCCTCAGCCACTAAAAACATCCTTCCTGCTACTCTGTAAATACCTCCCCTCAGACCATTTCTACACTGGTGAAATTTGCCATAAAAATTCATCAGAACCAGCAGTATGTACCCATGAGGAGCTGCAGGATAGACAAGAAGCATGGAAGAAAAGCAAGTCTAATCAAAACAGGGCTGCCTGCCAGCATCTCGTCTAGGCTGCTACTTCTACCAGTTCAGCTGAACTGGCACAAGAACTAGTGGCAAATTGTCAAATTTTCTCCTCTAGGGCAATAGCAGGGTCAACTAGAGAAGAGTCGGCCTGTTTGCCTTCCCACTGGGATGATGAAAGCTGGAGTTTGCACTTGTCTAAAACCAAATAATTTAACAGTCTCTCTGGAGTTAAAGGGGGGAGAGTTCTTGGGCTAGCTAACCCAAGGAAGCTGAAACTTCCTGCCATGTGTGGGGCAGTGAAAGATGGAGCTATTTTGTACTTTTTAAAACAAAGTGTAAGGTGCTCAGACTTTGGGCATGATTGATAAAATTTTAGGCAAGTTCTTGAGGGCAGGGAGCTTGAGAGCATGCATGCATGTATGTATGCATGGCATTGTGGGTCTCTATTCCTAACTGATACACACAGGATTCACTAATGTATATCTCTCTTCTGATAGAATTATGTTTTGTGGAAAGACTTCTACTGTGTAGCTCTCTCCACTTCCATGTTGGTAGGAAATGGGGGAATGTTACCCTTTTTCAGCTGGGTTCCCCACTGCATCTATGAACAAATGTGTGGTATTGCTGCCAGTGGGATTTTGCCTGCCATTCCAGACTCATACACAGCAGCAGTCAGACATCTCAGGAACGGAGTGAGGTTGGGATTGGAATTTATCCCAGTTATGTCAAAGCCAGGAAAAAGAGCAACAGAGGCTGATAGTGTTGAAGTAAAACGTGTTGTAAGCAGAAGGCATTTGAAAATATGAACAATCTGGCATAAAATGAGTAGTGGGAGGTGTTCCAGAAAAGGAGAAAGTAGTTTAAAAACATAACTTTAAAAAAAAAAAACCCTGAATCTTGAATGCCAGAGAATATTTCAGTTAGTTTTGTCAATATTTACAATAGAATTGTGAATGTCCACAAGAATACTAAGTCTGAGAGATGGAATCCAGAGACTAAAGCAATTGGCAGGATGGAGGGATCCCATAAATAAGTATCACATTTCCCTTTGTGCCAGGGAGGAATTTGGTTGTACTCTGAGAATAATTAAAAGAAGGGAGTGTAGCCTGTTAGAGCACAGGGCAGGGAGTGAGGCATTCTGTTCAGTCTGTCCCGGCTCTCCCGTTGACTTGCTATGTGTTCTTGGGCAAATGAATCCTTTTCTGATCTATAATTTGAATAAAATGATAACTTTGTATGTTCCTTTGCAAGAGAACTTTATCTGGTGTTCGGGGAGCAGAAATTGGACCTACACCTCCTTCCCTTTGTGTTGCTGACTAACCTAAATAAATTCCAGAGATCAAAGGTCAGGCTCTCAAATTTAGGGATACCCAATTGTTTGCATGCACCTATCTACACCCTGCTCCACAACTGATTTTCATGCATAAGAAAAGTGCACGTGTGTGTGTGTGTGTGTGTGTGTGTGTGTGTGGCTAAATTTGAATCTGGTCCATCCTCGGCGTACCTCATCCCTGGAGGAGAGAGAATGAATCGTTTTATAATCAGTGCTATTTTAAAGAGCATTTGTGAAGTCAGCAGGGCGTATGAAGGAAGAGAGACCCCCTCACTTAAAACAAATCCAGATGGTTCATTTAATTTTGTATTAAAGCATTAAGCAACACAAAGCTTTGTATCATAGCTCTACAGTATTTTGAGGCCCTTTATGGTTTGAATGGAGTGATAAAATGGAGCCTGCAATTGTAGTAATTCTTTCTAATTGAATATTTTGATTTTACTTTCCCTTTTTAAAACACGCCTGTGTAACTGCTAACGTTCCTAAAGCTGCAGGAATATTTGTGTCCTCTTGGGTGATCCATATAAATATACTTCTCATTGGATGGACATGTAGTTCACTTCTTTCTTGGCTGGAAGTGCTTCCCTAGGACAACTACTTTGGAAAGTGGTGGACAATAAGCTCATTTCACTGTGCTGCCATTAACACTAGGCAATATTAGTTTGCCATCTGGTATGATGGGGAGTGCTGGGCTGTGGATTAAATGCTTTGAGTCCTTGTGTGTGGGCATGACATTTTTGTCAGGTACCTCTTTTAATTAATTGATTGTCCATGCAGGGCTAGTCCTTGGCCTGCGGATAAATAAATGGCTGCAGCTGTCATGTTCCACGCAGGCAGACAGGATCACTGATTCCTGCCACACAGACTTAGTTTGGGGATGAGGATAACAAAAGTACATTCTCAGTCTTGCTTGAACAAAGCCTTGGTAAAGGCGAAGAGTTACGGAGTGGGAGCTACAGCAGAGGTGGGGAACACTTTTTGGGTCGGGCTGCTGATGCACAGAAAAAAAATCAGTTGGGGATCGCCCATGAGTGAGAAACAATCAAAACCTCTCACTGATGTGGCCCTGGATTGAAAGAGACACTCCCCACATTCCTCTCACACCAGAGCCTAGGGGGCCCAAGCTAGTAGATTGTGTGCTCCAGCCTTGTGGAGGGTGGGAGGGCTGGGGTGCTGCGGGAAGAGCCCTGAGCCTGGATCCAAGCAAGCTGGGGGCTGCATCTGGCCACCGGGCCCTAGGTTCCACACCCCCACACTATAGTCTCCCACAGTCTGTTTTAATTCACAACTTCAGTGAGAATCTCTTAATTTATTCAGTATTGTATTTTGTGTTAATTAGCAGTCAGGCACCTGTAAAAAGTTAAAAGGCCATCCTCAGCTGATCTAAATTGACATAGATCAGTTGCAGTCAACAGAAACACAACCACTGAAGATTTGGCTCGAATGTGTCTGTAGATGTGGAATTTGATCTTAGAATAGTGAAAGAAGAGAAGGGTAGGAAGTGGGAGGAGAGGGTTGTGATTAATAATTGTAGTATTGGATATTGATTATTGGGTTTTGGAAATAACCATTTTTAATAACATAAAATAAAAACTTGTAAATTCATACTTTCTGTTCAAGCATCAAATAGAAAAATTCAGGCTAATGGACATACTTGTATATTCTCTCTACTGATTTTTTTTTTTTAATTTAAAGAGAATTTTACTTGTTTACTGATATTTTATTTCATATACCAGTGATTGGATGCTATCAGTTTTACACTTGTACAGTAGTTGTCTTGTAGTCCATTGGCTTTCAAACTGTGGTCCTCAGACCATTGCAGGTCTGTAGTCTCTTAGGAAATCTAAAGAGGTCTCCACAGCCATTTAAAAACTTTTAGGGGTCCACAAATGGTTGGACTTCTGATCCAGGAAACTGCTTCTCATACAGTTGTCTTTCATCCAGTATTGCTGGTATGTGGCTGCTATTTGAAAGCACAACACTAATGCATTTATTAATAGAGAGAGAGAAATAATTTGGAGCAGCACAAGCACTGACAACAAAAATGGATCCGCCTTGCTCCCTGGTGACCCTGACTTGTAGCTGTCATATTCTAATGAAGGAAAAAGTCAACGTGCTGCACTTCTAACTTCAGTTGCAAGGCAAGACATTGTTTCTTTTCCCGGTGTTTGCAGTATGGTGGGGAACCATTCTTCCTCCCTTCATTGTTTAGAAAACAATCAAGAGTGAGCGGGGAGAGGGAAGCAGTAGTATACTTACTGCTCTGGAAGAGTATTTACTGATCATGTGTATGTATTGGATCAGTAGATGTTAGGGTCAGGGTGTTGTTTTTTTTTATTCTTTGTCACATCTACAAATGCCTTTTATTGAAAGGACATAATGGATTACATATACCATTATTTTCTGAGGACATGGTTTTTTTTTTTTTTTTTTTTTCTTGGTAAAGGTGAGGAGTCGCAGAGTAGGGAGCTACTGTCTCCCAATGTATTTACTCAATCTTTATTTCAGTCTGTTCTTGACACTCAGGTAGGGTAATGGGACTCTGTTTTTGATGCCAGGAAAAGGATTGTAGCCTCTGCCTGCCTGCAGCAGGCCAAGGTTTGCCACAGATAGAGGCTGCTCCGAGGGATGCAGAGCAGCCTCCGTCCACAGGGAGCTCAGATCCCCTGCAGACAAGGGGATGCTGCCTCCCTGTGCTGGGGGCGGCAGGCAGCCAGTTTGCGCTGGGAGCTGGTTTTCAAACTGGCTTCTCTTGCAGACAGGTTCCTGCCTGCCACCCCATGCTGCTGCCTCTGTATCAGTGGCAGCAGTGCGGTGTAGCAGGGGGCTCCCTGGCAGTGGGGCTGGGAGTGCACTGACTGCCTCTCCCTTCCCCAGGGACTATCGAATAGTCGTGTAACCACTAAGAATTCATGTGGTTACATGACTGTAAGTTACATGACATCTAACATCCCTAGTATTCTTCTCACAAATGAAACTGAACTCTTTGATTCATAATCTAAGCTCATCATACTCCTTCCATTTAAGATACTCCCTTGAACAATAGACCCTCCCTCCAGGAATTTCTTAATACCTACCTATTAAAACACCCTACAGAGAACTCCTAGTGCCAGATACTCAACTGTTGTAACTTCATTTTATTTACAACCACTCGTTTTTGACCTCAAGATAGCTGCAGAACATTTGGAAACTCTGAGGAAATAATTTTTACTCCAGTTTTGGTTTAATCTTCTTTAGTTTTAAGGACAGGGAATGTGTCGTCTGTTGACATATGCTTTTTAATGTGGCTTATTGCAATCTGTTATCGTTGCTCAGCTTTGATAAAACAGATGGATAGTCTTGCATTCCACTCCTTAGCTGATCCTTTTTATAAGCTCTTTGAATCCGAATTTATCTTACTGCTAGTGTGAGTGTCAAAATGGCACCAGTATCAACCACTAATGTTTTTGTTGGCTGAATTACATAAATTTTGTGCGTGAGTTTAAGTTCAGCATGTGATTGCAAGAAAAATTCGTCTTTTTAGATTTCCTCCCCTCACCCCAATTCCCTCCCATCAGCTCAAATGTGCCTCAGCTTCTGCACAGTGCCTCTTTTCTGCTCATGCCAGTGGAAAATTGCTACTGTTCAGAAATGTAGCTGTCATAACACTAGATGTTTTCTTCCTTTATAGAGTACAACTGAGGAGGACTGAAGGAAGGGAAAGAATAACAGTGGAAAGAGGCTGGAACTCTGGCAGGGAGGGTTGGGTGAGGAGAGAAACTGACAAGGCTATTAGGAAATATACTTTTCATTACTACACTGTTTTGACATAAAATTCTAGATGGCAACACTACTAGATCTGTGAGGAAATTATTTTTTTTACCTCTGCTATTTATGAATTTTCTTTTAGTTGTGTTCAAGATGGACTTGAGCCACAAAGTTGAGATCCAGATTTGAGCCTTCCTGATGTCTGAAAGGGAATTGGATTTTTCTCTGGACCCATCCTTGTAATTAAGACCAGGGATGTAAAATCCCAGTTAATCAGCTAACTGGCTAAACATTAAAGTGGGATCCAGATGGGAGCAGGCCCCTTGTGGGGCTGGAGCAGCCTCCTGGCCACAGCAGGCAGGGAGTTGTTCCAGCCCCCACCGCTTACCAGTTAACTGGAACATCCCTAATTAAGACTGACTTGAATTTTTGTTTCTAGCTCTGTTATCAAGGTAAAGGAGAATCCCCGAGCACATCCACCTTACTGAACACACTTAGGAGGTAGAACACTTGCTGGTGCTCTGATGCAGTGATGAGTAATTATACTGCATATGATAAATCATCTGTGTGTTACACTTGCAGCAGGGTACCACAGCTGCCAAAAGATGATCCTCTTGATTTGTAGGAACTATGCAGTGTCAGCTGGTTTTAGCCTAATTAGATTAGGCCTTTGAACCCATTGTCTTTTTACTTTTAAATCATGCTGTTGAGGTCTTGAATAATAAAACTTAAAAGTAAAATCTGTACTACGGAAACAACAAAATCAGGATGCTGAGTGGAACTTCAGGGAAATTAGGCAAAGTAATAAATTCTGTATTTAATTTTTTATCAGTGTTGGCATGAGACCACTTCATTTTACTACCTGAACAGTAAATAAGAATAAGTTAGTGTTTGAAATATTAAAACAACTGATACCTGGTGGTAGCTGATATGATCCTCCTTTTAACAGTTGTTGATCCCATCCAAGTAATAGCAATCAGTATTTAAGACATACAAAATATATATCAGCTGTTTCAGATTAAAAGTAATCATTGGTTTGCAATTCAGTTATCTAGCAGGTGCATCTATCCAGCATTTAAAATGTCACTTGTAGTTTTGCTAAAACTGTAATGGACGCATGAAAATCTTGATGGTAAGTTCATATACTTTGGGCCATATTGGAACTTTGACTTCAGTGGTACTGTGCTCACAAGTGAACCCTTGGGGAATTTAGCTTGTGTCACTCAGTTCTTGATGATAATAGTTCGTATCTTGGGACCTTGCAGGAAGGTCTGCAAAGGCTTTAACAGTTCCAAAAATAGGATTAAAGATTGTCGTCTTATATTGGTGCTTTACCCTGATAACCTGCTACTTATCAATTGAGGGACTAGTTGAATATGCCTCAAAACACCACCCACATTGACAAGAACGGCCACACAGGATCAGAGCAAAGGTCACCTAGCCCAGTGTCCTGTCTCCCAACCGTGGCCAATGCCAGGTGCCCCAGAGGGAGTGAACAGAACAGGGAATCAAGTGATCCATCCCCTGTTGCCCATTCCCAGCTTCTGACAGAGGCTAGGGACACCATCCCTACCCATCCTGGCTAATAGCCATTGATGGACTTAACCTCCATGAATTTAATCTAGTTTTTTCTTGAACCTTGTTAAAGTCCTGGTCTTTGTTTATGCACAGAATGTTTTTAGTCATCCTTTTTACTGTGTTGGGAGTTGAATAAATCTGTTTACAAAAATAGATCTTATGGGTTTTGTCTTGTTGCAAATTTGGGGCTTTGTTAATGGCTCTTGGTTTCTTTTTTCCTCTTGTGTTTACACTAGGGATGTAAGCGAGTAGTCGACTTCCCGGTAAGCCTAGGCTTATTGGGTAGTCGAGTCACTACTTGACTAGTTGCTGCTTCACCCCGCCCCCTTGCTGCCTCTTATTAGAGACAGCAAGGTGGGGGAGCAGGAGCCAGTGCTGGAGGGAGTCAGCTTAAAAGCCAGTTCTCTTCCCCCCCCCCCCCCAGCATCATCTCTGCGGGGTGCAGGGGAGCAGAGGTGCAGTGGGAGACGAAGTGTGAGCCGGGACTCAGCTGTCCTGGCTCACATCTGGTCACAGACACTGCACTTCTGCTTTTTAAATGTAGTAGGAGCCGCCAGGCTCTTACTACATTTAAAAGGCAGGGCCGCAGCAGGGGTGGCACCTAGTGCTGGGAGCTAATCCTGCTGCAGCTCTGCAGTTTGTGGCTCTGCTGTTTCCCCCTCATTAGCTAATGGAGTAGTAGATGTAAATTCCATCAGCTACTCAATTAGCTGATTAAATGCAATTTAACATCCTTGGCTTATGCTTCACCTGAAATTGGTTGAGTTTCCTTTTTTAATTATGCAAGGCTTGTTCACTCACATTCCACAGTAATGTGCTAGGGTTTCTGGGCAGAGTATTAAATTCGTGAGTGGTGTGGTCAGGCCCACCAACAAGGGTGGAGGCTGTCAGCACCCCTCGGTGTGGGCAGTGTTCCCTGTCAGCTGAGTGCCTGGGTGGCCACCCAGGAGATTAGCAGCCCGCCCACAGCCAGCAGAATGTCTCCTGGTGATGCACATCTCTGTGCGCACAAAGTTTATTCTGCACATGGATGGAAAATATTAGTGGGAACATTGCATGTGGGTGGATTAGCAGCCCGCCCACAGCCAGCAGAATGTCTCCTGGTGATGCACATCTCTGTGCGCACAAAGTTTATTCTGCACATGGATGGAAAATATTAGTGGGAACATTGCATGTGGGTGGATTAATGTGACCATTTAAATTTATCTATAACTGTAGTCTGAAGATTGGACACTTGGTTAGTTTTATCCTGAACATTAACTAGTGTTTAGAGCAGGGAGTCAGGAATTCTAGGGCCAGTTCTATACTACAGGGGATGGTTGGCTTAAGGTATGCAATTCCAGCTATGTAAATAACATAGTTGAGTTGATGTACTTTAAGCTAAACTTCGTTGCCATTCCCACAGCAGGAGGTTGGTGGGAGAAACGCTCCATTTGACTTCCCTTACTTGTGACAGTGAGGAATACTGATGTTGCCAAGGGTGCCCTTAGAGTTCTTACCTCATCAGTGTCAGTCTTCCCACAAGTCTAGATGTGGTCTACGTTCTGTTTCTGACACTTCCACTGATTTGTAAGTCCAGGAGTAGAAACATTAGATACTAGGGATATTAGCGTATAGTTGTGTAAATGATTAACTGATAAGCCTGGGCTTATTGGTTAATCCAAATGACTACACACATTCCCTCCCCCTTGCTGCCTCAGTATGAGAGGCAGCAAGAGGGGAGGCAGGAGCCGGTGCCCATGGGGAGTTGGTTACGCTGGCTTCCCACAAGTACTGGATTCCACAGAGCTGCCTGCCCCTACCTCCGCACTGCTGCCTTTGTATCAGAGGCTGCAGCACAGGCCAGGGGGAGGCAGGATGCTGGAACAGCCCCTATCCACAGGGAACTGAGGCCCCCCTGTGGACAGAGGTTGCTTCCACCCCACTCTGCTGCCTCTGTATCAGAAGCAGCAAAGCAGGGTGGCAGGGGGCTCTCTGGGAGTGGGGCCAGGAGCACACTGGCTGCTAGCCCTGCATGTGGGGACCATCAAATAATTGTGTAACTGCTAAGATTTTGTGTGGTTATGTGATTAGATGAAATATCTAACAGATCCCTTTTGGACACCTCGTTAACAGCTGATGTTAAAGTAGAAGGACAAAAAGAGGGATATCGGGTTCTTTTAAGAGATCAACACTTCTTTAAAAGCAAGTCTAGTCCTTTTTGCTCCTCTTCCCCAAGCTCTTCTTGAGAAGTATTGTGTGTGAACTATGCTTAAAGTTCCAGTCTTTGGCTGATGGATTCCATATGGGATTGCCTGGCTGCTTGAGAACTCTCTCAAGCACTGTGACCCTATGGGTTCTAGATTTCATCTGTCCTATATATTTCAGCTAGCTTCTGCTTGGGAAAGATAGAGGCTGCAGCAGACATACCAGAGTTGACTGCAGATTCAGGGAGTCTAATTCAGCTGGTTCACATTCAGGAAGCTTTCTTTGCAATCCTGAGAGAGTATATAAATGAAAACATAGGTTCTCCAGGATCTTCTACCTCAAGCTTCTTCTGGTTTGTTAAAATTTCATATTCACCAATGGAATGGGGATGCACGTCCAAGTAAAATTGGGCGCGTGTGCACTGAGGAGCAGTGTTCTTTTTTCTTGCTGGGATATTTTATTTTGGGACTTAACAATTAAAGTCTCTCTCTCTCTCTCTCGCTCTCTGCTTTGGCTGAGTCTTAAATAAAAATAACCTATTGTAATGGGAAGCTGAACAGGCTAACTCCATTAGGAATTAGACCATAACTAGTGATGATCATTCTTATTCAGATCACAGTGCTAAGTTCCTGCATACTATGCCATTATTTACAGAAGAAGTATAATCCTCTATTTGGGGTACTTACTACTACTACTACTACTACTACTAAATAAAGAATTAAAATGCACATGTCTGAGTTGCATATCTTGCCTGAAACTGACCCTTGTGATCAACAAGTTTTTTTTTTTTGTTTTTGTTTTTTTCTCTTGGTAATAGTCTCCTTTGGGGATAGCATTAATTGGATATGTGAATTAATTGAAGACTAAACTTCATTAGTCTGCCATTGTCATTGCATTTATATTCTTTCTGTCCTAAGTCCTTAATGAAAACATCTGTTAGTCACTCAAAATAGAACTGTGCATTCTGAGGAACAATTTTATTGGCGTAAAACTGTGGATTATCCAAATTAAATTTAAACAGAAGACACCTTTACATACATTTATTTTCTTCCCCATCACTTTTATTTTAAAGATGCAAAAATTCAACAATTCTAAATTGTGTTAACTGTGACTATAAGTCTGTATTCTTGTTTGCGCAGCAGGTGGTGGTCTGTAGCATCCTGCATGAATCCAAAGATTGTCTCCTTTTTTTTTTTTTTTTTAGCATCACCAGTCTTTTTTGTTTTGTTCTTTCATCATTGCCTCCTGTGGAAGTCTTCTGTGTATTCTTTGGGTTTGGATAGGAAGTATTTTTGGCTTTTTTCAGAAGTGCTGTTGGGATCAGTCTAAGTGGTATTTGTTTGAACTCTCATCTGTCCACAAACCTGGGATTTTCAAATGACTAGTACCCTGAATTGCCATATTCATTATTTACTATCAGGTAGAATTTCTCCTATTTTTTGGGCTGTTTGTTTTTAGTGTTCATAGAAATAGCTTGTGTAAAACAGGCCAATGGTAAAGTTGCCCTTTTTTGCCAAAGAGCTTTTTGCTTGTACTAAATAGATTGTGTTGGTTTTGTATGAAAAATTTGCCAACTGACTCATCTTCCTTCTCCCAACCTGGTCTGTTCAGCTCTCTGGATGGATGCTACTCCTTTGTGATTCATAAGTTTGATAGACACTAGAAATCATGGTCTTAAAATAAACAGTGGATTTATGCCTTATTACCACAATCTGTAACCCATTAGCCTCCCTCTTTGTCCTATGACTACAGGGGTGTTGCAAGGCCATTTCACTAATCCATGTGTGAAGAGAAAGAGTTGAACTCTAGAAGAGGCTCTCTAAGGTAACACAACATTTATCAGCTCATTTCACAAAGGGAGGGAAAGAGAAGGAAAATATATTGTCAATTAGAGTATCCATGGTAAATGAGGCTGATACAGTGGATTCTAAGTACCCAGTGCTTGGCTTTTTATGTCATTAGGGTATGGAATGTAGCAGGCCATCCAGTTTATTTTGTTTACAAGTTTGACACCTGCAATTAAGTTCTGCAGCTTCTCTCTCCAACTGGTTTTTGAAATTGCCTTGTAATGAGTGCCCAGGCAAGTTAACATGTTCCCCAGCAGATTTCTGTGTCTTCAAGGGGTCGCTGAGTTAGTCTGTACAGGATAAACTTAAACAACAAATAGTCTCGTAGCACTTGAAAGATGAACAAAACATCACCTATTAAACCATCTTGTTCGTCTTTCAAGTGCTACATAGTTCTTCCTTTTGTTAAAACATGTAGATGGTATCATGAGCTTTTGTGGGCACAGCCCACTTCAGAACGTTGTGTTACCATTTGGAATATCTGATTTGTGTCCATTAATCGTATGTTGTAGAGACTGTTCAGATTGGCCATTGTACATGGCAGAGGGCCATTGCTGGCACTTAATGGTGTAGATCAGTGTTTCTCAATCCTTTTTTAATAAAGTACCCCTTTAAAAAAAATAGAATACCCCCAGTACCTACAGTTTTCAGACACATATTTTTTTTTCTACTATTGCAACACAATTGTTTAAACAACTTAATCGTAGCCGGGCGGGCAATGACACTTTTGGGCATAAGTACAAAAATAAAGTTCTGTAAAACTTAAAACAAATTCAGTTTTCTCCAAATTTCAGTTGTTGATGTACCCCCCCCCCAGACTTTTCTCGGGTACCCCAAGGGTACTCATACCACTAGTTGAGAAACACTGGTGTAGATCACATTAGTGGATGTGCAGTTTTGAGCCTGTGATGCAGTGGCTGATGTGCTTATGTCCTGTGGTGTTGCTTGTGTAGACGTGTGGACAGAGTTGGCACGAGTTGATTACAGGAGTGGATTCCTGGATGAGTGTGGTGGTGTGCAGCGTGGTTACTGGAAAGAATTTGTTTGAGGCTGCTGTCAGAACCCCCTAACCTCAACTGATTGAAGAATCTGAAGGTAAAATAGGAACTTCTATTGAAATTAGAGGAAAGGGAAACCAAAAAAAACCCAACCAGACCAGTTCCCAGAGTAGTGGTGCATCAACTATTTCTGCATGAACTCCATGAGAAACTGGAAAAATATAATATTAAAGACACGAATGACAAAAGACACGAATGACCACCAAAATTTACTGGCACAGAAATAAAAATCTCCTTGTTCCCTTGGCCATGATGTTTGTGGTTTTAAAAAAGCTGAAATTACCTTATTAACCCATTAAGAAATAAACTAAAATATTTCTTCCTGAACATGTGGACAGGTAGAATTATGGAAAGCTGCTTTAAATCTAAAGTGTTTATCCAGCTTCGTAGAGTCGATATTTCCTTTTATATGCTACATATCCACCCTGTGGACCATTTGAAGAGTGCTGACCTGCATCAGTTGGTAAAGACAGTCATTGTCAGCTTCTGGTCTGATCTTGCGGTTTCTTCAAGAGTTCTGTCATCTGATAAGATCAAATCATCATGGGTCAAGTTGAAATAGTATCTGAATGTGCCTGCTTGCTGTCTTCTCTGGATTCTGTTGCTCATGATTGTGGTGTTGCTGTTTTCATGGAGGCTGCCTGTGTCTGCTCCTGTAATCCGCTCATCAGTCAGTGAATTAGAGCAGTGATTCTTGCAGCAAATGAAGCGTTTGAGAACTGGACAATTAATGTAACTCGCTATTGCACAAACCGTTGTCTGCTCTTTAATGTCTTACAAGTGTTAAAGAAACGCAAATTGTAGGCTACAACTACACTTGCAGAGCTTTTGTGCTGTCAGATTCTCTGCTAAGAAACTTGTAAAAGAAAATTGCTGGTTTGTGCTCTCAAACAAGTAAGCTTTCCAGGGCTTTATGGGGGAGAGGCAGATGTCTGTTTACCCAGTGTCAAAGCAACAGAGCTGCTGGCCAGAGTGGTCACCTAGCTAATGTGGAACACCCTCCAGAGGTTAAGCCATGTAAAGAAGATGTTTTCACTTGCACATCATCTTACAGGTATCACCAGTAAGAACTGCACCTCTCGTGGAGGTGGTCATCTGTTTGCAGTGATGTTTGAGGTGGTCTACACAGACTTGCTCAGTCAGCTTTTGTCATGCACGAGTGCTTAAACCCCCTTTCTTCTCCCTTACTTCCATGACCGACAAGGTTTTGCTGCGGCAAGTGCGTGTCTGAATGCAGCAGGAGCGCTTGTTGGGGGAGGGGGAGAGTGTTCACACGCGCCAACTTTTAGCAGAGCCTTGTCCCTTAAAGCTAGGTAGTGTAGACACTCTGCAAAACTCATTAGCGGATATAGATGCTCCCATGGTTTTTGCACGAAAAAGGACTCTTTGTGCTTTAAATGGCAAGTGTAGACATACTCTCTTACGGAAATTTGGATGCCTAGGATTTAAGAAGCGTGGGAAAACTTATTTCTTTTGGTTGTTACAGCTCTTGGTAACACGTGCAGGGCCGGCCTGAGCCATTTGCCCGCCCCCGGGTGCCCAGTGAGTGTGGCTGGCCTGTACCTTGGGCTGGCTCTGAACATGTGAGGATGCAGCTTACTGCTTTCTCTCACACACAGGGAGGCACAGCCGTAACACCATGTCCTCAAAACTTCCCTCGTTTCCTGGCTTAGTCAGAACTACCTTTTGGTGACCTTGTTTCACCAAATGGACCTTAATGCCCTGTCTCTGTGCTGAGCCTCGTATTTAGTTAGATTACTAGGTAGACTGATCCTTCTATTAGGAAAAACTGCATCTCCGTCAGGATGGTGGCCCCTGTGTGCGGCTAATTGCTAATGAAGGAGGAGTATAACCTACTGAGTCAGACCATGCAACTTTCTGCAACATTCTAACTTTGTTCCTTAGGAAGCTTCTTATCCAAATGCTCACCCTGTCCATCTGTTTAGATTCAGATCAGCCTGGTTCCCTTCTTTCTGGATGCTGATCACAGGTATGTTGCATTAAATCTCTAGTGCAGTAATAGGATGTAAATATTGTATTTGTTGGTGCCCCCATACAGCATTTTTTGAAGCACATTCATTGAATGTACAACGATGCACTATACTCCCAGATACATGAAACTGAAGATTTTTTCCCCCCTCATTCTCGTCAGGAAAAAATCAGTCAGAACTTGAAAAAGGAAATTTTAGTCCACCAAGGGTTTTTCAGAACTGGGCAAAATTTTATTCCATGCTCCTTGAACTTTTTTCCTCATTCTAGTGTGACTAGGTGTATGAGTTTTAAGGCTTGAAATTCAGAACTGCTTTCATGAGCAGACATTGAGAGAAATTTGTTCGTGCTGCCATTCACTGGTCTTATAAATTCAAAGTGACGTGGGAAGTTCTGTGAGGCAGTTAAACTTTGGACACATTATACTGTTCTGCCATCACTGAGGGAATTCAAGCCTACAGTAGATGCTTTACTTTTCCCACATAATGTGGGAAGATACATGCTTAAAAGTTAGTTGAGTAACAGTATTAAATTTAGCCTTGTTCCCAAATCCAGACAACCTAGGCATTTAGGGCCAAATTCCCACTGGGCATTGTTGCTCTGTTAATTTCAGTGAGGTAATGCTGGCTAAGAATTTGACCCATAGATTTGGAAAGGAAAGGGGGAAAAAAAAATCTTAAAGGTCAGTGTCCTTACTTGAAAGACAGGAAACAGAGGCACAGAGGTTGACTTGGCCAGGGACAAATGAGGGAATCTTTAAAAACCAAAATTAGGATTCAGGAGGTGCTGATTTCTGCCCTGTGACTGGTCCTAAATATTCATTATAGACATTTCTGTGGTGCTCTTTCCTGTAGTATCCGAGCAGCTCAGATGAATTAATCAGCAGAATGACCCTGTGAGATAGGGAAGGATTTATTTCTACTTTGCAAAAAACCAAAGAGACAAATGAAGTCAAATGGCAACAATAAATCCTTAGCACTAGGTAATTTGTTAAAACTAGTTTAAACATTCTTTCATTAAGTTTAGAAGTGAAAGAATAGGGAGTCAAATACCTGTTTCTTAATGAAGTGTGTTTCTCTTTTCTGGTGCCAAATGGCCCACAGCCCATTATGTGGTTATGGCAGACAGCGGGGTTGGCAGAGGAATAGCTAAATCAGAGATCATATGCTAGTTATGGGGGGAAATTATCCTTAACCAGCTTTCATGTGTAAAGAGTGGTGTGTCCAGACATTCAAGTAGTGTTGACGGCCTTTGACTGTTTTTGTTTTCTTCTTGCTCCCATGGTTAATCACTGATTAAAATGTTTAGCTGCCAGGGAGATAGTGTTTCAATTAGTAAGCAAGCACATCCAAACAGATGGGGTGGGGACCATTAGTGTCTCCAGTTAGTTGGGGCCCATTGGAGTTTTACAGGAGGTGAGACTAAGGAGTTGAACGAGACGCGCAAGTTGCATGGATGCTGTTACAATAAGTCAGAAGGATCCGTTTGGACTAAAGATGAGTTCTCGTGCAAGTAGGGAGTTGATTAGAGCAAACAACTGTGGTGCTGGTACTTGGCATTATCTAGACTAATCCCCGCCATCGATCTGCTTCAGTTACACAAATAGCGTAGCTGAAATCGGCATACTCACCATGGTGTATTGTGCGCAGTAAGGTTGGTGGGGGCTGCTCTCCTGTGGATGTCAGCTACTCTTCTGATCCTGGTGGAGCACTGTTGTCGATGGAAGAGCGCTCGGAGATCGATTTATCAAGTCTAAGCAGATGCGATAAATCACCAGATGGTTGATCGATCGTTGCTGTGTTGATCCATGGCGTAGTGGAGAGAGGCCCTAAGGGACCAGCAGTTGGAAAAGCCGCCTTATAGTTGTGAACACATCAAGTGCAAACTCAGAACCCCACCATATCATTTTTATAGTCACTCACTTAACCTGAGTTCTGATTTCTCCTGCAAGTGCAGCAGTTACCATGGGTCTTACACATGAGCAAAGAACTAAAACTTAAAGCAAGATAGAGGTTCAAATTAGGCCACTTTAACAATTCTCTTAGTTCTTCCTAATTCTTCATCTGTGGCTTGTTTTTGTTGCAGCAAAAGCCTTTTTCCTGGTAGGAAGAAAACATGATTTGGGGGTGGAAATGATTTGCCATGTGCCTGTGAATCGAGAGCAGGCTTTCCAGTTTCCTGTCTGAGCACCAAGCTTGTTAAATCTTTCATAACAGGAGTTTCAGGAAACTTGCTGTCACTGATGTTTTTCTTGCTTATGTCCAGTTCTTCAAAAACTAAGGTGACTGGGCACAAGAGGTACATGCTCCGGGTGCCCAGTACTGGTTGCTGCTGCCACTGCATGATGAGCTTTATAAGGATGCCTATTCAGTGAATACAGTAACTTCTGCGCATACTATGACAGCGAGGCGCCCGCATGCTCCTGGTTTTGTGGCACTCTTGGTGTGGCAGCCTGGAAATTATGGCAGTTTGCATACATAACTAGTGAATTCAGTATGAAAACAAGGGATTCCGTTAACCCAGTAGCTCCTTGGTTGACATGAAACTGAATCTTTATTTTATGATGTCCCTTCACTTTCTGTGTTTGACATGCCAAAGATGTTTGCATTGACCACACAGAATTGCATCATAGGAGTGGGCAGAGAGAAGCTAGAAGATTGGCTTCCTGGGAACAGACAATGAAGGCTGTGACACTTGGGGAGGAATAGGACATAGTTTGGGGAAAGTACATTAGCTAGATACAACGATCAGCAGCTAACAAGGTTAGAAACAAGTCAGACCAAAGCGCCATCCAGCCCAGTGTCCCTGTCTTCCGACAGTGGCCAATGCCAGATGCCCCAGAGGGAGAAAACAGAACAGGCAATCCATGGAGTGATCCCTCCCGTCACCCATTCCCAGTGTCAGGCAAACAAAGGCTAAGGGTTATGCTCCCTCTCCATCCTGGCTAAGAGCCATTTCAGGTGTCACCATCAGAGTTCAGAAGTGAGAAGGAAACAAATTGGGCAGTTCACATCCCATACAGATCATGCAGGGTATCGTGGCCCCATTGAAGTCAGCAGGTGTTTTCCAGTAGTGCTAGAATTGTACCTACGAGTTTGAGCTGTATTCCATGTCGGGAAGACCTTGTATCGGTATACACAGACTTTGTTTGAGGCTTTCTTCACAGCTGTAAGTGTTGAAA
Source organism: Pelochelys cantorii (assembly GCA_032595735.1). Taxonomy (NCBI): domain Eukaryota; kingdom Metazoa; phylum Chordata; order Testudines; family Trionychidae; genus Pelochelys; species Pelochelys cantorii. The sequence continues at coordinate 5,062,169 of CM064328.1, forward strand.
ACAAATCCTATGTTTTACCCCTCCTCCCCTTCCTCCTGGGCTGCTCTATCCCTGCTTTGCCAAATCCTATGTTTTACCCCTCCTCCCCTTCCTCCTGGGCTGCTCTATCCCTGCTTTGCCATAAGGCCCTACTGCCACTCCACCCCCTCCCCTGATGCCTGCCCTTGCTTTGCCTCTTTCTGCCCCCTTTCCTAAGGCCCTGCCCTTGCTCTCCCTTCCCAACACCTCTGCTCACTGCTGCCTGCCCTCCTCAGGCCCCTTCCCCAGCCCTAAAAGAGTTGTTCAGTTGCACCTGCAATCAGCTGTTGGGTGGTGGCTTTGGTTAACTGATGGTGGGGCTGGCACACTGACAGAGTCAGCAGCTATGGCTGAAAAACATGTTTGGTGTAAATAAAAACTTCACTTCTAGAGTTGGATTCTGAGGCTGAATAGGTGACCAGGACAGTCAGCCCCATAGAATGGAAGCCTTTTTAAAAGATCGTGCTGCAGAGTTCCAAATGAACAGTTGCCCAGCCAGAAATTATATGCTTAACGAACTGAAAGGGGGTGAGCTCCTGATCCTGGTCTCAGACCCCTGGGCCACGCTGCAACTCATGTGAAATCACGTCTTTTCTCTCAATACTTTCATTTGTTTTCTACTTCCCAACATGTGTAAAGCAAAATGGTATGATCCTTCTCTTCTCTCCCCCCCCCAGCCCCCCGAAGTCACACAGAATGTCCAGCCTTGTCTTAATTGTTCTAGTATCTCTCACAGCTTGGCTACTAGTGCAGGTTGTCACAAAGTGAATTGGGTCACTCCTTTGCTTCCCCTTTCTTTTTGCTCTCCTTGCTTGTTTTTTTCATCTCTCCTCAGTCCTTTCAGGACAAGTATTCCTGTGCATGTTTCTAGCCTAGATAGGGCTAATTAAAATTGATGCTGAATTTTCCTGAGGGTAGACCTTGGCAATTCCATGCTCCAGTGCCACATCTTAAAGTGTGGCTTATCCAATGCTCCTGAAAGCAGGGGGGAAGGCACTGTTCAGACACATCAGTATATAGCAAAATGTGTACAAATTCCTAACTATAGTGACCATTGTTCCAAAGAAATCACCAATATTTTCTTTTCAGCATGTTGGGTTTTTTCCGAAACCACTGTATTATTATTGCCATAAAAATGCTGACCTATTTTATGTAACTCGTTAAATGTGATGTATTCATTTTGCAGGACTGAATAGCATTGCTCTGGCCAATTGTTCCACACAAGCCATTTCCTGCGTTCTCTGATATTGCTTCATAAAGATGTTTCCATGATGCTTGAGTCCGTGTGAATCCCAGTAAGGGCTAACTTCCCAAGAAGGCAGCTATTAGTGCCAGACTTGGTAGGTTTTGTTTAGTAGACATTAGGTAAGACTCCAGATAATTTAAATCCAGGAAGTAAGGTGGAGGTATTCCTGGCTGGCATGTTTCTGTAGACCCATGTTCTGTAAATTGATTTGCCCATCGATTAGGATAAAGCTGTGCTGGGGCGGGGGGGGGGGTTGTAGGCAGGGTGTTGGAGAGAACAGGGCTGGCAGATTCAGTATTCTGGCACTCACAGCTGGCAGACTAGAGCGAAAGCATCTGCTGTCAGCCATGGTTAGGGTCATCAGGATAGCCATGTGTTCCCTTGGCACAATTGTAAATCCACAGTCTTGCGTACCTTGCGGCCAGAACACAAAATGCTTATTGCCAGTCGAATGAGATTTTTGGATAGAATTTCTTATTGTAATTGGCTTAGCTCGAATTCACCTTTTCAGATGTACATTTTTCATGGTGAATGCTGGCAGAAAAAGTGGGAAAGTAGTTGCACTCTGGAAATTCAGCCTTGGAACCTTCTCTGGAATTTCATCAAAACTGTACCTTCAGGAATAGATCAATGGGAAGAAAATGGTCTCATCTGGTGACATTTTGTGAAATGAAGTTCAGGATGTCGAGTTTCTCATACTTGTCATTTAAAAACTACAGTGTGCCAAAGTTTTTTCTGCTAGTATGGAGATAAAAATGTGGTTAGTCCTTGTCAATTGTATTTTGTTTGCAGATGTCATGGAAAGTCTGTTAACGACACATCTGCTTGCCATTTCTTTTTATTAACCCTTATAGTACTTAGGCGGAACTTGATTGGCATTTCTATAAAACATTGATATAACTTTGTTTCAAGGAAAGAAAAACAGTCAAACATGAAAGCCTAACATGGTGGCATAAAGTTTGAGGCAGTTTTTCATGAGGGGTTAGGGTAGTGAGGGTAATTTTTCAGGAGGGTTTGAAAGTACTTTGAGAAGGATAGTGTCAAAATTCAAAATGAGCTGGACAAACTAGAGAAATAGTCTGAGGTAAATGGGATGAAATTTAATAAGGACAAATGTAGAGTATTTCACGTAAGTAAAAATCAGTTTCTCTCTCACAGAATGGGAAGTGATTGTCTAGGAAGGAGCACTGCAGAAAGCAATTTAGGGGTCATAGTGGGCGACAAGTTAAACATGAGTCAACAGTGTGACACTTGCAAAAAAAGCAAACCTGGTTCTGGGCGGCATTAACAGGAGTGTTGTGAGCAAGACACGAGAAGTCATTCTTCTGCTTTACTCTGCGCTGATCAGGCCTCAGTTGGAGTATTGTCCAGTTCTGGGCACCACATTTCAAGAAAGATGTGGAAACTGGAGAAGGTCCAGAGAAGAGCAACAAATGATGAAAGGTCTAGAAAACATGAGCTATGAGGGAAGGCTGAAGGAATTGGGCTTCTTTAGTTTAGAAAAGGGAAGACTGAGAGGGGACATGATAGCGGTTTTCAAGTATCTAAAAGTTACAAGGAGGAGGGAGGAAAAATTGTTCTCCTTGGCCTCTGAGGACAGGACAAGAAGCAATGGGCTTAAACTGCAGCAAGGGAGGTTTAGGTTGGACATTAACCACACTAACAGTTAGGAAGTTTCTCCTAAACACTGGAATAAATGGCCCTGGGGGGAGGGGGTAATCTCTATCTCTGTAGATATTTAAGAGCAGGTTAGTCACCTGTCAGGGATGATCTGAACTCTACTTTAGTCCCCTGCCCTCACAGCAGGACTGGCTTGATCTCTTGAGGTCCCTTCCAGTTTTAGGATTCTTTGATCTTTTTTTAATAGTAAATATAAAAATTTTCAAGAAGATACTTGTTTACAGGTCATCTGAGTTTTCTTCACATTTCAAGACCTGAGTTCAGGGTTCTGTCTTTCCTGTTGCAGCTGATAACACCACAGACCCTGAAGTATACTAGTATAAGGAATGCAACACTATGCATTGTTTTAAGGTATTTGTTACAGAGTTGCAGTGCTCCTGTAGTAACTAATGAATACTATATATTGGATTGTGATTTTCTGTATTATTGTCTTGGTTTAACTTAATGGGGGGTTGTTAGAAAAAACAGGCAGAAAGGACAAGAATGGCTCAACACTGCCAGCTCTCTCAAACACTTGAGATTTGTTAAAGGACAAGGTCAGAACTACTAGCTTTGATTCTGCTTCCTCTTCAGCCATCCTACAAAACTAGTTTTGATAAGGACTAGAGAAGGCCTGCAGAGAAGATGACAAGAATTCTGCAAAGATTAAAAGGGACCCTTTCTCAGAGGGGCAGCAGTTATCTGTGGGAACCAAGAACAGAGATCTGGCAGTGTCTGGGGCAGCTAGGTAGGCTTAGATCACATCACAGGAATGGGAGGGTTTTAAGTGCAATAGATGTTGTGACAGGATCAGAGCAAAAGTCTATATTAAAAAAAAAAAGTAGTCCTGTTGTAGTCCAGGAGTTACGCCCTCCCACATCTAAAAGACCTCCCCCCAGCCTATGGGGAGAATCCACAGAACCAGAAACACCAAATAATTATGGGGACAAGTAAGAGAAAACAGGGATGAGTGTGGAGGTCAAAGGTTAAAACAAGGGAACCTGGATGGGGACACCAAGCAGAGAACCCTGGACAGTGCCCACCATCCCTCGAAGCTCTTGGGAGAGCCAGCGGATGCCACCCAGTGGAATGCTGCTTGGATGTGTGAACAGATACCAGAGCAGAAATAGGCCCCTCCTTCAGCCAGCCTCTGCTCCCTGGTCTTGTAAATGGCCTTCTTGGCCATAGCCAGGAGGTTGACAAGGAGGTCCCGTGACTTTGTGGGGCCCCAGATGAATTAATAGGTGAGGGGACGAGGTTCTAGAGGAGCAGAAAGAGGCGGTGACTTGACGCACTCAGATAGACATGCGCCAGGGTCTCCCTCATGCCAGAGAAGGGGCAAGTGTTGGGAATGGGTGAACCATGCTAAGTACACTCCCATACTCTCAGCTGGAGAATCCTCCACAGCGCTGACTTCTCCAGTGGCCTGTGGAGCCAGGGTAGCATAAAGACTGGTCCACTGGGACTCCCCATTCTCTACTGGATAGAGTAGTAGAGAGAAGATCTAAAAGCCTCCGACTGAAGATCTCTGTTCCCAGACTAACAGGGCGGGGCAGGTTTAGAACCAGCAGAGGCAATTGAACACCTGGGGCTAATACAGCAGGCTTGCAGAGTCAGGCCAGCCTAGGCTGGTTAGGACACCTGAGAGGACAGAAGAGGTGCCTCTGGGAGTAGGAGGAAAGGAGACAACTGACCACTAGGAGGACGAACCAGAGAGAAGCAAGGTGCTGGGGAAGGTGAGGGGAAGTAGCCCAGGGGTCTTGGAGCTGTTGCAGCACATACTGGGGACTCACAGGCAGCTACTATTACAAGGCGCCCCCCTAACACCCACCTCCCCATTTCCGCTCGGGGGAAAAGAACTGCAGAGTTTATTCTGTTTCACCGTACGCCGGCCGAGGATGAATAGAGCTTCACAAACAGCAAACTAAAATCCTGGGAATGGTCCCTAAAATTGTGGGCTGCTGTCAGCCTTTGAGGCAAGCAAATCTGTCAGGAAGCAATAGGACCCATCGTTTTTTTTTGTTTGGTTTTTTTTTCTCTCCCCCCCCTCCCTCCCGTAGGAGCTTTGTCACAAAGTGTGCAGTCAGTTAATTTGAACATTGTTTTTTGCTGCAAGCTTTTTTCCAGCTGTTAAACACTACTAAAGTTTAAGAAGCCTGGGTGGATCCATGTGTTAGCTAGAGATGTTAAAATGTGTGTACGTGTGTGACCACTGCCATTTTTAGTGGTTACATGTTTACGTGCAGGAGGACAGGTGGGACCTGGTGCTCACGGGAAGTAGGGATGTTAAATATCAGTAATTGAATAGTCGAGTAACCTAATTCTTATCAGTTAGTCGACTATTCTATAGTCCCCAGTAGTGGGGCCAGCAGCATGGGCTGCCAGGCAGGAGCTGGTCTGCCAGGGGAGCCAGTTTAAAAACCAGCTCCCCTCGTGGACTGGCTGCCTGTGACCAGTGCTGCTGCCTCTGATAAAGAGGCAGCAGTGCAGGGTTGCAGCAGCCCTTGTCTAGGCTGGGTCTGAGCTACCGGACCCAACGCGAGCTGGAACGGAGCCAGGCTGCCTGCCCACCTGGCTCCTAATACACTTGAAATCAGAGCCTCAGTGGGGGTAGGTCCCGAACCCAGCATGAGCCGGGCTGCTGGCCAGCCTGCTAAAAAATTAACCGCAGGGGGGGGGGGAGGGAAATGTGTGTATTCTATAGCATTAACCTATATGCTTTTGCTTATTGCTTAATCGGTTAGTTGACTACACTTATGACCCTAGTGGGAAGTGGGCTTGAAAGCCGGCTCTCTGCAAGCACTGGCTCCCACCACTCCCATTCCTCCACTTCTGTGGGGAGGCAGCAGGGTGCGCAGGCGGCTCTGCAGGAGCCAGCATGCGTGGGTGCCATCTTAATTGCCGGCTCCCCACATGCATCGGCTCCTGCCTCTTCCTCCCCCCGCGTCTGATACAGAAGCAGTGGGGGGGGGGGCATGTAACCATGCTGGTGAACCAGTGAGCTCAGGCTTATCGGTTAACCACGTACCTGTTAACATCCCCAGTGTTACCACTGGTCACAGACTCCTGAAGGGAAGAGCTGCAGGTGCCAGAACTCAGTTTGCCCTGCTGGGCGAGAACCATTAATGCTTAGTGTGTGAATTGCAGACTGTCACCCCAGAAAGGCTTTCAGTCTAACACCTGAGGGGGAGTGCACAGAGATGGGGAAGGAGACAGAAGCAGCTAGCCCTGTAACCATGACTGTGTTGATGACTTAATCTTTGCCACAGGAGAAATATAATCCTGAACTCTGATCTTGGCTTGTGAGTAAGCAGGAAACTGATTTTTCCCTTGTTTTGTACATTTCAGACTTGCTGTTCCACTGGTTCAGTAACTTGGAATTTTAAATTGATTTTTTTAAAACTTGTAATAAAGATTTCACCGCCCCGTTTCAAATAGAAAGACTTTTAGATTACAGTTTGGACCTCTGAAAACTGGGACTCTCTGGTCTGGCAACATCTGTGATCCAGCTGGACTAGAGATGTTCCTGGACTAGGGAGTCCTGGCTGGGAGCCCAGTGGCAGGAGGGCTGGATGCTGGTGGCAACGGGGCCGGGACCTGGGCGTGAGCCACAGAAGCCTGTCAAAGAGCTGGAAATGTGGCAACTAAGGATGTCGGGACTGCAGCGTCACAGCAGTCTGGCAAGAGAGGGAAGTCATAGCAGCCCGGCTCAGGCCAGCAGCAGAGAAGGGCAGTGGGCTACGAGGCTGGTAGCAGGGGACCTCCACAGGTCCAGCAAATTCCCTTGCTCAGGTCCCAAGGATGCTGGACCAGAGCGGTCCAACCTGTGCTATGAGACTAAGTTCTCAGAGAGGGGGCAGGATTGGCTGTTTTAAAACCAAACTCTAACCATTACAAGTGATCGTGTCAATTAGTTCAAAAATCTGGTAACAGTGAGGTAATGAAACGGAGACTCAATTGCAGAGGCATATGTAATTTACACAGCATTAAATCCTGGCCAGAGCTGCATTTGAAGTCTGTAGATTGCATTCTTATTGTGGTTTCCCTTGATTTGCTACAGATACACACAGCCTTACTACTATTCAGGTCAACTAGTTGGGGTACAAGAATATATCACCTTCTGCTTCCTAACAATGATAATTTCCATCCAGATTAGGACAAAATGTCTGCCTTCAGAAACATAATTATTGGGGCTATTGATTTTTAGTTATTTAGCAGATATACAGTGAAAAACAGTGGTACAGCTTGTATGTCTCCTGTTCGTTGCAACAGGTTTGAGAACTTGACCTCACCCTGAGAAGACAGTAGGTTGTTACTGTCCATTGTAGTAGTCGATTGTTCCTTTCGAATGAACCTGCTGCAGAGAGTTTCTCAGTTTTCTGAATCTGTTATCTTTCTTGGAAGAACAGAATAGCAGGGTTAGGGCAAGTTGGTCTAGCAACACTAGATCCAATCGTGTTTTATCTGTCAAAATATAGTTCATCTAGGCCTTGTCTACAGTAATTCTCACCCATTGGTCCAGTACAGGTGAACCCCAACCAATGAGAACCATGCAAGTACCCAGAAAGAGGAAGGATGCCTTTACAAACAAGCTGCCTAGATTCCCTTTACAGCAGTATTACCACTATTACTAGATAATGGCAAGACCAAGAGTTTCTGTAAATGCAGCCTTAAATGATATAGGCCTGATGAGGGTTACAGTAGAAGTGATCGGTAGTGTTGACAACTGAATTCTGATTTCCAGGGTTTATGTGCTTAGATGACCACAAACAAACTCCTCTTAGTTCTTTGCTCACAGAATATTGCTCTTTTCCTGAACTTTTCAACAGTGTGAGCGGCTGCAGTGGAGAGGTAGATTTGAAGTTGTTTTCTCTGTACTGACGACATTCTAGGGGAAAGTAAATCCCGTGTTACTTCAAGCCTCTAAAGATTCAAGAGTAGAAAAGCCAGAAAAAGAAAAATCACTGATCTAGGTGATTACTCCAAGTTCCTAGCCACATCGGCCAAGCCTCTTGTTTCCTGTAAAAGTTTCCAAACCGAATTAGTCTGTGTCTGTTTTGAAGTGATGCAGGCACAGTTCACATGGGAACCAAAGTCAGTTTACTAACACATGCACTCCAAAACCCACTGCCATGAACTTCATCAGCTCTTACCTGGGTGCTCCCTTCTGTAAGGGAGAAGAGTTGCTTTAAATCACTTCCGAACAAGCTGCCCCAGGGTGGAAGAACAAACGCTAGGCAGCAAGCTGAGCAGTAGTCACTAGCTAGGGCACTTTGGAAGACAACAGGGAACTGTACTGAGGAGAACCACTTGAAAGTTGCACTCATTCTGATTCTTCATAAATTGCTTGCTTATTTTGTTGCACCATAAACAAATGATGTTTAGCAGGACTTTTTGGTTATAGTTGCCTTAAATTATTGCTACATTCAGAGATGGGGGACTTGGATGTATGGGAAGGCTTTTTAATGTAATTGATGTATTTTCCTGTCACATTAACATGTCACTTACATGAGTAAATGCAAATACTAAAACTATGCTTGATCTCTGATCTTATTTAGTGTTGGGGGTGGTTTTATTATAATGTTATGTTGCTCTTAAATGGTGAATAGCCATAGCGAAGATTTTAATCAGATGGGGGAGCGGATAATTAAAGGATTCAAACCTCCTCTGACCCAGGAATAGCCCTCTCCATTGGTCTTTTTTTTTTTTTTTAAACATCTCACCCTACCAGATGCCACAACATGCAGCAATATTATGGCAGAGACCAACCTGTCATATTAAAATAGACCAGTGGTCCATCCAGGTGGGTCCTGTCTCTTTGGCAGTGGCCAAAATTCTTCAGAAGTTGCAGAGGGAAATAGTCCATAAAGCCACTCTTATCTCCTCAACAACCATGATGCTTATAAAAAATTTAGAGTGTTAACAGCTACTGAGAGAACAATGAGGATTGCTGTGGCTTCATTACTTATATTTTCAAAAAAGCTAACAACCCCTTTTCACTGATTTAGAACCAGCAAGCCATGCACAGAACGGGACAGTGCAACTATATATTCATATACTCCTACTTTACCCATCTTCCCTATGCTTGCTTCCTATGGTCTGCTATTCACTTACTGTGTCTGAAATGATGTTTTAACTTGTTGGGGCAGGGCCCTGCAACCCTCTAATGCAGATTCTGCATTGGCACCATTTATTTTGGTGTATTACCAAATGAAGATAGAGTGGTATAAACCTTGCTTAGTGCCAGTGCAGTGTCTACAGTGGGAATTAGTTTCACTGGATCTACACTGGTGTAGTTCACTGGTGCCTATTTGCTCAGTGTGTAGACAGGGCTTAAGTTACTTGTTTTGCTGTGGAAATATCCCCCTGGTTTCAGGAACTGTGGCGTGTGTATACAGAGATCAGTTCAACTGACATGTCACTCAGCACTCACTTGGATGCTTGGCAAAATTGCACATGACCCATCCCTGAAACAGAATGGCTAATGTAGACCCATCACACCATCGGTATGCATGCCAGCACTGCTCCACCAGTTAGTTCAGCTTTCTGACAGAAGTTTTCTTGTACAATGTAGTGTCACAGTCTAATAGTTCAAGCCTCCCCTCCCCCCACTTAAGACTAATTCTGATGTCAGGCTATTTATTTTATGTTAATGTGACTCTCTCTTTTCCTAATACATATTATTTAATACAGTCCTTGAGCTCAACCCTGTGTGGGTAAATTCAGACTCATGGAAGCGGTAATGGAATTCTAAGACTACACAAAGTAGATGGATGGCTGCTAGGGATGTAAAATCCTGTTTAATTGGTTAAACGTAATGTTTAACCAGTTAACTGATTAAAGGAGGGGCAGGTGGACTAGAGCGGGCCCCCCCATAGCAGACAGGCGCTGCTCCAGCCCGGCCAGAGCAGCCTTGTCCATGGCAGGAAGGGAGCTTCTCCGGCTCCCACCAGTTCACCAGAACCAGTAAGCATTGCCCATTAAGGGTGATGGCTTACTGGTTAACCATTCACATCTTTAATGAGTATCCTTGTGCTCAAGACAATGCCGAGGACCATGGTCAGGAAACACCATCTCAGGCATGGGCTCTTTTTTAAAATGGAAAAACAAACTGACAATGACATAATAGTCACTGTTGCAGAGTGATTTTTCAGATGACTTTAAAGCAGTGAAAGGTTATAAAATCTTTTTCCATTTTTGCAAAAAGAATGCTAAGCGTTTTAGAGCTGCCTTGCCCCCCACTTCAGTATTTTACCAACTAACGTGCAAACTGCTATAGTGGCAGAGACAGAAGATAGTTAGAAGCCCCCTTATAGGTTAAAAACACATTTTGGCTTTTCTGAGTGTTCAGATTATGCATATGAGACCATCCCTGCAGGCAAGTAAGGTTTAGTGTTTTATCAGATGCTAATATGGAGGTCTGTAAAATGCATGAGAGCAGTTAGAAATGTAAAGGTTGCAGAACTTATCACCACTTTCCAGTAACTGTTTAATTAAAAAAAAATCTTTTGCTGTAACATATAAATGGTAAACACACAGGCCTGCCAGCTCCGAAACAAAATGAATGCAGCATATGCTTTTGCATGCTAACTTACCATCCTGACATGTTACAGCTCTGTTGTAGTTATGCATCATTACCCTGTGCTGTTCTGACATCCTCTATCTCAACACACTACCCTCAAACTGTTTTAATGCTTGGAACCAGTTGTTATAGCACCTGCTAGCTCTGTTACAGTTAAGGTCCTGTCAGGATTTCCTTAGGGGCTAGAATTCTGCTGCAAGAAGGGTTTCTCATTGCTTCAGCTGGCACTGGATTGCAGGGCTGGCAGGCCTACCCACTGCTGTTGGGCCAGAGGTTTGCCCTAAATCTGGCAGGGACCTGCAGAAGTTTGTGGCGTGTAAAATCAGCTCTTTTCCTGCTCCCAACCGTTCACCACAGGAGTACCCACCTGCCTCCCCTGCAGTTAGCTGTTCAGTGAGGCAGGGTGCACTCTTTCCCGAGTTTGTGCAGTTCTACCCTTTTGAGATGCCCATTGTCTGGTTTCCTAAACTTGGTCCATTTTAGATAAATGTGTCCTAGCAGGACTTTGCCTCTGAGCAGATGCCTCCTCTCATTGCTGCCAGTGTGCTGCTGTTTTAGTCTTTAAAAGTGCTGACAGCTTAAGAGCTGGTTTCAGGTGGTGCCTTTTGTAGCTCTACAGAGCAAAGAGGATGATGTTAAAAACCAAATGAATGAGAGGCTTGCTGTTGCTGGAAGACAGGGGAAAAGGGCTCTTTAACTGGAAAAAAAAATCCTGCTTTTATTTCTAATGTGCTGTGTGCCCCTCCTGCAAAGGCTCTGAGAAGGCAGCGCAACAGCACTTACAAAGACATGCTCAAATATTAACAAAACCCATGTTCGCTAACACTAGAACTAATCGGTGGGAGTTTGACGGGGAAGAATAACGGGGGTCCAAAAATGACTCAGATAATTTGGTTTCTCCCCCAGAATTCTTGTTTAGGAATTATTAGGGATTTTTTGAGTGAGGAGAGGAAATTGAGACAGTTTCATGGGGAGAGTCCCGCAACCTATGGCCTGCTGCAGCAATGGCAGGTTTGCCTGCCCATCTAAAGTGTTAATAGCGGATACCTGAAAAGTGGGTGATGGTACAGTAAGCTGAGATCTATGTAACAGAGCATCTACAATTCATCACACTTGAAAAACCAGCAGATCCAAGCGATATCTAATGTGTTACTTAAAGCTTTATAGGTAGCTAACATAATATGCTCAAAGATGTACTACGTTCATAACTTGCTTATGGCAGTGAGCAAAAGTGCTGCATTATCTAGAACAACCTGCAATTAATGGAGAAGGCTTATTAAAAGGGAGTTTAGAAATTCAAGCCTGCTGATGCACCCTGTTGCCCTCAAAAAGTTGCTGCAGGCTAAATAATACAACAGCCTTTATAAATGGTTTTGCAAAGATCTGATCTGAGCTTCCCATAGGTTCTGGGTCAAAGTAACACTGGGGTTCTTTGAGGAGTGTCCCTGTGGGTGCTCCACCTTGGGTCTTGCGGCACCATTGCATGCTACAAGACCTAAGGTGGAGCACGCACAGGGACAGCCCTCTTGAATCTCCGTTACTGCACGAAGTGAGTAAACTTCTCTTCATCTGCCTTCCTGCTCGTCATTAAGGAGAAGCATGAAGGACCAAGAATATGCATGGTATTAGTCTTGAACACTTAGCATTTGTATTGCAAAACACAAAAATGTAAAACTTCAGGGCTATGTCTACACTCGCGGCTTCTTGTGCCAGAAATATGCAAATGAGGCTAATGTGGAATATTGCTTAGCCTCATTTGCATACCTAATGAATGAGCTGCCATTTTTGCAGAAGAGGCTCTTGCGCCAGAAGGAGCTGTCTACACTGCCCCTTCTTGCACAAGAAAACCCCTCTTGCACAATACTGTTTTCTTGCGCAAGAAGGGGCAGTGTAGACGGCTCCTTCTGGTGCAAGAGCCTCTTCCGCAAAAATGGCGGCACATTAGGTATGCAAATGACGCTTGGTGATATTCCACGCTTAGCCTCATTTGCATATTTCTGGCACAAGAAGCCGCGAGTGTAGACATAGCTCAGGTGTCTGCCCACACATCAGAAAGAGTGAGGGTGAAAGAGACTCTGTCCTTAGCTGTTATGCCTACTGCCTGTACATTGCAGCGTATGAGGTATTAAAAAATCCTAGGCTACCTGAGATCTGTTGAAATAGACTATAACACCGCCTACTTTCATTAGGCAGCACAAAGTTTCAGCCAAGATTGATTTTTTTTTTTTTCTTTCTGGTAGAATTTGTGGGTTGAAGCGTGATGTGACTCTTTTAGCACATGTGGAATTTTGGAATCCAGAGCATCTTGCAAATAAGATACTGCTACACAAGTGCAGTACCTTTGGGTTGAGATCAGGCATACAGCACACTGAGCAGTACCCGGAGAGAGAATTTCATCCAAAGGAATGAGGGCATACCTTCATTCTGCTAGAGCAGTGACTATCAAATGTTGTTTAACTGATTAAACGGGGTGGGTGGGCTACAGCAGCCTCTGTGCCATAGGTCAAACATTAAGGGTAATGCTTACTGGGTAACTGGTTACCTATTCAAATCCTTAGTACCAATTGCTTTTGCTTCACGCTGTGTAGGGGATGCACCAGGGGAGTGAGAAGGCTGGACACAGATGCAGTAGAGTAGACCCTTATGTTGGTGGCATAAGTTAGAGCAACCCCAAATCTGATCTGGCTGATGCTGGAAGCATGCGAGTGAAGGATCAGCGCACTGTGAGGGTGCGCCGGGCTCAGACACGGAGTAAAATTGAAACCTTTGTATTTTACCCACACCTATGGCACGATTATATCATTAGGATTCAACGATGCGGTCACAGGTGGACAAGGCAATTTAAACCAGATGCTTAGAACAGTAAGAAATCTGATCTGGCTACACAGCAAATTTGTATTTCTTTATTTTAGCTTAAATGGGGGAAAAAACCTCAAAATATTCAATGAAATATTGTTTAAATATGTATCGCTTCTTGGAATCATTTGCCACACTAAAGCAGTGTATTGTCACTCATGAGCCGAGGCTTGTTTCCACAGACGGCAGGATGCTTTTCCTGCTTTCTTTGCTGTTTCCTGATAACGGACATGCTAAGATTCCCTGTAGCTCACCTCTGTTGGAAAGTATCAGCTCATTGAAGAACTGTGCCGTTTCCACTCTTTGAAGGGATTCCTTGCTAGTCAGCTTTCTCTTGCTGCATCTGTCTGCTTTGCTTCAGCCCCAGCAAGCAGTCCAGTGTTAGAGGCGGTTGCTGTTTAAGAGAAAAATCAGCCTCGTTTGCAGATCTCCTCTTGTTCTCCAGGCTGCTGCTGCTGCAAGAATTCCCTCTTCCTGCTGCTTTCTCGTGTTCTTCTACAGTTTATACCTAACAAACGTAAATCTAAGGTGGGGCCCTGTTTCCTTGCTGCCTCCTTTTGATGCCACACGTTGTCAAGCTGTATTATAATCTCTGACTTACAGAAACACCCACTGAGATCTGGGCTCCATTGTACTAGGTGCTGCATGGGCATAGAGTAACATTATCTGTCCTAAAAAGGACGTAACATTGAGATTTTTAATTACATTGTGGCTCTAGTAAAGAATTGCAGAACTGTCCTATAGGTGTCCTGGTTTGGACATTAACTACTGTATGGGAATGCATATCTATGCATATGTAACGAGTATATGGGAATGCAATCATATGTATATACATATGCAGCATATAATGTATGTACATGGGAAAGTGTAACCTCTTCCCTAGGCCTAAGTTGGGTGCTGACAGCTGCTGCTGCTGCATCAGCGTACTAGCTCTGGGAACATCATCCAGATGGTTGATACGTCCGTGAGTTCTGTGGTGCTTGGTGCAGATGGAATTGCTGGAGATTTTAGCTCCAAGCGTGTAACAAACTCTACTGAGCATGTGCAAATGGCCATTTTCAGAGACTTGTAACTCAGTCAAATGTGGTTGGATTTCCATAGGTGGCAGCATATGGTATATCTATACCCCTTAGACTAAGGCCCTGCCAAATTTAATGTTCCAGCTCCAAATTCTGGAAGTGCTAGAGCTGTTCAAAGAAAAGGTTGTGTGAGGGGAGGGTATTGGCATCAGCAAATCAACCTGTTTTTCTGTAGCCTAATTCCTGGAAGTGACTAAACCATTTTTGCTGAAATTTCAAAAACCAGTTCTCCTGGAAGCAGAGAGCATGTATGGAAATGACTAGTTTGGCACAGTTATAAGAAGTCAGATAAGGGGCTTCTAGTGGCAAGTGTTAGGTAACATTAACCATAGGTCTTGCTAACCGCTCCGCCTTTAATTATATTACTACAGCACTCAAGCTTTGGTCAAGGTTGGGGCTTAGGATGCTGCACAAAAGTACACACTCCCTGGATTAAAGGATGTGCACCTAGATGACAAGGGATGGGAAACGTTGGGAAAGGGAAACAATCAAATATTTAGAATGCCTGTATGCATTTGAGATGCGTTAGTTTGTGAGTTCCATAAATGCTGTTGAGTTTTCCAATTGCCCTTCAACCTAGCCATTGTTGGCTGATTTCTTGGAGGTGTGGTGGCAGCATTGGGATCTTAAAGAGGAAGTTGGAGGAGGGGAGGTGAGCGAGCAGTGCTGGCTCGTAAGTAGTTAGTGAACAACCAGGAAATGTCAAAGTTGACTTATTTTCACAGGTTGTCATGTTTAATGTAAGCGACTGAGTGGCTTCAACTCTGTTCCCAGCTCCCCCGAGTATAAGCTTGTCACTACAGAATGCAGAACAATCTGAGAAATTTCTTATTACAGCAGTTGTTTGAGAGCTAAGTAACTTTGCAGTGTCTGGGCACATCCCATTTCCATTGGCCTGATCTCGTCGTATTAGGCTAATGCCTGCTGGGCCAGCTCCTAATGGAATGATGCCAGTGGGCACCAGCTGAGGAAGCCCCATTAACTTGTGTCTGGTATTGTGAAGGGGTGTATGAATCCCTTACCAGGAAGGAAGGGGGTAAGGAGCAGCTAGAGGCCCAGGCGGTACCTGCAAAGCGTGCCAGCCTTGGAAGAGAAGCCCAGTTCAGAGGGGTGAAGGTCTATCCACAGGTGTCCAGAAGGAAGAGGCCAGTAAGAGAAGCTGGCTTGCTGAGCCCAGCGGCTAACTGGGGGCAAGGAGCCAACTGAAGGGGCAGTGAACTGCGGCTTTGCACCTGGCCCAAGTTATAAGGGCAGTTCCATGGAGGGGAGCTGGGAGACTCCTTTTTTCCGTGAGGGACTGGTAGAATGTCCACCTACAGAAAACCCTGCAACCCATGGCAGCTCATCCCCAAGCCCGGCTGAACCAACGCCAGCTTGCCAGATTATGCTGTGGGGCTGAAAACGTCAGTGTGGGCTAAGGATGTCAACATGTCGTCGAGTACACAATTACCCGATAAGCCTGGACTTATCAGTTAATCTTATCAACTACACACATTTCCCCCCCTCCCCTTGCTGCCTCTCTATCAAAGACAGCAAGGGGATGGGAACAACAGGAGCTGCCTGGCTCCCCCACCCCAGCACTGCTGCCTCAGAGGCAGCAGCGGGGAGGGCGAGGAGGGCTGGCGGGAGCCGGTATACACGGGAAGCTGGCTTTCAAGCCAGCACCCTGCGCGCGTCGTCTCACACGAGCCGCTAGCCCTCCCCTCCACCCCTGCTGCTGTTTCCATCAGAATTAGCAGCACAGGCCGGGGCGGGCAGTGCCAATATGTATGGGGAGCTGGCTTTTAACAGGCAGCAGCACCGGGTGGCAGGGGGGCGCTTCCTGGGAGTGGGGCCGGGAGCGCATTGGCTGCCAGCCCCACCCCAAGTGGCTATCGAATAATCGTGTAACCAGTAATATTTTTGCGGTTACACAGCTACTTAATTAATCGCTATCTAACATTTCTAGCGTGGACATTCCTGCTTGGACTCAGGGGAGGGTCTCAACCTGAGCCTTTTAAAGACCGAATCGGGGAAGATGGCATCAGCTGTTAGAGATGGAACCTTGTCTGATTAGTGCAAAGTGTTGAATTATTTTAGAGGCCGCAATGCAAAAGTTTCTTCAACTTGAAAGGGGGCTGCTGTGATGAAGGGGCCTGTCAGTATGTTGTCATAGAGGGGGGAGAAAATGTGAGGATAAAACGCAGTAAATAATCTGACCATTTGGGGCTGTTGAGCAACAAAGGACGGGATTTTGGAATATTTACTAAGTAAATTTACTAAGGAGAGCCTATGAATCTTTAAGTAGCTGACAGAATTCAGTGGCTAATCCTATGCAGTCAGTAAATAATGAAATGTCTAGGACACTAAAACTAGCTCAGGAAATGTTGATCCTGGAACTCATTTTAAACTATTTCATATCCTTTAAACAGCGATCAAACTAATCTGTGACCTCATATTGGCCTTAATGGGGTGGAATTTGTGTAACAAGATTTGCTATTGGTATTTGAAGAAGAAATGGGATGTTGTGGGTAAGGAATTACTATTCCCAGCATCCACTAATTATATGTCTTGAGGCCAAGGGTGGTAACTAAGAACTCAGACCTGTAAAGTACTGAGCGCTCCAATCCTGCTCAAAAAAGCATTTAAGCCCATGCTCACCTAGGCCTACATATGCACAGTCTATCTGCTTTGCTGGAGTTGTCAATATTCTGCAGAAATAGGACCCAATATTGTAACTTAAGCCATTGCTCTTTGGAGGAATATAGAAGTTTTGTTCTGTGTTAAGACAAGGTCCTCTCAAGGAGAAAATTTGGGGTGGCTAGTGAATATCTGGGATGGGTGGAGAAAGTCTGTGGGGGATGGACAGTGTTTTTCCTAAGGGAGCATAAGAAGTCGATATAAAATGTAACACGGAAGAGTTGAAGGTCTTGAACTGAAATAGATGTTCTTGCATAGCTCTCACAAATGGTGCTAAGATTGGGTATGTCTTGTTCTGTTCGTGTAAGTGTGGTATCCCAGCAGGGCACCACTTCCAGTTTGTCTAGGAATTCCTAATGTGTCTGGCACAGAATCTTCTAGGTGCTTATTTTCTCCTGTGATCTTACCTCTTCTGTTTAAATGGCAACAGCAGCTTAAGGGGAGCAAGTCTCCTCTTAAGGAGAGCCCTCCTTTCTGGTTTGTCCGAATGCTGAAGTTGTGGCCTGTAGGTGTGCCTCTCTGTTAAACACAGAGTAGGAGTAGAAGGCACTTGTCTTCAGTGGGCATGGAGTTGTTGTGCTCATTAGGCACTGACCTGTATTAGGAGTGTTGAACCACGGAGAGTTGCCTCGTGTGTAACACATGCTGCCCCCCATTCTGCGAGCTGTTGTGGGTTGGGGCCGTAGCCTTGCTTTGTCTGGACTCATCAAGTTCCAAAGGCTGTGGGAGATGTTCACCCCCTGAGAACTCTTTGCAAGGGGCTGTCATCAGACTGCAAGAGGGTTGCTCTTCTGGGGGACCAAGGAAGGCTCTGAAATGAGAGAGGCATTTTGTACGGCCTTTTGGGGGGCAGTGTGGCCTGGTGGATAAAGAACTGGACTGCAATTCAAGAGCCCTGGGTTCTAGCCTGGTACCATTAAGGAGAGCAGCCAAGAGCCTGACAGAATGGGCACCGCTTTCAAAAAGGAGTATAATCGTGAGAGTTACTTCAGCGTTACGCGCCAACAAATCATGGTAGCGGAGAAGAAAAAACATCCAAAAGCTGCTAGCTACAGAATATAAAGGTCAAAGTTCCAAAAAGAGATGTTATTGTAGTAACTGGAGATCTGCATGCTGAAGTAAGGAGCAGCAATACTGGGAGGGAAGCAAGTGTGGGGAAATGACTGCAATGTTTGGGGTGTGTTTTTTGTTTTGGTTTTTTGCACGCACTTTCTGGTCGTTAGAGGAGCTACCTTCTCTGGCCATACTCTCCGTTTGAGAATTTGGAGGTCACTGGCTCACAGGACAGAAATCGGTGACATTACAGTTTGGTGCAAATGGAGAAGAATTTGAGAAAATGTACGTAGGAGCAACAGATATGGGAACAGAGCATGCACCACTGTAGCTATATTGAGAATACAAATCAGAGATCTGCACAACAGAGCTGGTCTCCCAAGATCACTAGGGATGTTAGATAGCGATTACTTGAACAATCGTGTAACTGCACAAAATATTATCAGTTACGTGCAGGGCCGGCTCTAGGTTTTTTGCCACCCCAAGCAAAAAAATGTTTGGCCACTCCTCCCCACCCCCCCCTTTTTGTTGGCTTTTACACATGCTTGCACTTTGAAATGTTTTTGGTTTTTGACTGTTTAAAATTGAAACAATTAAAACAGAAAATTTGTAGATAGTGAAATAGAACAATTTCCTACTAGTGTACTCATTTAATTTTAACAAAATCACAAATACAATCAATTTGGGTTCAGCTACACACTGTAATAAAAAACAGCAGCCCCAGCTGCAGTGGGCGGCTGCAGAATGCCAGGGGCTGCTGTGGCCTGGGTGGTGCAGGAGGGCAGGCCCCCCCCCCCCCACACACACACACACAGAGCGGCCCGCCTGGCCTCTCAGGAGTCAATGGGCGAACTCCTGGGTCTTGGGGAAGCTGAGGCATCTGGGGGGGCCTTTGACCTGGCTGGGAAAAGGGGCCGGGTCCTTCCCCCCGGCAGTGTTTCTCAGGCTGCAGGCCCACAAGCCCCGTTTCCAGCCCCAGGCAGCCAGAGACCATTTGGTAGGAAACCTTTTCTGAAGCAGCGTCGCCCGTGGCCGTTACCCTGAGGTCTGGCCCAGGCCAGGAGGGGGTGGGTCTCAGGCTCTGCTCAGCCTCCTGGGCACCAGCTGAAGCAAAGGGCACAAGAGTCTCTGTCTTCCTACTCCCCACCCCCTCACTAGAGCAAGGCCAGCCCCAGCCAAGGGGGGCAGCAGCTGCCCTGGGGAAGCAGGACTCCAGGGCGGGAGCTGCACAAGGAGCAGGGAAACCCAGCCCTGGACTCCTGGCAAAGGGAGGCGCCATTCCTCACCACCCCTCAGGCCCATCCCCGCCGGACAGCGCAGAATCCAGCCCCTTCCCTCTCTTCCCCCCCCCCCCCCGGAAGCCCCACTGCGGGAGCAGGAAACGGGGGGAGCCGCTGCCCCCCTGCCCCACCAGACTTACCAGACATCCGGGATGGGGTGCTCTCGGGGTCCGGGAGCCAGGCTGGCAGGGAAGGGGCTGTCGGGGAGCACTGCGTGGACCCGGCGCTGCCACTCTCCCCTTCCCCTTGGGCCCTCCCTAGCCCCCGGCCCGCAGGCAGACAAGGCAGGAGAAACTCCTAAGGCCGGGCGGCCACGGACGAGGCAGGCGGCAGCCAGAGACAAGTGGACCTTGTTCTTGGTGTCCAAGCAGCGGCCCCGCCCCAGCCCCATGGGGAGCTGTCCAGGGGCCCCGCTCCTCCCCTTGCCACCGGGCCCGCACGCCTGGCCCGCCCGGGGGTGGGAGTACAGGAGAGGAGGAAATCGGCTGCTGTCCCTTTAACAGGCGCTGGCACGGAGCAGAGTTCAGGCTGAAGTAGGCGGCGAAGCCAGGCAGCAGCAGCACGGGAGGCAGAGGGCAGCCAGCAGGCTCTGGGCACGCATGGTGCCAGCGCTGCGCAGCGGGTAGTGGCGTCTCCCACGGCCCTTTAAAATTGGCGGGGCCGGGCATCGCCGGGGGCGGCTGCTTACCTGGAAGTGTGCCGCCCCTGGAAATGTGCCACCCCAAGCACATGCTTGATTTTCTGGTGCCTAGAGCCAGCCCTGGTGACATGACTATTCGATAGTCCGCAGGGGTGGAGCCAGCAGCCAGTGTGCTCCTGGCCCCGCTCCTGAGGGGCATCAGAGGCAGCAGTGCAAGGTGGCAGGTGGGAGTCCATCCATGAGGGGAGCCAGTTTAAAAACCAGCTCCCTGCACAGACCGGCTCCTGCCTGCCCCCCCCCCCCCCCCCCCCCCCCCCGTGCTGCTGATGCTGCCCTGCGCTGCTGCCTCTATCAGCCCCTGTACAGTGGGGGCCTGAGCTCCCGGGGACAGAAGTTGCACCAGCATGCCATGGAGCAACCTCTGTCTGCAGAGAGCTCAGCTCATGCCAGGTCTGGGAGCTCAGAGCCCCCTGGACAGGGGCTGCTGCTACCCTGCGCTGCTGCCTCTGCATCAGAGGCACCAGTGCGGGGCAACAGGCAGCTGGTCCGTGAGGGGAGCTGGTTTTTAAACTGGCTTCCCTCACAGACCAACTCCCGCCTGGCCCCCCACGCTGCTGCCTCCGATACAGAGGAATCCGCACAGATTGGCGCCCCCGCAGACTCTAGAATAGTCAAATAACCAATAGGATTTCATGAGGTGAATGAACTGTTCGATTAACCAATATTTAACATCCCTAGTTCAGACAGGAGAAATCCTCCGTAGCTTGAATAGAATCCCTAAATGGTATCTTAGCAGTGTGGATTGAATGGCAGTCGCCACTTTATATTGATTTTACAGATGTCCAAAAGAGCTTTTGATGTAGTGTGTCTCACTCGTGCTGGCAACCTCCTTTGGCCTTAAAGCAATTGTCACCTCTTTCCTAAAACTTGAAAAGGGAGGGGGCTGAAGCCGCTGGAGCCAGAGCCTCGCTGCTGGGGGCTGACAGTCTGAGCCCCCAAGTCCAGTAAACCCATCCCATGACCCCCAGGCTGAGAAACACTGATATAGCGGGGAGAAGAGGGGAGTGCACAGTGACACTCTAGTAGGAGGGGCTGGGGTGGCTGTCCTGATGCAAAGAGAAGAGAGATCGGCCAGAGACCTGGGGCCTGGTTAAATGCCAGCATGTGAAGTGTGGGGCATTGTGGTGCAAGACATTGGGAGAGCTCAATCGCTTTTTGCATTGGGGTGAGAAATGAACGATCTGTGTTTAGGACTTGTGTGTCGGACCATGGACGCAGCGTTTCACATGAACTGTTGCTGAGAAGGGTCTTGTGTCGAGAGACCTTGCCTGGAGTGACTGGCGCTCTGAAAGGGGAAACTGAGGCAGGTGTTGCAGCCATGCTGTTGCCTATTGCAGGAGAGTGCACCAGGTGCAACCCTCCCTATGTTCCACCTGGAGCAGAGAGGTTTTTATTAGTAAAATCTGTTGGCAGCTAATGAAAGACTAGAGGAATTTTTAAAAATTAAACAATGAAGACAATGAGAGGGAGCTCATTTGGAATTCAAAGTGTCCTGAGAAGTACATCCTGGTGGGGAGCTGTCTGTTCATTGACTTACAAAAGTGATCACATCTGCACTTAATCCTGGCACTGTCCTCCATTTTTGTCCTTAACTTGCAGAAGCCACAAGAGTGGATGGCCCATTAGGACTTTTCAAGTGTTCAATACCCTGGTCAGGTCACATTTTTTACAGACTTCCTTGGTCCATTGCACCAAGGTAGTCCACTGTGGATTGCAATCATTCAAACAGGCCCTCTCGACAGCTTAGTCAAGTATTTTTTCCTCTGATGTTCATTTCCTCCTCCTCTTCATTGATTTGACTCGAGCCTTCCAGTGCGTCTACTCTGCATGGCGATTTTCTTTTTTCCTCTCCCATTATTTGATGATATTGTCTATCATCCAATGTTACTTTTTCATTCTCCTTAAGTGCATGCTTACTCTGTAGTAAACAGCTGGTCGTCCAATACTGAATATTTGTGGGAAATCATTAGTGTTACTGTTGGCAATCTCTTCATCATGAGACTTGGCAACACAAGTGGAAGAAGCTGAATTAAAAGAACCCCAAATGTATAATTTTTTAAAATAGTTCAGTTTTTAAGACAGTCACGTGTAGTGATGTGAACGACTAATTGACTATCCGAGAAGCAAATGCTTATTGGATAGTTGACACAGCAGTCGACTAATCACTTCCTCGCCTTGCTGCCTCTATCAGAAAGAGGCAGCGGGAGGGGAGGAGGTGGTTCAAAGCGGCAACGCCACATGGAGCCTGGGGCCAGACCCTGAGCTCCCCATGGCGCTGCTGCTTTGAAACACTGCGTGCGGCCCGGGGCATTTCAAAGTGGCAGCACCGCATGGAGCTCAGGGTCAGCTGGGGAGTACTCCGGGCTCCATGCGACACTGCTGTTTTGAAATGCCGCAGAGAACCTGACTCTGGGCTCCCTGTGGCATTTCAAAGCAGCAGCACCATGTGGAACCCGGGGTCCGCTGGGACTCAGAGTCCCCAGCGGACCCCCATGCTCCCCACAGAGTTTTCGCCTTTGAAGTGTAGGAACAGCCCTAGGTCTGTTACACTTCAAAGGCGGAGCTGCCCTTAATCGAATAGTCGATGTAAATTACATCGACTATTCAATTAGCTAATTAATCTAAATTTAATATCCCTGATATCATGGGTTCTTTCAAGGTTGGGGGCCCCGATTAATGACTTTTGAATGCTTGGAGTTGTTGATGCTGAAATAATGGAACACAAAATGAGGGTTTTTAAGATAGTTCTTAAAGACATCAAGCTTGGTTCAATATGGTAGTTAACTCAGTAGCCAAAAATTCAACCTAAGAGGCCAGTGTTTGACCAGAGGGCAGTTCCAAGTTCTCAGATTTTGAAAACAAAGGAAAAAAAACCTTAACAGAAAAACACTAATTTTTCTATTGGCATAGGACCTAGAAAATTGTGTAGATAAGGGAAAGATGGGACTGATTGCTACAGGTTCAGAGTTGTATGGTTTGTTATAGATAGCTTCAGGAATGAAGTGGAAATAAAGACAGATATATGTACTCAGCTTGAGGATTGAAGAGAAATAAATAAGCAGGTGTGTGCGCTAACATTTATTAAGATTGAAAGTAAGGAAAGAGAAAAGCCAGCTTCAAATGAACAACAGGTAAGGATGAAAATGACCTAAGGGAATAAGAGATCTGAGATTTGAAGATAAACATGAGACGACTCAGCTGGAGCCAACGAAAGGAAGACCATAAGAACATAAGAACATAAGAACGGCCGTACCGGGTCAGACCAAAGGTCCATCTAGCCCAGTATCCTGTCTGCCGACAGTGGCCAGCACCAGGTGCCCCAGAGGGGGTGGACCGAAGACAATGATCAAGCGCTTTGTCTCCTGCCATCCCTCTCCAGCCTCTGTCAAACAGAGGCCAAGGACACCATTTTATCCCCTGGCTAATAGCCTTTTATGGACCTAACCTCCATGAAATTATCTAGCTTCTCTTTAAAAATAGTGTCTTGTGCATCTAGCTGAAAATGACATCAGATGTGAGAAGTTAATCAGCTGTTAGGGTTAAATGATAGGTTATCTGAATTGAGTAAGATACATGTAGGATCTGCGGTTAAAAGAACATTTGGGGTTTAGATGGTGGGAATGGTACATAAAAATTACAGCACTAGGAGTACTAGACAGTCTGTAGCTACACAGTGGAGATGCAGCCCTGCTCCACATTTTTATCAACTAGAGATTGGTGTAGGAAGGAATATGGTGGAGACATGCAAAGGGGTGGGGAAGCTGCATGATAGAGCTGTGAACAAGAGGGAACAAAGTAAAAGTTGTCAATGAACTGCTTGGAAAAAACTTTCTAATCACTGGATAAATATTTGTTTTGTAAGCAGATGCAATGGGTACGAAAATCTGAAATAGAATTTCCCAAAGGTATTTAATGGGAAAGGAATCAGAGGCTTGCAAGAACATGTCAGAACAACCTGGGGAGGTTATAACTGACGTGACATACTCCTGAATGCACGCTCATTCAGTCAGGGAGATTTTCAAAGACATCAAAGTGAAAGTCCCATTGAAAGTCTGAATGCAAGAATAGCCATACAGGGTCAGACTAATGGTCCATCTAGCCCAATATCCTGTCTTCCAACAGTGGCTGGTGCCAGATACATTGCCCTGTTCAGAGATCCTTTCTAAAGTATTGGGTGACCCATCCTGTCATCCAGTCTCAGCTTCCCTGAGGGTATGTCTACACTAGCCACCCTAGTTCGAACTAGGGTGGCTAATGTAGTCATTCGAACTTGCAAATGAAGCCCGGGATTAAAATATTCCAGGCTTTATTTGCATGTTCCCGGGCGCCACCATTTTTAAATACCCGGTAGTTCGAACTCCCTGCCCGCGGCTACACTGCAGGAGGAGTAACGGTAGTTCGAATTAGGAGCTTTAATTCGAATTACCTGGCCCATGCCGAGTGTAGCCGCGGGCAGGGAGTTCGAACTGCCGGGCATTTAAAAATGGTGGCGCCCGGGAACATGCAAATAAAGCCCGGGATATTTTAATCCCGGGCTTCATTTGCAAGTTCGAATGACTACATTAGCCACCCTAGTTCGAACTAGGGTGGCTAGTGTAGACATATCCTGAGTGTGGTTGCATCCCTGACCATCTTGGGTAATAGCCATTGATAGCCTATCCTACATGAATGTATTGAGTTCCTATCTGAATCCAGTTATACTTCACAGCATCCTTTGGCAATGAGTTCCATAGGTTAAGTGTGCATTGCACTTCCTTGTGTTTATTTTAAACTTACTGCCTATAAATTGTATTGGGTCTTATTCTGGTGTTATGTGAAGGGATAAATAGAACTTACTGTTCATGATTTTATAAACATGTATTCTATATATAGCAATGGGCTTAAACTGCAGCAAGGGAGGTTTAGGTTGGACATTAGGAAAAACTTCCTAACTGTCAGGGTGGTTAAACACTGGAATAAATTGCCTAGGGAGGTTGTGGAATCTCCATCCCTGGAGATATTTAAGAGCAGGTTAGATAGACATCTCTCAGGGATAGTCTAGATGGTGCTTGGTCCTGCCATGAGGGCAGGGGACCGGACTCGATGACCTCTCAAGGTCCCTTCCAGTTCTAGTATTCTGTGATTCTGTATCCCCTGTTAATCATCTCTCTTCTAATCCAAATAAGCCCAATCCTTTTTCTCTCTTGTGGAAGCTGTTCCATGCCCCTAATCATTTTTGTTGCCCTTCTCTGTACTTTTTCTAATTCCAGTGTTTCTTCTTTGAGATGGGGAAGCCCAGAGCAGCATGCAGAATTCAAGGTATGGGCATACCATGGATTTACATGGTGGTATTAGGACACTTTGTGTCGTCTTATCTATCATTTTCCTAGTGGTTACTAGCATTGCTAGCTTTTTGGCCTGCTGCTGGAGGCGGAGCAGATGATTTCAGAGCACTATCCACAATGATTCTGCCTAAGGGCTCTTTCTTTGTTTCTAACTTAGCTGTTACCACTTAACGTTTTATAGACATAGTTGCACTGTGGGTTTTTTCCATTGTGCATGATTTTGCATTTACCAACATTGAATGTCTTCTGCCGTTTTGTTGCACACTTACTTACCCACTTTATGAAATTCCTTTGCAACTCTTCCTAGTTAAGTCAAAGCCAGTGACCTTGAGTAATTTTGTCATCTGCAGACTTTGCCAACTCACCTTTTACCCATTTTTTTTTTTTTTCAGAGATTTTATAAATGTTGAACAACAATGATCCCAGTATAGATCCTTGCGAGAGTCTGCTATTTAACCCACTCCACAGTGAAATCTGGCTGGGTATTCCTGTCCATTGTTTCCTGTACATAGTCAGATTTCACTGTGGAGAGAAGTAAATAGCAGTGTCTTCTAAGGACCTATTCTGGGACCGTTGCTGCTCAGCATTCATAAAAGAGCTGGAAAAATGGGTAAAAGGTGATTTGACATGTCTCTGTAGCATGTCTCGCAGATATAATGGATTAGATCCTCAGCTGCTATACATTGTCATACCTCTATAGAAGTCAATGAGGTTTTGATAACTTAGACTAACTGAGGATATAGTCCGTCGTCACTGTTTTCCTTTTTCCTTCTGCACTGAGAGCTTTGAGCACACACTTAACGCTCTGAGTGTGCCGTTTGTGGGAGGCATTCATTATTGCACATCAGTGTACAGTGTAGTGGGTGAGCAAGCCCACTTCTGGCCTTTTTTCAGTTATCTACCTCTTATCGCTCAACGTCTGCTGTGTGACTACGGCAGGGTTGATCTGTATTTTCGAATAGAAGTGTACTTCACGCAAGTGACTGGCAGACCTGCTGAATGTTACTGAATGTTGTGAATTAGTAAGTAGTTAATCACAATCCCCCCCCAAAAAACCCCACAACCACAACCCCCCCTCCCAACCTTATGTGTAAAGTATCGCAAAAAGAAATGTTGATTTATTTTCATAATTGTAATTTAGTCCAACTATTCCATTGTTTGCTAGTAAATATCCAATACGTAGTAGATCGTGTAACAGTACTATCAGAAAAAACTTTAAAAGCAACAAATAGTCTAGTAGCACCTTAAAGACTAACAAAACACATAGATGGTATCATGAGCTTTCATGGGCACAACCCACTTCTTCAGATGACCCTCCGCTCAGCTATTGCACCTTTGAGAAGCGGGGAGAGGGAGAGAGGGAGAAAATGAATTGCACATTTTAATATTCTCTGAGTTTTAAGCCTATAGAAATGAGAGCGCTGCTGAACACTGTGGCCAAAAATTGTTTCAAAGTCAGTCACAATTAACAACAGAATTCTGTTTTTTCCGATTTCATTTTCCTGGTAGTAACCTCTGAATTGTATAGCTCATCAAAGAGGAAGCCAAGCTCTCAAGAAGTGATTGCTATTTCTTTTGGTCAAACATTGCTCTCTTGGTCAAAATATCATTCTCATCATCGTCCTGTAAATCTCTTCAACAATTTCTGACAGGGTTATAAACTGGGGAGATATTATATAGTGTTTGTATTCCCTGCCCTGAAGTTGGTGCTGGAATTTTTGCGTAACGTTGGAATGATAGTTGTTCATGAACTGAAAGGTCTACAAACTTCCATTAAATTTTGAAAGACTTGTCTGTCTCTGATATCAAACTAGAAAAGAGAGGATTTTGTTCCATTAAATCCCAGTTGGAAGGAAAAGCAGCTTTGAGAGCTGGATAAGTGAATTAACATGTAGGTTAAATTTACAATAGGAAGGAGTATGTGGGAGATGTCTATTCAGACTCTGTTAAGAAAATAATAGGATTAGTTCTTATAGTGTCAATGCAGAAAATTTGAAATGCAGACTTCATGCTGATAGGAAAACATATTATTAGCTGGGTCTTTGTGTGAAATCAAGGAGAATGACCGTAAAGATGACTTTGCTTTGAGACCGTCTGTTTGAATATTTTAAGGTGGCATAGGGGCGTGTGCACATGCACACACATGATGAATTAAGTATGTTAAATAGCTCACTGATTCCCATCAGATGTTGTTGTTTGCAGTCAGTGTGGTACAACATAACTGGTAAAATGTCTCATAACCTAAAATGTTCATATATCCATGTCAAACATTTTTCCCTTTAAGCCAAATTTCATTGCTGTCCTCAGATGTTAGTACATGTAATGGAAATATTGGGCCAAAACCTACATTATTTCCATTGTAATAGTATTTTTTGATAAACTTGCACATTGATTGTTCAAATGTATGTACTGTAAATGTATATACATTTTTGTCCCTCCTCCTGGGTAGAAATGTTTTCAACTCTTCATGTACAAAGTGCATTAGTACAGCTGTGAGATACGGTAACCCATTATTTTCAATTTCATGTTTGTTTTATCATTTCATAATCATTCATATGTACCTTTTTATTTTAGCTTAAGTGAAAGACACGAAGCATTAAGACTGAATTGAGGTTATTTTGAGATCATCTGATTTCCTGCTAGAAGTTTCTGAGATCATCGCCCTGAACAACTTCAAACAAAATGGTAATGGAAAAAATAAATAGGGCTTTTTCTTCTTTTTTTTCATTGCTATGTCTTCACACACCAATTCCTTCTTCATTAGAGGACTGTTCCTTATTACCATATAGTTTGTAGTTTTGTGAATACAGCATTTTACATTCCCATAATTCTTCATTCTGTATTTTCCCCAGTAGCAATTGTTGTTGGAATAGGTGGGAAGGTAATGCAGCATTTTACCAGACAAAACAACTCAGTTAGGATTACTGGATGAAATGTGCGTCTAAAACAGAGTGGACTCAGTTTGGCTTGTAAATACCAGCAGATTTAAGCCTATATTTAGGAAAACACTTAAACACAAAAGTGTACCTAGGTACAAAGTTAGGACAAGCTTAATAATTAAGGGACCTTAATAATTAAGTACCAAAAGCTACTATTGCTCTTCAGATTGGTTTATAACAAGCACACACAAATATGTTCTTTACTGCTTTTGAGGTTTGGTAAATTTAGTATTTGTGTGTGAACTTTTTAAACGAAATCTCACTGTGAGGTGCGAGACTCAAACAGCTAATGCTGCTGTCTATTTTGACTTGCAGCTAAACAAAACATTCTTCTAAACAGATCAGTGAGCATACATCCTGCGTTATTTCATAGCATTTGATATGCTGTCCTCTGAAGTCAAATGGTTTTACAATTCTAGAAGACAGCAATATATAGTAGTGAATGATTGTAATTCAGAGTTAATAAAAATTCCTGTAAAAATAAGAATTCATGCATGATGACGTGCTAAGTTTTTATCTGACTATTTTACAAGGAATTTATGTACTGAAATGTTTTGTGCCTTTGCTAAGGCTAACCATGTTTCTGGAATAAGGCATCTGCACTCAAAAGTAGTACGAGCGCAACTCTATCGGTTTGGGGCGGGGGGGGGAGGGGGAGAAATCTCGTACCAACAGAGCTGTTTGGTACCACACCTAACATGGACAAGGTTACATGATATAAAGGTGCCTTTCCCAAGTGTAGCTATTCTCAGGCTCATACAGGAATAGCTCCACTGGGCTGTGTGTGCACTTAACACACTATAGCAGCACAGCAGCAGTACTATATGCACTCAGTACAGCAGTGGGAGTTCTCTGGTTGCTGTAGGTAATCTAGCTCTGAGAATGTTGGTAGCTAGGTTGATGGAAAAATTCTTCTTCTGCTACATTCAAGAGGGTGAATTTTTCACACCCACGTAATGTAGCGCGGTCAGCCTAACTTTAGTGTAAACCTGGCCTGGTTTAAAGCATCTTCCCTCCTGTGTAACGCCACACTAGGAGTTGTACTGCTTTTACTACTATGCAGGTGTAGTTAAAGTGATACAACTTACTAGTGTTGATAAGGCCTTGCATGAGAGTGGATTTTCAAATGTACAAAGGGCATTAGCCACTCTGTTCACATGGCCAGTCCATGGGAGCTGGGCACCCAACTCTCTTTTGTACCTGTGAAGATCTCCCCCACAGGCCATACAGGAAAAGTACAATTCACTGACGGCTACAAGTCTCAGAACCCTGTATAACCTCCTGCTTCAAAATGTATAGCCAAGCCAATGGTTGTAACCCTGTCCCAATGCATCCTTAATAAAGCCACCTGTAACTTCATCTACCAATGCCAGTGCAGCTTGTATACCTGCACTTGTTATGTTGTAAAAGCTTAGCAGTTGGAAATGT
The DNA here is from genome assembly GCA_032595735.1 of Pelochelys cantorii. NCBI lineage: Eukaryota > Metazoa > Chordata > Testudines > Trionychidae > Pelochelys > Pelochelys cantorii. The sequence continues at coordinate 5,092,012 of CM064328.1, forward strand.
ATCAATATTTATTTTAATCAAAACCATCTACCAGCATCGCGGAATCGCTGACAAAGCCCTATGGCTATCACGGTGGATTTTAACAAAGGTATTCTCTCCCTAAAAGCCTTAATGAAAAGACATCCCCAAACAGGCTTTGGGGGCCTGGATTCTATATGGAAAGAACTACATCCTGACTACAAAAAGTCATCATGAGTTGTAACAAGAGCTCAGGGACACTGCAGACCATATTATTTTACTGATGGCTGGTTAAGCAACCATAAGTTATACATAGTTGTAACCAGCAACTGCTTTCAAATTGATGTTTTCAATAATCCCAAACCCCCAGGAAAAGCGTTCCCTATAAGCTTATGTTTGGGTGGCCTCCCAAGAGAGATTCAAATGCCACCCAGCTGATTATCATTGTGCCCACAGCTGGCAGGATGTGTTTCTACTGGTGGTACCCATCCCCATGTGCCTTGGTGCATACAATAAAATTTATTCCACACACAGATGGGGAAACATTAAAGGAAATACTGCCCAGGAACTCCCTTTGTGGTAATGAGGTTTTTCTTTAGCAGTAAAGTCCAGCCGCATTACAAAATAACTCCTTACCTCTTCCTTCAGTTGGAACAGTCCTGGCCCCCCACTGAAGTCAGTGGAAAAACTGCAATAAAAGTGAGTTTACTTTGGCACTTGATCCTGTGGTGGGAATCTCTAGTCTGTTCCCTTGCACCTTTGAAGAGTCCTGTGGGCACCAGGATCCTCATTTTAGTGGATCCCAGCAGGACCAGGGCTGTACTACTGGGGTTGTTCTAGTCAAATAGCAAAGAAAAGTCTCTGCTGATTTGCACCGAATGAGGATCTGGCTATTAGTGGCGTTGACAGCTTGAGCTCTCAGCTGAAATATCTAAATGTCATGTCTGCAGCAGCGCATGCGTACATATAATGGTCAGTTTCTTTTACTTTCTATAGAAAATCATTTAAAAATGAATCTAAATGTACAGGTTGAACTTCCCTGGTCCGGCACCCCTGGGACCAGAGTGGTCCCGAACAAGGGAATTTGCCGGAGCAGGGGAGGTCAGGCGTCCAGGCTCTCCTGGAGCTCCCTCCTGGCTGCAGCTCCTGGAGAATCCAGAGACCTGACCACTTCTGACCCACCTGCTGGCCTTTGCTGCCCACAGCCCACTTGTGGGTCAGCAGCTTAGCCCAGAGTTCCCTGTCCCCTGGTCACTGGCCCTGCAGGCTGCTGCTGACCAGACCGGCTCTGCTCTCAGACACTCTCAACCTCTGCGGCTGGGGTTCTCTGGTCTAGCAGCATCCGGGGTCCTGCCAGACCATAGCTGTTGCCAGACAAGAGTGTCTCAGATAAGAGAGGTTCAACCTGTAATGCCAAAACCCAAGTGCATCTCGTGAAAGCCAAGAGTTCACAAGTTCTGTTTTGGAGAGGACATATTGTACACGGCTGCGGTAGAGGCATGTATTTGTGTCCTGGAGCAGTGACAGAAGGGTGCATTTTGGTTGTTTCCAGCTTCATCACGAGAAGGGTTTTGTTTTTCTGTAGGTTTGAAGCTTTACGTTGATGTTCATTTTACACATTTAATTTTTTACTTACTGACGGTGAATTCATTCGTTAATGCTTGTCAAGTATCATTATTTATTTAATCCTTTTCTTTTCTTCTTTTTTTTTTTTTTAGGTCTGAAAGGTTTTTATTTGGTGATGGCATGGTCAAGGACTTGGATCAATACATTGTATTGAATGTTAGGCAACAGAAAATTTTCAGTTTTTTTCATATTTAAAAAAATGACTTTCAATGTAAAGGATCCCAATGTGCGTTCAAAGTGTGTATATAGAGGTACCGCAAATGCAGCCACCTCTGGGGTAGGGGGGAACTTGGGAGCTACCGTGTTGACCTATAACGGGGAGGGGAGCTTATGGTCAGGGACCCAGGAGCAAACTTGAGTCCTATCAGGTTTGCCAGGAGATGTGCAACTGCCATACAGACCAGACGGCACCCCCCCCCCCCCCAAGCTAACATTCCATCCCCAAACCAGAGATGCTGTAAATGGCTCAGATCATGGCTTACCCATCTCAGAAACTGAAAGTCGCATCACCTCTGCCCTGCTCCAGTTTAGTGTGAACTCCGGGTTCAGCGAGAGCTCCAGTGTGAGGCGTGTGGATGAAACACGAGAGAAGCTCGTGCTCCCGTCCTTATGGGTCCAAGCCCAGGCCAGGTTAGGGCGTGTTGGGGGCTTCATAGTCACTCACCATAGCAAAGTGAGTCACTAAACACTTTGGATGGCAGCCCTGTGGGAGTTTTGCTGCTGACTTCGTGGGGCAGGAGGGTATATCTGCACTGCAGTCATGGGTCATGATGGCTGTTTGTGTAGACATCCCCAGGCTAGCTCTAATTTCGGTACCCGATTGGTGAACCCACATTAGCAAAAGCCTGCCTGGACCTCTGGCTATCTACTCTGGCCGCTAGCAGAAGCCCACACCCTGCTTTAATTCTCCTAGCCCGCTTCGCATGCTCTGCGACACACTGGTAACTATAGTGCAGACATACCTGTAGCCACAGCCAGCAGCCGCGGGGTGACTGTCACATACAGAGTATTCCTGGTGTAACGCTGAATACTAACGTAGTTGCAAATGGAAGTTATGCGAGCTAGGTGGGAAAATGAACTTCGGGAAGGTTTATTTTAGGGATCCTGCCCGCGCACCATGCACAAGAAAGAGAGGCCTGGGTGGTAAAAATTCGGGGAAAAACACAGACAACAAGCCCCGTGTGCGTTTACTTGCAGTGGTGTGATCCTCTCACCCTTGGTAGCCTATCTCCCTCTCCATAGAACTATTTTTTAAAGCAGCTTTCTTTTTAAAGAGCCTGTAAAGCCTGCTTTAATATTTGAGTTTTGTGCAGCTGTCTTGAAGGAATGTCTATGGTCTCCTGCCACATAGCTCAGCCGACTAAAAGCTGCTAGGAGATTCCCAAAGGGACAGGTTGTCACTGCTGAGCCTTAAAAAAGAGACCACTGCTCAATTAAAAGCAGAAGGTAGATTTGCAGTGGGTTTCTAAAATCAGAAATCTCACCAGAAGCTTCATCAGACTGAAGGAGAAAATGTTGGCTGTCTGGTCACTTCCAGGATGGGTGGGGGGAGGGTGCCACTGGAGCCGCTTGCGGGGGGGGGGGGGGGGGGGGGCAGGACTCAAGCTCTCCAGGCAAATGCCCTATCCAGTAGGCCACTCCAGATCCCATCCTTCCACCCTACACTGAGGACATCTTTTATCCTGCCTTCCTAATGCCAGAGGCTTCTCCATCCTCTTTTCCCATTCTGCCAGGGCAGTTGTTCCACACTCTATCTGTGTGAGGCTTTTGCATAATCCAGTTTCGTTGATTGCCAGTGCAGGAGTGGGAAATCTTCAGCGCACGGGCTGGGTCTGGCCCCCAGCTTAATGTGATCCGACTTATGGCAAGTCTCTTTCATGGGCCGGGAGACCCCCCCATCCCACCACATGGCTGGAGTGCAGAGCACGCCCAGATCAGAGTGAGTGACGGAGGTGTCTGTTTTGTTTTGCTTCCCACCTTAGGAGCAGGTTTTGCTTGTGTGCAGCCTCAGCTAATTTTCCTGTGGGTCATTGGTCCCTGGTTGAAAGTAAGTTTCCCCCACCCCTGCTTCACTGGGCTTCTACAGCTTCCGTGAGAGAATTGTACGCCATGTTCAGACTCCGCTTTCAGCTCTGAGCCACCCTTCTGGTGTCAGTATAAACAGTGTCTCTCTTAGTGTTTATGGCTTTCGAAGATGTGAGGGCTACTTGTGCCCTGCAGCCAAGCTTATGTCATTAAGCTGCTGTCCTGCAAATATGTTTGGGCGTTATTTTCTACGCATGTCACCCCACTGAGCCGTTAAAAGGGCCTAACTGTGCACTTACCTCACACACGTATGCCCATGAGTGACTATCAGCTACTGAGTCCGAACAGAGCCAGGATCAAGGGAAAACGAAAGTGACATTTGAGTTTCCAGCGCAACACCGGACTGTTTGAAAAGGCTGAGGGCTGACAATTCAAACACACAATTGCTTTTCTACTCAAGCGGAGTTGGCAAAGCCATCTTTTGTTACTAAACCTACATTTGAGGGCTTAAAGTACTTGTTTGTGATCCCCTGACGTGGTTTTGATGGGAGTTAAGTGCTGACAACGAGCTCAGAGCTGTACGTGCGAAGGGCTCAGTCTGATAAGGACCACAATTCGGCACAGACTTTAAGCATATGCTCAGTGTTGTAAGCATCTGAGTTCTACTCCTGGGTGTAAATTAAGCAGGTTGCCAGCTAGGTTGCCAGCCACTGTGCACAGTACCCTGTAGAACCCTGGTCTGTCGAGGGATTCTTATGACCCCAATCACTGTAATAGCTGAGGGCACCACAAGTATTAATGAACTTATCCTTGCATAGCCCTGGATGGTAGAGAAGTACTATTATCCCCATTATACAGATGGGGACTCGAGGCACAGAGAGACTAAGTGACTTGTCCAAGAGCACACAGGAAGTCTGTGGCAGAGCCAAGACTCCAATCCAGGTCTCCTATATCCCAGGTCAGTGCCTTAACCACAAGGCAATCCTCTCTTCCTACAGGAAACAAAAAAGACTCGATGCAGTTCTTCCCAGGAGCATTTATTGTAGTACAGTAAATCACCATGTTATTACCCATTATATTAGAAGGGCTGATGAATTTCAGGCATTTTTGAGAAGTAGAAGACACCCTGATATGTTATCTTCCTTTTCAGAGCTGTGTTCCTTAAATACAAATGGTCCTGCACTTGATCAAAGGGAATCAGTCTAATCAGAAAATCGGCTGCTCATGGCAACGCCACACATGTTATCTCCCATGAAGGAGAGGCACTTCAGGAAACATGCTTCTCCATCTTAGCATGTGATTGGCCAGGCCTTCCTGTGCCGTTTTGCTCATCTAAGAGCGTCCTCTTTAAAGAACCCAGGCGTTTTGAAGTGAATTCCACTTCTGTGAAGATAGCAGGGCTGACTGGCTTATCCCATCCCCCTTGGAAATGGTCTCTCTTGGAATATCACAGTAGATGCTGCATAACAGGACACTGTGTATGTATACCTAGTAAATCAATCTAACTGTAGATATTTTTAAAACAAATTCAGGTACATGGGCTCAGTTAGCTTATTTTAAATGTTTGGGTTATTTTTTACACTTGTCCTTATTTTAAATACTTATATTTTGACCCGTGGGGTATTACATGCATTTATAATCTTTCCATAATTACATTTACAAATATGCTTTTGAGATGCCGATGTGTAAAACCTTGCAGACTGAATCCCTTTATGTGTTAACCTACATTTGTATGTTGTCTTCATTCCTTTTGGCTGTAATTATCCACGCTCTCAAACCAGATTAATTCAAGAGGTACCAAATTATGCTTGTCATTTTTTTTTCTTTCTATGTAGCAAACTTTCCCTTCTTTATTAAAAGGCTTGGCAGAATTTAATTTCAGTGTTTTATCATTGTGGTGGATAATATTGATTGCTTTCAATTTTTATCTATTTCACAGTTATGCAAAATTATGAGTTGTAGCGTTTTTATTTATATGTTCATGGGGCGGGAAGCTGAGGATGGTGGCAGACACTGAGGTTGTCAGACTCTACTTTAATGCGGGTAGACATTGAGACTCAAAGTTAAAGCTTGATGAAAAAAATTAAAAATTGTGTATTTTGACATACAATATTGACAAAGTAAATACCCTTAAATCAAACTCTAAATGTTTTCAGGCAGCATTTTTCTTTGTAAATTTTATCCTCCTCAATGGAAATTTGTTTTCCCTGGCTTGGGTTTCAATGGTGAAATCAATGTTTATGGACATTTGCAGATAAAAATCGAATCGTTCCCAGCCTCTGCTGAGAGCTGTGTTCATTTTTGAAGCTCCTTCCCATGAAGCGATCATAACTGTTGCCCTTTGTGAGTGAATACCCTGGAGGGGGAGCAAAAAAGATGAATGAGAATTCCGGATTGCATCAGAGAAGTGCGGGATGGAACGGTCACGAGCACAGCCTCAGGCGTCAGAGGGTGGCCCCTTGAATCCCAGTGCTTTCCTCTGGCCTTAGGAATCTATGAACGTAGAGTCAGGACCCGGTTTCCTTGAGCTGGACTTCTTGAGGGGGAACAAGCCCATCTTAGCCCACCTACAAGCAGTTATGGGTCAGCCAGCTGCCTGGGCAGTTCATTGACTAGCAAACCCTGGGGCCTTAGGAAACCCACCAGAGCTCGGTTGGAGGGATGTGCTCTGAGGAGTTCCAGCGGCGGGATGATGAATCAGTCTCTCCAAGCTGACAGGTGTGAGTAAAAAGGGCCCAGCTCGAGGGAAGCAACTGAGGGACTAAGCTGGCTAGGGATATAAGCGTCTATTCAACTATATCTGATAAGCTTCTGCTTATCAGAGTCGACTAGTCCCTTGACTAGTTGCTCTTCCCTACTTGCTGCCCCCAAGGGAGAGGGGGGAGCGGAGGGGGGCTTAAAAGTTGGTTCTCTCTAGTGCCATCTCTACGGGGGGGGGGCAGAAAAAGCAGAAGGGTAGAAGGAACAGGGCATGAGGTGGGAATCAGCTGATTCCCAGCTCATGCCCAGTCCCAGATGCCGTGCCTCTGCTTTTAAATGTATTAAGAGCTTTCCAGCTCTTAATACATTTAAAAAGTAGAAGTGTGTGGGGGGGGGGGGGACCGGGCATGAGTCACTGTGGACAGGTCAGGGGAAGCAGCAGCTGTGAGGAGATGGAGGAGGGGGTTGGCTTCTGTCCCTTTCAGAAAAGCTCTTTGCTCTTCTGGGGCTGCAGAGGAGGCTGGTTGCCGACATTGGCTGGACTTGCTACAGAACGTAAATCCAGCTTGCAGCTTTGGGAAGGGGCTTGATTAGCACCATGGAAGGTTTGATAGCTGAGGGGAGTGAGGGTGGCTGGGGATACGGCCTCTCCTCCCTGAGATACCTGGGCTGTGTCTTCTGCTTTGTATTTGCATGGGAAGCTGTCTGTACCGTCTTCCCCCCCCACACTCCTCGTGAGCGCCCTTCTCATCTGCTTTGCCCTGCAGAGGAAGAGTACTCCATGTGGCTCCTTTTGCCTTCCCTCCCTGAGTGTGAGAGAGCTGCTCACAGACAGGGGACAGCATGGGCAGATGGGCCTCTGTTCCCCAGGCGGGCTTTGTAGCTGTGATGCTCCAGCTCATGGATGGTTCTGCTAGTCGGAGTGAGCGGCTGCCTAGCAGAATTCACAGCTTCCCCATGGTTTTATTTCGCCTTCTAGTCTCCGGTCCTATCACGCAGCGTTTCACTGAAATCCTGAGGTGGAAGGATGAGCCCATCTTCGTCTGTGGAAATTCCTATTGTTGACAGACGGAAGGGACGATTAGACCATCTCGTCTGACCTCCTGTACAACATAGATGGGGGAATTTCACCTGTGTTGTGAGCCCAGGAACTTGTGTTGGGCTACGAATAATTAGTGTTTGGCGAAAGCCGATGTCCCTCAAAGGCGGCCAGACTTGACTCGAAGACGTCAAGAGCTCGAGCCGCTCCCTGGGTAGCTTTTTCCCACGGCTAATCACCCTCGCTATTTAAAGTGTCATTGGGCCTGGAAACTGGTGGCCTGCAGTGTGGATTTGGTTCCATCAGGGCTGACCAGCAAGGGTTGATGATGTGTGGTCAAAGATGCGCTGCTTTGTATGCTGTGTGTTAGTCATAGTAGGCCAGAGGCCCAGCTGGAGTTCAAAACCCCATTACGCTAGGTGCTGTACACACACACAGTGAAAGGCGCCCCCTAACCTAAAGAACGGTCCCTACCCAAAAGAGCCTACAGTCTAAATAGACAAGATCATGTCGTACTTCGGTACTCTCAGTGTCCGCATACTCTGGCCCGGGTCGTCCTGGCACGCTCCTCACAGGACCTCTACTCCCTCGGTGGTGACAAACTTTCGGCTGTGTGTGTAACAATCCCTTTATCTAAAGTGTTAGAGCCTGTGCACTCTGGTCAATACAGATCTCTGAAAGCCCCCAGAAATGACAGATGTGGGCAAGGTTTGAAGTCAATCGAGCGAAGCTCTAACAGTTGGTAACAGAGATCCTACAATGTTACACCACTGGGCACTATGGCCCGCATTGACAAGGTACCAACACCGGGCAGGCCTATTGCCATAGAACAGATATTAAGAGCAGTCAGTCAGTTAAGCCACTGTGCATTCTGTAAGTTTAGGCAATGACACCTGCTGTTCAGGTGCCTAGGGTGCGTGCCCCCTCCCCCCCCACTCCCCGAGGGTCGGCCAGAGAGCACCCTGTGCGGTGTCCTTTTATAGACAGGTACAAACAACTTGCACCCAGGCCTTCCCAAACTCTAAGAACACACACACACAACACACTATGGGTAACAGCGTTGCTATAGCAATCTCGCGCATATGACCAAAAAGCCGTGCCAACTAATAGGTGTCCATAAGGGCTGAAAGGCCTGCTGCTCTACCGCTGTAACTGCACAGCTCCCCTCACTTCTGGGTTGTTGCCCTTTTACACTAGGAAGGATGTGGCCCTCAAAACTGCCCCATCCCTTGTACCCAGGGCAGGCAAGGAGAGAAGAGGTACTAGCTTCCAGCGGAGGGGTAAACAGTGAAGCTAGCTGGAGGAGTTTGAGGGCTGGGGCATGTATCCAGCTCCCTGGTTCTTTGTCCGCTTGTTTCCTGAGCTGGCCTGCCAGCTGTCATATGGTACAACTAGCACCCGTAACGATCACCTACCTCTTCTGTGAACATTGGCCTATCGGGTTTTATCTTCGCATGGTACCAAAGGGAAACTTCACATGCGACACTGAATTCCAAATGCCAGGGGGAGATGTTCGAAGGGCACAAAAGGCAGCTAGAGGCCCAAATCCCTCCCAGCCTACTGCCATTCATGGTTAATGGAGTTATTCCCTTCTCTGCGGTGGCACAGATCCACTCCTTCTCCGAAGTCTCCCTGCAGGTCCCCCACGGCTGGTGTGTCTGCCTCCCTGTGCTGCTGAGCGAAGGGCTTTGGTCCCCATCTCTGCTGGGCCTACACATGCGCGGTCGCTCCTTAGCCAGCGTGCTCCACCAAGGTGGCTGCAGTCCCTTCTCAACCACCCCCAGCTAGAGACAAAACCATCCCATGTTTGCCTATTGATTGTTGTGGTTAGCTGTGGGAAACATTTTAGCCTTCTTTAAATGTTTCTTTGGCCATTCTTTAAAAAAAAAAAAAAATAACCCCAACAACTAGAAAACAGAAAAGAAGAAAGACAAGGCTTGGTTCTTGTGTGGACCGGACAGGAACGAACACACACACTCGCCCAGGCATTGTCAAGCACCCCCAATGCACACACGTGCGCACACACCCACCCCAGCATTGTCGAGCATCCCCACTGCATTTGTTTGCTTAGCACAGGCCCCATCCAACCCAGTGTTCCTCCGCCAGCAGCTCCAGCTGAGATCCCACAAGGACACCAAGCTCCTGCGGAAAACCATCTTTACAGAGGCCGCTGTCTGACCACAGCTTTCTGGCCTGTGTGAGCCTTCCCTTCTGCCTTTGAAGGATAGTGGGCTGAAAACACTGTCCAGGGACTCCTGTCTCCAGTTAAAAAATAGTGTGGGAAGTTCCCTCAGGGAGCCCCGGGACAGCCAAATAAAGTCTCCATCTCACTCCCATCTCCTCAGCACCACTGGCACAGAGGTTCTCCAGCACCCAGGCCCCTCAGTGCCTGTGGGTGTCCAATACCATGGACCCTTTAGACCAGAGGTTCCCAACCTTTTTCGGTCCCCATACCTCTTGGCTTTTAGTAAACCTTTCCGTACCCCCTATTCAATATGAAAGGAAATAAATTCTAGACTCTAGAATCTACAACTTTTTTCACTAACACTATTACTTTTGGAATATTTCAATTAGGGTAATCTAGTTATTTACCAAATATTCCCCATACCCCCTTGACAAGCTTATTGTACCCCCCTGGGGGTATGCATACCCCAGGTTGGGAACCCCTGCTTTAGACACTGAATCTTTGGTACAGAGAAGAATGGCAAATGTAAGATGTTCACAGTACGTGAGTTGTCATGGATACCGCCAGTGTCCTGAGGGATTGGTACGGGTGCGATCCCATCTCCTTAGGAACCGAAGGACTGGCAAAAAGTCGCAGCCTAAATAACGGAGGGGGAAAGCTTCCAAACTTAATTTCGGGCGCCTGCTTTGATTCCAAGTCCCATTGCTGTATTTGAGTGGATTAAGCCATGAGGCTGCCTGGGTTTGTAACTGGTGAAAAAACTGCCTGGCTGATCTCTTCCAAAAGAACAGCCCTAGAACCACCTTCTAGATGCTGTGTCAAAATGTATACTGCTGCCTCTGAGAAACCAAAACATTAGGACCTTAGTCCGGATTAAGCCCCCTAAGTTTGAATTAGTAAGCAGTGCACGCACGCTACCAAGCCCGTTATTCCAAAATAATGGGCCATGGAATTGGAACTCTGCACTCTTGCTTTTTATCAGGGATACGCTAACTCCGAACTTGTCCATCCAAAATAACGTTAGTGTGGATGCTCCGGTGCCGCTCATTGGCCTCCGGGAAGCCGCCAGCAGCTCCCCAGTGCTTCCTGGAACTCTGAGTCCGAGGTAGCGCGTCCACAGGAACGGAGCCTGCCTCGACTAATTTCAAGGCTTCCCCATAGTGAGGACATGGAACTTTGGATTTGTTACATCGGGAGTTGAGTGGAATGTAGTAATTTTGAAATTGGTTTCCTAGTGTGGACATGGTCTACACCACTTTGCCAAAGAATGCAATGATACCTGGCAGCGAGTTGTCTCTGTTTGGCTGCAGAGTTTGATAAAATGGGCACTGAGGGGGGCTGAGCATTTTTGGAGAAGGCTGTTCATTACAGTTACAGCTCTTATATTGTGCGAGTGCCCAGAGGCCTCAGCTGAGACACATATAGCAATGGGTAGTTCCTGCCCACAGGAAAGGCTGGAGGAGAAATCGAGTCCAGCCTGATGTTCTCCTCATTTTCCAGTAGCCAGATTTGGTGGGTAGTGAGCCATCTGTCTCATTTCAGATTGACCCCTGGAACAAGGAGAGTTCTCTCAGTGTTGCAAAGGTGGTGCCTAAAACAGACTGACGACTCCAAAATGCTTTCAGGGGTTAGGACGTTGGAAAGCTTACAGGCCACAGCATGTCCAGCAGGGTTAGAACAGCTGTTACCCAGGGCTTTCCAGCAGGACATCTCAAAGTATGTTCCAAAGGAGGTAACTGTCATTACCCCATTTTACAGATGGGCAAGTAGAGTCATAGGGAGCAGAAATGGTTTGTCCGTACTGAGCAAGCTTGGAACACGATCCACCTTTCCTAACTCCATCTAGTTGGCCATGCTGTCCTGTTAGCTAGAAACTGTCCGGTGGTGAGAACGATGAACTTGCAGGCAGCAGAGTGCAATTGATCAATGAACCAGAGGATTCAAGTTCCACTGAACAGCAGAATGAGAACACAGAGCTATCTAGCCCTAAGAGCAGCTGACCGACAGGTAATCTGGGCTGCCTATGATGCATATGCAGTATTGCAGTAGCCACATCGGTCCCAGAATACAGCATACTCCGCCTTTGTGCCTCAGTTCCCCATACTCTACAGCGAGGGAAATTTAAGTTAGACATTAACAGGCTGCATTAACAGGAGTGTTGTGAGCAAGGCATGAGAAGTCATTCTTCTGCTCTACTCTGCACTGATTAGGCCTCAGTTGGAGTCTTGTGTCCAGCTCTGGGCACCACATTTCAAGAAAGAAGTGGAGAATTTGGAGAAGGTCCAGAGAAGAGCAACAAGAATGTTTAAAGGTCTAGAGAACATGAGCTATGAGGGAAGACTGAAAGAACTGGGCTTGTTTAGTTTGGAAAGGAGAAGACTGAGAGGGGACATGATAGTGGTTTTCAGGTATCTAAAAGGGTGTCATAAGGAGGAGGGAGAAAAATTGTTCTCCCTGGCCTCTGAGGATAGGACAAGAAGCAATGGGCTTAAACTGCAGCAAGGGAGATTTAGGTTGGACATTAGGAAAAACTTCCTGTCCGGGTGGATAAACACTGAAATAAATTGCTTAGGGAGGTTGTGGAATCTCCATCCCTGGAGATATTTAAGAGCAGGTTGGACAGACACCTGTCAGGGAAGATTTAGATGGTGCTTGGTCCTGCCATGAGGGCAGGGGACTGGACTCAATGACCTCTCGAGGGCCCTTCCAGTTCTAGTGTGCTATGATTAGGAAGACCTTTCTCTCCAGCAGGGCAGTTCAGCTGTGGAATCCCCATCACTGCAGATGTTTAAAAACAGGTTGAAAAAACACCTGTCCCGGACGGCCTAGTTTTACTTGGTTCTGTCTTAGCGCAGGGGGCTAGACTTACTGACCTTGTGAGCTCCCCTCTTGCCTTACAGTGTGGTGCTTCTCTCTACAAAGATAATATCCTGAATTCCCAGGTGTGTTGCTCGGGTCCTACATTAAACCTCACGCCGTTCTCAAATCCCAGGGCGATGGTGGCCATAAAAGTACCAAAGCAGAAAAACGAGCTCTCAACAGTCAATTGGAGCTGCAGCTCAGATTCACATCTCTTGACCCTAGGAAGTCAAAGAACGTAGCTTTAAAAAGCCTGCATCCCAGCACCCACAGGGAATTCCTTGTGTGTGCATTTGGACAGAGACATTCCCAGTCGCACAGGATCACGCCATGAGCCAGACTCCAGCAGGGCTGGAGCGTGGTAGAGGTTTCTTCCCCCAAGTTGGGTTATGCAGGGTAGCTACAGCCATGCAATTGAGCAGCTTTGTTTACACTCAACACCTTTTTAGGTCCAACAATCCCAGTTTTGCCACCCAGTGAACGAGCAATAAGCCAGGGGGTGGTTTCCTTACTCAGCGATGGCAGTGGCAGCGTTCTAGAGAGACACATTTGTCATCGTGCGAGTGATCCGTGCACTCAGGGATTTTCCAAAGACGCCTTGGCAGCCGGAGTGTATTTAAAGAAAACCCATCAAGGTGGAGAAGCTACACAGAGTTAAAATTTCTCACTAAAGCTAATATTAAAATTAAATAATCCTCCGGTATTATTAAAGTGTTCAGTTGGGTGTAGTGCTTAGAATATAGGAACAGACCACTCACCTTAGGGTCAGACCAAAGGTTCACCATGCCCTGTATCCAGTCTTCTGACAGTGGCCAATGCCAGGTGCCCCACAGGGAGGGAACAGAACAGAGAATCATCACGTGATCCCAACTTCTGGCAAACAGGCTAGGGACACCACCCCTACCCATCCTGGCTAATAGCCATTGATGGATCTAATCTCCCTGAATTTATCTAGTTCTTTTTTGAATCCTGTTATAGTCTTGGCCTTCACAATATCCTCCGGCAAGGAGTCCCACAGGTTGTGCATTGTGGGAAGAAGTACTTCCTTGTGTTTGTTTTAAACCCGCTGCCTATTTTATAGCCCTCAATCATATTCCCCTCCTTAGTCATCTCTGTTCCAAGCTGAAAAGTCCCGGTCTTTTTCATTTTGCCTCATACAGAAGCCATCCCATCCCCCAGTCATACTTTTTGCCCTTTTCTGAACCTTTCCCATTTCCAATAGATCTTTTCAGAGATGGGGTAACCACCTCCGCAGGCAGTGTTTGAGGTGTGGGGGCTCCATGGAATTATGTAGAGGCAATGTGATATTTTCTGTCTGTTTTTATTCCAAAAGGGGTGGGGAGGGAAGGTTCTTCGGTCTCTCCTGTGGAAGCTGTTGCACTCTGGGTAAATAATGAGTCATTGGAGCAGGGGCGAGTGTTTCCTGCATCTCCCCCGTGAGACTTGCTTGTGCGGTCGGCCTGGCTCTTTGGCCCTACTACTTGTGCGTGAGAGAGCATGAGAATGACTCCAGGCCTCAGTGGCTTGAGCACCTGATGGAGAGACCACTCTCCTTGCTCCGTGACTCTAATTGTTTATCCAGGGTGCAACACCTTCACCAGAAGACACCAAGGGCACCTCTGGAGGATCAATGCTCCAGAGGTCGATCTTCTGGCATTTGATTTAGCGGGTCTAGTGCAGACCTCTAAATCGAATGCTGAGGGCAGCCCCTGCCGGCGTCCGGAACTCCTCCTTTTGCCAGGAGTAAGGGAAGCCAACGGGAGTGTTTGCTCCTGTCGGTCTCCTGCAGTGTGGATGCCACCAAGGCTCGGCTGAAGGTGAGCCAACTCCAGCTACGCATTTTGCATAGTGTAGACCAGGCCTGAGCGAGCCCCATGTCTGACCAGCCTGCAGCCTGAGTCTGAGAGCACAAACCTGGCAGGAGGCATTGCCCCATTCACATCCCTTCTCCCCCTCAGGCAGGTGGAGGACTTGAACTGGGGGGGGGGGTCTCTTGCATCCCAGGTGAATCCCCTCACTCGGGGGTTAAAAGTCGTGAGGGAAGGGCCATCATGCTTCTTTCTGGGTGGCTGCTCCACCTCCCACTCCACTCTGAGACCCTGTCCCTGTTCTGCCTCTTTCCCCAAAGCCCCGCCCATGCTCCACCCCCTTTCCCAAGGCCCTATCCTTGCCCCGCCTCTTCCTGCTCCACCCCTTCCTACCAGCACCTGCCACCAATCAGCAGGTGGCTGGTGGGCACTGAGCACCCACTTTGGGCTTTTTTTCTATGGGTGCTCCAGTCAGCACCTGTGCCCCTCCTTCCTAAAACCGTATCGGTGCTTCCTAAAACCTGTATCGCAGCGGCAAATGCTCTTTCCTTGTAGTGCCTGAGACCTGAGAATTGGAATCAGAGATGCTGGGAAAATTCAGAGTCACTTTTATTCTGCTCACTGAAGATTGGAAAGATTGCAGCCTTTCCCCCAACAAAAATTTCTTTCCACAATCTAGTTTTCTCTCTCTCTTTTTCTCTGGCAACTAAATACCTTTTCAAAAGAATAGTAATAGAGATGTAGCCGTGTTAGTCTGGTCTTGCTGAAACAAAAGACAGGACTATGCAGCACTTTAAAGACTAACAGGATGGTTTATTAGGTGATGAGCTTTCGTGGGAGTGCGTCTGGCCCACGAAAGCTCATCACCTAATAAACCATCCTGTTAGTCTTTAAAGTGCTGCATAGTCCTGTCTTTTCAAAAGAAGAGCAACATAAAAATACCCCACAAAAAAACCCTAGGCATTCAGTGACAATAGAGCTACACAATGGAAAAAGACTAAATATTTGCTCTGATATTTTGCCCCTAGAAAACTTTGGAGGAGACCCTGCCCCCAAATTTTTTATTTTTGTAAAAGAAAATTGACCAAAAACCACGTTCTTTGCCTCAAGAGGCTATTTTGTTGCAAGATAACTTTGCCTTAAAAAAAAAAAAAAAAAAAAACCAAGACTAACAAATGCACTTCAAAGACTAACAAATTTATTAGGGCATAAGCTTTTGTGAGCTACAATTCACTTCTGGAAGGAAGGATCTGGTCCAGTTCCCAATGACTTCTGTGGGATTTGGATCAAATTCATGGTGTCTTTTTTCAAAGACACTCCAAAGACTTTACAAACTTTATGTAGCCTTCTCAGTATCCCTGTGAGAGAGATAAATACTGCAAAACTCCCACTGTCATCAGCAGGCCCAGGGGTTCGCCCCTAGTGCCCATTGCTCCCACTTCACCACCACTCCCTACCTTGGTGTAAGGAATCACAGATGGGAATAATTTCCACTGCCAGCTTTACACTTGATCCGACGGCTGCTGCAACGACCTTATCTGCTTCCATGTGGGTTTCTCTGTAAGGTGAGGAACCTCATTTTCAGAAATACACCCGTCTCATTAGCTTTGTGTAGGAAATAGCCGTAATTGAAGCTCTAAATGAGCCTGAGAAGCTGCGAGTCGGTATCGCAGCAAGTGTGAAGAATCAAATTAAATACCCGAGTGGGGGTTTGTTTTCCAGGAACTCCTGCTTGGCAAATGTGTGTAGGCAGAGGAAGTAACACCGTGACAGAGCCTGCACTTGCATTGTGCACTAGGAATTGTTCCTGCTGGAAGGTGGGAGCAGGGATTTAGCTGCCAGTTAAAAATTGTTCCTGCTGCCGGGGGACTCATGGGGTGATGGTGTTACAAGGCAGCGCTGCTTGGAACGCCAGCGGCCGGGCTGTGCGTTGCATTTTCTGCGGCTAAAGTTCCATGCTACTTTATTTACGGCCGGTAGCCGTGTGTTGCCCGTGGCTGACAGGCAGCGTGGCCCGGGGGATGAAAAAGCTCTGGGCCGGGACTCCGATGTGGATTTGCCCCTTTGGGGCAGAGGACTGGTGGATGTTAGCTGTTGGGACTGCATGGCGCTGGGGTGCTACTGCAATCCAAATAACTTTACTCCTCCTGCTGCTTGGCTTGTGTATTTAGTCTGTAAGCGCCTTGGGGCAGGGACTGTCTCCCCCGTGCCTGGGGGTGGCTCTGAACGAAGCCCTGATGACAGCCATTCCGACACCAATGGGTCAGTGGACCAGCGGGGTCCCGAACTAGGGATGTCAGAGTGTAGTCGGTCACATGGTTAACCAATAAGCCTGGGCTCATCGGTTAATCCTGTCGACTACACTTTGTAACAAAAGCAGCAAAGGGAGGGAGGAGGGAGTTGATACTCACAGGGAGCCGATACTCACAGGGAGCCGGCTTTGAAGCCAACTCCCCACGCATGCCAGCTCCTGCAGAGCCACTCCCCCCCTCCCCCACTGCCTCTGTGGGAGGCAATGGCGGGGAGGGGGGGGGTGGCAGGCAGGAGCCGGTACTACATTTAAGCCAGCTCTCCTGGCATGCCAGCTCCTGCGGAGCCACCTGCTGCCCCCGCCTCCGTGGGAGGTAACATCCACCAGTCCCCTTCCCCAAAGGACCCGCCCATGGCAGGCAGGAGCCCGTACACACAGGGAGCTGTCTTTTAAGCCAGCTGTCCTGGCATGCCAGCTCCCGCGGAGCCGCCTGTTCCCCGCCCCGCCTCCCACAGAGGCAGCAGCGTGGGGGGTGGAGGGGCAGGGAGCAGCTGATACATGTGGGAAGTGGCTTTCAAGCCCGTTCTCCGCGCATATCGGCTCCCGCGGAGTAAGGACGTTAAATTGCAGTTACCTGGCTCATCGTGTAGTCGATATCATTTGTGTCGACTACACGATTAGTCGATAGGACCGCTTTGCAGAGCCGCAGCAGTCCCGGCTTGTGCCAGCTCCGGGACCAGCGTTGCAGCTCTGCATTTTTCAGGTAGTAAGAGCCACCCGGATCTTACTACATTTCAAAAGCAGAGGCGCAGCGTCCTGGACCAGCGTGAGCCGGAAATGCTCGGTCCCAGCTCCGAGTCCAGCAGCTCCTGTTCACGGCGGACAGCCCTCTCTGTTGCAAACAGGGGCTGGTGCCACCAAGCGGCCCCTGTCTGCGGGGGGGCCCGGCAACCTCCACTACCGCTCCCCCCCGCTACCTCTAATAAAGGCAGCGGGGGGGGGGGGGGAAGGTGGCACCGCAGAGATGGGGCTGGGGGGAACTGGCTTTTAAGCTGGCTCCCCCGTGTACTGGCTCCTGTCCATCCCCCCACCCCATGCTGCCTCTATGAGGCAGCAAGTTGGGGGAGGGGAAGCAAGTGGTCGATATTCCGGTTGACTACTCTCTAGCATCCCTATAGTGGAACCTCCTGCCTCATTATCACGCTGCGGCCTCATTAGCAATGGCAGTGCGGGGGGAGGGGCAGGTGGGAGCCCGCTCCCAGTGAGCACCAGCTCCCGTCTGCTCCCACCTCCTGTGCCTAAACATGTAACCACTAACGTCCCTACCCCTAACCCGAGTGCCAGGCGGTTGGGTGGTGGAGGAGTCATTGCTGTTTCTCTTCTCCGCCTGGCACCAATCCCGGCATCTGGGAACTCTCGCGGGTGCCAGAGAACCACGCAGCAGGCCCGTGAATCAAGTCCGCTCTTCTTCAGGCCAGGCTCATTGGAAATGCCCTGAAGAGGAGAGTGTTCACCACTTCTCTGCCTCAGCGTCTGTGGCCGGTGTCCCCCCGCCCCCCAAAGGACAATTCCTGTCACTGTGTGCACACGCGGCAGTAGCTGCCTTTGCAAATGGCCCGGGGGGGTGTTTTCCCTGGGGGTTTGCATGCAAGCCTGCCCGGCGTGTGCGCCCAGTCACGGTCGCTGCGTGGAGACGTTAGGTGCACCGCCGCATGAGTGCTTTCAGTATGGCAGGCATAATGCGGAAAGTTGCCTCCCCCCCCAACTGCTGCTGTCTGCCTGGGCCACAAGAAAGTGAGGTGTCCACAGGAGCTGCGGTTGGGTGCGCAGGACGGAAGGTGACACGTGGAGGGGAGGCGATGCGATTTCAAAGGCTGGGCTTTAATGCCAAACCCGGCAATGCTTTCTCACATGCGTGCGCAGGCGGTTTCCTGGGGAGACCCCAGAGACTGAACTGAGGACCCGTAGAGCAGGGGTAGGGAACCTCAGGCCCAGGAGCCGGATGCAACCCCCGGCTTGCCTGGATTCAGCCCCCCGAGGCTCAGGGCTTTCCCCAACATTGGGGAACCTGTGCTGGTCCTCCTGCCCACCCCCACCCCACCCCACCACAGGGCTGGAGCACAAAATTTACTAGCCTGGGCTCCCCTAGACTCTGGCATGCAAGGGGAATCATAGAATCATAGAATACTAGGACTGGAAGGGACCTCGAGAGGTCATTGAGTCGAGTCCCCTGCACTCATGGCGGGACCAAATACTGTCTAGACCATCCCTGATAGACATTTATCTAACCTACTCTTAAATATCTCCAGAGATGGGGATTCCACAACCTCCCTGGGCAATTTATTCCAGTGTTTGACTATCCTGACAGGTAGGAACTTTTTCCTAATGTCCAACCTAAACCTCCCTTGCTGCAGTTTAAGCCCATTGCTGCTTCTTCTATCCTCACAGGCCAAGATGAACAAGTTTTCTCCCTCCTCCTTATGACACCCTTCTAGATACCTGAAAACTGCTATCATGTCCCCTCCTCAATCTTCTCTTTTCTAAACTAAACAGACCCAATTCTTTCAGCCTTCCTTCATAGGTCATGTTCTCTAGACCTTTCATCATTCTTGTTGCTCTTCTCTGGACCCTCTCCAATTTCTCCACATCCTTCTTGAAATGCGATACCCAGAACTGGACACAATACTCCAACTGAGGCCTAACCAGCGCAGAGCAGAGCGGAAGAATGACTTCTCGTGTCTTGTTCACAACACACCGGTTAATGCATCCCAGAATCATGTTTGCTTTTTTTGCCACAGCATCACACTGCTGACTCATATTCAGCTTGTGGTCCACTATAATCCCTAGATCCCTTTCTGCCGTACTCCTTCCTAGATAGTCGCTTCCCATTCTGTATGTGTGAAACTGATTTTTCCTTCCTAAGTGGAGTTCCTTCCTGAACGTGAGGAGGGTCTGTCTCCTCAGTCAGGGGCCACATCGATGAGGGGTTTTGTTTGTTTCTTCACTTCTCATTTGTGTGGCCCCCAACTTATTTTTCTGTGAGTCAGCAGCCCCTGACCAAAAAAAGGGTCCCCCCAACCCCTGCTGTAGAGGTAGGAGAGAGCTTTTTCCTTAAACTCAATCAGGGATAGGGTACAATCATGGGGAGTGATCACAGCTTGGGTAGACCTCTCCTCAGCTCGCTTTAAGTCACCTACCTTGGGTACCAGAGCATTGAAGCCTCAGCATGAGCATCAATGTGGGTTGAATAAGCCCACCTGGCACCTTGGGTCATTGCTGGGACAGCTAGCCCGTACCCAAGCCCACCCTTATGACAGGGCCCCCAGCAGAGAGCAGGAAGAAGCAGCCGACGCTCAGCAGGCCAAATGGAAGGCCCCTGGGGGCGGATCTGACTATTGAAGTAGACGAGGCCGGGGAACCTTTATTGGGTCCAGAGCCACTGACCCACAGAAAAATCAGTCTGGGGCTACACACACAAAACCCTCACCGACGTGGCTCCCGACTGAGAAGCAGAAAGACTCCTCACATTTCCCTCTCACACCAGAGCCTAAGGACGCCCAGCCTAGTAGATTTTGTGTGCTCCAGCCCCATAGTGGGGCAGTGGGGGGGCCTGGAGCACCAGCACAGGCTCCCCAATGCAGGGGGGGGCCATGAGCGTTGGGGGCCAGATTCAGGCAAGCCAGGGGCCTGAGGTTCCCCTGGAGTAGACCCTCCACTTGGTGGGGATGGAGAGCTAACAGAGGAGCCCAAAAAGGTTCAGATGTTCCAGGCTTGGTCCAGTCTTCACTAAAAAGGTAAATGGGGACCGTGTACTCAACATAATCATAATTAACAAGGGGGAAGGGGCAGACGGCAAAATAGGGAACAAGATCAGCAGTTAAAGAACATTTTGTTAAAGAAGTTAGATGTGTTCAAGTCAGCAAAACCTGATGAAATTCACCCGGGGGTGCTGAAGGAACTATCTCAGCAATTTAGGAAATGTTGGTGATGGCTGGATAGGAGTCAACAGGGCACCTTTGTAGCCAAGAAGGCTAATGGCATTTTGGGGTGCATTAGGAGGAGCATTGCCAGCAGATCTAGAGAAGTGATTATTCCTCTTTATTCAGCACTGGTGAGGCCACATCTGGAGTATTGTGTCCAGTTCTGGGCCCCCCACTATTGAAAGGATGTGGACACATTGGAGAGGGTCCAGCGGAGGGCAACCAAAATGATTCAGGGCTGGAGCACATGACCTACGAGGAGAGGCTGAGGGATTTAGGCTTATTTAGTCTGCAGAAGAGAAGAGTGAGGGGGGATTTGATAGCAGCCTTCAACTTCCTGAAGGGAGGTTCCACAGAGGATGGAGAGAGGCTGTTCTCAGTGGTGGCAGATAACAGAACGAGGAGCAATGGTCTCAAGTTACAGTGGGGGAGGTCTAGGTTGGATATTAGGAAAAACTATTTCCCTAGGAGGGTGGGGAAGCACTGGGATGGGTTCCCTAGGGAGGTGATGGAATCTCCATCCTTAGAGGTTTTTAAGTCCTGGCTTGACAAAGCCCTGGCTGGGATGATTTAGTTGGGGTTAGTCCTGCTTTGGGCAGGGACTGGACTCGATGACTCCTGAGGTCTCTTCCAGCCCTAGGATTCTATGATTGTCTCTGAGCTTTCACACAAAATGGGTGAGATTACAGAGGACCGCAGAAGGCCAGGATATCGCCTATCAAAAGAGGCAGCAAGTGCAAAGGGGAGGGGGGAACAGGGAACAGAGGAACAATAAACCAGTCTACCTAACTTCAGTAGCTGGAAAGATGAAATTATTGGACGAGCCATTTGTAAGCCTCTGGAGGACGATAAGTTTCTAAGGAATAGCCAGCATGGATTTGTGAAGCACGAGTCATGCCAAATCACCCTAATTTCCTTCTTTGGCAGGATTAATGGAGGGGGGAAGCTGTAGCTATGGTACATCCGGATTTTTAAAAAGGCTTTTGACACAGTCCCATGTGACGGTTCCTTAAGCAAGTTAGGGAAATGTAGTCATGTAGTCTAAATGAAATTACTATAAGGTGGGTGCAAAAGTGATTGGAAGACCATCCTGAAAGAACAGTTATCGATGATTTGCTCTCAAATTAGGGGAATCTGTCCTGACTCCTACACTTCCCAGAATGACTTGGATAATGGAGTGGGGAATACGCGTATCAAATTTGTGAATGCCACCCTGCTGGGAGGGGGTTGCTAGACCTCTGGAGGACAGGATTAAAATTCAAAATGACCTTGACAAAATTGGAGACTAGGTCTGAAACCAACAAGGCGAAATTCAGTAAAGACAAGCACCAAGGCCCTCACTTGGGAAGGTGAGGGGAATAACAAAACGAGGAATAACTGGCCAGGTGGTAGTAGTGCCAGAAAGAATCTGGTGAGTTATCATGGCTCTCTAATCGAATATGCGTCAACAATGTGATGCCTTGAGTAAGACATAGGAAGCAGTTGTCTCGCACTGGTGAGGCCTTAGCTGGAATATTGTGTCCAGTTCTGGGGACCTCATGGGAGGAAAGATGTGGACGAATTGGAGAGAGCCCAGGAGAGAGCAGCAAAAAGGAGAAAAGTTTAGAAAACCTGACCTCTGCGGAAAAGTTTAAAAAAATTGGGCATGTTCAATCTTGAAAAAAGAAGACCCAGGGGGACCTGATAAATCTTCTGATATGTTAAGGCAGGGGTGGGCAATCATTTTAGATGGAGAGCTACTTCACTAATTTTTGAAGTGGCCCCAGGCTGCCCCAGAAGGGGTGGGGCCTCTGGTGAAAGGGGCAGGGCCAGGACACTTCTATGCTCCCCCTCCCACAGACGCTGATTGGCCTGAGGGTAGGGGAGCATGTGAAGTCTTTGCCCCCTCCCCCTCCACTGCCTAGAGAGAACTGCCAGGTGTTCTGAACAGCTGACGGTTCCCTCTAGGCACCCGCCTCCTTGCAGGGCAGGAGAAGACTTCACACACTCCCCCTACCCCCAGGTCCATCAGAGTCTGGGGGCGGGAGGAGCATGCAAAGTCTCTCCCTGCCCCCGCCCTGTAAGGGGCACGCGGCGCTTGCAGGGTGGGGGTAGGGAGCAAGAGACTTGAGGCCCTGATTGGGGGCAGGGGAGTGGTAGGGCGTCGGCGGGCCAGATCCACCCACTTGGCGGGCTGAATCCAGCCCACAGAGGCCCCTTTGCCCACCCTTGTGGTAAAGGCCGTTTATAAAGAGGGCAGGGACCAGTTCTTCTCCATGTCCACTGTAGAGAGAACAAGATGTCACAGGCTTTATGTGCTGTGGGGGAGATTTAGGTGAGAGATTATGAAAGACTTTATGACCATTCAGTTTGTTAAACCCTAGAATAGGCTTCCAGGGGTGGTTGTGAAATCTTCTCCCAACTCAGTGGATGCAAGTGGCTTCCAATGCGTGACTCCTTCCAAAGAGCCCTTAACATGCTGCAAAACTAATGGGAATGAAACATGGCATAAACCAGGTAAAGAAGCTGCCATGGCTACACCAAAGCTTTGGCAACTCCGGAGGAGTGGGGAGGACAGGGAAATGAATTAGCTGATGGACTTACTCACAGGGAAAATTATAATAAGAAGTTAGCTGTCCTGGCTGCTAGTAACAACAGGGATGCAGTTACAAATGGTGCATTGCAAACCTTCTATTCCAGAATTTCTACCGTGGGCAGGTAATGAAGCTGGTGGAATACAACAGGGTTCTTTCAAGGCAACTGAACTCCTACAGATAACTGAAGAACAACGGCAGCAAAACCTAGCCGGATAGGAGCATACATGCAGAGGGAATGCTGGATGCAATCCAGCCCTTGAAAACCAGCAGGATTCTGGGCGTGAATGGATTCCTGGAGGAACTTAAGAGAGGAAAGCTTATAAAGAAATGTTAATGCCTTTGCGTAGGAAAATGTATGAATGAGCTTTGGGTTGTAGTACTTTACCTCCAAGCCTAAAAATAGGGATAATTGATGTAATCCTAAAGCCAGGGAGTGCATGGGTTAACTGCACAAATTATAAACCGAGTACATTAATAAATGGACTCAAAGGAGTCTCTGTGTTAGTCTGTAACTTTAAAAACAGTGAGCAGTCCTGTGGTGCTTTAGAGACTAATACATAAAGGGTACGTCTACACTAGAGCATTAATTCGAGTTATCTTAATTCAAAATAATTCATTCGAATTAAGCTAATTAAACTAACGCATCTACACACAAAAACAATTTCGAAATAGCATTTTGCTATTTCGAAATAGCGTGTCCACACTGAGAGGACCCTGAACCGAAGTTAAGGCTGGCTGGAACCAGTGCTATCAGGGCATCAGGTTAGGACTTAGTGTGTGGAGCTGCTGCCTGAGGCTAACTGAGCTCCATGCTTAAAGGGACCCTACCCCACCCCGGACAGACAGTTCTCAGGGTTCCCCGCTTGCTTGTCTACCTCGATGAGGGACAGCAGAGCAGTCCTGTCTTGGAGTGCCCTGAGTGCCCACACTCGGCACATCACAGCACTCGGCCACATGGAGCCAGAGCTGCGCCTGGGCACGCCGGTGCGTCTCGTGGGGTCGTTGCCATCAGCCTGTCTGCACTTGCTACAGGCTGCCATCCGGGGGGGGTCCATCAGGGGGGCTGTCAGGATCCAGGAGGCCCTGCGGGAGAGCGTCCACCCCCGAGGAGCCCACAGAGCCTCCCCAGTCCTCCCCACCTGGGGGCTCGTGCCCCATTCCTCCCTACGTCCTTCCACTTACCCCTCCCTAGCCCCCCTTCCTGATGTCAAACAAAAGACACGTATGTTCAAAAATAGAAACTGGGTTTATTGAACAAAACTGGGAGGGGATGAACCTCTGGGGAGACTGGGAAAAGGAGGTGGGAGAGGGGAAGAGAGAGGGTGGGAGAGGGCAGGGGGAAACCTGGGAGGAGGGAGCTGGAAGGGGGAAGCAAGGGGAAGAAGGGGGAGGGGAAGCTCAGGGCTCAGGGTTGGGGGTCTCGCTGGACCAACTTGGTTTTCATGCAAACCTGCTCCTGGGTTCGCATGTGGCCTTTGGTGGCCAGGCTGGCAGCTATCCTGCGACAGACGGCCACATTCCTCCATCTAGTGCGGAGATCATGGATGTTGGGGGCATCCCCCCCAAACCTGAATAAGGTCCATGATCTCCACCCTGGACCAGGAAGGCGCCCGCCTTCTCCAGCCCCTGTCAGGCTCCTGGGAGCTGGCAGACTGCTCCTGGGGAGCGGTGGAGGGCTGGCTGCCCGTGGCTTGCTGGCTCATGTTTTGGGGCCACTGGGTCAGGGGCCCTGGTGGCCACTGCTGGCTCTGGGCTGGCAGGCTTGGAGCTGGCACATGCGCTGTGGCCAGAGTCTATCCCTTTAAGGGCTCCGGGGCTGGGGGAGAGGAGAGTAAGTTTTCCTGGTTGTGCCCAGA
This sequence comes from Pelochelys cantorii, assembly GCA_032595735.1. Classification (NCBI taxonomy): domain Eukaryota; kingdom Metazoa; phylum Chordata; order Testudines; family Trionychidae; genus Pelochelys; species Pelochelys cantorii. The sequence goes on from CM064328.1 coordinate 5,116,875, forward strand.
GTGGCCACTAGGGCTCCCTGGGAAGGGCTGGAGGCCCCCTATTTCAAATTAAGTGTCTACACAGCACTTAATTCGAAATAGCTATTTCGAATTTGGCGTTACTCCTCGTAGAATGAGGTTTACCAAATTCGAATTAAGCGCTCCGCTATTTCGAATTCATTTTGAAATAGCAGTTTGCATGTATAGGCCCTATTAAAGTTAATTCGAAATAACAGCTGTTATTTCAAATTAACTTTGCAGTGTAGACATACCCATAGAGTATTATGAGATTTCGTGGGTAAAACCCACTTCCTCAGATGAGCTGGACTGGAAATAACAGAAAGCCAGTTATTTATAACAGGGGAAAAAAGTACCTGTCAATTGTAAGATGGGTGCTAACGAGGCCTATTAAGTGGGCTGGAAATATCCCATTCTTAGCTTTTGATGTAAAAATGCAGTTTTTCAAGACAGAGGAGATCGGCTTTATAATGCAGCATCTAGTTAATGTCTTTGTTCAAGCCCAGTGTCAGATCTGTAGATGAATACCAATTCCACACTCTGTAATTGGCTGGGAAAAAATTCCTTTGTAGAAGAACGGCTACTTGTAAATCCATGATGAAGTGACAAGGCAGATTAAAATGTTCCCCTACAGGTTTATGTGGTGTATGTTACATGTTGCATCAGTAGGGTCAGGGGAATGACTTCTGTGCATGGAACCAACCTCCAGACAGGGGGGCAGAAACTTAGATAAATGGGTGAATATCAAAACCACGGTGCAGTTGCATGAGGCACCAGCTTAAGGGTCTCCCTTTTCTTTTCTGTTCTATCAAATGGCCCGGGAGCCACTAAACGGCAGCAATTCACCTAAATTCCCAGTTACTGGGGTTTTCTATAGGAGGGCAAGAGAGCATGAAGAAAGGCTCTCATCTCATTACAGCTCATTTCAGTTTGGGGGGTGGCATCTGTCTGTAGTCACAAAGCTGCTTGGGGGAGGGAAATGGTGGAAGGACCATAAACAGGAGGCAAGGGGAAATGCAGATGGGAGAAGCGTAGCTCGGGGAAGTAAGGCTGGGACATAGTAAGGAAACTTTGTGAAGGCCTTCCAGTTGTGGAGGGAGCAGCCGCCCATTCAGCCAGATCCTTTTGTGATCTGGTGGTAGCTAGAGAATGGCCGAGGCATGCGTCTGGTGGAGCCTTTGTTTCTTCATCATTCCTGCACGGATTGATGCTCTTCTCTTGCTCTGTGCATGCGAGGATGATTTGTTGCCATTAAGGCCCAATCTGCACCGGCAGCCGCACCATGGCAGCCGTTGTGCTGGAAGAACAACTGGAGCGTGTCCGTGTCGTGCCTAGGCAGGGATCTCAGCTTAGGAATGTATATATTTATGTAAGCCACTGTGGTCACCCCACCCTGCCACAGCCCAATCCCTGAGGAGATCTGTCCCGTACTTCCTGAGCAGAGTCTAACCATGCTGGGTGTGGATGCGAGCAGCCAACCAACTGGGTTTGCAGTAGAACGCGGGGATTAGCCCCCATGTGGACAGAGCCTTGTTTGCTAACCAACACCAGAGCAATTCAGGGGGGCTGGGACAATTTGTACGGTGGGGGCACTGAGAGCCATTGAACCAACCTGCAAACCCTGTCTATGATGGACACCCCATGGCAGGGGGTGCAGCAGCACCATGCCCCCGCACCTCTAGTTCAAGCACCTAACGGAGCAACTCACTTAGAACCCAACTCCACGGGCTTTCTTTGGCTGGCCCAGTGAGCACCAGAGACATGGGCCTGATTTTCAGACACGCTGATTACTTGCAGTCCCCACTATCTTGGCTTGGGGGCCTGGCTGCTTGTGCCCTGCGAGGACTTCCTGTAGCGCATCCTTCCAGGAGTGAAAGCTTTCAAAGGGGATTGACGCATGTGACTGACCTCCCTGGAGCCTTCAGACATCAAAACCTCAGTGCTGAAGGAGGCTGCTGGACTTTTCATAGCTGTGCATTCGGGGACCGATCCAAACATGGTTTTAGATTTAGGGTCCACTCTGCCCCATTTCTTAACTCACTTGACACCCCGCCGCCCCGGAGGTGGTAGGTGTCACAGTGGAAAACATTTCCCCCTTCTTGCTGACGAGGTGGTGCCTAACCTAAAAAATCTTTTGGGAGGCTTTCCTACAAATAATCTCCAGTTTTTCCTACAAATAACCTCCAAGTCCAGTTTAGGACGGCAGGGGACTTGACGACCTTTCGAGGTTCCTTCCAGTTCTAGTGCTCTATGATTCTATGATTTCTCCGGTAAGGTACAGTTTGGAGTCCAATAGGTGGAGTCTGCTAACTGCTGCTTTTTGTTAGCATGTTTCCCTCGCACCCTAGCTGCATCCTTCCCTTGAGTTTCAAGTCCTTTTACGCGGTAATCTCTTTGCCGATGAATTTGTGGCGGTCCCTTACTTTTTAAGCCATACGTTCTCCTTCCAGCTAACCGTGGCACGAGAACTAGTTGTGTATTTTTTTACAGTGGCGTCACTGGGCCAAAATAACATTAGGGGGGAAAAAAGAGGAATGGGTGAGAGATTCAAAAGGCTGTTTTTGGAGGAGGAGCGAAATGCTCTGAAATGGATTTCTGGTGTTCCTTGTGCCACAGAACCTTCGTCCCACCTCACTGGAGGGATGGCACTAGCCTACGACTCAAGAGATGGAGGGTCATTTCCCTGGTTTCCCGGAGTTTTCCTGTTTGGCTTTGGGCAGTTCATTGAGTTTGCAGGGACTGGGCTTATAAATATCCGAGGCAGAGAGGGTGTGCTGTGGCCGTGGTGCATTCCACTCTGTAGAGCTGCTACCTTAACTGGCACCAGGCTCTTAAAAGCCCTCTGGCCCTAACATGAGATGAGCAGCCAAGGCAAACGGTACCCAGGATTCCCTCGCTTCTTCCCCCTCCTCTACCTTTCTTTTTTTTGTTGTTTTTGGGGTTTTTTTTTTCAATTTTAGGGATTCCAGAGTGTATTGTGGCTGACACAGATTTGTAGCCATCACCATGGAAACAGAGAGAGGCCTGTTGTATGCGGCGCGTGTTCATTGTGAAGTTTCTGATTTCGGAGAGGCGGGTGGATTTCTTTCCACTGTTTTATGATTTCCTGGAGAAGAATCAGGGCTTCTGAATATCCTCTCCCCCTCCCCCATCCCATCCCCTTCTCCCCCACTCCCACAGGTTCTCCGTGCCTTCTGCTCATCAGCTCCTGAACTGTTCTCCTTGGCCCAAATTCAATGGGCACTTCACTCTGGTCGGTCAGGCCTCTCCTGGCCATACCTCTCCCCTGCCTGTCTGTCAGCCCCACAGCTATTTCTACCACCCTGCCCTCTCTCTGTAGACCCTGAGGATTCCAAAGTTAAGAACATAATCCTCATAAGAACGTAAGAACGGCCATACTGGGTCAGACCAAAGGTCCATCCAGCCCACGATCCTGTCTGCCGACAGTGGCCAATACCAGATGCCCCCAGAGGGAGGGATCACACAGTTGCTGTTGTTTGTGCTGTGGTAGCCCCCTCCCATCCCCATACTGCTAGGTGCTGCACAGATACATGGTAAGGCCAGGTCTACACTAGACCTGGAAGATCGGGTTAAGGTATATAACTGCAGCTATGTAAAATACGTCTCTGGAGTCGGCTTGGTGCCATTCTCACAGAGGGAGGTCGACAGGAGCAAACGCTCCCGTCAACTTCCCTTACTCTTCACAACTGCCAGGAGTACCGGCGCCGACCAGAGCAGCCCTCAGCATTCAATTTAGCAGGTCTTAGCTAGACCTGATAAATCAAACGCTAGAAAATTGATCTCTGGCATGGTAAGTATAGATGTGGCCTAAAAGACAGTCCTGACCCCGTTGTGTCAGGCCCTGTATACACACATCCCAGGCCAGTGGTTTAACCCCAAGCCAGTTGTCTGTAGAGAGAGCTTATGCTGAAACTCTGCATTTTTTTGAAACAGCTTCAGTTGCAACGAACTGGGATGGGCAGTTTCTAGAACAGTGGCAGCAGTAAAGCCTTCCTGCCATAGAGGCAAAGGAAAGGAATCCCTCTGATTTATAAAATGGTAAAGAGACATATTGTCAATGGTGATAGTCTGAATTAGGAATGTAAAATCTTGGTTAATCCATTAAACCTTAGGTTTATCTAGTTAACTGATAAAGCAAGATCTTGCTCCCACCCAGCTCCCCACAGCTCACTGGTCTGCTGCTGCCAGCCTCACCATGTGGAGCAGCCATGGGGGGACTGCTCCTGGGTACTGGTTAACCAGTACCACGTAAGCATCACCTGGTTAGGGTGATACTTACCAGGTAACCGGTTACCCGTTCACATCCCTAGTCTGAATGTAAGACCAGGAGTCAGAAGGTCCTGAATTCGAGTTTTGACGCTACCTTTGGCTTTAGGCGAGTCTCTTCCTCAGTTTCTTCCTGTGGAACTCACTGCCACAAGAAAGCGCAGAGGACAAGTTTCAGAAAGGGACTGGGTGCTTAATGGACAACAAGCACCTCCAGAATTATAACTGTCCTTTCTAACAAGCCTTCTGGAAGGGATACTACGCTTCCTCCTTTAGGGTTTAGACCAGGCTCTAGCGATTAGGGGTCAGGATAGATACAACCTGATAGATGGAGCAACATATCCCACATCGGCTACGGTGGGGTTCTGACACCTTCCCCTCAAGCATTGGCACTGGCCATTGTCAGAGGCAGGCTACTGGATGAGATGGACCTTGGGGTTCAGCAGTCTAGCTGCCCCCGTGTTCTCTGCATTGTCTGTAACATCTGCAGGACTCCCTGCAGGCTGGGCTGGGCTGGGCTGCCAGGCCTGTGTGTGCCACAAATGCACAAAAATGTCACTGCAAATCGGGGGTTGCACAGCTATTCACAGGAGATGCGTGGCACCTCTCTGCTTCTACTGCAGCTTGTTTGTGGACGTGACAAAAATGAGCACATTTCTTGAGGGGAAGGTGGGGGGGATGGGACATGGTGTTGGATGGGTAGGAATGGTGTCCCTAGCCTCTGCTTGTCAGAGGCTGGGAATGTGGTGACAGGGGAGGAATCACTTGATGGTTCCCTGTTCTGTTCACTCCCTCTGGGGCGCCTGGCATTGGCCACTATGGGCAGACAGGACACTGGGCTAGATGGACCTTTGGTCTGACCCAACATGGCCGCAGTTATGTTGGCTTTTGATCAAGTGGAACCTTAGAACCATGCCAGTGTGCGGGAGGGGCCAGTGGCAGTACACAGGCAATAGGATCTGTGAGGTAGGCCTGTCAGATGCGCAACGTGTACTACTGGGCCTGCGGGCCGGATCTGGTCTGCCAGGGTCAGTTCCCGGCAGGCCGCCACCACTATCTATACGTGTGCCTCGGCAGGTACGTGCGACTGCGGCTCCCATTGGCTGCGGATCGCCGTTCCTGGCCAATAGGAGCTGTGGGTAGCAGTGTGCCGGTCTGTGCTACTTCCTGCTGCTCCCATTGGCTGGGAATGGCTATCAGGCCAATGGGAGCTGCGATCGCTGGTACCTGCAGAGGCACCGGCAATTATAGCTGCAGCGGCCCACCAGGGACGAACCCTGGGGAACTGTTGTCGTTTTACTGCCCAGCCCAGTGTACTGGGTTAGAACGATCTTCAGCCAGTTCTAATTGCCATGCTCTTCAGTATTCCTCCTACCAGGGCCTTGAGGCCAGGCCTCACGTCAGCTGGCGCCAAAGGGCAGCAGCTCTTGGGCCCTTGGCAAAATGCTGCCCGGCTGCTTTCATTCCTGGCAGGGCTGCTCCCCCACACAGAGCCCCTCCCGCAGATGGCTGGGTGTGGTGCGCTGCTCCGGGTGTTCCCCAGCCACGTTTCAGGCCTGGCTGAGAGCATCGTTCATTGCCCACGCACTCAAGCCAAAGCCTGCAGTGAGGCGACAGACCAGTGCTGGTGATGTCTAGATTGAGCCCACCCGCTCCCGACAGAGGTGGCCTGGCCTTGCTTTGTCAGACCCCCTGGGCCTTGGGCCTGTTCTCTAGCTCAGCGGCCCCCAGACGTTTGAGGGTTGTATTCCCCTGGCCCCTGTGTGTGCCCTGCTGGGGCTGGGAGTGGTGCCATGACTCTGACACAGCTGGGGGGTGGGTCTGGAGCCTGGGGCCAGGAGCGGGACTGTGGCCAGGCGCCGAAGCTGGGGGAAGAGGCCGGAGCACAGCTTCAGTCAGGCTGCAGGGTGGGGCCAGCAGCCAGGCCCACAACCAGACGTGACTCCGCTCCCAGCTTCGACCCCAGCCTGGGCCAGAAATGGAGCCATGGCCAGCGGGCGAGGCTGGAAGCCGGTGCAGATCCTGGAACTAGGGACACATCTGGGGGTGGGAAGGGACTGGGTGATGCTCCTTCCCCGCTCTCCGCGGTGATGGGTCTGGGCCCCACTGTTTCCTCCCAGACTTTCCTCCATGCTCCCTGAGGGCCAGGGGCACACTCCCGAGTTTGGGGACCTCTGACCGAGCTCATTCACTGCCACCTAGATCCCAGCATCTGCCGAGCTGAGCAGTTCTCTGGCCCAACGGAGCCAGGAGCCTCGTGTAGACACATCCGACAGCACATAGGCTGCTTCCCTGAGGCATCGTCTCCCTAGTCCTTTCACTGATGGCAAATACTATGCCCTGCGTTGTGGGGGTGCTCATGAGGCGATGTGAATGGCTCTGAGGAGGCTTCTCCCTGACCCTGGGAAGCCATGTTGCAAGTGGCTAGCTCCAAAGGCGATATGGACTGAGCGGTCCTTACTGGGATACTACGGGCTATTACCCTGGCTCATCCCATTGGCTCTGAGCCAGAGGTGTGAAGCAAAGCCGCCGCGAGGTGTCTTTGATTTCCGTGCCGTGCCATGTTCTACGCTCACACGGCTGGTGTCCACTCAGACTTCCCGGGTGCACCCGGCACAAAGGAAAAGCCCTTCCCCCACATGAAAAACCCCTTATTCAACCGGTGTGTGAGAGCGTCTCGCGTACAAACCGAAAAGTGGAGTCTCCCAGGGGCTTGTTTGCGCTGTACCGGGTCTGACAGCTCTTCTCTTGTGGTTGTTTAATCCCAACAACGGGACCACACGTCGGCTTCCCCATGGACACAGTGTCCTCACTCTGCTAAACAGCTGTGTCTCTCGGGGTGCGTAGGAAGCTGAAGGAACAGAAGCCCGTTTCTCCTCTCAATCGAACGCTGAGCTGCAGAAAGGTGGGAATGCTCTAAGAACTCAGGAGGCGATTGAATATGTGGGTCTGGAACTGTGGCATAAAAGGCAGAGGCAAATATGGTGCGGAGTTGGATCTGTTCAAGGTCGAACATCATTGCGTTATCATGTCCCTGGACGGAGGCCCCTTGAATTAAGGGTTAACTGAATTAAGCCTCTTTACATAAAGCACTGGACTCTTAGGGCATGTCTACACAGCAGAGCTAAAGTCGAATTAAACTACACAACTTGAGCTACGTCAAATGCGTAGCTGAAGTCGAAATAGCTTCACTCGACTTTTGGTGCGGTCTGCGCTGCAGGAAGTCGAAGGGAGAACACTCTTCCTCCAACTTCCCTGACTCCTCATGAAATGAGGGTCACAGGAGTAGGAGTAAGAAGTCCTCCAGATCAACATTATTTCGAAATAACAGCTTGCCGTGTAGACGCGCTCTGTTATTTCGGAATAACGTCAGCTTTTCCAAAATAACGCTGCTGTGTAGACTTAGCCTGAATGTCGAGTGCAGTCAAATACCAGGCTGTCATTAAGGTATTCATTCATGTCCTGGAAGGAGGGCTTGCCTGACAGAGGTCGCTGGGGAATTGCTGGACTGACTTTTCTGTCTCCGCGGATGGGAGCTCCCCCTACCAGTTCCCCCCAGAAATGGATGGCTGCCTTATTCACATGTGGAAGGGACCCAGTTCAACCTCATACACATGTGCCAATGGAAATTAAAAGTCCCGTCCCAGACCTGGGTGAGGTGGCAGCAGCGGGAGAACAGCATCGGCCCCGTTCGACCCTGGGTGGGACCCTGCCCACACTGCACCCGTTTGGTTAAGCAGGAAACGCAGCCTTGTATTTTCCAGTGCTTTGGAGCTTCGTTATTGCCACGTGGTTGTTGTAAGGGTCCTACGTCTGGGTTATTAGAAAGCATAAGTGCTGGCTTCCTATTTTCCCTGGGGATGCTCCACCCTGCCCCCACCCCACCTGGACCCCAGCCCTTCCTGTCTCCACGCCCACCCTGCCTCTTTCTGCCCCCTCCCTGCGCATGCCCTGTCCCGGCTCCTCCCCCTCCCTGCCAGTGCCTCCTGCTCGGGCAGGCGGGAGGCACAGGGAGGGAGGGAGAAGAGTTGATCTGCAGGGTGGGAGGCACTGGCGGGGCGGGGGAGGTGGCTCCTGGCGGGTGCTAAGCATGTACTACATGTTTCCCATGGGGCCAGCCCCTGTGTGAGAAAGACAAGATGGGTGAGGTAACACCAGGTATTGGAGCATCTTTGGCTGGTGAAAGAGAAGAGCTTTGGAGCTTACTCAGGCGGGCCTGCCAATGGGGGGAGGAGGGTGCAACTGCCCTGGGGGCTGGCAATTCAAAAGGGTCCCAGCTACCACTACTGCAGCAGCAGCTGGCACCCTGAGCCCTTTAAATCACCATAGGAGCCCCAGGCAGCATCCTCCAGGACAATTGAGGACTGGCTCTTCCCACCCTCCTGCTCCAGGCCCCATCCTTTCTGGGAGCACAGAGCCACCCCCTCCCCCATGGGTGGCAGGTGAAGCAAAGCCCCGCCCCTTCTGCCCAAAGCCACACCCATTCCCCAAGGCCATGCCCCTTCACCACCTTCTGCCCCTCCTCCCCCCAAGCCAAGCCTCACCCAACCCCAGCTGAAGACCAGGGCAGTGCGGCTGTAGCCTTCTGTGGTCACCAGCAGCTGGGCAGTGTAGGCAGTTTTGGGAAGGCAATGCCTTCCCTTACCTACATTCCCAGCCACCCATGCCCTCCCCCCACCTTGCCTCGGGGTCAGCTCCCCTGTCTTCCGCTCTTCCTGCCGATTCCTTGGCACCCCTGCACTGCCTTTTCCACGTGGCATTTGAGAGAGAAGGGCGCGGTTGCCAGGAGAAGACATTAAATCCAGGAGAGAGACCCCCTGGTTGGCGCTGGCCACTCTGTGAGGGTCACAGGAAGATGAAAGGGGTTTTCCTGGAAGGAATACCTCAGGCAGCAACACTTGCCTGTCTCCACTTACTGTCCTGCCTTTGGAGGCCAGACAGGGAACGTAACATTACCCAAAGGTGTTAGTGCAATTACAGGAGAGGGGTTTTTTGCCACGTGGCGCAGGAACCTACCCCTACGGAGATGGGTCCGGGGCAATGCAGCCACTGCCACTTTCTAGTGTCAGGAGAGCGCTGGAATTCCTAGGAGTAATTTCCCCCCTTTCCAGGGAACGTCAGGCCAGGCAGGAAGCAGGTGCTAGGTTTGTCACTTGAAAAACGGAGAATGTTGCCCCTGGGGTTCGGCAAAACTGCCATGAACAGCTGCGCAAGCTGTAGACAGAAGCATGGTATCATACTCTCCCCCTAGGCTCAGGTCCAGGGTATCTTGTCCAGAAATGGCACCTTCCCTCCCCACCCCCACCCCCACCCCGCAAAAAAATGCTGTTTGCTTCTTTTCGCGGCAGGCCTAGGCAGGAAATTTAGAACAAGAAGGGGCTCTCCCGTCCTGGCTGGTCCTAGTGAGACCCCACCTGGAAGACAGTTTCAATTCCAGTCATGGTGGGTAGTGAGTTCTTACTCACAAGTCACACAGGTAGAAATCCTGGGCCCCCTAAAGTCAATAGCAAGGCTCTAATTGCCTTTTATATGGCGATGTAACGGGGCTAGCCCCTAAGGCCAAAAAGGACCATAGAGAAGTCCTCCAAGCAGCTAGATTGGCTAGGAAGAAACCAGCCAATCAGAGGCCAGGAGGAACTATATAGGAAACTGCAGGACTAGCAGCAGCTTAGTTGCAGCCCTGCCCTGGAAGGGAGAAGATCAGGGTGGGCAGGCAGGCAGGCAGGCAGGCAGGCAGGCAGAATGAATGAACCAAAGACAGCCCAGTGGGGAGCCGTTTAGAGCAGTGTCTCCAGGAGAAGCATCCCTGGAGGCACCACTCTCCTACTGAGTGGGGAAACAGACAAGAGAAATGGATTGAACTGGGCGGCAGGGGAGGGATGACGGGAGGATTCCCTGTTGTGTTCAATCCCTCTGGGGCACCTGGCATTGGCCACTGTCGGAAGACAGGCCCCTGGGCTAGATGGACCTTTGGTCTGACCCCATCGGGCCGCTCTTAGTTTTCAAGCACCTGCCCGTAGGGCAGGAACCGCCGTGACTAACATTTGTCACATGACCTTTGTTCCCTCGTCTCTCCACAGGGGCGAGTGGTTTTGTTCTGGAATTTTAAAAATATTTTTAAAATGTTGCATAGACCAGGCCCCGCCGCTCAGGGAAGGCAGGTCCGGGATGTCTGCCTCGCACCTGATGCAGAAGGCGGGGTGGTTGGTGAGGGCCCTTACTTCATCCCACTGTCTCAGGCCGGCCCTCAGAAAACCTCAGTCACCGGCCCAGCTGGGCTCTACCCTTGTTCTAGAAAGTTCCGTTACGCCAAAGGAGCCATGTTGTCTTCATCCCGGAGCATTAGGCGATGTTTTGGGTAACCCGAGTCAAGCCATTGAGTGCCCGGGGATGAGGCCTGAGACTTTGTAGAGTGGGGGTGCTGAGAGCTAGCTAAGGAAAGTGTAATGCAGTGGATCCCAGACTTTTTACCTCATGCACCCCCCTTAACCCTCTCCAAGCCTCCTGCCCACAGATCCATGGCTGGGGCCACGGCTGGGGGCAGGTGCGGAGCTGGCTGCTGGGATGCCAGGAGAGGAGTCCCGGAGCTAGGGCCAACAGTCAGCATCCTGCATCCTGGACCCAAGCTCCGGGCACAGGGCAGGGGCTGCGGCAGGGTGTGGAGCCCCATGCATGGGGCTGGGAGGGTGCAGAGCCCAGGGCCGGGAACAGAGTCCTGGGCATGGGAACCTTGGACGCAGGCTGGCCGGGTGGGGGGGGCTTGCAGCACCCTCACACTCATAACACCTCAGACTTGATTTAATGTGCTGTAAGAATCCAGTGGGGGGAGAATTCAGACAGTAACTTCTGCTTAAAAACCCTGAGGACGTTGGTGTGCCCAAGGCAGAAAATCGCAACTGTTTAGTTTCAAGCTGATCCAGAAGAATGGCAAGAGACCCATTTTCAGAGTACAGTGAGGTGAAGATTTTTCTTTGTAAGGTCAGACTTAAAGCCCCGCCCTAAAACTCAGAACTGCTGCATGAGGGAGGCCCCTTCTGCCGTCCTCTGAAGCGGGTGACCCATGCTTCGAACCCTGGGAACGGGAGAAAGGGCCATTCAGCGCGTAGATGGAAGCGCAGAGGGAGAACTAAAAGAAACCCCACTGGATGGCATGAAGCGGAGAGGAAATTAGGCCACTGGGAGCCAATAACAACCGTGAGCCGTAAAAACCACTGTCGCAATTAACTTTTTTAACACTCGTCACGTGCTTCTCTGCTCCCGACCACCCCACAGCATCTCCGGCAAACGGTGAGAATGGCGGGTGATGGATCTGAGGTGAATTCGGTCCTTTTTTTTACATGGTCGCCTGAGGGGAAAATCGTTCAGGGCTTGGGTTTTTTACAAGCCCACATCTCTGTGGGTAAGAAAACCAAACAACTGGAGGAGGCTAGATCGTAACCATGTCCAAATTCTCGGCTTTTGGATCCAGCTCCCTCATCGGGCCAATTTTACAGGGCTAGGCCTCAGCCATGGAGTTCTGAGGCAGGACTGGAGTTTGAACCTCGCCAGTGTTTGGTAAGAGGAGAGGGGCATCAGTTTCAGAGCGGTGGGCTAGACTTCTGCCCGGGAGAGACTTCTCTTCCCCATGACTCTCAGCCCTAGAGATTTTTCATCTGCTCAGCCCAGGGGAGCTGGAGATGAGGCCAGGAAGGAGCTGGTGAGAGCTCACTGATACTGGCAGCTCCTCTGTGCTGGCCCTAGTGTGAATTAGAGGAGTCTAGGGGCCAGACTGGCTTAGAGTTTATAGGAGGAGCTTGTAAGTGGAGAATCATAGACCCATAGGATACTAGAACTGGAAGGAGGCTTGCGAAGTCGTCAAATCCAGGCCCCTGCCCTTACGGCAGGATCAAGCACCGTCTAGATCATCCCTGACAGGTGTCTGTCTAACCTGCTCTTAAATATCTCCAGTGATGGAGATTCCACAACCTCCCTAGGCAACTTATTCCAGTGTTTCACCACCCGGACAGTCAGGAATTTTTTCCTAATGTCCAACCTACACCTCCCTGTGGTCCACTTGGCCCCAACACAACTGGGCAGAGCATCTAGTGCAGAAGCCTGGTGTTACAATAGCGGAGAATGAGGGGAGCTCTTTGATCTGCAGGGCCCTGCTCGGTTGTCCATGGAGGTCAATGGCTGGACTTCCACCCAGTGAGCATAGACCAGGCCCCAGGAGAGACTGAGAGGTTTGAGGGCCGGTGAACAAGAGGAGGAGGGAGAGGCAGATCAGGGGAGGAGAAGTGCGAGTGCCTGGTGCACCCCTCTCGCGCCTTCTTCCATTGCTCGTGACGTAACTACAGCAGCATTAAAGGAGACGTCACATGGAGCTGCGAGGCCAGGTGCCTGCTGGTGACCATTGAGAGGGTATGCCCAGGAGATGCTTCAAATGGCAGAACTGAAGGTCTAAAAGGGAAGTTCCCTTAGCTTAGGGCTGACGGGGACTTCGCACGTGATCCTTAACCCCTTTGTTCCTGCAACGGCCAAGATCCCTTGTAGACGGTATGGGCTTGTCTACACTTATAATGCTGCTTATAATGTAGTACAGCTTGAACCTCTCTAGTCCAGCACCCTCGGGACCTGACCGGCCCACGGGAGGTCAATATTGTCTAGCAGCATTGCCAACACTTCCACTGCTGACTGGGCTCTTAGAAGGCATTGAAGGGTAAGTTAGAGCTAGATGACAGCACTGAACACTGAGAGCCAGGACTGGGGGCTGTAAACAAACTTTATGGGACTGCAGGAAAGTTGGCCACCCCCATGATAAGTGGACATCTGCCTCACTAAAATCATGCCAGACCCTGGATGTTGCCGGGCCAGAGAGTGCTGGATTAGAGCATGCCAGATTAGAGAGTGCTGGACCAGAGAGTGCTGGACCAGAGAGGTTCAACCTGTACTTCAGTGAATGTTACCAACGCTGACGGGAGAGGGTCTCCTGTTGGCGTAGGTTATCCACGTCCACGAGAGGCGGTAGCTAGGTCAACAGGAGAATATTCCCGTCAACCTAGCACTGTCAGGTCCGTGTACCTGACCCCTGGCAGGGGTCAGGTCAGTGTAAGTGTGTCGTGCAAGGATGTGGGATCAAGTTCGCATCCTTTTCATGCCCGTGACTGACACATACCTACCTCATTCCCTAGTGTAGACCAGGACTGCCGTGCCAGGGGACTTACCAACCTGCGGCGGCATTCCTGCGCCGAAAAGGACTTGGAAAGTATTTCCTAACTTCTAGTCGAGTTAAGAATATCTTTGCCCTATTGCAATGGAGCTGCAATGTTTCCTGAGATGCGCCTGGCACGACAAGATGCCTGCTACCTCCAAGTAGCCAAGAGAGAGCACTAATTAACCTCCCTCATTAGCAGCGCGCCAATAAAAACAGTAGCTCCCCCTCCCCCTGAGAGACTTACAGAATTAATCACCTCCAAAGCGATGCCACAAAGCAGCAATAGTAAATCCAAATGACAAACACCCTGCCCTGCCCGCATAATTGTCTTTCTATGCACTCCCCCACCATCAGCTTCCCACCGGTTCTCCCTCAGCCGTCAGATATCTCATAAGTACACTGGGTCACTTACCCCTCCCTTGGATGGTACATTCTCTGGCAAATGCATTGGGGGGACATGGACATTTTGTGAATTCGGGTGGGGACCCCTTTTGAATTGCAAGGTCCCAGGGCTTTGTCCAGCTGGGACTTAAATACCTCTAGGGACGGAGATTCCACCCCCTCCCTAGGGAGCCCATCCCAGTGCTTCCCCAGCCGCCTAGGGAAATCGTTTTTCCTACTAGCCAACCCAGCCCACTGCATCCTGAGCCCATTGCTCCTTGTTCTGCCCTCCGTCACCACTGAGAACAGCCTCTCTCCATCCTCTTTGGAACCCCCCTTCAGGAAGTTGAAGGCTGCTATCAAATCCCCCCTCGCTCTTCTCTTCTGCAGACTAAACAAGCCCAAATCCCTCAGCCCCTCCTCGTAGGTCATGTGCTCCAGCCCCCTCATAATAATTGTTGTCCTTTGCTGGACCCTGTCCAATGCGCCCACATCCTTTGTGTAACGGGGGCCCCAGAATTGGATGCAACACTCCAGATTCTGTCCCTGCTCCTCCGCCTATACTTCCGAGACAAGAGTACGGTTCTGGTATGGAGAAACAGGGACCAGCCTGTACAGCCATTGCTAATACAGTACCATATGTAGCCTTCTAAATGCAGTATGGGAGTGCAGGATATTCCCAGCCCAGGGCAACTGCTTTCCCCAAATCTCTCGGTTTGGAAATCTGTGTTTTTTCCCCCCTAGATATTTGTTTGCATTGCAATAGCTCCCATCTGAGATCTAGGCTCGGTGCTGTACATATGTGCCCCACACACCTTCTGGGTGTGTTCATTGTCCCATGGAGTGGCACTGAGCCCTCTTACAGAGCGAGAACAAGTTTGCTCTGCAGCCTTAGCAGAGAGCCAGCTGGCTTTTTGCTCAGGCTGTAGACTCCCGGACTAAGATTGTTACTGTATTGTTCTGGGAGTTGGGGTTTAGTGAGTGGTTCGGATGGTCCTTAGTTCTTGGGGGTTTGTTCCATTGCCTGGGACCTGCCCCTTAGATAGGTCTGTTTCTTGCATGGACAAGCTTTGCCCCTGTGGAAGGAAATCCCATTATACAAGAGGAGTGGAGGTGTCGAACAAATACCAGGTACATTTCTTCCCATAACATAAGAACTAGCGGTCACCAAAGGAAATTAATCAGTAGCAAGTTTAAAACAAAAGTATTTCTTCCTGCAGTGCATAGTCAACCTGTGGAACTCCTTGCCAGAGGATGTTGTGAAGGCCAGAACTTGAACAGGATTAAAAAAAGAACTAGATAAATTCATGGAGAGTAGGTCCATCAGCGGCTATTAGCCAGGATGGGTAGGAATGGGGTCCCTAGATTCTGTTTGTCAGACTCTGGGAATGGGCAACAGGGAAGGGATCCCTTGATGATTCCCTGTTCTGTTCCCTCCCTCTGGGGCACCTGGCATTGGCCACTGTCGGCAGACAGGACACTGGACTAAATGGATCTTTGATCTGACCCAATATGGCCGTTCTTATGTTCTGTCCCTGGCAGCCCAAGGCTGTGTCTACACTTGCACTTGTTCACCAAAACTTTTGTTGTTTATGGGGTGCTTAACCCCCATCCCTCATGAATAACAAAGCTTTGCTGTGGCCACTGTATGTGTGAAGGCTCTTTTGTTGGGTGGAACGCTCTCCTGCCGACAAAGTGAAACCCTCTCACTGGGCATAAAAGCATTTTATTGCCAAAAGTGCTGACAAACATCATTCACACATGCTGCCTAGTGTAGACATACCCCAAGAGTTGCTTTCCATGACTGGAGATATTTAAGAGCAGGTTGGACACACACCTGTCACGGGTGATCTAGATGGTGTTTGGTCCTGCCGTGAGGGCAGGGGACTGGACTTGATGACCTCTCAAGGTTCCTTTCATCTCTAATATTCTGTGATTTTAAGATCCTTCCTCTCAAACAATAATCCCATCACCTTTCCCCCATCACACCATATTTCAAGAAAGATGTGGAGGAATTGGAGAAGGTCCAGAGAAGAGCAACAAGAATGATTAAAGGTCTAGAGAACACGAGCTATGAGGGGAGACTGAAAGAATTGGGTTTGTTTAGTTTGGAAAAGAGAAGACTGAGAGGGGACATGTACTTAAAAGGGTGTCACAGAGCGGAGGGTGAAAAATAGTTCTCCTTGGCCTCTGAGGATAGGACAAGAAGCAATGGGCTTAAACTGCAGCAAGGGAGGTTTAGGTTGGACTTAAGGAAAAACTTCCTAACTGTCAGGACGGTTAAACACTGGAATAAATTGCCTAGGGAAGTTGTGGAATCTCCATCACTGGAGATATTTAAGAGCAAGTTGGACACACACCTGTTGGGGATGATCTAGACGGTGCTTGGTCCTGCTGTGAGGGCAAGGGACTGGATTCAATGACCTCTTGAGGTCCCTTCCCGTTCTAGGATTCTATCGCCCCTAAATGGCCCATCACGAGAAGCTCTTTGCCTGAAACAGCTTTGGGATTAGTCAGAGGCAACGCCACGCAACAGGCCTCAGTCAGTTCCTGACACCATGAAGGCCTGGGATATAAGGGACTGAATTAAAGGGGAAGGGAGAAAAAAGTGTGTTCAGTTTCTCTCCCCTGAGATCTGATTTGACGTTAAGCGTTTTCATCTTTGGCGTGAGCATTAACAGCCGATCTGCAGCCCCGGCTCTCTTCGTTGCTTTGCCAAGCAGCTGTCCTTCAAAGAGACCGGGGACCCCCTGCACGGAGCGGGATGAATAGAGAACAGTGGCAGCGCTCAGGAATCTTGCTACAATTCAGCCTCGTAATGAGGGCCCGGAGGAGAGGACGAGTGTTCTTCCCTGGCTCGTGGTGCAGTCACATGATCCGCACAGAAAGAGGCTTTTTCCCTTCCTCCTGGCGGCACGCAGACATCAAGAGCGTTTGAGGTGGGAGTGGAACTGTCCTGGACTCCTGCAGACTTTCGTAAGCTCCTGGTGCCCGTCTGTCTAAAGAGGAAGGGGACTGAAATATCCAGCCGGGTGTGGTGGCCGGGTGTGAGTCACGATCATTAGTCAGTGTCGTTTAAAAATCGATGCTGCTGTATTTCTTTTGCTCCCTCTGGGTTCCACGGCACGGAGCACTACAAGAGGAGAAAGCTAATAAGAGGGGAGTGACAGGACAGAAAGGCAGGCAGAGCTTTTCTGAATGAAAGGAGGCTCCAGGATGCATGACAGGCTTGGAAGGGGGAAGACCCTCGGCAGGTGGAAAGCCTTAATGGCCACATGTGGCCAGGACTTTACACTGAAGCTGTCACACGGCAGTGATATTGGCCCCTGGTGTAAACCAGCCTAGACCCAGTGACCTCAAAATGGAAACGGCACATTTAATTGTGGGTGGGTCCAAATGTTTTGGTCGACGTGAAACGAAGCTTTTTTGTTTGTTTGTTTGTTTGTTTGTTTGTTTGTTTGTGGAAAAATCCAGAATGTTTCTGTATCAGGTTGACCCAAAATAAATGTTTTCACACTTGCACCCAAGCTGAATAGTCAGTCATGATACGTCTACACTATAAGCCACGGTCGTATAGACACAGAAGGCTTGTCTACATTTGAAATGCTGCAGCCATGGTAGCATCTCAGTGTGGACACTCACCACAGCGAGAGGGCAGATTTGCCACTGAGCCTAGGTCTACACTACAGAGATTTTGCACAAAACCAGCCGTTTTTGCACAAAAACTCGCGGAGCGTCCATACCTCAAGCGTGTTTTTGTGCAACTAAAATGAAAGAACAGAGAGGTTTTTTCTGGTGTAGGTATTCCTCCTTCTACGAGGAATAACTCCTTTTTGTGCGAGAGGTGTGTGCAGACAGGGAAGATGGTTTTTTTGTGCAAAAAGAGGCAATCGAAAAAAGCAGAGGTGCCCTGGTGGCCATTCTGTAAATAGCAATCAGAGTTTCCTTTCGAGAGAGTATCCATGCAATCTGGACACTCTCTTGAGCAAAAGCACATCGCTTTTTTGATGTGGACACGCTCTTGTGCAAGGAGGTTTTGCAGAAGATCTCTTCTGCCAAAAGCTTCCTGTGCAAGAAGCCAGGTGTGTAGACATAGCAGTCCGGCTAGTGGAAGAATTCCTTTGTCAGCCTAGTTCTGGCTATACTGAGGCTAAGGTCAGCTTCATCATGTCACCTGTAGGAGGGGATTTTTCATCTCCTCAAGGGCACACCTACACTACAGCAGTAAAGTAAGGCAACTATTTGTAACAGCTATTAGGCAGATTTGAACTGGGGACTTCTAGAGTTTAGCAGGGAGCCTCTTCAGCTTGAGCTATAAAGCCTGCTGCTTTTCAGTTTAGGTTGTAGAGCTCCCGAGTTCTTACCTCTCGCTGTACGTGGTCTAAGTGCCACTGCATGGCACAGTGAACCACACTAGGCTGCGTCTAGACTGCAAGCATCTTTCGAAAGATATTTTCGAAAAAGCCTCTTTCGAAAAAGAGCGTCTAGACTACAATCACTACTTTAGAAAAAGCAAGCCGCTTTTTCGAAAGAGAGCACCCAGGCAGTCTGGATGCTGTCTTTCAAAAAAGCACAGTTTGCATTACATAGCGCCTTTTTTCAAAAGAGCACTTTCGAAAAAAGGCATTCTTCCTCGTAAAATGAGTTTTCTGCGGTCGAAAAAACTGCCACGTTCTTTCGATTTACTTTTGAAGGAACGCGGCAGCAGTCTAGATGCAGGGGAAGTTTTCTCGAAAAAAGGCCACTTTTTTTTAAAAAACCCTGTAGTCTAGACACACCCTAGGTGTGTGGGTTACATGTCCACACAGCAAGCCCGTTATTTCAAAATTATTTCGAAATACCAGGCTTCTTATTCTGGAATAATAAACCCTCATGCCACGAGGAATAACGCCGCTTCTGAAATAGCTATTTTGAAATAGGGTGGGTGTGGACGCTCCGCGGCTGCTATTTGGAAATAGCTCCTCCCCAGGGCCATTCAAAGTGATTATTCCCCAGTGCCTCCTGGGGCTCTACATCAAAATAGTGCACCCACATTAGGGGGGCCTGCCTCGGACTGATTTCAAGGCTTCCCTGTAGTGTAGATGTGCTATTTCGAAATCGTTATTTTGGGAGTTATTATTCCAAAATAGCTTATTTCGAAATGCCCTTGAAGTGCAGACATACCCTGAATGATGTAGCTGGGTCGACTTCACTTTTGATGCCAATCCGGCTGCACTTAAGCGACGGCAGGGGTGTATGTGTCGCTGTAGTATGGACACCTCAAAAGGTAGTACGGGTTGGACCTCTCTCAACCGGGACGTTGGTCAGTGAGGGGGCTGGGAATCCAGCCAGGCTGGCTGCAAGGACCCCAGTGGCCGGGAACCCTGCTGAGGGAGTCCAGCTGAGCTGGTGGCAGGTCGGCCAGAACACCAGCAGGTTGCATCTGCCGCGGTGGGGCAGTGGGCAGCTGTAGTAGGGCCAGGAGCCCCGGTGGCAGGACCGTGGCGGGGCTATTGGGGCCGGAAGCACCAGTGGTGGGGCAGTGGTCTGACACGGTGGGGCTGGGAGCTCCAGAGATGGGACCGAGGGCTGCTGTGGCAGGGCAGTGGGGCTGGTGAGGAGCCGTCTGGGAGGTCAGCCAGGAGTGGAGCAGGACTGGGGGGCTGGTGGCAGGGGGGCCAGAAATGACCTCCCCTGGTCTGGCAAAATCCCTTGTTCAGGACCACTCAGGCCCCGAGGGTGCTGGCCCGGGGAAGCCCAATCTGTAGCAGGTCAACAGAAGAATCCGGCAGCATCTACACCTGGCTTGAGGCTGGCTTAAGTGCATTGCTGAAGGTCTGAATTTTTCACAGCCCCAAGTGATGCAGGCAGGTTGCCCTCTCCTGTAGGTGTCCACCAGCTCTTATTTGCACAGCTACGCAGAACATCAGAGAAGGTCGGAGCCTAGTCGCAGCCTCAGAAGATCTGGTGCAGTTCTGGGCTTTGGCACAGGAGTCAGCTTGGGCCAGTCACTTAAGGCACGTCTACACTACAGAGAAGATCGACATAAGAACGGCCAGACTGGGTCAGGCCAAAGGTCCATCTAGGTCAGTTTCCTGTCTGCCCACAGTGGCCGATGCCAGGTGCCTGAGAGGGAGTGAACAGAGCAGGGAATCATCAAGTCATCCCTCCTCTGTCACCCATTCCCAGACTATCAGAGAGGCTAGGGACACCATCCCAACCCATCCTGGCTAACATCCGTTGATGGACCTGTCCTCCATGAATGTATCTAGTTCTTTCTTGAACCCTGTTAAAGTCCTGGTCTTCACAACATCCTCTGGCGAGGAGTTCCACAGGCTGATCTTGAGCTGCATGAAGAAAAACTCCCTTTTGTTTGTTTTAAACCTGCTGCCTGTTCATTTCATTTGGTGACCCCTTGTTCTTAGGTTATGGGAACAAGTCAATAACTTTTCCTTATTCACTTTTTCCACACCACTCATGATTTTATAGACCTTTATCTTATCCCCCTTAGTCTCCTCTTTTCTAAGCTGAAAAGCCCGTCTTTTCATGGGACCTGTCTCAATCCCCTCATCATTTTTGTTGCCCTTTTCTGAACCTTTTCCAATGCCAATCTATCTTTTTTGAGATGAGGCCACCGTCCTCTGGAGGTCTAGTGTTCAATATAGCGGGTCTAGTGTAGCGGGCTCAGGATCTGCCGGTGTTGTGGACTCTTCATTCTGTGAGGAGGAAGGGAAGCCGACGGGAGTGTGTGCCCCCGTCAGCCTCCCACAGTGTAGTACGCTGTGGCGGCTTGGCTTGAAGTAAGCCGAATGCAGCAATGCATTTTGTGCAGCTGGACAATGTACCACAAGCTGTCCTGCCTGGTCTAGCGTAGACCAGGCCTTCAAGCTTGTCCCCATGCTCAACTGGGGTGTGATTTTCAAAGTGCCCTCCCAGGGGTGGTGCGTGAATTGGTCTACGTAGATCCTTCAGTGCTCTTTGCAGCAGGCCTCTGAGACAGTCCACAGGGACTGATAAAAGCACATTCCCGGGCGTTCGAAATCACAGCGCATTCTCCTCACTGTGGAGACGAGCCTTTTGTCGTCTGCCCCATCTGTAAAATGGGGCAGGGGGAGGGATAATCCTTCCGTTCTCTCCCACATCTCAGGGCTGCCAAGTTCTTGGGGACAGAGAGCGTCTCTGCCCGCAGCTCCTAGAGCAACGTGCAGTCTGTAGGTGCTACTGTAAATGAAACCAGAAGAAGAGCGAGGGGGGATTTGATTGCAGCCTTCAACTCCCTGAAGGGAGGCTCCAAAGAGGATAGAGAGAGGCTGGTCTCAGAGGTGGCAGAACAAGGAGCAACGGTCTCAAGTTGCAGTCGGAAGGTCTAGGTTGGAGATCAGGACAAACGATTTCCCTAGGAGGGTGGGGAAGCCCTGGGCTGGGTTCCCTAGGGAGGGGGTGGAATCTCCATCCCTAGAGGTTTTTAAGTCCCGGCTTGACAAAGCCCTGGGATGGGTTCCCTAGGGAGGGGGTGGAATCTCAGTCCCTAGAGGTTTTTAAGCCCTGGCTGGGATGATTGAGTTGGGACTGGTCCTGCTTTGGGCAGGGGGCTGGACTCGATGACTCCTGAGGTCCCTGCCAGCCCTGGGGTTCTGTAATGGAGTTAGCATTTACCCAAGGACAGTCAGAGCCAGAAGCAGAATCTAAAGCACCTGCTACTAGAACTCAAGCTTTTCCTGAGGAAATGACCCCTGTGCCGAGTGCTGTGCGGGCCATGGGGAGTCCTGAAGCCAGGATCCACAGGACAGGGGCTATGCGGGCAGCAACAGTGTAATGGGTGCATCTCTCCTGCTCTCAGCTCGGCATAGCTGGCAGGGTTAGATCTCTTTGGCATGCTGGGTGAAGAGAGCTGTTCGACGGATACAGGAGGCTGGCATGCAAAGTCAAATGAGGCCCTTGTTAATGATAATCAGGAGGCAAGACCAGGCTCAGCCAGTCTGAGTATTGGACTCCTGAAATAGTAATGACAGCTTTGGTAAAAGCATTTCTCTACCCCTTCCACACTGTCGGGACACACACCTTTACCCAGTTCCTAGGGCTCAAGGTGCAACCCTGTTAATTTACACACCCACCCTGCCCAATTCCTAAGGCTCAGGGCGCATCTTCCTGCAGGTTTTGCAGGATCTTTAGGCACTGAAAGAGCCTAACACAGTAATGTCCTTATCCTCTATTTATTGACAATTCCCAAACAAGCAGAATACACATGCTAAGCACACAGTGTCATGCTCACCAACCCTGATAAAGGCAGGCAGACTTCCCCTGTTGGCCAGGCAAGGTCAGCCTCTCTGGATCTTAGCTGCTGCACGTCACAGTTGTGCAGGAGAGTCCTGGAAGCTCTGATCTTAGGCTGGGTCTTGAAGGTGAGTTCTTCTTCTTGGGGTTCCTTGTCTCCCTTTGGTCTTCTTCCAGCTTTTGCTTCCTTCTTTCTGCTTCTGTTACTTCTGATCTTCTTCTTTCTGATCTCCTTCTTGGACCCCAGTTTATATAATGAAACCTGAGTCTTGCTTAGCTGGACCTTAACCGATTATTTTAGTATAATTTTACTAACCAATCATAGAATCATAGAATACTAGGACTGGAAGGGACCTCGAGAGGTCATCGAGTCCAGTCCCCTGCCCTCATGGCAGGACCAAATACTGTCTAGACCATCCCTGATAGACATTTCTCTAGCCTACTCTTAAATATCTCCAGAGATGGGATTCCACAACCTCCCTGGGCAATTTATTCCAGTGTTTAACCACCCTGACAGTTAGGAACTTTTTCCAAATGTCCAACCTAAACCTCCCTTGCTGCAGTTTAAGCCCATTGCTTCTTGTTCTATCCTTACAGGCCAAGATGAACAAGTTTTCTCCCTCCTCCTTGTGACACCCTTTTAGATACCTGAAAACTGCTATCATGTCCCCCCTCAGTCTTCTCTTTTCTAAACTAAACAAACCCAATTCTTTCAGCCTTCCTTCATAGGTCATGTTCTCCAGACCTTTAATCATTCTTGTTGCTCTTCTCTGGACCTTCTCCAATTTCTCCACATCTTTCTTGAAATGCGGTGCCCAGAACTGGACACAATACTCCAACTGAGGCCTAACCAGCGCAGAGTAGAGCGGAAGAATGACTTCTCGTGTCTTGCTCACAACACACCTGTTAATACTTCCCAGAATCATGTTTGCTTTTTTTGCAACAGCATCACACTGCTGACTCATATTCAGCTTGTGGTCCACTATAACCCCTAGATCCCTTTCCGCTATACTCCTTCCTAGACAGTCGCTTCCCATTCTGTATGTGTGAAACTGATTGTTCCTTCCTCAGTGCAGCACTTTGCATTTGTCTTTATTAAACTTCATCCTGTTTACCTCAGACCATTTCTCCAATTTGTCCAGATCATTTTGAATTATGACCCTATCCTCCAGAGCAGTCGCAATCCCTCCCAGCTTGGTATCATCTGCAAACTTAATAAGCATACTTTCTATGCCAATATCTAAATCGTTGATGAAGATATTGAACAGAACCGGTCCCAAAACAGACCCCTGCAGAACCCCACTTGTTATACCTATAACAATCATAACAAACTTACCTAACCAATCATACCCCACCACCTTAATTGATTTACACCTAGCAAAATTAATTATATAGCAGACAGAAACAGTTACAAACCAGACAGAGATCACACAGACAAACCATAGGAAAGTGTAGTGACAATGATCATACGATGCGGATTCCACAACACTCCCTATTGAGAAGCAGTTTCTTGCCAGACAGAATGGTGTGACTTAAGTTTTCTTTACCCATCTTGAGCTCTGTTTCTTTATCTGGTGACAGCGGGGGAGCGATCAGGGCAAAGTCCCCTCCTCACAGCCTAGTGTGACACTTTTTAATACAAAATAGATGGAATGTGAGGATGTGACTCCAGGCCTTACAGCTAATGGCTGCTGCTCTGCAGTCTGGCTGCAGAAGGCAGCTTTGGTTCAGGCCTAGCACAGGCCTTCCAACATGGCCACAGAAAAGCCGTATTGTTACAGTGGAGATACAGTGGCTCGGCTTTTCACACCGGTGTGCCACTTGCACTCTCCTGCAGGGCCGGGCGCTTGCTGCCCACCCTGGTGCAAAGCCAAGTTGTCACGTCTTTGCTGTGCTTTTAAGTCAACACTTTTCTTTTCCCAGGAGGGCATGGGGTGTCCCCCGCCCTGCTCCACCTCCCTGCTCCACATTTTGTGCACTGGGCAGGGCCTCTACATCAGAGATTTTCAAACTTTTTTTTCCTTCATGACCCAGCTGAAAAAAATGGTTGGTGCCTGCGCCCCCAACAGAATATGACTGGAATGGGGGTTCCGGGGTGGGGCTGAGAGCTTTGGGGCGGAGGAGGGGGCTCCGGCTTTGGAGGGGGGCAGGGCTGGGGCAGGAGGGACTGGCCTCGAGCGGCTCCCAGTCAGCGGTGCGGCGTGGGGGCTAAGAAGCAGCCAGCAGCAGGTTCTCAGCCAGTGGGAGGGCAGAGCTAGTGCTCAGGGCAGGGGCAGTGCATGGAGCCCTGTGCGCTCCCCCCACCCCACCTACGAGCTGGGCCTGCTGCCATCCACTTCTGGGGTGCAGCTCAGTCTCAGCCCCCCCACCGCTCACCTGACCCCCCTGCAGCAACGAGACCCAGGGTTCGACATTCCACCACCCAGTTCTGGGTCATGCCCTGTTGTTTGAAACCCCCTAGTCTAGAGGGTGAGAGGACCATGTAGGTTTGATTCTGAGCCCAGTCAGCTCGTAACCTCTCTCCCTCCTCAGACTGCCTGTGACAGGGTGTGCATACCCTGCACTGACCCAGGAGGGGTTAAAACCCCGTGGGCAGAGGAAGTCCCGCCTCTCCACTCAGATTGGGCATGCTCCAAAAGCTGGAGCAGTATAAAAGGGAGTAGCTCAGCTCATTTTGGGCTGGCTGCCAGGGGAGAAGGATCTCTAGCAGGAGCTCCAGAGACACAGTAGCCAGAGACCCAGGAGACCACCTCAAGCTACCAGCACCAGAGGAGATGCAGGGAGAGGCAGGGCAACTTGAGGACCCAGAGACTACATGGAACTGCCCCACACCAATGCTGGTAGGAAGTGACCCAGGGGGGTGCTGGAGTGGTATCTCCCACCTGGGCGAGCTCAGTGTGTTTCGGTCAGATTCCCTGCTGAGCGAGTGGTAGAGACCTCTGCCACTCACAGGGCTCTGGGTTGGGACCCTGTGGAGGAGGATGGGCCTGGCTTCCTCTACCGGGGCTGTTAACCCCTCATTGGCTCTAACCGTTAGGCTGTACTGACCTAAACTAAGGGCTACCCCCTCATTGACTCTAGCCATTTGACTGTGCTGCCCTGAGCTAAGGGCTACCCTATTGGCTCTAGCCACTAGGCTATACTACCCTAGACTGAGGTCAGTTTTTATGGACTGAAAGGGATTGCCGACAACTCAGCAGCTGGCTAGGTGGTGCCCACACCCCTGCGTACCCAAATCCCTGGGGCAGGGGGGAGTGCATACGCGGCAACATTGCCCAAAAAGGGAGCTTATTTCTATGCTTCCGTCCGACCTGGGTCAGCTAGTTGGGGGCTGGGAGGCAATTAGTGGGACTAATTACTCTGCAAACGAGAGGCGTTCTCAGGCTAATGACTTACCATGGGAGCTCCAGCTGGTCACTTTATACCCTTTTGGAGCTGAAATGAGACCACCAACCTGTTTCACAGAAGGCACTGAACAGCCATCCGATGGGAAGCATTTTAGGTTACTACCAACCTGGGCTTAATTCCAGCCCTGTGGAATACAGGCTGTTACGAGTAAGCCCCTGCATGAGCGATTCTGCGAGGTGCTGAGTGTGCTGGGGCAGAGCCCGTTCTGTGGAAGGGAGTCCTTAAAACCAGAGTGGCATGGAAAACCCGAGCACGTCGTCCAGCGTGGCAAAGGGTTGTCCAGACTGGATGCTGCAGTGAGGCGTTCGACGGGTTGCCGTGTTAGTCTGTTTCAGCAAAAACAAGGAGTCCTGTGGCGCCTTAAAGATTAAGAAATTTATTTGGGCATCAGCTTTCATGGGTTGGAAGCCACTTCATCAGATGCAGGACACGGAAACTTCAGTTTGGCAGGTGGATGTATGCATGCAAAGATAGGGGGTATATAGTACTATGCGGAGGACGACTGCTAACAACATCAGGACAGATGTGGTCCACTCCCAACAGCGGATGAGAAGGTGTGAATACCAAAAGAGAAGAAATTACTTTTTGTAGTGAGCTAGCCTCTCCTAGTCTTTCTTCAGCCCCGGCGGATAGTGTTAGGTTTGCATATGAATTCCAGTGTTGCAATTTCACCCTGCAGTCTGGTTTTGAAGTTTGTTTGCTGAAGTCTGGCAACTTTCCTGGCTATTGCTGAGTGTCCAGGGTGACGGAAGCGTTCTCCTACTGGTTTTTGAATGTTACCGATCTTGATGTTGGATTTGTGTTCATTTATTCTGTTGCGTAAAGATGTCTGGTTTGGCCAATGTAGATGGCAGAGGGGCATGGCTGGCACTTGAGGGCACATATCACATTAGTAGATGTGCGGGTGATGTGGTTAGGGTCTATGATGGTGGCATTTGAGTAGCTATGTGGATAGAGTTGGCAACGGGGTTTGTTGCAGGGATTGATTCCTGAGTTGTGTGGTGTGTAGTTGCTGGTGAGTATCTGTATCAGGGCTGTTCCCCACTCTGGCACTCAGAGTGCAGAAGGTGGGGGCCCACAGACATAAAATATACCTTGCCTGTAAAGGCTCTGCTTACCAAAACCCCCCAGAGTCACAGATTTGCTGACTTTGGGGTGATAGCCTCCACCATCAAGTGATTTACTCTAAAAAAAAAAGGGGAGCACTCGAATTCCTCCAAGGGGTACCCCAAACTCTTTTACCACAAGAGAGCTTGGAAAAACAAGGGCAGAGAAACACACTGCAGTCTCTGGTAGCTGACCACTCAGTCTAGGCAGGCAGACATGCACACCCAGACCCCTGGTCCTTCCCAGGACACAAGAATCAAATCATCGCCTTAAAAAGGTGATTTTTATTAACCAAACAAAAGCTATACTTGATTGCTAGGTGTTACACAGCAACTAAGTAAAACAAATTTAAACACAGAGGCTGTGTCTAGACTGGCCAGTTTTTCCGCAAAAGCGGCCACTTTTGCGCAAAAACTTGCCAGCTGTCTACACTGGCTGCTTGAATTTGCGCAAGAGCACTGACGTTCTAATGTAAGAAATCAGTGCTTCTTGCGCAAATACTTTGACGCTCCCGTTCGGGCAAAAGTCCTCTTGCGCAAAACCTTTTGCGCAAAAGGGCCAGTGTAGACAGCTCAGTTTTGTTTTGCGCAAAAAAGCCCCGATGGCTAAAATGGCGATTGGGGCTTTCTTGTGCAAAAGTGCATCTAGATTGGCCACGGACGCTTTCGCGCAAAAAGTGCTTTTGCGCAAAAGCACCCGTGCCAATCTAGACGCTCTCTTGCGCAAATATTTTTAACGGAAAACTTTTCCGTTAAAAGCATTTGCGCAAATTCATGCCAGTCTAGACGTAGCCAGAGAAAATCTCTGGGAACAACTCTTAGATGGTGAATGGAGGAGGAGAGGCATAGATTTTCACAGAGCAGTTCAAACCAAACCACAAAAATAAAGAAATACCCTAATCATGACGGGATACACTCTTTCCCTTTATTTACTCTCAATCCTTCCTGGTTCAGTCCACTTCCATGCCCTGAATTCCTTGGAGGCATGGTAGTCCTGCCTGGGTTTAAATCATTCTGTATCTCTCGTCTCCTGGCTTAACTTCCCCACACAAAGAAAGCAGGCAAGGTATCTTGTACAATTCAGGTTTCAGCACCATATTCCCATTGGTTCTTCTGGCTCCCTGGCAAAACTCTTGCTAACTACCTGAGTTTAACTCCTTAGTCACCTGGTGCTGTCAGCATGCATCCTATCCATCACAATTTGCTTCAGATGATTTGCTACAGTGCAAATAAGTGATGGTCACAAACACCAGCTTCTGCAAGAAACCTACTTGCCTATAGGGTACGTCTAGACTACAGGCTTTTGTTGACAGATACTGTCGACAAAGCTTCTGTCGACAAAGAGCGTCTAGACTACAGCCAGTTCTGTCGACAAAGCAAGCCTCTTTGTCGACATGAGTGCAGACGCAAAGGACAGTGTAGATGCAATAACGCCTTCTGTCGACAGAACTCTGTCAGCAAAAGGTGTTACTCCTTGTAGAATGAGGTTTACCACTGTCAACAAAACTGCCGAGTTCTGTTGACGTTATGTCGACAGAACTCGGTGGCAGTGTAGACGCAGGTATAGTTTTGTCGACAAGTCCACTTTTGTCGACAAAACCCTGTAGTCTATACACACCCATACTTACCTACATGCTTCCCACTTTCATCCACTTTCATCCAGAACACATCACATGATCCATGATCTGCGGCAAAGCCCTAAGGCACAGCCACATTTACTCCAGTCCCTCGGGCAACAGCTACAGGGATCTCTATCAAGCGTTCTTGGGACTACATTACCCGCTCAAGGAAGAGAAGAAACACCTTGACAGAGCCAGGTGAGTATCCAGAAGCTACCTGCTACAGGACAGTCCAAAGAAGGAAAGTAACAGTACGCCAGTGGCCATCACCGACAGCCCCCAGCTAAAACCTCACCAGCACATCATCAAGGATCTACACCCTATCCTAAAAGATAGTGTCTCACTCACATAGACCTTGGGAGCCAAGCCAGGCCTCGCTTATAGACAGCCCCCAACCTGTAGCAAATATTCGGCACCAACTGCACACCACACAACAGACACACTCACACAGAAATCAATCCTGGCAACAAACCCCGTAGCCAACTCGGTCAACATAGGTATTCAAGTGACACCATCATAGACCCTAACCACATCACCCCCACTGTCAGGGGCTCGGTCACCTGCACATCTACTAACGTGATAGGTGCCCTCAAGTGCCAGCCATGCCCCTCTGCCATCTACCTTGGCCACACTGGACAGTTTTTACGCAAAAGAATAAAGCAACACAAATCCAACATCAAGATCGGTAACATTCAAAAAACCAGCAGAAGAGCACTTTGATATCCCTGGTCACTCAGCAACAGCCTGGAAAGTTGCCAGACTTCAGCAAAAAACGTCAAAACCAGACTGCAGGGTGAAACTGCAATGCTGGAATTCATATGCAAACTTAACACTATCTGACTGGGTGTGAAAAGAGACTGGGAGAGGTTAGCTCACTACAAATAGTAATTTCCCCTCTCTTGGTATTCACACTCCCTCATCCACTGTTGGGAGTGGACCAGGCTGCCCTGATTGAATTGACCTCCTTAGCAGTAGTCCTCCACATAGTAATATACACCCCCATCTTTGCATGCATACATCCACCTGCCAGACTAAAGTTTCGGTGTCCTGCATCTGAAGTGGCTTCCAGCTCATGAAAACTGATGCCCTGATAAATTTCTTAGTCTTTAAGGCTATGTCTACATCAGTGGTCCCCAGCGCGGTGCCTGCGGGTGCCATGGCGCCCACCGGGCCATTTCTGTGCGCCCGCCGAGTGATCAGGGCTGGCCCTGAGCCCGGGCGCGTGGGTGGTGCCAGCCCCTGGGCGCACAGTGTATGGGCGGTGCCGCCCCCGGGTGCACGGCGCAAGGGCGGCGCCAGTCCCGGGCATGCGGCGTATGGGCTGTGCTGGCCCCTGGGCTCGTGGCCCAGGAGCGGCGCCAGCCCCAGGCGTGCGGCGTATGGGCTGTGCTGGCCCCTGGGCTCGTGGCCCAGGAGCGGCGCCAGCCCCAGGCGCGCGGCGCATGGGCACTGCCGGCTCCTGGGCACGCGACACAGGAGCGGCGCCGGCCCCGGGCATGCAGCACACGGGCTGTTCCAGCCCCGGGCACGCAGTGTATCGGCATCCCCACCCCAGGCACGCGGCACAGGAGCAGCGCCAGCCCCAGGCGTGTGGCGTATGGGCAGCCTCACTCCTGGGCGTGTGGCACAGGAGCGGCGCCAGCCCTGGGAGCGCAGTACATGGGTGGCGCCAGCACCGGGCACGTGGCGTATAGGTGGCCCCGCCCCCGGGCACGTGCGCAGCCCTGCCCCCGGGTGCCCGGCACGTGAGTGGCCCCGCCCCCGGGCGCCCAGCAGCCCCAAAAGGTTGGGGACCACTGGTCTACATGACCAGGTTATTTTGAAATAAGTTACTTGGTCCTGCCAGGAGGGCAGGGGACTGGACTCGATGACCTCTCGAGGTCCCTTCCAGTTCTAGTGTTCTGTGATTCTATGAAAAAATAACTCCCAAAATAACTATTTCAAAATAAGCTTATTCTTCTTCACAAGCAGGAGTTATTTTGCAATAACAAGCCCATTATTTCAAAATAACAAGGTTGGTAGTGTAGGTACTCGCCTTGTTGTTTTGAAATAAGGGGAGTTTTATTGCAAAATCACTCCCCAGTGTAGACATGCCCATAGGTGCCACAGCACTCCTCGTCACTTGTCGTATATCATCTGGCCACTAGATAGCACTATGACGATATAGTTTTCCTGGGTGTGGTCCTTGGTGAACAAGTGAGAAAGCTGGAACTCAAGCTGTGTGGCTTGTTTGTAGGTGCAATTCTTTTTTCCTGTTAAGAAATGTCATGATGTTATAATCCCAGGCTATGGCATGAGACAGTCACTCTGCTCTTTGTGGTTACAAGGTTCTTGGAAGTGTTGTGTGCCTGGGTTGTATTTTCTCACATGTGCTTCTAAGTTCATATTTACATGTTAAAAAAAGCTGTTTTATTCTTCCTACCAGAGCCAGTCTGCTTTTCTAAAACACTGCATGTTGGCAGCCCATCCTCTGATACTTCTGAAGCAAGTGGTTGTTTCCACTAACACAGGCAACTTGATTTGTAAACAGCCTCTTAAGTGGGTGGTGTTCAGCTGTGCAGCAGATGGTTAATACAGCTGCCTTTTCCCCCCTCCATTCAGTCCCCTCCTCTACAATTATATCTTCTTGCCATTTTTCTCTATAATGTGTGGATTTTTAAAGAGTTCTGTGAATTGCAAGGGGGGCAGAACTGATGCCAAGATAAAATGTTCTCTTAAAAACAAATGAAAATGAGGGCTCCAGTCCTATTCATACAAACACACTTGCTTATCTTTGCTCACACAAGTCACTCCTGGGACTCAAAGGGCTACTCATGTGGGGCAGCTACACATACGTAGTCATGGGCATAAAGCTGGATAAGGGTATGTCTACACTGCAAAGTTAATTCGAAATAACAGCCGTTATTTCAAATTAACTTTAATAGCATCTATACATGCAAACCGCATTTTGAATTTAATTCGAAATAGCGGAGCCCTTAATTCTAATTTGGTAAACCTCATTCTGAGGAGTAACGCCAAATTCAAAATAGCTATTTTGAATTAAGTGCTGTGTAGACACTTAATTTGAAATAGGGGGCCTCCAGCCCTTCCCAGGGAGCCCTGGTGGCCACTCTGGGCACAATCAGGAAAACTTACTCTCCTCTCCCCCAGCCCCAGAGTCATTAAAGGGGTAGACCCTGGCCACAGTACCTGTGCCAGCTCCAAACCTGCCAGCCTAGAGCCAGCAGTGGCCACCGGGGCCCCTGACCTAGTGGCCCCAAAACATGAGCCAGCAAGCCACTGGCAGCTAGCTCCACTGCTCCCCAGGAGCAGTCTGCCAGCTCCCAGGAGCCTGACAGGGGCTGGAGAAGGTGGGCGCCTTCCTGGTCCAGGGTGGAGATCATGGACCTTATTCAGGTTTGGGGGGGATGCCCTCAACGTCCATGATCTCCGCACTAGACGGAGGAACGTGGCTATCTATGGCAGGATAGCTGCCAGCCTGGCCACCAAAGGCCACATGCGAACCCAGGAGCAGGTCAGCATGAAAGTCAAGTTGGTCCAGCGAGACCCCCAGCCCTGAGCTTCCCCTCCCCCTTCTTCCCCTTGCTTCCCCCTTCCAGCTCCCTCCTCCCAGGTTTCCACCTCCCCTCTCCCACCCTCTCTCTTCCCCTCTCCCACCTCCTTTTCCCAGTCTCCCAGAGGTTCATCCCACCCCAGTTTTGTTCAATAAATCCAATTTCTATTTTTGAACATACGTGTCTTTTATTTGACATCAGGAAGGGGGGCTAGGGAGGGGTAAGTGGAAGGACGTGAGGGAGGAATGGGGCACGAGCCCCCGGTGGGGAGGACCGGGGAGGCTCTGAGGGCTCCTTGGGGTGGATGCTCTCCCGCAGGGCCTCCTGGATCCTGACAGCCCCCTGATGAACCCCCCGGATGGCAGCTTGCAGTAAGTGCAGGCGGGCTGATGGCAACGCGTCCACAAGACGCACCAGAGTGCCCGGGGCAGCTCTGGCTCCATGTGACCAAGTGCTGTGGTGTCCCGAGTGCGGGCACTCCAAGACAGGACTGTCCCTCATCGAGTTAGACAAGCAAGCGGGGAACCCTGAGAACTGTCTGTCCGGGGTGGGGGTAGGGTCCCTTTAAGCACGGAGCTCAGTTAGCCTCAGGCAGCAGCTCCACACACTAAGTCCTAACTTGACGCCCTGCCGGCACTGGTTCCAGCCAGCCTTAACTTCGGTTCAGGGTCCACTCAGTGTGGATGCGCTATTTCGAAATAGCAAAACGCTATTTCGAAATAGTTTTTGTGCATTATTTCGATTTAGCTTAGTTCGAATTAACTTAATTCAAAATAGCACGGTAGTGTAGACATACCCTGAGTGTTTGACGGTCTAGGGCCGGCTCTAACCCTGTAAATCTCCTTCTCTGCCTCACCCAGGTGGGCATGTTGCGGGCCTGGGAGACCCCACCCCGTGCTTTGTTTGGTTAATTGTTGTCCGTGGCATGTGTAGCGACATGGTTGGGGCACTCGGGGGAGGGGTGTCACTGGAGCAGATTGAAGCCCCCCGAACTGTCATCACATTCGTGCAGATCAGCTGCTGAATTGGTCTGCCCTGAGCTAGGCAGAGCAGGGGAGGGAGTTTGCTCTTGGGGTGGCATGCCTCACTGGTTTAAGGGCCATTGCGCATTCTTCAACGGCCCATCCCTCAAGACATGGGGCCCTTGTACAGTGTAATGGATCTCACCAATGGGAAGTTGGCCCTGATCTGCAGCTTAGCTTTTCCTTTGCTCTCTGTCAAGCTGTTCTGCCTCGTTATCCCTCTTTGGGCTCCCCGAAGCAATAGCTCTCCTTCCCCCTACATCATGGGCAGGCAATCGTTTTGGATGGGGGCACGCCAAAGAATTTGGTAAGTGGTCGAGGGCTGCACTCGTCCATGGTAATAATGGAGGAGGTACGGGGTCTGGGATGGGGTTGGATGCCAAAGGGAGCTTGGGGTAGGGGATTGGGGTGCAGGAAGTGGTGTGGGGTCAGGAAGGAAGGAAACGGATTTCGCCTTCATGCAGACAGTCTTATGGAGTTGAACAGAGAACAGCAGTTTCCCTACTGGGTTGTTCAACCCACCCCTTGGATTCCAGAGCAGGTCTGGAATGCCATGGATGGAAAAGAAAAACCTTGTCTGCAGCTCCTCGGAGCTGCAGAATCTTTGGCTGCTTAAATTCCACCCAGGACTTTTGTTTTGCTCCTTTTAAATTCTGCTGGGTTTTTCCATGAAGGCCGGGGGAGGGGGGGGAGAGTGGGGAATAGTGAGTTGCTTTAGTAAACTGAGATACAGGAAGAAATTCACTAGCAATAGGACAGTTGAAGATCAATGTTCCTTTTAAAAAAAAAAAAAGTCCATGTGCAGAATACATTTTGTTATGAGAGGTAGCTACATTGGAGGGTTGGGGGAGAGTCCAGAGTGACGTAGACAATCGAGGATGGGGCCAAAAGAAATCTGAGGTTCAACAAGGATAAGTGCAGAGTCCTGCCCTTGGGACGGAAGAATCCCAAGCATTGTTACAGGCTGGGGACCGACTGGCTAAGCAGCAGTTCTGTAGAAAAGGACCTGGGGATTACAGTGGATGAGAAGCTGGATATGAGTCAACAGTGTGCCCTTGTAGCCAAGAAGGCTAATGGCATATTGGGTTGCATTAGGAGGAGCATGGCCAGCAGATCCAGAGAAGTGATTATTCCCATTTATTCGGCTTTGGTGAGGCCACATCTGGAGTATTGTGTCCAGTTCTGGGGCCCCCACTACAGAAAGGATGTGGACGCATTGGAGAGGGTCCAGCGGAGGGCAACAAAAATGATTAGGGGGCTGGAGCATATGACCTACAAGGAGAGGCTGAGGGATTTGGGTTTGTTTAGTCTGCAGAAGAGAAGAGTGAGGGGGGATTTGAGAGCAGCCTTCAACTTCCTGAAGGGAGGTTCCAAAGAGGATGGAGAGAGGCAGTTCTCAGGGGTGGCAGGTGGCAGAACAAGGAGCAATGGGCTCAAGTTGCAGTGGGGGAGGTCTGGGTTGGATATCGGGACAAACTATTTCCCTAGGCGGGTGAGGAAGCCCTGGGATGGGTTCCTGAGGGAGGGGGTGGAATCTCCATCCCTAGAGGTGTTTGCGTCCCGGCTGGAGAAAGCCCTGGCTGGGATGATTAAGCTGGGGTTGGTCCTGCTTTGGGCAGGGGGCTGGACTCGATGACTCCTGAGGTCTCTTCCAACGCTAGGATTCTATGTTCTAAGACCAACACAAGGTTCAGATGCTTTGAAATCCAAGGCAGCTCATGGGCATTGATTTGGCCATTTATGGAGATGGGCATCGGCTCTTTCCAGGTTCGAGCGACCTGAACCAGGGGTTTGGGATGGGCCCATCTCTGATTCTTAGCAATGAACTCCAGTTCTCAGTTCCCTTTTCCATCTGCTTCCCAGCACAGGTTGTGCTGGCTTTCATGCATCCAGTCCCCACCCCACGTCAGCTTTGGCATCTCTTTCCCCAGCTCTGAAAGGTGACTCCCCTCCAGCAATAACCCTCCTTTCTCCTTCGCTTGTTTCTTTGTGAGATCCAGCCTGCACCAGCGAATGCAAAGGCTCCCCTTAGTCTGGCTCCGGCTGAGGTTCACAGGCTGCGCCTTGCAGTTTGATATTGATGAATGAATAATAAAATCCCTGCCTTGGTGAGCAGCTGCTACAATCTCCGTGCTACCGCGGACAATAGCTGCAGCTCTGCTTGAAACGATCAGTGTGGGTTTTTTGCATAAATCCTGCCATTCGCTCCAGTCCCAGAGCAAAGGGCCAAGATCAAGAGGTGCTCAGGCCATGAACCTCCCACCTAAATGATCTCCTAATTACCGTGAGCTGAATTTGGGATGCAATCCACCCTAGCTCCTCTGTGGTCTCCTTTGCCCACATCCGGTGCCTCTTCGCACAGGAGAGAGCTCCTTTTTCAGCTCTGATTAGCATCATGCTCTTATCTCCCCGTTCCCATGCATTTTCCTACCCGCCTCTCACACTGCCTTGCTGACGCCGCTTTGGAGAGAGCCATTTCGAAATGCACCTTTTCCCTGGGTGAGGCTTTTCAAATCTTGCCCCGTGGCCCAAGAGTTCAGACTCTTGCCCGCAGACAACAGCAGCAGCAAAGGCCCCTGGCAAGGTTTTTCTTTCGTTTTTGTTGCCCAAGGAATTCCAGGGTGGACAAGTGGATGCGTGAAGCTCGGTCTGTCTCTGAAATCTCCGAGGTGCAGCCGTGTGAGTCTGTAATGTTAAAAACAGAGGAGTCCTGTGGCACCTTCGAGATTCACCAAAATATATTGCATCTGGCGCTTTCGTGTAGATCTTACCCAAAAAGCGCGTGAGTCTATATATTTTGAAACTGCAAGTAGTCCTGTAGCACTTTAGAGACTAACAAATATATAGAGATAGTATCGTGAGCTTTCGTGGGCCAAGCCCACTTCCTCAGATGAAGAGTGAAGAGAAAAGGGGGGAATCCTCACAATTTAAACCGAAAAAGGAGGGGAAGTACCTGTCAACTGTACTGCCAGTGCTAATGAGGCTAATTAAGTGGGCTGGAAGTGTCCCATACTTAGCTTTTACTGTTAATTGGGTGTTGGATGTAAGGAAAGCCAGTTTTTATAATGGGTGAAATCTGACACTGTCTCTTGTGGTTTGAACAAAGACCTGAATTGGATGGCCCATTATAAAACCTGTTATATAATAATGTTCGTCTCTAAGGGAGGGTTGGGCAAAATCTGGCCCGGGGGCTGGATCCGGCCCGCCAAGCCACCAGATCCCACCCGCGGACCCCCCTGCTGGCACCCTCAGGCCCACGCACCTGCCGCAGTTTAAAACCGTCCCGGCAGCTCTCTGCTCTGCAGGGAGGGGGAGGTGTTGTGCAATCTCCCCGCCCCCAGCCCAATCCGCAGCTCCTATTGGCCAGACACAGCCAGCCAATCGGAGCTGAGAGACTGGCGTGGTGGGAGGGGCAGCACAAGCCTCTTCCCCACTCCTGGAGTTGAGAGCCACATGGAGGGAGCCGGTTGTATTTTCAAGGGAGCCTGGCCTGTCTTGGGGTGCTGCAGCCTGCTGGCCAGGAGGCACTTAGGTAAGTGCCTCCCATCCAGAATCTGCCTCTGGCACCCCAACCCCTCCTGCACCTCAACTCCCTCCCAGGTCACCATCCAAACCCTCTGCACCTCCTGCTCCAGGTGACCACTCCCTCCCAGACCCCGTACCTCCTTCCTACACACCTCCCCCAGGCCAGAATCCTCTCCTGCACCCACACTCCCTCCCTGACCCTACACCAATCCCCTGACCCAGGTCACCACCCTCTCCTCCACCCACACACCTGCTCAGACCCCACACCGTCTCCTGAACCCTAATCCCTTACCCCGTGAACCTTTCTGCACCCAATCCTGCACCTCCTCCACAGACAGTGCGGCCCTTAACCACTTTCCAAAATCTTGGAGTGGCCTCCCCCCCCCACCGAAAATTATTGCCCACCCCTTCCCTAAGGGTGTGTCTTCACTAGGAAACTATTTTGAAATAACTAAATGGGAAATAACAACTCCCCAAATAACAAAATCAAAATCAGGTTTCCCCATTATGGGGGAGCCTCGAAATGAGTCCGAGGCAGGCTCCGTGATTGTGGACGCGCTTGCTCGACTGAGCACCCCAGAAAGCCCTGGGGAGTAATCACTTTTGAATGACTGTGGGGAGCAGTTATTTCGAAACAGCGGCCCTGGTGTGTCCACGCTCCCGCTCTTTGGAAATAGCTCTTTCTGAAGGAGCGTTCTCCCCCAAGGGAAGCAGGAGTACAGATTTTGAAATAGCAGGCTTGGCCGTGTGGACGCGCCACTTGTTGGTTTGAAATAAGGGGGGTTATTTTGAAATAATTCCCTAGTGTAGACCAGGGCCATGGTACTACAGAACAATGCGTTTTTTAAAGTTACAGGCTAACACGGCTACCCCTCTATTTTGGTTAGTCTCTCAAAGGTTCTACAGGGCTACTCGTCTGTCTCTGGGATGATTTGCATAGAAAATTTCTACTTGATCCTTTGTGTATGGTTGTTCCTTCCAGGGCAGCCACCATTCTGCCCTTCTCTTGCCCCAGAGACTAGCCTATGCCCCCCATTTCAGTAATCCCGCTCCTTCCCTTTGCAATCTCACTGAGTAGCAGTTCCCCCTTTCTCTTCCCAGCCCTGTCTCGGGCCGCACTCTGCGGCTACTGGAGAGCCCTGTCTGATATCCAGAGCCGTCAGGGTGTCTATTCCCTGGATCACTGCCCAGTTGATTTCTTTCCCTGCCCAGCCCCCCGTTCTGTGAATGAAACCCAGGGATTTGGCTGGCTGCCCGAGCGCTCCCGGCTTTTATCAATGGAATCAACAGTGTGTCAGATCCGAGAGTGAGTCACAGTGCGATCCTGTTGCTGTGTGTGCCCGTCTCGCCTTGTGAGGTTACCTGGGCGTTGCCTTGCCAGGGAGTGAACCCGCTTTCGCTGGAGAGCAGAGGGTGGGGAGGGGGGTGCGTACATGCACGCACACATGCTCATGTGTGCGCACACAAGGGCACACACTCCTACCCAAGCACACATGCATGCACACGCATACAAACGAATTCATGGGAGTGCTTTTCCCTTGCATCTCTCTCTGCAGAAGGCAGTTGTAACCTCAGCTGTGCTCTCTCTCTCTTTCACCCACTCCCTTCCCTCGCCCTGTCCACGGACAGCTCCTCGCTCCTGGCTGTGCAGAGTGGGTAGGGAGGCTGGAGTGGAGGGGGGTTTCTGCTTGGTAGCATCTTGCCCCCGCTCTGCTCCGGGGTCAGTGGCCCAGGGTCCAGCCCCTTGGGTTGGCCAGTGGGCAGCTGCCCCACTCTCATGCTGTACACCAGTGGTTCCCAAACTTTTCAGCAGCATGCCCCCTTTTTAATTTTTGAGAAACCCTCCCCTCCTCTCCCCCAATAGCAGCAAAACTTGAGCAAAAAAAAAAAAGGAACTGACCAGGGCCAAAAACCCCAAAATAGCAGCAAAACTTAAAGGGGGAATTGACCGGGGGGGGAAGGGCTGAGTTGCCTCACGCCCCCCCAGAATTTCTTCACGCCTCCCCCCCAGTTTGGGAACCCATGCTTTACACTAACCTCTGCTTTCATCCAGGGACTTTGAAAACGCTGATCAATTCAGGGCTTGTCTCTGCTGCGCCTCCGGGTGGGCCGCAGGGCTGTGAATTGGAACAATGTCACCTCCTCTCTTCCAGACACGTGCAGAATAAATCTTATATGTACTGAGGCATGTGCAGTTGTGCACCACAAGGACCACCACAAACTTAGCTGAGGGCGCTCTGCTAATGAGCCGAATCTCTCCTGAGCGGCCGCACCAGCGACTGGCTTACAGGGAACACTGGCACACTCCAGAGTTGCAGTCTAACCACCCCGTGAAGACACTGCCTGCGTGAACCACAAGGGACCCTGTTTGCAGGAACTTAGCCCTCTCGGTCAGAACTCCATGAATGCAAACTGGGTCCTTGTAGTTTGTGCCAGCAGCAGACACCTGGGGCAACAGGTACACTCAGCAATTCACAGTCCTCACTGCTGCTCAGTGTGGACCAGATACAGCTCTCACCACAGGCCTCTGACGTACGGTCACAGAGAGGTCGTTTGCTCGGAGGGTGAACAGGTCTGCAGGAGGTGGGTTTTGGCAAGGCCTTGGCTAGATGCACGGGAATCCTGGCTGTGGGGAGGGGATGGCATTTCCTGTATGGGAAGTCGAGGAACAATACGGTAAAATATCATCTGGCCCAATTTACAGAGGGGGAACCAGGTGCTGAATCATAGAATCCTGGAGCCGGAAGAGACCTCAGGAGGTCATCAAGTCCAGCCCCCTGCCCAAGGCAGGACCAATCCCAACTCAATCAACCCAGCCAGGGCTTTGTCAAGCCGAGACTTAAACACCTCTAGGGATGGAGATTCCACCCCCTCCCTAGGGAACCCAGCCCAGTGCTTCCCCACCCGCCTAGGGAAATAGTTTTTCCTAATCTCCAGCCAAGACCTCCCCCACTATAACTTGAGACGATTGTTCCTTGTTCTGCCACCACTGAGAACAGCCTCTCTCCATCCTCTTTGGAGCCTCCCTTCAGGAAGTTGAAGGCTTCTATCAAATCCCCCCTCACTCTTCTCTTCTGCAGACTAAACAAACCCAAATCCCTCAGTCTTTCCTCATAGGTCATGCGCTCCAGCCCCTGATCATTTTGGTCGCCCTACGCTGGACCCTCTCCAATGCATCCACATCCTTTCTATAGTGGGGGGCCCAGAACTGGACACAATACTCCAGATGTGGCCTCACCAGAGCCGAATAAATGGAAATAATCACTTCTCTGGATCTGCTGGCAATGCTCCTCCTAATGCACCCTAATATGCCATTAGCCCTCTTGGCTACAAGGGCACCCTGTTGACTCATATCCAGCTTCTCATCCACTGGAATCCCCAGGTCCTTTTCTGCTGAACTGCTACTTAGCCATTCAGTCCCCAGCCTGTAACAATGCTTGGGATTCTTCCATCCCAAGTGCAGGACTCTACACTTGTCCTTGTTGAACCTCATCAGATTTCTTTTGTCCCAATACTCTAATCTGTCCAGGTAACTCTGGATCCTATCCCTGCCCTCCAGTGTATCTACCTCTTCCCCTAGCTTAGTGTCATCTGCAAACTTGCTGAGGGTTCAATCCATTCCCTCATCCAGGTCATTAATAAAGATGTTGAACAAAACCAGTCCTAGAACAGATCTTTGGGGCACTCTGTTAGAAACCGACCACCAACCTGACATCGAGCCATTGATCACTACCCGTTGGGCCCGACAGTCCAGCCAGCTTTCTATCCATCTTACAGTCCATTTATCCAATCCATATTCCCTTAACTTGCTGGCAAGAATATTGTGGGAGACCGTATCAAAAGCTTTGCTAAAGTCAAGGTATATCACATCCACTGACTTTCCCACATCCACAGAGCCAGTTACCTCAACATAGAAACTAATCAGATTGGTCAGGCATGACTGGCTCTTGGTGAATCCATGTTGACTGTGTTCCTGATCATTTTCCCCTCTTCCAAGTGCTTCAGAATGGATTCCTTGAGGATCCCCTCCATGATTTTTCCAGGGACTGAGGTAAGGCTGACTGATCTGTAGTTCCCTGGATTGTCCTTCTTCCCTTTTTTTGAAGATGGGCGCTACATTTGCCTTTTTCCAATCATCCGGGATCTCACCCCATCTCCACGAGTTTTCAAAGATAATGGCCAAAGTCTCTGCAATGACCTTTGCCAACTCCCTCAGTACCCTCGAATGCATTAAATCTGGGCCCATGGATTTGTGTGTGTTTAGCTTTTCTAAATAGTTCCTAACTTGTTCTTTCCTCACCAAGGGCTGTCCACCTCCTTCACATACTGCGTTGCCTAGTGCATTTGTCTGGGAGCTGACCTGGTCCGTGAAGACGGAAGCAAAGAAAGCATTGAGTACTTCAGCTTTTCCCACATCTGTCACTAGGATCCAGTAGGGGCCCCACACCCTCTCTGACCACCCTCTTATTGCTAACATGCCTGTAGAAACCTTTCTTGTTATCCTTCACGTCCCTTGCTAGCTGCAATTCCAATTGCGCTTTCGCCTTCCTGGTAAGTCCCCTGCATTC
The DNA here is from genome assembly GCA_032595735.1 of Pelochelys cantorii. Classification (NCBI taxonomy): domain Eukaryota; kingdom Metazoa; phylum Chordata; order Testudines; family Trionychidae; genus Pelochelys; species Pelochelys cantorii. The sequence goes on from CM064328.1 coordinate 5,157,788, forward strand.
TCTAGCAATATATTTATACTCCTCTCTAGTCATCTGTCCAAGTTTCCACTTCTTATAAGCTTCCTTTTTGTGTTTAAGCTCACCAAGGATGTCTCCGGTAAGCCAATCTGGTCGTCTACCATATTTGCTTTTCTTGCTGCGCATTGGGATGGTTTCTTCCTGTACTTTAAAAAGGCTTCTTTAAAATACTGCCAGCTCTCCTGGACTCTTTTCCCCTTCCTGTAAGCATCCCAGGGAATCCTGCCCATCAGAAAAGTAGACTTTGACTCCCTCAGAGAACTGAAGTCCAGGGTGTGTATTTTGCTACTCTTCTTTCTTCCTTTGGTCAGTATCTTGAAATCTACCATCTCATGATCACTGCTTCCCAGGTTGTCACCCACCTCTACTTCCCCTACTAGTTCCTCCCTGTTTGAGCAGCAGGTCACAAGTGACTTGCCAGCCACAAGTGTGTCCGGGAAAGAGACCACCGCGTTCTGCCCAACCCGGGGCAATCTAAATGTGGGAGGAGACTTTTAAAGCAGGCAGCTAGGTCAGAACAGTGAGCGCGTCCCAAACAAACATGCTCTGGACAAATGAGGAGCCCTGTTTTTAACACAGACCTTCCTCTAACTCAGAAGAGCATGTTTTCAGTCTGTCACCTGGCTGGGAAGGAGCTGCCATGGAGGAAGTACTGAATGGAAACGCACCCCTTTTGTTTGGTAGTCGGGTGGGTACTTGGTATCACTACCACATAACTCAGTGTGCTCTTCGGGAGTGAATCAATGGCTTGTTTTGCTAACCCATTGTCCTTTCTGCTGGTTGTGGAGCTGCTTTTTTTAAATTATTTTTAAACACAGTGTTTGGAATAGATGCATTAGCCAGAAAGATCTAGGGGTCATAATGGACCACAATCTAAATGAGTGAACAGTGGGACACTTGCAAAAAGCAAACCTGATTCTGAGCGGCATTAACAGGAGTGTTGTGAGCCAGACACAAGAAGTCATTCTTCTGCTCTATTCTGCACTGATTAGGCCTCAGTTGGAGTGTTGTGTCCAGTTCTGGGCACCACATTTCAGGAAAGATGTGGAGAAATGGGAGAAGGTCCAGAGAAGAGCAACAAAAATGATGCAAGGTCCAGAAACCATGAGCAATGAGGGAAGGCTGAAAGAATTGGGCTTGTTTAGTTTAGAAAAGAGAAGACTGAGAGGGGACCAGATAGCAGTTTTCAAATACCTAAAAGGGTGTTACAAGGAGGAGGGAGAAAAATAGTTTTCCTTGGCCTCTGAGGACAGGACAAGAAGCAATGGGCTTAAATTGCAGCAAGATAGGTTTAGGTTGGACATTAGGAAAAACTTCCTACCTGTTAGGGTGGTTAAACACCAGAATAAATTGCCTAGGGGGGTTGTGGAATCTCTATCCCTGGAGATATGGCCTGCATATTTATACCCGCCTCTGGAAATTTCCACTACATGCATCTGACGAAGTGGGTCTTTGCCCATGAAAGCTTATGCTCCAACATTTCAGTTAGTCTATAAGGTGCCACAGGACTCCTCGCCGCTTTTCCATCCCTGGAGATATTTCAGAGCAGTTTAGACAGACACCTGTCAGGGATGATCTAGGTGCTTGGTCCTGCCGTGAGGGCAGGGGACTGGACTTCACCTCTCTAGGTCCCTTCCAGGTCTAGTGTTCTATGATCCATAAGCCCTGTTTGTCTGTTGGCTCAGTGTGTTCCACCCATTATTTTTGTGGGGGGCAATTTGACATTGCTTTTTCAAACCAAATGAGCATGCCGGTCAGAAAGTGACCGCTCTCGGCTATCCGTTATACTCAGGGTATTCCTTTGCCTTTCAAAGCCAACAGAGCTCTTCCGCAGTGGTTTTAGTGTCTGGGCTATAAGAATGGAAAGATTTGGGGTATTGGTCTCTAAACTTTTCACACCTCCCCCCATATGTGTCTGCCCCGACCCCAGAAGCCGCAGTCAGGAACAGGGGGACAGGAGCCACGGTTCTTGGGGGCAGGGGAGCCAGGAGGGACCCTGGCCGGAGTCACAGATGCAGACAAGGCTGGGGCCAGAAGCGGAGCAGCAGCCAGGCTGCAGTCAGAGCTGGCAACCAGGAACGTGGCTGGGTTTGGAGCCACGGCTGAGTTGGGAGCCAGCCACTGAGGCCTGGGCCAGCATGGGGCTGGGTAGTGCTCCATCGCTGCTGCTACTTTGGGGCCAGGTCCTGACCTCACTACACACCCCTAACATTCTCTGTGCTTCCTATGGGGGCATGCCCCCCAGTTTGGGGACCACTGATTTGGCCTGTTGGACCTGGCTTTTCAGCCCTACATCGCAAAGCATTTTACAAAGGGGGCAGCGTCATGTATCCAGTCATTCGACTGTAAGTTCCTTGGGGCAGCAACAGTCTTTTTGCTCTGGGCTTGTACAGCAGCTGGCCCGATGGGCTGCTGGTCTCTGATTAGAGCTGGTGGGCACCAGTGTGTGGATCTACATCAGTGTTTCTAACCTTTTTAAGACCTAGGAACACCAAACAATTTTTTTATGAGGAACACCAAGGATTTTTTGTTGAGCAAAAAAAAAGTTGTTCTCCATGGCACACCGGTGTGCCAGAGCACACAGTTTAAGAAACACTGATCTACATGAACAAGCGGGCCCAAAGATGTTAACACAACCCAGTCATGGTCCAACATTAAACAGCATACAGTAAGGTCTGGGGGTTGGTGTATGCAGGAGCTCAAGTTGCTTAATCCCTTGGCAAGCACACCATTAAACATCATTTTATGAAAGCAGAAGGGAAGGCAGAGTAGCCCTTTGAAATGGAAAGTATGAAATGAAGCATCCGTGTTAACGACATTCTTTGTTCTCTGGCCCGTTAGCTGGAAAGAGTTTTTAGATGGAAAATCCCCTTGTTTGCCAGGCTCATAGGTGGCATCGCAGATGGTAATACCTGTCCTGTGGGGGGGGAAAAAGGAAGTTAGTTGGGGTGGGGCCATTGGCATTAGAGTCCAATCCCGTGGTGTTTGGGATTCAGCCTACTTGGATGGTGATGCAGGTAGGATCTCTCTGGTCCAGCAGCATCTGTGGCAGAGCCCTGGAGGTTGGCCAGGAGTCTCCCAGCATCTGGGAGAGGAGAGGGCTGGACTGGGAGAGTCAGGGCTGGGAACACGGTCGGGGATGGTGGCTGGGGTGGAAGCTCTGGAGACCGTGCCCCTCCTTGTCTGTTTATGTAGTACATGGTGGCCATGTTGTCTGTGAGGACGTGCACCGCTCTGCCCTTGAGGTGCGGTAGGATCACCTCACACACGTTCCTGATCGCCCTTAGCTCTTCTACATTTGTGGAGCGACCTCTTTCGAGGGGTGTTGGGTGCGCAGGGTCCCCATGTGGGCTCCCCAGCCGCAGTCCCAAGCGTCGGCTACCAGTTCCCTGGAGTGCAGTTGAGGATGGTATGGGAGGCCCGACGTGACTTGGGTTGGTCCGTCTGTCCGACCGTCCGTCCGTCTGTCCATCCGTCCACCAGGCCAGGGCAGACAGGACCCAGGGCAGCACCGTCCCCACCCGTTCCAGAGAGTGCATAAACCGAGGCCTGCCACAACTGGAGGGGCCTGAGTCTGGCCAGGGGCACCACCTACGGGCATGTCTCCATATGGCCTGGGGAGTGTTGCTGGGGTTGGCGGCTGGGAGGCCTGGAGACCAGATTTGACCTCCTCTGGGCTGGCAAATCCCCTCCTTCGGAACTGGCCAGGTCCCAAAGGTGCCAGAGCAGGGTGGTCCAACCTGTCCCATCTAGATGTCTCTCACTGGACTGGTCAGGATTTCTCTTGGCATCAGGGTGACGAAGCTGGGTCAGGTGACTTCTGCATGGCCTCCCTCATTTTCCCTCCAGAAGCTCAATCTGGGAACCCAGAAAGGGTAGGGATCAACTAGCAGGGGCTGCAGAATCTCCCTAAAAGTGGGGGGGCCCTGGGGCCCGAACCATGCCCCTGTGTTGCCCATCCCCCCAAGACCCTACCCAGTGCCACTTCTTCCCAACATCCACCCTCACACCACCCGTTCTCCCCGCAAGACCCTGGCCCCGCTCTCTCCTCTCCGCCCCCTCCCTCACCAGTCGCTTGCCCTCATGGCCAGTAAAAGTCACTCTGACTCCCTGACCTCCCCTGTTCTGGCGTCTCTAATGGGTGGAATAGTCTGTCCCCTTATTTCATTCACCAACTAGGCCTAATATCAACCACATTGTCTCATTTAACAAGCATGATCTTAACACAGTCCTTGGGTTTTATCCGTCGGCCTCTTTCTTTAGGGCTAATTCGGCCTTTCATACCTTTTCCCCTCAGCATTTGTTGTGACTGGTTATTTTGACGTCTCACGACCTTTCACGTACACTTTTAACCGGTGAGCTCACAATGAGAGTAAATTTGTAGGCCCAATTATCACGACAGCGCTATGGTAATGCAAATAATAGCAATTCTCCTCATGTCATCCCAGCGTTTACGTAGATACTTCGTATTAATGCCCGTGTGCTGCATTCGGATCGATGTTTAGTTTTCTAACTACATAACTAATACAGGTTAGGAGCTGAACACATCCGGTGGTGGATCAAAGCAGTTTATCACGTGGCTATACTTCCACACATGTGCCGCAGAGGAAATATATGGAGATACCATGGAAACATTTCAAACAGAACATATTTTTGCCAGAGTAGGTGTTTTTTTTTTTTTTTGTGGGGGGGGAGGTTGGTTGTTTTGGTGAAAAACTGTTAGCATTTTTTTTAAATTTCCTTTGCACCATTTTTGTTGTGATTATAAAAAAAAAAAAATCATTATCCGAAGGTTATCACAGTTTTGTTTATTGGAAATCCAGCTTTGGTACCCAACACACACTGATAATGACTGCAATTAAAAATGTGTGAAATCGTGGGGAGAAATGAAACATGAAACTGTTTCAAAGCCTGAGAAATGGAAACAACGTCGGAATTGCCAAATTTTCCACAGGTTTTTTGTTTTGTGGAAGGGGCTTGTTTTGTGTTGAACCGTGTCTGCGTGGTAAAGGGATAATGGTGGTCTCTGACTTATCATAGAGAGAACTCTTTGTGTGAGGGCATGTCTACACTAGGAAACTATTTCAAAATAACTAACATCGATTTAATAACTCCCAAAATAAATTGAAATGTCCCTACTACAGGGAACCCTCAAAATTAGTCCGAGGCAGGCTCCATTAATGCAGATGTGCTTCCTGGAGCTGTATGCTGAGGTAGCACTAGGGAGTAATTAGTTTGAATTACTCTGGGGAGTCATTATTTTGAAATAGCAGCCCCGGAGCAGCCACATTACCGCTATTTCGAAATGGCTATTTCAAAATTAGTGTTATTCCTCGAGGAAAGCAGGAGTACAGATTTTTAAATAAGTGGCCCATTACTCCGAAAACAGGCTTGGTAGTGTGGACACGCCGTTTATTTATTCGAGCTGGAGGGGTGTTATTTTGAAATAAAGCCCTGGTGTAGATCAGGGCCGAGAGAGAGAAACAGTTTGAGCATGCAAGCAAGCTTTTTATAACATTGTTTTCAGGCAGATGGGGGGCCATCAAATCATCTAATGAGACCACCCATTTTTGCCCTGATTCCCGTGTGTAAATCCCAAAGACTTTAGTTAATCCAAAACATTTAGGCCTCCGGAGACTAGACTGTACGACACAGAGAACATGAGAGACCAAGAAACCACTAGGCCTCTGCACTGACAGGGTATTGATTAGGTGATGTCGAGAAATGATTAGTCGTTTTGGGTTTCCCAACTTCGAGACATTTTAAAGATACCTGACTTTCACCTGTGCCCTGAATCTTGGCTTTAACGTGTATCTAGTTCAGAAATGCTTTGCTCCCCAAGAGTAAAATCTCAACCAAAAAGGGCCAACCGGGGAAAGCTCTGAGAGGTGGGAAATGACTCTGTGGACTAGGAAAAGCCAGGCTGGTGGGGGTGGGTGTGTGTGTGTGTGTGTGTGTGTGTGTGTGTGTGTTTGTGTGGCTGCCACTACTCTACACAGATGCTAAGGAAAAGAACGATTCTTACACGTTATCAATAGCTTTGGTTGCTCTAAAGGGGCTGTCAGGGTCTCACAAGAGTCCTATGAAGAGATGGTCCCTGCCCCAAAATGCTTGTAACCTCAGGCCCCCCCCAATCCCTGCAGTCGGATACATGCCACAGACCCACCCCCAGCTTCTGAATGGAAGACTCTCTCTCTCCCACCTGAGTTTCAGAGAGGACAGGTGAGAGCGTTCTGGTCCCTGGGGAACATTCATTCCTTTTGTGCAGCTCATTGGAGAGACAACAGCCCGATGGTATTGTTGGCACCCTTCCTTGCACACAAGTGCTCTTTGGTGGGTCTCCTACCCAGGCCCTGCTTTCAGACATCAGCATGATATGGTTTTGGCTGGAAGTGCGGACGTGACTGTCAGACCCCAGGACATAAGAATGGCTGTATTGGGTCAGACCAAAGGTCCACCCAGCCCAGTGTCCTTTCTGCCCACAGTGACCAATGCCAGGTGCCCAGAAGGAGTGAACAGAACAGGGAATCCTCAAGTGATGCCCCCCTTTCACCCATTCCCAGCTTCTGACATACAGAGGTTAGGGACACCATTCTTACCCATCATGGATAAGAATTGATGGATCTAACCTCCATGAATCTATCTAGCTCTTTTTTGAACCCTTTTATAGTCCTGGCCTTCACAACATCCTCTGGCAAGGAGTTCCACAGGTTGACAGTGCTCTGCGTGAAGAGAAAAAAATATTTTTCAAAGAGGCACTTAAACTTAACCCAAGGACCACTTGAACCACAGTTAAACACTGAACTGCACCCACATACATGAATGTTCTGGATAGCACTTGCCACGAAGAGGCAGCAGCTGTGCAAGGAAGAATGTTGCAGGGTCCACACCCCGCTCTCTGAGCGTCTGCTGCCCTTTCCCGGGCATGCTGCAGTAAAGCATGATCTCTGTTTTGCCCTTTCAGTGGTAAGGCAAAATCAAACCATTTCTATTTCCCCTTTGTTAAGTTTTTATTTGGCTCGTGTTCATAATCTACATATCTTTTCATTTCATTCTTGTTTCTTGTGTTTAAATCTCCCTGTTCACATCTGTGAGGCAGGAAGGCAGAGTGTCCTCCCAGGTTTTTGGGAAGTACCCAGAAAATGTTCCCAATGGATCACCCAAACCAGGGCCTCATTGGCCATCTTTGGGGCAGGCCTGACAATACTGATCATGAAATCTGCTCAGGGAGGGTCATGCTAAGAATCTCCTCCCAGGCGATAAGAACAGAAAAACGGCCAGACTGGATCAGAGCAAAAGTCCATCCAGCCCAGTATCCTGCCTGCTGACAATGGCCAATGCCAGGTGCCTCCAGAAAGAATGAAAAGAACAAGGAATAATCAGTGTTGCCTCCCCTTTCACCCGTTCCCAGCTTCTGACATACAGAGGCTAGGGACATCGCTCCTACCCATCTTGGCTAATAGCCATTGATGGACCTAACCTCTATGAATTTATCTCGCTCTTTTTTGAACTCTGTAATAGTCTTGGCCTTCAACATCCTCTGGCAGGGAGTTCCACAGGTTGACTGTATTGTATGAAGAAAAGCTTCCTTTGGTTTGTTTTAAACCTTCTGCTTATTAATTTAATGTGGTAATCCCTAGTTCTTATGTTATGAGGGAGCAAATAATGTTTTTTTATTTACTTTCTCTGCAGCAGTTATGATTTTATAGACCTGTCATATCCATCTGAAAAATCCCAGTCTTATTAATCTCTCCTCATATGGCAGCCGTTCCATATCCCTAATGATTTTTGTTTTTTTCTGAACCTTTCCCTCCCAGCTGGCATGGGCCTTTTCTCTCCCCTCCCTCCAGCACTCTGGCCAAGGACAGGAGGGGAAGGGTTTGGGGCAGGGGAGCTACTTACCCAGTCTGGTGGCAGGAAAGATGGTGGAGCCCCAGCTCTCTTGGTGGGGCTGCCCCCAGTGGCCACTCTTAATGTCATGTCCCTCTTCTCTCTGCCCCTCCCTCTTACATCCCTCCACTCTCTGCTCCCTCCCTTTCCATGTTCTGGAAAACAGTCCCATTCCCAGCACTTCCTATTTTCTTGGCACAACCAAACCTGGACCTTGGTTTAAGTTAGGATCCAAGGAAGTTGCCTACCACATTTGGTCGTCCTAGCTCTTACCATGTAGGAAGAGTTCTTGAACAAATGGATTGGCAGACACACGGACAGACTCAGAGGCACACAGATCTTAGATAGATGGGTGTCTGACAATTCTGTTCCTTACTATAGTTTCAACCAGTTTGCCTGGTACTCGGGTTGGACCTACTAGCCTGTAACTGCCAGGATCACTTCTGGAGCCCTTTTTAAAAACTGGCATCACATTCGCTATCCTCCCATCATTTGCTGTGGAAGCTGATTTAAAGGCTAGTTTACAAACCACAGTTAGCAGTCCTGCAATTTCACATTGAGTTCTTTCAGAACACTTGGGCGAATGCCATCTGGTCCCGGTGACTTGTTACTGTTTAGTTTGTTTACTTGTTCCGAAACCTCCTCTAATGACAGCTCAATCTGGGACAGTTCCTCAGATTTGTCACCTAGAAAGAATGGCTCAGGTTTGGGAATCTCCCTCACATCCTCAGCTGTGAAGACCGAAGCAAAGAACTTATTTAGTTTCTCCGCAATGACCTTATTGTCTGTGCGCTCCTTTAGCATCTTGATTGTCCAGCGGCCCCACTGGCTGTGAAGCTGGCTTCCTGCTTCTGATGTACTTAAAGATTTTGTTATTACTTTTTGAGTTTTTGGCTGATTGTTTAAGTTCTTTTGTAGACTTCCTAATATGTTTTTATACTTCATTTGCCAGAGTTTTATGCTCCTTTCTATTTTCCCCACTAGGATTTCACTTCCACTTTTTAAACAATGCCTTATTGTCTCCGTTGCTTCTTTTACTTTGTTGTCTAGCCATGGTAGCACTCCTGTGGTTCTCATACCATGTTATGTAATTTGAGCTATTCATTGACGCTGAGCCTCTATTATAGCGTCTTAAAGTTTCCCTGCAGCTTGCGAGGATTTCACCTTTGGCCCTGTGCCTTTTACTTTGTTTAATGAACTTCCTCATTTTTCTGTCGTTCCCCTTTCTGAAATGAAGGGCTGCAGTAGTGTTTTCCCCACCACAGGGATGTTAAATTTAATTATACTAGCTGGAGTTACCTGGCGTTGCTTGGGAAACCAGAAGAACAAAATGTAGAAAAACAGTAGTCCATTATCTTTTTTTGAATGGTCGAAAAGTTGCACTGATTTCTGTAGGGATTAAAATATATGTCCGCGTCATCCCCGGGGAGGGAGTGCGATCCCAGGTGGAAGGGAGGTTACATGTGGGAGGGGCGCCTCAGCTCGCACCCGGGGCTGCAGGTGCTGCGGTGGGCAGGGCGGGTGCCCAAGCCGTTGTGCGTGTGGGGGTGGGGGCACTGTGTGCCGGCGTGGCGGGGAGGGGAAAGAGGGTTGCTTATGTAACCTCACAGGCGGGAGATGCTGAGTCCCAGACGATGCTGGGGTCTGCAGGCGGTGGGCATGGGATCTAGGGTGGACAGGGTAGCAGGCACAGGACCTAGGGTGGGCGGGGCGGCCCCTGCAGCATAGTATGGCACGTTACTTTTTTATTTTTACAGCTTGAGCTCGGGCCCGATTGGGTCCAAAAGTACCTTAAAACCTTCTCCTGGATGAAAGGTTATCCCATACAAAGTTTGGTTGTGGTAGCTCTTATAGTGCCCAAGTTATTAGTGCACAAACTTACAAACATTCTCCTTTATATAGGTCACTATTTTCAAGCGGTCCAGCTCTAGCCCTCTCTTGGCCCAGATCCAGTGCTCCACTTGGGACTAAATCAAGAATTGCCTCCCCTTTTCTGGGTTCTGAGACTAGCTGCTCCAAGAAGCAGCCATTTAGGGTGTCAAGAAACTTTATCTCCGCATCCCACCTTGGGGTACCTGTACCCAGTCAGTGTGGGGCTAGTTGAGATCCCCCTATTGAGTTTTTTTAAAGAATTTTTACAGCCTCTCTAATCTCCCCAAGCAGCTGCCCATCTCTCCTATGAATCCAGTTCAGTAGCACAATAGACTTGTCTAAGAGTCCAGCCGTTATACATTATTGGGACTGAAAGCGTGCCAGGGAAACCCAGAAGCCCTGACTAATATTAAGGCAACACAAATGATTCGGGGGCTGGAGCACATGACTTAGGAGGAGGGGCTGAGGGATTTGAGCTTGTTTAGTCTGCAGAAGAGAAGAGTGAGGGGGGATTTGAGAGCAGCCTCCAACTCCCTGAAAGGAGGTTCCAAAGAGGATGGAGAGAGGCGTTGGCAGGTGGCAGAACGAGGAGCAATGGTCTCAAGTTGCAGTGGGGGAGGTCTAGGTGGGATATTAGGACAAACGATTTCCCTAGGTGGGTGGGGAAGCACTGGGCTGGGTTCCCTAGGGCGGGCGTGGAATCTCCATCCCTAGAGGAGTTTAAGTCCCGGCTGGACACAGCCCTGGCTGGGATGATTGAGTTGGGGTTGGTCCTGCTTTGGGCAGGGGGCTGGACTCAGGAGTCACTGAGGTCTCTTCCAGTCCTGGGATTCTGTGCATAGAGCAAGGTGATGTTCATACATATAGTAAGAGACAGAATGGGGCAGGGCGCAGGGAGCCATGGCTTTTAAAAGAGGCAGATAGAAGTGAGTGGGGAACAGGGTCTTAGATGGAAGAGGCAGTGCTGGGGCCGGACCTAAGGGAAAACACAGTGTGAAGGCAGAGATTTGGGGAGAAAGGGACGGCATATGGGAGGAGCCTCAGGAAGGAGTGACATGGGGACAGGGCCATGGCTCGGGAGGCCTGGCTGCTCCTCCCCTTTCAGGGAGTTTCTGCCACTCCTGGTAAGAGAGAGGCTCCAAGCCCTCTGGGGTAGGGACTGAATTCATGGTGCTATTACAGGTGGGGAATAGAGGGTAGGGGACTTGCCCAAGCCCGCACAGAAAGTCTGTGGCAGAGCTGGAAATGAACGAGAGATTTGCTAGGTTCTTGCCCAGTGAATGGCAAGTCCATCTTTCCTGGACAGCCCTAAGCTCCCAGTGAGCCAAGGTATGCTGGCGTTTCGGCTGGTACCTCTGCACTGCAGCTGGCAGCCAGCCTCCCAACCCAGGTAGGCCGACTCGCACAGCTCGCCTCGAGCCAGCGTGAAAAAATAGCCGTGTGGGGGTTGGGGCTCAGGCAGCAGCTCATGCTTGCAAACCCACCCAGCCCCCTACCTAGCCAGAGCCTCCACCACATCCGCACGGCTCCCTGAGCACCCTGGCACAAGCTGAGCAAGCATGAGTCTGGTTACCAGCCATGTAGATGTGTCCAGCGGGACCACCATGGGATCCCTGATTCTAAAACACCACAGCCAGGGGAAGAGCATCTGGAACCTTCTCCAGGAGGGTCTCCACCCTTCCCTGTGGCAGGCTTGTTTTATTTTGGGGTAGAGACTTTCTTTTACCATGCCTGTAAAGTGCCTACGGGCTGGGACTGTCTCTCTCCATGTGTCTGTACAGCTCCAAGCATCATGGAGGCCCTGATTTTGGTTGGAGCTTCTAGGCACTGCAGTTATACTACTACCACTTAAAATAGATCTAGATACATCTGGGTATGTCTACACTACAAAGTTAATTTGAACTAACAGCTGTTAGTTCGAATTAACTTTCATAGGCGCTACACACGCAAACCGCTAGTTCGAACTTAATTCGAACTAGCGGAGCACTTAATTCGAACTAGGTAAACCTCATTCTACGAGGACTAATGCCTAGTTCGAATTAAGTAGTTCGAATTAAGGGCTGTGTAGCCACTTAACTCGAACTAGTGGGAGGCTAGCCCTTCCCAGGTTGCCCTGGTGGCCACTCTGGGCCAAGCCAGGGAAACTCGTCTGCCCCCCTCCCGGCCCTGGAGCCTTAAAGGGGCACGGTCTGGCAACAGTGCCCATGCCAGGTGCAAGCCTGCCAGAACCCAGCCAGCAGACCCTGTACCTGGCACAGGATGAGCCAGCCACCCGCTGCCACCCAGCCCTCCCCCTCTTCCCAGGACCAGGCTGGCGGCTCCCAGGAGCCTGCCCGGGGCTGCAAGAGGCGGACGCCCGCCTGGTCTAGTGCGGAGATCGTGGACCTCATCGAGGTTTGGGGGGAGACCTCCAACGTCCACAATCTCCACACTAGGCACAGGAATGCGGCCGTCTAGGGCAGGATAGCTGCCAGCCTGGCCACCAAAGGCCACATGCGAACCCAGGAGCAGGTTTGCATGAAAATCAAGTGGTCCAGTGAGACCCCCAACCCTGAGCTTAGAACATAAGAACGGCCGTACTGGGTCAGACCAAAGGTCCATCTCGCCCAGTAGCCTGTCTGCCAACAGCAGCCAACACCAGGTACCCTGGAGGGGATGGATCGAAGACAATAACCAAGCCATTTGTCTCGTGCCATCCAGCTCCAGCCTTCCACAAACAGAGGCCAGGGACACCATTCCTACTCCCGGCTAATAGCACTCCATGGACCCAACCTCCATGACTTTATCTAACTTCTCTTTAAACTCTGTTCTAGTTCTCACCTTCACAGCCTCCTGTGGCAAGGAGTTCCACAGGTTTACTATTTGCTTTGAAGAAGAACTTTCTTTTATTAGTTTGAAGCCTGCTACCCATTCATTTCATTTGGTGTCCTCTAGTCCTTCTATTATGGGAACTAATGAAGAACTTTTCTTTATTCGCCCTCTCCACACCACTCATGATTTTATAGACCTCTGTCATATCCCCCCTCAGTCTCCTTTTTTCTAAGCTGAAAAGTCCCAGTCTCTTTAGCCTCTCTTCATATGGGACCAGTTCCAAACCCCTAATCATTGTAGTTGCCCTTTTCTGAACCCTTTCCAAGGCCAAAATATCTCTTTTGAGATGAGGAGACCCCATCTCTACACAATACTGAAGATATGGCGTACCATAGTTTTAGACTTCCCCCTCCTCCTTCTTCCCCTGGCTTCCCCCTTCCAGCTCTCTCCTCCCAGGTTTCCACCTCCTCTCTCCCATCCTCTCTTCCCCTCTCCCACCTCCTTTTCCCAGTCTCCCCAGAGGTTAATCCCCCCCCCCCAGTTTTATTAAATAAAGAGAGTTTCTATTTTTGAACATACGTGTCCTTTATTTTTTTACATCAGGAAGGGGGGCTAGGGAAGGGTAAGTGGAAGGAGGTGAGGGAGGAATGGGGCACGAGCCCCTGATGGAGGACTGAGGTGGCTCTGCGGGCTCTTCGGGGTGGAAGCTCTCCTGCAGGGCCTCCTGGATCCTGACACCCCCCTGATTGACACCCCCGGATGGCAGCCTGCGGCAAGTGTAGCCGGGCTGATGGCCGAGTGCTGTGATGTGCCGAGTGTGGGCACTCAGGGCACTCCAAGACAGGACTGCTCTGCTGTCCCTCATCGAGGTAGACAAGCAAGCAGGGAACCCTGAGAACTGTCTGTCCGGGGTGGGGGTCGGGTCCCTTTCAGCACAGCCCTTGGCTAGCCTGAGGCAGCAGCTCCATGCTCTAAGCCCTAACCTGATGCCCTGCCAGCACTGGTTCCGGCCAGCCTTAACTTCGGTTCAGGGTCCACTTAATGTGGACATGCTAGTTCGAATTAGCAAAACACTAATTTGAACTAGTTTTTAGGTCTAGATGCACTAATTCGAATTAGCTTAGTTTGAATTAACTAATTCGAACTAAGTTAGTTCGAATTAGTGCTGTAGTGTAGACATACCCTCTGTTACTGATCCTCAAGCTGTGTGCCTGTGGTACTGAATAAACGAATGTCTATAGTGCTCTCCCCTGTGCATGGGACGGTATGCAGATTCGTTGCAGGGAGTTTAAACGTAGCTTTCAGTGAACATAAACCAACAAACCTGAAGAACCAGCTGTGAGAAGTGAAATTGTGCCGGTGATGTGGTAAAGCGCCTTATGTGTCCCTGAATACAGATGTGGTCTCCTCATCTCAAAAAAGATATACTGGCATTAGAAAAGGTTCAGAGAAGGGCAACTAAAATGATGAGGGGTTTGGAACAGTTTCCATATGAGGAGAGATTAGAGACTGACTTTTCAGCTTGGAAAAGAGGAGACTAAGGGCGGATATGATAAAGGTCTATAAAATCATGAGTGGTGTGGAGGAAGTGAATAAGGAAAAGTTATTTACTTGTTCCCATAATACAGCCAGTCCCCGAGTTACAAACGGTCGATTTACAACCATTCTCATTTATGACCAAACCTCACATTAAGCATAAAGGCGGTCCCCGAGTTACGAACGCAACCCACGCTTACCAATAGCGCGGTCACAATGTAACTCAATGGGGTCTGACTTACGAACATTTCGAGTTACGGCCAAGTGTTTGGTCCGTAACCCATTCGTAACTTGGGGACCAGCTGTATAAGAACTAGGGGCCAGCAAACGAAACTAATGAGCAGCAGGTTTAAAACAAATAAAAGGAAGTTCTTCTTCACACAGCGCATTGTCAATCTGTGGATCTCCTCACCTGAGGAGGTTGTGAAGGCTAGGACTATAACAGGTTTTAAAAGAGAACTAGATAAATTCATGAAGGTTAAGTCCATAAATGGCTATTGGCCAGGATGGGTAAGGAATGGTGTCCCTGGCCTCTGTTTGTCAGAGGTGGAGATGGATGGCAGGAGAGAGATCGCTTGATCATTACCTGTTCGATTAACTCCCTCTGGGGCACCTGGCGCTGGCCACTGTTGACAGACAGGGTACTGGGCTGGATGGACCTTTGGTCTGACCCAGCATGGTTGTTCTTATGTTCTGTGTGTGGCTGGCCTGCAGAAAATAGCTGCCTACTACTTCTGCCAGCTAATGGGGATAGTCCCATCCCTGGAGATATTTAAGAGCAGGTTAGACAGGCCTCTATCAGGGATGATCTAGTTGGTGCTTGGTCCTGCCGTGAGGGTAGGGGACTGGATCTGATGATCTCTCGAATCCCTCCCAGTTCTGTTCTATGATCCCTGACATAAGTGGCTAGGGTCCCTCTTTCAATGCCCCATGCTGCTGGGGGAGGGAGCGAATTGTGGCCGATTCACGACTTAACGACGTAAAAACCACATCCTCTCTCTCTGGCAGAACGATGGGAACTTTTCGACAGCCCACGTAAGCATGCAGGCCAGCCCTCTGCCTTTCCTGTAGTGTTGTGGAGTTCTGATCATTCCTAACTTTCATCTCTGCAACGGGCTTTCCCCGCAGACAAGTGACTTTTTCCGTATTTCCTTGTCTGAAATGTGCCTTAGTCAAAGCGCCGGGGCTTGTCTCTGTGGCTTTTTGCTTTATTTCTCTTTTTGCCACGGGCGAGAGTCTCTTTCCGGAGCATTTTCAGCTGCACCACTGAGTGGAAAAGCAGGGAAAAGGAGTTTCAAACGGCACACAATATTTAACACCGGTTCATTCGCAGCCATGCGGAGGCAGGCCGTGATTCAGCACAGCACTTCTTTCCATGTTTCCTCAGTCCTGTTCCCCTGGCCAGCCGGCATCCAGCCCCCCTGGGGGCCAGTTGCAGATGCTTCAGAGGAAGGCATCATGTCTCCTTTGTGGACAAGTGTGAAATTCAATGTGCGGGGGGAGAGGACGGGAGGGAACGTCTTTCTGTCCCCAGGCAGCTATTATGTAGTGTGTGTCCTGAAACATAAGGGCTGAAATCCTTTATAAATATTCTTCCTGGGTGGCTATCCAATTGTCCTTCCACCTCCCAATGCCCAGGGTGTTTGTATATGGCAATGGACTTATTGAAAATAATTCTCTCCCAAGACATTTTCAGGGAAGGAAAGGACAACTATTCTCAATCTTACAAGCGTTTCACCCCCTTCCCTTAGTTTAGTTTATCTTTTTTGCTCTTAAAACCTAAAGTAGAGCTCACCAATGGTCCCTCTTTCCCCCCATCCACGTGCAGAATAAATTTTGTTCTGTGCACCAAGACATGTGCACCACCAGTAGAAACACATGGTGCCAGCCGTGGACGCTCTGCTAATCAGCTGGGCAGCATCTGAATCTCTCCTGGGTGGCCACCCAAGTGCTCAGCTTACAGGGAACACTGGAGCTAACCAAGGGCATGTCTATCCTAGGAAACATTTTCGAAATAACTACATTTGAAATAATAACTCCTGAAATACCAAAACTGAAATAGCATGTCCCCACTATGGGGGAGCCTCGAAATTAGTCCGAGGCAGGCTCCATTATTGCGGATGCGCTACTTTGACTTAGAGCCCTAGGGAGTAATGACTTCGAATGACTCTGGGGAGTCATTATTTCGAAACAGCGGCCCTGGAGTGCCCACATGAATGCTATTTCCAAATAACTATTTTGAAATTAGCGTTATTCCCCCGAGGAAAGCAGGAGTACAGATTTCAAAATAACAGGCTTACGAGTGAGGCTGCTCCGCTTATTATTTCAAAATAACTGCTTTGCGTAGACCAGGGTCAAGTCCCCCTCTCCCTCCGATCTAGTCAGAGCCTAGCCATCTCCGTCCATCCATTGTCGTTACTAGCACTTGGTGTTTACCGCTGTCAGTAGGTTGGCGTAAACGTCCGTGCTAAATTTGATTAAAATCTCCGAAAGGCAGCAGTAAGATTTTTAGTAGCACGGCCCTACCCACGTATGCCATTATAGTTTAGCGGGCCTGTCGTGAGCTTTTATGAGCTGGCATCTCTCAGGACGCAGCGACTGTGCACATCCGCGAAGGAGAACCTGTGAATCGTTTCTGTGGAAAGCCTTTGGACCCTACCAAGGTTTCCGACACAGCAAAAACCAGAAACGACAGATTGTTTTTAATAGGGCTGGGTCAAAGGCAGTTTGGAACGGAGCATCGAGCGGGCCCGGTGAGAGGAAGGGCTCTCTCTGAATGGACTGTTATCAAATTCCAGTGCTGTCTCCAAACGAGAGCGTGGAAGAGTTGTTTCTGCTCTTCGTTTGTCAGCTACCTCACCTCCAGGGGTGATAGTTACTTACATTTCTTACTGGGTACTGTTGTATTGCAACACCCCCGCCCCCCTTCAGGGAGGCCCTCAGGGTGGGGGGGGGGAGGGTGGGCTGTGATACGACAGTACCTGTAAGAAATTTCAGTGTGGGGTGGAGTAATGGGGACTCCAGGGTGTGTGTGGGGGGGTGCAGGAATCAGGGTTCAGGGGTGTGAGGAGGGGCTCAGTGCAGAGGGTTGGGGTGGAGGGGGTGAAGGAGTCAGGGCTGGGGTGGGGATGTGGAGTGTGTAGGACTCGGGGTCAGGGGGTGTGGAGGTCTCAGGACAGGCTGAGGATGTGATGGAAGCATCAGTCAGGGTTGGGGGATGAGGAGGAGCTCAGGGCAGGGGCTTGGGGAAATGGAGGGTGCAGGAGTCAGAGCAGGGGGTTGGGGTGGGTGTATAGGAGGGGAGGGGAGGGGAGGGAAGGGGAGGGGAGGGGAGTGGCGGGCGTGCTGAGATTCCTACTAGGGTTGCTTGCTCTTCCCCTTCCCCATCAGGCAGCAAGAGGAAAGCTCACAGCTCAGCTGCCCCCCCCTCCCCCATCCCAGCCAGAGCCTGGCAGTGATGGGAAAGGAAACAGCCAGCAGCCCTGGTACAAATTTCTAGGGAGGGGGGCAGGCTACAGCTCCCTTCCTCTCCCCCTCTCTAGGGGGAGGGGCTGGAGCAGTCCTGGACTGGTGGGGCGTGGGGAGAGCGCCCCCAGCCAGCCCCTTTCACCAGTCTGGCTGCCTGCGGCGTAGGCCCAGGAGCCTGGCTAGAGCGCGCCAGCCTCCTCCTGCAGCCGAGAGCCCCCGCTGGCTCCTTGTGGCCCGAGCAGCGCACCGGTCGCACCGCCTCATTCCCCCTCCCAGCAGCCAGAGTGTGGCGTGACGGTGATCGAAACGAGGAATGGTCCAGGGGCCGCCGTGGGAAAGATTCCACGCCAGGCTGAGAGCCACGGGGGGGAGTAGCCCGCTCGATCCAGGGAGCGGCCGCCGGTCGTGCTCCAGCTTCCACCGAGGCTCTTTCTCCGAAGACCAGCGTGGCGGCAGGTTGCCACGGAAACGGCTCTTCCCCTGCCCCTCGGGAGCCCGTTTCCAAAGCTGAGCGGCACACGGGGGCTGGTTAAACCTTCACGCCGCTGATCAAAGGGGCTTGCGCGGAGCCGGGATGTAGCGATGGGGGAGCCCGGGGCGGATGAGCGAACACAGGAGGAGGTGGGCCCAAGCCCGGTCAAGGCAGCCAGGGTCTTTCGGTTGACCTCCAAGGACTTTAGCTCAGTGATTGATAATGTGAGGAGGGCCCTGATGCAGGGAAGCTGCGTGTTACAAATGGGCCTTGTCCCATGCCAAGCACACCAGAGGCTGAGCCAAAAAAATCCGAACACCGGCGTGGCCCCAGAAATTGGCACCAAGAACAACCATCCTCATTGTCCACCTCAGAAACCTGCCCTGGGTGGAGCAGATGTTGACACCACCAGCTTGGGCTCCCTCGGCTAAGCAGGGCTGGGACCTGTCAATGCTCTGGCGAGAGTCCGTTGGGGCAGACGCTGGTGCTGTAGGCAGTGGGGTTGGGCTATTTCCCCTCAAGTCGGTTCTAGCCAGTGCCCCGGGGCATGGTGCTGCCGGCGGCTGTGTCTTTCGCATGAGACAGAACCGCAAGCCCCAGTGCGGTAGTCGGTATGGGGAAGGGTTGCGCATTCCCCGCTGACCATGTGACTGGGGACAGGGGATAAAAGCCAGATTCCCAGTGGGTCACGGGCCAGATCCGAAGAGACTCGGCACTGAAATCCGTGAAAGCAGAAGACCCCTGTCACCCAGGGCCTCAGTGGGGGCGTGGGGGCCTAGAGAGAGCTGGGCCTTTCAGAAGCGATCAATCCAGCCATGACCTGGACCCGGTTTCCTCTCAGAGGGAGGGAATTCCAGACCTTTTGGAGCATGAATGGTAGGGGAAGCTATGGGGAGGCAAGCCCCCAGCCCCACCCCTTCTGCCTGAGGCCCTGCCCTTGCCACCCAAGACCCCATGGGAGCCAAGCGCCCCTTTCACTGTGGGGGCAGACCACCCCTCCTACAGTGGGCAGCACACGGTCCCAGCTGGAGCATGGGGGCAAGGGAAGGCAGGCACCATGCAGCTTCCCCAGAGCATGGGGAAAGTAGCCCCCCAGCCCTGGAGGGTGTGCAGCAGGCAGCCCCCAGCCCCAGATTGTGGGCAGTGCCTGTTCCCAGCCTCAGTGGAGCTGAAGCCCAGACAGCCCCGGGGAGACGCACGGAAAGGGGGCAGTCTGGGGGCAGAGTGTGGACAGGGCTGGGCTGGCAGTTTGGGATGGCGCTGCCTTCCCCCACCTCTTTTACCGGACGCCCATGTTTTGGAGGCGGTGCCATGAGAATTGTAGGCCGAGAGCAAATCCTGCTGGGACGGGAGGAGGTAGAATAAAAGCCAAGCCACTTTCTCCATGAGGTGTGAGATGGAAGGCGAGGAGGGAATCTTTCGGCTGGAGGACCTGAACGGAGCAGCAGGGAAGGGTGTGGGGAGAGGTAACAGCTCCCTGGAGCTCCTGCCTCTTGGAGTTAGGACTTACTAGCCTCTGATACAAGGGGAGAGGGACGAGGTACCATCCCCCAAGAGAAGGGAGGAGACCAAAGAAAGAGGTGCCCCTAAATCTGAGCTGTCTTGGGGGGAGGGGGAGACTGAAATGCACAGGCTGACAAGTCTCCAAGCACAGTAAAGGTTGTGGCAGAGAGGGATGGGATCGGTCGCCCACTGAAGGCAGGATAAGAAAGGGAGATTTAGGTTCAACACTGGGAAAAGCGGGCTAATGGCAAGCGCAGTTACGCTCTGGAATAGGCTCCTGAGCGAGGCTGGGGGCCCCCGTCACTGGAGGGGTTTAAGAATAGGTTGGACAAACACCTGTCAGGGATGGCCTAGGGTTACTTGGTACCTGCCTCAGTGCAGGGGGCTGGACCTGAGGACTTCTGGAGGTCCCTTCCAGCCCTGTTTCCATGATTTGACGCAAGGGACTTTCCGTGCTGTGTGACAAGAAGCCAGACCCTAGGCAGAGTGAGCTGGTATTTGGGCTACCGTCATATGTGAGACCGCACATCTGGGAGGGAAACCGAGTCGCAGCCATGCTCTGATGGCAGCAGGTGAGCGGTGCTCCTCCAGAATTGCTCCATGGATTTCAAAGACGATGGACACTCGGTGACCATCCGGCCAAGTATTTCTAAACAGAGCGGCCGGGTGTGTCCTCACCTTCTGCTCAATCTTTCAACCCATTTCTAGACAGACGCCTTCCAGGGGGATTCCTGCATGTGGGGTGTGTCTCTGGGCCAGTCCCAGCGCTTCAGTGGGTGCCAGGGGGAATTTCATCCTGTAAGAATAGGTTGAAGAGCCTGTTTAAAAATCTGGTCTGTGCCAGTGGTTATAGGTGTTTGACCTGCCTTGATTCATTTCTTTTCCTTTGCAAAACTCTGTTTTGCCCTGTTTCTAACCCAGCTATTTCAACTGTTATCTTCGCTCCACTCGCTGACCCTGCGAGTATTTACATTGCTAAGATATTCATGCATTTGCTGTGACCTTTTACTGATACCCCTTCACCACAACACATGAGCATTGCACATGCTGTTACAGCCTGGGACTTAGCCAGAGACCAGCAGTGTGTGTACACGGTTAGACACCCGCAGCTGGCCCGGGCCAGCCAAGTTCAGCTGGTGCAGCTTAGGTGGTGGGGCGGTTTCATGGCCGAGAAGATTTCTGGGCTTGGGGAGCCCCCTCCCCCCCAGACTCCAGTCTGAGCCCAGAAACCTACCCAGCTACAAAACAGCCCCACAGCCTGAGCCCAGGGGAGCAGTCCACCTCCGTGGGGCCCTGGGGAAGGAGGGGCCACTCTGGAAGGGGTGTGGCCTCAGGGGAAAAGGACCCAGCTGGGGGCAGCCAGCCCTCAGCACTGCCTGGACTGCAGCGTGCCCTGCCTCCCAGCCTTCAGACCCAAGCAGAGCACGCTGTGCGGCACTCTAGCGGCGATTTAAAGGACCAGGGTTCCTGCCACCGTAGCAGCAGCAGTGGCTGGGAGCCCAGGTCCCCTGCAAATCACCAGACCCCAGGGAAAGTGTCTCCTTTGCCCCTTGTGGGCGGGCTTGCCTGAGCCCATGTGCCTGAGTGGGCTGGTGAACCCTAAAAGGTTGGGGGGAGGGGGAACTCCCTGATCACCTCGTCTGACTTACATAGCACAGGCCCGAGAATTCCAGCCAGAAGATCCTGCTTGGAGCTCATTGTGTGATTGTACAAGAGCATCTTTTAGCCACAGGCTCAATTGAAAGACTTTGGGGCAGATTCTGTCCTCTACCCTGGCCGTTGTGTCCTACTGAGGGACTTGAATTCCAGCTGGGGAGCTAGAGTGGTGCTGGAGTTCAGGGCTTGCATCACATCACCTCCTCCGGGGTGAATTTCACCTTTGGGCTTTAGACCTTGTCAGTAGAGGTTCCCTGTGAGCTGGGCGCTTGTGCAACCACTCAGGATAAATTCCCATGCCACCCAGCTGATTAGCAGAGTGCCCACGGCTAGGTTTGTGTTTCTGTTGGTGGCGCCCATCCACACCTGCCTTGGTGCACATACAAAAAAAATGATTCCACACATGGGCGGAAAAGATTAGAGGAAATATTGCTGGTCACAGCTCACTACTTGGGAATGGGGGGGTAGATGCTTTGTGAATCAGAACTGTACTTCACACTGTAAGTTTCAGAGAGAGAATCTACTATAGCAGAGCCCAGCAGCCTCTTTATGTAATATATAATTGATAATGGGTATTCCTGCTACGCTGCTTGGTGATGAAATTTTAATGCAAGGAGTGGGGAGCAGGAGGGAGTTCTGTTGGTACCTGTCTAGATCCTCCTAAATACACATGCAGCCTTCTCTCATCGCTGATCAAGGACAGCCAATCTCTCTTTGCCTAGGGCCAAATCCTGTTGATGTTCATCCTGCCACGGTCTCACTGAATCTTCAGACCATTTTTATTCACTGTTCTTGCTCCAGCCAAGCTGTGAATGGGTGGAATCCAATGGGCCAGAAGCACCAGTAACTCCAGCTTTTCAGGGGGAGTTTTGCTTGCCGAACAACCCCCAGCTGGTTTTGAATCTGAAAGTCGCTCCACCCCAGGCACTCAAGGAGTAAGCTGGTTAGCCGGCAGTGGTGCTAGGCTTTTCATCCTCTGTGAGGCCAATGAAATGCATCCTTTGCCAGCAAGTTAGCTAAGGAGGGAGTGAACTTTCGAATCGGATCCGTGAACAAGCCAACCAATTCAGACCCATAAGAACATACATAAGAACGGCCAGACTGGGTCAAACCGAATTCCATCTAGCCCAGTATCCTGTCTGCCGACAATGGCCAATGCAGAGGCCCCAGAGGGAGTGAACAGAACAGGTAATCATCAAGCAATCCCTCTCCTGTCATCCATTTCCAGCCTGTGACAAACAGAGGCTAGGGACACCATTCCTACCCATCCTGGCTAGCAGCCATTGATAGACCTAACTTCATGACCTTATCTAGCTCTTTTTTGAACCCTGGGTCTTCGCAACATCTTCTGGCAAGGAGTTCCACAGATTGCCTCTGCGCTGCGTGAAGAAAAACTTCCTTTTGTTTATTTTAAATCTGCTGCCTATTAATTTCATTTGGTGACCCCTAGTTCTTAGGTTACGGGAACAAGTACATAACTTTTCCTTATTCACTTTTTCCACACCACTCATGATTTTATAGACCTCTATTATATCCCCCTTAGTCTCCTCTTTTCTAAGCTAAAAAGTCCAAGTCTTTTTAATCTCTCTTCAAATGGGACCCATTCCAAACCCCCTAATCATTTTTTTTTGCCCTTTTCTGAACCTTTTCCAATGCCAAGAGATCTTTTTTGAGATGAGGCGACCTCATCTGCAGGCAGGATTCAAGATGTGGGCGTCCCATGGATTTATACAGAGGCAATAAGATATTTTCTGTCTTATTCTCTATTCCTTTTTTTAATGATTCCTAATGTTGTTGGCTTTTTTGACTGCCGCTGCTCACTGAGTGGATGTTTTCAGAGAACTACCCACAATGACTCCAAGATCCCTGTCTTTCTCTCCTGACATGGCCATATGGACAGATTCCAGCTGCTCAATCCCTTGTGACTTCACTAAAGTGTCAGCGTCCCCTGAAGATGTGAGAAATACTTGATTGAACAGCAACAATTAACGGTGAAGAGGTCTTCTGTCCAGCTGTATCTCTCCCTCCTCCTCCGGCGTCAGTGGTCTGATGCACACAATCAGCTGCAGCACACACCCGAGTTGTCTTTTCAATCCATTGATCTATTTCCAAATGCTGGCACAGGCAATGCTATTTATAACCCACCCTTTGCCGCTGTCCACCCCCAGAGCCTAGCTGGGAGGCAAAATGCTCTCACCTGTACAGCGGATTTTTCCAGGTTAAAACGACTCAGGGAATGAAGCGGGTGAGGTCTCCTCTTTGGAGGTCTCGGAGATGAAACTGACCTTGCGCTGGCCTCGCCCTCTTCCGACTTGTCAGTGTGTTTGTCCTTTCTCTGGTCCAGCCTTTCACCGGCACCTGGAGAGAGATGTTGCACTGAAGGATGATTCATGGCTGGTAGAGAGCAAACCCAGGAAGTCATCCTGCCCATTCCTACAGTATGTTTTCCTCTGCTGCGTATAGTCTGGTTTTACATATCTGAAATGATTGCCTTGGGAGACCAAAATTGCAGCAAGGGAGGCTTAGGCTGGACATGAGCAAAAACTTCCTAACTGTCAGGGTGGTTAAACACCGGAATAAATTGCCCAGGGAGGTTGTGGAATCTCCATCACTGGAGATAGTTAAGAGCAGGTTGGACACGCACCTGTCAGGGAGGGTCTAGACAGTGCTTGGTCCTGCCATGAGGGCAGGGGACTGGACCTGATGATCTCTCAAGGTCCCTTCCAGTTCTAGTCTTCTGTGATTCTATGACTGCTGCAGATAGATGGAGTTTTCCCTGATATTCAGCTTTCCTGTGTGTTGTGTAGCTCCAGTCGAGTACAGTGGGTAGGGGATTACACTAGGATTCATTCTCTGCCACTGCGCTACTGGGTGACCATGGCATGCTACTTCATCTGTCTGAATGGCTGTTTCCCGTTCCACCTTTTGTCTGTTCAGACAGCAAACTCTTTTTGGAAAAGTGACCGGCTTGCACTGTGTGTCTTACATGACACCTAGCACAGAGACCCTGATCTCCTGGGGATATTCTGAGTGCTAATGTAAGACCGACAGAGGCTGTGTCCATCACCCTGGTATCTGGTGGTTGGGATAAAACACTTCTGTTGCAGTGGCACAGACAGGTCTCCCTTGGGATGGCAGCGGCTGTGCTGGGAGCTGTATGAAAACAACGAAAGGTGAGTCTCTCTCCCACGTGAGCTTGCAGTCTGAAACACGGACACAGAAGGCAGGTTGGGGACAGGGATTAGAGACTGAGGCGGCGACTGGCACAGTTCACTAGTCCCAGGTTTGGTCGAGTCCCTACTGACACCTTTTCTGCACAGGATAAGTGGAAGGTGCTGGGGGAGGGGCACCAGCACCTGAATCATGGCCCCACCCCCAATCTGCATTTCCCCGCCCTGGCTCCGCCCATGTGCTGCCCAAGCTCCGCCTCAGCCACCCCTTCCCTTGAGGCCCTGCCCCTTGCTTGCTCCTCTCTGCCTAAGTTCCCTTTAGGGTGCGCGTTTACGCGGGCGCACAGAGAGAACGTCAGTCCCACCCACCTCCTCAGCAGAACCGCGCAGCAGTCTGACCGGGGGGGGGCAGTGGGGGGCTCAGCCGGGCAGCTCTCTGCTATCTCCAGCTCTCCAGGGCTGAAGCTGGGACCAGAGCTGCGTGGGGGTTGCCCAGCTGCTCCCAGGGCGGGCTGTGTGGTAGGTAGCTGCCGGAGCTGGAGCCGGGGCTACAATGCGGCTGCTCCTGGGGCTGGGGCCCTCTGTATCCCTGTTCCCCCCTTCCCACACCCCTGTGTCCCCTCCCCACTGCCTTCAGGCTCTCCGAG
Organism: Pelochelys cantorii; assembly: GCA_032595735.1. Lineage (NCBI taxonomy): Eukaryota > Metazoa > Chordata > Testudines > Trionychidae > Pelochelys > Pelochelys cantorii. Next base: position 5,182,831 of record CM064328.1, read on the forward strand.
CCTCCTGCCCACTTCAGCCCCCTGATGGCTCCTCCCCCTTCAGGCTCCCCACATGTCATTGCCCCACCCCCAGCCCCCCGCCCCCTGCAAACCCCGGGCGCTGGAAGCTTCCCTCTGCCCCAGACAGGGACTTGCAGCCAGCCCCCCGTGGAGCAGACCGGGGCAGCCCCTGCCCTGCACACACGCTGCCCCCGGGAGCAGCACTTCCTGGGGGGGCAGGTCTCACCTTCTCCCCATGGGGGGGGGGGCTGCCTGGGAGCAGGGCCTGAGATCCCAGCAAGGGGGGCCGGGGGCTGGGGTCTCTGCACCGGGAGAGTCTCTTGGGGAGTAGCCCCAGTGGTGGCCCCCACCCGAACAAGCACCCGTGACCTCAGTGTTGGTGCACAAGAGAAGACTCGCTCCGCATGGGGATGGAGGGAACCGTGCCTGCTGCGTGCCTTTGGAGATGTCCGTCGCCCTGCCCCATTCCAGTGCCCCTGCCTTGGTACCATCTTCAGGCGTTCCTCCCCGTCCTTGGGGCACACGCCTTTCACGGCGCTGGCGTCAGCGATCCTGTCTCTCCCATCCCCTCGCTACCGTCCAGCCAACCTGCGGAGCCAGCACTGACATTCCTAAATTCATGCCAGTCAGAGCCCGAGCTGCGGAGCCAGCCTCGCGTGACTCACAGGCATCGTTCATTCACTCGCGAGGAGCTCTAACGCTGCCCTTGAATGCCCTGCTAGATGCAAACCAGCCGCACTAGGGAATGCAGGATCCTGCCAAGCGACTTGGTCTGAGAGCCAGCAAGTGCGTAAAAATGCACAAGCTCCACTCAGTATGATACAATCTGCACACTTAGCATTCTCCACATTGGGTGAGGCCTCTTGGCATGCGGTGAATGGCTTTGTCAGGTTACTGGAAGCAGTTGCTTTGGTTGTTGCCTTGGTTCCACGGGCAGTACTCACACACAGACCAGGCACAACGCCACACCAGAAGAAAAGAGATGGGAGAGGCCTGCAGGCTACAGCATAGGTCTGAGCATGTGGACTCAGGGTGTGTCTACACAGCAGGGCTTCACTTGAAATATGCTATGCAAATTGATCTACGTCAATGAGGGTTACAGGAGTCGGAGTAAGAAGTCCTGCAGCGTGACAGTATTTCGACATTATTTCAAAATAACTGCCTGCTGTGTAGACATAGACTAAGTTATTTCGAAATGATGCTAGTTCTTTTGAAGTAAGACGTGCTGTTCCTAGCTCTGCCACCGACTTACTGTCTGTCCTTGAGCATGTCCCTTCACCTCTCTGGGTCTCAGCTTCCCGACCAGGAAACAACAGTGATAGTTTATTAATCGACATGTCTACCATGGTAGCCCCCAAAAGCTCTAAGCAGGATTGAGACTCTAGTGTGCTGGGAGCGGAGCAACCCCAGATACAGGGAGGATCCCCACTCCGCATGATTCCCAGTGCCAGCTTGTCAGAGACGTTCGGATTCAATTAATGCTGGCAAATCACTTTGAGGCCCTGGGAGCCAAGGCGTTCGCTCCACAGGTTCAGATTATTCCCTGAAAACTTCTGCAAAGCCCCCCTGACAGGCATTGGCGCGGGATGTGAAGAAGTTCTCTGTGCTGGAGACACATTAGTTGCCAAGGTAACTGCGCAGCATTGAGGCGGGGGCTGAAAGGATGTGTGGAACGCAGGTGAATTCTGGGGGAGTCTATTCTCCTCTCATTATTGTTAATTGTAGCGCTACATGTAAATCCCCGTGGAGACACCCCCCACCAGCTGCCTCTTCCTGCTGGCTCAATAGCTTAGGCGGATTCTGTGCGTCTTTTCTCTGGGTTCAGGCTGTGGCGTAGGTATCTCTGTGCACCGCTCCTTTCCCGTCCCCGGGCAAATCGGGCTGTGCAGCCTGGTGGGGGCTGGGAGCAGGGCAGTGGTAGGGGGTCAGTGCAGTTCTCCTGTCGCTCCTGCCCTGCAATCGGGCAAGTCCCTTCACACGCTTGTCAATGCTTTGAAGTAGGCCCTAGACCTGGGTGTCCCCTCAGCTTCCCTACACACCAGCAGAGATGGCCCTGAACGATAATCACAGCCCTGAGCTCCAGCTGGGGATTTGAACTGGGGGCTGAAGGGACTAAACCAGCCCCCCGCATCTGATGGGGCGCAGGACTGTAACGAGCTCCATCCCTCTCCCTCCATGCGTCTCCCTCCCTTTTCCCCAGCACAAAACTCTCCTCACACCCTTCTTGGGCGGCATCTGTGCCTCCTATCACCCGCTGAGCCTGCGGCCCCAGCAGAGAGTCCACAGATGGGCTGGAAGCTACGGTGAGGGCAGCTTGCCCCTCCTGGGGGAAGCGGGCGCTGTGCCCCACAGCTCCCAGAGATCCACACTGATCCGTGTCCCCCCGCACCAGCTCCGGGGCCCTTTAGTTTCTTCTCTGGCTCCGACGGGGCTGTCCTGTCAGGCCTCTAGGAGCCTGCCGTGACCTTGGAAAGATGCTGCCTTTCGCTGGGAGTTTTGGGGGGAAGCCTGGGGAGCTGAGCCAACTTCTCTGCCCTGAACCCTGGCAGCCTATGTGTTCCCTGGGCACCAGGAAAAGCAGGCGGCAGAGGAAAGTCCTGAATTCCTGCCTCCCCCCGGGACAGATTCCTCCCCCCTGAAACGAGGTTTACAGGATCGGTCAGCAAAGGCTTCCCCAGCTGATAGGATCAGCTGATCGTCGGCACAGCGCGGCAGCCATGTTTATTTTAATGAAGTGGGGATTATTTAAATCCCCGCTTCTTTGCCTATGCCAGGTAAACTAGTTTGCATGGCTCCGTCGACGGAGCCATGTAGTCTAGACATACCCAAAGGGCCTAGCCCAGAGGTGTGTACTGGCTGATAGACTATGGGATGTCTACACTGCAGCTGGGAGGGGGGCAAATAAACAGACATAGATAGTGCAGCATGGGTCAGCTACTCTTCTGTGTACCTGGAGGTCAGGTGGCCAGTCCAAGCCAGCATGGCCACACTTCTTTTTAGCTCAAGCAGGACTAGTGCATGGTTCATAAGAACGGCCTTACTGGGCCAGACCAAAGGTCCATTTAGCCCAGTATCCTGTCTGCCCACAGTGTCCAATGCCAAGTCTTCCTTCTGCTCTCTGCTCAGCACAGACCCCTGATGCCACCACTGTGCCAGGCCTCCATAATCCCTCCGTCTAGTCTGTCCATGAGATGGTTGGGGCGACTGCAGCAGAGCCCCCAAAACCATGGCTCTTGTCTTTGTATGGGGATAGTTGTGCTGCCTTACCTCAGGGGCGGGGGAGTGGGTATTGGGAGGAGAAATACACTGAAGAATCTGGGGTGCTCGGATGCTCTGGTGGTGGGAGCCATGTATCCGAGGTAGAAGGACATCATCTCAAACTGTTCAAAGAAGGGGGAGGGAGCGTTGTAAGAAGGATCAACCAAATGGGTAGGTTCTGCACAGGGATTTGAATGAGGGATGGGACATTCTTTGAAGATGATTATCCCATTTCAGGTAGGGGGTTTGGCTCTGTCAATGGTGATGTGATGTGAGCATGGGGCGGGGCTATACAAGTGAGATGCTATAATGTGGGCATAGAGGTGACTGCAAATGGGAATGCAACGCTAGCATGAGAATGGCAGAGGGAGTATTTGGAGCGTGAGCAGTATGAACTAGATTTTTTTTTTGTCCGGGAGGCTGGGTAGTCTCCGGCTGAGTTGTGCGCTGGTGCAGTTCCTACAAGCCAGCTCCTGCATGCTCTCCAGTCGCTCACCGCGTGAGAAGGGGAAGTGGTGCAGGAGGCAGCCAGAAGCTGTGAGTGGACGGAGACCAATGGAGCAGCAAGGAGGGTGTAAGGAGAGCAGGGGGGGGGGGTGTACCGCGGAGCGGAGCGGTGCAGCCTCTGGGTGCTGAGATTCAAGGCTCACCCTTGAGGTGGAAGGAGGGAGGCAGCTCAGGGAAGAAGCGGTGGGAGCAGAGGGCGAGCTCACCCGCAGCATTTTGGATGGACCGTGCCAGGGAGGGGGCAGCTAAGAATGAGTTATGTCAGTGCACCTCAGAGAGGAGGCTCCATTTAATGCTCTGGGGACCTCTCCCTCCAGAATCCAGGCCAGGACTTTGGCACAACCAAAGAGCCCCCCGCCCTCTGGGAAACCCATCCCAGGTTGAACACTGAGCCCAGGGTCTCCTGTGGGGCCCCATGCCATGCAGACCTGATGGATAAATCTTTGTTACGTTCCTTGAGGCGCTGTCTCGGGGCTCTGATTTCTGAAGTGCCCCTTCCCCAGGCACGTCACAGCAAATGGGGGGGGGGGAGCAGATTCGGAACTAGGGGCCCTAAGATTCCCTGGAGCAGCCGTGGTGCCTCTACAGAGGGGGGAGCCCGCTGCCCGCCCTCCGAGAGTTGGCGTGTCGATTCTGCACATCCTCTGATGGTGATCAGCGAAGGCCGGGCGAGAGGCTGAGGGAGAAGGGACAACGCATCATCCTCCTCTTTCTGAAGCGGCAAACCTGCCGTGGAGAAAAGGCCACCTGATACACGGCGAGGGACTGCACCGCGGAGCTTCCTGCTGAGGTACAACCGCCGCATTCGACCCTCCTGCCGGACTGCGCCGCGAAAGACACCCACGGAGGCTTACGCATGCCCGCACACACCGCCTCAGCCCCGGCGCCAGTCCACAGCGCGCTCAGCCTGCCGCGGTCCTCCCCCGCTGGCGATTTCAAGGAGGCAGTCGAGCATGTAGGCCCCAAACGCTGCTCCGAATCCCTGGGCAGCTCTAAATCCCGTGCCCTGTCAGGGAGAAGGCCTCCCGGTCATCATCACGCCTGTCATGCTTCAGCAAGCAGCACGGGCTTTTTTTTCTTTTTTTTTTTACCCTTTCCCCACTGGGGAGTGCTGCCAGGGTAGCTGCCTTGTGCATTCCCAGAGTGCTGCTGACTGGAAGCGTGAACAGAAAAGGGGCCCGGCCCAGGCAGTTTCCAGGAGCTGCCGATGCGCCCCCAGATATCAGAATGGCAAGTCACCATGGCTCATGCTGCGGGGAGAGGGTTAGACGATCAGCCTCCAGGCAGGAGAGCTGTTTTGCAAACTTCCCTAAGTCCTGGTCTCCACTAGGAATTTATTTTGAAATAACCCCCCTTAGGTCAAATTTATAAGCAGAGCACCCATGCTAGCAAGCCCGTAATTTTGAAATAACCAGCTGCTTAATTCAAAATCTGTCATCCTGCTTGTCATCAGGAGTAATGCTAATTCTGAAACAGTTATTCTGAAATGGCGGTCGTGTGGACACGCCGGTGCCGCTCTTTAGGCTGTGTCTAGACTATACCTCTCTGTCGACAGAGAGATGTAGATCAGGCACGTCGAAATTGCTAATGAAGCAGGGATTTAAATATCCCGTGCTTCATTAGCATAAACATGGCTGCTGCTTTTTTTCGAAACGGAACTTTTTTGGAAAAAAAAGGCAGTCTAGATGCGGATCTGTCGAAAATAAACCCTTTTTTCGACAGATCCTGCAAACCTCATTTTTTGAGGAATACAGGATCTGTCGAAAAAGGGTTTATTTTCGACAGATCGACGTCTAGACTGCCATTTTTTTTTTTTTTTTTTCGAAAAAGCTCTGTTTCGAAAAAAGCAGTGGCCATGTTTATGCTGATGAAGCACGGGATATTTATGTCCCTGCTTCTTTTGCAATTTTGACGTGCTTGATTTGCATCCCTCTGTCAACAGAGGGATGCAGTCTAGACGTAGCCTTTCAGCATAACGACTCCCTGGAGTAATTTGAATTAATTACTCCCCAGGGCTTCCTTGGTGCTCTAAGTCCCAGGTCGCGTGTCCACATTAACAGAGCCTGCCTCAGACTCATTTCGAGGCTTCTCTGTTGTGTGGACACGCTAGTTCGATTTTGTTAAATCGGGAGTTAAGTTGACTTCGTTAATTTCGAAATAATGTCTTAGTGTAGATGAGACCCAAAAAATCCTGGACTACAAGGTATTTAGGATTTCTTAATCCTGCCCTGGAGAGCCCTACTGACTTAATAGGGCTAAATGTGTCTCTCTCCTTTTAAAGATGGCCATTTTTCACCCAGACCCTCCCTAGGTTGGACTTTGAAAACTAAGGGTATCTTGGATTGGGGTTAGAACTGCTGGGTATTATTCTCAACTTTGCCACTGTCTTACTCTGTGATGTTGAGTAACCACCCCGTGCCTCAGTTTCCCCATCTTCTGGAGTCTGAATTCTACAGAGGAGCCTGAGCTATGAGATTCTTGTCAGGATCCACATTTCTGGATGTGCAGATCCTGTTCTTTGGTTTGCTCCTCTCTCTGCGTAATGCTGAGGCACATTTGAGAGCCCCAGATGTAAGGTGTTATGGAAAGGAAAAGCAGAGCTGTTACTGGGATGGAATTGCATTTACTGTGTGCATTGATTCTACCAGGGTGATGAGGGGAAATGTATCGTAAGGATGGGAGTCAATAATGGATTAAGTTACTGGGGAGATCAATTCAGACAAAGGCTTCTACAGACACAGATTTGTGAATGAAGGAGATGAGTGATTTGGTGAAGGAGCGGTAAGATTATTTATATTATTTAAGAGGTCCCCCCTATCGAGATTCATTCCACATTGCATTAGGTTACACCTAGTCTCTGCCCTGAGGAACTGTTGAAGTACACAAGGAAGGATGGAGTGTTATCCCCATTTTACTGATGGGGGACTGCAGCACAGAGAGATTAAGTGACTTGCCCAACGACATAGGGGAACACTGTGGCAGAGCAGAGTCCCTCTAGGGCAGACATCCCAGTTCAGTGTCTTCACAAGCCAAACTCAGCAACCACCTCCATCAGCCCTGGTTTGGCTTCAGTGGCTTTATGAATATAGGCCTGTTACTGAGATGAAAGACCAATAAATTCCAAAGTGTGATAGCGAAGGAATCCCTCTGTCGATGAAATATCCAGCCAGACCATCTTACGGACCGAGCCAGAGGTAGATGCAGCTGGTGCTTGATCTGCTGCAGCCCTTTAGGATTTGCCATGATGATGAGAGACAGAAACAGAAGGGGTTGAGTCCTTTGTGCTGGGGAATTGGCAGTCACGTCAGATGCATTTGCCAGAGTCCCCAAATCCGAGAGGAAAGTACCTTACAGGGAAAAGCTAGCTAAGACGTTTGGGGTGTGCTGCAATTCAGATCTCACCAGCGGAAGAGGTGTTGCCCGAGTCGTGAGTGGCAACGTTTCCTCTCTCTTTTTCTACCCACGAGCAGAATAAATTTTGTTATGCGCATCAAGGCATGTGCAGATGGGCACCACCCATAGCAACACAAGCTGCCGGCTGTGGATGCCCTGCCAATCAGCTGGGCGGCATTTGAGTCTCTCCTGGGTGTTCAGATTACAGGGAACATTGGTTAGTGGTTACTGGTTATTAATTATTGAGTTCCAATTAATTACTAATTAAAGAGCTGGAGGTGATAGAGTTCTAGTCCTATATTTAGGAACAACACAATCAAAATGATCAAGTTCTGTATCTGGTCAGGAACCCCAGGGTGCACAGTCAAAAACTTCACACTCAGGGGTAAGCATAACGCTCTGCTATTTTACTAGCACAATGAGTAAAGATACCAGTGCTCCAAACCCCAGAAACAAACAGCAGCAATCCAAAGTTAAGCGAATATCTTGTATCATCCCTCAGACAAATACACCAACAGTCCCCCTAATCTTTCCCATCAGTGTGCAGAATAAATTTTTATGTGCGCAAGGCATGTGCCAATGTGCACCACCACTAGAAACAAAAAACCTCGCTGTGGACGCTCTGCTAATCAGCTGGGCAGCACTGGAATTTCTCTGGAGCGGCCGCACAAGTGCCCAGCTGACAGGGCACACTGACTCACACCTTTTCTTAGGGAGTAAGAGAGAGAGGCCCTGTACTGTCCCTGCTATGCTGAACAAGCGTGATAGTCCAACTCTCCTCTTTGCAACGGGGTCTGGCCTATTATACAGCCTGGGCGCTGTAGCCATGCAATTACGCAGCTTCCTTTGTCCCTCTCTAGGGGTACGTCTAGACCACAGGCTTTTTTCGACAGAGGCTTTGTCGACAGATACCGTCGACAAAGCCTCTGTTGAAAAAGAGCATCTAGACTACAACCAGTTCTGTAGAAAAAGCAAGCCGCTTTTTTGAAAGAGAGTGTAGACGCTCTCTTTTGAAAAAGCACAGTGTGGATGCAATAGCGCCTTTTTTCCACAGAGACTCTCGTAGTTATTCCTCGTAAAATGAGGTTTACTGCCATCAACAAAACTGCCTCATTCTGTCGACTTACTGTCGACAAAACGCGGCGGTAGTGTAGACGCAGGTATAGTTTTGTTGACAAAAGTCCACTTTTGTCGACAAAACCCTGTAGTCTAGACACACCCCAGATCTCGAAGTGAATCATTTTGTTGCATCCTTAACTGATTGTTTATGATATGAATGATCTTAGTCTGTTCTCTTATGTCCATGCGTTGCCGTGGGAAGTTTACAGTTAAGCACCCGCCAACGCTTCTGTGGCTAGGTCTACACTATCGCTTTTTCCAATTGCTTTTCCGGAAGAGGCTTTCCCGACATTTGGCTCCCTCTAGACGGGGCCAAACGGCGGAAAAGCTTCCTTTTTCGGAGGAGCCCTGATGCCTCGTAGAACGAAGAGTGTGTCTGCTCTTCTGCAAAAAAAAAAAAAAAAAAAAAAAAAAAAAGCGGAAGAGCAAACTTGTTCCCTGGAGGCGGCGGAGTTTTTCTGGGATATCTCCAGTATCCCAGAAAAATCCACGTACCCTGTCCTAAAATCTCCAAGCCTAGGATCTGTTCAGTGGTTATCACTTTGGGTGGACCCCTCCACCATCCCCCAGCACAGTGCTCCCCATTCCCCCAAACTCAGGATCACAGCGGGGGGAACTTACCTTTGCTAAAGTTCACAGGTCTCAAAGCCTTATGCTAATCGCTTAATCTAGTGCCTTGCGGGTGCCAGCCACTGTGGACCTGGTATTAGAGCTAACCAGAATGCTAAGCTAGAAGGTAGCTGTCAATGACGGGGTTGGGGGGGAGGCCTCCTGGCATGACGGTTGTAAAAACACGCTGCGCACCTGGGAGGAACAGCTCCAAGGTTTGGCCTGACAGGGACTGATGGGCTCTTGTCCTTGCCTGGAGGCAGGGGGACCGATCCTTTCTTGCCCATCAGCCCGCCTCTCCCGCCGGGCGTTGAGGGCAGGAGCAGTCACTCCCACCCTGGCTGGAGGAAGCGGGGTGTGTGTGTGTGTGTGTGTGTGTGTGTGGCTGGCACAGTGTACTGTGTGTACTGCCAGCCCGCCAGGATGGTGCTCCTCCAGGAGGCAGTATCACAAAGGAGGCTGTGGCCGATGGGCACCCCTGAGCTTGTATGTTGTTGCAGAGAAGACATATCCTGGCATGTAGGCCCCGCAATCTCCTCCAAACTGCACAGTCAAGATCCCCCCCACCCCCGGCCTTCCATGCAGTTACACCAGGGGGAGGAGGGGGGGTTTGGCCCATTGCTTTCCAAGAAACTAATAATATTTGCTGTGTAGTTCCCACTGCTCCAGCAACCCCCCACCCACCCACCCACTTCTGTTCTTCCAAACATACAACGCTTCTTTGCTTCCGTCCCCGGCCTTGGGTCACCTTCGCTTTTCATAGTGACAGCCCATTTGGAAAGCCCAGCTGGGCCTCCGGGCCGCAGCCGATGTCTAAATCGGCAGGGCAGGCTCTGCAGGCCAACTGGCTGTCGACTCAAGGCAAGATAAAGCAGCAGGGACCACCTGTGTCAGCTTGCAACAGAGCAGCCTGGCTAGGGACAAAGCCGCCTCCGTTCACCGGCTCAGCGTGACGCGAGGAAGCCATGCAACAGCCTTCTCGCCGTCAAGGCTTCTTTGATCAGACTCAGACATTGTCCTGACGGGGGCCTGTCCTCCCAAGAGACTCGTGTCCACGGCAAGGTCTAGCTAATGAACCATTAGCCGTAGACACCGATGCGGAGGAGCTGTTTCCTGATCCGGCAGTTTATGGGAGATCAGACCTTGAAATAGTATTACTGTATTCAGATTGAATTGTAGCAATAGCCTGTGGTTGTAGAAAAACATCTCGGCTTGGGACACAGCTAGTCCACACAGTAGATCACATAGGCTTTAGCAAATGGAACCTGTAAAGGTCTCTTTACTGGTAGCATAATATTTAGCCCCTGGATGTCTCCGTGAAGTGTACAGAGTTCCAAACAGGGTATTGTCCCTGGTAAAAAAAAAAGGAAACAAAGCTGGAACTCAAGCTGTGTGGAAGCCTGATTCCTTCAATAATGTATCAAGACAGGACTGGAATCCTCCACCCTGCCCTTATTATTTTGCCACAATCTTGAATGGGGTTAGGCTGGTGGCTGTCTATCAGAGATGGGAGTCAAAGAATTTTGTAGCACCATTTTTAGTGTTCAGCCTGTTCAGAGAGTATGAACTTGCCCCGTGTCCTACGAATGTCAAGAATTAAGATTCTTTTACAAGAGAAATTTAAATTAGGAGGTACAGAATTGATAGGGAAATCCTGTTTAGTGGGTTAAGAAGATTACTTGGCATTCTGTTGCATGATCCCTAAAAACGATTCTGTCTGGGCTTTGTGGTTGTCACTACACATCATAAGGTGGCTACTTGGTGCTTCATAGCTATAACAGAGTATAATGGGGTCGAGACTCACCACCGCATTGCCTCCTACTGGTCTTCTTGGGAATTAGCTCTTACTCTCAGCAGGTCGCCCTTTGGTTGGTGTCGTCCTGCGCTCTGTTCGTGCTCAGACGCTGGATCCACGTCGCTATCAGAGCCACAGTGGCCTCTTCGGGACACTGCCCACCAGCTGTGCCTTCTCCTCAGTTTCTTGCCCCCTTCTGGGGGGTATCAGCAGTCCTCAGTCTGGCACCTGCCACAGTGGCCAACTGCAGCCTCAGGCTAGCCCCTCACGTCAGGGGCAGGCCACAGTCTAGACAGGCCACTCTCTTTGGTAGCAAGATGTGAGAAGTGGGGGGAGAGCAGGCCTACCCACTACTCTGGTTCCCATCCTAGGGACACTCTGGTGGCAGCCTTGTACTGCTCTCCTTCTCTGGATTGCCTCTCGCTCCCTCGGCCACTTCCCCATGATCTCTGCACCGCCTTGGCCCTTGTGTCAGGCGGGAGCCCCCTTCTCCAGCCCCCCGAGCTTCCTCAGCCTTGCTCTCTCTAAAGTGCTTCTCTGGGAACTGCTCCTGTTCTCTCCCTGGTCAGACCCCAAATGCCTCCTGCTCTACTGAGCAGCTCCTTATAACCAGGTCTGCCCCAGCAAGCCACTCTCTCATTGGCTCCCTCTCAGCCCCTTTCTGATTGGCTAAGGCTCTGTGCAGGCTCCCTCCAGCCTGCTTTTACCTCTTCCAGCCAGAGTGGGGCAGCTACCCCTCCTACACAGGGATAAAGGAAAGGGCTCTACCAATTCTGAGTCTCTCCAGTAAAGGGCAGTGGTGCTCAGCTGCACTAACCTGTCTTCCTTTCGTGTCTTGCCCTTTGTTCTTCAAGAGTAATAAGAACAATTGGGACAGATCTCACATAGGGTAAAATGTACCCCAGAAACATCTCCTTAGGTCCCCTTATTTACATTTGTTAAATGCCATACAATTATTTTAGGACAAGAAATGATGACCATTCTATTCAGCTGACAAATTAGCCACAAGATCGTTGCTCTGGCTGGCATTTTTCCAGGCCACCTTACTCCTGCAAGAGTTATGGCCACCAGGGAACAGAATCTGAGGGGTAGCTTGGCCCCCAGCAGCACAGTGCCCCATAGCGCAATATTCCAGGGTGCTGATTCAGTACGGACTGGTCTGCATTAGAAAATTAGGTTGGTTTAACTCCAGAGAAAATCCACACCCTCGAGGGGCATTGGTAAGCTGACATTAATCCCTGCGTAGCCCAAGGAGGGTTACCTGTGCCGACAGGCGAACCTCTGCTGTCCAGATGAGCTGTGTCTACATGGGAGCATTGTAAGTGTAGACAAACCCTCCAAAATAGCTTAAGTGTTCTCCGAGTTTAGATTCCACTGGAGCTGTCCAGAGTGGAGCTCTGTTTTCAGTCTTTCCTGGGGGGAGTCGTGAAACACTCTCGAATTGAAGCCCTGGGTGTTCCATCTCCATGCCAAGCCGGCCCGCCTTGGCTATGAGAGCTGAGTGAGAACACAGCCCTTTCTTTCCTGGTATAGGAATTCGATACAGAATCATTGTCTGCCAAAAGAAAAAGAAAACTCCAGTTTTCTTTTCTTTTGGCAGACAAGTGCCTTAATGGCTCATGGAAAGAGATGATGTGGGAGGGGGAGGATGGATGGGGTTGATTTTCCCCCCTCCCCCATTTGCTGCTTGGCTTGTACTGAGCATGCTCAGTAACATTGCTGAAGGGGCTCTCCTCAGTCTGCCCCCCCACCATGGTGGCATGCATAGGTTGCCCCCCCCTCCCCAAATCTGAAATGTTGTCCCTGTGGTTGGCTCTCAAGTCTGAGAATTGTGAGAGAACTTGTCTGTCCTTAAAGACTCCAGGGGGCAAGGTTCTAGAAATCTAAGTATACTATATCCACTGGATCCCCCTCGTCCACATGCTTGTTGCCCCCTCAAAGAATCTAGTAGACTGGTAAAGCATGATTTCTCTTTACAGAAACCATGTTGGCTTTTCCCCAACAAATTATGTTCATCTATGTGTCTGACAATTCTCTTCTTTACTATAGTTTCAACTTATTTGCCCGGTACTGAGGTTAGATTTACTGGTCTGTAATTGCCAGGATCACCTTTAGAGCCCTTTTTAAAGATTGTTGTCACATTAGCTATCTTCCAGTCATTAGGTACAGAAGATGACTTAAAGGATAGGTTACAAACCACTCTTAGTACAAGTTGAACCTCTCTAGTCCAGAACTCTCAGCTCCGGAAACATCTGTCATCCAGAATGACGTTTGTTAGCTGGGTGTCCACTTTTCATGGGTGTGGCCAAGTTTCCTGGGGTCCCATAACATTTATTTACAGTCACCAGTCCTTGCTCTCAGTGTTCTGTGCTGTTATTTAGCTCTAATTGACCCCTACATGTACTCTCACAGCCCAGTCAGCAGTGGAAGTGTTGGTGATGCTGCTAGACAATATTGACCTCCCGTGGTCTGGAAAATTCTCTGGTTTGGAACTGGTCAGGTCCCGAGGATGCTGGACTAGAGAGGTTCAACCTAAGGTTCTGCAATTTCACATTTGAGTTCCTTCAGAACTCTTGGGTGAATGCCATCTGGTCCCGGTGACTCGTTACTGCTAAGTTTATTAGTTTGTTTCAAAATCACCTCAATCTGGGACAACTCCTCAGATTTGTCGCCTTAAAAAAAATGGCTTAGCTTTGGGAATCTCCCTCACATCCTCAGCCGCCAAGACCGAAGCAAAGAATTCATTTCATTTCTCTGCAATGACCTTATCATTTTTGAGTGCTTCTTTAGCATCTCGATTGTCCAGTGGCCCCACTGGTTGTTTAGCAGTTTTCCTGCTTCTGATGTACTTAAAAAACATTTTGCTATTACTTTTTGAGTTTTTGTCTAGCTGCTCTTCAAACTCCTTTTTGTCACTCCTTATTATAGTTTTACACATAATTTGACAGAGTTTATGCTCCTTTTTATTTTTGTCATTAGGATTTAACTTCCACTTTTTAAATGATGCCTTTTTATCTCTCACTGCTTCTTTTACTTGGTTGTTAAACTATGGTGGCACAATCCGTTCCACAGATTGACTGTGGCCAGGTCTACACTAGACCTGGAAAATCAGGTTACGGTATGCAACTCCATCTGGAGTTGCTTACCTTAAGCTAAGCTTGGTGCCATCTTCACTGAGGGAGGCCGATGGGAGCAAACGCTTCCACCAACTTTCCTTACTCCTTGCGACTGCCAGAAGAACTGGCGCCAGCTGGAGCTGCCCTCAACATTTGATTTTGAGGGTCTTAACTAGACCTGCTAAATCAAAAGCCAGAATATTGATCTCCAGTGTGGTAAGTATAGATGTGGCCTATGTGTTGAGTGAAGAGGTATGGCCTTATGTTTGTTTGAAATCAGTTGCTTACTAATTTCCTTGGGTGACACCTTGTTCTTGTGTTATGTGAAGGGGTAGATTACATTCCTGTCTCTGAACCATTCATGATAGTCCAAAAGACCATTGCCATATCCCCCGCCCCCCGCCATAGCATTTCTCATACCCCTTCTTAGTGTCATATCTCCTTACACACATAAGCAGTACCTCATGGCCTACGCGGCTGCTGAAAAGAATGTGCACTAGAGATGTACCTAAAGTGAGGTGCACATTTAAGTGCCTTGGTGTACTGGGGCCACAGTGAATCAAAGGAAAACCTGCTTAGCAGGGAAAAGAAGTGCAAAGATTTAAATAAAATAATAAGACGTTAATAACATTGCACCTCTCACCGGGGATCTTCATTTAATTACTAGTTTTATAGTATTGCTTTGAGAGGGTCAGAGCTGGTCAATGAACTTGCGTTAAAAATAACGGGCATTTTTTGAAAAAAAATCCCAGAGTAATTGGTGTCTAACATTCCAAATAAGGTAATATCTTGACAAAAATTGTTGATGGGAGAGAAATTGTTATTATTTTAATGGGGGTCAACCCCCCCCAACTTTTCAAAGTTTGTAGGTGTTTTTTTTTTTTCATTGAGAATTTAGTTTTTTGCTGACAAATGTCAGGGACAGCTGATGTTGTTCCCATTGGGTTCACAGGCTGTATCACAGAGAGGTAACCTGTCTTGCTGTGGCTGAGTGGGCACGTGGATGGGCGAGCTGGGGATTGTTTCACGGTGACTCAGGCCACGGTGTGGGACCCTGAGATGTAGAACAGTTACCGGATCAGAGGCTTCAGAGGACAGTGTTGTAAAGTATCGTCCCTCAGGGAACTTGTGCTCCGAGCCTCCCACGCTTGGATTATGCCCTGCACTGGGAGGAGTCCAGAATTCCTGTTTATATATTTTTTTAATAGTTACAGTTCTAAGTCTAGAACTTTTTGTGCTCCATCTAAATAGATATCAACACCCTTTCAGAATCCTGCTAAGCCCTCGTGGGCAGCACAGGAAGAGATGAAAACCAACCTCTTGGCCACTTCTGGGTTTACAGAAGAAAAAAAACAACCTTGTGTTTCTGGGCTTCAGGGACACTTGATTTTTGAAGGTGAAGTTTGAGGAGAAATCTTTGCTGTACACGTACCGGCGGATTACAAAAGCGTTGTTAACACAAGTCATTTGAAATGCCTTGGTTCTGAATTCCAGGGGCCTGGATGTATGAGGAGAGCCAGAATGCTTGTGAGGGGTGTGTGTTGTGTTGCATAAGCGTGGGGCCAGCCTGTGTTTGAGGCATGTTGTGGGATGTGGTGTTTCATCTCGCACAGGCGGCGTGCGTGTCCGGTGTGCCGAGTGCATTCCGCATGCTTGAGTTTCAGCGGGCCGGCATGTGCGCATGTCGTCTGGCGTGGGAATAAGAACATAAGAATGGCCATACTGGGTCAGACCAAAGGTCCATCGAGCCCAGCATCCCATCTGCCGACGGTGGCCAATGCCAGGTGCCCCAGAGAAGGAGAACAGAAGACAATGATCAAGTGATTTATCTCCTGCCATCCATCTCCTGCCCTTGTTATGAAGGCTAGGGCACCATACTTTATCCCTGGCTAATAGCCATTTATGGACCTAACCTGCATGGCACATGCAGGCGTGGGGTGTGTGATTAGCAATGGAGGAATGCTGCGGGTGCATGTTTCGCATCGCAGGAGACGCGAACCTGTCATGTCGCGTGCATGCAGGTGGTTCGTGTGTGAGAATGGTGTGTCCCGGGAACACACATGCACGTGTGTGCGCGTTACTGTAGGTGTCAGCGCGCGGCGTATGGGATTACACACCGTGTGGCGTGGAGCCTTGTGTGAACGCATCCGTCCCCTTTCTGAAGCTCATTAAACCTTGCAGTTCAGTGCCTGAGGAGGAAGCCGTGGGGGGGGGGGTGTCATTTCAGGCACCGAGCCACAATCCCTGCAGAAACGGCATCCTCTCTGCAGTAGCGTACGGCTGCTGTGTGCTGGGGATGTGGCATGGGCGGGAGGCAGGGGGGGGACCATGTGGGGCGGGCGGCAGGGGAGAGATGCCGTGGAAAGGAGAGAACGGGGAGAGAGATTGTGGGAAATCGGTGATGTAAGAGGCGTTTTGTCCGGCCACCGCAGCAACGTCAGAATGCAGATGAAATGAGCAAAAGGTCTTTAACACTGAGCAGCGTAGACACCCCTCCCTGGGGGGGGGCCCTCGGCTTTCATAAAGGGCTCACCGGCATGACAGCTTACAGGCCGCTGCACCTCGGAGTGGGTCCCTGCCATTGGCATCCGTTCCTGCCCTCCCTTTCACCTCCCTGCTCCCTTTACCCCCATCCCAGGGACCCTCCCTGTAGAACAGGAGTGGGGGGAAGCAAAAAGGTGGGGCTACTTGTGGGTGTTTTGGGTTCACACTGAATTCTCCATATTTAATGGCAGCTCCCACCTCCCCCTCTGCATACGTGTTCCTCCCCCCCCCCCGTGACCAGCCTCCAACGTGGCAGGACTGCAAGCATCGGTAGGCGCTGATTAAGATGGATAGATTGGTAAGGAGCATTCAGTGTGACTGGAATAGAAAACACAGCCGCTTCTTGCGGCGTGAAGGCACAGAGCCAAGAGAGAGCCGTGTGCGGGAGATGATTGCTTTACTATCGGCGTGCATCCTTAAAATAGCAGCCTCGCTCTTCTTTCTCGCCCTCCTCTGCCTCGTCATTTCTGCCTACTGCCGGCCTTTGTGCCGCGATTTTGGGTGGCCCCCCCCCCCACGGCGTCTTCTGACAAACCAAATCCTGGTTTACTCAGGAGAGGACGGTCGTGAAGCCCCACGACAGGGATGAGAGAGGTCCCCGGCACGTCCGGCGCCACCGCCCAGCTGATGTGCGGCCTAGCTCAGCTAGCAGAGCCTGAACGGGGGTACTCCACGGGGGGGGGCCAGCGCTGCGGGCTGGGCTACAGCCCTTCTTGGATCTCCTCTGGCCATAGTGGCCTGCGGCTAGCGTGCCAGGGCGGGTTAGGCACCGTCGTGTCGTTGGGGTGGATGTGAGCAAAGAGGTGGCTGGAGGGGCATCCTCCCAGCGCAGTGATGATGCGTCTAGTGTGCCTGCCATGAGGGTAAGGGGCACCCGCAAGAGGCAGCACTGAGCCTCATGCACCCTTTCCAAAGCTGGAAGCCAGCATTGCCGGGGGCTGGGCTGGGGCACGACTCCCCATACTGAGGGGTGCTGAGTACTCAGTGGCCATATTCCCCCATGGCTCTAGGCCAGGGGTGGGGAGCCTTGTTTGGGCCAGGGGCCACTGGCCCACAGAAGAATCAGTCGGGGGCCGCACGCAGGTGAGAAGCAAAACCAACCAACCAACCCTCACTGATGTGGCCCTGACTGAGAAGGAGAAAGACCCTCCCCACATTCCCCTCGTACCCCAGAGCCTAGGGGGGCCCAGGCTAGTCGATTGTGTGTGCTCCAGCCCGGCGGTGAGACGGCGGGGGAAGGGGGGCTGGATCACCAGAGCGGGCTCCCCAGTGCTGCGGGGGACCTGAGCCTTGGGGGCCGGATCCAGGCAAGCTGGGGACTGCATCCAGCACCCGGGCCTTAGGCTCCCCACCCCTGCTCGATGGAACAGGGAGAAGGTGTCTGCCCCCACCCACGGTGCGCTCCCCTGAGTATTAAATGTCCAGCCCTTCTGCGTCTGTGAGCAGCCTTCATGTTCAGGGCTGCTTATTGGCTCCCCTGGAGAGCTGCAGCAAAAGGGCTGCAGGGATCGAAAGGCACACGCGTCCTGTCCAAATCCCTTCGTGCAGGCCCCTCGGGGAGGAGTGTCTGAAGGAAGAGCCGCCGGGGCTTTGTCTGAACCGGGCAGCAGGGAACAAAAGGCAGCAGCTCACATGAAAGCAAACCACAGGGGCGAGTCTGAGGCCAGATCCCGGCCACCCACAAAGGGAGCAGCAAGGTCCCTGTGGCTTGTGCTGAAGCCGGTGTGAGCTGCATCTGGCCTCAGACGAGAGGTCCGTAGACTCCAAGTTCAGAATGGACCCCCGTGATCTTGGCTCTGATCCACTGCAGGCCAGAGACCTCTCCCCAGAATTATAATACTAGAGCTAAAGAAATAACGAGCCGTCCTGGAGCACCTTAGAGACTAACTAATATATATAATATCATGAGCTTTCGTGGGCAAAACCCACTTCCTCAAATTAACAGAGTGGAGGGAAAAAAGGGTGGGGGACAGGACTACTCATTTATTTAAAGTTACAGACTAACACAGCTCCCCCTCTGAGACTTTCAATACTAGATCTAGTGAGACTTCAGCTTAGAAAAGAGGAAATTAAGAGGGGATATGATAGAGGTCTATAAAATCATGACTGGCGTGGAAAGGGTGAATAAGGAAAAGTTATTGACTTGTTCCCATAACTTAAAAATTGGGGGTCACCAAATGAAATGAATAGGTAGCAGGTTTAAAACAAACAAAAGGAAGTTTTTCTTCATGCAGTGCACAGTTAACCTGTGGAACTCCTTGCCAGAGGAGGTTGTGAAGGCCAGGATTTTAACAGGGTTCAAGAAAGAACAAGAGGAATTCATGGAGGATTGGTCCATCAATCCTTATTAGCCAGGAGGGGCAGGAATGGTGTCCCTAGCCTCTGTTTGTCAGAGACTGGAAATGGGCGACAGGGGTGGGATCATGTGATGATTCCCTGTTGTGTTCCCTCCTTCTGGGGCACCTGGCATTGGCCGCTGTGGGCAGACAGGACACTGGGCTGGATGGACCCTTGGTCTGACCCAGTCTGGCCGTTCCTATGTTCTTATGAGACATAGCAGTGAGAGTCAGGGTGGATGGGGACAGAAGTAGCACTTCTCAGAGGCTCTGGGCTGCACAGAGAGGCCAAAGGAAACAATCAGAGAAGCAGAGCTCCCTGCCACGAGAGGGCCTGAGAAGCGAAAGAGCTTTAATGGGGGTGGTTTCCTGTCCAATCTGCACATGCATCCCATCAGCGCCAAGGACAGCAGCTTGGCCAGGTGCCTTACGCCTCCGCCGGTGCATCCCAGGCAGGGCCGCGTGAACCTGGGTGAACCTGCACAGAACAATGATAACAGTCACAAGCACCATGTCAGGGGAAGGTGCTTCCCAAAGCCACCGCTCTCTGGCCTCTCGGCCCTCAGCCTCAAAGGAAACCCTCCCAAGGCCTTCCACAGACAGAGCTGCGCGCTGCTCTTCATCACATCGCTCCACACCAAGCAGCAGGGACTGCAGAGAGACGGGATTATGGCTTGTTATTACCAGTGTCAGCCCTAGGGGGGAACAGGGCCTGGGGCAACCCCTATCCTACCCCAGGCCCCACGCTACCCTGCCTTTTCCCACCCCCACTCTGTTCCTGCCCTACCCCCCACTCCACCCCTTCCCTCAGATCCCGCCCCTCCTCCACCCCCCTACTGCACCCCACCCTGCCTCTGCTCTGCCCCCACCCTGCCCCCTCACCCCTTCCCTCAGACCCTATCCCTCCTCCACCCCCACCCCTGCCTCTTCCTGCCCCTGATCTGCCCCCACCCTGCCCCCTCTCCACCCTTTCCCCCAAGTCTCTCTGCTCCACCCTCTCTGCTTCTTCCTGCCTCTGCTCTGCCCCTACCCCACCCCCTTACCCCTTCCCCCAAGTGCCCCTTCTCCACCCCTCCTCTTCCTACCCCTGCTCTGCCCCATTGCACCCCCTCCCCAACCCCTCAAGCTATGCAGCCCTGGGGATTACGGGGGTGGCCTGTTCAGGGCAGCAGCAGGGGTAGAGCAGGGGCACTTGGGGGAAGGGGAGAGGGGGCAGGGTGGGAGTGCAACAGGGACAGGAAGAGGCAGGGTGGGGTGCAGTAGGGGGGTGGAGGAGGGGCGGGATCTGAGGGAAGGGGTGGAGTGGGGGGTAGGGCAGGAACAGAGTGGGGGTGGGAAAAGGCAGGGTAGAGTGGGGTCTGAGGTAGGATAGGGGTTGCCCCAGGCCCTGTCCCCGCTAGGGCTGACGCTGGTTATAACAAGCCATAATCCCATCTCTCTGCAGTCCCTGATGCTTAGTGTCGAGCGATGTGCCCCTTCCCCCAATCACAGGAAGCAGAGTGACCCCAGAAGTTGGCTCCGGCCTGCCCTCCCCCAGCCTTCCCCCCTGAGCCCTGCATTGCTCAGGGAGTGGGCCAGGGTGCTCCACTTCCCACCACCACAGTGAAGCGGAGCGGCCCGGCTGGGAGATGTGGGGAGTGCGGGGGAGGGTAAGCCCTCCCCCTCAGGTAGCCCGCCAGGCTGCCCTGGGCAGTTCCCATGGCTAAGATTAATCTGGGAGACCATCCCATCCATAGGATTGTTGGGGCAGCCTCCATGGGGCCCCTCAAAGTGCGAGCTTGGGGTGGCTGCCCCAATCCATCCCATGGACAGGACGGCTCTGATTACAACAATCTGTAACCACTCCCCCACTTTCCTCTTCTCCTTTCACTGGCCACATCACCTTGAACAGTCCCGTGAAATATTAGTTACTTATGCTAATCAATCTTTTCCGCTCTGCCTTGGGCTGTACGTAACCAACGTTTCTTGTGGACCGGACCACCACTTCCAGCACCTCCCCTTGGCCTGGAACGGTGATCCATGGTCAACAAGAGCTACAAGAAACACAGGTAAATAAAGCAACAGCAGCCACCAGGAGAGCCGCCTTTGGCCCGCGGCTGTTTATTGCCCACCCTGATCTATATACAGATATACCTACAATAACTGTACTTGACAAAACGCATTCAGAACTTCAGCCAGTTGCCTGCATGTGATTGAATGCTAATATTTGCATCTCTTTGACGTTTTATCTAAGTACGTTCTCAAAGTCCCAGATGTAATTTATGCCATCTCTCGTGGAGGTTATTTTTAGATTACATGGTGCTTTGATTTTATTTTTCATGTAATGGGATAACACTGTAAGCAAGAGGCCCTGACAAAAAAAGAATTGAGTAGCCTGGGCTTACAAGATGCTCAGTTAGTTAACCGTTCATAAAATCCTTAGTAGTAAGATCTAATGGCCGGAATATCGTCCTGGCCTGCAGCCATCTCTACTTTGCACCTTCCCAAACAACTAAACCATCATTTCAGGATGATTTTTAGGCCAGTTCTACACAACACACTTATAACTGTCAGGGTGGTTAAACACGGGAAAAAGTTGCCTAGGGAGGTTGTGGAATCTCCATCACTGGAGATATTTAAGAGCAGGTTAGACAGACACCTGTCAGGGATGATCTAGACAGTGCCTGGTCTGGCCATGAGGGCAGGGGACTGGACTTCATGACTTCTCAAGGTCCCTTCCAGTTCTAGTGTTCTAGGATTCTATGATCGGTATAACAACATCTCTCAAGGGTGTGAAAAACCCTCAACCCTGAACAACGTACATAAGAACATACGAACGGCCAGACTGGGTCAGACCAAAGGTCCATCTAGCCCAGTGTCCTGTCTTCCAACAGTGGCCAATTCAGGAAGCCCCAGAGGGACTGAACAGAACAGGGAATCATCACATGATCCCTCTCCTGTCATCCATTTCCAGCCTCTGACAAGCAGAGGCTAGGGACACCATTCCTACCCATCCTGGCTAATGGCCATTGATGGACCTATCCTTCATGAATTTATCCAGTTCTTTTTTTAACCCGGTTAAAGGCCTGGTCTTTACCACATCCTCTGGTAAGGAGTTCCACAAGTTGACTGTGTGCTGCGTGAAGAAAAACTTCCTTTGGTTTGTTTTAAACCTGCTCCCTATTAACTTCATTTGGTGACCCCTAGTAAACATAGGTATACTGGCCTACCTCTCCATGTAGACAGTGCTGTGTTGATTGGAAGGCTTCTCCCATTGACACAGCTCCTGTCTTTTGGGAAGGTGGGTTAACTAAGATGCTGGGAGAGGCTCTCCCATCGGCATAATAGCATCTTTGCTAAAGCCTCAGTGCAGTCTGTGAAGACCAGCCATGTTGCATCTGAAAAGAGGAGATGTTCTGTCTGGTGGATCTTTGGAGTTCCTGGCCTAACTTTTGCAGTATCCTGCTATTTGCTTGACTTCTCTGCCTTGCCATTTTGCTCGTCATTTTGGCTGTGCCATGCGGCTATCGGAGCAGATAAAAGGCAATGCTGCCAAGGATGTGTGTGTTGTTCTTGTTCCCTTCCCACACTTTTGCCATAGCTTCTAAGAACAAAGGCTTGGGCAGTTTCCCACTTCCGAGAACAGCCTTTGTGAATTTAGTGATGACACTTCAGTGATGGTCCCAGGAGATCATGGAATCCTATGATTCTTTGGAAGAGACCTCAGGAGTCATCAAGTCCAGCCCCTGCCCAAAGCAGGACCAAAGAAGGAGATCTATATAACCAATATGTTTTAGGAGCAGGATGAGAGATCTTGACTAGGAAAGCAGTACGAGGCATCAGCGAATCAGTAACTCACCTAACAAGTTAATGCAAAGGCTCTTTCGTCCTCTACATTTGTTGTTTTTACAGTCTTTTTCCTTTCTTGCATCAGAAGGTGTGTTAAGACCCAGCGCTCCCTTTAACCACAGACAGATCATCGATCCAAACTCATGGAGGTTTTGCGTTCTTTCTTCTACCTCCGTCCCCACCACCGCCCCCGGTCATGCATGTTGGTGCATCCATGCACACTGCTTCCCGGGATTTGCGTCTACCAATTGTCGTACACAAACGCCCAGGGAATTCTGACATTTCTGTAAGTTCTGACATTTGTTTTTCATGCCAGTTTGGGACCAAAAGGTCATTGCCCCCCAAAACGTGGGTTTGGAAACATCAGACTGACCATGTAAAAATGTTTTGTTTTAATAATGTTGACACTCTTTGACAATGTCAAAACTTGATATAGAATATAAAATATTAAACATACTATATAAAAATGTAGTAGTAAAAAGAGTAAAATGGTGTCCTCCACAGGGTAAAAGTGCCAAAATGCCAGTTTGGCTCCACTACACCGCTGGACTTAAGAAAAGCAGAATCAGTTCTTGGCTCTGCTACTGACTTCTTGTTTGACCTTGAGCAAGCCATTTAATCTTTCTTTGCCTCAGTTGACTCTTCTGTAAAATGGGATCAATAATCCTTCCATTCTTGCATGTTGGTCTATTTAGATCATACATTCTTTGAGACAGGGACTGTTTTTACTATGTGTGTGTGCACAATGCCTAGTACAATAGGGCCCTGAACTTACTAGGGGGAATCTGTATGTTACTGTGATACAAATAATCTGTGATGTTTGTGAGGTACTGGAATTGCTCTGGAAATGACAGCCATGAAAATGCTGTCCATCAATGAATGAAATCTCTGGAGTGGGTAAAAAAATGGAACTTCTGTCTCTCTGGAAATTCTGATCTTCCAAAATTTGTTTTCATCTCAAATCACGATGAAAAGTCAAAAGACTGAATTTTTTTGGAGAGATGGCCGTCTTGATAAATTTCAGTTCAGGAAAGCCAAAATGTTCTGTTCTCCATTTTGGATCAAAACAAAACATTTTCAAATTCCTGTATCACAATATTTCAGTCTTTTGGCCTAAATGTGGCCATTTTTTTTCTGGTCCATTCAACGTGTCCGTGTCTCCCTGAGTTGCTGTAGTGCCTCATGGGAATTGTAGTTCCAATGCCCACATTCTGCTCTGTGTCTGGGCTTGCCAGAAGTTACTCAACTTTTTTGAATTTTGAATTAGAAGTTGATGAGAGTTTGCTTGAGTTAGACTAATCTTGGTTGGGGCCTACATGGGAGTTTTGACTGAGAGCTTGTCTCCAAGGAGAAACTGATCAGCATAATTACAGCGGAACAAGCAATTCCATGATAGTTATGTCAGAATAACTCCCCATGTCTCCACGACACTCCATTTCAGCAGAAAAGGGACTTTATTCTGGAATAGCAACTCCACTTGGAAACATGTTCCAGAGTAGCAAGGATAGATTCTCTTATTCTGCTCAGTTATGCCAGTTAATTCCTCTGCATAAACAGGCTGAGCGAAGAGTGCTGGATAATGTTCAGAGAAAGAAAATATCGTATGTAGGACGTGAAAGAATAAAATCTAACACCACATTGATCTGAGCTGTACAACACTGCCCTTCACCCAGGCCTTTAGCTTCCTGTACCTCTTTGTATCAAGCTTTCATTTTGGAAGCAAGACCCATAGGGAAATCAACAATCAAGGAACATCATAAAGTCCTGAAGTGACTTAATGTACCTATTTCCCACTAAATCAAGACATAATAAATTGTTTTTTTGTTGAAATCTGTATGCATTATTTAATTTGTTTGCGAGAGAGCGGGCTTAGGAAGATGTGTAAATCTAAAGGAGTTTATGAAGCTGGGGGGGTGCAATTTATCGAAGACTATAAAGTTTTCACATCTACGACTGTTGGACATTACTAAAGAATTGTTAATTAACACGTGACATTAAATATGGGTAAAGCCCACGTTGTACTTACGAACTATCTTCGCTCTTCACTAAATATGCACATTGGGGAATCAATCTTCAAAGCTGTATTGGTCTTTTTTAAAAAGAGGCATGGAGGAAGCAAACCAAACTTTCCACAGCTCTTCGGATGGGGGAGTTCTCTGTAGGGAGGTTAAAAAGCAGTTAATTAGGAAACCGTGTAACTGCTGAAAATCTGTGCTGGGTGCTGTACACATTCACAGTGAGAGGGGAAACTGAGGCTCGCTTCCAGCATAGTGGCTTACCCACTAGGTCTCACCAGGGCTGCTAAATACAGTGGCAAGGCTCTTACGCGTGTGGATGTGTTCTCTGGAGTCAACGGGACTTGGAGGGAGGCTGAGAGGGCAACTGCTCCAAGGCCTGGCGATTTAAAAGGGCCACAACTCTGGGTCACCACCACTGCTACTGCTGCAGCAGTGGCTGGAGTGCCAGGCCCTTTAAATCACCACTGGAACCCCACATGATGCAGTCCCCTTGATGCTGAGGGCTGGGTGGGGAAGGCTAACCCATAGCCCCGCCTCTTCTGTCCAAGGCCCCGCCCCTTCCAGGAGGCCTAGAGCCAAGTCCCCCTCACCTCACCCAGGGCCTGGCGAAATCTGTCACCAGCCCTGACAAATGACAGTAGGAAAATTCTCCTCCTCCTCCATCAGCATAGCTCTGTGTGCGCTGGGGGTTTGTTGGCATAGCTACGTTGACCAGGGATGTAGCCACAAATGATATGACTTGTACATCCCCCCGTGCCTATGTGTCCCCCTGCTAGCTCAGACTGCAACAGGGCATGCTTCTAGCTCTGCGGTGCCTGGCTCAATCCCCAAGAGGGCAGCCCATCCCATTTTGGAGAAGAAAAAGTCACCATGGACCACCAGTTGAGAACCACAGCTCTGGATGGAAAGCTCCAGCTATGTGGTAGGGACTGTGGGCTTTGCAGAGGCATGTGGAAACCTGTGGTGGAGAAGTCCAGTACCACCGTCCAACCCAAAACTGTCAAGCAGGGACCTTCCACACCACAGATGAGGTCTCGGCCGCTGCAGCTAAACCAATACAGTGAACGATGGGACTTACAGGAGAACCGTTCCCGGCCCAGCTCTAGGGAAGAGCATGGTAATTATGGTTTTGTTTCCCCTGTGAGGTCATTGTGTGTAAAGCACGGATATATCTTTCGACGTACACAATGCACATAACGTGACAGAACGTCAGGATGGAATAAACCATCTCGGTTTGCAACGCATGGTCCTGTAGCAGATGGGTTTCGCCAAATTTGACCCTGAGGTGGAAAAATGGGGTCTTCCCAGCATTCCCTTCCCCCACCACAGAGTGCATTGTCTTTTGTTGTTGTTGTTGTTGTTGTTGTCCTTGCTAAGCCCCCTCCCAGAACAGCAGCAGCTACATGGCTAAAAGAAGGCTTCTGTGGACGGAGCTGTGTCTACATCGGGGTGGGGTGGAGAAGGTAGGTCGTCCTTACTGTGATGCTTAAAAGGTGCGACTGTAGCTTGGTTGCTCTGAATTGTAATTGCATCCCAGGGCAAAACAGACCAACAAGGGGTTGTTGTCTCTCTGTTACAGATGGGGAAATGAGACCCAGCTAGATGAAATGACTTGCCCAAGGTTCTGCCCGCAATGTGTGGCAGAGCCAGGAGCGGAACCTTGCTCTGCCAGGTTTCCTCAGGTCTTGCTTTAATCGCATCGCCAACCTTCACAGCAGGCAGGAAAATCTAGCGAAAGGCAAGTCCTAGTGGAGTTCAGGTGCTTTCCTTCCTGTTTGCTGATGCACAACCCGAGCTGCCTCCCAAGAGGGCTCAGAGGCGTCGCCGTGTTAGTCTGTAACTTTAAAAACAAGGAGTAGTCCTGTGGCACCTCGGAGACTAACAAGAGTCTAACAAAGATCATCAGCTTTCGTGGGTCACCTCCCAAGAGGCTATTTTCTGTTCTTCAGACACGCCGGGCATGCAACCCGTTATAATAGTAATGGCGCAAAAACTTCTTGCGCTGCAAATCTGCCTTCGGCTGTGCTCTGGCCACCTGCTCAGTCGAACCATCTCAACGCACAGGGAAGCTCAGGAAGGTGTATTAGCAGGCAGGAGAGTCTGGTCTGGGCGATGGGATTAAAAGCGCTAAAAGGCACTGAAAGCTTTCGATGTGCGTGCCTAGCAGTAGACACCTAAATCAGATGCGCTGAGCCCCCACCGTTGGGTCTGGCTATTCCAGGATCCAGGGATGCCCTGCAAGTCCACTCTTCACTACGGACCTAGGGGATTATCCTGTGTGGAAACGTCACTGGCTCTGCTGGACCCCGTGGTGGAGCGTTTAAACCCCCCAGTGGGACAGGCTAAGTTAAGGAGCGGTTCTGGACCCAGGGGACTCTGCCCTGCAATAATGTGGAGCCTGTGCTGTGGGTGGAGGAGCTCAAAAATGCCAGACAGCTCAAAGTGGGGGGGCGGGCAGAGAGGAGAGGAGCACAGATCTATCTTGGGAAGTCCTGAGCCAGGGCCCAGCAGAAGTTGTGGCTGGTGGGGAGAAATCAGCCAGCAGCAGCTACTCCAGGCCCTAGAGAAGGGACCAGCCTTTCCCTAGGACAAGAGAACCCTTTGCTCTAATGGAGCATTGGTGGAGGTTTGGCCCATGCCCTGGACTGGAAGGGGAAGGGGTAGGAAGCGGCCTGTGGAGCCAGCCCTAAAGCGCTCCAGGGCATTTGCTGTTGCTGCCTCTTATAGGGCCTAGGTAGGAGCCCAGTGGAAAGCGTGGGCATGTCTTTTTGTGGATTCCAGTGGCTGAGAAGCTGGATAGGTGTCAACAGGGCACCCTTGTAGCCAAGAAGACTAATGGCATATTGGGTTGCATTAGGAGGAGCTTTGCCAGCAGATCTAGATAAGTGATTATTCCCCTTTATTCGGCTCCGGGGAGGCCACCTCTGGAGTACTGCATCCAGTTCTGCCCCCTCCCGCCCCCCCCCCACTCCCGTATAGAAAGTATGTGGACATATTGGGGAGGGTCCAGCGTGCAGGGGGGTTCCAAAAGGGATGGAGAGAGGCTGTTCTCAGTGGGGGCAGGTGGCAGAACAAGGAGCAATGGTCTCAAGTTGCAGGGGGGGGAGGTCTAGGTTGGAGATTAGGAAAAACTATTTCCCTAGGCGGGTGGGGAAGCACTGGGATGGGTTCCCTAGGGAGGGGGTGGAATCTCCATCTCTAGAGGTGTTGAAGTCCTGGCTTGACAAAGCCCTGGCTGGGATGATTGAGTTGGGATTGGTCCTGCTTTGGGCAGGGACCCGGTCTCGATGACTCCTGAGGTCTCTTCCAGCCCTGGGATTCTATGATTCCCTACCAACCACCCTTTCCTGAAGAGGGCTCAGCCCTTCCCCCCCTTAGAGACAAGGTGAAGGTAGAGACATTGTAAACCCCACGTCAGGGCACACCACCCATAAGGGGGCCCAAGGATGGGATGAGCACCCTTCCTGTGGCAGGCTAATGGACTTTGTCATTCTGCAAGGGGGAGAACATAATTGGGCTGGGGAGGACCAAGTTGCTGTCCACCAGCAAGGGGCTTGTCATAGTGTTGCAGTGCTTCCTCCCAAGGGATGGGCAGAGCAGGGACCCAGTGACCAAGCCACTAGGCAGCACTGCCTATAAGCCCATCCCTGTCAAAGACCCCAGGCAGGCTGATAATGGCCATTTCCTCTTCCCCTGTTAGCCAGCTCCCTGGTGAATAACCTTGGATCCCTTCCAGCAACTTCAAAACCTGTAACAGGGCAGACCAGGCCCTGTGGCTAGAAAGGGTCACTGAGAAGTCCTCCAGGCTGGCTAGAGGGACTGGGAAGAAACCAGCCAATCAGGGGCCAGGAAGGACTACATAAGAAGCAGCGGCAGCAGATTCAGTGCAATTGCAGCCCAGACCTGAGGGAGTAAGGGCCAGGGGTAAATGACTGGCCTGAGGGAGTGGCTCCATGAGGAGCGTTACTTAGAGGCTATGAACTGGAAGATAAAGGCCCTGAGCTAAGGGCAGAGGGAGTTATCTCCTGGAGAAGGAGCCCCGGAGGCACCACTCTTAATTGGAGTGTGACGAATGAACAGAAAAGATGGCCTCCGAGACACTCTACAGAGGGCACCAGGATGGGCCCTGTTTGAGGTGTACGCCGAGCGGGGTTGCGAGCGCACACGAGGCTGTGAGACTTGGCCACAGGGCTAAGTAGCCGAGAGGGCTGAAAATGGAGGCAGTGCGGAAGCCCGCATGCGGCCAGACAGGGGTGCTCGTGAGAGGTGAGTGCTGCCCCGTTACAGAACCTCTTGGCCTAGTGCACAGGCTCAGCTCTGCCTTAACCCTTCGCCATCCCACGCGATGGAGACATTCTTCCTTCTCCCACCCCTCAGAGGCCTGGCCCTGGGCTTGTGCCGCAGGGGATAGAGGAAGAGTCAGATGTCACCACAGTGACCCTGTTCCCTCACCCGACCCCCGCATTGGCTCACATGGAGCCCCTTTACCCGTGTGGGAGCGGAGGGGCTGTGGGGCATGGTGAGATCGAGTAGGGTGTACCTGGTCCTCCCTAGGCAGCTCAACCCACCCTGGGAGCCACCAGACACAGGACAAGTGACCCCCCTGAAGGTAGGGTAGTAGGTTGGGTTCTTTAGTGGAGTAGAGGATTCAGCCCTTGCCTGAGGAGGGCAGAGCTGTGGGTTGGTGTTTCAGCCCCTCTCAGCAGCTCAAGTCACACCACCCTGGGAGGGGACCAGACAGACAACACAGGATAAGGGACCCACTGAAGGTAGGGGGCTGGGGTGGCTTAGGTGATAGAGCCTTCACCTGGAAAGTGTATAGTGGTGGGTTCAAGTTCTACCCACCATGGGAATGGGTTAGAGCCTCCTGGGCAAGCTATAAAAGCCCCATTCTTGGAGGTATGCAAAGCTGGAGAAGAAGGTGATATCAGTGGAAGTTAGGTGCCTATGCATCTCTGAGTAGGAGCTCTCCAACTTTTTTTTGCTGGGCACACCTTTGCAAATATTTTAGGCTGTGACGACCTCCTCCTCTCCCCAGAGTTACCATATTTCAAGTTCCCAAATAGAAGTCATTGCAGGGGGAAGAGGGAGCTCGGGGCATATCTGTCCGGCTGCCCCTCTCGCCAGACAGTGCTACTGCCAACAGCAGGGCAGAAGGGTGCATGCTATGGTATTGCCACCCTTACGTCTGTGCTGCTGCCCACGGTGGTGCTGCCTTCAGAGCCAGGCTCCTGGCCTGCGGCCATTGCTCTTATAAACCCCCGCCCCCACAAACGCCTCTGGGGTCAGGGCCCCCAGCTTAAGAATCGGGGCCTAAACACCCTGCTATCAGGAGCAGGAGGCAGATAGCTGCTATACTTACCGCACTAGCTCTCGGAGGCCCCAATCAACATCAGAGCCCTGGTATGCTAGGGCTGTATATAACCTGTGTATTGGCAGGCACTTCTTCTGGTGTTGTACGTGTGTCTCTGGGTTTCTGTTATTTCCTCTCCAATTCATCTGAGGCGGTGGGTTTTACTCATGGTTCGATACACTTTGGTTGGTCTCTACGGTGCCACAGGACTGCTCGCTGTTTTTAAACTTACAGACTAACATGGCTGCTCCTCTGAGATTTTGCCTTCTCTGGTTTTTCTATCCCTGCCATTAGCTACATCCCAACTGCAGGTGCTGAAAACGCCACTTGGATTCACGAGGGCTCCGGCCCCCCCGCGGTTCCAATCTGGGGCAGTTTGGAAAGTAAATGGAGCGCTTGTTAAGGGGCCGTATTGACAGCCCTGGTGACTGGAGTCCTTTCTCCATCCACGGAGTTGGGGTAGCACGGGCAGTGGCAGGAGAGGTTTTCGCTCCTAACATGCCAATGTGCCCCCCCCCGCCCCCCCAGAGACACTTCTAGGTCTGAGCAGTTACGTCAGGTTCCAAACACTGCGGCTCCTTGACTTTTTGACTGGGAATGCTCTGCGGGCCGGCCAGCTGGGATCTGACCCCAGAGGTCACCAGCTCCTTTCACGTAGAGGGCAGAGCAGCCAGGATAGTGTCAGGATCCCTGCCAGCTATAGACAAAAGGCTACGGCTGAGAGGTTTTTTTGACGCGCTGGTTTGGTGGAGGGGAGAGGCTAAGGATTGGTTTTGGCAAGACACAGCAGCTTCATTCTTCTCTCTAAGTGGTCCAAGTGCCACTCGGTGGGACAGTGCCCCACCCCGAGGGCCAGGAGATCAGAGTTCAGCCCCTAGACTCTGTGCAAGCGGAAGGAAGAAACTTTCGCTTTGTCTACACTGCAGCGTTTTGCCAGCACAGCTGTGTCCGCTAGGAATGTGCAAAAAAATTCCATCGTCTCGCCTGTGGAGTTATGATGGTGTAACCCACACACCTACTGGGGGTGGGGCACTGTCCCACCGAGTGGCACTTGGACCACTTAGAGAGAAGAATGAAGCTGCTCTACAGCCTTCGCTAAGAGCCAGCTGGCTTTTTGTTCAGGCTGTAGCAGTTCATGCTCTAAGCTCCAGAGGTTGTGGGTTTGGTTCTGCCTGTCGGCATTACACTGACAAGCTCTCAGGTAGACATTAACTATGCTAATGTCACTGGGAAAGCGTGTTACTGTATTTGGCTATACTAGCAATGCGTTTGTAGAGTAGCCAAGCCCTGAAATGGCCTCTGTATGAGGCTTCCCACATGTACAATGGGGATTTTGACCCGTACCTATTTTCTGCCAATGCTTTTTGCACAAGAGGTTTTTGCGCAAAAAGCAGCAGTGTAGCTGCCTCCGTTTTTCACAAAAAAACCGTTTTGCACAAGATCCCAGAGAGGCATAAGGGTTTTTTTTGTGCAAAACGGAAGCGGCTACACTGCTTCTTTTTGTGCAAAAACCCCTTGCGCAAAAAGCATTGGCAGAAAATATGCTAATGACATTGTAACTCATGCTGATGAGTCCGTCATTAGCATACTCTGCCGCAAAAGTCTTGTAGTGTAGACAAAGCCCTAGTGTGCGTCACAGTCCTGTGCAGGGTATTTAGCTTACTTACAGCAAGAGCTGGGAATAAGGGAGCCCCACAGGCTAAACTGAGAGCCAGCTGGCTTTACTGCTCAAGCTATAGAAAGGCTCCAACACTAAGTTCCAGCGGTTCAAATCTACCCAGGGGTGGTTATAGCAGACCATAGAATTTCACAAGGAGATTCCTGGGGTGGGGTGGGATTATACAAGGTCCTGGATTCTCAACCAGGGGAACATGCTGAGGTCTTCCAGAGGGTGCATCAACTCATCTATTTCCCTAGCTTTCTAGCAAGCTGTGTAGAAAGCTCTAGTGAAGTCCATACAAACTACAATTTCATACAATGACTTGTTTGTTCTGCTTCTTATACAGTAAAATGTAGGAATCGGTTGGACGTCCCTGCTCTGGGACCTGACTGGGCTCCTGGCCACCAGCCTGGCTGCTGGGTTCCCGGTCGCTGGTCCTGGCAGCTGGGCTCCATGTCCCCAGTCAGTCTGCACAGCAAGGTCCGGTCCCAGCCACCAGGCTCCACGCTGCTGGCTGCCAGCCCCAGCCCCGGGCTCTCAGCTCCTTTCCTGGTTGGGGCTCTCTGGTGCTGCTGACAACAGATGTTGCCAGACCAGAGAGTCGCAGACCACAGAGGTACAGCCTGTATAATATTTATATTCCAATTGATTTATTTGGTAGCGATGTGGTTAGAATGAGACAATAGTGCCAGTAAGCCGGTGTTCAGTCAGGGTTGCTGTGACTCTTTTGTGTGTTTGTCTGATTTGAAGGCAAGGCGTTTTCAGGGGAGGTGGGACTCAAGGATACGCAAGACAAATCAGACTCCTGAAAGGGGCACAGGAGTCTGGAAACGTTGAGAGCCCCACCCCCTGCTCAAAGCAGGACCAATCCCTTAGGCAAGCAGAGCGTGGCCACGTCTACCCTACAAAATTAAGTTGACCCAGGTCCTGTCGCTGGAGAGCCATCATGGTCATTACATCACGTTTGCCTGTCCATGCAACACTCCTTGTGTCTGCGGCATGTCCTCTCCCCCAGGACACCAATTCTGTCACCCGTGTGACACCCATGTAAGTCATGCAGTGTCAACACTGACACCTAATCACCCTCACCGTGTGGACATGGGCTCTCCAGCTCTCGCAAAGGTGGGCTTCTTGAGATGGTGTAGAGCAGGGCTACTCAACACGGGGCCATTGTTCATGGCCCACGGTGCGGTTTGCATTGACACGGGGCTCAACATGCAGACCACGGATGGGATCCTTTGAATGTGGCCTCCACTGGGAACATGCCCCACAAGGGTGAGGCGTCTCCCAGGCGGGGTGAGCACTGAAAGACGCAAGCAGATGGGCTGGCTGGAACTGACGGGTACAGGGTCGGCGTTTCTAGCCCCCAGGGAGGAGGTGCCAGGAGCGCCGGGGCATTGTGGGAAGTGCTGGCTGCTTAGCCGTGTGGGCAGAGCCTGAGAGGTGCTGACTGGCTTCCACTGGCCACGTTTGCGTCCGGTCCTGCGGCTTCAGGCTTAATCTTTGTGTTCATGCCTGTCAGTGTGAAAAACTCTTTGCATATATTTGCATATAAATTTGCATGGATATGCAGCCACACTTAAGTTGCAGCCCTTGGCATGTGCTGTGAGTATCACTGTGGCCCCCGGGGCTTCCAAAGTTGAGTAGCCCTGGTGCAGAGAGCAGGTTACATGGTTGGGAGTGATGGTTTAGTCTACCCCAGTGATGTGCCACCGCAGCTAGTGAGTGGGCCACGTGGGTGGCTCTTCTTCAACTTGGAGGGCCGCAAAACTGTGGTAACCAAGATGGCCTCCTGGGATAGGAGGTCTTGCTGACTGTGCTGGCGTACCTAGAATTTGCGGGGGGTGCCGACTGAACCGTAGCAGCACTTTGGTTGGATGCAGAGGGAGCGCCCGGCTCTCGCAGTCACTGTTGTGTGCTCAAGCAATAGAGCAGGGGTGGGGAATCTTTTTTGGGGCGAGGGCTGCTGACCCACAGAAAAATCAGGCAGGCAGGGAGCAGTGGAGGCTAGAGGAAGGGAGGGAGCCCCGGGGGCAGATCCAGGCAAGCTGGGTACTGCAGCCAGGCCTTAGGTTCCGCTGCTGTAGTGGCTCGTGCACTAAGCTCTAGAGGTCCCAGGTTTGATTCCGCCCATCAGGGTTACATGCACACCTTGCTTTCTGTGCACATCACTTTAGTAACACTGGTAGGGGAAAAAAATCTACATAGACAAAAACCAGCAGAATCTGGCCACAGCAAACAAAATGTCTTGCAGGTCACACACAGAACCTCCATGGGCCATGTGCAGCCCTCAGGCTGTAGGTTGCCCACCACTGGTAGAGACACTTATAGAAGGAGGTGGATGCAAGCTGCCTTACATTGACCTCATGCTGTGGTCTAGGCCAGGCCTGTATCCCCCTTCCTGTACAGAAATAATACTTATTTATTGCTTATTTAGAGCATCCAGGAGACCCATTTACAGACCCTAAAAATGCGACTGAAAGCTGCAAGTGCTGTTTGTTTTTTTCTGCAAGGCAGTCGGAAGGGGGAATGTGATGGAATGAGGTGCAGGTTTGATGGCAGTGGGAACTTGGTGGTGTAATGCAGTGTTTCTCTACCAGTGGTATGAGTACCCTAAGGGGTACTTGAGAGAAGTCCTGGGGGTACGTCAACACAACTGAAATTTGGAGAACTGAATTTTTGTGTTACGTTTTACAGCATTTTATTATTTTTGTACTTTTTACACCCAAAAATTTCATCGCCGGCCCAGCTATGATGAAGTTGTTTAAACAAATGTGTTGCAATGGTAGGGAAAAAAAATTGTGTATTTGAAAACTGTAGGTACTGGGGGTACTTTTTTTTTTAAAGGGGTACTTTATAAAAAAAATGTGGCGAAACACTCGTCTAATGGACAGAGCACAAGGATGAGAGTCAAGAGACATGGCTTCTGACTTTGAATCTGCCACTGACTCACTGGGGCTGCGTCTACACTGCACCGTAGTTCGAAATTAGATATCTTTTTGCGTAGCTCAAATTGCATCTTATTTCAGTCTTATTTCGAAATAACCTGCTATTCCGAAATGCCCCTTACTGATCGTGGAATGGGGTTTACAAGGACATCAGACTAGCAAGCCTGAAATAACAGGCTTGCTGTGAAGATGCAGGATAGCTATTTTGGGATATTTTGGTATCCCGGAGTAGCGTTGCTGTGTAGACGTAGCCTCACAGTCTAAAGAGACCAAGTTTAGGAGGGGAAACTGAGGCCCAGAGAGGTGCAGTCACTTGCCCCAGGTCACGCGGTGAGTCAGCAGCAGAGCTGGGACTGGACCAGAGGGTAGTGTGTGGGTAGAATGGGATGGACCTTTCTGTTCCTAGACCATCTGGGCTGGTGTATTTGTGGCTATACCCAACCTTGGCGCAACTCCATGGAAGTCTGTGGGGATTCATGGATTTCGAGGCCAGAAGGGACCAGAATGTTCACCTAGTTTGACCCCTCATGCAACTGAGTCATCTTGTCCCTGACCGAGACCATAATTAGGCAGTTACCACCCGCGAGGCATAGCGGCCTAGTGCCGCGATCGCAGTGCCTTGCCCTGTAAAGTTGAGGGGCACGTTAGTCTGCTCTTGCTCACCTCAGCTTATCAGGATCATGGCACTATTTGTTAGGAACCAGGCCTTCGTGGTCTCAATTATGCAAATTGTCGAGCCAGTGCTGAAAGGGTGGGTCTGGAGACTGCAAGCCAAGTGTGAATTCACTAATAGAGAAACAGGAGGTCTCATCATTAATGAATCAAGCACTTAGCACTTGGGAACATCTCCAGCTGCTACCTCGCATACTGGGATGGGTGACTCTGTGGGGGAAGTCATGGCACATTGCAGAACAGGAAGCAAGTTGCTCCTGACTCAGAGAAAAGTGAAGAAAGAAACAAACCGCTGTGCAGGTCAAGGGGGGATTTCTCCCCACGCAGGAGGTTTCCTGGCCCTCGTGACAGTGATAACACCACTCAAACGGACCCACGAGCAAGCCTCCTAAAGGATCTGAATTTGTATGTGCTCCTGGGAAACCTCCACGTGTTTTGATGGATTCTTCTCCAAACAGCTT
Source organism: Pelochelys cantorii (assembly GCA_032595735.1). Lineage (NCBI taxonomy): Eukaryota > Metazoa > Chordata > Testudines > Trionychidae > Pelochelys > Pelochelys cantorii. The sequence continues at coordinate 5,218,448 of CM064328.1, forward strand.
GGCTCTGCCAACTTTTTCTGTAACTAGTGCAATGGAATCTTGAGCTCTCCATCCTGGGATGCTGTGTGATGCTTCCAGGGACATCTAGGACCAGTGTTCGCTGCCAGCTGAGCGCTTGGGCAGCCTTCCAGGAGAGAGAGAGAGAGAGAGAGAGAGAGGTGCTGTCCAACTGATGAGCAGAGCACCCATACCTGGCAGCATGTGTTTCTCCTGGTGGTGCACATCCACACATACCTTGGTGCAAGTAATAACGTTTATTCTGCACATGGATGGAAAAAATTAGAGGGAACATCACCAAGGACTCTGGGTTTCTTCATTGCCACCTACCTCCCACATGAGGGAGACTTGCCCATGCTAGCTGGGTGTCAGCTCTTAACCCAACCTGTTAGTGAAGTACTCAAGCTGTCTCATCTGGGCTACACCAGCCTTGCCTTCGTCCTGCACAGCTTGAAAATAGATGCATGCCAGCCCCTGAGTCCCTCCAAAGTCTCCCCCAGTGGAGACTTCCTCTAGGCCTGATTATAGATTCATAGAACTGGAAGTGACCTTGAGAGGTCAAGTCCAGTCCCCTGCCCTCACGGCAGGACCAAGCACCCTCTAAACCATCCCTGACAGGTGTCTGTCTAATCTGCTCTGAAATATCTCCAGTGATGGAGATTCAACAATCTCCCCTGGCAATTTATTCCAGTGTTTATCCACCCACTGGAATAAATCCCCGGCTACCCACTGAAATCCCAAATTCTCTGTTCCCAAAGGAACAGTGAAGCCCACTTTTACTGTATCCCACACAGAACTTGAGTGCAATTAGAGTAAACGAAATGGAAATGGAGTTAAGAAAGCAGCCGTTCCATTAGAAACCGACGTGATGGAAGCAAACGGCGTCTTTATAAACCAAACTCCTAGAACGTGAACGAGGACCTGTGTATATTAATAATCCCCTTTCGTAGGTTAGAAAGTAGGTTCTTATCCCCAAGGCAGAACTTTCTGGCCCCAAAGATCTCGGGCGCGGTTTCCATGTGCTCTGCTACTGACTTGACACCACCCTGCTGTGTAAGGGAAGGGATGGCCAAGCAGGTAAACGTTCACATCGACTTTGCGTTTCTGCCCTACAGGCACAAAGGGCTTGATTTTAAGAGTAACTCGCTCCCTCCTCCCCGCCTTCCTGGTTGGTCTCAGTGAGGACGTCAGAGGCTCTGCACCACTCAGAATCATTTCCGTAGCTTGTTTCTTTTCCCAGCCAAGCCAACTAGGCAATGCTGTTCCCACATTGACCCTTTAGGAATACACCTCCAGTGCTCTCCTTAGACATATCATATATTGGCTCCCTTCTGAGCCTTGACTCGAGTTAGCCCGCGTGCCTAATCATGCACGCATCAGAATTGCCATGCCTGTCAATCATGCTGCACACATGGTTTGGTGTCGGGCCCCTGTTCCTCATTCCTCGCCGCTTCTGCTTTCAGTGCCATTGCTGATCTCGACATTCGTTCTCAAAGCGCAAATTGTTCCTAATGACCATAATCAACTTTGGCATGATAGCAGGAGGAGCGACGCCTCCGTGGACCGGGGGAAAACCCTTCCAACTCGCTTTCAATTCAGACGCATGGATTCTGTGCGAGGTGCTTGAAATGGTGCGGTTCTTTCCCGCAGTAAGTGCGGGCATTCAAATGTTTTCTCGTGCCACAAGGGTCATGATCGAGGGCAGTCACGGTTATACATCTGTCACGTTACTGGATTTTAGGGAAGCAGCCAGATCACTGCTGCACCCATGAGGGGGAGTGTTTGCCCCAAAAGTGGTACAAAGGGGGTCATGTGAGGTGTCAAATGAAAGCTTACTTTCTTCTGATTCTATATATGCTCTTCATATACCTATATAATGTCTGGGTGTGACGTTATAACTATGTACTCTGTGTCAATATTGGAAACTTCTCTGTGGCTGAGCAATAGATGAAGAATGCTCAGCCTGTGGACATGCTAATGAGCAAGTCTCCATGGAACAATAGCCCTCTATAGGCCAAGGACGCATCTCAAGAATGGTGACTGATACCTAAGGGCTACCATCAGATAACACAGGGATAGGCCACCGGCCAGATGACCTGATGCAGCCAAGAAGAGACGAGGAAGGAGGTATATAGGGGCCATGTGGCATCCTCCATTTTGTGCTCCGCTCAGCCCTTCACCCGAGAGGCAGCAGTGCAGGGATCGAAGAGCCGGAAAGAACTGTGGACCCATCCTGACATAGGATGTACACCAAAGATTTTTAAGCCAGCAGTTATAACATCTCTGCTTCAAGCCTGCATCGAGAACTGGGAGATTTGATGCATGTAATGTATGATACTTTAACAACCTTACTCTGATGCTTTTCTTTCTGGTAGTAATAAACCTTTAGATGTTAGATTCTAAAGGATTGGCTCAGTGTGCTCTTGTGGGTAAGATCCAGAGTGTAAATTGACCTGGGATCTGTGGCTGGTTTCTTGGAACCGGACAGAACTTGTTCAGGGTAGGTGAGATTGGGCTCTAAGACCCCTCACCTGTGGGCAGGCCTGGGGCCATCTGGGGCATGGATATTGCTGGGGTGTCAGGGGTTTTGCTTGTGAGGCTTCTGGCTGGCCTGGCAGGCAGCTGAAGCGCTCTGTGGGACTGGTTTGTGGCCTATTTGGGAAGGTCTCCAGTCTGGGGGCTGTAAGGAGCCCCGAATTTGAGCAATTCGCCCTGAGCAGACGCCCTCAGCGGTGTCCAGACCCGGCCCGGTCCGTCACAACATCATGTGTGATTGCAGGAGATTTCGCCTTCCTATTCAGCGGGCTAGATGAACGACCAGGGGCCAGCAACCTCTCAGCCGTGGTGTGCCGAGATGTAACATATTCACCTGTACGTGCGGGTCCAAGTGCCGGTGAGACTTTTTAAAGTCAATAATAGGCCTAATCACAGCAGCTTCATTCATAAATTAAATGAAGATGCCGATCTTCCCGCTTAGTGTGAACCTTGCCCTTGCTTTGCTGAGTTCTCCCATCTCGGGCTCGGAGTTTGATACTTGAAGCAGCACACAAGCCTCTGAGTGTTCAGTCAGATGTCCCAAATAAACTGTTCCCTGCTTCCACCTCACCATACATGCCAGCACTCACCCACCCGCTCTTTCCCCCACCCACCCCTGTGCAATCTGCTCCCCCCAGGCCAGGTAGGGGCTGGGATAAAATCCTGCTTCTCAAAGTAACAGGCAGCAGACGTCTGTTCTGTCCGAACTCCCAGCTAAAGCGCAGACAAATTATCCCCACCTCCCTCACCTCATTCCAAACTCCCCCCCCCCGCCACCCGCCTCCACCTCATCCCAATGCCAGCACCCCCCCTTTTTTCCCCCACCCACGCCAAGCAGTCACACACGTGCTGCCGCTGTCCCCAGCTGGGCCGCCGGGCCGCCTCTGCCGCGGCTCCATTCCTGGAGAAGCAGCCCCATGGCCCAAGCCCCAGTCCCGGCCACCCAGGAGCAGCTTCCTGCCCCTGTCTTGGCCCCACTGCCGAAGTAGCAGCCCGCACAACCCACGCCCTGGCCACCGGAACTTGCCCAGCTGAGTCCCCGCATGCCCACCACCAGCAGTAGCAGCAGCTCACCTGATTCCACTGGATCACTTCTCTCACGGAGAAGGGGGAGCGCACCGACGGCTGGCTGGCTCCCAGCCCAATCTGCAGGCCCCCGGAGCCGGTGCTGCGGCTGCGCGCCGACCACAAGGCTCACGCGGCAGTGCAGGCTCTCGCTGTGCGGGGGAGGAGGGGTGGGGCTGAGCTCCCGCCCTGCGTGGCAGTAAAAATCAGCTCGCCTGACACCTGTGGCACACGTGCCAGGGGTAGCCGAGCTCTGAAAGTCTTTTTCAATCTCTCGCGGCTCAACAGGAGGGCAAAGTAACTTGCACAAGTATCTGCTATTTCAAGGGGTGCTGGCAAGTGAACTACATAAGTGATATAAACTGAGGGTCCCGTGAAGATTTCTTCGCCATAAAAGCCTGCCACGGATGGGGTACAGTTTGCCTGGAACATCCACGTCTCATCCTATCACAGTCTTCTGTCCTTTAGTCTGTTTTTATGGAGAATTCATAGCCAAGGTGATTCTCATCCCCTTGTTCGTAGCTCGGTCCTGCTGTCCAGTCCCCAGCACTTGGGCTGGGAATCTAAGGTACCAGCATTCCCTCGAATTTCTTCCATCCATATGCAGAATAAATTTTTTTCTATGCACCAAGGCAAGTGCAGATGTGCACCATCAGTACAAACGCATGCTGCTGGCTGTGGGTGCTCTGCTAATCAGCTGGGTGGCATCTGAACTTCTCTTGGACAGCTGCCCAAGCACTCAACTTACAGGGACTGTATGATACCCACTTGTGCAAGTGTGTAGACGAACCACTGCCCATTCTTGGGCAAGGCTGCGTGCCTTAACATCAGTACCAGGCAAATTAGTAGAAACACTAGTAAAGAGTAAAATTGCAAGGCACATAGAAGAGCACGAATTGTTGGGCAAAAGTCAGCATGGTTTCTGCAGAGGGAAGTCGTGTCTAACTAATCTGTTAGAATTCTTTGAAGGGGTTAATAAACATGCGGACAAGGGGCACCCAGTGGATATAATATACCTAGATTTCCAGAAAGCCTTTGACACGGTCCCACACCAAAGGCTTTTACGTAAATTAGGTGGTCATGGGATAGGAGGAAAGGTCCTTTCATGGATCAAGAATTGGTTAAAAGACAGAAAACAAAGGGTGGGAATAAATGGTAAATTTTCACAATGGAGGAGGGTAACTAGTGGTGTTCCCCAGGGGTCAGTACTGGGACCAATCCTGTTCAACTTGTTCATCAATGATCTAGAAAATGAGGTAAGCAGTGAGGTGGCCAAGTTTGCAGATGACACAAAGTTGTTCAGGACAGTCAAAAGCAAAAGGGATTGTGAAGAACTACGAAAAGATCTCAGCAAACTGAGTGATTGGGCAGCAAAATGGCAAATGAAATTTAATGTGGGTAAGTGTAAGGTAATGCATGTTGGAAAAAATAACCCAAATTACACGTACTACATGATGGGGTCAAATTTAGCTACGACAGATCAGGAAAGGGATCTTGGAGTTATAGTGGATAGTTCTATGAAGACATCCACGCAGTGTGCAGCGGCAGTTAGTAAGGCAAATAGGATGTTAGGAATTATTAAAAAAGGGATAGATAATAAGACAAAAGATATCATACTTCCCCTATATAAAACTATGGTACGCCCACATCTCGAGTACTGCGTGCAGATGTGGTCTCCTCACCTCAAAAAAGGTATATTGGCATTAGAAAAGGTTCAGAAAAGGGCGACTAAGATGATTAGGGGCTTGGAAAGGGTCCCATATGGGGAGAGGCTAGAGAGACTGGGACTTTTCAGTTTGGAAAAAAGGCGATTGAGGGGCGATATGATAGAGGTATATAAAATCATGAATGGTGTGGAGAAAGTGATTATAGAAAAATTATTTACCTTTTCCCATAATACAAGAACTAGGGGACACCAAATGAAATTGATGGGTAGTAGGTTCAAAACTAATAAAAGGAAATTTTTCTTCACACAGCGCACAGTCAACCTGTGGAACTCCTTGCCCGAGGAGGCTGTGAAGGCCAGGACTCTATTAGGGTTTAAAAAAGAGCTTGATAAATTTTTGCAGGTTAGGTCCATAAATGGCTATTAGCCAGGGATAAAGTATGGTGCCCTAGCCTTCATAACAAGGGCAGGAGATGGATGGCAGGAGATAAATCACTTGATCATTGTCTTCTGTTCTCCTTCTCTGGGGCACCTGGCATTGGCCACCGTCGGCAGATGGGATCCTGGGCTCGATGGACATTTGGTCTGACCCAGTATGGTCATTCTTATGTTCTTATGTTCTAAGGCTGGCAATGCTGCTCCTAACTAGAACTCTAGGAAGCCCTGATGCTTCTGTTGGACTGAGATCCAGGGGTTCTCTGCCCTTGAGGTTCATATTTGGATGATCCCCTGAGCCAGCACGTTTCTTGTGGTTTCTGTCCAAGGCCAAATGGCCAACCAGGATCCCTCAAAACTGTGTCTAGATCATCAAACTACCAGCAAGCTTGGCTGGCATTCCTCCGTGCAGTTTGCATCTAATTGGATGGGCCCAACCCCAGTGCCCTTGAGCCTTTGGGGAATGAAAAAACTGACCCTAGATCTACTAGTTCTGCAACAGATCAATCCAACTCCCTTGCCTCACCCACTCTAAACAGAAGACAGGACTATGTAGCACTTTAAAGACTAACAGGATGGTTTATTAGGCAATGAGCTTTTGTGGGCCAGACCATTTCCTCAGATCAAATTGTGGAAGAAAATTGGCACGACCATATATACCAAAGGGATACAATTAAAAAAAAAGTGAACACATATAAAATTCACAAATCAGATTTTAGAACAGAGGAGGGGTGAGGGGGGGAGGTGAGTGTCTGAGATAATATTAGGGGTGATTAATTGGGGAAGCTATCACCCCTAATATTATCTCAGACACTCACCTCCCCCCCTCACCCCTCCTCTGTTCTAAAATCTGATTTGTGAATTTTATATGTGTTCACTTTTTTTTAATTGTATCCCTTTGGTATATATGGTCGTGCCAATTTTCTTCCACAATTTGATCTGAGGAAATGGTCTGGCCCACAAAAGCTCATTGCCTAATAAACCATCCTGTTAGTCTTTAAAGTGCTACATCGTCCTGTCTTCTGTTTCAGCAAGACCAGACTAACACAGCTATATCTCTATTACTACTCTGAATAGAAGCATGTTTCCATTCCACGGCCATGCTGGAATTTTGTGCTTGGCCCATCTCTATGCTGCAAGCTGCTTCACTTGGAAGAATCAGGCTACAGCCTGTTCACCTCACAGGTACTGATAAGGCCTCAAACTTAATTTCCCTGGGACAGCTCATCACCAGTCTGTCACCATACTGAGGTGCTACAAGGCTCGCTAAAAGCCCTGCATATCTAATACACAAGAGCTCTGTATACGCTCCCATGAGCTTTGCATGTGCAGTTAGCCTGCCAGTTTCCCCAGCTGGGGCTTGAACCAGGAAGCTTATGATTCATAGGCTAGGGTGCTGCCCAGTGAGAGCAACCCTGGGAGGAGATTGTCTTACCTGATGTGAGGTAGTGGGGCGTGTATTCACTGTTTGCTTTATGTGGTATGTGTTTCCTGCTGTCCTGTGCTGCTCTGTAGTAACTCTGTGTGTGTGTGGGGGGGGGGTGCCCGGTGGGGGATGGGATCTTTGGGGCAGAACTCTTGAGGGAAGGCAGGTCGGGAATGGCTCAAGCCATCCTGTCACCTGACCCTTGGGGGAAAATAACTCCTTGGCCCCGGGAAGCAGGGCAAAGGAGGGGCAGGGGCTGCATAGAGGGTTGGGACCAGTTGCTGGGTGTGTTAGTTTAGTTTTTGCACTGACTTAGGGAGAAGGGAGTCTAGCTGGCTTGGGGGACAGAGCCCTGGCTCTGGACCCCCTTCTCCCCGAAATGGATTGTACTGACTGCGCCTGGTTCCTGTAACAACACGTCAGTGCTACGCTGTGTCCCTGTCAACGAATAAACCTTCTGGTCTACTTGCTGGCTGAGAGTCCCATCAGGCTATGGATGGGGGTGCAGGTGACTTCCCCCACACCCTGTGGTACCTGGTAATGGCTGTGTCTGTCAGCCTGGCCGGGTGCCTTTGATTCTTATCTGATTTTGTGATCTTTGGGGGCTCTCCCAGGGCATGTCTACTCTAGGAAACTACTTTGAAATAACTCAGATCAGTGTAATAGCTCGCAAAATAACAAAATTGAGATAGCAGGTCCCCACTACGGGAAAGCCTCATGAATGAGTCCCAGGCGGGCTCCGTGACCGTGGACGCGCTACCTCGACTTACAGCCCCAGGAAGCATCGGGGAATAATTACTGTGAAGGACTCTGGGGAGTCATTATTTCGAACTAGAGGCCCTGGAGCGTCTGCGCTCCTGCTAGTTTGAAATAGCTCTTTGGAAATAAGCGTTATTCCCTGAGGAAAGCAGGAGTGCAGGTTTCAAAATAACGGGCTTGGCCGTGTGGACGCGCCGCTGCTTAATTCAACCTCCGGGGGATTATTTTGAAATAACTCCCTCGTGTAGACCAGGGCTGAGCATCTACTGCGCCGTCTACCTGCGCAGAGCGAGTGTAGCATGCTGCGGAGCATGCACACAGCCGAACGCTTAGCACGATTGGATAAAGCAAGATAACCTGTCAGGACTCCACACCAGTGACTTCTGACCACAACAGGGTTTGTTTTTGCATGTTTATTCCGTGCAGGGAAGTGCTAACCCAGACATAGGACTGGGGAGGGGGGGGAACGAGGATGACTCGGTGCTTTTCCTCACCCTCATGGTCATTCATTTGATCCCGGTTGCTCTGGCAGGGTGTGGCGTGGGGGAGGGAGGGAATTCTATCGACTACTGTGGTTCTGGAGTGGGTGGCAGAGAATCTGAAGGGCCTTGGCAGTGAGCTCTGTGATGTACGTAAACGACGTGGCCTCCGCGGACGCCGCGAGGCATAACCCATTGAATCCGCCTGGCTGGCAGGAGCCTGGCCACTGCAGCGAGGAGGAGAAAAGCAGGGTTACAAGAAATCTCCAGCACTCAGAACGTGGCAAAAGCTGCCGTTACTAATACAAACCCTTCATCCTGCTCAGCGGGGAGCTGGAACTCAGGCGTGGTGGACAGGTGACCTCATCTTTGGCTTGACATCTGTTTTCTTCCCACAAAGAACAAAAAGGGAGGGATAGCTCAGTGGCTTGAGTGTGGGCCTGCTAAACTCAGGGTTGTGAGTTCAATCCTCAAGGAGGCTATGTGGGGCAGAAATCTGTTAAGGATGGTACTTGGTTTTGCTGTGAAGGCAGGGGAGTGGACCCAATGACCTTTCAAAGTCCCTTCCAGATGTAGGAGATGGGCAATCTCTATTCATTTTAAGCTGCTTTAACCATCAGGTGGCCAACAGCTGCGGGTGCAGGTTAGTCCTGTGCTAACTCATGGCACTTTTTTTCTTTGTTCACTAGGCTGGGTGCAGGGTTTTGTCGACAAAACTATACCTGCGTCTACACTGCCGCCGAGTTCTGTCGACAGTAAGTCGACAGAATGCAGCAGTTTTGTCGACGGTGGTAAACCTCATTCTACGAGGAATAACTCCTTTTGTCGACACAGTTCTGTCGAAAAAAGGCACTATTGCATCCACACTGTGCTTTTTCAAAAGAGAGTGTCTAGACTCTGTCGAAAAAGCGGCTTGCTTTGTCGACAGAACTGGCTGTAGTCTAGACGCTCTTTTTCCGACAGAGGCTTTGTTGACAGTATCTGTTGACACAGCCTCTGTCGACAAAACCCTGTAGTCTAGACATACCCTGAGGAGGGGCATTAACCCTGTTGTCCTGGTTTAATTCCAACTTCAGCAATTAGCCCTCCTAGGGACAGACTACTCTTTCATTGCCTCACTGGAACAGCCTTGTTGTCTGGGGAGACTCAGGCCAGAGCTCTATCCAGTAGGCAATACTGCCCCCGCTGGAGAAGGGGCAGCATTGCACTAGTCCGGTCCAGCATGTGGCTTCTTGCTATTGCACGGTGCCAATTTTTTTAATCGGGATGTCGTGCGGGATCTAAGGCACGCACCCTGCAACATCTGTGACATCTACCCGCGACTACCTTTCTCAGCAAAGCCTGGAATCTCATCCGGGAGAGGGAGAATGAATTTCATCCTTGTGGCTTCTTGCTCCTCCAGTGACTCACTCTCTCCTGCCTTTCCTCCGCTGCTGCCAAGATCAATAGGCCCCGGGAGATTATAAAATAACTGTTAGCCAGCGTGTCATCCCGTGCTTGACTGTTTACCAGCCCACAGTTGGGCTGTCAGGGGCTCAGACAGCTCTATCAGCGCCAGGCCTATCAGAGTCCATCTTCCGCACCACGACAGGCGATGTTCACGGCATTGTCTGTGCCTCGGGCAAATGCTCCGCTGCAATGGAGAGTGGAGACTGGTTGCACCCCACAGAAGGTGGACAGCTTATGGCAGGCCAGGGTGGGAGCGGGGGCATTCATTGTGCGTGTGGGACAATGTAAAGTAGGGGTGGGGAACCTCTTTAGGGTTGGGGGTTGCTGACCTACAGGAAAATTAGTTGAGAGCCCCAAGTGAGGAGGAGACAGACACTCCGCACATTCCCCTCACACACCAGAGACTACGGGGGCCCAGGCAAGTAGATTTTGTGCACTAGTGCAGGCTCCCCTACGGGATAAATCCGGAGACGGAGCCCCTAAGGCAGTTTGAGGTTGTACTCAGCCTCACTCTGGCAGCTCCTGCGACGACACACTGGTGCCCAGCTGTACTGGGTTTCGCCTTTCCCTTGGATCACATCAGTGGCGTGGAGAGGGGGGTCCTGCTGCTGGGCATCAGCCGGTTCTCAACCTACTTGCCCAGGCCTGCGCCCTGGAGAGGACACTCCGGCATCGCTTTCTGAGCGGTGACACAGCACGGGAAGCAGCAGTTACCGGTATTAAGCCACTGCACTTGACTGGTGTAGAGTGAGGCGCCAGGGGTTGCTTCCGACGGTGGGAGAGGTCTTCGGATCTCATCGGGCAGCTACTGCCCGCCTCAAGCTGGGCAGCCCCCAGCCAAATAGGTGCTGCCTCGCCACGGTCCACTTGCTCCGCTGGGTGTGTGGGGCTTAGGGAATCACCAACAGGTGGATCATTAACCTTACACCAGGCAAAACAAACAAGCGACAAAGTAATCCAGCCTTCAGGCTGGGCACATGGAATGTCAGGACCATGATTCCGGGCCTTACAGAAGACCTACAGAGCATTAGTAAGCCCCGGAAGACAGCAGTCATTAATAACGAGCTGAGAAGACTACGGATGGACACTGTGGCCCTCCAGGAAACAAGGCTATCATCCTCTGGATGTCTCTGGGAGAAGGATTTTTCCTTTTTCTGGCACGGGAAGCCTCCAGAAGAGACCAGGGAACACAGTGTTGGCTTCGCAATTAGAAACAACCTACTTGGCTCAGTCATACCACCAAATGTGGGAACTGAGAGAGTGCTGAAAATCCAGCTTCAAACATCAGTGGGCATGGCTAACATCTTCAGCGTCTATGCGCCTACTTTAACTTCTGCCCAGGAAGATAAGGACAAGTTCTATGATGAACTTAGTATTGCCATCAGTGAGGTATCTTCCCATGAGCCGCTATTCATCCTTGGCGACTTCAACGCCAGAGTTGGCAGCGACCATCACAGCTGGCCATCCTGTCTGGGACAGTTTGGAACAGGGAAGACGAATGAAAACGGACAGCGCATCCTTGAACTCTGCTCCCAACATGATCTCTGCGTAACCAATACCTTTTTCAACGTCAAACCCCAGCACAAAGTTTCGTGGCGACACCCAAGATCGAAACATTGGTACCAGCTTGACCTTGTCCTCACCAAACGCAGCCGTTTAGTGTCAGGGTGACACGCAGCTACCACAGCGCAGACTGTGATACTGACCACTTGCTCGTGTGTAGTAAGGTGTACATCCAGCCGCAAAGATTTTTTTCGCTCCAGAAAGGAAGGGAGGCTGCGCATTGACATTGGTAAGACTCGTGACCGTTCAAAAGTATGCGAGTTTGTCCAAGCACTTGAAGAGGCCTTGCCCTGTCGGGATGACACTGATATCAGCAAGAGATGGGAACAACTACGGGACGCTATCTATGATACTGCGATATCTATCTTTGGGAAGAAGACAGTCAAGTCTGCTGATTGGTTTGAAGCCCACACTGAAGTGCTGACGCCCCTGATTGAGAAGAAGAGACAGCCACTGGCTGCATACAGGTCCTCACCCAGCGAGGAGAACCTGCAGGCGCTCCGGTTTGCTCGGAGTCAAGCGCAGCAGGTTGCTCGGCGGTGTGCCAATGATTTACTGGCTCCAACTCTGCGCCAAGATTCAGCAGGCCGCGGACACTGGTAACATGCGAGGAATGTACGATGGGATCAAGCAGGTCATTGGTCCATCACAAAGGAAGACTGCCCCACTTAAGTCGGCCACAGGCGAGGTTTTGAAGGACAGAACCAAGCAGATGGAACACTGGGTGGAATATTATTCCCAGCTGTACGCCAGAGAGACCGTAGTTACAGAGAGAGCCCTGAATGCCATCGAACCTCTGCCCACCATGACTGAACTTGATGCTGAACCCACCATGGAAGAATTTAGCGACGCGCTAAAAGCACTCTCTTCTGGAAAAGCCCTAGGGAAAGATGGTATTCCCTCGGAAATCCTTAAATGTGCTAACGGTACCCTAGTCTCAGAGCTGTCTGGAATACTCTGCCAATGCTGGAGAGAAGGCAGCGTACCGCAAGATATGAGGGATGCTAACGTCGTTACTGTCTACATGAACAAGGGTGACAAAAGTGATTGCAACAACTATCGTGGCATCTCCCTTCTCAGCACCGTGGGGAAGCTATTTGCAAGTGTTGTCCTGAAGAGGCTCCATGTTCTTGCAGAGAGAGTCTACCCTGAGTCTCAGTGTGGGTTCAGAGCTGAACGGTCCACCATAGACATGATTTTCTCGGTTAGGCAACTACAAGAAAAGTGCAGGGAACAGAACAAACATTTGTATATTGCTTTCATCGATCTGACCAAGGCAATTGACCTTGTCAGTAGAAAAGGTCTGTTCGCGATTCTGGCTAAGATCGGCTGTCCTCCAGCTCTGCTCAGCATTATTAGGGCCTTCCATGATGGCATGAGAGGGACCATCGTATACGCCGGATCCACGTCCGAACCCTTCGAGATTCTCAGTGGAGTGAAGCAGGGGTGCGGGCTGGCTCCAACACTGTTCGACATTTTTGCAGTTTTGCTCAAATATGCCTTTGGAACAGCTACAGAGGGCATTTTTCTCCGCACGAGAACGGACGGCAACCTCTTCAAACTATTGAGGCTTAGAGCAAAGACCAGGGTGCTTACGAAGTGTCTAAGCGTCTATACTACAAAGTTAATTTGAACTAACAGCCGTTAGTTCGAATTAACTTTCATAGGTGCTACACATACAAACCGCTAGTTCAAATTTAATTCAAACTAGCGGAGCGCTTAATTCGAACTAGGTAAACCTCATTCTACGAGGACTAACGCCTAGTTCGAATTAAGTAGTTCGAATTAAGGGCTGTGTAGCCACTTAATTCGAACTAGTTGGAGGCTAGCCCTTCCCAGCTTGCTCTGGTGGCCACTCTGGGCCAAACCAGGGAAACTCTTCTGCCCCCCTCCCGGCCCCGGAGCCCTTAAAGGGCCACAGTCTGGCTACGGTGCCCATGCCAGGTGCAAGCCTGCCAGCACCCAGCCAGCAGACCCTGCACCTGGCATGGCATGAGCCAGCCACCCACTGCCACCCAGCCCTCTGCCTCTTCCCAGGACCAGGCTGGCGGCTCCCAGGAGCCTGCCTGGGGCCACAAGAGGCAGGCGCCCGCCTGGTCTAGTGTGGAGATCGTGGACCTCATCGAGGTTTGGGGGGAGGCCTCCAACGTCCACAATCTCCGCACTAGGCACAGGAAAGCGGCCGTCTAGGGCAGGATAGCTGCCAGCCTGGCCACCAAAGGCCACATGAGAACCCAGGAGCAGGTTTGCATGAAAATCAAGATGGTCCAGTGAGACCCCCGACCCTGAGCCCTGAGCTTAGAACATAAGAACGGCCGTACTGGGTCAGACCAAAGGTCCATCTAGCCCAGTATCCTGTCTGCCGACAGCGGCCAGCACCAGGTACCCTGGAGGGGATGGACCGAAGACAATGACCAAGCCATTTGTCTCGTGCCATCCATCTCCAGCCTTCCACAAACAGAGGCCAGGGACACCATTCCTACCCCCTGGCTAATAGCACTCCATGGACCCAACCTCCATGAATTTATCTAACTTCTCTTTAAACTCTGTTCTAGTTCTAGCCTTCACAGCCTCCTGGGGCAAGGAGTTCCACAGGTTGACTATTTGCTTTGTGAAGAAGAACTTTCTTTTATTAGTTTGAAGCCTGCTACCCATTCATTTCATTTGCTGTCCTCTAGTCCTTCTATTATGGGAACTAATGAAGAACTTTTCTTTATGCACCCTCTCCACACCACTCATGATTTTATAGACCTCTATCATATCCCCCCTTAGTCTCCTCTTTTCTAAGCTGAAAAGTCCCAGTCTCTTTCGCCTCTCTTCAGAGGGGACCAGTTCCAAACCCCTAATCATTTTAGTTGCCCTTTTCTGAACCCTTTCCAAGGCCAAAATATCTTTTTTGAGGTTAGGAGACCACATCTGTACACAGTACTGAAGATATGGCATACCATAGTTTTATACTTCCCCTCCACCTTCTTCCCCTTGCTTCCCCCTTCCAGCTCCCTCCTCCCAGGTTTCCCCCTCCCCTCTCCCACCCTCTCACACCTCCCACCTCCTTTTCCCAGTCTCCCCAGAGGTTAATCGCCCTCCCTCCCCCCAGTTTTGTTAAATAAAGAGAGTTTCTGTTTTTGAACAGACGTGTCCTTTATTTTTTACATCAGGAAGGGGGGCTAGGGAGGCTTAAGTGGAAGGAGGTGAGGGAGGACTGGGGCATGAGACCTCGATGGGGAGGACTGGGGCGGCTCTGCGGGCTCCTCGGGGTGGAAGCTCTCCTGCAGGGCCTCCTGGATCCTGACAGCCCCCCAATTGGCACCCCCGGCTGGTAGCCAGCGGCAAGTGCAGCCGGGCTGATGGCCGAGTGCTGTGATGTGCCGAGTGCGGGCACTCAGGGCACTCCAAGACAGGACTGCTCTGCTGTCCCTCATCAAGGTAGACAAGCAAGCGGGGAACCCTGAGAACTTTCTGTCCGGGGTGGGGGTCAGGTCCCTTTAAGCACAGCCCTCGGCTAGCCTGAGGCAGCAGCTCCACGCTCTAAGTCCTAAGCTGATGCCCTGCCGGCACTTGTTCCGGCCAGCCTTAACTTCGGTTCAGGGTCCACTCAGTGTGGACATGCTAGTTCGAATTAGCAAAGTGCTAATTCGAATTAGTTTTTGGGTCTAGATGTGCTAATTCGAATTAGCTTAGTTCGAATGAACTAATTCGAATTAAGTTAGTTTGACTTAGTGCTGTAGTGTAGACACACCCCCAGGCAGTTCCTTTTTGCTGACAATGCAGCTGTTGCTGCTCACGCTCAGCAGGAACTGCAGTCACTCATAACTCGCTTTGCGGACGCATGTATGGCATTCGGCCTCACGATCAGCTTAAAGAAGACCCAGGTGATGGGCCAAAGCGTGGGTAATGAGCCATTTATCAGTGTGTTAGATTACGAACTGGAAGTCGTCCATGAGTTCGTGTACCTAGGCTCTACGATCTCCGACAACTTGTCCTTTGATAGCGAGATTAACAAGCGCATTGGCAAAGCCGCCACAGCGTTCTCCAGACTGATGAAGAGAGTATGGGCCAATAATAAGCTCACTGTACACACCAAGGTGCAGGCCTATACAGCCTGTGTTTTGAGCACACTGTTGTACGCCAATGAAACATGGACTTTGTGCTCAAAACAAGAGCAGCGGCTCAACACATTCCATGTGCGCTGTCTTAGGCGTATACTTGGTATCTCATGGCAGGACAAGATACCCAATAGCGCAGTGCTTGAGAGGGCGGGCACCATCTCCATATTCATCTTTCTCAAGCAGAGGCGTGTGCGCTGGCTTGGCCGTGTCTCACTCATGTTGGATGGCCAGATACCAAAGGACCTTCTCTTTGGCGAACTGGCGTCTGGAAAGAGGCCGAAAGGGCGACCTAAATTGCGCTATAAGGACACGTGCAAGCGTGACCTCAGCGCTCTCTCTATCAGTGCAAACACCTGGCATTCGCTCGCCTTAGACAAGTATGCCTGGAAACAGGGAGTGAAGGAAGCTCTTGCTATGTATGAAACTACCTTGGTGAAGGAAGTGGAAGACAAGAGAGCCCTCAGGAAGATCCGTGCCTGTGATACCAGAGCGACATCTGCCTACTGTCGCTCACAGTGCAGAAAGGACTGCCATTCCCAGATTGGATTGCACAGCCACAGAAGACGCTGCTCGAATCAGTCCAACAGGGGCGCAAACCCATGATCCTTCGGGATCGAAGGATGCCTACGAAGGCAGGCTCCCCAGTGCTAGGGGGAGAGCCTTGAGCCTTGGGGGCTGGATCCAGGCAAGCCGGGGGGCCCTTAGGTTCCCCACCCCTGCTGTAAAGCTGGATTTGACTTCCGTATGTTTTAGGCCAGGCTTGCAATGATCTACGTTGTGAGAGATGGGCGAACATTTTCATTGGTTTATTCACCAGAAAACATGGTTTCAATCAAGCCAAAACTAGTTCTGAATGTGGCGCTCATGTGGCAAACAGTTTCAGCTGAAAATATTTGGCGGGAGGAGGGGGAGATTCACAGGGGAGCTTTGGCGCCATTCAGAAAACAGCCACCAGAGAAAATGGAGGGCTTCCCATAATGCTCCCTCAAATCTTTTCCACACACGTGCACATTTTTTCCATCCCTGTGCGGAATAATTTTATGCGCTCCGAGGCACATGTGAATGTGCACCACCAACAAACACAAAACCTAGGTGTGTGTGCTCTGCTAACCAGCTGGGTGGCATTGGCACAGAGCTTACAGGGAACACTCCCCCTCCCCCCCATTACTTCAGGGGGCCGGAGCTGTCAGTCAGTGGGGGCCTCAGAGCCTACATGGGTGGCAAGGTCTTAGAGCTCTGAACCTCTGGGGCTGGTGGGGGGCCTTGGAGCAGCTCCAGGTGACTGAGGACTCAGAATCTGAGTCACCATATGCAGCAGGGACTTCGAAGCAGTCAGTTGTGGTGGCGACGGGTTTTGGACCCCTCCTTCCCCCACGCAGTGGGGCTTGGGCTCTCCTTCCTCCCAAGGGCTTAGGATTTTGTTGCCTCTTCCCTCCCCCCTTAGCTCCCCCCCACAGACAGGTCTTGGCAGTCACTTCACAAAGTGTGACTTGTCCCCAGAAGGTGCAGTGTGGATCCCGGAGCAGCTCCAGCAGAGCCAGACATGCAGAAGACAGGTGTTGCTAGGAGCTGGAAGCTAACCCAGCCGCGTCCCTTTGTGGCAGCATGTCGGGTGCCCCCCCGCCCCCCGATCCTGCACCCCGTCTGCGGCAAGATGAGACTCCGCCAGCCAGTAGTATAGAAAGGGTTTATTGCTCCTCCAGGACACAGCACAACATAGACGTGATGTGGTTTCAGGAGTCAGGGCCAGGATGCCTCAGACCACTTAGATTAGGGGGCCCATTGTCATCACTAGACCCTCAGCTAAGGCTGCTTCCTTCATGTTCCCAGCCAGCAACTGCCCCTTCCCCCGAAACCTCCCTTCCTTTGTCCCCTGCCTGCCCTCAACCAGTCGGACAGGTTGGGTCTTTTTGCCTAGGTGACTTAAGGCAGCCGTCCTGCTGGGCGGTGCTACAGGTACCGGCCAGTAGGGGTCACCCCAGCCCCCACACACCCACCAGTGGATGCCCACTACATCACACCCTTATTAAACACCAGGGCTACCTAAGGAGCAGCTTGCTGGGGTAGGTCTCCTTGTACTACCCTGACCAAGTGTAGGGCACAGCGACAGCGTGTCTTGCTTATTCCCAGCAAGGTATAACAGGGTCTGCACAGCTCTGCCGCCCATGGCTCTTGGTCACACCTCACACCTTTTCACACCCCTGGGGGAGCCCAGCTTTGCCGGCCCAAGCTACCGCATAGCCCTGACTCTCCGACCGCAGCAATGCATTGGGTTTCAGAGCTCTCTGGGCCCGCGGGTGGCTCGTGTCCTCACAGAACCTTTCCCCGTTCTCCCTGCACAGCTGCAGGGCCGGTGTAATGTCGAAAGCTCCTACCTTTATAGGAATATGCTACAGGTAGCACTTTCTTATTGGTACGATCGTAAGGAAGTGCGACTGTAGGAAACAGCTGCTAGCAGCAGCACAATCCTACATGCAGCAGTTCCCAACATTTCTGTGTTGAAAACAGCTCCCTGTTGGATTGTGCTCCTGGGGGCAGTTTCTGATTTCCAGAAATAAGAAATGGCTACGGTAAGAAACTCCAGCTTTTGACATTTACACTGGCCCTCTTCACCCAGCCGCAGTGAGATTTCTTGTCTCAAAAGCCGAATGCAGGGAGGAAAAAGCAGAGCCTGCAGCCTTCCGCAGCGGCCTGCAGCAGCCGTGTGGGTGATGCCAACCCGCTCGCATGCCGCATGGTGGCTGCCTTCCTTCTCCCTCTGCGCCTAGGGAGCGGATGTGATTTTATCACAGGTGAGTGGGTTTGAATAGATGCCGCAAATTGTCTCGATTTGGGAATTTTACCCTCTTCCTGCTGCAATCCACTTCCCAGCTTCACGCCCCTCAGAGTAGATTTCCCCTCCTCCCCCAAAGACAGCTTCTCTAATGTTACAGGCAAGCTTCGAGCTGGAGAAGAAAGACTCGGCTTACAAAAGTAGCCTGCCAATTTACTGCCTGCTTTAGTTATTCCCCAGCAGGGGGGAACTGCTGTGTTTTCCACTCCTGGGCACTTACCAGTTCATCTTCCCTTCCCCCCTACACAAAAAAGTTGGGAAGCCCTAAAGGCGTGGGGGAGGGACAGAATTAGCATAGGGAAGTTGCTGATCAGGCGGAGATGTAGTCACACACACAAACACACACCTACACCCCAATCCTACACCAGCTTCAGCAGTGTGTGTCCAGACCTTCTATCTTTGCAATTATTTCTTAGCCTTTGGGACAGGCAGCTGGGTTTGCTATGGCTTAGATTGCTGAGCCTCTGCCACATGCCCCCTTCTCCATCGCTGGACATCACTCGCTCGAGACAGCATGAGTTTGTAAAAGATCGTCACAGGCCATTGGGCTCGAGCAAGAATGAATTCACGGCCTGTGTTCCAGAGGAGGTCAGGCGAGAAGATCGCAATAGTTCCTTCTGGCCTTAAAATCGATGCATCCGTCAAAATATACTGAGCCCATACAAGGCCAAAAAGCTGCGTGTATGGCATTTGCTTCTTAAGTCTCAGAGGGGTAGCTGTGCTAATCTATATCTGCAAAAACAATGAGGAGCCATAAGAACGGCCATACTGGGTCAGACCAAAGGTCCATCTAGCCCAGTCTTCAGTCTGCCGACAGTGGCCAATGCCAGATGCCCCAGAGGGAATGAACAGAACAGGGAATCATCAAGTGATCCCTCTCCCATCACGCATTTCCAACCTCTGACAAACAGAGGCTAGAGACACCATCCCTGCCCAGCCTGGTTAACAAATATTGATGGACCTATTCTCCATCAATTTATCTAGCTCTTTTTTGAACCCTGTTAAAGTCCTGGTCTTCCCAATCTCCTCTGGCAAGGAGTTCCACAGGTTGACTATGCCCTGAGTGAAGAAAAACTTTGTTTTGTTTGTTTTAAACCTGCTATCTATTAATTTCATTTGGTGACCCCTAGTTCTTATGTTATTGGAGACAGTAAATAACTTTTCCTTATTCACTTTCTCTATTCCTGTCATGATTTGATAGACCTCTGTCATATCCCACCCTTAGTCTCTTCTTTTCTAAACTGAAAAGTCCCAGTCTTTTTAATCTCTCTTTGGGCATGAGTTTTCATGGGTGCATCTGATGAAGCAGGTTTTACCCACAAAAGCTTATGCCTAACTAAATCTTTTGGTCTTTAGGATGCCACAGGATTCCTCGCTGAATTTGCCTTTCAGTGACTTGTATTCTTGACCCTGTAGGTCACATTTACTTTCATCACTCGTGTTTATTTTCAGCATTTCACTTCTCCTGGACAGCGAGGCTAGGCTAGTCGCTTTGCCTCTCTGATTTATAGGCAAAAGCTGTAGAGCTTTGTGTTTGGGTTCACAATGCCACACCAGAGCTTGTAAATAAAACAACAAATGTTTTTATTCCAGAAGCATAAGTCCCTGTGGGGACAGATTAACTCAGGGCAACATCCCCAAGTCCAAAGAGAGCAAGTGAGGTTTTACATTTGATTTCTCATGTTCACATTTTCATTTTGATGTGATAACGCTATTTGAGGGACTGTTTATGCTTCCAACACGACAGCAATGTGCTTCCGTGTAGACCCAGGGGTTCTCCCATTGACATTGGTTATCTACCTCCCCAAGAAGAGGTAGCTGGGTTGACCCCTGAGACAGATAACTACTCTGATGTAGGCTAGGTCTACACTACTAGTTTAAGTCCATATCTAGCACTTGTACTCAAAGGTCCTAAAGTGCTAGGTGTCATTAGCTTCATTTTACAGAGAAGGGAATTGAAGCACAACATGTTTAAGTGACTTGACCAAGTTCACACACTGAGTCAGTAGCGGAGCACATAAGCTTTCTCAATTGCGCTAGGTCTTGCCTCAGTGGTGCAGGACATGGCTCAGTAGTCACTCAGATGCTGCGTCCAAAGCATTTTTGTGTTGTGTTCCTGTTGGCTGAGTTGTGTGCAGCACCGAGGCTGCGGTGGAGTGTGTGACAGATTGTTATTCCATGCCCTGAGGTGGAGTTGGGTTCATAGGGAAAGGGGAAAGACCCCTCTGTACTCCCAGTGCAAGAGAACAGAGTTAAACCATGACTTGTTCATTTATTCTGCATTTCAGAACAATCCCAAAAAGTGTATCTGGTCATATAAAGTTGCATAAAATTTGTATTGCCTGGAATTATAAGCCTAACATGACTTGACAGTGTCCCTTCAGGGCACAGTGATTTGTGAGTGGTTTGGACATTGTGCTGCAGGGAATGGTAATGTTTCACTGACGAGTGATGGTGGAGAATATGCCGCGTAATTTTTATTTGTATTGTACTTTGCTCTCCACACCTTGCTGTGTCTTCGCATAACACAAGTAATTCCCCAGGACTGACTGTGCTCTCATGTTCAGGGAAAACCTCCCAGGAGATATACCAGAACCTGAATAGCTGTTATTACTTGCATGGCACTATGTTTTCCCGAGGAATGTTGCAAACTTATCTGCCTTTCAGGAATAGAGCAGGCCAGGAAATGTTTTTTCCAATACTGCTAGGGGGTGCGCCCCCTGCTAGCTACACTCACCAACCCCCCTCTGTCTGTGAGTAGGTGTCTGGCCAGTGGGAGGGTGCAGGAGCGGGCTGGGGGTAAGTGTCTGGCCGGGGGGAGCGGGCAGGAGCGGGCTGGGGGTAAGTGTCTGGCCAGGGGGGAGGGGGCAGGAGCAGGCTGGGGGTAAGTGTCTGGCTGGGGGGAGGGGGCAGGAGCAGGCTTCCTCCCCCTGGAGCACTGGGGAAGGAGGAGGGAGGGAGGAGGCCAGTGGTTGAGGGTGGAGGCAGGTGGCGGGACACAGAGTGATGTGATGGCATGTCTCACAGGACATTTTTTTTTATATATATATATATATAAAGAGAGAGATGAGAATTTTCAAGGGTTCAAAATACCGTCCCTTCTCAAATGGGGATCACCAAGTAAAAACATCTCAAAAAATTCAGGAGCTGATAATCTTTGATTTCCAGCTTCTAATTATGGATAACTTTTAAGAAGTGAAAACTAACTAAATTTTCAAAAGGGAAAAAATCCCTTGGAAATGAAAATCAAAGTTTAGCATCAGGAATATGCCCAAATATAGTCTTCTGCCATTTTTAATATGTATTTTCCCAGAGCTATGGGGTTTTTTCAAAAGGAAAAATGTGTGACACCTGCCACGTTCCTGCTGGAGGTTTCTGTTTTGACAAACTGACATTTTCCAAACACTGTGTTTGAAAAATTTCCAGCCAGTGCTGGTTGTAAAGTACTCTTCTCAGAGGAGAAATGGAAGCTGTGAAGTGAAGTAATTTGCCCTCTACCACAGAGCACTGGTAGATATGGGATTAGAATCCAGTAGCTGCTGGCGTCCAACCCTGTCTTGACACCACTAGACAACTCCCTTGTGTACGGCAATTTCTGGCATCTCATTGGTAATGGTGAAGAACAATCTAGAGTCTTTAGTGCTTCTCCCACACAGACACAATGCAGAACATTTTTCCCCCACTGGTGACTGAGGTTTACGAGTCTGTTACCTCCTTCAAACAAGTGGAGGTGGTCATAAATGATAAAGCTAAAATGGTCTACCGTGATCACTACCCTGACTTCCTGTTTAACACAGACCAGGGAGGTTTGAGAGGGATAGCTGGGTTAGTCGGTTTCGGCAAAAACAACAAGGAGTCGGGTGGCACATTAAAGAGACACACATTTATTAGGGCATAAGCTTTCCTGAGATACAATTCACTTCCTCAGATGCTTGAAGAGAAAAGAAAAAAGTCAGGGACACAGAGATGGGAGTGTGACATCAGTGCTAATGAAATTGGAGTGGATGTGGCTCATGAGAAGGTTAGAGTACCTCAAGGGGAAATTACCTGTAATGAGAGAGTCATTCCATCCATCAATACTTATTAGCCAGGATGGGTAGGAATGATGTCCCTAGCCTCTGTCAGAGGCTGGGAACGGATGACAGGAGAGGCATCACTTGATGATTTCTTGTTCTGTTCACTCCCTCTGGGGCATCTGGAATTGGCCACTGTTGGAAGAGAGGACATTGGCCTCTCCTGTCTGACCCATTGCAGTGCAGCGTCTGACTCAGTGCAGCTGTTTTTATGTTTTTGTGTTTATGCTTCTGTTTAAACCTCTTTTGCCATGTCAAATTTGCATATGAATTCCAGCTCGGTATTTTCTAGTGGCAGTCTGTTTTTGAAGGGTTTTTTTTTTTTTTTGCCTGAGAAAAGGAAGTGGCAAATTGCCAACGTTAACTTCCTGTTTGAGCGGGAACACATCTTGAAAAACATCCAGTTTTGATTTGCATGGGATGGAGAAGCCACCTGAACCCCTGGTAAATCCTTCCAGTGGCTAATGACCCTGACTGTTAAAAACGTGCTCTTTATTTTCCTCTGAATGTAGCTGGTTTTTAGCTCAAGCAATAGGGGGCCATGTTTTTAGTAGGGTTGCCAGATGGTCTCCCAAAAAATACTGAACACACGGGCTAAAAATTTGTTGAGCAAAACAAACAAACAAACAAACAAACAAAAAAACCACTGCCACAAACACACATGCTATGTTTAATACTCAACTTTATTATAAACAGTCTTCATCCTACACCATCTCTATGTAAAGAGGCTTAGAAGTAATTGTGCAAATGTGCATGCTATTTTCATTGTTTTCTATTCCTCTAAAGCTAAGGCTATAGAAGAATTTAGAAGAACTCCTTTTTATCCTGCAGCTGAAATGATTGTAGAGAACTCCCAGCGCCAATCGCGCCCCGCCTCCCAGCCACTCCCGCCCTGCTAGGCTTCTGGGCTTCTGATGCACCCAGAGCGACGATCGCAGCCCTGCCTGCCAGCTGGGACTCCCAGGCTGGGAGGTGGGGCCACGATCGGTGCTGGGAGCCTGTGATTGCGCAGAAGCCTGGCGGGGGCGGGGGGAGTGGCCAGCCACTCGCCCCCCCCCCGCCAGGCTTCTGCACAATCACAGGCTTCTAGCGCCGATCGCGGCCCCACCTTCCAGCCGCTCCCCTCGCCCATGCCAGGCTTCCGTCCGGTGCCCAGTCGGAAAAAATCAGACAATACCAGACATTGCATGTGTCCGGTATTTTCTGATTTTTTTTTACCGGACAGAGAGCGCAAATACCGGACTGTCCGGTAGAATACCAGACACCTGGCAACCCTAGTTTTCAGAGCCACCAATTCTGCAGGCAATCCCACCAGGGTCAGTGCTACAAGTCGTACCCTGCTTGGGCATTCCAATTATTTCCTACTTCCCTGCCGAGGACGCTCGCACAGGAATAAATTCTGCGTGTCTTGGGAGTTTTCCTGTCCTCTTTCTCGCTCCCTGCGGTAGCCCCAGTCCTTGCTTCGTGACCCCCTGTTGATTCCACAGCCCCCCCTCCATAGCTATTTTGCCCACCCAACATTGGGACTCCACGGTGAGGAAGGAGCGGTGGAGAAATGGGCTTTATGCTCTCCTTGCACCCGCAGGATTCTGGGTTCCCCTTGGGTTAAACATTGTGGCCCTACAGACTGTGCTCATGGCAGCTCTGCATGCCTGCGTACACCAGCGCTAAGTACACTCTGCGCACACCCTGATATGACCCATCAAATCACTGGCTGAAGGCCGTGGGGGGCAAACAAGGGTAGAGTAGGGCCTGCCAATCAAATCCACCCACTTTTTAGGAACCCTGAGTCTTCAGTGTGGTGGTTCATTGCCAGGCCTGCCAACGGGAGGAGGTGGGGAAAGGGGGCAATTGCCCTAGGGCCTGGTGATTCTGAAGGGCCCACGGCACCCAGGCACCACCATTGCCATAGCAGCAAGATCGGCACCTGGAGGCCCGGGTCCTTTAGAACACTCCAGAGCCCCGCGTCGCGGGCTCCAGCCGGCTCTGCGGGGTCAAGGCCATCAGGACAGGGCTAGGGCCAGTGCTGAATTTATGCACAAGCTAAATAAGCTACAGCATAGGGCCTCGGTTTCTGAGGGGGCCTCTACATGCAAAAAAAATTACTAGTTTTTAGTGGCCTCTTCGCCTATGTGCAGGCAAATCGAAAGCGTTACCATTTCTATTTTCATCGTCCTTCTGCTAGAAGACGACACCTTTTTTTGGTAATGCTATGGGGCCTCTTAAACTTGACCCAGTTTAGGGACTCAACGTGTCTTAATCCGGCCCTGGCAGGCGGCTGGCTACCTTAGCCCCGCCCCTTTTGCCTGAGGCCCCACCCCTTATAGGAGCATGGAGCCAGTCCCACCCCCCCCACACACACACACGCACACGTTGTCCCACGGCCTGACGATCCTGTCAGCTCCCCCGTTCATTTCTGAAGCCAGCCAGCTCTTGTTCGTTTTGCTCCACGAGCTCGTTAGTCTGGCTCTGCGTGAGCTAACTAGGAGCAGGACCTTCCAGCGCCGTGTTTCTTTGATTCAGGGTAAGCAGCCCTCGCAAAAAGTTTTCATTAAGATGACAGGAAGTTGGAAGGGGGGGGTGAGGTTTCAATGGAAGCCATTAAATGTCAGGGTTTCATCTCTCGCGCACTGCAAAATCATCCCCCGCTCTCCCTCTGCTCATTACAGTGGAACTGGAAGAGCAGCAGGAAGTTTCTAATGACTCACCACTCAGGAGTAAGGAACCTCAATGCTTTTATTGTTGAGGGTTTCATCTTTGATACAGCTGATGCTGGGGCAAGAATGCTGACAGCGCGGGCTGAAAGCAGAGGAGACAGAGAGGCGGATGGAGGGGACTTTCACAAGTTTCTTGTCTTTCTTGTCCTGGGCATTCTCACTCCAGGCTCATGCAGCTAGTTAAAGCACCCAGTCCAAACCTGTGTTTGGGATGCACAGATCAACACTGAATGGACTCATGAGTTTAATTGCATGTGTTTCTCACTCTTTCCATGCAGCTACTTTTTCAATCTGCCTCGGTAGCGATAAGATTGTCTATCTCCATGTGTATCTGAGCACCATGTCAAATAACTACATGAGTAATTAAAAGCGAAACTCATTTCCAGTCCAAATAAATGCTACACACACACACACCATGCGTGCTCACTGATTCAT
Source organism: Pelochelys cantorii (assembly GCA_032595735.1). Classification (NCBI taxonomy): domain Eukaryota; kingdom Metazoa; phylum Chordata; order Testudines; family Trionychidae; genus Pelochelys; species Pelochelys cantorii. The sequence goes on from CM064328.1 coordinate 5,243,989, forward strand.
CCGAGATAGGTTGTTTAGATGCACTTAGCCGTTGGGATTTCTATGTGAGGAGTTGCATGTGCTCTGAAAGGAAGCCTCCATCCCTGGAGGTTTTTAAGTCTCGGCTTGACAAAGCCCTGGCCGGGTTGATTGAGTTGGGATTGGTCCTGGCTTGGGCAGGGGGCTGGACTTGATGACCTCCTGAGGTCTCCTCCAGCTTTATGATTCTATGAAGCACTGTCTAATGGTGACCTGATTTAGGAAGTTTAATCTTATTAATTTGGATGGGCTGGGTTGTAGGCTTGCCTACTGAACTGATTAGAAGCTAGGAAACTATTAAAGCTGCCTTAGTCTACTAGGGTTGCCAGGTGTCCGGTTTTAAACTGGACAGTCCAGTATTTGAGCTTTCTGTTCGGGAAACAGATTGAGAAAATAATAAATGAGAAAATATAAATGTCCAGTATTTTCTAAATAAGATATAATGTAGATTGTGATGTAATGTCTGATATTTTTGTTGAAACCCTATAGTCTACTTAACTGACCAACTTTAACCTAGATTAAGTTAAGAGACTATTAGAAAGACTCAGTTTTTAAAGACAAAGTTTAGAGACTAATCTTAACTCCAAACTCTTGCTTCTTTTTCTTCCTAACTTCTTCTTCCTCCTTCCCCCAACTAACAAGCTCCAGGGACCCTGTTATATATGCTTAGGTGACTGGGTCCTCCTTCCATATGCCCAAACTTAACTCTCTCACCCACAAACCATGAGGGTACATATGGGCTGGATACTTATGGCATGTTTGTACGTATTGATGACATATAAATATATATTAGTGATATGCGATCATTTTTCACCTATGTTATTTCTATTCTTGTGGTGTACTTGTTATGTTTCAGGGTATTCTTGGAAGCCCCCTATGCCATTAAAAGTTTCTGTATCTTACCACCGTCTAACCAGGTGAAATATATGCAAGTTGTCTTTGCTATCTGGGTGAAAGGTCCCAAATGTATGTAAGTCAACTGGGCTAGCTGGGGTGAAAGATCCCAGACATAGCTGTGCTTTGCCTTCACTTAACATACAGGATGTGACCTGTAGGACTCTTGCGTTACAACCGAATTACTTTACTATGAACCTGTGTGACAACGCGTCGGGGTTCCCCTGACTCCTGCACCCCCGTAGTGGCACGAACAGACTCCACCAGCCAGTAGAACAGAGGGAGTTTATTGCTTCTCCAAGGATGCAGCACAGCACAGATGTCATCTGGTTACAGGAACCGGACCTAGGATGCCTCAGTCCCCTTGAGATGGGGGAGACTGGGCCCCTAAATCCCAGGCCCCCTTGCTTAGGCTGCTTCCTCCATGATTCCAGACAGAAACTAAAACTCTCTTCCAGCCCTGCCCCCCCCAGCCAGGTGCTTGTCTCTGCCTTCCTCCCTTTGTCTCTCTCCCTGGGAGGCTGAGCCTGGCTGTCTGGGTTAATACACATTTGGGAGAGTTTGTGAGAATCTCCCATCACAGTGCAGGGGGACCCCGGGTCACAGAGCAGACAGCCCCCCACTACGTCACAACCTGTAAGCCTACTATCATAAAACGTGTGATTAAACTGTAAGAAAATCGATATATTGATAGCTAGCATGTTAGCCCTATAGGCTACTTGGTGAAATCCTGGGATTTTGAGCTGGGACTGCAGGGCTCCAGATCAGACCGGCTTGAGCTTCCTCATGCCGCTTTCCGATTCAGAAAAGGCTGATCGTATCGACTCACTGTGAGCCGTCATCAGAGGGAACGCCGTGGCATTCAGGCCTTGCTGACATTTGAAATGCAGACTGTACGTGTGTGGGTGTTCAACACTTCTACAGGAGAGAGAGAGAGAGAGAGAGAGAGGCTCTGGTTCTGACGTTGCTTATGCTGGTGTAAATCAGCAAGTGCCCGCCACTGGAGTCAGTAGAGTCACGTTTGCGTAAGGCCAGAGTAAGATCCGAATCAGGCCCGATGCAGGTGTGAATAGTATATTCAAAGCCAGTGTAAATGGGGATCGAGTCAGTGATGTGTAACTGGCAGAAAGCCACTGGAGGATCAAAGTTGGTGTTTGTAACCCTATTCCTTTCCCATGGTCAGAAAACAACAGTAGCACTTGTGGTTGATCAGTGATGAACATAGTAACGTAACTGACAGTAACTCCACCAGGCCGGCCAATGGGGGAGGGGGATAGGGAGCAAAGAGGGGGGACTGCTGTGAGGCCTGGCGATTCAAAAAGGCAGGGGTTTCCTAGCCACTGATTCGTGGCCGCCAGAACTCTGGACCCTTTAAATTGCTAGTGGAGCTGGGTAGCTCTGAGACTGCCCCCCGTCTCCCACCATGCCCAGGGGCCCAGCAAGTCTATTGCCCCCCGCTCTCCAGTATACATACGATGTCACTCATGCAGCTGTTTTGCATTCCATGTCATGCCTGCATGGATACTATGATGGGACACAGATAACTCAAGGGAATACTTGCTTCTGCCGCAGCACGCAGTGTAGGGAAGATGAAGCGAGACAGATCCCTTGAATTCCCTCTTGGTTTGGCCACATACTAAAGTTTAGGGTATGTTTGCCCTGCAAGAAAAGATGCTCAGCATAGCTGTGATTAGCCTGGAACAGCTGACTTGGGCTCATGGGGCTCGGGTTAGACATTCAGGCTTGTGTTGGAGGGTCTCAGATCCCACATTCCTGCCCGCTCCTGAATGTCTACCCTGCTATTTTTAGCCCCACAAATCAATTCAGTTGACCCAGGCTTTTAGACCTGGTGCCAGCATTCCCTCTAATTTGTTTCCATCATGTGCAGAATGCTTGTTGTCAGCTGCACCGAGGTATATGCAGATGTGCACCACCCATAGAAACACATGCTGATGGCTGTGGGTGCTCTGCTCATCAGCTGGGCAGCATTTGAATCTCTCCTGGGTGGCTGCCCAAGTACTCAGCTATCAGGGAGTACTGCTTGGTGCCCCGGATTTTTTACTGAAGCACAGATGTATCGTTAGATACCAAATGGCATTGTGGGTACCCACAAGAGTAAGCGATTGATTACGATAGTCATTTGTATTTTTAAACGAAAAAATAGTTTAGCCCCTTCTCCATGTTTAGTGTTTTTTCCCATGCAGTACGTCTACACTGCATGGCTATTTCGAGATACCTCTGGTATGCAAATTGCGTATCTTATTTCAAAACTATTTCGAAATAGCTTATTTTGAAATTTGGTGCATCTACAGAAGCCACTTGTTATTTCAAAATATTTTTCGAAATAACGGGCGTGCTATTTCGGCATCCCAGTAAACCTCGTTGCACGAGGGATAAGGGATGGCTCGAAATAGTGCGTTAGTTTGAAATTCGGTGCCGTGTAGACGCGTCAAATTTCAAAAAGCTATTTCGAAATAGTTTTGAAATAAGATATGCAATTTGCTTAGTGCAAATTGCATATCTTATTTCAAGTTTAGGGTGCTGTGTAGACGCAGGCATGGTGTTTACATAAGAGAACAGATTATGGAGAAGACAAAGCCGTGATCCAATGGAAGCCATGTTGTCTAGGGGATCTGACGCTGGTCTGGATTTCAAGAGACGCGTCTTCTGTTCCCAGCTCTACCACTGACCTGCTGTGTGCTTGTGGTTAAGGACTTTCTGCTCCTTCATCGTCCCTCCCACCATCTGTCCGGCTGGTCTATTCAGGTTGTCAGCTCATCAGAGTTTAATGTTCTAAAGAACTGTGTGGGCTGGGTGATTGAGCAACTGGTAGGAATAACGAGCGTGGTACCGGTTCGGAGCCAACCTAGCCTGGTTGAGGGAGACTCAAGGCTCTTTGTTGGCTTTGTAAAATGAGTTGGTGTCTGAGTTCATGTCCCAGCAAATGTCGACAGCTTAGTTAGCATCTATTTACCACCTACTTCTTTCTATCACACCCCACTGCCCCCTCAAACCATGTAGTATCTGAGTGTCTTCCAATATCTGTAAGGAAAAGTAGCAATGACAACTTCTCGGTTTCTTCCTTCCCAGCCTGTGAAAGAAGAGGGCCAGTTTACAGGAGCTGAGTTTCGTCGTGTTTATGTGAATGATAGTACAGGCTATTGGCCATTTGGGAAGCAAGTTAAACAAAGTTTCAATGAACTTTTGAAAAGTTTCATCTGTTTTGATTACACGCCCCCATTTTGATGGACGAGACAAGGAATCCTAGGGAAGCATCTAGAGTAGCTGATCGATACCACTTCAACACAAACACCTGAAAAGTTTTGGCATAGCTGAGTCTGCATTTTTGGCCCAAAACTGAAATTTCGTTTGAAAATGGACACTCCGCTCTCATTCTGGATTCTATCTGAGACATTCCCAACCTTGCTTTGTAGCCACTAGCAAACACTTCTGGTGGCGTCTGGGTTCCTAATTCCCATTGATTTTGATGGGAGTCAGGTGCCTAAATATCCTTGAGGACCTGGGCTTTCATCTCTTGCAAGACTCGCCCGTCTGCAAAATATTGATCTTTAGAACTGGTTGAATGGAAAGAATCTATTGGTGAATAACTTATTCTAGGATTGATTGGGAGGAAATGACTGTGCATTATTCATCTGAATATTATTTGACCTCTGAAAGAACTGGTCAAATATCATGAATAATATATTTGATGCGGGGGTCTCCTGGAATACATGCATTACTATAATTCAGTCAGCTCTGCTAGTAATTCTCGCTTACCTGTCTCTTTGCACTTTTAATACACAAAGCTCCTTGGAGAGGTCTAATCCGTTCGAGGGATTTATAACCCTCTCAGTGCTCCGGATCTAAAAACCTACCAGGACTGTAGCTGCTCCAAAGCTGCTTTGCATGCTGCTACTCTCAGCTAAGCGCAGAACAATGAAATCTTTGACAAATGACATGACTGGCAACAAGAAGGGTTGGCAGCCCTCTAGGTTAAAAGGACAGAGGATTCCATTCATCGTGGCTTCTAGGGACAAGTAGATTTCTGTCATCGGTCTAATGCAAAGGGATACCTTTCAAATCTCTGCTTGTGGCGGAGCTGGGGTGAGGCGTCTTTAGGCCTGAGGTAAACAGAATGGGTACTTTCCAATGACTCCCAGCCTTACGCTAACTGACGATGTGGCAAAGTGGATTTTGGTTTGGGGATGCCCTGCTTTTCCCGTTGCCACGGCAATTCTAAACCAGAGCCCAGGCCCCATGTGGTCAGACTGGCACATCACAGACAGCAGGACCGGAGGAAGCATTAACCAGAGGCGAGTCAGATGCCCTCACTTGAAAGAGGACGTGAGTTTGCATTCTGCAGCTGTGTTTAGAGAGTAAATCGCAGGGGTGTGTTTTATCATTCTTCAGAGGAGGGAGATCCATTCATACAGGAAATCAATAGACCACGCACGTCATTTAACCGGGCCTCACTTCAGAGAAGAGCAAGATGTAAGAGAATTCCTTTCCTCTGCTTACCCAAGCAGAAACAGCCTGGGCAAAGCCAGTGGAAGGTGCATAAAGGATATGAGAAAGCAAAAATGATTTAGTGGGAACTTCAGATCAATGTCTGCAGCAGTTATTAATGCTTCAGGGATGGACCTTGTCTAAGCATTTACTGTAATCAAGGGGGATGCAAAAATCCTGTGGTCAGCTGCCCTGGATTCTCCCATTAGTCCTGGGGTTTGCCTTCAAGGACCACGTGACTGAGCCGGAAAGGCAGTTCAGGTAACAGAAAGGCAAGCAGGCCAGTGCAAAATTGTAAAGACTCGTTTACATTAGGCACGTCAGACAGGGAGGGGACTGATCTAAGCATGGGACGCAGAGCTGGGATCTGAGGTCTCATCCCAGCTCTGAGCCTGACTCCCTAAGCGACATCTGGCAAGTCACTTAACCTTTCTGCCTCTATTTCCACAGCTAACTGTGCATGAGAATGGTCGGACTGGGTTGGACCAAAGGTCCATCTAGCCCAGTGTTGTGTCTGTGGTTAGATGTTTGGCTGCACATGTATGCTCGCTCTGTGTTCTCTCTGTGCGCTGCTCCAGAGCAGACAGCTGGCACAGCACACCTCGAGAGAACCGCCCAAGGACCACAACATCCCTCAAGGTATGATGGCATTAAGTCAGGTTTGTTGTGAATGAAGCATCCTGCTGTATCCCACAGACCCTTCCAGACACCACTGATGCCCTTGTCAATGGACCAGTTCCCTATGCTAGACAAAGACACTCCCTCTGAGATAAGTTTATATCCCAATACAAACAAGTGACAAACTTCTCCCTTGACATAGTTACTCTCCCCTGACATGGCTAGCTAAAAAAGTGTACTGTACTTATATCTTGGGGTATGTCTACACTACAGTGTTATTTCGAAATAATGGGTCTACACACAAAATGCATTTTGAAATAGCATTTTGCTATTTTGAAATAGCGCGTCCACACTGAGTGGACTCTGAATCACATTTAAGGCTGGCCGGAACCAGTTCCAGCGGGGCTCTAGGTCAGGACTTACTGTGTGGGGCTGCTGCCTGAGGCTATCTGAGGTTTGTGCTTAAAAGGACTCCCCCCGCCCCCCTGGACAGCCAGATCTCAGGTTTCCCTGCTTGCTTGACTACCTCGATGAGGGACAGCAAAGCATTTTGTCTCTGCGTGCTCTGGTTGCCCTCACTCAGGACACCACAGCACTCTGCAACATGGAGCCAGAGCTGCCCCTGGGCACTCTGGTGCTTCTCTTGGATGTGTTGCTGCGAGCCTGGCTGCACTTTCTGCAGGCTGCCTTCCAGGAGGTCCATAGGGGGGCTGTCAGTTTCCAGGAGGCCCTGCGGGAGAGCTTCGACCCTGAGGAGCACTAAGAGCCTCTCTGGTCTGCCCCACTGGGGGCTTGTGCCTCATTCCTCCCTCACGTCCTTCCACTTACCCCTCCCTAACCCCCCTTCCTGATGTCTAACAAAATACATGTGTTTTCATGAACACAAACTCTCTTTATTTAACAAAACTGGAGGGGAGGGAATGAAACTCTGGGGAGACTGGGGAAAGGAGGTGGGAGAGGGGCAAAGAGAGGGTGGGAGAGGGGAGGGGGAAACCTGGGAGGAGGGAGCTGGAAGGGGGAAGCAAGGGGAAGAAGGGGGAGGGGAAGCTCAGGGCTCAGGGTTGGGGGTCTTGCCGGACTAATTTGATTTTCATGCAAACCTGCTCCTGGGTTCGCATGTGGCCTTGGGTGGCCAGGCTGGCAGCTATCCATGGAATAAGGCCCATGATCTCCACCCTGGACCAGGAAGGTGCCCGCCTTCTCTGGGCCCTGGCAGGCCCTTGAGAGCTGGCAGACTGCTCCTGGGGAGCGGTGGAGGGCTGGCTGCCAGTGGCTTGCTGGCTTATGTTTTGGGGCCACTGGGTCAGGGGCAGTAACTGCTGGCTCTGGGCTGGCAGGCTTGGAGCTGGCACAGGTGCTGTGGCCAGAGTCTACCCCTTTAAGGCTCCGGGGCTGGGGGAGAGAAGTGTTCTTGGTTGAGGCTGGAGTGGCCACCAGGGCACCCTGGGAAGGCTGGAGGCCCCCTATCATATATATATATATAGTAGCCCAATGCTGTGAGTCTGTAACGCTGAAATGCTGGCTGTTCCCTCTGGGGGGCGCTGTTACTGAAACGCTGGCTGTTCCCTCTGGGGGGCGCTGTTGCTGAAACGCTGGCTGTTCCCTCTGGGGGGCGCTGTTGCTGAAATGCTGGCTGTTCCCTCTGGGGGCGCTGTTGCTGAAATGCTGGCTGTTCCCTCTGGGGGCGCTGTTACTGAAACGCTGGCTGTTCCCTCTGGGGGGCGCTGTTGCTGAAACGCTGGCTGTTCCCTCTGGGGGGCGCTGTTGCTGAAACGCTGGCTGTTCCCTCTGGGGGGCGCTGTTACTGAAATGCTCGCTGTTCCCTCTGGGCGGCGCTGTTACTGAAATGCTGGCTGTTCCCTCTGGGGGGCGCTGTTACTGAAACGCTGGCTGTTCCCTCTGGGGGGCGCTGTTGCTGAAATGCTGGCTGTTCCTTCTGGGCGGCGCTGTTGCTGAAATGCTGGCTGTTCCTTCTGGGGGCGCTGTTGCTGAAATGCTGGCTGTTCCTTCTGGGGGCGCTGTTGCTGAAATGCTGGCTGTTCCTTCTGGGCGGCGCTGTTGCTGAAATGCTGGCTGTTCCCTCTGGGGGCGCTGTTGCTGAAATGCTGGCTGTTCCTTCTGGGCGGCGCTGTTGCTGAAATGCTGGCTGTTCCTTCTGGGCGGCGCTGTTGCTGAAATGCTGGCTGTTCCCTCTGGGGGCGCTGTTGCTGAAATGCTGGCTGTTCCTTCTGGGCGGCGCTGTTGCTGAAATGCTGGCTGTTCCCTCTGGGGGGCGCTGTTACTGAAACGCTGGCTGTTTCCTCTGGGGGGCGCTGTTACTGAAACGCTGGCTGTTCCCTCTGGGGGCGCTGTTACTGAAACGCTGGCTGTTCCCTCTGGGGGGCGCTGTTACTGAAACGCTGGCTGTTCCCTCTGGGGGCGCTGTTACTGAAACGCTGGCTGTTCCCTCTGGGGGGCGCTGTTACTGAAATGCTGGCTGTTCCTTCTGGGCGGCGCTGTTGCTGAAATGCTGGCTGTTCCCTCTGGGGGCGCTGTTGCTGAAATGCTGGCTGTTCCTTCTGGGCGGCGCTGTTGCTGAAATGCTGGCTGTTCCCTCTGGGCGGCGCTGTTACTGAAATGCTGGCTGTTCCTTCTGGGCGGCGCTGTTGCTGAAATGCTGGCTGTTCCCTCTGGGGGCGCTGTTACTGAAACGCTGGCTGTTTCCTCTGGGGGGCGCTGTTACTGAAACGCTGGCTGTTCCCTCTGGGGGCGCTGTTACTGAAATGCTCGCTGTTCCTTCTGGGCGGCCCGTGCTGCATGGGCAGTGCGGGGCCCAAATGGCCGCTTGCGCTGCTTGCTCCCCCATGGCGGCCCGGCTGAGCGGCGCAGAAGTCAGCCGAGTGCCACAGCGGGAGGTGAAGGGGGGCAAAGCGGTGATGTACATGGCCAGGGGGTGGGGCCTGGCCATGTACGTCACCGCCCTACCCCCCTTCGCCTCCCGTCGTGGCGCTCGGCTGACTTCTGCACCGCTCAGCCGGGCCGCCACGGGGGAGCCCAAACGGACGCTTGCTCCCCCACGGCGGCCCAGCTGAGCGGCGCAGAAGTCAGCCGAGCGCCACGGCGGGAGGCGAAGGAGGGTGGGGCGGTGACGTGCGGCGTGACAGCAGCTCCAGGCCCCGCCCCCTGGCCGTGAATGTCACTGCCCCACCCCCCTTCGCCTCCTGCGTGGTGCTCGGCTGACTTCTGCGCTGCTCAGCCGGGCTGCCGCGTGGGAGCAAGTGGCACAAGCGACCGTTTGGGCTCCGCGACCCCCATGCAGCATGGGGAGTGCGGAGCCCAAACGGCCATTTGGGCTCCGCGGTCCCCAGAGTGAGAGGCAGGAGGGGGAGGAGAAGAGAAAGAGAGAGACAGAGAGAGAGGCAGGAGGCGGAGGAGAGCTGAGAGAGGGGGGGGAGGCAGTAGGAGAAGGAGAGAGAGAGAGAGAGAGAGCGAGAGCAAGAGCAAGATGGAGCGAGAGACCAGAGGCTCAGAAGAGAAGACCGACGTGGAGGAGAGACCTGAAAATCCTGTCTTATGACGGGCTAAGTGGCTAGTTTCGAAATAAGTGTCTACACAGCACTTATTTCAAAATAGCCATTTCAAATTTGGTGTTATTCCTCGTAGAATGAGGTTTACCAAATTCGAAATAAGCGCTCCACTATTTTGAATTTATTTCGAAATAGCAGTTTGGCTTTGTAGATGCTAGGAAAGTTATTTCGAAATAAGGGCTGTTATTTTGAAATAACTTTGCTGTGTAGATATACCCTTATAGACTAGTATAGGTACATATATACTACAGGTTGAACCTCTCAGCTCCAGTATCTTTGGGACCTGACCAGTGCCGAACCAGAGACTTTGCTGGACCACGGGAGGTCAATATTGTCTAGCAGCCTTACCAGCACTTCTACTGCTGACTGGGCTCGTAGAAGACATTTCGGACACATCTAGACTACGTTTTTCTTTCAAAAGAAGATAAGCAAATCCAGCACGAATTTGCATATCTTCTTCTGATTGCTTTTTCAAAAGAGAGTTTTTTCAAAAACGCAAGCAATCTAGATGCAGTTTCTTTCAAAAAAAACCCCTTTTTCGAAAGATCTCTTCTTCCTCAAAAAATGAGGTTTACAGCGTTCTTTTGGGAAAAGGGGTGGGTTTTTTTTTTGAAAGAACTGCGTCTAGATTGCTTGCTTTTTTGAAAAAACCCTCTTTCAAAAAAGCAATCAGAAGAAGATAGGCAAATTCATGCCAAATTTGCATATCTTCTTTAGAAAGAAAAACATAGTCTAGATGCACCCTTACGTGTAAATTAGATAACAGCACAGAACACAGCGAGCCAGGACTGGTGGCTGTAAACTTACATTATGGGAGCAGAAGAAACTTGGCCACACCCATGATAAGAGGACACCCAGCTCACTAAAATCATGCCAGGCCACCAATGTTGCCGGACTAGAGAGTGCCGGACTAGAGGGCTTCAACCTGTAATATATATGAGGAATTACATGATCATTTCCTTAAAAAGTTAAATACTAGATATATTTCCTATATAACCTGTGATTTATAATCATATATGGGTAATTCTGAAAGTTGGTTTCACGTTTATAGGACATACTTTTACGAACATTTGCTTTTAAAACATTAATAAGCATTTGATTATTTTTAGAATTATGTATTCCTCTGGCCATATTGATAGCTAGTTGTTGGGTTTTTTTGTTGTTGTTTTTTTTACCCTGTGCTGTCATTTGGCTTTTTTGGAATGATGCGGCATACAGGCACATATTTTTTATTAATTCGATAACTGTTCTAGCTTGTGTTTTTATGAGCACTACACTCTGCGTTTGGCCTATTGGGGGGAGGGTAATATTTTTGGGGATTGCTCAGCATGGTGTTTTTACCCTTTTTTCCACACATTTACTTTTTTTATGTGTTACTGGATAAAATGAGCTATGGGTACTAAGGGTTTTGGGGAGAGGTGTTGTTTGTTTGCGTTGTCTCTAAGTGTAGTTGTAAGTGTAACCGGGGGAACCAATGTCATTCACACAGTTTGCTGCCCACGGTGATGAAGGAGGGCCACTCATGCAGCCCACTCGCTGGCCGAGGTTGCCCACTGCTGCCCCGCAGGTTTCTCCAGTGAGCTTAGAGGCTCGGCGTTGCAGTGATCGCTTCTCGAGCAGGAGGAGGGTAGCTCCCTGTGAAGGGGCTCACCCTCTCATGGGTGCCCCTTTGTAGCCAAGGGGGTGTCCATACCTTCTCCGCTCCGACTGGCTCTGGGCAAGGAGGTGTCCCAGATGGCTTTTCTGGTTAGTCGCCTGGGACCAGGCTTCTCCTTACCCGCTTTTTGTAGCTGTTGGGGAGCCCAGGCCCGCCCACTCCTCTGGGTCCCGGCCCAAGGACCCTGTAAGTAGCAATTGCCTGCTAAGTGTCCTTGCTGTCCACTGCTACCTCCCTCCCTGGGCCACTTCCCCAAGAAACTGCTCCATCCAGCCCTCTCTCTCAGAGCTTTGAGGTCAAGTTCTCACTGCACTCTGTCCAGGGTTCTGCCATTAACTGTAATCTATCACGGCCGGTCTTCAGCTGCTGGACCTGGGTTTCAGCCAGATCTGAAGACCAGCTCACGCTCGGAGCTGTCTGAGGTGTCACTGTCCTCCCAGTCAGTCCCTAGATCTGACTGGGTCAAGCTCTAGTGAGGAACTGCCAGGCCCTGGCTCAGCAGCTTCTTTTATATCAGCTTGCTGGGCCCTGATTGGCTGTCGTAGAAGCAGCCACTCTGGTCTGCCTGGAGGTCCTATCTTCTGCTCTTCTCCCTGGGGTGGGGTGTGGTAAGGCCACCAGTCTCTGGGATGGGCTTCTGGCCTAGTCCACCCAGTCACATGCCTTCTGGAGGCCTTGGACTTCACTCTGGAGCAGGCCAGTAGGGATGTAGAGGGATGTGAGGGGCTCCAATCCCCCATTCTAGGGCTGGACACGCAAAGTTGTCAGCACTCCCCGTCCTGGACTGATCCGCCTCTGGTCCCAAGCTCAGGTCTGCAGTTGGTGTTCACCTTGCTGGGCTGGGGGAAGAGGGTGAAGCTCCATGATGAGTGACTCTGGCTGCGTCTACACAGCAACCGCAGTGTGTGGGGAGGCTTAAAAGAGTTTGCGTGGGAAATAATAGCAGAGAAGGCAGCACAATACGGGGCTTGGCATGAGGATGCAAACCCGGCTCTGCTGGCTAGTACAAAGCAACTGTCTTGCTGTTATTGTGACCCGTGTCTTCTGGACTCAAGGTTGCTCGAAAAGGCGAACCCATGCACCGCTTTTGCTGTGTAGACAGATCCTACAATTGGAGCTTAACCATAGCAAACAGGGTGTGACCATAGCTCAGTCACCAGTAGCTTTGGGATCGGACACCCTGTCATGCCATTTAGTGTTGTGTTGTCCCATCTTCCATCCAAAAATATTGCAGGATCTCTCAGTTCCTTGCAAAGAACCAACATCTAGCCTTTAGGCACCTGTTACAGAACCAGGCGGCAGAGGGACAGCAGGGCACAGAAATCTTGTCCAGCCCTCAAAGCCCAAAGAACGGCTTCCTCTGTGGCTAGGCCTAACAGGGTAGCACTTTCCATGTCCAGGGAAAAGTCTCCAGTCAGAATAGGAGATCTCAGTGCTACCTTAAAGCCATCCGTACACCAAGGCAGAATATGCAGCTGAGTAGGGCCCCCGAAAATGTGGGACACCGTTGGGTCTTAATATCTACCCACCCGCCTCTTCCGATTCCTGTTCCATGGCTCTGCTTCTTCCGGAGAGGATCTAACTGTGAACAAGCCTGCCAGACCGATTAGCAGCACATTGAATCTGTGAAAGAGCCATCAAGCAGTAATGAAGCCAATGAACAAGCATTTGCCTGCCCCAGATATGTCCAGTCCATTTCTAGACGTACTATGTTAGTGCACAGGACCTGAGTTTAAAATTTGCTTTAAAAAGATTTCATTAGTGTCTTGTGGAAGACTATCACATCACTAAAACACAGTCGTCCCCCGGCTGCTGTCAGGCTCAGGGGCTCTGGTTTAATAGTCCTGCGTAGGGCGCTATATATCCTAAGAGCGGCCCTGTGCTGCCTAATGCAGTGCTCACCTGTGACTGTGCGAATACAAACAAAAATACAGGGAGACAAACTCTCCTCCCGTTTGCACTCGAAGGTGCCTCCTGGCTTGCTTGGGGTTAAGCACTGTATAAATCCAGGCCGTCTGGCTGGTGCTTTCTGCTACCCGAAGGCTTCTAGGGTTAAATGTGTCACGATTCTTTTTGGTGCCCTGGGAAGGATGCTCGTTCCCTCCGCTGTGTAGACTCCAGAATGTGAGCCAAGCCTTGGTTAGTATACGTCCCGCTTCTGCAATGCTAAAAATAGCCGGGCATCCAGCCCGTCCTTCCAGGACTTCACAGCCAGTCCCACCGTTTGCTTTCTGTGCACTACAGACGTGGCAAAACACCAGGACGCCTTCAACCCCGGTGGAACTGCCCGACTTCCGTGGCCTTGTCCCCGGGATGAATTTGGCGGGTCGCTGCTAGACAGAAGCATAGGCGAGTGTGTCGTTTAGGGCAGGGCTCTCCAACCTCTTTAAGCAGGAGATCACTTTGTGAATTCCAGTGCAATCCAGGATCTGCCTCAAACCCAAACACCCTGTGTGCCCCTTCTCCAAGGCCCCGTCTCTGCTCGCTCCGTCCTCCCTCCCTTTCACCAGGCTGGGGCAGCAGGTTGGAGTGCAGGGGCAGTACATGACTGGGGCAGAGGTTCGGAGCTGGCTCCAGCTGGACACAGCTGACCTCAGGCAGCTCCTGGGTGGCGGGGCAGTGAGGCTAAGGCAGGCTCACCCTTGCCCTGGCCCTGCACCGCTCTCAAAAGCAGCCAGCAAACTCCCTCCATCCCAAGCCCTGTTGTGCCCCCTCCCTCTCCGTTCTGTGGAGATTGATGTCAGGGTGCCCCCCTCCCACCCTGCATTCTGTGCCCCTCCTCTCCCTCCCCTGCCCGGCACAGCAAGCAGGAGGCTCCCAGTGGGGGCAGTTCCAAGGCAAAGGGCAGGAGGTGTGCATCGATGGGGAGGAGGGGCAGCTGAAGTGCTGCACTTGATAGCCTCTTGGCTGGACCAGTCAGGTTCACCTGTCAGAGGCTCCACGATCGACTGGTTGGTGACCAGCGATTTCGAGGAGAGACCTAGCGCCGCCATGCTATGAGGAGGTGCCGTGTCCGTGCGCAGACGTGCATCGTTACAGCATGGTACCCACCGGTTTTGGCTGGATCCTAGGTGACGCTGTCTTGGACTTCAGCACTGTGCTCACTTGTGCTGGGACAAGGGGAAGGGCCGTGATTAGTATCTGCACGTGTGGTCAACTGCTCTCTTCTGGAGTGGGAGGAATCCTGCAGGTCCTATAAGAGCGATGTCTCCCCAAAGGACTCCACAACACATCATAGAATCACAGAACCCTAGAACCGGAAGGGACCTCGAGAGGTCATCGAGTCCAGTCCCCTGCCCTCACGGCAGGACCAAGCACCATCCAGAATCATCTCTCATAGATGTCTGTCAAACCTGCTCTTAAATATCTCCAGGGATGGAGATTCCACAGCCGCCCTAGGCAACTTATTCCAGTGTTTAACCACCCTGACAGGTAGGAAGTTTTTCCTAATGTCCAACCTAAACCTCCGTTGCGGCAGTTTAAGCCCATTGCTTCTTGTCCTGTCCTCAGAAGCCAAGGAGAACAATTTTTCTCCCTCCCCCGTGACACCCTTTTAGGTACTTGAAAACTGCTATCATGTCCCCCCTCAATCTTCTCTTTTCTAAAGGAAAGACGCCAAATTCCTTCAGCCTTGCCTCATAGCTCATGTTTTCTAGACCTTTCTTCATTTTTGTTGCTCTTCTCAGGACACTGATCATGTGCTCTGCCTGCTTGGGTGGAACTCCAAAGGGAGCTCTACGCCTAGGCTGCGAATTCTGTCCGAGATGAAATCGGCCAGTGATTTAGGGGAGGGAGGAGCACCTCCATGTGTGGCTAGGAGGGGAGCACATTGCGTTAAGGGGATTGTGACGGTTCCCCCCACCCCGTATGCTTTATGTAATTGTCTTTTGGATACGAATATCCAGAACTCGAAGACACTTTGGACAAAATGCCCCATGCAACCTATCAATTGTAATGTCACAGTCCGCTGGAGCTGTGTCTCTTATTTTGGTGTATGTATCACTCTGGTGTGGAAAGCTAGAGAGATGGGTTATGGAAGCCACAATGCCACAATGAGCACCTCACCGGAAAGCTCTGTCCCAGCACTGCTCTCGCCTCCAGGCTCCGCCCCCAGTGGATCGCATTGGCCGTTATTCCTGGCCAATCAGAGCTGGCGGGGGGCAGTGCCTGCAGGCAAGCATGGGTCGCAGGGATCCACCTGTTCTCCCCCACCACCAAATGGGAGCTGCCTCAGGTACGCGCCCCACACTCCAACCCCCTCCCCTGTGCCCTCTTGCATTCCCATCCATTCCCATACCCCACCCTGCCCTGAACCCCTCCTGCACCCCCAGCCCTCCCTGCACCCCAACCCCCTGCCCTGTGCCCTCTTGCACTCTCATCCCTTCCCAGATCCCACCCTGCCCTGAACCCCTCCTGCACCCCAACCTCCTGCCCTGTGCCCTCTTGCACTCCCATCCCTTCCCAGACCCCACCCTGCCCCAAACCCCTCCTGCATCCTAACTCCCTCCCAGCCCCTGCACCCCCCATCCTCTCCCACACAGTCCCTAACTTCCTCTCCTACCCTTCTGCCCTCAGCCCCCTTCCACATCCCAAATCCCTTAGCCCCCTCCCGCCCACTGATCCCCTAATTTTTGGTCCCACCCCAGAGCCTAGGAGACCCTACAAAATCTAGTAGTCCTAGACCCCCAGAAGAGTTAATCAAGCCCTGGTAGCAAATGTACACATTAGCCCCTTAAGTAGAGTCTTTCTGAGCACTTTCATCTCCTATGTGCTCAGCACTTCTCAAGATTTGGCCCTTAAGAATCCCTGGGCTTCATTCAAAGGCCGCTGAAGTGAGTGAAAAGACTTGCTCTGACTTTTGTGATCTTTGGCTCACTCCTCTTTATCGTGCAGCTCACAGGATCAGGCCCTGGGTCTGTCACCACCTGGGCCCTTTTTTTCGTTTCCTAAAGGAAGGAGGTTGAGCGTGAGTTGGTGTCACTGAAAACACACGCTGCAAAAACGCCAGCGGTGTAGGGCTTTATCTGCTTTTTTCTAGGCCTTTTTAACGGCTTCGGTGGGAACCGGGATGTTTTGCCACAGCCCGTAATGGGGACAGGCTGAGTGTCAGTGTTTTAAAGAAACAAATACCTTTCAAATAAGAGCAGTGCTGAAGATTACAGTTTTGGAGCTGGTTTTAGAATCCCTCTTGGCAGGGGAGCTCAGGGTGGTAAGAAGATTACCTGGCATCTCCTGCTCTCTGTTGACTAACATGTTTCTGAAGCAATGGCGTAGCGAGGGGGGGGCGGTGGCTCCCGGGTGCCACTCTAGGGGGGTGCCCGTTTAGTCCCCCTCCACCTCCCTGTCATCCCTCTGCTCGCCTCCTCCTCTTCCGCCCGCCGCCGCCGGCTGGAGCCTCCTCCCTGCCCCTCTGCCTCCAGTCCGACCCTCCTCCATCTCTGCCGGCAGGTTAGTGCGTGCGGGGGCCCGGCCCCAAACTGGAGGAGGTGGGGGAAGACACAGTACAAGCTTCCCACTCCTCCCAGGGTTGGGGTCAGCCGTGCGCCAGGTTTGGGGCCCCACCACGTGGCAGGGGCGGGGGCACAAAGTTTGCCTTTGCCCCCAGGCACATAACACCCTCGCTACGCCTCTGTTCCGAAGCCACGTCTACACTACAGGGGCTATAGAGGCTTAGATATGTCACTGTGCTGTGCGTAGATGTGGCCTACAGCAACAGAAGGGGGTTTCCTGTTGCTGTAGCAACATCATCTCCCACGCGACTGTATCTAGGTCGACAGAAGCGTTCTCCTGTGGAGCTAGCAGTGTGTACACTGGGCATGGTGGGGTATTCTGGTACTCACAGGTGTGCCTTTTGAATAATGATATAATTTATAACTTAAATAGTCAAAATTAGGAGAAATACAGTCCCAGGTCACTGTGGTGTACTGCTCGTAATTTTTGTTAGTACTGTACACTTCAGGAAAGAATCTGAAGCCAACGGGGCACTGCATAGACTCTGGGAACCACCTGGACAGAACAGCTGGCAAAATTGGGGCTGTACGTAGTATGCTGAGTATGGGGATATGAATGTGCACCCCCGGCCCATGCTGCTGCCTCTGTATCAGAGACAGCAGGGGGGGACAGGCAGCCCACCTGCCCCCTGCATGAAAATTTCAGCGGTTACGTGTTTCCATAAATAAATGCATTTTGACATCCCTAGCTGAATAATGGATTCCCAAAAGTGCTTGCAAATAAATGACTGTTGTTCAGGTCCTACTATTGATGAGGCATGAATGTGTAAACAACAGTCAGTGTTTATGGAAGTTTGACACATTTACCCCAGCTGTTTGTCATTTATAAAATTCAAGTTATCTAATCAGGGAATGGGAAGAATACCTTGGGATCCGGAATAGGAAGCAGCAGCAATGAAGAATTCCTGTAATGTCTCCAAACTCTCTGAAAAACGAGGAATCCTGTGGCCCTCTAAGGGTATGTCTAGACTACATGGCTCCATTGACGGAGCCATGTAGGTTAGGTTTCCAGACATACAAAAATGAAGTGCGATTTAAATAATCGCCGCTTCATTTGCATCAAAATGGCTGCCGCGCCATTTTGGCGGCACAGCGCAGTAGTCTGGACGCTCCGCGGAATGAGGTTTACCGGGGCAGTCGACAAGGGCGTCTCGTTGACCGCGGAGCGTCCAGACTACGTCGACGGAGCCATGTAGTCTAGACATACCCTAAGTTACTAAATAACTCCCTTCATTTGATATGCTTGTACATCTATATACAGGTTGAACCTCTCTAGTCCAGCACTCTTCGGGTATGTCTACACGGCATTCCTCTTTTGAGAGAGGAATACAAATGCAGGCAAGCAAAATTGCAAATGAAGCGCAGATTTGAATTTCCAGTGCTCCATTGCATAATCGCGGCCAGATGCTTTTTCGAAATACCCAATTTTGAGATAGAAAATGCAGTCTAGATGAGGTTATTTTGAGAAAAAAACCCTTCTTTCGAAATAACCCTTAAACCTCATTTTATAAGGAGTAAGGATTATTTCGAAAGAAGGGTTTTTTCTCAAAATAACTGCATCTAGACTGCGTTCTTTATCTCGAAATAGAGTATTTCGAAAAAGCGTCTGGCCGCAATTATGCAAATGAAGAGTGGGAAATTCAAATCCACGGTTCATTTGCAATTTCGTTTGTCTACATTTGCATTCCCCTCTCAAAAGAGGAGTGCAGTGTAGACATACCCTTCTTGTCCGGCACCATCCGTGGTCTGGCATGATTTGAATTAGCCGGATGGCCACTTATCATGGGTGTGACCAAATTTCCTGCAGACCCATTGTCAAGGCTTTTTCCCCACTCTGGCACAATAAATGCAGAAGTGGGGGCCCGCAAAAGTACCCCAAAACCTTATCTTTCCAGGCTTTGGTATTAAACTTCCCCCCAAAATCTTAAAAACCTAGATTTTGGGGATAAAAATCTGCTGCCACCACCCAAGTAATGATAAGGAAACCAGGGAGAGACCACTTGGGAAATCTCAGCCCCTATTGTATAACCAGGACAAAAAAAATTAACCAAAACCAGGTTAATAAAAAGAGAAAGAAAGAACTTTTATTATCACTACAATAAGAACATAAGAATGGCCATATGGGGTCAGACCAAAGGCCCATCCAGCCCAGTACCCTGTCTGCCGACAGTGACCAATGCCAGGTGTCCCAGAGGGAGTGAATCGAACAGGTAATGATCAAGCAATCTTTCTCCTGCCATCCATCTCCACCCTCTGACAAACGGAGGCTAGGGACACCATTCCTTACCCATACTGGCTAATAGCCATTTATGGACTTAACCTCCATGAATGTATCTAGTTCTCTTTTAAACCCTGTTGTAGTCCTAGCCTTCACAACCTCCTCAGGCAAGGAGTTCCACAGATTGACTATGCTCTGTGTGAAGAAGAACTTCCTTTTATTTGTTTTAATACTCCTGTTACAAGCATAATGACTAGATGGAAAAGTCACCAATTAATAAACTCATGGGGAGTTCCACCATGGGCCAAAACTTAGTTACAAAGGAGAGAAAAACTCCTTTTTAAATGCATAGACATCGGATTCCCATACCCAAACCATAAAACAATAAAACCTAACGGAATTATCTAAATTTTACCCTACTTACAGATAGTGAAGAGTCTTTTCTTAGAGCGAGACATTTTGTCTGTCCCCCTCAGTAGCTGGAGAGAAACTTCCCAGGGACAAAGGAGGGAAAAACCAAAAATTCCTTTGTCCCAGTTTGAAATTCCTATCTACATTTCTATTGGCTGTCAACTACCTGGTTAGGTTAAGGGACATAGTTAACCCCTTAGTCCCTAGGCTGCTGGCTAACCCTCATGGTTATGACACCCATAAAGTTTGTTTACAGCCACCAGGCCCGGCTCTCAGTGTTCTGTGCTGTTATTTAACTCTAACTTACCCCTAAACGTCTTCAAAGAGCCCAGTCAACAGTGGAAGGGACGGTAATGCTGCTAGAGAATATTGACCCCCTATAGTCTGGCAAATGTTCTGGTTTGGTAAGGTTCAAAGGGTGCTGGACTAGAGAGGTGCAATCTATATATATCCAGACGTTGGTGATTTCCATTCCATGCACCTGACAAAGTGGGTTTTACCCACAAAAGCTTAAGCCCTTATAAATCTGTTTGACTACATCTACACTGCAGCACTATTTCAAGATACCGGAGGTATCCCAAAATAGCTATTCCGCATCTTTTGAGTGTGCCTGTTATGTCAAAATACAACAGGCTTGCTATTCCAATGTCCCTGCAAAACTCGTTCCACGAGGAGTAAGCTGACGTTTCGGAATAGTGATTTATTTTGAAATAAGTGCTGGGTAGACAGTGCCAAATTTCGAAATAAGCTATTTCGAAATTAACTCAAAATACTCTACGCAATTTAGGTAGCTCAAATAGCGTAGACTATTTCGAGCTCCAGATGCAGTGTAGACCAGTGTTTCTCAACCAGTGGTACGAGTACCCTTAGGGGTACTCGAGAGAAGTCTTGGGAGGTATATCAACACAACTGAAATTTGGAGAAAACTGAATTTTTGTTTTAAGTTTTATAGCATTTTATCATTTGTGTACTTTTTAAACCCAAAAATTTCATCCCCCACCCAGCTGCTATTAAGTTGTTTAAACAAATGTGTTGCAATGATAGAAAAAAAATTTGTGTGTCTGAAAACTGTAGGTACTGGGGGTACTTATTATTTTTTTATATTTTTTTTTTTTTGGAAAAGGGGTACTTTATAAAAAAGGTTGAGAAACACTGGCGTAGACGCACCCTTAATCTTTAAGGTACCACAGGATTCCTCACTGTTTTCACAGATACAGACTAACATGGCTACCGCTCTGAGAGGTTTGTGAGTGGCTTTTGAACCAAAGCACACTTGTTTTTTGTTGTTGTCCTTTTTGAAATGTTTGGTATAACAAATATTATTCAACCAGCTTTAATGCACCATACTGAAAATAAAGCTGATGTCCGATTGGTGGCCACTGTATAAATGAGAAAATCTGTGCTTTCCACAAGCTAAAACCAAAGGGTTAAAATCCAAAGCAATTGTAATTGATCTTCCCCGCCGGCGGTTCCATAAAATATTATCTCAGCCAGATTATAGATTGAAAATATTATTTCTTGCAAAACCGATTGAAGTGAAATAGTGACTCCGGCTAAAATATCTCGTTTCATGTTTGCATGAATGATTTTTGTCACCTCTAGGATGTGTAAGGGGGGAACCTTTGGAAAACTGCCGCTTTGTCTTAACCATGCTCTCTCCTTGGCGTCAGTAGAGGCAGAATTGGCCAAGGCTGAGCTCTTTTGAAAATGCCACTTGGAAAGCAACGAATATTAGAACTTAGAAAACAATACCACACCCAGCAAAACTCCAGCTTCTGGCCTGCTGATGGTGGAGTGGGGAGAGAGGGGGACAATGGAGGCAACTGCCCCAGCAATTTGAAGGGGCCTAGGGTTCATGATGGCTTTAAATCACCACCACGGTGCCACGCCACATGTTCCAGATGGCTCTCGGGGCTGCCTGGGAAGGGCATGACACAGCACGCTCCGGGCAGCACTGAGGGCTAGCTGCCCCAGCCCCGCTCCTTCTGCCCAAGGTCCCACCCCTTCTGTCTGAGGCCCCGCCCCTTCCAGGAGGATGGTGCCAATCCCCCCACACACCTAGCTCAGCGGCCCAGCAAGTCTGAGCACTTCTGTGCAGCCCTGAGTACTCTCCAGGTCCAATCCTGGAAGGTGCAGAGGGCCAATTGAATTTTACAGGCTGTAAACCCATCAGGGAACTTCTACACTGCAAACAAACAAACCCAACGCCTACAGCAGCGTGCATCAAAACCCAACTTAGTTGACTCTGTCTCACGCTTTGGAGTTAAAAAATAGCATAAGAACATGAGAACATAAGAATGGCCGTACTGGGTCAGACCAAAGGTCCATCTAGCCCAGTATCCTGTCTGCCGACAGTGGCCAGCACCAGGTGCCCCAGAGAGGGTGGACCGAAGACAATGATCAAGCGATTTGTCTCCTGCCATCCCTCTCCAGACTCTGACAAACAGAGGCCAGGGACACCATTTTATCCCCTGGCTAATAGCCTTTTATGGACCTAACCTCCATGAAATTATCTAGCTTCTCTTTAAACTCTATTATAGTCCTAGCCTTCACAGCCTCCTCTGGCAAGGAGTTCCACAGGCTGACTACACGCTGTGTGAAGAAGAACTTTCTTTTATTAGTTTTAAACCTGCTACCCATTAATTTCATTTGGTGTCCTCTTGTTCTTCTATTTAGGGAACTAATAAATAACTTCTCTTTATCGGCCCTCTCCACACCACTCATGATTTTATATACCTCTATCATATCCCCCCTCAGTCTCCTCTTTTCTAAACTGAAAAGTCCCAGTCGCTTTAACCTCTCCTCATATGGGACCCGTTCCAAACCCCTAATCATTTTAGTTGCCCTTTTCTGAACCCTTTCCAAGGCCAAAATATCTTTTTTGAGGGGAGGAGACCACATCTGTACACAGTATTCAAGATGTGGGCGTACCATAGTTTTATACAGGGGCAGTAAGATATTCTGGGTCTTATTTTCTATCCCTTTCTTAATAATTCCTAGCATCCTATTTGCCTTTTTGACCGCCGCTGCACACTGTGTGGAAGTTTTCAGAGAACTGTCCACGATAACTCCAAGATCTCTTTCCTGATTTGTCGTAGCCAAATTAGCCCCCATCATACTGTACATATAGTTGGGGTTATTTTTCCCAATGTGCATTACTTGACACTTGTCCACATTAAATTTCATTTGCCATTTTGTTGCCCAATCACTCAGTTTGGTGAGATCTTCTTGGAGTCCCTCACAGTCTGCTTCTGTCTTGACTATCCTAAACAGTTTGGTATCATCTGCAAACTTTACCACCTCACTGCTTACCCCTTTCTCCAGATCATTTATGAATAAGTTGAACAGGATTGGTCCTAGGACCGACCCTTGGGGGACACCCCTAGTTACCCCTCTCCATTCTGAAAATTTACCATTTATTCCTACCCTTTGTTTCCTGTCTTTTAACCAGTTCTCAATCCAAGAAAGGACCTTCCCTCTTATCCCATGGCCATGTAATTTACACAAGAGCCTTTGGTGAGGGACCTTCTCAAAGGCTTTCTGAAAATCTAAGTATACTATATCTACTGGATCCCCCTTGTCCGCATGTTTGTTAACCCCTTCAAAGAACTCTAATAGATTAGTAAGACAGGATTTCCCTTTACAGAAACCATGTTGACTTTTGTCCAACAAATTATGTTCTTCTACATGCTTCACAATTTTATTCTTTACTATTGTTTCAACTAATTTGCCCGGTACTGAAGTTAGACTTACCGGTCTATAATTGCCCGGATCGCCTCTGGAGCCCTTTTTAAATATTGGTGTCACGTTAGCTACCTTCCAGTCATTAGGTACAGAAGCCGATTTAAGGGATAGGTTACAAACCACAGATAATAGTTCAGCAATTTCCCATTTGAGTTCTTTTAGAACCCTTGGATGAATGCCATCCGGTCCCGGAGATTTGTTAACATTAAGTTTTTCTATTTGTTCCAAAACCTCCTCTAATGACACTTCAATCCGGGACAGTTCCTCAGATTCGTCACCCACAAAGGACGATGCAGATTTGGGAATCTCCCCAACGTCCTCAGCCGTGAAGACTGAAGCAAAGAAATCATTTAGTTTCTCCGCAATGGCTTTATCGTCCTTGATTGCGCGTAAAGATTCCCAGCTGGGCTGGAGTTCTGAGCCCCAGCCCCTGCGATACGTTTCAGAGCTACGCTCCAGCTAGGACATCAACACTGCTCTTTTTAGCCCGGTAGCTGAAGCCCCAGGCTCCAGGAATTGCTGCCACAAGGCTGTGTTTGCAGTGTAGACATACTATCGGAGTCTCTAAAGTACACATAGTCTTGGTTTCTACTTGATGGTATGCTGGTTAGAAAACCCAGCGTGGCTCAGGATTTTTCATTGTTTACTCGTAAGTGATCCATGATTGAAGCAATTCAATGAGGAAAGTGTAATTATACTATGAAGCTATACAAGGTTACTGGGCCGCACAGAACCAAGTTGCACCTAAATAAGAGGAACTACATTAAATGAATTTATAAAGTATGATCAACAGGCTATGTCTTGCAGGTTCGGAATCTGAATATTCATTTTTAAATAAAAAAATACATATTTTCTAATGGCCCCAGTGGTTTGGGCTGCTTCCATTTTTGGGAGCAGAACTGGAGAATTTTGGAAAGCACAGCTCATCCGAAATGCCTTAGCCAAAATCACCAGCCATTTTTCAGAGCATGGTTCTGAAACCTATCGCAGGGGCTGGGTCTCCAAATGAAAAGGATAGAGAATAAGACAGAGAATATCTTACTGCTGCTATATAAATCCATGGTGTGCCCACATCTTGACTACTGTGTACAGATGTGGTCACCTCATCTCAAAACAGATCTCTTGGCATTGGAAAGGGTTTAGAAAAGGGCAACAAAAATGATCAGGGGTTTGGAATGGCTGCCATATGAAGAGAGATTTTAAAAACTGGGACTTTTCAGCTTAGTCTATAAAATCATGACTGGGGTGGAGAAAATGAAAAAGGAAAAGTTATTGACTTGTTCCCATAACATAAGAACTAGGGGTCACTGAATACAATTAATAGATAGCAGGTTTAAAACAAACAAAAAGGAAATATTTTTTCATGCAGTGCACAGTCAACCTGTGGAACTCCTTGCCAGAGGATGTTGTAAAGACCAGGACTTTAACAGGGTTCAAAAAATAACTCGATGAATTAATGGAGGACAAGTCCATCAATACTTATTAGCCAGGATGGGCAGGGATGGTGTCCCTAGCCTCTATTTGTCAGAGGCTGGAGGCTGGAAATGGATGACAAGGGAGGGATCTCTTGATGATTCCCTGGTCTGTTCACTCCCTTTGGGGCACCTGGCATTGGCAAAGACAGGACACTGGGCTAGATGGACCTTTGCTCTGACTCAGTATGGCTGTTCTTGTGTTCTCATGTTGTTTTTGAAAATTGTGGCCACAGTGATGATGGTAATGGAAGCTGGATCCAAATAAAAGAGAAAGTTCTCCACGGCAGTTGCTTTCCCCCTAGCATTCTTATGTTGTCCTTCTTTAGTTTGGACATGGCAGCGATACAAGAGGTCCATAGAAGCGTAAATGTATAGAGGATAGTATAGACCTCTAGCGGGGCTGACAACCACCATGGGCCCTGGGACAAGTCGTGCCTGACCAACCTGATTAGCTTCTATGAGGAGGTAACTGGCTCTATGGACATGGGGAAGGCGGTGGATGTGATATATCTTGACTTTAGCAAAGCTTTGGATATGATCTCCCACAATATTCTTGCCAGCAACTTAAGAAAGTAGGGTATGTCTACACTACAAAGTTAATGCGAACTAACAGCTGTTAGTTCGAATTAACTTTCATAGGCGCTACACACGCAAACCGCTAGTTCGAACTTAATTCGAACTAGCGGAGCGCTTAATTCGAACTAGGTAAACCTCATTCTACGAGGACTAACGCCTAGTTCGAATTAAGTAGTTCGAATTAAGGGCTGTGTAGCCACTTAATTCGAACTAGTGGGAGGCTAGCCCTTCCCAGGTTGCCCTGGTGGCCACTCTGGGCCAAGCCAGGGAAACTCTTCTGCCCCCCTCCCGGCCCCGGAGCCCTTAAAGGGGCATGGTCTGGCAACGGTGCCCGTGCCAGGTGCAAGCCTGCCAGAACCCAGCCAGCAGACCCTGCACCTGGCACGGGATGAGCCTGCCACCCAGCCCTCCCCCTCTTCCCAGGACCAGGCTGGCGGCTCCCAGGAGCCTGCCCGGGGCCGCAAGAGGCGGGCGCCCGCCTGGTCTAGTGCGGAGATCGTGGACCTCATCGAGGTTTGGGGGGAGGCCTCCAACGTCCACGATCTCTGCACCAGGCACAGGAAAGCGGCCGTCTAGGGCAGGATAACTGCCAGCCTGGCCACCAAAGGCCACATGAGAACCCAGGAGCAGGTTTGCATGAAAATCAAGTTGGTCCAGTGAGACCTCCGACCCTGAGCTTAGAACATAAGAATGGCCGTACTGGGTCAGACCAAAGGTCCATCTAGCCCAGTAGCCTGTCTGCCGACAGCGGCCAGCACCAGGTACCCCGAAGGGGATGGACCGAAGACAATGGCCAAGCCATTTGTCTCGTGCCATCCATCTCCAGCCTTCCACAAACAGAGGCCAGGGACACCATTCCTACCCCCTGGCTAATAGCACTCCATGGACGCAACCTCCATGACTTTATCTAACTTCTCTTTAAACTCTGTTCTAGTTCTCACCTTCACAGCCTCCTGTGGCAAGGAGTTCCACAGGTTGACTATTTGCTTTGTGAAGAAGAACTTTCGTTTATTAGTTTGAAGCCTGCTACCCATTCATTTCATTTGGTGTCCTCTAGTCCTTCTATTATGGGAACTAATGAAGAACTTTTCTTTATGCACCCTCTCCACACCACTCATGATTTTATAGACCTCTATCATATCCCCCCTCAGTCTCCTCTTTTCTAAGCTGAAAAGTCCCAGTCTCTTTAGCCTCTCTTCATATGGGACCAGTTCCAAACCCCTAATCATTTTAGTTGCCCTTTTCTGAACCCTTTCCAAGGCCAAAATATCTTTTTTGAGGTGAGGAGACCCCATCTCTACACAATACTGAAGATATGGCGTACCATAGTTTTAGACTTCCCCTCCTCCTTCTTCCCCTGGCTTCCCCCTTCCAGCTCCCTCCTCCCAGGTTTCCACCTCCCCTCTCCCACCCTCTCTCTTCCCCTCTCCCACCTCCTTTTCCCAGTCTCCCAGAGGTTAATCCCCCCCCCCTCAGTTTTGTTAAATAAAGAGAGTTTCTATTTTTGAACATACGTGTCCTTTATTTTTTACATCAGGAAGGGGGGCTAGGGAAGAGTAAGTGGAAGGAGGTGAGGGAGGAATGGGGCACAAGCCCCCGATGGGGAGGACTGAGGTGGCTCTGCGGGCTCCTCGGGGTGGAAGCTCTCCTGCAGGGCCTCCTGGATCTTGACAGCCCCCTGATTGACACCCCCGGATGGCAGCCTGCGGCAAGTGCAGCCAGGCTGATGGCCGAGTGCTGTGATGTGCCGAGTGTGGGCACTCAGGGCACTCCAAGACAGGACTGCTTTGCTGTCCCTCATCGAGGTAGACAAGCAAGCGGGCAACCCTGAGAACTGTCTGTCCGGGGTTGGGATTGGGTCCCTTTCAGCACAGCCCTTGGCTAGCCTGAGGCAGCAGCTCCACGCTCTAAGTCCTAAGCTGATGCCCTGCCAGCACTGGTTCCGGCCAGCCTTAACTTCGGTTCAGGGCCCACTCAATGTGGACATGCTAGTTCGAATTAGCAAAACGCTAATTCGAACTAGTTTTTAGGTCTAGATGCGCTAATTCGAATTAGCTTAGTTCGAATTAACTAATTCGAGCTAAGTTAGTTCGAATTAGTGCTGTCGTGTAGACATACCCGTATAGATTGGATAAATGGACTGTAAGGTGGATAGAAAACTGGCTAGTTTGTCGGGCCCAACGGGTAGTCATCAACGGCTCAATGTCTGGTTGGTGGTCGGTTTCAAGCAGAGTGCCCCAAGGATCGGTTCTAGGGCCGGTTTTGTTCAACATCTTTATTAATGACCTGGATGAGGGGATGGATTGCACCCTCAGCAAATTTGCAGATGACACTTAGCCAGGAGGGAGAAGTAGATACATTGGAGGGCAGGGATAGGGTCCAGAGTGACTTAGACAAATTGGAGGATTGGGCCAAAAGAAATCTGATGAGGTTCAACAAGGATAAGTGCAGAGTTCTGCACCTGGGACGGAAGAATCCCAAGCACTGTTACAGGCTGGGGACCGACTGGCTAAGCAGCAGTTCAGCAGAAAAGGACCTGGGGATTACAGTGGCTGAGAAGCCGGTAATAAAAATAATCAACAATCATTTTCTGAGCCTAATGACGGGTTGCTCACAACTCTGTCAGCATGTACACAAGGTTCACGTGGCACGTGATATTAATTGCCGCGTTGATTCTGTTTTTAATTAGAGTAATTGTTTAATTTGCCGTCTTGCTTCCCTGATGCCATGTTTCTCTAGTCTTTTTATTAGTATTATTATTATTCATTACAATGAAAACGGTGCACCAAATTCTAAGCGGATGTAAATAGGTGTAGCTCTTACCAGTTGAACATTTAGCCCAATAATTTATTAGAGGCCAGTAGAGGGGAAACCCTGTTCTAAAGCTGGATTTGGGCACTTCTGTTTTGATCCCATCTGTATGATGCTGAGGAGAAGTCTTTCCATCTGCAGCGCTCAAGAGAAAGAGGGAGTGCCTCAGCCTGCTATTTGCAGCCAGGGATAATCAAACTTCCCAGGCATAAGCAGCAGGATCTGCTGAGGAGATGTCATGGAAATTAACGAGCAGTGAAATAATACATCCACCACCCCACACCCCCTCCTGCGATCAAACCCAGAAATAGACATTGGTGATTCATTTATTTAACAAATAATAATATGAATGCTAACAATCAGGCCCCTGATTGCCTGCCTCACCCACAGATCAGTAAACAGGGTCCCTATGCGGCGGATGTGCAGTTACAGCTGCTACGGAAAAGCACGGAGTTCGAAGGCAAGGGCTGTCTCCAGGAAGTCCTGGTACCTGTTGTCGGCAGTGATTTCAATGTCACTCTTGCGAGGGTTCTGTCCCTTTGCTGTTTTCACAAGCATTCCAAATATGGCTTGGTTTTATTAGCATTGTTGCCGTTTGTTTGTATTGCTGGGGGGGCTGCTGGCCATTGCAGGCCCCTGAGCAAGTGGGGAGGGCCAGATCTGCGTCCTGGAAAAGGCGGAGCCTTGGGTGGAGGGGGCAGGGCTAAGGGCAGCCAGCCTTCAGTGCCGCCTGGACCGCGGTGCGCCCGCCCCAGCCCTCAAAGTGGTACTATGGGAGCCATTTAAAGGCCCTACGGGTCCGGCTGCCACGGTAGCCACACACTGGTGGCAGCCAGGAGCCCTGAACCCTTTGAATCACCAGGCCTCAGGGCAATTGCAGACCTGTAGCGCCTAGAAGTCCCCAGCCGTAGACTAGGACCCCATCGTGCTAGGCGCTGTAAGTGGAACCCACACACCTCCAGGGCGTGGTGCTCTGTTCCCTACGTAGAGATGAATGAATCTGCTGCCGCCTTCGCTAACAGCCTGGTGGCTTTTAACATGGGCAGCAGAGGCTCATGTAGTAAGCTCTGGGGACCCCAGTCTCAAACCTGCCCACCAATGACAACACTCTCTTGGTGTTAGACCAAAAAGACAGTCCCTACCCCAGGGAGCTTAATGTCTAAGTATAACCCACAGGCCTAGTGTGGTTACCATACAGTGGCACCTAGACCACAGCAACAGTTAAGATCAAGAGACCTTGACAGCTCCTATACTCTGCTCCAGAGGTCCCAGGTTCAAATCTGTCTGGTGGTGGTTACATAAGCATAAGAGGAGAGAGAACAGCTGGATAGAGACAGACACAAGAGGGAGTACAGGACACTCCCTGTTTCAAGAAAGATGTGGAGAAATTGGAGAGGGTCCAGAAAAAGAGCAGCAAAAATGATGAAAGATATGAGGGAAGCCTAAAAGAATTGGTTTAGTTTGGGGGGGGGGGGGGAAAGAAGACTGAGAGGGCACAGGACAGCAGCTTTCAGGTATCTAAAAGGGTGTTAACAAGGAGGAGGGAGAAAAATTTTTCTCCTTGGCCTCTGAATTGACCCAGTGGATCAATCATTACGGTGTTGATCCATCGGTAGTGGAGACCTAAGTCACCTTCTCACTTGCGGGTGATGCCTCATGCATCATTTCCTACCACATCTGGTTTTCCCTTTCAGTGAGAGCCAAATATTGCTCACATTTCTCAAACAAGTAGACCTGTGAGGCCCGATCCTGTCTATAAGTTACACTGGTATAAATCAGAATAACTTCACTGTGGCCAATGGGAGTCACTCTGGATTGACACTGGTATAAACAGAATAAAATGTATCCTGTGTAGGTCACACATGTAGGGAGACCAGAATTTGGACCTGCTTGGTCTCCCATCTGACCCTGCCTAGTTAGACAGTATATAGAAGGCAGGTTGAGAAGTGAAAGCCCTCTCTACCCTATGGAGCTGTCTGGGAGTACCAGTCAACTGCTGTTTGCCTAACTTGTTTTCAGGCCTCTGACTCTTTTGCTTTTTGGAAACAGGGATGTAGTGAATTTGCCCACCTCATTTTGGGTGCGACTGCCATTTAAGTAGTAAATGATGATGATGGTAATTGTGCCAAGAGGAACTCTGGGACGTCTGCCAGAGCAAAGCGAACCATCAGCCCTGTTTGTGTTTCAAGAAAGTTGTCTCTAAGCCCTGCCCCAAATTAGTTATATGGCACAATATCCTGGCAGGACCTATATTTAAAATATTTGCCAAGATTTTCAAAAATAGGAGACTCCAGTTAGGTGCCTGAATGCATAATTAGGCTCTGAAAGAAATAGCGTGGCATTCAAATGTGCAGCACACTCCTCAGCTCCCACTGAAGTCAACTGTAGCTTCGTGCTGCTCGGCGCTTTTGAAAATTAGGACATTTTCTTTGGTGCTTAAATATAGATCGAGGAGTCTAACTTTAGGGTCCTGGTTTGGAAAATCTAGGCCAATAACAACACACCGGGGGTGAAAATATTTATTTCTTTTCCTTGGGCTTATTTAACTATATGGGTCGAATTAAAGCAGGAAACGCCCCCTCCCAAAAACGTACATAGATGTGGCTATAAAAGGGTAAGCACACTGATTGTGTGTAATTCCCGCTCAAGACAGAGAATTAGCTGTACTTGTAAAGGGTACTTTTATACCAGTATAACTGCATCTGTAGTGGGGCTTTTACCGGTATAGCCATGCTGGTAAAAAATTACATCCCTAACTGATATAGTTACAGGCCTGCTGACGGGGGCTGGGTAGGGTGGGAAAAGAAGGCAGACTTTCCCAGGCTGGGGTCCGGAAATAGCAGCAGCCGGAGCTCTGAGCCCTTTAGCCAGAGTCGTGGATGGTGCACACCAAGCAGTACTGAAGAGCTGGCTGGGGGAGGCTAGCCTCAGCCCGGTTCCTTCTGCCCAAGCCCCACCCCTTCAGGGGGCCCAGAACCAAGCCTCCCTCTGTCCCACAAATTGCACAGGGCCCGGTGAAGTCTGTCGGCTGCCCCGTGTATCATTATTGTATTGCTCAAAATCATGGTGCCTAATCAGCTAGTGTCAGTGCAAAAGGTAGAGGTTTTGGATACAAGGAACAGGTTGGTCAAATATAACATAAGAACAGCCAGGCCAGACCAACAGTGACCAATGCCAGGTGCCCCAGAGGGAGTGAACACAACAGGGAATCCTCATCTCCTGTCGCCCATTCCTTGCTTCAGACAATCAGAGGTAAGGACACCATCCCTGCCCATCCTGGCTCATGAGAAATGTATTTATGGAAGTAAAACCAAATTCCCGGAAAGCAGTTTTAAAATAATTGAACCGAAATATTCCCGGAAGTATGTGGGAACCAGCAGCATGAGATGCCCAAACAGGTAACATGGAAGCCAAAGTAATTCACTTCCTCACTGGGACCTTATTTCTCCTGCTATGAAATGGGAAGACTGTTTCGCTATCTCATATTTGCTCAGCTGAATTGCTCGATGCTTGCAAAGTACTTTCAAGAAAAAAAAAGCTCCCAAAGCAAGGAGTATTATTTAGAGCTACTCAAACTTATTTTTGATGCAAAATAGTTTTTTTAAAAGAAAAACTTAAAAATGGAATCTGATTTTTCTACAAGTAAAACTGGAAAATCCAAAATGTTTGGAGTTATTAGTTGGTTCTTTTTTTCTCTCTATTCCTCTCCCTGCTTTCCTTACTCCCTCCTTCTCTCTTACCCCTGAAAGGGAGATGTGAAAAAAGGGGGAAATCACCCTTTTTCTTCCCCATCCAAAAAAAAAAAAAAAAAACCCTGAAAAATTCAGTTTTTTCATGAACGATTTTTTTGTTACTGGTTTGTGTATTTTTCACCAAATCTACTCTGTTTTGCAACCAGCTCTAATATTATGGAAAGATAATGCAGCAAATAATTAAGCAATCTATTTGCAAACATCTAGAAGATAATAAGGTGATAAGTAACAGTCATCATGGATTTGTCAAGAACAAATCCTGTCAAATCACTCTGATAGCTTTCTTTGACAGGGTAGCAAACCTTGTGGCTAGGCGGAAAGTTCTGGGTCTAGTTCTGTTCAATGTCTTCATCAGTGATTTTGATACTGTGAGGAGAGAACGTTTATAAAATTTGCCAATGATACCAAACTGGGAGGGGCTGCAGGTGCTTTGGAGGATAGGGTCATAATTCAAAATGATCTGGACAAACTGGAGAAACAGCCTGCAGTAAACAGGATGAAATTCAACAAGGACAAGTACTCTGCTTAGGAAAAAGCCATCAGTTATGCACATACAAAATGGGAAGTACCTGCCTAGGAAGGAGTATGGCAGAAAGGTATCTGGGGGTCAGAGTGGACCACAAGCTAAATGTGAGTCAACAGTGTAACACTGCTGCAAAAAAAGTGAACATCATTCTGGGATGTATTAGCAGAAGTGTTTTAAGCCGAGACACAAGAAGTCATTCTTCTGCTCTGCTCTGCTCTGCACTGATTAGGCCTCAGTTGGAGTACTGTGTCCAGTTCTGGGCACCACATTTCAGGGAAGATGTGAACAAATTGGAGAAAGTCCAGAGAAGAGCAATAAAAATAATGCAGGGTTTGGAAAGCATGACCTATGAAGGAAGACTGAAAGAACTGGGTTTGTTTAGTTTGGTAAAGAGAAGACTGAGAGGGGACATGATAGCAGCTTTCAAGTTCCTAAAAGGGTGTTACAAGGAGGTTCGAGAAAAATTATTCACCCTAACCTCTGAGGACAGGACAAGACGCAATGGGCTGAAATTGCAGCAAGGCTGGACATTAGGAAAAACTTCCTGCCTGTCAGGGCGGTGAAACACTGGAATAAATTGCCTAGGGAGGTTGTGGAATCTCCACCAGGAGATATTTAAGAGCAGGTTGGACAGACACCTGTCAGGGATGGTCTAGACCAGCAGTTCCCAACCGCCAGTCCGCGGACCGCTATTGGTCTGCAAACTCTGGCAGTTGCCAGAGCTCAAGCTGGCTGTTTGTGGCAACTTAGCTCCGGCAGCTGTGGTGGCTGAGGTGGGGGCAGGAGGAGGCGGAGCAGGAAGGGCCTCCCTCCTCCCCCCTTTTGCCCTCCGTGCTTGGGGAGATGCACTTGGGGAGGGAAGGAGTGTGAAGGGGCACCGCCGATGCTCTAGCCGGTGGCGGTGCTGGGGCTGAGGTGGAGGCAGGAGGAGACGAAGCAGGAGGCACCTCTGTACCTCCTCCCCTCTCAGTAATGGCAGCTGGCTGGAGCTCTGCGCTCCCCCCTTCTACCCACGGGGGCGCACGATGGCTGTGGGGAGGGAGGGAGCACGAAGGAGGAGGGAGCATGTGCACCTAGAATATTTAGCACTGAACAGAGCTCGGAGTTCCAGTCTTCCCTCTGCCACAGGCCTGCTCGGTGACTTTGTCCAAGTCCCGTCATCCCTTGGTGCCTCAGTTTCCCCACCTGTGAAACAGGGGGAATGACCCTGACATCCTTTGTAAAGCGCTTTGAGATCTGTGGGTGAAAAGAGTGGGGTGGTATTATACTATTCCATGGGCTTTTTGAGTGGGTTATACCTTTATGGCAATGGGTATTTATAAGAGGGCTCTTTTAAACTGAATGTAAACAGAAATCAAAGAGAAATATTGACGGGTGGTGACCTCACCTCTGTGATTTCTTTGCCCCTGTGGATTCTTGTGGGATCCAGTGTGGTGCTTATAGGGAAGGGCCTGTGGAAATGCCAGTCTGAAGTGTTGAAAACTCCGAACCTTGGCAAAAAATCATGATGTTTGAAACAACAATCAGTTTGGAGTCCTTTTTATTTGCCTTCTGCTTGCTGCGGTGCTGGGGCTCGGGCTTACAAACTTTTCCTTGCCACCTTGAGAGCTAGAAATGTTAAAAAAAACACCACCATGAGCTGAGATGCTCCCCGAATCCCCTGACTCCAGGAGCTGAGAACGCTAGGAACCGCACCAGCGATGACCCCGCTCGTGATAAAACCGAGAGGGCTGGGCGCACGGCGGGTGGCGTTTGGAAAGGGATGATAAGCCAGCGGTGGCAGTGGGATGAAGGCTGTCCTCTCTGAGCACAGAAGCAGCTGCAATGCACAGATGCAGTCCGCCTGAGGCATGTTCTGTGAAGGCAGAGCCCCATCTGTTGGCAGTTCTGGGTCATTTACTGTTTCCCGGCTTCCTTCTCCTGCAATGACTGGTTGGGTTGAATGCTTTATACCAGGTGTGGGGAACCTCTTTCGGGTCGGGGGCCGCTGACCCACAGAAAAGTTAGTCAGGGGCCCACACAAGTGAGAAGCAAAAAAAAAAAAAGCCTTTGGGGACCCAGACTAGTACATTTTGTGTGCTCCAGTCCTGCAAGAGAACAGTGGTGCGGGGCTGTCATGCTTCCCAATGCTGGTGGGGGGGGGAGCCCTGAGGCTCAGGAGCTGGATCTAGACAAGCCAGGGGCCACATCTGGCCCCTGGGTCTTAGGTTCTGCACCCCTGCTTTCCATGGTGGTTAACTGCAAAAGATGGGGTTGCAAAAGGCAGACATCTCAGAGTTACAGGACTCGCTGCACCTCTGTGCCCTTCCTGGTCTCTTGGGGGATGCCTGCACTGCGTGGTAATCCGAGGTCTTGTGCTCTCCGCATTTCCAACACTGTGCATGAGCAGCCGCACTGCACTGTAACCCTGGGCTTACAGTTGCTGGACCAGGGTGTCTCCGCCATGGAATGCAACACAGACCTGATTTTGGGCTGTGGCTGGAGTTGCCGCTGCAGAATGACAGTGTTCATGGCCAAGTCACAGCTGGACCCGGGCTCTGACCCCTTCTGCCTCCCAGCAAGGTATTAAGACTTGGGTGCTTGCTGAGCAGAACCAGACTGATCTGTATGTAGACAGATGGGGGCTTTGAGGTCATAGTGGACCACAAGGGATCTAGGGGTCATAGTGGACCACAAGCTAAATATGAGTCAACAGTGTGACACTGTTGCATAAAAAGCAAACATGATTCTGGGATGCATTAACAGGTGTGTTGTGAGCAAGACACGAGAAGTCATTCTTCCCCTCTACTCTGCACTAGTTAGGCCTCAGTTGGAGTATTGTGTCCAGTTCTGGGCACCGCATTTCAAGAAGGATGTGGAGAAATTGGAGAAGGTCGAGAGAAGAGCAACAAGAATGATTAAAAGTCTAGACAACATGACCTATGAAGGAAGGGTGAAAGAACTGGGCTTGTTTAGTTTGGAAAGGAGAAGACTGAGGGGGGACATGATAGCAGTTTTCAGGTATCTAAAAAGGTGTCACAAGGAGGAGGGAGAAAAATTGTTCTCCTTAGCCTCTGAGGATAGGACAAGAAGCAATGGGCTTAAACTTCAGCAAGGGAGGTTTAGGCTGGACATTAGGAAAAACTTCCTGACTGTCAGGGTAGTTAAACACTGGAATAAGTTGCCTAGGGAGGTTGTGGATTTTGAAATAACTAGCCTGTTATTTTGAAATAACGGGCTTGGTCCACTTCTTATTTCGAAATGAGGGGGGTTATTTCGAAATAACTCCCTGGTGTAGACCAGCGCTACGACAGGGAAAGCTGTCCTGCTCTCTCCCCTTCCCACCTTTGCAGAGATGGGGTGTGGGTGTGTGTGTGTGAGAGAGAGAGAGAGAGAATGAGAGATGAAATCTTAGACACAGGGCACTGCCTCCTCCGACAGCACGTCTCTGAGTCACTCGCCATCCATGCTTCAGACTGGAGCAGCTCCACTGTGTGTCTGCCTCTCCCCAACCCCTGCTCTGCAGAGATGGGGCACAGGGGGACACCCTGACTTCAGCTCTCCCCACCATCCTCCCACCCTGCAGGAGAATCCTGGGAGCAGCTGGGCTGCAGGGCAGAGCCAGGTGGGGGGAGGAGCAGCTGAACACAAGCTGCCAGCGGTAAGTCTGCACCTCGGCTACTCAGCAGGGTGGGCCAGAGACAAGTGCTGGGAGGGCCGGATCCGGCCCTCGGGCCTGATTTTGCCCACCCCTGGCATAGAAGCACAGCGAGCTCTCCCTCCTGCTCTGAGCCATTGATTGCTGTTTGACCCTCTGCGCGGCCATTGCCAATGACTCACAGGCGGCTCTGTTCCTTCCCTGTGCTGCAGGTATATCCGAACCATGTACCTGGGGATCCAGAGCCAGCGGCGCAAGGAACACCAGCGGCGCTTCTACTGGGCTATGATGTACGAGTATGCAGACGTCAACATGCTGCGCCTCTTGGAGACTTTCCTGGAGAGTGCGCCCCAACTGGTGCTACAGCTCTGCATAATGATCCAAAAGAATCGTGCAGAAACATTACCATGTAAGTGGCCCTCGGCCCCACGTCCATTTTCTTGGCCTCTCGTGGCCCTTTTGTGGCCCGTCCCCACTACGTAACCTATCGCGTCAGACGCTGGCACTTGGGACAAAACTCGGTTCAGCTCCATGCTGCATTTGCTCAGTGAATTTCTGCTGGGAAAAATACTCTGCTCCTTCTATTTTTTTAAAGACCCACGTGGCTGAGAGGAATGATCACGAGACTGCGCATTCCTCAGTTCTACTCCTAGCACTGCCACTGACTTGCTGTGTAGCCTTGGGCAATTCACCTAACCTTTGTCTGCCTAGTGGGGACAATAAAACATGTCTGCCTCAGTGTTGTGCACATTAACTGGTAAATGTTTGTGCCGTGCTCGGACTATGTAAAGTGCTATGTTTCACAGGTACAACTAAGGTAGTCACCCTTAAAAAATCAACTTTTGCCATGAGTTCAAACACACTTATTGGGACCACAGTTCTGTACTAGTCTAAGAATAGGGGAAAACTTTATTATCCCAGACACCACATGGGCTAACCATTGGCAAATGCTGCCGTTTTCGCACCAGCTTGATATATATCTTTGGTAACACCCATCTTAAGTAACACTTTGTTGCCTTAGTAGACGCAAGTCCAAATTCACCACTTGCATAAGCAGCCCAACTTCATTCAACATAGGCTGGTCTTTGAAAGGCAAATGAAACGATCGCTCTAAAGTAGGTGGCCACATGCATCTTATTGGAGTTACCCCTGCCTCTGTAATTTCCATTCCAATTCATCTGATCAAGTGGGTTTTATCCACAAAAGCTTATACCTATATAAATCTGTTAATCTCTAAGGGTGCCTCTACACAGCACCGTTAGCTTGAAATAAGCTACGCAATTTGCACTATGCAAATTACGTAGCTTATTTCAAAATAGCGTAGTTCATAATTTGGCACTGCCTACACAGCGCCAAATTTTGAAATAACGCGCTATTCCAAAATTCCCCTTAACCCTTGTGAAACAAGGGTTATCGAGACATCAGAATAAGCTGCCCATTATTTCGAAATCTATTTTGAAAAAACAAGCTGCTTCAATAGCCACAGAATATCTATTTCAGGATACTGCTGGTATCCCAAAATAGCTCCGCAGTGTAGACGTACCCTAAAATGCCCCAGGACTCCTCGTTGTTTTTGCAGATACCCCTCTGAGAACTTAGCAAGTCATTCCAGGATCATCCTGTGGCTTTTAATAGCTCTGTGTGTAACCCACCAGCCCTGCAGTTCTTCAAGGTTGAGTTCTGCTCTTTGGCTTATGATTTGCTTTGATGAATGTTATGCTTTAAAACAAACAAAGGAAGTATTTCTTCACACAGGGCACAATCAACCTGTGGAACTCCTTGCCAGAGGATGTTGTAAAGACCAGGTCTGTAACAGGGTTCAAAAAAGAACTAGATACATTAATGGAGGATGGGTTCAATAATACTTATTAGCCAGGATGGGTAGGAATTGTGTCCTTGGCCTCTGTTTGTCAGAGTCTGGGAATGGGTAATAGGGGACGATCACTTGATGATTCCCTGTTCTGTTCACTCCCTCTGGGGCACCTGGCATTGGTTACTGTCAGAAGACAGGACGCTGGGCTAGATGGACCTTTGGTCTGACCCGGTCTGGCTGTTCTTATGTTCTAGTCAAACACAAGTGCTTGGATTCAGTACAGAATAACTGGATGAAACTTTTTGGCCTGTGTTATATGAGAGGTTTTTTCTATTTAATTTCTCACGTGGTTCCTTGTGAATGAATAGGATTTAGGAGAAGCCACTGATGCCCTTCCACTCATGTCCTGAGTGCTTTGTGCAAAGTTTTTGGCTGGGAATTTGCCTGAGCAAGGCTACTGAGTTCTATACACACAGCATTGTGTAGCTGTTGCCGGTAGCCTCATCCTGCAAATCTCTGGCAACTGCTGCTCTTAATCCAAAGGAGATTTTGAATGTAAATCTCAATTTTGCAAAGCCCTGTTGAAATCTCTGGGACTTTGTGTGATACGTGTGTACCCCGCACGCCTGCTGGGTCTGGCGCCCTGTCCCATGGAGTGGCACTTGGACCACTTAGAGAGAGAATGAGTTTGCTCTGCAGCCGTAGCTGAGAGCTGGGTGACTTTTAGCTCTAGTTGCAGAGGGTCCTGCTCTACCTCCCGAGGTCCCAGGTTCAGTTTCACATGCACTATGCTTCTCCGGTAATAAATAGGCTATGTCTACACCGGCAGCTTCTTGCGCAAGAACAGCTGTTCTTGTGCAAAAACTTGCCGGCTGTCTACACTGCACGCGCGTTCTTGCGCAAGTAAATTTACAGTCTAGCGTTGGAAAACAGGGCTTCTTCCGGAAGAGTTATTCCTCTCCCCATGAGGAATAAGTTCTCTTGCACAAGAGCTCTTCCACAAGAGGCCAGTGTAGACAGGCAACATGAATTTCTTGCACGAGAAGCCCCTATGGTTAAAATGGCCATCAGAGCTTTCTTGCGCAAGAGAGCGTTTACACTGCCATGGACGCTCTTGCACAAAAGCACATCTCTTGCGCAAAAGCACATGGCAGTGTGGACACACTCTGGTGGAAGATTTTTTGCACAAGAACTCTTCCGCACAAGAGTTCTTGCGCAAGAAGCCGCCAGTGTAGACGTAGCCATAGGGTGTGTCTAGACTGGCAAAAACTTGCCAGCTGTCTACACTGGCCACTTGAATTTGTGCAAGAACACTGACGATCTAATGTAAGATTGTCAGTGTTCTTGCGCAAATACTATGATGCTCCCACTCAGGGATAAGAACTGTAGACAGGGAAGAACTGTTTTGCGCAAAAAAGCCCCGATGGCGAAAATGGCGATCGGGGCTTCCTTGCGCAAAATCGCGTCTAGACTGGCCACAGATGCTTTTGCGCAAAAGCACTTTTTGCGCAAAGGCACCCGTGCCAATCTAGACGCTCTTTTGCGGAAATGCTTTCAACGGAAAAACTTTTCCGTGAAAAGCATTTCCGCAAAATCATGCCAGTCTAGACGCAGCCATAGTGTGTAGCCGACTGCATATTTAAGACGTGAACAGCAAGAGTTCAAGCAAATGAATGATCCACTTTGCAAAGCAGAATGCCCCAAGTTAGGCATCTAAATAACCACTTAGGCATCTAAACTGTGGGTATGTTCTTCACCGCAGAGTTAACCCAGGGCAACCTCATCTTGGTTAGCCTAGCCCAGGTGTGTGCAGCCAAACTGCAAAGCCCTGCCCACGCTACGAGACCTCCTCTACACCTAAAACTTAGACCCAGCCTACCTACCTTGCTCAGGTCTGTGAAAAATTCTTCCATGGACCTAGCTGGAGTCAATTTATTACAGTGATGGGCAGCCCCCTTCCAGCGTGGTAGGAAGTGTCTAAACTGAAGCGCTACAGTAGTTACAACGCAAATACGACTCAAGGCATTGCAATATCATCTCTAGAGAGCATCAGAACCATGGGCAGTGGGTAACCCACTGGCTGGGGAGGCAAGTCCCCCAACCTTGCCCCTTCCATGCCTACCAAAGCCCAGCCCCTCTCCCCTGTGGTTGCTGCTGGCCTCTGCCCCCATGTGGCCACTGGCCCTCGCTTCCTCCCTGCCCTAAGGGGGTGCCCCCTGTCTGCCCTGGAGCTCCAGACAGCTGGCAGGCAGTGCAGCACTGGGAGGCTGGGGCCATGCTGCCCGCATGCTGACCAGCAAGACCCCCTTCTCCGCAGCCAAGCCACCTGGCCCAGTGCTGGATGGCCAGAGAGGCCCCAGCAGAGCCCCCCCTCCTGCCGGCCCCAGCCTCTGGGTCTTCCAAAGCAGGCTGGTGGAGGGGACCTGTGGACTCCAGTGGGTCCAGGCGAGGCAGTTGGAAAGACCTTGCCTTCCCCTGCCTGCGATACCATCCGCCCACGATCAAAACAATGACTTTGCTATGCAAAGTTATCCTGCTTCGTGCAGGCAGGCCCATACCTAAGGCAAGCCGGTTAGAGAAGACCCCATGAATTGCCCCTTTGGCTCTAGACTTAAGATCTGTGGCTTCCAATCCAGGTTTGCCAAAGCCAACCTAAATAAATCACCTTCTCCCCACACGCTGAAATCAGGCACTCGTCAGGCCTGAGGGGTGTCGGTGGTGGAGGAGGGGAAGGGAAGTTGACATTCTGGTGCTGTGCCAATTCTTTGGATAAAAGGCTTCTGGAGTCCGAGGGAATTTTTCTGTCAATTTCAATGAATTTGGATCAGGCCCAAAAGCAACGTCCGCCCCCAAGGGCTGTCAGTCCAGCAGCTTTCTCCAACCCCAGTTCTCTTGCCTTACAGCTCCAGGGAGGACCCTTTGGCTGAGGTCTTACCTCTTGAGTTCAAGAATATTCCATGTGACCAGTGTTCCCTCTTTTTCCAGCCATGTGCCGAATAAATTTTGTCACGTGCACTGAGGCAAGTGTAGATGTGCACCATAAGAACATAAGAGTGGCCATACACGGTCAGACCAAAAGTCCATCCAACCCAGTACCTTGTCTGCCAACAGCGGCCAATGCCAGGTGTCCCAGAGGGAGTGAATCGAACAGGTAATGATCAAGCGATCTCTCTCCTGACATCCATCTCCACCCTCTGACAAACAGAGGCTAGGGACACCATTCCTTACCCATACTGGCTAATAGCCATTTATGGACTTAACCTCCATGAATTTATCCAGTTCTCTTTTAAACCCTGTTCTAGTCCTGGCCTTCACAACCTCCTGAGGCAAGGAGTTCCACAGATTGACTATGTGCTGTGTGAAGAAGAACTTCCTTTTATTTGTTTTAAACATGATGCCCATTAGTTTCATTTGGTGGCCCCTAGTTCTATATTATGGGAACAAGTAAAACACAGCTGGGCAGCTGTGGGCTGTCTGCTAATCAGCTGGGTGGCACCTGAATCTGTTCTGGGCAGCTGCCCAAGTGCTCAGCTTACCGATGTGACCACAGATAAAAGTGACACCTCCTTTTCAGCGGACAAACTGCCGCAAGAGGTGATGAAGTGAGTGAAATCTATAGCAAAGTTGGCTCTTGGTGGCGATAATTATATTAGCACTTTACATCTTCAGAGCACTGGGCAGACATGAACAAGATGATCCTCACTGGAGCCCTGTGAGTGACATGCAAATAGGGAAACCGAGGTAGAAAGAGGTGGCTTGGAGAGATTTGCTCCAAGTTCCGTGATGGCAGATTCAGGATTAGAATTCAGAAGTGCCTGGCCATCTACCATGCTTGCTGCCTCTCGTCAGTTGGTAAAGTATAGAGAACGCATCTTTACTAATGAGATGTGCAAACAAAGAGAGCACTGCACAAAAAAACGTGTTGATGGGCTGTTCAGCAAAGAAGTCAAGCTGCAACAAGATGGCTGGAAAATGATCCTTCTGAAATTGACGGGATATTTGAAAAAACATCGTCTGAGACACGATGGCTTGATTGTTCAGGTGGCAAGGTTCGGGAAGGATCCTGATTTCTAAAGTGCAGCATCTGTTCTGAGCTCATTAAGCCTGTTGCTGAGCTGACTTTTGTCCCAAGTGGCAGCTGGTAGTTTCCTTCTCAAGGCCTTCTCTACATTCATGTTTTCACACGGGCACTCACAGGTGGGAACACTCCTCTGACACGGCCATTTCCCTATTGCAGAAGCCAGCTGATCTTTGGATATTTGCAATAGGGAAACTAATGCATGTTTTGATCTCTGTAGGACAAGCCTGCCTGCCACTTGGGGAAGGCGCCATTTGTTCACATATGGAAGATCCAGTCTCAAACTCAGCCCTGTACATATGTGAATTTCTGGGAAGGCAAAAGTGCCGGGAGAAAACTCAAGTAGGACGTGACTCTAGAGGATGTAGTGGAGTTGAGTTTTGGTCTGATAGAAGTCACATCACTGCAGCGTGTCTGGTGCACTGAGAAAAAGAGGCTCATAATGTATCTTTTGTACTTGATTTCTGTAGTGCCTGCTGCTACTAGATTGCAAGACCACCTGGTGCACAACGTAAGGCTTAGTCACCGTGTCACCGTCCTCACAGCGGTACTTTGCTAGTCTTATTCAATGCATTGCGCAGGTGTTGAGACACTCCTTCCTTCTTCTTTGCAGGAAACAACTCCCCTTACCTGCAATTACACTGAGACATTGCACCAGATCACAAAATAAAAAAGATTTGTAAAGGGTAAGGTGATCCAGGTGAGCGTTGCTGACGTGTATCCTCTGAACCTACTGAGGGAAGCGCCCTTCCAGGAGCCAATGAGTGTGAATCACGTTGCGTGTTTCTTAGATTTCTGTTGCATTAGCTAGAAAAGTTCCGGGACCACGGGACTGAAGCAATTTCTGTAATTGGCACAAATCCTTTCTGTGCCCCTGCTCAACCTCCAAACAGAGCTCTCCCACGGAGGTCTGGCTGCGTCCTATGAGCCTACATGGCAGCCATGACATAGGTCGACTTATTGCCACCGCCGTCCACACCACCCTCCTTCTGCTGGTGGTGCAAGTTCTCCCTAAGAGTGCTTCCACTGACGGAAGAGGGGCAGCGTGGGGAGCTGAGAGCCAGGCACAGGGAGCCTCTGGGCAGCAGCTCGGGTGGGAATGGGCAGCTGGGGGCACCTGGGCTCAAGCTGCCCAGCCCGATCGTCAATTTCATGGCTCCACCATGGAGCAGTGAAATCGACAAGACAGCCAACAGCCACTGTACCTCACCCGGCATTTACACTGACACTGCGTCACCCTCCCTACACGGACATAAGCCTCTCATGGAGGTGAGTTGTTGTGTCAGTGTAGCAGAACACTTACAGCGGCGGGACAAGGCCCTAGCGTCCCATAAGCTGCCTTCTGTTGACCTGACTCTGCAGTGTGGGCAAGGCCCACCTGTGTTGATGGGCTGTGGGAAATCTTGGCATTGCCTTTCAAAAACAAAACACAAGCATCCAGGCTGCAGTGTTTTGCAACAAGCAGAGAACTAGCTCACTTACATGCCTGTACAGTGCATTCACCAACTGTGTGTTGCTTTCCCCTGCTACTGGTGAGCCCACTAGAGGATAACAGCCTCCTACTGTGCCCAACTAATGGAGCTACTCCTTAGCTCAGCTAGCACCGAGCTTTGCTGAAAGTTGCAGTTTCAAACCCTGCAGGTGACCTTGGTGTGGGTGTGGTCGTTAGTTACTTATAGAAATAACCTGCACTAGTATTGCTTTAAGTGTACAAGTTACTGTCCCATTTTTCAGAGTCTAACAAGTCTGCACACACATGGATGCAGAGCTCCTGTCACGCCGAGCTAGATAAGAGCTTCTACGTTGCTTTTGTAGACAGAAAAACTGTACAAAGCTCTCTCCAGGCCAAGATATTATAACAGACAGCAGGAGTACAGGAACTTCCTTTCCCAAACCCCAGCTACCCCCGCCGTGTCCCCAAACTACATATAGAATCACAGAATGATAGAACTGGAGGAGACCTCGAGAGGTCATCAAGTCCAGTCCCCTGCCCTCACATCAGGACCACACACCGTAGAGATCCCTGATGGGGATGCCTGTGGGACCTGCTCTTAAATATCTCCAGGGATGGAGATTCCACAACCTCCCTAGGGAGTTTATTCCAGTGTGTTACCACCCTGACAGGTCGGAAGTTGATAGTGGGGCTGGTGGCTTTTTCTAGCTCTGCTGAAGCCTTGCTGGGTGACTTTGGGCATGGCACTTTGGCCAGCATTTTCAAACCCGCCTGTCCAAAGTTAGTCACCCAAAGACACAGAGCTATGGACCAGCTTCCTAGGAGGCAAGATTGAAAAGGTTAGGGTGGTTTGAGGAGGCTCTCCAGAGTTCTCACAATCCATGATAACCAAT
The DNA here is from genome assembly GCA_032595735.1 of Pelochelys cantorii. Lineage (NCBI taxonomy): Eukaryota > Metazoa > Chordata > Testudines > Trionychidae > Pelochelys > Pelochelys cantorii. The sequence continues at coordinate 5,288,145 of CM064328.1, forward strand.
ATTTTGGAAGGGAGGCTAAAACTCATTCTTCAGGGCATAAGTTAGTCTCTAAGAGCATGTTTAAACTATATCCCTCTTTCGAAAGAGGGATGTAAATTAGACACATCAAAAGTACAAATAAAGCAGGCATTTGAATATCCTGTGCTTCATTTGTATAGTCGCATCACTGTGTTCTTTCAAAAACGGGTATTTTGAAAGTGAAACCGCTGTCTAGAGTCATAGACTCATAGACTTTAAGGTCAGAAGGGACCATTATGATCATCTAGTCTGACCCCCTGCACAATGCAGGCCACAGAATCTCACCCACCCACTCCTGGAATAATCCCCTCACCTATATCTCAGATATTGAAGCCTTCAAATAGTTTAAAGATGCCAAGATGCAAAGAATCCTCCAGCAGTGATCCGTGCCCCATGCTACAGAGGAAGGCGAAAAACCTCCAGGGCCTCTGCCAATCTACCCTGGAGGAAAATTCCTTCCCGACCCCAAATATGGCGATCAGCTGAACCCTGAGCATCTGGGCAAGACTCACCAGCCAGACACCCAGGAAAAGTTCTCTATAGTAACTCCTATCATCCCTCCATTGGCCTATTTACCATTGATAGTGAAAGGTCAATTAGTTACCAAGATCATGTTATCCCATCAAACCATCCCCTTCATAAACCCATCTAGCTTAATCTTGAAGCCAGATAGGTCTTTTGCCCCCACTACTTCCCTTGGAAGGCTGTTCCAGAACTTCACTCCTCTAATGGTTAGAAACCTTCGTCTAATTTCAAGCCTAAACTTCCTACTAGCCAGCTTATAACCATTTGTTCTTGTGTCCACATTGGTATTGAGCTTAAATAATTCTTCTCCCTCCCTGGTACTTATCCCTCTAATATATTTAAGGGGGTTTCTTTTTCAAAAGAGCCACGTCTAGACTGTGGTTTCACTTTCGAAATACCCGTTTTCGAAAGAATGCTGTGAGGCAATTATGCAACTTTGGACAGGCAGGATATTTAAATCCCCGTTTCATTTGCTCTTTCAATGTGTCTAATTTACATCCCTCTTTCGAAAGCGGGATGTAATCTAGACGAGCCCTAAGTATTAGAGTAGGATGAGACAATGTTGGGGCAAGTTGCCCCACATCTGCCAGCTGTGGGGTTCTTGTATGTTCTTACATGTGGTGCTGGCCTCTGTCACTGACACAATACTAGGCTAGGTGGGCCTCGAGCCTGAGTCCGTCTGGCAATGCCATTGTTTCTGCGTCTACAGAGGAGACAGATCAGTGAGCAGATGTTAGAAATATACAAAATAATACATGAAGGCTATCGAGAGGGTAGATTGGAGCAGCTATTCGCCTTCTCTCACCGTACCTAAAATGGTGTGTTCAATTATAACTCTGTATGGGACTAGTCTAGAGCCCTGGCCAGCTGCCAAAATAGCAAGGGGATAAAAAAAGTCCCACGCGGGGCTCTGCGTTAAAGGAAACTGAAAGGCAAGATGATGAAAAGTAATAAAAGGAAATTCTTTTTTACACAATACATATCTAACCTGTGGAACTCATTGCCTCAGGATTTTGTTGAGACCAAGAGCTTGCTAGGATTCTAAAAAAGGATAGACATTTGTATGGGTGGTGAGAACATCCAAAGTGCATTGGACTGCTAAAAAATGTTTTAGGAAGGATATCGACCTTCCTAGTTTAGGACATAAACCAACCACTCCCTGAGAGGGGATAGAAAAGAACTTCCCCTAAGGGTAGGTTATTCCATAATTATCCACTAGAGGCTTCCTCTGAAATGTCTGTTCAGGCCACTGTCACATGCCCAGGTTTGGGGACTATGTGGACTACACAGGTCTAATCTGGTGTGGCATCTCCTTACACACACAACTCTAACTGAGACGCAGGTTGGTTGGTTGTTTTTTGGTCCCATCAAGAAACCAAAATGGTGGCCAGTAGTGTCAGGAAATTATGCAGAGAGCCCATGGTACAGGAACGAGTTCCTCCTACCCATCACCCTTGAGCAATCAGCCACTGGCCCTGAAATGTTTGCCTAACCTCCTACTTCCCCACCAAGGGCTTAGACATCCCCAGCTCAGCCCGTTTCACACTGGGGGAAAGAAAGGTGCCAGGGTTGCTTCTGTCACGCGGTTTCCGACTCAGGAAAAGACGGAAGGCCAGACCCTCAACTGATGAAGATTGGGGTAGCTCCCCTGAACTCAATGGAGCTATTCCGACTCACACCCGCTGCAGATATGGATCCTCAGCTGCAAGGCCATTCTCCTGCCTATTCAACCATACCTCCCCTATGGGTCCCATGCGTTCCTTCCGTACAGGGTGCTGTGAAATGAATGCAGCTGGGAACTGACTACCAGGAGCCACATTCCATGCTGAGAGTGAGTTCTTGCGAGGGAGAAAAGATTAACTTAATATGCAGATGTACCACCGTGCTGGGGCCCGGGGGGCGAATTCAAACGTCCCCAAGCTGAGCGGCTGGGAGCTCTATGAAGCAGCCTGTTAGATCCATGGGTGCAGGGTGGAAACGGCCTTGTATTGTGTATCCCCATCCCAGAGCAGATGCTTACAGCAGCCTTGACTGGTTCGTTCGAAAAGGTCTGGCCAGTTACCCCTCAGGTGGGAGTGGAAAAAGAACGGGAATGGGGGAGTCCGTCCCTGTTCTCCAGCCTGCTCCCAACGACAGGCGGCTTCAATAAGTATCTGTGGCTTCCTCTCTGATGCTTTCAGGGAGCTTGGTGGAGACTCCCAGCACAGTTGCATATAAAGTTGGGTTTGATTAATGATCTATTTAAAGTAGAGCGGGACCCCTAATCCGGTTCGATCCTGAATCCAAATCCTCGCCGAATCCTGATCTGGAGGAGTGATCTGCACTCCGCCTCAGCAGCTCATCTCAAATTTAAATTTGGAGTTTTCTGAAAAAAATTGGAGGCTTCCTGTATAACAGGTTTTTTCTCGCTGCTATTGCAGGTCTCAGTTGTGTATTTAGCAGACGGTTCTTATCTGGTTTGCTGGTATCACACCCGGAACGTTGGCATGGTGCTAACACTTGAATCTTTAGGAGACTAGAGGTGATTCCCTGGCCCATATTACGTCAGGGGCAGGTTGATGGCCATAGTCCCAGGGAGGGGAGGGGGTTTCTGGCTGCTGGGAGATGTAAGAGTTATGCTAGAATGTTAGGGTTGCACCAGAGTCATTCTGTTTACACTCCTGCCAGCTTGTGCACACTTCAATTTTCCAATGCGACCCACTTCCCTCTGCTCCTGGTTCCTGATTCCACTTACAAATTGGGAGGTGGCACTGGGACTTCAGGCCACAGGATGTGATGGGTCTTTGGCCCGATGGGGTGTAGGGGGGGTGGGATTCCTGCCCTACGTCCCATCCGATTTTGGAAAAGTTCAGAACCAGAGCTGACTTCTGCAGCTCTGGTGATATTTTTGGTGTTACGGGCTGACGCTGAATGTATCGGTGCCTGACCCAAAGACAGGATTTGGCTTCTCGAACGTGCCCTAGATCTCACTCTCTGGGGTAGGACCTCCCTTCAGCCTCTGCTTGCCGGCGGCTTCGGTACCTTCTCAGGGGTGAATCCCTAGGGAGCGTCTACATCTGCTGGGTAACGTCCTTATTAAAGTCAATGCGAGTTTGCCATTGACTTCAGTGCAGCCAGGACTTCAATGGCTCTACCTCGCGCCATCTTTTTTTGATGCCACAAATTCCACCCATCTATCTAGAGAACCACCCCTAGCAATGGGTTTAGAATGAGCACATCACGGACACGCCCCCACCTTTTGCAGGCGTGGGATTGTGCTGACCATGCTGCAACTTTTACACACAAGTTAGAAACTATAAGGAGAGAGAGAGACATACGGAAGCCACAGCTAGGAATCTCTTATTCTTTAGTAGTTGTGGTCCAAGGGTATGTCTAGACGACATGTCTCTGCCGACAGAGGCATGTAAATTAGACATACTGACATAGTCAATGAAGTGGGGATTTAAATATCCCCGGCTTCATTAAAATAAAAATGGCCGCCACGTTGTGCCGGCTCAGCTGGTTGTCGGCACAACGTGGCAGTCAAGACGTGGATCGGTCAACAGGGAACGCCGTTGTCGACCGATCCTGTAAACCTCATTTCACGAGGCATAAGGGATCGGTCAACAACGGCTTTCCCTGTCGACGGATCCGCGTCTAGACTGCCACGTTGTGCCGACAATCAGCTGAGCTGGCACAACGCGGCGGCCATTTTTATTTTAATGAAGCAGGGGATATTTAAATCCCCGCTTCATTGACTATGTTGGTATGTCTAATTTACATGCCTCTGTCAGCAGAGGCATGTAGTTTAGACATACCCCAAGAGACCAGGTCGAGATTCAGGTCTAGATGCGTGGTGTCCAACATGCTAGCCCCTAGCTAAATATGGCTATTTGGCTGGTTGAGTGTGACTAGTTGGCTATGGCAGTAGCCACTATATTATTTACATTTTCAGAATAATGTGGCTAGTTCGCCACTATTGTGTCTACTGCTTCAGAACTGGTTGGACACCATGGTCTAGACTAATGCTAGGATCAGGCTGGACAAATGCCGCACACTGGTGACTTGTTCTGATGAGCTATTGTTCCCTAAGTGGCAAAATTTTCATGAGATCAACTGATCTCACAAGATTTCCTGTCTTGAATAGTGGAAAACTCACCACGTCAGCTTTTCTCGTGAGGCCTATTTGGACTCAGATGAGAAAAATAGGCCTCTTTTTTGGGTCCAACTCTGAACCAAACCATATTTATGAGCAGGTTCAGAGAGGAGGATGGATTTCAGGGTTCCAGTCTGGTCCCCTTTCTGCTCTGAAGATGTGACTGTACTGTTATAGATTTCAGTGTCACAACTGCATAAAACCCCCACTGAATACAGAGAGAGCAGAGAGAGGTCAATATTCAGTGCTTGCAGACATATAACCCTTAACATAAGAGTGATTGAAATACCACACAGAATCCAGGACTCCTTGCTCTGCCTCACCATGTGGTCATGAGTAAGTCACTTAGGGCCAAATCTCACAAGGAGATGAGTTTTCCTCCAAGGCCATGGTGTCCAACACGCTAGCCACTAGCCACATGTGGCTATTTGGCTGGCTGAAATGTGGCTAGTTGGCTTGAACCATGTGAGTATTTGGCCGGTTGAATGTGGCTAGTTTGCTTCAGAACTGGTTGGATACCACAGCTCTAAGGTGTTGAGTGCCTATGGAAGGTGAGGTCACCTCAGAGATTAGCCCTCAGAGACATCAGTATCACGGGTATCAAGCTACCTCCGAGGGCTGTTGTGATGCACTATTAATTACTGTCGGTAAAATGTTTCATTATTGTTGGTATATTGTCCGGTGAAAAGGTTGACACCCCTGCACAAAACTGTGTCCCATAACTTCCTTACTGTTTGCGAATTGTATTCTTTCACGCCAGACGCGAATAGAACTCAAAGACGGAGGAAGAAAGCAGGCTCCGTAGCAGAGAAAAGGAAAACGTATCAATGAAAAAGAAAGTTTCCAGGATCAAATGAAAAACAGACACCAGGCCTGGTTCGCACTGGCCTTACAGATTTCATAGAAGGACTTTAGGACTTTCCATGGGTGAATGTCACATGGGGAAAAAATGGGGACGGGGTTCAGGCTGAAGTTTTGGAGAGTTGATGTCTTGTAACCAAAAAGCAGCACGTCACAGTAAAGCGGGCAGTTCCATCATGTGGTACTTGATGGAGCGGCTCATGTCACATTCTGAATACTTACTGTGGTGTCCAGTTCACCTGAGAGAATGTTTTGTATCTTCCCATTTCTTTAGAACAGTCTTCAAGAGAATTAATGTGAAAAAAGGAAATAGAGCATCAACTTGATAGGCATCTTTTTCAGTTTTAAAGGGACAGACACCACAGTAAGTATTTAGGGAATATGATACGGTGAGTACATTACAATTATTTACAGAAAAATAACCAAGTTGTTAGATTATTGATGGAACTGTGTGCGTATCCTTTTCAAAAAACTTTGTCCACGTTTCCTCAACAGGCCAACGCTAGGCACTGGGTGCCACTACAAATATTGTTAGCTTTTGAGCTGTCATTTGATAACTCACTTGTGTTAGAGCAGCGGTAACCTTACATGGAATTGCTTAATGCATGCAAAGCAGAGCAGATGTAGACAAAACACTTTTCCAAACATGTGGTTTTTCCTTTGCATTGTGCTTTTGGCCTTTCTCTTTTTTGTTTAAGAAAAAGTAAATTGGTTTGGGTCTCCCCAGCAAATGTTGATCTTTCAGGAGCTAATTCCACCAGTCCATGGGGCTTAGCTAGATTCCTATTATGTCTCACCCCGACTTTGGTCGTTCATTGAAATTGGAGAATGGAAACCAATGAAGTCATCAAGAGAAGTTGTTCAGGGTGCAGAGGTCCCCTAGGGACTAAAAGGGACCTTAGGTGGCATGTAGGCTTTGTGCAACTCTTCTGCCCTGAAGTAAATTTCACACACTGTCCCTCCCTTACCTAATACAGGCTGTTCCCTATTATATGCTATGGTATGATTGTCCATTCAGGTTGGAATGTGCTTCCACTTCTTGCTCGGGAGGTCCTTTCCACAGTGTGACAGGTCTCCCTGTCAGGGCGCTGTTTCTGGCAGACTGTATTTTCCTTTCTTGATTGTTCACCCTTGTTGTTTATTGATACCGGTGATGATCGCATTTGCTTGTGAGGGCACCCATTTCAGGCTGTTAACTCAATCGGCTCTAAAAATCCAGAATGACAGTTAAAAAGTTGGCATGCGCTAATCCGAGAGGGTAATAGGTGTAATGCAGGCGTGAGATCTTTCTAGCGCAATAGCTGCTCCCTCCTCTGCAACAGACTTCCTAAGCGACTTGGGCAAATCCCCTCATCTCTCCATGCCCCCGGCTGTGAAAATGGCAGTAGAGCTCAGAGACTACAGTGAACGGGGCAATGTAAGTTACCAGCTATATGCTGGCGCTTCATGCTGAGAGATGCTGAGCCCTTCTTGTAAGTTACTCTGTGCAGCTCATGAGATACAGAGTGGGAGTTGAAGGTGCGTGGTATCTCACAGGGACACTCATCAACTCACCAGGCCGACCTGTGCGGCTTCAGGGGTGGTGTTTTCAAAAGTGCTCACTCGTGGACTAACTGCTCCCACTGATGTCATTGAGTTAAGCATCAACAAAGTAGTGAAGTCAAGGAAGTCATTGAAGCCATTGTCTGACGGTGTTGAGTTCAGAGGGAACAGAGTTAGGGCCACACTGAGAGTTTTGAGAATCTCACCCAGGAAAGTTGGCTTAACTAACCAGAAGATTTTAAAACCTGTGCTACTGTGTGAAGTTCCAGTGACCACCATGTAGGTTCATCTAGTGGTCATCTAGCCTGACTTCCTCTACATCACGGACCAAAGAACTCCCTCAAAATAGATTTTATTTTTTAGAATAACATCCAGTCTTGGTTTAAAAGTTGCAAGTGATAGAGAATCTACCACTGCCCTTGGGAAGAGATTTGGGGAAGTGATTATTCTCCTTTATTTTGCATTGATGAGGCCGTATCTGGAATATTGGCTCCAGTTCTGGGGGCCCCCATTACAGAAAGGATGTGATCGCATTGGAGAGAGTCCAGTGGAGGGTAACAAAAGTGATTAGGGGGCTGGAGTGCATAATTTATGAGGAAAGGCTGAGGGATTTGGGCTTATTTAGTCTACAGAAGAGAAAAGTGAGATGGAATTTGATAGCAGCCTTCAACTCCCTAAAGAGGGGGTTCCAAAGAGGCTGGAGAGAGCTGTTCTCAGTGGTGGCAGATGGCAGAATGAGGAGCAATGGTCTCAAGTTGCAGTGAGGGAGGTCTAGGTTGGATATTAGGAAAAATTATTTCTCTCAGAGGGTGGGGAAGCACTGGGACGGGTTCCCTAGGGAGGGGGTGGAATCTCCATTCCCAGAGGTTTTTAAGTCCTGGCTTGATAAAGCCCTGGCTGGGATGATTTAGTTGGGCTTGGTCCTTCTTGGAGCAGGGGGTTGGACTCAATGACTTTCTGAGGTCTCTTCCAACCCTAGACTATGATTCTATGAAATTGTTCCAATGGCTAATCATCTTCACTATTATAAATGTTCATCTTTATTTCCAGTCTGAATTTGTCTTGCTTCCACTTTCAGGCATTGGGTTATAACTTTCTCTGCTCTATTGGGGTACGTCTACACAGCAGCATTATTTTGGAATAACGGACGTTATTCTGAAATAACGTAGTGCGCATCTATACTACAAGGCTTTATTTCGAAATAATGTCGAGCAGGAGAACTTCTTACACTGACTCCTGGTAACCCTCATCTCATGAGGAGTAAGGGAAGTCGGAGGAAGTGTGTTCGTCCTTCGACTTCCTGCTGTGTAGACAGCTCCAAAAGCCTAATTAAGCTATTTTGACTTCAGCTATGCCATTGACGTAGCTCAAGTTGCGTAGCTTAATTCGACTTTAGCCCTGCTGCGCAGACGTACCCTTGAGGAGCCAATTCTTACACATTTATTCCCTGTGTAGATATCCATAGCCTGGGATCAAGTCACTCCTTTAACCTTTTCATTGTTAAGCTAAACACATTGAGCTCCATGAGTTTATGACACTATGGCAGGCTTTTTAATCCTTTAAGCAGCCACATGGCTCTGCTCTGAACCTTCGCCACTCTATCAACATCCTTCTTGCACTGTGGGCCCAGAACTGCACACAGGATTCCAGCAGCACACTGATTCCACCAGTGCCAATGATGGAGGTAAAATAACCTCACTTCTCCGATTTGAGATTCCATCGTTTATGCGTCCCAGGATCGCATTAGCTGTTTTGGCCACAATGTCACACTGGGAGCTCTGTAGAGCTCAGCATCCACCATGGTCCTTAAATCTTTTTCCATGACATTGCTTCCCAGGATAGAGTCTCATATCCTGTAAGCAGGGCCTACACTCTTTGCTCCTGATGAACACATTTACATTTAGTCCTATTAAAATGAATAGGGTTTCCTTGCACCCAGTTTACCCAGCAATCCAGATTGCTCTAACTCTAGCCAGGTCTACACTAGGGGGCAATGTTGAAGCAACTCCAGCTTCGTGAATAGCTACGTGAGTAGCTGGAGTCTATGTACCTTAGTACGAATTACTACAGTGTCCCCACTGTGGGGGGTCAACAAGAGAGTTTCTCCCATTTTTAATTACCAGGGTCATGCCATTTACCCTTTGTAAAAACCAACCCGGTGGAGTACCAGAGTCAATGGGAGTACAATCAGTGGTTGATTTAGCGGGTCTTTAGTAGACCCGCTAAATCAACCCCTGGCAGATCGATCCCTGTAGCACCAGTCTCCTGGTAAATGTAGACAAGGCCTCATTGTCTTCTCCCCTTCATTATTTACCATGCCTCCCAGTTTTTGTATTACCTGCAGACTTTAGCAGTGATGATTTTGTTTTGTTTTTTTCCAGATCATTGATAAACATTGTTAAATAGCAGGGGACAAATAACCAACCCTATGGGACCGACAGGCTGCACAGCCTGTCAGAGATGATTCCCCGTTGACAGTTGTAATTTGAGACTTACGAAGTAGCCAGTTTTTAGTCTATTTAATGTGTGCCGTAATAATTGTATATTGCACCAATGTTTTAATCAAAATGTCATGCCGTACCAAGGCAACCTCCTTACAGACCTCAAAATCTATTACGTCAGCTGTGTTACCTTTACCGACCAAACTTGGAATTTTGTCCAAAAAAGATATCGAGTTAGTTTGACATAGTTCTAGTTTCCATAAACTCATGTTGATGTGCATTCGTTACAGCGCCCTCTTCTAATTCTTCTTTAATTGAGTCCCATATCAGCCATTCTATTGTCTTACTCAGGATGGTTGGCAGGTCTACAATTACCAGGGTCATCCCATTTACTTTTTGTAAAAATTGTCATGACATTAGCTTCCTTCCAGGCTTCTGGAACTTTTGCAGTGCTCTCAGACTTACTGAAAAGCAACTCTGACAATCCAGAAAACTCCCCCAGCAGCTCTTCTGGATGCAAGTTATCTGGACTCCCTGATTTAAGAATATATAACTCTAGTGGCTTCTGTGGAACATCCTCCAGAGATACTAATGGACTAGAAAGACAGTTATCACCATGTGATGAGACTACTTCCTCGGTGTCTTCCCCCCAGCTACAGAATAGAAATGCAATGGTGCTGGAACAGTGTTTAGGGTGTGGTTGCTGAGTTACACATGTCCGTGCCCCTCCGACAGTTGATGGCTCTCCCCAACGGGACGCTGTTCATGACAATGGTATCCAGTTTAGGAGAGCTGGCAACCTAGACCCTCGCCGCTCACAGAGGTACCACAGCTGGGGGCAACTGCTGAACCCTCAGCTGGCAGTGGGACCCTGGGCCGCAGCAGAACCTCCAGTCGGTGGCCTGGATACTGGGTCCGGTAGCACTGGTGGGCTGAGGATTTCGCAGGTGCAGGGCTGATTGGCGAAGGGACCCCAAGGGCCAGCAGAGGCCAGCAGGTGGCAGCAAAGGACCCAGAGGCCCAGTGGGACCCCGTGGGGGCCACCTGAAGGCTGGGACCATGAATTGGTGAAGCCGCCGGTGGGTCAGCAGCAGAGAGGGCACCCGGGCTCAGGGAAACTGGGTGCAAAACCTGGGGGTGCTTCACACCCCTACTTCCCGTACTATGTAGAAATATGTAGTAAACACTTCTGCCATTCTGCATTATTAATTATAGTTCTACCATGTCTAGCTAGTCATGGGCCAGTACCAATGCCAGAATTCTTTCTGTTCCGGATGTATTTAAAGGGCTCCTTATTGCCCTTATCTCTGCCACCAGTAGGTTTTTCCTTCTATCCATTGGCTTCCCTTACCAATGTTCTACAGTGCCTAATGTCTGATGTATATTCACTATGAACACATATTACCATGTAACATAATTAGGGCTGTCAAATTAATTGTGATTTAATCATGTGATTTAAAAAATAATCATAATTAATTGTGCGATTAATCGCACTGTGAAACCACAATAGAATACCATTAATTTAACTATTTTGGAGTGTTTCTATATTTTCAGATATTTTCACTGTAAAATAAACACAATAGAATACCATTAATTTAACTATTTTGGAGTGTTTCTATATTTTCAGATATTTTCACTGTAAAATAAACCCAACAAAAACATTTTTCAGTTCATCTCATACCAACTACTGTGGCGCAATCACTTTATCATGAAAGTTGAACTTACAAATGTAAGATTATGTACAAAAAACCCCACGTTCATAACAACATAAACATTTTAGAGCCTTCAAGCCCCTCAGTTCTATTTCTTGTTCAGTCAATTCCTCAGACAAATAAGTTTGTTTACATTTGCAGGACCTAATGCTGCTCGCTTCTTTGTTTACAACATCACCTGAAAGTGAGAACAGGCATTCACATGGCTGTTGTTGCAAGATATTTCTGTGCCCGATGTGCTAAAGAATCATATGTCCCTTGATGCTTCCGCCACCATTCCAAGGAACGTGCATCCATGCTGATGACAGGCTCTGCTTGATAACAATCCAAAGCAGCCTGGACCGATGCATGTTCATTTCCATTAGCTGAGTCAGATGCCACCAGCAGAAGATTGATTTTCTTTTTTGGTGGTTCAGGTTCTGGAGTTTCCACATCAGAGACTATGTCTACATGACGGGGGTCTATCGGAAAAAGCTACGGAAATTGCACTCCATTTTTTCAGAAGAGTTTTTTCTGAAATTTGGCCCACCTACACTGGGCCAAATTTCAGAAAAGCCTCCTGTTTTGGAGGAGCCCTTATTCCTCCTGGAACGAGGAATACGGGGCTCCCCGAAAGAGCACGTTTGCTCTTCTGCAAAAAAAAGAGGAAGAGCAAACCCCCCTCAGTGTAGACATAGCCAGAGTGTTGCTCTTCTAAAACTCCTGAATGTATGCTCCATGCCCTGTCCCTCACAGATTTTGGGAAGCTCTGCAGATTCTTAAACCTTGGCTTGAGCACTGTAGCTATCTTAAGAAATCTCACATCAGTAGCTTCTTTGTGTTTTGTCTGATCGGCAGTGAACGTGTTCTTAAAATGAACAACATGTGGTAGGTCATCATCCGAGACTGCTAGAACATGAAATATATGGCAAAATATGGGTAAAACAGAGCAGGGGACATACAATTCTCCCCCAAGAGGTTCAGTCACCAGTTAAATTGATGTATTATTTTTAATAACCATCATCAGCATTGATACGGCCAAGAATGACCTTGAGTGGATCGTTGCAGATTATGTAGCACTGGGAAGAAGGATCGAGGAATTTGAAGCGCAAGTGGTGTTCTCATTCATCCTCCCTGTTGAAGGAAAAGGTCCAGATAGGGATCGCCAAGTCGTAGAAGTAAATGCGTGGTTGCGCAGGTGGTGTTGGAGAGAGGGTTTTGGATTCTTCGATCATGGGATGCTGTGCAAGGATTGCTAGGAAGAAATGGGATCCACCTAACGAAGAGAGCAAAGAGCATCTTCGTGGGCAGGCTTGCAAACCTAGTGAGGAGGGCTTTAAACTAGGTTCGTTGCGGGACGGTGACTTAAGCCCTGAGGTAAGTGAGGAAGTGGGATACCGGGAAGAAACACAAGGAAGAAGGAGCAACAAAGGAGGACCCCTGCTTCGAATGGAGAAGGTAGGGCAATCAGCTAGTTATCTAAGGTGTTTGTACATGAATGCAAGAAGCCTGGGAAACAAACAGGAAGAATTAGAAGCCCTGGTACAGTCAAAGAACTATGATTTGATTTGAATAATGGAGACTTGGTGGGATGACTCGCATGACTGGAGTGCTGTCATGGAAGGGTATAAACTGTTCAGGAAGAAAAGGCAGGGGAGAAAAGGAGGAGGAGTTGCATTGTATGTAAGAGAGCAGTATGATTGCTCAGAGCTCCAGTGTATGGAGGGAGAAAAGCCTGTTGAGAGTCTTTGGGTTAAGTTTAGAGGCATGAGCAACAGGGGTGATGTTGTGGTTGGTGTCTGCTATAGACCACCGGATCAGGTAGATGAGGTAGACGAGGCTTTCTTCAGACAACTAAGAGAAGCCTCCAGATCGCAGGCCCTGGTTCTCACGGGGGACTTTAATTACCCTGACATCTGTTGGGAGACCAATACAGCAGCACACAGAAAATCCAGGAAGTTTTTGGAGAATGTTGGGGATAACTTCTTGGTACAAGTGCTGAAGGAACCGACCAGGGGCCATGCGCAGCTTGACCTGCTGCTCACAAACAGGGAGGAACTAGTAGGGGAAGTAGAGGTGGGTGGCAACCTGGGCAGCAGTGATCATGAGATGGTCGAGTTCAGGATCCTGACCAAAGGAAGAAAGGAGAGCAGCAAAATACACACCCTGGATTTCAGAAAAGCAGACTTTGACTCCCTCAGAGAACTCATGGGCAGGATCCCCTGGGATGTAACATGAAGGGGAAAGGAGTCCAGGAGAGCTGGCAGTATTTTAAAGCCTTATAGAAGGCACAGGAACAAACCATCCCGATGCGCAGTAAGAAACACAAATGTGTCAGGCAACCAGATTGGCTTACCGGGGAAATCCTTGGTGAGCTTAAACACAAAAAGGGAGCTTACAAGAAGTGGAAATTTGGACAGATGACGAGGGAGGAGTATAAATATATTGCTCGAGAATGCAGGGGAGCTATCAGGAAGGCGAAAGCGCAATTGGAATTGCAGCTAGCAAGGGATGTGATGGGTAACAAGAAAGGTTTCTACAGGCATGTTAGCAAGAAGAGGGTGATGAGGGAGGCTGTGGTATCCTTACTGGATGAGGGAGGTAACCTAGTGACAGATGATGTGGGAAAAGCTGAAGTACTGAGTGCTTTCTTTGCCTCTGTTTTCACAGACAAGGTCAGCTCCCAGACTGCTGCACTAGGCAACACAGTATGGGAAGGAGGTGGGCAGCCCTCAGTGGAGAAAGAAAAAGTTCAGAACTATGTAGAAAAGCTAGACATACACAAATCCATGGGGCCAGATTTAATGCATCTGAGGGTACTGAGGGAGTTGGAAAATGTCATTGCAGAGCCTTTGGCCATTATTTTTGAAAACTCGTGGAGATCGGGAGAGGTCCTGGATGATTGGAAAAAGGCAAATGTAGTGCCCATCTTCAAAAAAAGGGAAGAAGGACAATCCAGGGAACTACAGACCAGCCAGCCTCACTTCAGTCCCCAGAAAAATCATGGAGGGGATCCTCAAGGAATCCATTTTGAAGCACTTGGAAGAGGGGAAAGTGTTCAGGAACAGTCAACATGGATTCACGAAGGGCAAGTCGTGCCTGACCAACCTGATTAGCTTCTATGATGAGGTAACTGGCTCTGTGGACATGGGGAAGTCAGTGGATGTGATATACCTTGACATTAGCAAAGCTTTTGATACGGTCTCCCACAATACTCTTGCCAGCAAGTTAAGGAAGTATGGATTGGATAGAAAGCTGGCTAGATTGTCGGGCCCAACAGGTAGTGGTCAATGGCTCGATGTGTGGGTGGGGGTCGGTTTCAAGTGGAGTGCCCTACGGATCGGTTTTAGAGCCAGTTTTGTTCAACGTCTTTATTAATTACCTGGATGAGGGGATGGATTGCACCCTCAGCAAGTTTGCAGATGACACTAAGCTAGGGGGAGAGGTAGATACGATGGAGGGCAGGGATAGGGTCCAGAGTAACCTGGACAGATTAGAAGATTGGGTCAAAAGAAATCTGATGCGGTTCAACAAGGAGAAGTGTAGAGTCCTGCACTTGGGATGGAAGAATCCCAAGCATTGTTACAGGCTGGGGACTGAATAGTTAAGTAGCAGTTCAGCAGAAAAGGACCTGGGGGTTACAGTGGATGAGAAGCTGGATATGAGTCAACAGGGTGCCCTTGTAGCCAAGAAGGCTAATGGCATATTAGGTTGCATTAGGAGGAGCATTGCCAGCCGATCCAGAGATGTCATTATTCCCCTTTATTCGGCTCTGGTGAGGCCACATCTGGAGTATTGTGTCCAGTTCTGGGCCCCCCACTATAGAAAGGATGTGGATGCATTGGAGAGGGTCCAGCGGAGGGCGACCAAAATTATTAGGGGGCTGGAGCGCATGACCTATGAGGAGAGACTGAGGGATTTGGGTTTGTTTAGTCTGCAGAAGAGAAGAGTGAGGGGGGATTTGATAGCAGCCTTCAACTTCCTGAAGGGAGGTTCCAAAGAAGATGGAGAGAGGCTGCTCACGGTAGTGATGGATAGCAGAACAAGGGGCAAAGGTCTCAAGTTACAGTGGGAGAGGTCTAGGTTGGAGATTAGGAAAAACTATTTCCCTAGGAGGCTGGTGAAGCACTGGAATGGGTTACCTAGGGAGGTGGTGGAATCTCCATCCCTAGAGGTTTTTAAGTCTCAGCTTGACAAAGCCCTGGCTGGGATGATTTATTTGGGATGGTCTTGCTTTGGGCAAGGGGCTGGACTCGATGACTCCTCACATCTCTTCCAGCCCTAGGATTCTATGAAACATGGCCTCTGGAATGGTGGTTGAAGGGGCATACAAATGTATAGCACATAAAGACCTTGAAATGCCAGCTCCAGAAGTGTCATGCTAATGCCTGTTCTCACTTTCAGATGATGTTGTAAATAAGAAGCAGCAGTATTCTCCTCTAAATGTAAACAAACTTGTTTGTCTTCGTGATTAGCTGAACAAGAAGTAGGACTGAGTGGACTTGCAGGCTCTGAAATTTTACAGTGTTTTGTTTTTGAGTGAAGGTATGTCACAAAAACATTCTACATAGTTGTGCTTTCAGAAGAAAAAGATTTCATTACAGTATTTCCGGGACATTGTAGTACTTTCCCACCTCCAGTCTGAGAGCCCCAGTGCTCTTAAGGAGGATGAAAGTCTCAGGCGAACAGAGCATTCAATGGGAGCAGAGGGAAACCATCCCGTAGTTGGGACCCTCCTCCCAGAGGATGTTGCGGTATCCTCTCACACTGAGGATACCTCTGAGGGGGAGGGAATGCCAGTTAGGAAGAGGCAGGTGTTAGTAGTGGGTGATTCGATTGTTAGAAACATAGATAGTTGGGTTTGTGATGACCGGGAGAACCGTATGGTCACTTGCTTGCCTGGTGCAAAGGTTGCGGATCTCTCGAGGCATCTAGATAGACTTATGTGTAGTGCTGGGGAGGAGCCAGTGGTCATGGTACATGTAGGTACCAATGATGTAGGGAAGGGTAGGAGAGATGTCCTGAAGGCCAAATTTAGGCTGCTAGGAAAGAAACTGAAATCCAGGACCTCTATGGTGGCATTCTCGGAAATGCTTCCAGTTCCACATGCAGGGCCAGGTAGGCAGGCAGAGCTTCAGAGTCTCAATGCGTGGATGAGACGATGGTGTAGGGAAGAGGGGTTTGGATTTATTAGGAACTGGGGACACTTTTGGGAGAGGGGGAGCCTATACAGGAAGGATGGGCTCCACCTAAACCAGGGTGGAACCAGACTGCTGGCACTAAACATTAAAAAGGCCATAGAGCAGTTTTTAAACTAAGAGATGGGGGAAAGCCGATTGGTGCGGAGATGCACGTAAATCGGAGGGAGACTTCTCTTAGAGGAGAATCCATTGATAGCGAGTCTTTAAGCTGTAGTCAGAAAGAGAGGAGGGGAGAGGGCAAACCATGGGCCAGAGGAGACAAACAACCGCATACAAAGGAATCCAATGCACCAGGGAAGGGCAGACAAATAAGCAGTGGCAAATTTTTAAAGTGCTTCTACACAAATGCTAGGAGTCTGACTAATAAGATGGGTGAACTAGAGTACCTCGTATTAAATGAGGAGATTGACATAATAGGCATCACTGAAACCTGGTGGAATGAGGAAAATCTGTGGGACACACTCATACAGGGATATAAAATATATCGAAAGGATAGAGCAGGCCGGGTAGGTGGTGGAGTGGCACTGTATGTGAAAGATAATGTAGAATCAAATGAAATAAAAATATTAAGTGAATCAACATGCTCAATAGAATCGCTATGGATAGTAATTCCATGCTCCAATAATAAGAAATTAGCAGTAGGGGTATATTACCGACCACCTGACCAGGACAGCGATACTGACATTTAAATGCTGAGGGAGATTAGAGAGGCTACCAGAATAAAGAGCTCTATAATAGTGGGGGATTTTAATTATCCCCATATTGACTGGGTACATGTCACCTCAGGAAGAGAAGCAGAGATAAAATTTCTCAATGGCCTAAATGACTGCTTCTTGGAGCAGCTGGTGCAGGAACCCACAAGGGGAGAGGCAATTCTCGATTTAGTCCTGAGTGGAGTGCAGGATCAGGTCCAGGAAATAACCGTTACAGGACCGCTTGGGAATAGTGACCATAATATAATAACATTCACCATTCCTGTGGTGGGTAGAACACCTCAGCAGTCCAGCACCCTGGCATTTAATTTCAAAAAGGGGAATTACACAAAAATGAGGAGGCTCGTTAAACAGAAATTAAAAGGCACAGTGACTAGAGCCAAATCCCTGCAAGCTGCATGGAAACTTTTTAAAGACACCATAATAGAGGCCCAACTTAAATGTATACCCCAAATTAAAAAACATAGCAAGAGACCTAAAAAAGTGTCACCGTGGCTTAATCACCATGTAAAAGAAGCAGTGAGGGACAAAAAGGCATCTTTTAAGAAGTGGAAGTCCAATCCTAGTGAGATAAATAGAAAGGAACATAAACACTGTCAAATCAAGTGTAAAAATGTAATAAGAAACGCAAAAAAAGATTTTGAGGAACAGCTAGCCAAAAACTCAAAAAGAAATAACAAAATGTTTTTTAAGTACATTAGAAGCAGGAAGCCTGCTAAAAAACCTGTGGGTCCCCTAGACGATCGAACTACAAAAGGCGCAATCAAGGACGATAAAGCCATTGCGGAGAAACTAAATGATTTCTTTGCTTCAGTCTTCACGGCTGAGGACGTTGGGGAGATTCCCAAATCTGCACCGTCCTTTGTGGGTGATGAATCTGAGGAACTGTCCCGGATTGAAGTGTCATTAGAGGAGGTTTTAGAACAAATAGAAAAACTTAATGTTAACAAATCTCCGGGACCGGATGGCATTCATCCAAGGGTTCTAAAAGAACTCAAATGGGAAACTGCTGAACTATTATCTGTGGTTTGTAACCTATCCCTTAAATCGACTTCCGTACCTAATGACTGGAAGGTAGCAAACGTGACACCAATATTTAAAAAGGGCTCTAGAGGCGATCCGGGCAGTTACAGACCGGTAAGTCTAACTTCAGTACCGGGCAAATTAGTCGAAACAATAGTAAAGAATAAAATTGTGAAGCATGTAGAAGAACATAATTTGTTGGACAAAAGTCAACATGGTTTCTGTAAAGGGAAATCCTGTCTTACTAATCTATTAGAGTTCTTTGAAGGGGTTAACAAACATGCAGACAAGGGGGATCCAGTAGATATAGTATACTTAGATTTTCAGAAAGCCTTTGAGAAGGTCCCTCACCAAAGGCTCTTGTGTAAATTACATGGCCATGGGATAAGAGGGAAGGTCCTTTCTTGGATTGAGAACTGGTTAAAAGACAGGAAACAAAGGGTAGGAATAAATGGTAAATTTTCAGAATGGAGAGGGGTAACTAGCGGTGTCCCCCAAGGGTCGGTCCTAGGCCCAGTCCTGTTCAACTTATTCATAAATGATCTGGAGAAAGGGGTAAGCAGTGAGGTGGTAAAGTTTGCAGATGATACCAAACTGTTTAGGATAGTCAAGACAGAAGCAGACTGTGAGGGACTCCAAGAAGATTTCACCAAACTGAGTGATTGGGTAACAAAATGGCAAATGAAATTTAATGTGGATAAGTGTAAAGTAATGCACATCGGGAAAAATAACCCCAACTATACGTACAGTATGATGGGGGCTAATTTGGCTACGACAAATCAGGAAAGAGATCTTGGAGTTATTGTGGACAGTTCTCTGAAAACTTCCACACAGTGTGCAGCGTCGGTCAAAAAGACAAATAGGATGCTAGGAATTATTAAGAAAGGGATAGAAAATAAGACCCAGAATATCTTACTGCCCCTGTATAAAACTATGGTACGCCCACATCTTGAATACTGTGTACAGATGTGGTCTCCTCCCCTCAAAAAAGATATTTTGGCCTTGGAAAGGGTTCAGAAAAGGGCAACTAAAATGATTAGGGGTTTGGAATGGGTCCCATATGAGGAGAGGCTAAAGAGACTGGGACTTTTCAGTTTAGAAAAGAGGAGACTGAGGAGGGATATGATAGAGGTATATAAAATCATGAGTGGTGTGGAGAGGGCCGATAAAGAGAAGTTATTTATTAGTTCCCTAAATAGAAAAACTAGAGGACACCAAATGAAATTAATGGGTAGCAGGTTTAAAACTAATAAAAGAAAGTTCTTCTTCACACAGCATGTAGTCAGCCTGTGGAACTCCTTGCCAGAGGAGGCTGTGAAGGCTAGGACTATAATAGAGTTTAAAGAGAAGCTAGATAATTTCATGGAGGTTAGGTCCATAAAAGGCTATTAGCCAGGGGATAAAATGGTGTCCTTGGCCTCTGTTTGTCAGAGGCTGGAGAGGGATGGCAGGAGACAAATCGCTTGATCATTGTCTTTGGTCCACCCTCTCTGGGGCACCTGGTGCTGGCCACTGTCGGCAGACAGCATACTGGGCTAGATGGACCTTTGGTCTGACCCAGTACGGCCATTCTTATATTCTTATGTTCTTATTTAGATAAGGTGAATTAAAATACTATTTTTGTTCATCATTTTTATCGTGCAAATATTTGTAATATCTGTTTACCAGTGCTGGGAATGGATGACAGCCTGGATCATTTGATGATTCCATGTTCTGTTTATTCTCTCTGGGAGCACCTAGCATTTGCCACTGTCAGAAGACAGGATACTGGGCTAGATGGATCTTTGGTCTGACCCAATATGGCCGTTCTTATGTTCTTATATAATAAAAATAATAGACACTTTGATTTCAGTTACAACACTGAATGCAATATATATGAAGATTTCATTTGATATTCACTTGATAGTCTATTCAATTTCACTTGATATTCTATTGTTTAACAATGTGCTTAAATCTGCGATTATTTTTAGGACTATTGGTTAATCACAATTAACTCATGCAATTAACTAAAAACAATCAGTGTTTGTCAGCTGTAACCAGCGAGTTACCCCAGGCGTTTCTCTCTAGTTACAATGGGAGAAATCTGTGCTAGGTAAGTGAAAGCAGAGTCTGGGAGTGGTAAGAGAAGAAATGTAAGAAGGACCAGTTATAAATTGTCAGGAAAAGTAGATCGATAGGCCAAGAGGGGAGGAAAAAAGAAGGAAGACGTGACTAGTCAGCTAACGATCGGCTGAGAAGCAATGTGAATATCCATGCAAAGGAAGACTTTTGAGATGTGCCACATGGTTTGAGACTGAGTGAATGGACTGAGGAGACGATTCTAGGATAGCAGTGTAGCAATCGAACTATGGTCTCACGTAACACTCAGTGCTTCATCAGAAAGTGGAACTGAATCTTCAACTTCTATCTTATAAGGGATATAGGAATTGCAATATCGGACCACAGCCGGGGTGTGTTTAGAGTACAGGGTTTTTTCGAAAAAACTTCCCCTGCATCTAGGCTGCTGCCACATTCTTTCAAAAGTAAATTGAAAGAACGCGGCAGGTTTTTTTCGACCGCGGAAAACCTCATTTTACGAGGAAGAACACCTTTTTTCGAAAGTGCTTGTTTGCAAAAAGGCGCTCTGTAATGCAAACTGCGCTTTTTCGAAAGAGAGCATCCACACTGCCTGGGTGCTCCCTTTTGAAAAGGCGGCTTGCTTTTTCAAAAGGACTGGTTGTCGTCTCTTTCGAAAGAGGCTTGCAGTCTAGATGTAGCCCCGGAGTCCAAGTAGGCAGGTGTCCTTTCTCCAGGAGCATCCCATAGGAGGTAAGAAATCACAGAGAGGACAACTAATTGGGCAGTGTTTTTTCTTCCCGCCCTTCACTAAGAGGCTGGCGTACGCTCAATAGAGACACACGGACAAGACACTCTGGGCCCTGATTCAGAAAAATGGGGCTTGTGACCCCAAAACGGTGGGCTCTCCAGGGTAAAGAAGCAAAACACCAGGCTTCCTGACACAAACATCCCCTTCTAAGTCATCTCCCCCACAGCCAGCCCCTCCTTGATCCTCCTTCTCAGGCACCCCAGTTGGGCTGTACTTCCCGGTTCTATTCCTTCCCACAATTCCTTTCTCTTTCCCACAATCCTAAGGAGCTCCTTGATCTTTCCCTCTGCCCTGGCCCAGCCTTTCTGATGGGTTCAACATTTCTCACTGGGGCTATGTCTACACTCGCGGCTTCTTGCGCAAGAAATATGCAAATGAGGCTAAGCGTGGAATATCGCCGAGCCTCATTTGCATACCTAATGTGCCGCCATTTTTGCGGAAGAGGCTTTTGCTCCAGAAGCGTTGTCTACACTGCCCCTTCTTGCGCAAGAAAACCCCTCTTGCGCAATGCCGCTTATTTTTCAGGAAGAACGGCATTGCGCAAGAGGGTTTTTGCTGCGCAAAAAAGGGGCAGTGTAGACAGCTCCTTCTGGCGCAAAAGCCTCTTCTGCAAAAATGGCGGCACATTAGGTATGCAAATGAGGCTCGGCAATATTCCACGCTTAGCCTCATTTGCATATTTCTTGTGCAAGAAGCCGCGAGTGTAGACATAGCCTGGCTGTGTAGCACTGCCTCTGCCCGCATCCCAAAGTTCCTGCCTTTATCTGCTCCTGAGTCCCTCTTTACTGGGATTACTCTGGAGCAAATCCAAGCCTTGAAGTGGAGTCTGAACCCTCAACGTACTAACCAAGGAGCCAGGGGCAGGTATCCCATCACCGAAAAATGGGAACCTGCTTAAAAGGCTGTGTAAAACTGGCTTTCGAATGACCCACACTGCCAAGATGCTCGTGCGGTAGAGGCTCATGCACTAAGGACATGTCTACACAGCAGGGCTAATGCCGAAATAAACTACGTAACTGGAGTTACGTCAAGTTGAAATAGCTTATTTTGGCTTTTGGTGCTGTCCCCACAGCAGGAAGTCCAAGTTAGAGCACTCTTCCTCTGACTTCCTCACTGCTCGTACAATGAGACTTACAGGAGTCGGAGTAAGAAGTCCTCCAGCATGACTTTATTATGTCGTAATAACTGCTTGCTGTGTAGACGTGGCTTATGTTATGTCAGAATCACATCAGTTATGCCGAAATAACGCTGCTGAGCAGATGTAGCCTAAGAGGCCCCGCATTCGATTCCACCTGTCGGTGTTACAAGTGGGGGTTCATCTGGGATTTCAACTGGGATGTCTCTGAAGTTTGGAATGAACTTCCTCCGCTAGGAGAAGAATGTAACTCGCACACCGGCTGGGTGTGGTTCACTGTCCCATCTAGTAGCATGAGACGGCTTACCAAGAGAATAATGAGTCTGCTAGTGGGCAGCTGGCTTTTAGCTCATACGCTAGAACATGGGTTCCCAAACTGGGGGGCATGAAGAAATTCCAGGGGGGGTGCAAGGCGACCCCACCACATACATCCCCATCAATCCCACCCCAAGTTTTGCTGCTATTTTTGGGGGGGGGCATGAGGGTTTCTCAAAAATCAAAAAGGGGGCGTGATGCCAAAAAGTTTGGGAACCACTGCGCTAGAAGTGCTAAGCTCTAGAACCAAGCTCATGTGCTAAGCTCCAGAGGTCCCAGATTTGATTCCACCCACACCCGACCTGGGTTTCCCAGAGTTACAAATGCTCTGTTTTCCATTTAAGAAATTGCTCGAGAGTGAGCTCAGGCGAAATGGTGGTCACACACAGCACCCCCCTCCCGCCACCCCCCACCCGCGACTTGGCATTTGTAAATAGGAAAATAATGAACGGCAGATACCGAATACAGTAATGAGAGAGGTCAGAATAGCACAAAGAGTTGCACCCAGTTGCCAAGCCCGAGCATTCAAAAATCTTGACTCAGCACCACACCAATCGTGAGCTAGGTTGAGAAATCATACATGGCCTAGTGTGGTTAGGGTGCTGGACTGAGGGTCAGGAGATCTGAGTTCTGTTCCTAGTTCTGCTAGTAACCCACTGTGAGTGTGTCTACACTGCACCTGGAGTGTGAAATGAGCTACACAAATTGTGTAGCTTATTTCAAGCTAATTTGGTGCTGTTTACACAGTGATTATTTTGAAATAAATCGCTGTTCCAAAACATCCCTTCCTCCTCATGGAACGAGGTTTACAGGGACATCAGAATAGCGAGCCCGTTGTATTTCGAAATAACAGGCATGCTCACAAGTCATGGAATAGCTATTTCAGGATACCTCCTGTATCCCAGAATAGCACTGCAGTGTAGACGTATGCTGGATGATTCTGGGCAGGCCACGTTGCTGCTGTATGCCTCAGTTTCCCCATCTAAGACATGGGTGTAATGATGCTGCCTTTGTAAGGCAGTTTGAGATCTATTGATTGAAATGCGCAGTATCAGAAGCCGGTGCTCCTATTTTGGGATCTTTTTATTTACGGGCAGGTGTTTTCTAACATTGATGGAGCGCGCAAGTCAGATTTTCAGGCTTTTCTCTGCAATGCTTGAAGGTTGGAAATTTACAGGGAAATCTTGGGTGAACTAAAGTCAATGGCTTCAGTCTCGATGACTTCAGTGGGGCCAGGATGTCCCCCTTCCTTTTTTCTGTTTAACGAGCGTGAAGGTTTGCACACAGGGGGTAAGACAAGTAGCCAGGGGGGTAAGACAAGTCCCAAGCATTACCAGGCACGTGATAAAGTCACACACAGGAAATGGACATCTGGATGTTTGTGGAAACACTCCCAGAGAGGGGGACAGCCAGTGCTGGGACAGGAACACAGGCCTAGGAGCCGGCCTGAGGCCCACACCCACAGAACTGGGAGGTGCCCGCACAATGAGGCCCCGCCCTGGCTCAGGCACACTAATGAGCTCCTTCGGTTGCTGGCTTTCTGCAGCGAGGTTCCCTCCCAGCTTTTGGTGGCTGGCAGCAGGCCGTGCTTCAGGGAGGGGGGGAAGCCTTGTCCTTCCTGGGCGTGCTCCCTGTCTGCATGAGCCTCTCCCCATTCGTGACTGGGGAGAAACTGAGGCAAAGAGAGCAGGCAGCCGCGGAGAGCAGGAGAATTCTGACTCTCACCACTGCGATGAGAGAGGCCCTACTGGGACAGGGCTGGAGATTCATCGATCCCCGTCCCTTCCTCACACCAACTCCTCCTGTCCCCAGAGAGACAAGCCGATCGGGAGGGAGCCTGGGGAAAAGGCAGGGTGGAGGATCTGCTCCACAGCTCCCCATCCACCCACACTCCAGCCCTGGTCCTGGAAGAAGCTGCCAGGGCCAGTGTGGGAGGCAGGCTTGCTTGAGAACAGCCCCACCCCATGACCCCTGGGAACCCGGAAGCTGCAGGAGAGTTAGGGTTGCTAAGTTTGTCCTATTTCAAAACCAGACACTCTAGCAGGAGGGCCTGAATGGCCCCTTCTCCGCCCTTGCCCCGCAAGCCACTGCTCCTCCCCAGCCCTTCCCCTTGAGGCCTAACCCCCATTTGTTCCTCTTTTCCCCTCCCTCTGTCACTCGCTGCTTTTCCCTTCTATCTCCCCTCCCCTTTCCTGTGTGGGTCGGGAGGGACCTACCCACAAGCTGGGGCTGGGAGTTGCAGCCGCCAATGCAGGTAAGAAGTAGGGTTGCCAGGTGTCCGGTATTGACCCGGACCGTCCGGTATTTTCACCTCCTGTCCGGTAAAAAAATTCAGAAAATACCAGACACCTAAATGTCAGTTATTTTCTGATATTTTCCCAGCCAGGAGGCGAAAATCCCGGGTGCTTACCTGGTTCCACAGGGGAGCTGTCTGGCCCATAGCAGGAAGACAAGAGAGCCTCAAAAGCATTTCTTAAATGGGCCATGCTGGGTTTTTTTCTAATTTTTTTATTTTTTTGTTTAACAACTCTCGGGTCCTTTTTTTTTTTTTTTCTCAACAACTTTGGTCTCCCCCTTTTTTTTCTCAACAGAATTTTTTCCTCGCGGGGTGGGGTGTTTGGTATTTTTGGTTAAACCATCTGGCAACTCTAGTAGAAGGTGACCCTGGCTGAGAAGGAACTGGTGTGGATGATGGCTCACCACCTTTCCCACCCACAGTAACTGGACGTTGGATGTCCAGGAAGGAGAGTTGACTAGACATGCCAGGCTCCCTTTTGGACTGGATTTTCCAGTCGAAAACCAAGCCGCTGGCCACCCTAAGGGGAGTCAGAAAATGCAGATTGGCTCCCTAAAGTCCCAGTCCAGCCCCATGGATAGGAATAGCCACGAAGGGGAGTGGAGGTGTGATGCAGCCAGTGAGTTCTGGTATGACTACTTCCCATTTCCGGCCACTGGGCACAGCCACACCCAGCCAGGCGATGGAGTCTGCAAACCCGAGGGCAAGTACATTTCCCAGTGGTTCAGCCGGCTCTGTAATGTCACATTTAATTGTCTTTGTTAGGCATTCCCTCTCGCTCGCAAGTTCTTTGACCATCCTCTGCATATCAGTAATTTTGCTTTGCTCTTCCTAAATGTGCACAAGAATTTGCCACCCTCTTTTAATTAAGACTCGTTTTCCACACACAGCGCCTTCATCTCTACCCTGTTAACAGTTACCCAGCGTTTTTCACCGGCATACCCCATGTGCACGTTAGCCCTTCAGCCTGGCGTCACAATGTGACTTACGCAGACTTTTACTGGCATCGCCTCAGTTTGTTCTCAGCCTGTTCTCTGCCAAAATGTGCTTTTCTGGAGGTAACTTTGTCCTGGGCATGCTCTATATAAAACAATCAACTTTCACATAGACCACGAGAAAAAACAAACAAACACTTCAACTTTACAAATATTAGAATTGATCCTGGAGGAGTTATTGCGTCATTTCACCTGCTTTTTTAAGGGGCAGGAGGAAATAGGATGGTGCGTTTTGGTCGCCTGTCGGTCAGGGGGAGGAGGTGGGAGGGATCTATAAAAACGCTGGACATTTTGCTGTGTGGTGTTTTGAGTCATTCAGCTTGTGTTTTATGTTGGGTAAGAGAGACCCTGCTCCTGCACCCTCTGACACCGGTGACAGCCCCTCGCAGTCTGAGTCTGTTAGTCTTCACAACACATTCTTGACCCACCTCTCTGCCCCTTGCCCATAAAGGGATGGGGAGGGGAAGGGCTAAGCTGTGGTGACATGAGACTTTGGTGGCCATTTTGTGGCTGGATCAGATCACTTAATCTTTGGTTTTTTGTGTGTTGTCACTGCGTGATTCAGTTTGGTAACTGGTGGGTCTGTTTAATATTATTAAAATAACATCCAGGGCCCTGGGTGGGGGCTTATTTTATCAATCCAAATAAACGAACAAAGTAAATATTGATTTTAATGGCCCAGGGTCAGGCCCCTCTTCTTTCTGGAGGATTCTTTGTGGGGTGCCATACACTTGGGCGTGGGAGATGTTTACTGAAGACATGGTGGGGGAGGAGGTCAGGCAGGAGCTTGAATCTGTGAGGGAACTGCTGAGCGGGCCGAGGTCAGTAGAAGGCAGCGTGCTGAATTCATTAGCAGCCTGTCGGCTTGGAAGGGGCACAGGACAGGGGATGCCGTGCTCAGAGGGGGCCTGGGAGAAGCCAGGGGTTAAAGCAGGGGTGGGCAAAAGGGCCTCCGTGGGCAGGATCCCGCCCGCCAAACGGGTGGATCCAGCCCGCGGAGGCCCTGCTGCTCCCCCACTGCCAGGCTTGGGGTTGGGGGAGTGTGCGAAGCCTCCTCCCACCCTGCCAGGAGCACATGGTGCTGTGAAGCCCTGATTGACCTGGGGGTGGGGGAGCGTGCCAAGCATCTTCCAGGCCATGGGTGCCTAGTGGGAAGGGGGGCAAGGGCCCCCCCCCACCCCCAGACCAATCATGGTCTGGGGGTGGGGTAGCCCCGCTCCTTTCTGTTTAGGCCCCGCCCCTTCCGGGGTGGTCCGGGGCTACTTCAAAAATTTTTGAAGTGGCCCCCGGGCAAAAATTATTGCCCACCCGTGGGTCAAAGGAAGGAGGTGCTGTCTGAGACACACCAGGGGACTGAACTGCGGCAGCAGAACATGCTACTAAGAGCTGTTTGGGGACACGGGTTGATGCCTGTAACAAGACTGGGGCAGTGAGGGCAAATCTCTCTCAAGCCCAATTCAGGGCGCGTCTTCACCTGAACTCCTGCAATGTGCGGACGGCCTGCCCCCTCCCTGCAATGAAGCCACTGGGTGCCTCCCAGGAAGCCCACAGCAGCACGCAGCACGCCGGTGTCAGGCCAGCGCTGCCCGAAGGGCTGGCGAGACGCCTCTCCTCTGCGGTGCGGCACATTCTCGCCTCCCGCTGGGCTCGCTCGGCGTTGGACACACACGGCCCCTTCAGAGAACAGGCCCAGACTGAGGCTCTGAACCCCGCCGCCCTCCTGGTGTTCACTCGCTCCGCGGGCGAGGAGAAGGCCGCGGGTGACATTCCACAAGTTAATACCGAGATGGCTTTGAGTCCCATTGACTTGGGATTTTCAATCATAGGCAGGCTGTGTATGTCCATGCATGAAAGCGCTGGAAGGCGTCCATTTAATCTCCAACAGACATACCCACGCTAGCGCCGACGGAGGCACTGCACTGAGAACAGCGGTGGAGACTAGGGATGTACAATTTGGATTATTTTGCTAATCGAATAGTCAATTGACTATTCAATTAGTCGATAAGGGCGCTTCTGCCCTAGGGCTGTTGCTACACTTCAAAGGCGAAAGCTCTGTGGGGAGCATGGGACCAGCGGGGCACTCAAGCAGTCTCCAGCTGGCCCTGGGCTGCACACGGTCTGGCCCCAGGCTCCATGTGGCGCTGCCTCTTTGAAGCATCCCCCCTCCTTCCCCTTGCTGCCTCTTTCTGACAGAAGCAGCAAGGGGAGCGGGAAGCGACTAGTCAACTAGTCTGTTGACTATCTGATAAGCATTTGCTCATCGAATAGTCGACTAGTCATTCACATCCCTCGTGGAGACACGGTGGCTTGAGCACCAGAAGGGGGCTAGTCACACATGTATGAACCTAGAGCATGGATTCCCAAACTGGGGGGCGTGCCCCCCTGGGGGGGCATGAAGAAATTCCAGGGGGTGCATGAGGTGACCCACCCCGCTCCCAAGAAAGAGCCCGGTCCGTTAGTCTGCTTGGGCTGGCTGGGGCAGACTTCAAAATGGCCACCTTAAAAGGGCAATGCCTGCTCTGCTCTTAAAAGGCAATTTTTTTTTCTCAACAAGTTTTGTAGTTTTTGGGGGGGGGGGAGTGGTGTGAGGGTTTCTCAAAAATCAAAAAGGGGGCATGATGCCAAAAAGTTTGGGAACCACTGACCTAGATCATGGGTGGTCGGTAATATAGGCAAGGGAAGGCATTGCCTTCCTAAAACTGCCCACACTCCCACTGCCCAGGATGCCCTCTTTGCCTACATCTTCCAGCTCCACTTTGGGATCTTTGTAGTGGTCCACTGGTGCGCCATGGCCTTCTGGCCCCTCTATGGTGGGACTGACTTCTGCATGCCTAAGTGGGAGGAGATCCTCTTCCATTTTCTGCTGGTTTCTGCTCTGCTGCCCACTGGGACAGTAAGACTAAGGGGTCTCGGGATGTTCAGAGGTCTGGGGGGAGGCAACCTGGATCGGGGGCCAGGCTTGGCTCCAGAGGTGGGAAGGTTGCAGAAGGGGCGGGACCTCGGGTGAAACGGGCGGGGCTGGGGGTTGTGTTCACCCACCGCCCATGACCTAGAGGTTCGGATGGGATCATACATGGAGTGGCTAGCCCATCCCAAATCTCGCTCCCTCATAGCCATGCTTCTGTTTTAGCGCACCAGCTGAATCAAAGCCTGCACAAGCTAACAATTCTGCCTCCCGGCCGCAGTGCAGACATACCCACAGTTACTTTTTGTGTCCCAAAATGTACCCACCCCCCCACCCTGCGTTTAAGTAAGGCATAACAGCCCTGCCGTGTATTAAACATTTAGCTGTACCTATATGACACTTCAATACAGCAGACACCTTTTAAAAACAATCTGGAACAGAGGAACTTAAACTCCAGCTACGAACTTTGGATCCAGGAGATCTGGATTTCAAATGTCCAAAAGGTGTTGGATCTGCGAGTGTAGTGTAGATAATTGTAAGAACGTAGACAGTTTGCAAAATGCAGATCCAGGATCAAATTCCAAAACCTCCTCCTTAGCTCTGAAGGTCTGGGGGCGATTCAGTGTGGGGGGAGGTTCTTGATCAGTCGTATCACCAATATAAAATACAGCCGTGCAGGTGTCAGGTAAAGGCTGGGTGTTTATGGTTCCGATGTTGATACTTCTGCATTTCTCTGCTCCTCGACATGTTTGCCATCTGTGGTACGTTCCTCGCTACGGTGCCTGCCCCCGTGACGGGAGAGCAGAGAGTGAGCGATCTTCTCCATCTGTGCTATTGTTTGACTCTGTGGATTTGTGTCTTCTGGCAGGTGTGTCCTCTGTGGCGTCCCTCATGTCCCTGGCTTGGGTGCTAGCGTCCTATCACAAGCTGCTTCGGGACTCTAGGGACGACAAGAAGAGTATGAGCTACAGAGGGGCCCTCATCCATCTCTTCTGGCGCCTCTTCACCATCTCATCCAGAGTTATCTCTTTTGCCCTCTTTGCTTCCATCTTCCAGCTCTACTTTGGGATCTTTGTAGTGGTCCACTGGTGCGCCATGGCCTTCTGGATCATCCATGGCGGGACTGACTTCTGCATGTCTAAGTGGGAGGAGATCCTCTTCAACATGGTGGTAGGGATTGTGTACATTTTCTGCTGGTTTAATGTCAAGGAGGGGCGGACTCGATACCGAATGTTTGCGTATTACACCATAGTGTTGACAGAGAATGCTGCCTTGACGCTCCTTTGGTATTTTTACAGAGATCCTACAACTACTGACTCCTATGCCGTGCCAGCACTGTGTTGTGTCTTTCTTAGCTTTGCTGCTGGGATAGCTCTGATGCTCTTCTATTACGGGGTGCTGCATCCCATGGGGCCGAGAGCTAAGATTTTTGCCAGCTCCTGTTGCGCCGAGCTGCTCTGGGGCATCCCTTTGCCTCCGGAGGCGGAGCCCATGGCATCCGAAACGCCTGGGTACCGGGGGGGCCAGGCCACGCCCACCAGAGCGGTCACGGAGCAACAAGAGGAACTCACGGCCGACACTTGCTTGCCCGTTTTCCAGGTGAGAGCAATGGTGCCATCTACTCCATCTGGGCGAGCCTATTACCCCGAAGGCCCTCTCATTAAAATTGACATCCCAAGAAAGAAATATCCTGCCTGGGATGCTCATTTTGTAGACAGGCGGTTAAGAAGAACTATCAACATTCTCCAGTATGTTACCCCCACCGCTGTAGGTATTAGGTATAGAGACGGACCTCTCTTGTATGAATTGCTACAATATGAGTCTTCACTTTAAAGCTCCTTTAAAAAAAAAAGTAAAAGAGGGGATCTTATTTTTGTTTACGGTAAACACAGATCATGAAACAAACACAAACCTTCAAATAAGCTTTCTTTCTGGCTGCTGTATGTATAAAAAAAAGATAATCTCTATGTTTTGTAAGTAAAAACAAAAAGAAAAACTTTTCTTTTGTTTTTTACACACAAGAAACAGTATTTCAACTTCCACACTATGATCCACAGGTGGAGAAGAGGCGTCTCCACGTCAGAGTTTTATATCTTACACCAAGTGTAGAACATTCTATATGGGATTGGTGCTGATTGAAAAATAAAAACAAACAAACAAACAAACAAACCTACAACTGCCTTATGCCCTTAGAGGTGCTGAGTTTCATTAAGTACTGTCACCTTTCTCATGCAAAACTCTTGGGTGATTTTATGCCAGGAAAAATTTAAAAACCTAAATACAAAACTTAAAAAAAATAAATAAAAAAAAACAAGAAAACAACAACAAAAGAGAAACATACAAAAGATATTGCTGCTCTTATTGGATATAGGTGAACAAGAAAAATATCTAAAGATGAGAAAGCAAAGCAGGGAAGCCCAAAAAGACCTTGAATCTCAGATTGTTGACAGAGACGATCAGGGCTGTAACAGAATTTGGCAATGTGTTTATAACATAGTTTGGTCCCACCTATGCCAGCCAGACCAAACCATGTTATAAATGCAGTCCCCTGATAAAATTGTTTCCCTAGTGTCAAAGGGCCATATGTGACGGTCAGCTGTACTCAGTTTGCATCAAAGTCTCACAGTAATACCGTACCTGATCCCACTCATCACAGTTTTATTCAGTGTAACTCCACTGATTTCAGTGGACTTACTCCTGATTCACACTGATGGGAGTGGGCCCAGAAAAAGGCCTTCCATCTGGATTTCTGGAAAATAACAAACCTTCATTCTTCTAAATTATACACCAAAATATAATTCGAAAGTAGATTTTCATATATCTAATAAAATATTTCAGTAATAATAAAACTCAGCATAGTAGCAAAAAGAAAGTCAATTTAAAGGCACAATACTTGATTGGTGACTGGCAAAATAATTTGGCCTACTGTATCATTTTAAGGCTGTGAAAAGGCATACATGTATTATTTGTAATATTGTGTAAGGCCTGTTATGTCTCATTCAGCGTGAGCCTTAAAGTGATAGTAAAGCATTCTGTTTTGTTTTTTTGTTTTTTGTTTTTTAAAAGGGAAAAAATTAGGATAAAATCTTCAAACAGTAATAACCTGTAACTGACGCTTTTCTAAAGATGATTTGGTGCTTTGTATTTTTGTTGATGTTGTTGTTGTGAGTTAGCTGAGAATTGTTTAACTTGGTGCATTCGGGGAACCACTGATAAATGTTTTATGTCACCCTCTGCTGTAAGTACATGGCAAGAAATAACACCATAGGAAATCGAGAGCGTAGCAAGATCATCACCGTTTAGCTTAAGAAGTCTCACTGCAAGGAGATGCTTCGACCTTCCTTGATGGCAGACCTTTAGAAGGATATCCGCTAGAGATCTGAGACATTTCCAGAT
Source organism: Pelochelys cantorii (assembly GCA_032595735.1). Lineage (NCBI taxonomy): Eukaryota > Metazoa > Chordata > Testudines > Trionychidae > Pelochelys > Pelochelys cantorii. Next base: position 5,320,203 of record CM064328.1, read on the forward strand.
AATCTTTTTGGTGCGCGAAGGTATACATTTCTTTATTTCTGTGTTGAAGGTTCTTTGTTTCAAGTTACATCATAGCTGGTGTATATGTAATACCATTTTTGGTTTCAAGAGTATTGCTCCTTTAAAAGAATATTCCCATTCTGGGGCATTTTTTCAACCCCACCATCCCTGTACTTCGGGGGAGGGAGGGAAACAACAACAACAACAAAAGATATTTTTAAGTGAATACTGTAGTACTTTCTGTGTGTGATTGCAATTTTTTATTCCAGAAATACTGTAACTGTCTAGGGTGCAAAATTCCCATGCTGATCTATTCTGAAGAGAATATCAACATGGGGAAAAGATTTTTTTTAATTACGATTATGATTTTTTATTTGATGAACCCTTTTTATTAATTACAGTAGGTATTTAAAGAAACTCGTACACGTTTTATATAACAGTTTTAAAAAGCTGAATGCTTTCTTCGCCTGAATATACCTGAATGGAAACAATTTTTTTCAGTCAGTGATGCTATGCTGGGTTCTGAGTGCCATTCAAATATTTCGCAGGTCCCTCTGTGGAGGGGAGGTCTTATTACGCCAAACTACAGACTCACAGCAAAGTTTATAAAAAGCCAAATTGTCATAGGTACTGTAATTCCCGGTCACTCTATTTCGGTTAAATGTTTCCAGGCTCTGATTACAACCTGGCTGATGGTCACTTTTTCACACGAAGGGTTGGATTCATACTGTCTTTTCCCCACCCTAATTAATGGTCAGTTCTTTTGTCAGAAGAGATTTCATTTACCGTCTTCATTATTTGCGGAACAGATCCATGTCACCGGTCAGTGGCACCGCATCATTTTCATTGCATTTCTTCTCCAGTCCGTGTGACATCTGCCAAATGAGGTAATTTGTGAAGTGAACTTAATGGCTGATATCTGCCTTCAGGTGGCTAGCTGCAAGCTCCCACTCTTATTGTAAGGACTGGCCGCATTAGAGAGGCATATGGATTGCCCATTATCTGTGCTAAGCCTGCCACATAGAATCACAAATCATAGAATTGAAAGGGACCTCGAGAGGTCACCAAGTCCAGCCCCCTACTCTCACGAGATCATCCCTGATAGATGTCTATCCAACCTGCTCTGAAATATCTCCAGTGATGGAGATTCTACAACCTCCCCAGGCAATTTATTCCAGTGTGTAACCACCCTGACAGTTAGGAAGTTTTTCCTAATGTCCAACCTAAACCTCCCTTGCTGCAATTTAAGCCCCTTGCTTCTAGTCCTATCCTCAGAAGTTAAGACAAACAATTTTTATCCCTCCTTCTTGTAACAACATTTTAAGGTACTTACAAGCTGCTATCATGTCCCCTTTAAGTTGTCTCTTTTCCGACTAAACACATCCAGTTCTTTCAATCTTCCCTCAGAGTTCATGTTTTCTAGATTTTTGATCATTCTTGCTTCTCTTCTCTGGGCCTGAGCAGACATTTCATTTTTTACTCCAAATATTTACCATAAACATCATTATTAGTGGTTTATTCTCATCGACTTTGACTCTTTGCTCTGTGCATCGTCTCCTTTGTACAGAAGTTACTCCTTAAAGCCTTTTCCTATGCTGCTCTTCTCTACACTTGAGCTGGTTTCACGGGCATAGTCATTAAAGGTGGGAAAAATCTTCTCTGTCCACTAGTCCATCATTCCAAAGGAGGGGGCGTGGGGAGAATCACGAGGGATTCCAGTGCTCTGTCTCAGCCTATTTTAATGGCTCAGATAGACTCATAGACTTTAAGGTCAGAAGGGACCATTCTGATCATCTAGTCTGACCCCCTGCACAATGCAGGCCACAGAATCTCACCCACCCACTCCTGGAATAATCCTCTCACCGATATCTCAGATATTGAAGTCCTTGAAACGATGGTTCAAAGACCCCAAGATGCAGAGAATCTTCCCGCCAGTGACCCGTGCCCCATGCTACAGAAGAAGGCGAAAAACCTCCAGGGCCTCTGCCAATCTACCCTGGAGGAAAATTCCTTCCCGACCCCAAATATGGGGATCAGCTGAACCCTGAGCATGTGGCTTCCCCCATTTCTATTGCAACTAAGTCTCAAGTTATGGAACACTCGATATCCGGTATTATCTCAAGTCATCTGATGGCCTCTCTCCTGTCCCTAGACATCAGTAAAGTCACTCACTGTAAATGTTCCAAGGGGTCCTGTCCTACTTCCTGTTAGATAGGCAGACAGACAGACAGAAAGATAAATCTGTCATAGGTAAGAGAGCCAACAGAACTATTGGGCCCCTGTGCAAGGTGGGACAGCTGGCTCCATATTCCCGGAAGGGGTGGAGCCTCATGTGGAAGGGGTGGGGCTGGGGCAGCCAGCCCACAGCACTGTGCTGCCCCTCTCCCTAGCCTACCAGCGTGCTGCGCAGCACTCTGGCGGAGATTTAAAGGGCCCTCGGCTCCAGCCACGACTCTCCAGCCATGGGCCCTGGCCCCCTATTGGCGGGCTTTAGCATAGGTTCAGAAAAGACTATGCAGGTCACGTGGGCGGGTTCAGAGGGTAGCTCCCACTCAACTTGGGTGTAACCAGCCCCATGTCAGTGCTGGCGACTCCCCAAGCCAGGCAGGAACAAAGGCCGAAGCCCTAACGATTTAACCAGTTCTTGAGAATGTTCAGTGATGGCGCCTTGACAGTGGGGCCGACAGCCACCAGGGGCCCCGGGGTGAGGTGTGGGCGGGGGTGGCCACCTGCCCCGGGGTGAGGTGTGGGCGGGGCCGACAGCCACCAGGGGCCCCGGGGTGAGGTGTGGGCGGGGGTGGCCACCTGCCCCGGGGTGAGGTGTGGGCGGGGCCGACAGCCACCAGGGGCCCCGGGGTGAGGTGTGGGCGGGGGTGGCCACCTGCCCCTGGAAAAAGGGCGGTCCGAGGGCAGTCAGTCCTTAGCGCCACCCAGCATTGTGGTCCATCTCGCCCAAGAACCACGTGGAGTGGCACTCCAGTGGCAATTCAAAGGGGCTCCAGCTCCAGAAAGGGCGGGGCCTCCGGCAGAAGGGGTGGGGCCAAGGTCAGTCTGTCCCTAGTGCCGCCCCGACTGCGGCCCGCCCCCTCAGCCCTCAGAGGTGTGCAGAGTGGCGCTCAGGGGGCCATTCAAAGGGGTACAAGGCTCAGGAGCCTTTGAATCTTCTGGCCCTGGGTCAATTGCCCCTTTTGCCCCCCTGTGGGTGGGCCTGTCCATGTCCAAATGACTGAGACTTTTGCGACTTGCATTCTTTCCTCTGTACGTAGGTTTGGCTCCCCAGGACTGCACAAACAATATTGGTTCCTTGTAGAGGTATGGCTGAAAGGGGTGCAGTTCTCCCTCCATACGTCTGACTGCATTGACCCTCCTTACTCCTCTGGAGTGCGAGACCCCTGCATGCCTCCCCCCGCCCCACAGAGCATGCGATTGGACTTCCTGCAGCAGGAAGAGACAGGAGCCCCTGCTTGGTTGCAGTGGTGGGCTTGAGGGCTGGGGTTGGGTGGGGCTTGGCTCAGGGAGCGTGGGGGGAAGGTTGTTGAAGAGGTGTGGTCTCTCAGGGGAGGGGTGTGGCTTTGGGCAGAAGGGGCGGGGCTTGGGCTTGCCTTCCTCATCTGGGCCTTTACCCGCTGCCCATGCTCTTGGGAATACTCTTATCCGACATTCCTGAGGTTAGGCGTTTGCTTCAGAGCCTTGTGGGCCAAGGGCCTTACTTCTGTGGATTGCTCTGTGTTCTGTCTGATGGTGTTATTGTAAGTCTCTTCACCCTGCCTCTCCTTTTCCCAAGCCAGGGGCACTGTACAGAACAGGAACCCTTTGTCTGACCTTTGTCATTATTGAATCCCCATGCCTCCTTCAGCTCTAAAGCGCTTCTCTTCTTCTGAGTGCCCTTTGCTTATGGCGTCCCCTCCATTGATGGTTGTATTGTTTCCTTTTTTTATCCCCCTGCGTCTCTGTGCTCTGCATGGTAGATTAGTTAGCATCTTCCCACCGCCCCCAACCCCTCCAGAATTGGTTTTAAAACGCTGTAAAGAGCAACACTGAATCCACTGTAGTTCAGAAATCTGTCAAAGATCAGAAGGCTCCAGACACATGCAGTCCAAGCAATGAATTAGTGATTTATGTATTGATCTGGCATGCTCATGGGAAGTTACACTTGTATATGCTCCATCTCCTTCTACTAGATCAAATAGGGCGGCTCTGATTGGTTCCCTCTACGGCTTCCATTCACGGAACGTCTTTTAGCTCCGAGGCTGTGCTCTTTAGTGCTGAGGGCCATCCGCTCCGTTAATGATGCTGACACCCATCGGGTGTTTATGTCTGTCAGTCTCTAATGTGCCCAGTATCTGCATGCATCTACCCTGAAGACGCATCTGCTCATGACCCTGTCATACTTTGCTGCACGTGCAAGATTTGCATCATTTCTAAATGTACCCAAACCAAGTTGCCAATGTGCAGCTGTCTTACATGATTGCCAAGAGAAAACGTTGGCAGAACACCGATTTAAAGGTAAATATTTTAATAGCTTATTTAGGGCTATTTAGCCAGGTCGACTCATTCATTTCTCTTGCTGCCAAAACCGGTGAACGTTTTTTGGATTTTAAAAAGCAAGGTAGCTGCAATCTCACAAAACCGTCCACCCTCAGGCTTAATCTTGCATCTTGGAGCGACTGTGAGCTTGGTCCTTGTCACAATGAAAAGGAAAATGTTGCCTTTGACGACAGTGTCTTTAAAGTGTGAGATTCGCTTCACAATTTATCTGTTTCCATTCCTGACCCGGAACATGCACAAAACCAACCATCATGAATGTTCTTGTAGCAGGCTCACCCCCCTTCAGAAAATGTGGCCGAAGGGGCTCCACCGGGTTTGAATGAAAGCCTGGATGTGCTTTGAAAAGGAAGACTCACTATTGTACATCTGTGAAGCCTCCTAGTGCCTGCTTGCTGTGCCACTTATTGCAAGAGGCAATTTGGAAGCTGCCAGGGTCTGTGGGAAATTGTAGAGGCAGGCTTTTCCCTGCGGTACCTAGTCTTTGGTGAGTTGTCTGCTGGGCTCGGTTCTACTCCAGTTTGGTCACAACAAAAATGCATCTGCTGAAGGATTCTCATGTAAAAACCAAGGCGGTGGATTTTTTTGTTTTCCATACAGATAGGCAGTCAAGGCGATGTATGCTTACCTGCAAACTTTTCTGTTGCTGCAGAGTGCATGCTGCCCTTACAACAATTGTCCACAGCCCTGGCGTTTCTGGGGGTGGGGAGTAGTTACAGGGTGCGATTGTTCTGTGAGGAATTTTTCCCCTTGATGCTCAGGTGTATTCTGGTGCAGAGACTCTCAGCCAGGGGTAAATTTGGAGGTTTTGAAGCTATCCCAAATAAACGTGGGCAACCTTTCACTGTGTGCAGAATGCATTTCCACACCATCAGGTACAGGCTCTTGCACTTTTTTCCATGAGCGCACTGCGAATTGTTTTGTTGTTCTTCTGTGTTTTAACGTGGAGATACCACTACGGCAACGCTTTTCTGTTATGCAGTGGGTTGGGAAAGGGGAAGGGGGGATTGCACCGAACTGAATGCCCGTCTGCATTCAGCCCATGTCCGTTACTTAAAGCTGGAATGCTAGGGCCATTGGTATCGTGTTAAATAAAACAGCAGATCGCTGCATATGTTCCCACAGGATTTTCACTGATGACGAGTTGACAATGTATGCACTATAAAAATCGTTGTAAGGGATCGGGCCCTCAAAACACTTAGCCCAATTGGAAGCCGCAATAAAAACAATCACGTTGATGAAATAATGCAGAGGGTTGTTTCCTGTTGCATATTAAAAACATTTGCAAACTGTCAAAACTGAATGGAGAATAAGCAGTACTTTCCCATCCCTTTGGGACACATGCAGCCAGGTTGCTGTCCTGGCCAACCTGAGATGTTATACCATGCTGAGTTCTTTGGTGTAATGTATTGGTTTGTTTTTCAGATGGTATTGTAAGGCCAGGGTGGAGAGGGAACATGGTCAAAAAAATCATAGCAGATGATGGGGTGACAGGACTCTTGGGTGTTATTCCCAGCTCTGCCACAGACTTGCTGTGTGACCTTAGGCAAGTCACTTAACCTTTCTGTGCCTACAGTTTACCCATCTGTAAATGGGTGTAATAATACTTACCTACCTCACAGGGGTGTTGTGAGGCTTAAGTAATCCTTTGTGAAGCACTTTGGGGACAGGTGCTGTGAAGTGCAAAGTATTATTATTACTGGGTTTGTGTTATTGGGAACGGAAGGGCAAAGGTTGTTTTACAATGTGGCAAAAGGAAACCGAATTATGCAGTACATGTGTGGGTCCAGAAAGCTGTCTGAAGTCTTTTCTCTCCCCAACAGCCAGGAGTGGAGGCTGTTGTGTGTAATCTAAATAGAGAAGCCTTGCTTTCTTGATCATGTGTAATAATGCCTTCCTAGCACTGTTTGCAATATTATTTTTGTACACAACTGGTGATTATTTCATCTCTCTTTATGGAAACTTGAAACTCAGAGTCGATGAAATCATTTAGAAACTGGACAGATTACTTAACCGATACTTGAATTTTTGGAAGCTGTACTCATCAGTCATGGGTAACATGAACTTGATTGTTCAGTCCTCAGCTTCCATCTGAATACAGTGAAATACTTGCTCACGCTGCTTTGGATAGCCTTGACTTTATTTGGGAGGCTGGTACGCTGTTACTCAGCATATGGGGGGCAGCAGAGGGTTATTTGGGTTTTTTTGGGGGTTGTTTTTTTTTGCCTTTAAGTTTCTTGACTGCCTAGCACAGCACAATACTAATCACAGTTTACTCTGTTATACGATAGCTTTTGGAGAACTATATTTCCTTACACAAAGAGCGGAAAGAATAAAGAGCGGAAAGAATAAAATAGACACATCAAATACACTGCACGCTGCAAATGGCTCACGTCCATTTCTTCTCCAGGTGCTTGCTTTCAAGGAGTAAAAGCGATGTAATGCCCACTGAAACTAGAGCAGGGCCTTTGTCCGGCAAAACTCCCATTGACATGACTAGGAGTTTTGACCGAGTCTTTGGACCCAAATCAGATTCACCCTTGCTGCAACTCCATTGAAGTCAGTGGAGCTACACCGGGGATAAATTGCTTTCAAACCCCAGAAGGAACTCCGTTAATTATTCTGAATATCCTTATTAGTACAGAGAGAGAGAGGCAATTTTTACAAAACTATTTGTTTGTCTCATATCCAGATTTTGCAAATTCTGAATTTCTGGCCAACTCTAAGCATAATTCTGTCAGGCCACTGTTGTGGAAGTATGGAGGAGCAAGGAGAGTTAGCCGTTGGTTTATTATAAATTGATCTGGGGGGCAAGGGGGTCCCCTTTGATCCAGCACTCCTTACTCAGGCAAAACTCCCATTGTCTCACCCCTGAGTCAGGACTGTAAACTCTGTCCCATCATGGGTGTGCTACCAGCTTTGTTGTACCGGGAACTTGGAGGAAGAGAGTATGCAGCTAGGAATTCCCTGCTCAGTGACTTTGGGGCCAGTCTCCCAACAGTGGAGAGGCCTGACTCCCATGGAAACAGACACCCATTAACAAACCCAGAAGCCTCGTTAGTGCAGATGGGCCTCTCACCGCTCATGTCCCCGGCCATTTATTTTCCCTGGGGCACTTGCTCAACCTGGTGCTGCTGTGCCGAGGCTGGAGAGGACTGTAATGTAACCCCCTTGGGCCACGACGCCCGCATCTTCCAAACGCTGGCAGGAAAATGGGCATTTCCTCTCTGGTGGCCTGATACTTTGCTTAAACATCTGTGCCTTTAAAAGAGGTGGCCTCTGACGGGCTTCAGGGGGCGTGGCATGGCACCAAAGTGGGTGAAGGGTTACGTGGATCTCATCGAGAAAATACAGTCAAATGTCTGTTGCGTATACAGCTCCTTGTAAAAGAAGCAAGTTGTCTACAGCACAGGGAGTGTCAAGGGTATTCTATAACTGAGGAGATGAACAAAGTTTACCTTCTAGAGTTAAGTTCTCAGCAAGTGCATTGTTTAACAATAAACTTAGCAGGCCCTGTTCAATATTGGCTGTTTTGCATTTAATTGAGTTGAAGTAACTTTGGCTATTTTAAGAGCAAAGGAAAAAGAGAGAGAACCTACTGTAAGTTCCAACTTTTCATTAGTGAATGGAGATTGGCAGAATGAATGTTGAGGGTCTCTTTGGTGTGTGTGTGTGTGTGTGTGTGTGTGTGTGCACATACATACATGCATATAGAGATGTATCCATGCACACAGGCTGTGTAGAAGCACGCATATATATGTTTTAATATGTATGTATACATTTTGAATTCAGAAGGGCTTTTGAAGATGATGGAGAGGAACGTTTCAGGGTTGGAACGTCAGCAATTTGGGGGCTTCAACAGGGCTTGAAATAAACATTTATTTGAATTATTTTTTTTTAAATCTCCTGGGCAAAAGGGGAGGAAGGCACTTCCATGGTCCAAACTCCAATTTGGAAATTTCTTTTGTTAAATGAGCATGGAAGCCAAGTTCAGGGAACCACGCAACTCTCAAAGCTGATTGAAATTTTGTGCCCCCCCAAAATTTCCCATGCGCAGAACATGCAGTTTCAACAGCGTGTTGCAAGTTTGGCAAGTAAGAGCATCTTCTTTTCAACCGCATTTCTCAATCAAGTGTCTTCCCCCTTTTTCTTTTGAAGTATCTTTGCAAAGCAGCATTTTCATTCGGCAATGCTGACTCATTTCATTTCCTAGAATCCCAGAACTGGAAGGACCCTGAAGAGGTCATCAAGACCAGTCCCATGCAATCATGGCAGGACCAAGCACCGTCTCTGCTGTAAGTTGACATCCACCAAGTTGACAATTGCGGTTTCAGTGTTTCTGATTCAAAGCTTTTTGCAATATTTTGCCATAAAACATTTTGGTATTTTGGATTTTTAGTAGGACTGAGGCTGGAAAGTAATTTTGCAGATGTCAAAAATGTGAGTGAAAGGAAGATTTCATACATACATCACTGGAGATATTTAATTACAGCTTAGACAGACATCTATCAGGGATGACCTAGACAGTGGTTGGTCTTGCTGTGAGGGCAGGAGACTGGACTTGATGATCTCGCAAGGTCCCTTCCAGTTCTAGTGTGCTATGATTCTATGACTCTATGATTCTAGTTCAAGCAGTCGCCAGTGGAGGTAGTGCGGTAAAGTCGAATGATTCTGTTGAAACGGATGGACCCACACTGCCGTAAAACCAGTGTGAAATCAGAAGCAGATGAGATTGCAGGACCTTTACACACACACACACACACACACATACACGTGCGCGCGTGCGCGCATTTAAGAATTCCAGAAATAAATCCTCATCGAATGATGCACTCAGATACTATCATGACTGGGTTGCATCATTGTCTAGCACATCCCTCACTAACTCTCCAACCCCACACTGAATGCCATAAAGAGGACTGAGCCATCAATTGTACAGCCTGAGCAAAGAGTTGGTGGCTTTTTTAATTCTACTAAAATCCACAGTATCCCTATTTCTAGGTTTGAAAGCAATCTGAAAGCAGGGTGCAAGAAGATCTAGAGTTATTCCCCTCTGTACCACAGATTTGCTGTGTGATTTGGGGGCTAGTCACTGAAATCGCCACCCATTTCCCCAGGTGCAAAACAGGGTTAGGGATAGCTGCCTACCACACAAGAGTGTTATAATAATTCACTGATTGAAGTTAATTAATGTTTGGCAAGCTATCTAAGGTCCTTGGCTGCATACACTCGCACAATCTTTTAAAATGAATTTTAACCCCAAGAACAGCCCTGAATTTTTGTACCACAGCTGGCACATCTCTAGAGAATCGCACAATTTAATATTTCTATTTGAAAAATGCCATTTTTATTCTGAACATTCAAAACGAGGACAATGTTCCTCCGCGTTAGCCCTCAGACAGGTCTGGTTCCAAAAGCACAAATGCCATAAACACTGGAAGGTAGGTAGACTGAGTCAGAGTAGCTGACTGGGAGTCAGGACTCCTGGGTCCTTTTTCCTGCTTTTACCATATAGTTATTAGAATTGTTACTTATCATTTGTGGGGTGGGAACAGTCGAGGGCTTCAGTCAGGGCTAGGACCCCATTCATCATCATAGAATCATGGAACCATAGGGCTGGAAGAGACTGCAGGAGGCCATCGAGTCCAACCTCCTGCCAAAGCAGGATCAACCTCAACTCAATCATCCCAGCCAGGGCTTTGTCGAGCCAGGACTTAAACTCCTCTAGGGATGGAGATTCCACCACTTCCCTAGGGAACCCATTCCAGTGCTTCCCCATTGTGTTAGGCTAAGTCGAAACACAAGGAAAATATGGTTTCTGCCCTCCCAGAGCAGACAGTGTAATTTTACTCATTGCCTGACCTTGGACAGGTCACGGAAGGGCTCTCTGCCAGAGCTATAGAATGAGCACAAGAAGATGATGTGTCCCTCACACACTGGATGATTATTTAATCCGGGATAGTAAAGTACTTTGAGGCTTTAAAAGGAAGGGGACAATAGAATTGCCCGATGTTGTCCAGGCCAGCGCTAACAGGTCAGAGTAGCACGTCACATCCCATTGCCTTTGCCTTGGTGGATCAGGATAGGGTCCAGTTGGTCTGGATTCAGGTGAACTTGGGATTCGAGTAGGGACATGGCTGCCCATGCCAGATGTCACACCAGACTGGAAGGTGGTGCACTTCCTCACCCTTTGTGTCTTGCTTCCGTTGGTAAAGCAGTGGGTCGGTGCAAAAGGCGGGCAAGCAAGGTGGATTTAGCAGGACATCTTTTTACGATGAAATTAGGGAGGTTAGAGATGGAGAAGACATAGCAGGTCATCAAGTGCACCCCCCGGATCCAGTTCAGGATTGTTCCTCACCCTCTGTTCTCCAAATCTCAGTTCCGGATGGTTTTAAATGATCCAGAGAATGGGGTTCTATTGTAAGCAGCCCTCACTGTCCATCCCTGGCGATCGGTCCACATTTTCCGTACAATTAGTTGTATTGTTGCGAATCGTACGACATCCAGTTGTGTTCGCATCTGGAATCTTGACTTGGTGACCCTGTAGGTCTTGGTGACTGATCATAATGGACCATCGTCCATTCTGATGCCAATTCAATGCACTAAATGAGAATCCAATTTCCGAGCTCATGTTGCCCTTCAAATCCTTACGCATTACAATTGGCCGACAAAGATCCCCATCACAAGAGAACACACCTCCTTCAGGATTCTCAGCCAGGGCCCAGTATTGGTCCACAGTGGCTTCCGGTGCAGAACTTGCTCCCACAGCACCAAATGATCCAAGTGGCAGATATCAGGAGGGGACCAGAAAAGGATAGTTCAAGCCCTGTCTTTGGCACCCTGTGTTGGCATTTCAACCCATTTCCACACTTGTGCCACCACGTTCCATGCGTAGCTCTTGGTGATCATGATTATTCCTGGCAGCTGCCCTTTTGTTGGAACTGACCAAGAGATCATGTGATGTGGGCTTACTTCTGCTCTCACTTACATGTGAGCAACTTCACTGACTTCCGTGGATTTGCTCTTGATCCGCTGTAATTTAGCTGAGGACAGAACCTGGCCCACTCGCCTTTAATCTGAACCAACCTGCTAAGGTTTCAATAGGTCAGAAGGGGTGGGCTAAGTTACAGCAACACAAATGCAAAACTGGTGCTATTCCCCAGCACACGGTGCCTGTGAATCTTTTGTTTTATTTTTAAATCACCAAGCAATTACCTTCCTTGTAGGAGGTCACTTATTTATGTAGGTTATATTTGGCATGAGTTAGTCAATTATTTTTTTCCCTGGATGGTTCTGAGTATGTTCTCTGTCTTATTCCTTTGGCTCACCCCCTTATTTAAAGATATTTGGGGTCAGGCGTGCCTATGCCTATGCGTGTGTGACTTGATCGGCAAAAGAAATACAGCGAGGGCCAGATAAAAAGTTTGCTGTGGTAGAGGTTTTGACCAAGTAAGGAGTGCATAAGGACCACAGGAAAATTAAGGTGCAGATTCCTGACCCGAGTGGAAATTCTGAGTGACTTCAAGACACTTCCTTTGCAGCATTCTGGTGCACAGGAGGTTGGACATTTCAGATATGATGCTGCACAGGGAAGAGAATTTCCTCAGGTTTGCTGAGCACCTTCAACGTACATTTACTGACTGAGGGAACTCAGCACCTATTAGCAGGCAACTAGCGAGATCAAGCCCCTAAGACCAAGAGATACTTCGAACATCATTGCTTTAAAAAAAAAGAAAAAAAATTGGCTCTCTCTCTAGGAAGGATGTAGAAATCCAAAGTGCTAGATAAGTGTTCTCAGATTCAGTTAATGTTCTCTTTAAAGGCCAAATTCTGTTCTCAGTTGCATCGCGATACGGCTAAAGATGAATTAATTCCACCAAAGTCATTGGTGTGACCCTGAACCTTGCACCAACTTTATTGAGATCAGGATTCGGCCTGGCCCTATGTGTCCTCATTAACTCGGAAAGCCCTTTGTGTGGGTTCACCATGGCAAGGTTAGGGCAGTGAAGACAGACAATTAACTTCTCAAAACCTTGTGGTGCCTTTTCTTGTGGTGCTTACCGTTCACAGAACTCCAGTCAAGGCAACCACTAGCAGGAAACTACAATGCCAGTACTTTTCCTCTGTATTGCGTGCCAGTGCAGTAACAGACTTTAATGTATACATATATAAATATAAATAGATAGATATAGCACTATAGTTATAATTCTATATATATAATTGAGGTTCTGATGAAGCTGCATGGGGAATCGGCCATTCCTCTGCAGAAATACATACTACTCCAGTGAGATTAACAGCTGTCTGATGAGACTCAACATCCTGTAGAGTAAAATCCATGGAAGGACTTGCTTTTCTTTGAGTGAACTGTGTACTTGTTTTCTCTCTCCTCTCGCCTCCCAAACATGCTCTGTGAAAGTTGCTGTTTCTTGCAAAATATTTGTCATCAGCCTTTACAGAGGGACCTCCCGATCAACGGAGACCCACGTTCTCCAAAGGCCCTCAAGAAAGATGAGTTGAAAGGACCCAGCTCTGTTCACACTGTTGTCAAAGGTAGTTTTTTGGTTGTTGGGGTTTTTTTTTGGTAACATCAAAAGGAGCTTGGTCAGGCAGAGAGGGCTATATCACCAGAGCTTATCCTGTCTGGGCATCTGCTCAGTCACTAGAATGTCATATATTATTGTTCCATGAGGGTTTGCATATTGAGAGAATCACAGACAGTTTCAGCTGATGGCCGGTTGAATCACATTTCAGAGACAGCAACTTAATCTACTTTTCTGTTTAAATGTTCTCTTTTCTGTTGGGGCCAATCCAGTCCTGCAGCCCTCCTATGGAGGTAAATGCAACATGTTTTTACTCACATGCATATTTCTGCCAGCTCTCAGTAGGAGTTTTGTCAGAGCAAGGACTGCAGGATTGGGTAGCAGGCCACCTTGTTTTCCCTTCTCTGTCGATACCTTAAAGTCTTGCCGACGACACCCATGGTACCATTTCAGATGAAAGGATGTTGAGTGACGCTATTTTCTACTAAAGGGAACAACACCAATAATACTGTAAAAGGTGCTAGAATCAAACCTCATTTTATATACTTTGGTTCTTAGAGAAAAAAAATAATACACAGAATTCTTCCTGTGCAGCCTTACTGTAGATTGTTATAACCGTTTATCCAAAAAACAAAAATTTTAAAAAAAGCGAAGAGAAAAAGTCAAAAGTGCAGAGATGCTGTATAAAGTGTAACAAAAAAGAGACTTTCCTATATAAATGTAAATGATCAGACATATTAAAATGCACTTGAGGCAGACAGCAAGCATGAAAAGCTTTTGAAGTATTTTTTTTAAAAAATACATAACTGTCATTTAATTTGACTTGATGGGAGGGTGAAAGACCAAGCTTACTGCATTTCTGCATAATTTCATTGCTAATGTTGAAAAATGAAGGGGACACAGAGGTACAACTAATTAACAACAAGTGATCCTAGAAATATTTTTGTCAACAGATGTTTTTTATTTGACGATTATTACCAGTTGGACACTCTTAATTTCTCAAATGCTTTTGAAAGCCTTGTTGTCTGCCATTGGTGTTTAGCATATAACTCTTACCTCAAGACCGTTTAAAAAAGTCAATTGTTTTTTCCCATCTCTGGAAAATTAACAAAAACAAAATCAACACCAACAAACAGACAAGGCAGTGACTGAATGAAAGAAAGAGAAAAAAGAAAAGAAAGACGTTAAATTACAGGTTTGGTGGTCAAACCAAACCACTCCTGGTGCTTTCTCCCTTTTTATGTTGCTAAAGATCAAAATTACACGAGATGGGTTTAGACATGTTTATGGTTTTAGGATGTAGCAAAAACAAATGTATTTAAAAAGAATACAAATGTGCATGGAAAAAAAACTATGATGGAACATTTAAAGAATGGCTGTTTTAATGTCAGGTGTTTGATGTTAGCATGTGTGTGTGTGTGTGTGTGTGTGTGCTGTAAATACCTTTTCATGTGTGATGTGTACAGTTGACTGAGGAAAAAAACATATGGAACCGAACTAAAAAAAAATAAATAATCAGATGCTATTTTATCAGATGATGCACTTTTTCACCTTGATGAGAAGCCACTGTTCACAACTATGCAATCTTCCAGTTTCTCTTTCTCTGTTCTCTCTTCAACCTCAAATTTCCAAACTATGTTCCATATCACAAACCGTTTTTTTCTTTTGTACAAAGAAACACAAAAAGTTTCAAACTCTGGTTCAAGGTGAGAGTGCTACAGTGACTTTTCTCAAATTATAAGAGCTAACAAACAGACAAACAAATGGGTTTTTGTTTTTTTTTTGGTTTTGTTTTGTGAAAAGGAGATTCCAACATAATCCTCTTTATGTTCAGTAAGTGAACTGATGTTTTCTACACGTGCCAGGTTTTTTGTTAATTGTTTGGGGGGTTTCTTTTATTTGTTTTCTCTCCCTTTGCTTTCAGAACTTTAAAAAACAATCTGGTTTTGTATTGTAAGTATTGGGGGGGGGTGAAGACAAAGGTGAAATTTGGCTTAACTTCAAATGTTTTAATACATGTGTGTGTTATATGTATATAGTTTTCTACGTACAAAAATTTGACACACTTTATAACGCACTTTATGACTTGTATAAAGTTGTCTAAATGGAAAATGGATATTATCTTACTTTTAGATAAGAGAGTTTTGATTAAGAAGAGATCAGATAAATTAGAATTACGTGTGTGTATATATTATATAGAATGTAGTATATAATATATATAATACATATGTGTATACACAGAGGGAGAGTATATAATCACACATGCACATATAAAGTATAATTTTCTTGTTCTTTAAGTTTATCAAGCCACTTTAAATAGCCTGTTTCTATAGGGTAAGCGTATTACAAAAAAATGTAGCCATATACTCACGCACCTTTGGTTTTTTTAAATTTACATGGGAGGACAACAGTGAAAGTCAGGGGAACATTTTTGAGGAAGCAGCATTGTCTAGTGGTTGGTGTAGGAAACTAGGAGTCAGGAGATCTGGCTGCCATTCTTCGGTCTGCCACAGACTTGCTGTGTGATCTGGGGCAACTCACTTTACCTCTCTGTGCCTGTCAAATGGAAATACAGGTTGAACCTCTCTAGTCCAGCAATCTGGTCCGGCAACCTCTGTGGTCCAGCATGATTTGAGTTAGCTGGGTGCCCACTTGTCATGGGGTGTGTCCAAGTTTCCTGCTGTACCATTAAGTTTGTTTACAGCCACCAGTTCTGGCTCTCGGTGTTCTGTGCTGTTATTTAGCTCTAATTTACCTGTAAACGTCTTCTAAGAGCCCAGTAAGCAGTGAAAGTGTTGGTAATGCTGCGAGACAATATTGACCTCTCGTAGTCCAGCAAGTTCTCTGGTTCGGCAATAGTCAAATCCCGAGAGAGCTGGATAGAGAGGTTCAACCTGTAATAATACCCACCTAGCCTCTAAGCAATTTGCACTCCCATAAGGCCTTCGGCCTGTAAATCCTGCATGATTCCAATTGATTTCAGTGGGAGGTGGATCTGGCCATATCATTGCTCGACGGTGAAATCTGGGTTGCACTGAAGTCAGTGGCAAAATTCCCATTGGGATCAACGGGACCAAGATTCCACCCATGAAATGCAATTGAAAATCCTTCCCCTACTTCATCATAGTCTAGCTAGGTGCGGGAGATGAATGAAGCTTTGCAAAGGGACTGATAGAGAATTGAACGGAATGTCACCTAGCATCTAGGAGGCAGGTGAACATAAACCAAGGAGTGTGAATCAGCATAGACCCCCACCACACCGGGAAGTACTTGTGTCCACGAACAGTCTCATTTATTTCCACTCTACAGCAGCAAGTGGCAGAATCTGGGCCTGCTTTTTTGTGATGCTGCTTGTTTGTGGGTGTGGAAACTGGGGGCAAAGGGAGAAATGTCTTGCTAGGGGATCTTTGAGCAAACTTGGTGACAATACAAGACACATCACTGTTTGCAGAAGCACTGGAATCCTGCTTGGATGGGTATAGGGTTGTATGATCTTGACTGAAGCTAATGGGAACTGCCTGCTCTCAATTCCTCTGCAAATGAAGCCGATTATATTTAGGGGGCTACGTTGAGCCAACCGAGTTTGACAATTTTGGCCCAAGTCTTCAAATGTTATCTCTTTATACAACTTTAAAATTGCTCCTCACCAGTCAGCTGGTTGGGCTCACACACTGAGTGCTCTGAAAAACATTTCTTTAATAGAAATATAGAATTGGGAGGGGCCTCGAGAGGTCACCAAGTCCTGACCCCTGCCCTCACGGCAGGACCAAGCACCATCCACATCATCCCTGATAGATGTTTGTCTGACCTGCCCTTTAGCAAATGGAAGTTCTAAATGTGACTCCATTTGTATATTGCACTGTTAGATGCAGGGCCACAGAGAAGCTTGCCAAGTATCAGACTGTGTAAGGTCAGTGGCTCTCAACCTTTTCAGATTACCCTCGTACCTCTTTCAGGAATATGATTTTTCTTGCATGCACCCAATTTTCACCTCACAAACTGCTGGCTGACAACATCAGACATAAAAATACTGAAGCGCGCTATCACTGAAAAATTGCTCGACTTTCTAATTTTTACCATATAATTATAAAATAAATCAATTGGAATAGAAATATAATACTTACATTTCAGTGTATAGCATAGAGAGCAGGATAAATAAGTCATTGTCTGTCTGAACATTTAATTTGTGCTGAATTTGCCGGTACTTTTTATGAAGCTTGTTGTAAAACTAAGCAAATATCTAGATGTGTTGATGTACCCCCGGCAGACCTCAATGTATTTCCAGTATCACGAGCTGAGAACCACTTTTTTCCTAGAATTACATCATACGTCTGTGTCTAGACTGGCCAGTTTTTCCGCAAAAGCAGCCGCTTTTGCGCAAAAACTTGCCAGCTGTCTACACTGGCCGCTTGAATTTGCGCAAGAGCACTGACGTTCTAATGTAAGAAATCAGTGCTTCTTGCGCAAATACTTTGACGCTCCCGTTCGGGCAAAAGTCCTTTTGCGCAAAACCTTTTGCGCAAAAGGGCCAGTGTAGACAGCTCAGTTTTGTTTTGCGCAAAAAAGCCCCGATGGCTAAAATGGCGATCGGGGCTTTCTTGCGCAAAAGCGCGTCTAGATTGGCCACGGACGCTTTTGCGCAAAAAGTGCTTTTGCGCAAAAGCGTCCGTGCCAATCTAGACGCTCTCTTGCGCAAATACTTTTAATGGAAAACTTTTCCGTTAAAAGCATTTGCGCAAAATCATGCCAGTCTAGACGTAGCCTACATGTATTAACACTTACTTCTACATTTGTCACCTTGTTATTTAGATGCCGTAAGTTTCATATCAAGCTTTTACTATTATGCTACTAATCGCTTAAGGGCTAAATTCTGGCATTTGCACATTTGGGGGTCAGATCATGCCTGGATCGTGCAGCAAGAACCTTTGTTTTTATTTGCTCTTTGGGCTTAGGGGGTACAGGAGTGGTTAAGCCTATGCACAAATCAAAGCTGTTGTTATTTTTTCCATTCACTGTCATTCCTATAAGCACAACACTTGTTGCCACTCCTTTAAACTGCACAGCTGAGAGGAGCCCAGCTGAAAAGGAGGCCAAGAGGCGACTGTGCTCCAGTTAGCAATTTTCACTTATGCTGTAAGGAAAATTGAGGACACCATGAATCACCAAATTTGGCAAAAAGAAAGCTAGAGGGCGAGTGTGATGCAAACTCTTAACCCCATAATTTGAGCTATTTTAATTTAGTTTTTTCTAATTTCTCAAAGGGGGAAAGCTGCAAAACTCTAATCTCTGGGCTTCACCAACAAAGTTGTCTTGAGAGAAATAAATACCTGAGACAAAGCTTTATATACACCGTATATTTACTCAGTTTTCAAAACACACACAATGGAGCACAAGTACATCTCATGCACACAGTGCACCACCAATAGGCTGCTCATTCAGGGTATGTCTACACAGCAGCGTTATTTCAGAATAACGTCCGTTATTCCGAGATAACTATGTGAGCGTCTACATCGCTAACCCATTATTTTGAAATAATTTTGAAATAACGGGTGTCTTAGTTTGGCGTTTGTAAACCTCATTCCATGAGGAATAACACCTCTTCTGAAATAGCTCTTGCAGAATTGCAGTAGTATGGACGCACCACTGCTGCTACTCCGAAATAGCTCCTCCCCCAGGCCATTCAAAGTATAGAATCATAGAATACTAGGACAGGAAGGGACCTCGAGAGGTCATCGAGTCCAGTCCCCTGCCCTCGTGGCAGGACCAAATACTGTCTAGACCATCCCTGATAGACATTTATCTAACCTACTCTTAAATATCTCCAGAGATGGAGATTCCACAACCTCCCTGGGCAATTTATTCCAGTGTTTGACTACCCTGACAGTTCGGAACTTTTTCCTAATGTCCAACCTAAACCTCCCTTGTTGCAGTTTAAGCCCATTGCTTCTTGTTCTATTCTCAGAGGCCAAGATGAACAAGTTTCCTCCCTTCTCCTTATGACACCCTTTTAGATACCTGAAAACTGCTATCATGTCCCCCCTTGATCTTCTCTTTTCTAAACTAAACAAACCCAATTCTTTCAGCCTTCCTTCATAGGTCATGTTCTCTAGACCTTTAATCATTCTTGTTGCTCTTCTCTGGATCCTCTCCAATTTCTCCACATCCTTTTTGAAATGTGGTGCCCAGAACTGGACACAATACTCCAACTGAGGCCTAACTAGCGCAGAGTAGAGCGGAAGAATGACTTCTCGTGTCTTGCTCACAACACACCTGTTAATGTATCCCAGAATCATGTTTGCTTTTTTTGCAACAGCATCACACTGCTGACTCATATTCAGCTTGTGGTCCACTATAACCCCTAGATCCCTTTCTGCCGTACTCCTTCCTAGACAGTCGCTTCCCATTCTGTATGTGTGAAACTGATTGTTCCTTCCTCAGTGCAGCACTTTGCATTTGTCTTTATTAAACTTCATCCTGTTTACCTCAGACCATTTCTCCAATTTGTCCAGATCATTTTGAATTATGACCCTATCCTCCAGCTTAGTCGCAACCCCTTCCAGCTTGGTATCGTCTGCAAACTTAATAAGCGTACTTTCTATGCCAATATCTAAATCGTTGATGAAGATATTGAAGAGAGCCGGTCCCAAAACAGACCCCTGTGGAACCCCACTTGTTATACCTTTCCAGCAGGATTGTGAACCATTAATAACTACTCTCTGAGTACGGTTATCCAACCAGTTACGCACCCACCTTATAGTAGCCCCATCTAAGTTGTATTTGCCTAGTTTATTGATAAGAATATCATGCGAGACCGTGTCAAACGCCTTACTAAAGTCTAGGTATACTACATCCACCGCTTCTCCCTTATCCACAAGACTCGTTATCCTATCAAAGAAAGCCATCAGATTGGTTTGACACGATTTGTTCTTTACAAATCCATGCTGGCTGTTCCCTATCACCTTGCCACCTTCCAGGTGTTTACAGATGATTTCCTTAATTACCTGCTCCATTATCTTCCCTGGCACAGAAGTTAAACTAATTACACCCCAGTGCTTCCTGGGGCTCTAAATCAAGGTAACATGTCCACATGAAGGGAGCCTACCTCAGACTAATTTCCAGGCTTCCCTGTAGTGGAGACGCGCTATTTCGAAATAAGCTATTTCAGAGTATTTCTTCCGGAGTCGCTTATTCCGAAATAATCGTGCAGGGTAGACATAGCCTCACTGTTCTCCCAACAACTTACACACCTCATGTCACAATGGCTGTTCATAGCCTGCACTCTGTCTCTCTGCCTCTTTGGCAACCCAGGCCTCCGGCCAAGTCACACCCTCTGTATCACAAACCCCTTCCGGGGTATATCTCTAACAGGGGCCCATCCCAGAGCCCTCCGCTGGCATCTCCAAGTCTGTCTCTCTGTTTCCCCTCAGGCTCTTGCCCCACTCGGTGAGAGTGGCCCCTCCTGAAGGCAACTTTCTCAGCCAGTCAGCTTTCTTTGAGCTGTGCCCTGCACTGACTGCTTCTGAGCTTTGCAGCTCCTTTTGTAGGCCTTCTTGGCCCTTGATTGGCCGGTTCCTCCAAAGCCTCTCTAGTTTCCTGGAGGACTTATCTATGGCTCTTTCTGGGCCAGAGTCCTTTCTGCCTTGTCACATCTGTACTGGTAAAATGTGTCTGGAACGAAATGGAGCTAGTTAACCCTGGTAAACCCTCAGGGCAAGAATGTGATCACACTCAGCTTTTCGGCCCTGAGGCGCTGTGGGGGAAAATATTTTCTCAGGGGCCCTGCCTGCTGAGCTTATGTGATCCACCCGCCCCCAACCATGCCCCCACCTGGTTCTCCTGGCAGTTAGGAAGAAGGTCTCTGGCAGGGCAGTGGAATGTCTCACCTCTGGGATTTGCTATGATCAAGGATCTCAGTCCAGTAGTCACAGATCCCCCTTCCTCCTTACCACAGAACCTTTTTGTGGGCTAAGGAAAAACCTGATATTACTCTTTGATCTGGCCACTTTCCTTGGCGGCTCCTTGGTTAGAAGGAAAGGATGCAAAATGATTTGATAACAAGGGCCACAAAACGGTACACTGGCTTAGTGACTGGGACCCTGAACAGTAAGTGGAGTGTCTCATCAGCGCAGGAAGTTACTGCTTGAGTGCCAGTAGTAGGAGCTTCTGCTCTAGGGTTGAAGATCCCACGTTTTACCACGATGACAGCAGTGCCAGATTTGGAAGGTATTTAGGCACCTCCAGGCATAGATAGGTGCCCAGTGGGATTTTCAGAAGTGCCTCGGTGCTTCACTCCCATTGATTTCAACAGGACTTAGGTGCCAAGCTCCTTTTGAAAATCTCTCTTGACACCTACCTATGTTTTAGGCACCTACATACTTTTAAAATCTGGCTGGGAGAGTCTGAACATTGGCAGCTATGCCTTGGCTAATTAATTACTCAGACATCCTTCGCCCTCCTTATGGGGTTTTTTATATATATACTTTGAGTAGATTCTAAAATAACCTTTAAATGGCAAGGATTGTGGGGCTGGGGAGGAGACGTGTGCTCAGATAGTTAGTCCAATAATCAGACAAAAATTCCAGAATATCTGCCACTAATGAAACTCACTTTCCAAGTTACCAGCTTTCACTTTTATCTTCCATGTCAGGGCATGAGAGATGCACATATTTGTTACAGTGATAGCAGACAGTAGGCCCTCAGAGTTCCAAACACCAGAGTTAACCACACATGTCTCATTTGGAGGGGAATGTATGCAATCAGGTGGAAGGAAGAAAGGCAGGCCAGTCAGTATTGTGTGAAATGTAAACTGAATGGAAAATTTTAAAAAAATTTTGACAAGGTTAGGAAACTTTTTCTGCTTGTGTCAATTAAATTAAGATAATTAAAAGCAGCATTTTTCAAACTTTACAATGCGATAGAAAGCCATATTAAGTCAATGTTCAGTGGCAAACTTTTGAAAGACCCTCCAGAGCCTTTTGTTCAGAGTTACGAACATTTCAGTGCGGCGAACAACTTCCATTCTTGAGGTGTTTGCGACTCTGAGGTTCTACGGAAATAAAACCGGATGTGGGAAACTGTCCTTGCACATGATATCCTGATGTCCTTTAATGGGGCCTATGCACTGTCAGAAATTATGCCAGGGCTCAGCTGCAGTAGTTAAGAAAGATCTGCAGTACCACACGCACAAGGAGGTCATGCTACACTGAATATTGCATTTTAGAGGAAGGAACCGCCCCCCCCATATCCTGTACTTCACTTTATTTCTGTAAAGCACCATGCACACCTATCATGCTGTATAAATAATAATAGTTACAATTCATTTAAAAAGCCCTCAGCCGTTCAAAGTGCTTCAGTACTAACAGTGATGAGAATTCAGGATCAGTGGATGAATCTCCAGTAGCCCGGGGGCCTTACTACCTCTCCTGGTGGGCGTTCAATCTGAGAGCCTGTCAACAGCGGCCACGCAAGCAATGGCCCTGATACTGCAAGACGCTGTTCTGCATGAGCCATGATTGGTGAAACTGGAGCCAAAAGGCCCATGTTCCCTGGAAGGACTATTATTGGGACAGTAGGGAATTGGAGCATCCAGGAGTGAGGTTGAAAGCAGCTCTGCTGCATGGATGGAGCTGTCCACAGAGTTCGGCTTGTTAGGGCAGGTCGACCCTTATCTGGAGATCAGTGCTGCGGTGATCCCCCAGGTGGTTGATTTAGTGGGTCTAGTAAAGACCTGCTAAATCAACCACCGATCACATTCTCATTGACTCCTGTACTCCACCAGAATGAGAAGTATAAGGGAAGTTGATGAGAGAGTTTATCCTGTTGACCTCGCCCTCAGTGAAGCCCTCACAGCAGCTTGTCCTAAGTTTCGTCTACTCCAGCTGTGCTATTCACGTAGCTGGAGTTGCATACCTTAGGTCGACGTTGCCCCATAGTATACACCTGCCCTTCGATTTAATCTTCATTTAAGCATCACCCCTTGTGACCGAAAAATCAATTACTCCCCATTCGGATTCAGGTCTCTTATCACCTTTCTAGCACGCTATTTGAAAAGGGGGTGGTTCCTTGAAAGGCGCTACCTTGGGATCTCATCCTGCAAGGTTCTGAGTACCTTCGGCTCCCACTGAAATCTAATTCTGTAGGCCACTGTCAGCTGCTCTGGTTGCTGGATTCCAAGACTATGCTTGTGTTTGTAATCACATAACACCAGAGCAAGAGCACTTTTTAGTGAAGATCTCCCAAGCTGCACTTCTTTCCCTGGGATGGTTCATTTTTCTCAGGCAGCCTAGTGTTCTCCGTCACCAGAATAGCCCTGTTTTACTGATTTCTCCCCTTCCCCATTTTTGACAGTCCACTACTAATAACCCTAGGACACAGGCTATTTCTTTAATTGTATCACTCTTGGGAAATCATGGGAAACTGGCAGCAAAATGTTCCTCTGAATATGGCTTGTGTGCTGGAAATGCCTTTGAATTTATGACTTTTCTTTTCCATATGAGGGTGTCCCTAGAGGGGCGCTAATCCTCGCATTGATTTTTATCAGGACTTTCTGAACAGGTGGTGAATCAAAGCTCACTGCTTTATTGAATATACATCTGTTCACGACAATTGTGTTAAGCCAAATTTAGAAACCGGAGTCTTCTACATCCCTATGTTTTGTATCTACCTCACTATGATTTCTTTGATTTCCTGTGCTTTAGTGTGGTGTAAAATGTCAGAGGTGATATGTAGATAAAAATATATATATATACAAATATATATTTTTTGCTTTGCAATAAAGCTTAAAGCTATAACACAGAATATTCATAAAATGTCATAATATGTATTGTGCTCTCCTTTCTTAGTTGTAAAATCCTGTCTGGATCCTATTTTCCTATACACTAGAGTCATATGGGCGTGTTCATTATTCAGCGGGTTATTACTTTTTTATTTAAGGATAATTTTAGACATGTCAAACAGACACCAGAATTCTCAGATTGTTCTTGGTTTTTCAAAGGTGCTTTCTTTGCAGCCGTGAAATTGAAAGGAAATGATTTTGCAATCCTGATCTTCCAGTTAAATGGTCTGTTCTTAGGACACTGGTTTTCTGGGGGCTAAGTGGGGGGGAAGATGGGGATAGCTGAAGCAAGAGAGGAAATAATTGTTCATACATGTGGTTATATATTTTTACCTTCTGTTTTCTTCCCTTTTCACTAATTTACCCAAATGAAGTAAGGTGTATTAATGAATTTGCAGACCACAGTCAATGTTCAGATATACTGTAGCATCCCAGGCAGCAACATCAGTTTGAATGTTTCAACCTGGAAAGCCTTCTTGTTTATCGGGTCATACTGTAAATTACATTTTTGCCCTTCAAAGTCTGTCACGGAAGGGAAAACCTCGTCCTCTCCCTGAAAACTGTATGTGGATTTATTTTGCATTGTTTTACAAAAGCTTTTCCCCTCCCATTAATTAACAGAGTCAGAGAGGAGTAGCCAGCAAGGCTAAAATGAGCAAGATCTCGCTCAACATGCTGACTGAGTACCGTACCCGTTGATGTCATTGGACTTGCTGGATGGATGGCAACTCTCATTTGTGTGTTCCTAACATAACCTGGCCAAACATGAAATATAAAACTCTGATCCTGATGTCCATGGCAAAGCTCTCTTTGTGCCCAACCACTGCTCTGTCATCCATTCAGCTCACTTAAGTAGTCCCAGTGAAATTAATACTACGAGCATAGACAGCTACATAATTCTAACCACTGGGACTATGTGAACCAACGAGGAATACTCACATGAGAGTGCTTTCTGTATCAAACCCATTGACTTCCCTGAGAGGAGAATTAGACTTCTAAAATTAATTCCAATGCCTTTAGAGCAGTCCATTCATGAGGTGCTATTTATCTCCACCGCTTTGCCAAACTGAAGGGAATGGTAAACATACAAAATAGTTATTGGCTTGGATATAATGTTGCATCTCTGGGGAAGATGCAAATATTTGATTGGGCTTAAGTTCCAATATGCTTATGGGTGGGGGAGGGAACAGCCATGCTATTATATGAAAGCTAGATGTGAGTGAATTTGACTATAAGAATGAAAAGGTTTTTAGCGGGGACTTGTCTACACGTTGCCTTTATGTGTAGCAGGAGGGGTGTAAATTCTATCGTGCAACAGCGTGTTGCATGTTTGAAACAGGGCTCCATTCATTCGCACGAGGGAACCTGTAGTGAGGACTAGCAGGAGTCTGCCTTTAGTACCCAGCATGCTGGGATGCATTAGAATTTACCCCTTTACTGATGCACCCTAAACCACACTTTGGCAAGCCCTCTGGCTCACCTAAAGCACATGACGGGGTTGCAAAACTCATCACTGAGAGGCAATTTCACGAGGCCTCTTCTGCCTCTTCCTCCCTTTAACGCTCTACAAATTGTACAAGTGCTCAACAGACAGAGATACTTCGCTTCTTTCTGATCTGGTGTCTGTACCATTCTGGCTTGGTTATTGTTTGCCTGTTCCCAGCTATTTCTACTCTGTTATGGGGTCGTTTTTTTGTCTCTATGGAATGAAGTACAAATGTGTTCTTGACATTGTAAAGCTGCCAGAAGTACAGGTTGGAGTTGCTGTGACGGCACAGAGGGAACAATGAAAAGAAATAACAGACAGACGCTTCCAAAGTTTGTCTTTGAAGCTGAGAACTTTGTCACTCCACTGAGCTTTTGGAAGGATTTACGCTGAAATAATGAAATTTGAAGGATGATTGGGGGTTTTTTTTGAGATACCAAAAAGCACAATGACTCTTAAATTGCCAGTATTGTATTGCTGTTCCATTACTTGATTTCACTTTTCACTCAGCTATATGTTATAGTCCCAGATTTTTGGCAAGCACCATGCCGATCTATTATGTATTTGTCACAGTACAGTCGGCAGACCGAAGGGGTGGGGCTTGACTTATCTGTACGCATTAGCAAACAGATAGATCTCCTGTGACATTTTTTCTTTGTCTCCTGTAAAAATAGCACCCAGAGTCAATTTTTGCACCTCATTATGCTGGTGAAGTCCCGTTACACAAGGACTCGAGGCAGGATTTGCTTTTAACCGAATGATTAAAATCGCCTAGGCTCTGAAAGGGAATAATCTGTATTGGTTTGTATCCACTCTGCAGTGCAACTGAACAGTATGGTTGTAAGTGGAGAACTCGCCCCTCTGGAGTCCTTGTGTGACCAATTCCATCCCAAAGATAAATGTAGCATGAGGCCAGATTCATCCCTTGTGTAACTGAAGGGCGGCAGTGGGTAAAATGTGCCCGCAAGATGGTCAAAAAGGTTGGTAGAGGGTATGATGCACTAAGAAATTCAGAATGTTGTCTCCCGCTTTGTCTTATTAACACTGTCCACCTATAGCCAAACCCTGGTCCCTTTGCTCACGCTACTGAAATGAATGGGATTCCTTGTGTATAAGGCAGGGAGGTACTCGGTCTGTTTTATGGGACAGAAGCATTATCTTCCCTCATTTTCCTTCCAGGTTAGTTGCTGTGATCCAATTGTGTCACTTTGCTAATGGTCAGTTCTATCTTCCGGCGATAATGCCAGGTCTTGATCTCCTGTTGCAACATCGTCAGCTCCCTTTTCTTTAGTTTGGAGCTTTGGCTGGCCCTTTGGTTCTGGGTTTCAGCCAAGCTCACTGAGGATCTGTCTCTCTAGGCATTTATACCAGTGCATTTTCCAGGTTTGGTCCAAGTTGGATGACTGATCATGGGTTAGAAAGTTGTCAGGGTGTGTACCATTTTCGTTCACGGGGGTGTACTTGTGGAATTATGCCACTCACTTCCATGGAATTCACTCCCTGTCAGTGCTGTAAAGGAGTACAGAATCTGCTCCCTGATTTAATGACATTCCCAAGAGGGAGATGCAATGTAATTGGCTGGCAGTGCTTGTCTGTAAACATTATCTTTTTAGCAGGTGACAGCCCTCTGGGAAATAAGTATGTTGTATTGACGTCCCGGTTGCAGGTGGCTCATTACCCCATCTGGAGATAAGGGCGAGTCTCCCTCTTTCCCACTGCAAAGAGAGAAAGACCAGTGCACAGAGTGAGCCATCTCTGTGGAGGGCCCCTGGGAGCAGCCACGCCCGGGGAGAAGGCTTGGACTGGCTTCCGTGTTGTTGCATTTTGAGACGAAAACCAACCTCCCAGCAAGGGCGTTCAGTTTTGACCAGCTATGACGTACACCGCTAGAGCAAAGGGGTAGCAGGCCTCATGGAACCTCTGTAAAAGCAGGACAAAACAATTGAGAAATGGGAGAGCTCCTGAAGGGGGCGGAGATACGGCAGCTGCGAGCCCTCGAGATGCAGTTCAAAACAAAGTGGCATTTCGGCTGCAATTCTGAGATCAGATGCAATTGGCGAGCACCAGCCGGGCCCTGAAATTATCAGTCAGGAGGATGCCCCAGAGCCGAGAGTGTGAATGGAGAGCCGCTGCTGCTCAGGGGAGGAGTCTGGGGTTGTTCATTTAGCTCCTTTTTTCACAGGAGAGGCACAAGCCGCAGGTTGACTCCTGGCGGGGCTGCGCCCATGGATTACAAAGCCATCCGCGCTGCCCTCCTGGCAGAAGAACCAGGAACATTTTCCTTCAGGGTTGAACAGCCTTGGACCTTCACCTAGAGAATGACCGAACAGAGGCGACTCAGTGGCTGAAGCTGGCAGGGCGGACAGGATGGACTTTATTTCGAAAGAGCTTCTATGGTCTTTGGGGACGAGCGGAGGTGTGGGTGCACCAGGGCCAGCTGTCTTCCCTGGGAGAAGCTGTCCAACGCAGAGACGACTTTATGGAGCAAAAGCTCCAGAAGAAACCACCCTGGCCACCAAAGGAGGGGCCACTGAGGAAATAGCTGAAACTTGCGGGACTGCAGCAGGACTGATCCAAAAAGAATATTCACCTGGTTTCTAGGTAGGAGTCTCCTATTGGCAAGGACCAGGGGAGATTGTCAGAAGGGCAGGTGAATGGGGCCACATACAAAATCATTGTCCCTTCCAACCTGTGGAAGTCAACCTGTGGAACTCCTTGCCAGAGGATGTTGTGAAGGCCACGACTTTAACAGGGTTCAAAAAAGAGATCGATAAATTCATGGAAGACAGGTCCATCAATGGCTATTAGCCAGGATGGGCAGGGATGGAGCCCGTCCCCTCTGTCAGAAACTGGAACTGGATGACAGGGGAGGGATCACTTGATGATTCCTTGCTCTATTCATTCGCTCTGGGGCACCTGGCATTGGCCATTGTCAGAAGACAGGACACTGGGCTAGATGGACTTATGGACTGACCCAGTATGGCTGCTCTTATGTTCTTATGTTGTTCTCCTGTTCCCGGAGTGTGATGTGGTCTTGTGGAGGGCGTGAAATCCAGAGCTTGCTGAGTGGCAGAGGAACGCATGGGTGGATTGTGCGTCTAGGACAGTGGCTAGAATCATCCCAGCAGGCTCCCATAACGTGAGGTATTGCTACAGACACTGCTTGATGTAGCCTGAGCTCCTTTATATGGCAGAGTCTGTGCCAGCCACCTGCACTCACAGGGACACCTGGGCTGATCGCCTTGCTAATGGGGTAAGGAGCTGGCTCCGTTTGGGCCTGCCCCACATCTAGCTGAAGGAAGGGACACCCACAATACCAGCAAGGGGTGCTGCAGGGGCTACACAGCCTAACAGGAATAGCCACATCGTCATTGGTTTATTTCAGCAAACCCCTTTGTGAACATGCGCTATTCACTTATCTGACATTCATCCTGTGGTACTTCCTATTGGCCAACTCAGCAGGCGGTAGGTGCTGTACAAATAAAATTACTGTCAGTCCCTGTCGCAGTAGCTTACACGCTAAAGGACAAGGCGTACAGTGATAGCTAAACAAGGAGGCTGGGGGAGGGAAGACAGTGGCAGCACAACAAACAGGATGTGCATGGTTTGTAGCCAGCCGGGAGCAGTGATCACAGCTCGCTACCTGCCTCACCATTATTAGGCAGCAGTTTTCTGCCTGCATTATGCCAAGGGTGAGCCTGGAAGAGGAACATGAAGTAGGGTAAGGTGATGGCTTTACAGACTGTGACTCGCAGCTGCTCCGACTTGAGAAAGGTGGAAGAAAGCAAGAAAATACCCGTCAAGGAAGTGGACAGTCCGACAACGGAGGCAGGGCTCATTGGCAGAGAAACGGTGGGGGTGAAAGCATGAGGGACCCACGTGAAAAGAGCATCGGCACTGACAGACTGGATGAAACCCCCCCCCTCCAGCTGATCCAGTCTCCGGTCTTTGACCAGATGCTTCCAAGAAAGATGTAAGAAGCCCACAATTGACAGATGTGGGACACAAGGGAGGTCTCACCCTTGTCTTAATTGTCTCAGAGGGGTAGCTGTGTTAATCTATATCTTTAAAAACGTGTAGTCTTGTAGCACCTTAGAAACTAACAAAAATATATAGTTAGTATCGTGAGCTTTCGTGGGCAAAACCCACTTCTTCAGATGAGATGATGTTGTTTCCTTGTCTTAACTGTTAGAGGCTCGCTTGAGCCCTGTTGCGTGATGTTCCATGCTCCTTCCAGAGCTTTTGCAAGCATTAGTTTCAATGAACTCAAGCTATTCCGGATATAAATATCCAGTCCCAGTTTCTTAGCTTCGGCGACTTTCCACAGCAGTGGATTCTGCTCATTCCCGTCAGCACTAAGATGACTTATGTGCATCAGGAAGTCAAACTGGTCAGGCACTACTGTGATACTGACAAGTCCAATGTCACTGTCCAAGCCGAATTAACAAAGCGCTGATGTGGAGGGAAAGAAATGAAATGCTCAGGATGGTTTGTTCTACTCCTCTCGTAGGCTGTGTCCATGCCTGGCAAGGATGCCGTCGGGATTAGATAATGTTTGAAAGATGCTTTGAGGAGGTGGAGGACTCTGGCCGTGTTTGGGATCACTGGGGCTGACCCTACTGTCGTTGGCATCAGTGAAAGTTTGGCCAGATGCCGATCTGTGTCGCTTTGTAAGCAATGGTCCGATGGTCAGTGACATGCCAGGATGAGCTAGGTGAATCGGAATCGAATCCATTTAACACACGAAGAAATTGCTTTTTCGATAGCATCTTCCCTTGATGTCATGGCTCCAGTGTCAACAAACATTCTTGACCATTCAATCTTGAATGTATAGACACGAGGTCTATTTAAAATCCTTAGGGCCTGGTCCCCCTGAAGTCCCTCAGTGCTTTGCCTGCAGGAAGGACACTGGGATTTACCACTGAGGTGAACAAGCAGAGTATTTTCTTGCAATATGAGGTATTGACACATTTTTCCATTTCTAATCTGTGATCCCTTTTCAGTGATTCCTCCCGACACACACAGGGTCAGATCCTGCAGCCCCTTCTAATGCACAGCTCCTGCCAAGGCCAATCCTGCCAGGTGACAACAGGGCCGGCCCGAGCCATTCTTGAGCCTTGGGCAGCCGGCGCGCGGCGCATGCGCAGCCCCGCTCCCAGCGCACAGCACTTGATTGACGTGTACGGGGCGCCGCCCCCCCCAGGTGCGCGGCGCATGTGCGGCCCCGCCCCCGGGCATGCAGCACATGCGTGGCCCCACCCCTGGGCGGCAACCTATGGGGGGCGCCTGATGCGGTGCCCCTTACCACTTCAATCAGGCGTCCCCCATAGGTTGGCGCCCCGGGCAGCTGCCTGACTAGCCCCCCCATCAATCTCGCCCTGGGTGACAAGTACCCCTATAAAGTCCAGAATGGCTTCATAGCCTATTGAGGTCTCTGGGAGCTGAAGGTGTTCAGCACCTTCCTGGATCAGGCCCAGACTTTGTGGGCCGTATCCCTTTCCCTGCTTGCAGCTGAGAATCCCAGAGAGAGGCAGGGTTTTAACAGAGGGCAAACTTCAGCCCTGTGGCAGCTTCAAAGTCCTGGGTGGCTTGTAGTCCTGTAAAACATGCAGTGTTCCTTCAACCACCCACAGGACAGTGCAGAGCCTGTTCGTTTCAGCAAGCAGGGTTTTCCTGCATCAGTTCTTTGAAATTAATAGATGGCAGGTTTAAAACAAATAAAAGGAAGTTCTTCTTCACACAGTGCAGTCAACCTGTGGAACTCCTTGCCAGAGGATGTGGTGAAGGCTAGGGCTTTAACAGGGTTCAAAAAAGAGCTAGATAGATTCATGGAGGTTAGGTCCATCAATGGCTATTAGCCAGGGTGGATAGGAATGGTGTCCCTAGCCTCTGTTTGTAAATGGGTGACAGGAGAGGAATCATGTGAGGATTACCTGTTGTGTTCCCATCCTCTGGGGCATCTGGCATTGGCCACTTTTGGCAGACAGGACACTGGGCTAGATGGACCTTTGGTCTGATCCAGTCTGGCCGTTCTGATGTTCTTATGTTTCAGTTGGGGGTAGGTTTCCTCTCCCCACCTGTCTGGGATTCACTTGGAGTTTCAAGTTCAGATGACACCGCTGCATTTTAAGTATAGCTGAGACAAAACTGCTGAGCTCTGCCATCCATGCAAAACTACTTAGTCCTCTCTGAAATCCCTCCTTGGCACTGGGGATCACTGGAAAGCCAGCTTTCAGCTCTCGAACCTCCAGCCCCAGCTGCGTGGTAATGTTTGCCCATCATC
Organism: Pelochelys cantorii; assembly: GCA_032595735.1. NCBI lineage: Eukaryota > Metazoa > Chordata > Testudines > Trionychidae > Pelochelys > Pelochelys cantorii. The sequence continues at coordinate 5,351,888 of CM064328.1, forward strand.
GAATCCTAGGGCTGGCAGAAACCTCAGGAGTCATCAAGTCCAGCCCCCTGCCCAAAGCAGGACTAACCCCAGCTCAATCATCCCATCCAGGGCTTTGTCAAGCCAGGACTTAAAACCCTCGTGGACGAACTTGTCCAAGCTTTGGGCTTCCAATCAAAAAAGAAGAGAATATTGGCTGGTGGCAGATTTTGGTGATAAAGAGGGGCTATGCAGCGCCACACGTCCTGTGAGACCTCTTGGGTTCCTAAACCACCTGGGCATGATGAGAGACTGTAATATTAGCACACGGCAGGCCCAGATGTGGGAAGTCAGTGGGAGTTTTAGAACCGACTTCCGTGGCTCAAGGCTGCAGGGGTGAGTTGTTAACGCAACAAGAGGAGCCATTACCGTGCAGTTATTGTTCGCTTTAAGGGGGACTGCATAGCTAAAACCCACCCAGCCTCTATTTTCTCTCTCCTTTTTGGATAAACAGCACCCAGTGGCTCTTCCCTGTCAGCACAGAAAATCCCTGTGGGTTTCAGCCGTAGCTTAACATCTTATTAAGCCAACATCAAAGGTCTGTTGGAGGCATCACTACATAGTCACTTGTTGCAAGGGACAATCCTGGAGCTCTTAAAGGCTACCTGGCCTACAGGTGTGAAATGTATTTTTCCTTTTTCCAGTGTTATTCAATGGAACACATCCTCCAGAGCAGGAAATATTCTGCAGAGACAGGGGGTGGGGAGCGGGAATCAAGGACTGTAGTGTTTTGAATTAGGTGAATTTAATGTCTGTAGATGATACTGATTTGTCAAGACTGGAAACTGAAGAACTGTTTTGACCTACTAATCAGACATTGTATGGGCAATGTAAGATTTCTTCCAATATACTCGGTCCCTCATCCAGTGGAGCCATGTATTGGGGTCATTAAATAGATCCATTTCCGTGGTGATTCAGCTCCTCCGACAACTTCAACAAGGTGCTGATCACAAGTTGCAATTTTTTAGATGAGCGAGGCGGCCGTTGGGACTAAGACTGCCCACTTATTTCACCCAGACCAGCCAACTTGGGTCATGGTGTTGTCAGGATGATTTCTCTAGACTTTGTCACCAGCTGAAAATCAGCAGTACAATAGGGTCTGCTCAGAGGGTGTTCTTTATCATCTGTCTCCTCACCAGGACCTAATTAACGCTGGAATTGTTCTGCCCAGTGCCGGCTGTGTCAGGGACCTTGAACAGAATGGAATTGTGATACCAAATTCGGATTTGGAAACAATTTGGCAATTTTGGATTTGGATAAAAGCTTGTGAATTTGATAGAGGAAAGGTTTGATCTTCTCTCCATATCACATGGACTCTTGTGTCTACCAGAGACATGGAGTATGGATAGATCTGAAGAATGTCATACCACTACTGCCAATGATCTTGTGCATTTTTTCCTATGAATCTGCGGCTTCGTCGTTGGAACAAAGCCATGCCTTTTCCCAGGACTCATGATCAGCCTTAATTAACCCACATCAAAACCATTTCTACAAATTAGTAATGGGTAACCAAAATTACAAAAGGCCTTGAACCAACATAGGACATCTCTGTCTTTTTGCACAATGGGCAAAAATATTAGTTAAAATAAAGACACGCAAAAGTTCAAGGGTCATCAAAGTGATACTAGGTCAACCATCCTTAATAGGGGTGGGGAATGTTCCTACAAATATAGTGAAGGCTGATTGATGGAAGAGGACACTGAAGTAGCCTACCCCAAAAAGCCAGGACAACAGCACCGCAAGCTTCTCCCACATGGCACTGCTGATGTATCTCAACCTTGACCTGGAGGGACCCTCATTGCCATGGCCTATTCATTTCTTGGCTGAAATTCCCAACAAGGGTTTGACTTAAAGGCAGCTATGGCTTTGATCCTTGTGATGTGGCTGTCTGTCCTCTAGGAGCTGGAGAAAGGCCAATATATCATTTCACAAAACCAACGGTGACAGCAACGTGAAGTTGCCACTGACATGGTGACCGGTAGATGAAAGATCCTATGGGAACAGCCCTCAAAGCCACCCAGTTCCCTCTTGATTTCCCCTCCCCCTCAGTGCAAAACAAAGGAAAGTAGTGGAGTCTTCTCTCACTTTGAACTGGAGTAACTAATTTTTGACAGCTAGTTAGATGATCTGGCAGAGCATGTGCTAAGAGAGCAATGTAAGCATAACCTGCTATTTTAGTAAGTAAAATATCTTCCTTAGCATTTGTACATCCCTGATCATCATGGTAGCTAGGTGCCACACTACACTGTAGCCAAGCACTAAATGATAAACTTGAGGGAAGTTCATACACTGCTGTTTATATAGGCAATAAGTAGTCTGGTGGCACCTTAAAGACTAACAAAATATAGCAAGAGTATCATGAACTTCTGGGGGCAAACCCCATTTCCTCAGATGAGATGATCACAAGGGCGTTTGACAGCACTGGCTGTAAACAGGGTGTACTTTATTTTCTTTATATTTTCCTGCTTTTCTCCCTTTTTTGGGAAGCATGCATGCACAGAACCTAATTTTGACTCTTTCTTCCCTGTTCAGGGCTTGAGTGGAGTTCAGTTTCTACCTTGATCACAGTTAGAAAACAGACCAAAAAAATTTCATGTCCAGCACACATCTACTTCTTGCTCCTTTAACCATTTGGCTGCTCCCCCTCCCGCCCATGCTAGCTAGATAAACATGCTTCTGTTTTGACCAAGTACTGGGCATGTCACTTTACAAGACTGGCGTTCGAATAGGTAGGCTTGTTGATAGTCTCCATTGATCCTCCATTGCTTACACACCCGAAACTAAACCCCACCTTATATTGATGTATAGAGTAAAAAATAGCTTTCTGGGCTGATGTGACAGGGGGAAACTTTTAGGTAGATAGAACATTGGAACCCAAGTTGGAATTTAGCCAGGGCATTTCATTAGCAATGGGCAAAAATATTAGTTAAAATAAAGACACGCAAAAGTTCAAGGGTCAGCAAAGTGATACTAGGTCAACCATTTTGCAAAATGTGTCTCATGGGATTTTAAGGATGGATCTCAGGTGAAAATATCATGTGAAAAAAATGGCACCTTCAAGGAGTATAGATCCCCCAAAATCACCACTCTGGGATTTTGTTTCAATACCAACTCAGAAGGAGAAGTACCACTCAATGAATCACTACCACCGCTTGCCACGTACTCCGGCCCTTCCCAGGTCTTGACCATGTCCAGTTCTACTAGACTTGTGAATTCTGGGACGTTCACGTCCCAAGGCAGCACAATTCTACAAAGCAAAGACTGACGGGGCAAATGTCTCTAACGGTGAAACCTGAGCATGTCCGGAACCAGCTCTGTCATGTAACAGTTCAAAAGTGGAGATGGACTTGAACCATGATATCCTATAGCCTGGTAGTATCAGTGGATGCATCCAATCAGCCTGTGTCCTTACTGGGACACTGATCCACTTGGCCAACAAGTCGTTCCTTCTGGGCTGTGGAAAATGAGACTTTTGAGGATAGTGTCAAGGAAACCTGCATCACCAGCAGTTCTAGGATAAGCTGTATGACCACGGGTCCTACTCCTATGTCCCCATGTCCCACACTGCACAGCTCTTTCAGATGTCTTGGTGTGTCTCTGCCTCTGAATTCTGGCCACGCCAGGCCATGTCAATGATCAGTATTCCGGAATAACCACAAAGCAGGTGGTATTCAGCTGTGGATCAGCGGAGGGCTCAGACTGCTGTCGTGAACCTCACATGTGGGATGCAACCCGGTGGTGTAGCATAGCAGGGACCCCTCCAGAAGACAGAGAAGTCACAGTGGAGTGTGCTACAGAAAGGGAGTTGCAACAAGTCCTTTCTGGCTGAAAGGAGGGAGAGCACACGCCCTTGGAGGCGGAGACAGGATTGCTCCTTGGATCATACAGAACTCTTTCAAAACGAGGTAAAGTAACGCCCTCATGAGACAGAGCAGTTTGTTTGAAAAGTGATATGGATCCAGATTTTTAACAGGGTGGTCAGGATAGCTATTTACTGGCATAGCTTATTGGACGTGCAGGGCATGTCTACACAGCAGGGCAAAAGTCAAATTAAGCTACGCAACTTCAGCTACATCAATGGTGTGGCTGACGTCAAAATTTGACTTCTGGCACTGTCTACGCAGCAGAAAGTCGAAGGAATGATACTCTTCCTTCAACTTCCCTTACTCCTCATGAAATGAGGGTTACAGGAGTCGGAGTAAGAAGTCCTCCAGCTCGACATTATTTTGAAATAATAGCTTGCTGTGTAGATGCACACTATGGTATTTCGGAATAATGTCAGTTATTCCGAAACAACACTGCTGTGTAGACATAGTTAGAGAACCACATGCAGTATAGACATGGATGATACATTGACCATCTGTAAGATGGAGTCAGCATTATTGCACTTCTTCATATAGCTCAAGTTCTTGAAAGAAGTTCAGCTTCCAACTTTTATTGGATAAAATAATAATAGAGATAGAAATGTCTAGGAGAAATATCTAGTCCAACCCTTCTCAATGGGACCTACAATTTACTTTTCCAGGGCTTTGCTTAGCCCCGTTTTAAATTATACCGGGTGTAGGACTTTCACCACTTCCCTTCTCTCAGTCTTACCAATTTGTATTGCTGGCCATCTCTTAGTAGAGGAGTGTCTCCCATGTATAATAGACTGGCAATAAAGAAGTCCTGGGTGGACTTCATGGAGGCTCTAGTTGTTCAACTTGATTGGCTTATGCTTGCTGGATACTGCATCCAGATAAGGAAAGGAACAAATGGAGACCGTGAAACAAGTGGATTATATACCTGGACACTAGGATGAGACTTAAAGCATCAAACAATGACCAAATGATGGTCACCAAACGATGACCAAAGCTCTCTGTCATCATCAGTGGCATAGACCATGAGCAGCAGGCTCATACTGTATACTTATCATGGATGGACAGCACGTTGGACACACAATTCAAATAAAATCAGGGGTGTCATTCCTATCCAGCTAGCAATTTACCATGCAGATCTTACGGATCCTGAGCTGCCAAAGCCATCAAATGGACATCTCTGTTATACACCAAGCATAGACGCTGATGTATGTTGGTTGCCACCATCTTACTAGCCAGTGCAACCAAGCACATGCCGTTTGCATTATTCCTTTCAGTACCAGGGTAAAGAACAACCCTTTCCATGGGCCAGGATGGTAGCTGACAATTACAGATAACGAGAGGACGTTGCTGCACTTCACTTGAACCTAACCACCTCCGCTCTACCAGCCAGGGCTCATTCATGTGCACATCTACTACTGTGATATACGCCATCATGTGCCAGCAATGCCCCTCTGCCATGGATATCAGACAAACCAGACTGCCTCTATGCAAATGAATACATGGACCCAAATCAGACATTAAGAATGGCAACATCCGAAAGCCAGTGGGGAGCCCTTTAACCCCTGGGCACACCGTTTCGGACTTACAAGCTGCCATTCTCAGACAGAAAAACTTCAAAAACAGACTGAAGAGAGAAATTTCTGTGCTGGAATTCCTATGCAAATTTGACGCCATGAACCAGGGTCTAAACAAACACATGGAGTGGTTCTCGCATTGCACTAGGTAATTTCCCATTCAAGTGCTCTCAACTTCTCATCACGTTTGGAGATGAGCCACATCTACCTTGATTTAATTAGCACTGACATCACCGTCCCATCTCTGTACCCTTTTTCCCCCTTTCTTTCTCTTCTTTCTTTCTTTTTCTCTTCAGCATCAAAGGCCTTGTCAATACTGGCATATTTTGTTTCCAAAACCTACCTTTTGGTGACAAAACAGTGAGAGCATTTATACTGCAATGTGACTTTTGTGAGGAAAAACACCCAGTTTGGCAACATAAAACTTCCACCCCTGTGAGAGACTTTTACCTTTCCCTCTCCGTTTATTGTGGACAAAGAGCCAGTGTGGACTACACAATGCCTGCCCTGATGGCTCTGCTCAGTGTTCTGTAATCTCTGCTGCCCTGCAGGCCGGTGCCCCTCCCCTTTCAAAGCTCCAGGAAGTAACTGACAGTCAGTGAGCTGCTGCAGGGGGAGGGCTGGAGAGACAGCTGTGCTGCTTTGACATTCCTCAGCACGGAGAGCTCACAAAGCTATGAGGGAATCCCAAGAAGTACAGGGATCAGCTCCACCTTCCCACAACTCTGCACTGCGGGATGCTTACCCACATTGCTCTGCTCTATCTGTCGACAGAGTGCTAGCAATGTGGTCATGAAATGTCAGCAGTGGTTTGACTAGGTTTTCACTTTTGGCGACTTTTGCATGTCAGCAGAACTTTTGTGGCTAAACCTTCCCGGTGTAGACATAGCCTGAAGAAGTGAGTTGTAGCTCATGAAAGCTTATGCCCTAATATCCTAATACATGTGTTAGTCTATAAAGTGCCACCGGACTCCTTGTTGTTCTTGCTGAAACAGACTAATACGGCTACCCCTCTGGAGCCTGTCACTTGAACATTTATTTAGAATTACAAGCTTTTGGGAGAAGCAGGGCAGGGACGTAAGGTGGGACCCAGGACTCAGAGTTGTCTGGAGATGCAGATCAGGTAGGAGATCAGTACGAGGGTTTTGTCAGCTGAGTTGCATAAGCGTACAATCTTGAGACAAACTCTTCCCTCTTGTGTTTGACTCTAGCCAGAAAACTGTCCCCCTCTCATCTTCACGAGGGATACATTTGCTTCCACGTGTCAGACTAAAATCAAAGAGAGGAAAAGAAGAAAGGAAGAGATTAGAAATTTGAACCAAGTGCCTCTGAGACCTTTCTTTCTTGAAACACTGATGTGTAGTCCAGAAACATTCAATGTCATTTAGCCTCCAAATGGGAACTCATTTGGAACAGAAATGCAGATGTGGTTCCCAAACTCTCACACCGTTTCGATAGAGAATGAATTTTCCAGTTAAGGCTCTGATTCTGATTCCGCCCTACCTGAGCGGCCTTTATGCCCTTGTTCATAGTGCTGGATGCCCTTCACCTCAGCAGGATTATCTGCAAGAGTAAAGAGAATGTGGGTAAGCAAAGGCTGGAAGATGAGGTCATAAAAGTATTACATTCCTGTCACCTGGAGTTCTTCTTCAAGCCTGTGTTTTAGGTGGGTATCACTCCTCTGGAGTACTTTGCTTTGGGCTGCAATTTGATCTCCAGGATTTCAGCCAAGGATCTTTGCGTTTTTGCCGTTTGCTGTTTTTTTTCATTAGTTAAACATCAAGGCTATGTCTACAGGCTTCTTGTGCCGTTCTTGTGCAAAAACTTGTGGAGTGTCCACACTACAAGCTCATTCTTGTGCAAGAAAGTTTACAGTAGATCGTCAGAAGAGAGGGCTTTTTGCGCAAGAGTTATTCCTCTCCCCACGAGGAATAAGCCTTTTTGTGCAAGAGCTGTTGTGCAAAAAGGCGAGTGTGGACGGGAACAGGGGTTTCTGGCACAAGAAACCCCTATGGCTAAAATGGCCATCAGAGCTTTCTTGCGCAAGAGAGCGTCCACACTGCCATGGACGCTCTTGCGCAAAAGAACATCTCTTGCACAAAAGCACATGGCAATGTGGACGCCTCTTGTGCAAGAACTTTTGCGCAAGAACTCTTGCACAAAAAGTTCTTGCGCAAGAAGCCTGCAGTGTAGACATAGCCCAATTTAGTTATTAAGTAATACTGCGTTTAAAAATATTAGCAGTTGTGGCTACTTTTGAATGGCTTGTTTAGCTCAGAAAGGCCAGGGGTTTTCAAAGCTAAGTGCAATCGGCCATTAGCCCTCCAATGGATTTTATACGTCTTAAATAAAATAATATGAATCGTCCACAAATTAAACTTTAAACATAACTTCCATAGCCATACCGGGAGCGTTTTCTAATTTCACTTTTCATGTTGCTTAATGGCATTTCATTCTATGCATTGAAGAGCCGTCAACGCCGGCATGTGCCAAGCAGCTGGTTTGGGTTTTGTTTTGGGTTTGTTTGGGTTTTTTTTCATGGAGCAGGCAATGTGAAACAGCAAGTGCACCGTTTGGGTTCACGGCATAGAACGTACTAACAATTGCCAATCCAAGCCGCAGGAATTGATTCACAAGAAAATCAGGGCAGAAGAGGAAATTCAAATGGTGCGATGCTCTTCCCGCCCCCCCCCCCCACTCCCGCCCTTGGCACACTGCTCAGAGAGGGGAGCAGAGATGACCCTGTGCACCTGCCATGGGGATATCCCTCCATGGGGTGCAGTCTGCATGGGGAGCAGCTCTAGAATCACCAGTGCAGGGGCCAATGAGTGGACACAGCAAAGAGGCAATAATCCAGAAGTCGCTCACCGCTCTCTGATTCTTTGCCCATCCCTGGCAAGGGCAGCCTGAAGAGTGCACCCGCCAACCAAAGCTGGTTCACCAAGTTTCACATGCATCTGAGACCTCGTATGGAATGTCGGAGGCCAGAAATCTTCTCTTTGGCACAAAGAGAGAGTGAATGTTTGCAGGCTGTGGCAGGGAGCATATAGACTCCTTGAGACTTACCTTTGTGTACCACCGTGGGCAGACAATGGTGCTTGGGATGATTGCCTATAATTTAAGAACGGACGTCAGCCCAAAGGATCTCCTAAATCTCGCCATATCTGCCGAAAGGGGGCTCTCCACTGCAGCACTATAAATCTGGCGTAACTCCATTGAAGTCAGTGGCACTAATCCAGCTTTATGTCAGTCAGCTGGCCCATAAGTTCTATGTTTCTATCTCTGTGACATGCTCCCCATGATTTGTCACTTACGCCGCACTTTGTGGGGGGGGGGGCGTTAAACCATCACATCTGCCTGGCATTATTCTGCATGCTGGGATATGCCCAGACTTGCACGTTAATTTGCTTCTCTTTTGCTTTTTTAAAAAAATTGTTGTGTTATTTTCTCCTCCACCAAATACTTGGTTATTTTATGGTGGCATTAGGTTCTTGCCTTTAGTATTGTGTCCACTGCCAAATAGTGTAAATATTTTTCAGTCCTTTTAATTCTATGCTCCCCCTGATTCCAGTGAACTGAACTCAAGAATGCCTTTCTGTAAGCACAGTTCTAGGTTCTTGGCTGCGCACAAAAGTTGGCCAAGGCGTGACAAGAAGCACAGTTGAACGCTGCAAAAGCAGTGCCCTAAAATCCACACAAGCTCCGTGGGGTGACAAACACACTCAATTCCAACACAACACAAGCTCCTGTCCTCAACTACCAACCTTTACGTTTCTCTCATGATCGGGATGGCGACCTAACTCCATTGCTTTTTATTAAGGCAAAATGTGTGCTTGTGAAATTGTGACCTTGATGTGTTCTTTTGTAAATGTTTAACTAAGGGGAAAAATGTATTTAAAACAAAACCACCATTATTGTGCTGGGTTTTTGCCTCAAATTGGTGCATACGCTTCATATCAGGGACCTACTATACATAATAAAAATCAGCTACAAGCTTCCGCTACTGTAAAACCAGATACACACCTTTTACTGTAATAGAAAACCTTGCACTGTAATGGTTACTGTTTAAAAACAAACAAGCAAACAAAACGAACCTCTTGTCAGAACTAATTTTGTATCTTTGATTATATCTGAAATTTTAACATTTTTGTATACTCACCATGACAACGAGAGAATTCGATGTGGTTAGTTTTCAGGTTCTGTTTTCGCTCTGTCTAATCCCACATGTGCATTGCTCCATGATGTCGAAGGGCAGGAGAAGGCCAAGGAAAATATAAGTCGATCACCCACTTGTCATGAGCACAACGCTGCTAAAATAAGCAAACTCCATGAAAAGCAAAGGCCTGGAGCCGTTGGCCCTGTTTCAGAGCCTGCTTAAAATTTCCACTCCCTGAGCATAAGTCCAACAAAACAAATGAGTCTTGACCATTCTCTTTTTCCAGCAGTGCTCTGTCTGCTTAGCCTAGCCAACCACATCACCCAGCAATGCACCCGGGGTCGGTAGGAAGTCTGAACCACCGAAGATACCTTTGCTACCGTGAAACTTTTTGATTTTCTTTTCTCTTTCAATAAATTGTGTTTGGAATCAGACCGCATGTTGGTAACAATTCTTTCTACTTTTAAATACCAATACACTTTGTGTGTAATGTCTCGTTTCGTAGCTAAAAGAATTTTAAATGTGAATCTGAGTTTGAGCCATTTTTTCCTTGTTGTACCATGATCGGGGAATTATTACCATTTTAATTTGACAGTAGGTTCCCCCCCTCCTTCCTTCCAATCATCATTTCATATTTTTTACAAAAGAAAAAAAAAAGAAAAAAAAAGAAAAAAAAAACAAGCAAAGGAACAAATAATCTTTTTTTCTCTCTCTAGGATGTGTAATGTTGTGTTGTCCAGATTCTGTATAAAAATATGTATATGATGTATCTGATATTTGGCAGCCGCTGGCTGTGACTTTAACCAATATAATTAACAAAGAAATGCATAATGTTGGTGTTTTAAAAAGTAAAAAAAAAAAAAACCTAGTTAAGATGTTTGTGTAAACTTGCATGGTTTAAAATGTACCTAGTGCATTGAGAAATGTTGTTGAGGTCCTAAAGTGAAAGGTTGGTTTACTTTTTGATTCTAATGGTGATTGGTTTGTTGATCAGAATATCCCCTATACTGTATGGTTTAGTTTCTTTAGCATATTTATTTATTTTTCTCAAGATCTAGCATAGTGTATCTCTCTATATGTAATACTGTTCCTTAAAACCAAGTTGTGGAAACTGCGTTTCGTCTGGCAAAAAGCTGTTTTGCATCACCGTTCGAATTCCATTGCTTTTCATTTAATTTGCTGGAAAGTCCAGGTTTGAAGCACCTCCTTCCCCTTTCAAATCGTAAACCCCGACTTGTGAAACGCTCCAGGCCAGGTTGTGATCCCAGGTAGAACCAGTGAGAGTAGAGTTATTTGGGTGTCATTGCGATTAGCATGTGGCCCAAGAGTTCCTAGATGGGAGAGATTTGGTCCCGAGATGGCAATGCTCTCTAGGAGCATGTCTACACTGGGGAGTTATTTCGAAATAACTCCCTTTATTTCGAAATAACAAGGCGAGCCTCCACACAACCAAGCCTGTTATTTCGAAATAATCACTCCTGCTTGTGAAGAGGAATTAGCTTATTTCAAAATAGTTATTTCAGGAGTGATTATTTTCGAAATAACGTATTTCGAAATAACCTGGTCGTGTAGACACAGCCAAGAAAACAGGATTTTAATTTCAGCAGCGTGTGTTTTATCAGGCTCATGCCAGGCTTGGCTGCGGGATAACGGCCCACAGTTGGCCTTCAGGTGCAGCTGTCTAACATCTCAGAAATCAATGGGGCAGTTGATAGCCTAAACTAACGCCCTCCAAAACAGTTGGACTAAATTCTGCCCCTGGTGAACAGAGACACAGATTCATTGAGTTCAATAGGACTGTGCCCCAGAGAGCAAAATTTGGCCCAATGGGATTAATGGGCAATAGACCCAAATGCTTTGTGTTCCCCGTTCAGGAGAATCACAATGCTAACGAGCGATGACGATTGTTAATATTCACCACCCAGACCTCCGTATCAAAGCCCCAATCATGTGCCAGTTCTCATTCATAGCAGCTGAACCACTGGTGAGTTTTCAAACTGTAAGCAAAAACTCCACCAGGTCCTTCCATCAGCAGTGCCAGAACCAAAGCGCAGATCTTGGCTTCGGGAAGTTTTGCCTACTCAAGAGCATCTAGATCGGGGCTAATAACAGTGGCTAAAGGATTTGTTCCTATTTGCCACCCCGTGCTTGAAAAGCCACTGGTTTTCTTACCCATAAATTAAGCATAGTAAGGGCTCCATGGGTAACACCTTTCATCCCAGAGAATCTCAAAGGGCTTTACAAACTTGCTGTATGCCATGATAGTAACATCCTGAAATGCAGCCACCTCTGGGTTGGAACCCAGCCGCTGTCACTCCGCACACAGCACCAAGTTTAGAGCAGGAAGTATAGACTACTTTAGTTAAGTCTGCAGGGGGAAATGTACAGAAAGGATTAAAAGTATCTAATTCTCTAATCATCTAATGTAGCCAGTTTACTTTTTATTTTTCACTCGTTTTGGACAAGGAAATTTAAAAAGGGCCCAACTCATTTTCTGCTTTTAGTCAGTTGCACTTCCCAGCTCTCCTGTGCTGGCACAAGGTTGGAGTGTTTGGGTTTCTACAGCGGAATGTTGGAATGTCGAAAATCTACAGCGTAATGTCGGAAATCTAAAACTAGGAAACCATTAAACAACCTCCTCTGTGTTCAATTTTTTTTTCAGTCTAAAAACATTCTTATTCATATGAGGGCAAGTTTGTGTCTCAACCAACACGTCTGCAGAGGGGGGAAAGGGTATGGAAGGCCACCCTTTACTCCCCTGCATGGACAGCCTTGTAGGTATTGGCCTGGCACAGATTTCCTCCCCCTCTGGAGCAAGTGGGGAAGCCAAATTTTAACTCTCGGTCCCCACTCCATCCCTGCTTTGCTTCGGCAGCAGAATGACATGCTGCCCAGTCAGGATAGCTGCAGTCTAGCTCTCCTCCCATCCCTTGCTCCGCTACGGGGCCCCATGGATTAATGGAATTGATTGAAAACGTAATCTTGACCCCCGGCATGAAAGGCTAGAGGGAACTCCTCTTGGAAGGATCACAACACTGCCAGCCCTGTGGTCAACACTCAGATGGGAACCAATCTGGCTTGGATGTCAATTTGTCAATGCCATTTACCTTGGGATTTGCTTCGTGGCATGTGGGATGCCTGAGAAGCTGAGGACAGCATTTGTTTCTCCACATCATTGTCCCGGGGGGACATGAGTCGCCTCCAATGGGGATGTAGATCCGGAGTTTCTGGTCCATGTAAGCCAAGGCAGGTGTAATACTGGAGTGAGAGGCAAATCAGGGATCCACTTCCAAGTCAGCTAGCTGCTGTCAGACTGATGGGTGGCTCCCAGCAGCAAAACTGCCACTGAAGACAAGAGAAGCCTGCAAGAACTTCAGGAGAAGGCCCGAAGCATTTTAGAACTTGCTGCTCCGGACGGACTCTGATCTCCTCGGAGGCTTCTATGTTCTGGGGATTGTTCCAGTAGAGGGTCCAACCTCCCAACGAATAGCCCTGTTCAGTTCGAAAGAGTTTATTCTTCTCATGCTGCAGCTTGGGACGTACTATCTTGAGGGCTGCTCATGCCAGAGGCCCTGTGCATGGCCCAGACACAGCAGTGATCTCCTTTAAAGAGTAGAAAAAGTCATGCCATGGACCCCAGGACAGGGGCGAACCGCCCCTTTCTGTGCAAATACAGTTTAGCTGTTATGCTCTTTAGGGCTCCTGGTCTTGCTGTAGGGTGTAGGTTTGCCATGGACTCCATCAGGAGGCGGACTGGACACAATCTCAACATTCGAAGACTGAGGGTAAGATTTTTCAAAGAGATTTAGATACCGAAAGATGCACATAGGGGCCGAGTCAGCTTAAACAAACAGGCGTTGGGCAACGGGGTGCATTTGGAAATCTCACAAGGTGCCGTGGCATTGGCAGGCACCTGAACGCCATGGAACTTCTGGCCAATAGTCGAGGATCAGCATCCCAAGTATTTAGTCCTCTCACAACGTGGTATAATCTCTCAGGAGATCTCCTCCCAACGTAGTCTGGTGTGGGACCGGTTAGTCCGTCCTGCCACTGCTCGGTCCAGCCACACCATGTGCGCATTCCTTGGATGTCACTGATTTACTCGGGCTGCTGAGCAGGGCCAGCCCGCTCCTGCAGAAAGAAGTCAATCTCCTCGCCCCTTCCCGACAGCCCGACCGACGCAAGGTCTCGGCTCCGTTCCAAGTCCCTGTTAAAAAGCGACTGTCGGTTCATTCTCCAGCTAGTCTGCGCCATTGGGCAATTCAGCATGTACAGCGTGCCACTGGGATGGCTCTCTGCAAGCACAGACACGTCCCTCCCCTTCGCCCAAGAAAGGCACCAAGGGTAAAGCACGTACCAAGGCCTCTTCTTTTCTTCCTTTCATGGAAATCCCCGTGGACATTCTGCAAAGGCCCAGAGGAAGCCGAGATCACGCAGGAGGGAGTTGTGGAGTTATGCAGGATTTTTATGCGACTGTTTCATTTCCTACGCAATAAAAACTAAAGACCTTATTATAGCAAACCCTGCATCCGGTGCTACCTCTACAACGTTCCCAGTGGAACCAGCTCTCCTGCGACTCCTCTGATTGGTTGCACTTTGCAAAACATTTGCAGCGGGAAATGCCTCCGGTGGGCCATTTGCAGCAAGGAGTGGAGACTCTCTCCCCGGCCCCATTCCACGTGGCTTTCCCTGCTCTTTTTTTTTTAAATACATTTCAGAGAGGTGGGGGGGATTGAAGGGTTGTTGAGAGAGGGGACAGCTAGTGTGGCTGGTGTTGTCCATAGGATTATGTGACGCTGACGGCAGAGGGTTGAGCGACCAAGCTTTGGAGTTCAGTAAACTCTTGTATGTCTACACTGGCAGCCTCTTCCCGAAGAACAGCCGTTCTTCCGCAAAAACTTGCCGGATGTCTACACTGCACGCACGTTCTTCCAGAAGTAAATTTACAGAACAGCGTTGTAAAACAGGGCTTCTTCCGGAAGAGTTAGTCCTCTCCCCATGAGGGATAAGCCCTCTTGCGCAATAGCTCTTCCACAAGAGGCCAGTGTAGACAGGCAACATGAATTTCTTGTGCAAGGAGCCCCTATGGTTAAAATGGCCATCAGAGCTTTCTTGTGGAAGAGAGCGTCTACACTGGCATGGATGCTCTTGCGCAAAAGCACATCTCTTGCGCAAAAGCACATGGCAGTGTAGACGCGCTCTTGTGGAAGAGTTTTTGCACAAGAACTCTTCCGCAAAAGAGTTCTTCCGGAAGAAGCTGCCAGTGTAGACGTAGCCTTGGTGTTGAGCAATCTCAGGCTGGAGTCAGAAAACCCCCAGGTTTGTTCAAGGTGAGCTGTTTCTTTGGTTTGCTATTGCCCATAGTTTTTCTTGATTGCCCCCTCTTTTATAAATACATTCTCCAGATCGTCTGTTGGCCAATTTCTCATGTACAGCATGACATTTAGAGGGCTCTCAGCAGCACATCTTGTGCCAACATTGCACTTCTTCCAGAAGAGCTGGATCAGAATCGTTGGATGTATCACCTCATGTGCGCTTCATCAGCACTCACACACTCGCCCCCCCCAGCCAGACATGTGTCGTCTTTTCTAGAGAGGAAGTGATGTCTAAAGGTGAGATCAGGGAAAACTGGCAACCAGGATGCCTTGATTCCGGTCCCAGCTCTTCCACTGACTTGCGGGGTGACCTTGAAACAAGCCACTTTGCCTCTCTGTGCCTCAGTTTACCCATTTGGGTATCATAATATCTACCTCACTGGGGTGTTGTGAGGCTTAATTAATTAATGTCCGTAAAGCACTTCCAGAGCCTGGGATGAAAGGTGCCATAGAAGTGCACAATATTATTATTGTCATGTTGAGATTACCTATCATATGTGTGTTAACTTTTCTTTGCACAGCTGAATGAGGAGAATACATCATGGCAAGGAGGTTTCATTTATCAGTGGTAGTTTTAATTATCTGCAAGAGCGCCCACTGTCTGCTAAACATGGGAACTGCACCCGCTCTGGATTGTTCGGTTTTGATTACACAGTCAAGCAGTGTACAATAGCAACCTCCAGCTCACTTTAAAGAAAATCAACATTCCTGATGATGTATGGCATGTATGGGTGCCAAGCAAAAGGAGACACAGTGCCCGTTAGCCTCCCAGCCAAAATAACTATCAAATGCACAATTGCGTCACCACCGTGACCAATAATTCACTGAATTGCAAAACGTATGTGTGGGCCTTGGGTATCCCATCCACCTTTTCATGGAATCATAGAGCACCAGAACTGAAAGGCACCTCGAGAGGTCATCAACTCCAGTCCCCTGCCCTCACAGCAGGATTAAGCACCATCTAGATCATCCCTGATGTCTATCCAACCTGCTCTTGAAAAATCTCAAATGATGGAAATTCCACAACCTCTTTAGGCAACTTATTCCCATGCTTAACCACCCTGACAGTTAGGAAGTTTTTCCTAATGTCCAACCTCCCTTTAGATGGCTATGAAAAGCTATTGCTTTCATATAACCTATTTTCAGATTGGCCTATAACCCTGAGGCAAGAGTCAGGAAAATCCTTTTACCAGTTACCAACCAGGATATTGTGCAGAGGAAAAGCATTTCTGAAGGAAGCAAAGAAACAACCAAACCAGCTTTGTGTTTTATTCAGAAGGCGATGCATCGAAGTACCAGCGGCCGTCTCTAGATCATACGGCACTTTGTTCTGTTGGCTCAGCCTGTCACAGGTAGCTTGACTCATAGAAATCAGGACTGGAAAAGAATGATATATTTTTTACATGACATAGCCCATCTCATTATCAAGGCAGGATTGTTCCCTTCATTGTGTTCTCTCAAGGTTTGTCTAATCTAATTTTTACTTTCTTAAGCTCAGGCACATGGACCACTCCTCTTGGGAGACTATTCCTAAGTCTAGTTAAGCCTCACCACTAGACAAGTTCTAGGGTTGCCAGATACTTTCGCAAAAAATCCCAAACATGGTGGGGAAAAAAATTGGTTGAGAAAAAAAAAAAAAGTAAAAAAAAAAGGTCGCTGCGCCTTTAAATTCCTCCGCTCCTTCCACACCCGCCAGATGTGGCAGGGGAAAAATGTCCTAGCTGGCCTTCCATCAGAGAAAAACATGTCTGGTATTTTCTGGGTTTTTTACCGGACAGAAGACGCAATTACCGGACTGACTGGGCGAAAACCGGACACCTGGCAACCCTATAGACAATGCTTCTGGTTCTCTCTAAAGCTGGGCATCATTAGGGAGGACAGATAACGGAGAAATAAAAGCTTGGCAGCTTGCCGAAGAAGGAAAGACAATTCATGGAAGACTCTCCTGGTACATCTGATTCATCTGTTTGATGTGTCCAAAGGAAAAGCTGCCCAGTTACAAGAACGGTAACAATATAGCGCTAACAGTCTCCATGTTCTGAAAGATGGAATATTACAACTCTGATTCCAGGTCTCCAAAATACACAGGGCTGGTGACTGCCAGCCTCGTTCTATGAGCTACAATAGAGCTACATCAGTTTGCTCCCGCTAAGCATCTGGCCCAGACTTTAGAAACCTAAGTGCTCTGTCATTATAAAGCTTGGCAGGATGAACAACAAAGAGTCTGATTCTGATAACTGTATTGGACCTGGTTGGGAGGCTATAGTCCTGTGGCCGAGACAAAGGCGGTATATAGTACAGGCCCTCCCAAAGATGGGTCCCTTTGCTACCATGCAGCTATGCAGTACAGGAAGAGCTTTTTAAACTCTGAAGCAGCTTATTTTGCAAGAAGGTTAATTGTCCTCAGTAAGATGAACCTCCCTGCTGGAGGAGTCACGGAGAAAACACCATCCCCGTCCTGTTTGCCTCAAATTGGGGAGGAATTGGCTGTATCCCTCTCTGGGTCCATAAAATCTTTATTGCCTTAAAAACGGCTTTTGGTTTATTCAGTGTAAGCTGCCGTCAGTGGTGTTACAGGAGCCTTGCCACACCCTGGGGCTTGCACGCTTTGGATATTGAGAAAGGAAAGTGGGAAAACTGAGCTGATTTTTTTCCCCCTTTTGATCAAATTTGAAATTTTGACTTTTTTTTTTTTGGTTGAAATACTGAATTCTGAAGCATTTCCAGCAGGCCCCTCAGCAGGACCAGTCCTAACCAACTGGCGGCCCCAGGCAACCACCGGGGAAAATTTGTCAAGAAAAAAAAAAGGGGGGGGGGCCGAAATGCGGTTGTGGCCCCTTTAATTGCTGCATGTCCCGAGTGGGCTTCCATCAGGCTCTGTCGGTGGCCCCTTGAAAATGGCGGCCCTGGGTGACCGCCCGGTTCGCCCACCCCTAAGACCAGCTCTGCCCCTCAGCATTCATACCTCTCATTGTCATACTTCGGTCCACAGAGCATGGTCCATCCCCCTCTGGGGAGAGAAAAGAACAAGAGCACACTTTGCTGGGGGGTTACAAACACATCGGCACATAGTTAGACTAACGCACACCAGAAAGCCTAGGCCAAGATCCTGATAAAGACGCTGACTGAGACTAAAATGCCCTCCGGCCAAAGCTCCTGAAGTAAAATCCACCCTGAACTTCTAAGGTGCATGGAATATGGTCCTTTCCTCACAAAGACCAGGTCTAACATGCTATTAGTGTGGACGTAGCTTTTACCAGCAAAACACCCACCAGCATCACTTATTCCAACCTCCGCCACAAGACCCGTTTTGTTGGAATATGGAGGACACTTTTGCCAGCAGAACCATGTCGGTTATAGATTGCACCTCATCTCCCCTCCTGACCAACACAGCTCTGCTAGCGGAAGTTCATAGTGTAGACATAGGTAGACTCCCAGGAGAGCCTATTTTATGTAGGAAGGAGCTGGAATAAGCTATGCGGGTAAAAGCCCAGCTTTTGCCAGTATAAACTGCATCCCTAACAGGAGAGCTTTGAGGATATGATGGGGCTACACCTGCAAAGTTCTTCTAGTTGTAGGTCTGGCCAAGGTGCCCCCAGCTTTGCTTCACATCTGGACCATGTGCTCACTAGCCTCTTCCTGGTTCCCTCTGTCAGTTTTGCTTTCCGTGCTGTTTTCTGCGCCGTCGAGACTTTTTTTTTTCATCTGTGTTAACTGTCGTCAGCTGCATCCCGTATGCTAGGCCTCTCCACCAAGCTCTTTATATGAAAGTCAGTGGCTGTCTTCCCTTGGACAATAATGAATGTATATATCGTCAGTGCAGACTATACAGAAAAAGTGACTGAGTCAAGGATACGAGGGTTTTGTAAAGCCTGTTTATTTTTTTAAATGAGTTTGAGCATTTCTATTTTACCACCATTTACGTGGTTTTGGGGAACCCAAATTGTGTCCAGATCTCATGCCAAAACAAGCCAAAAGTTGTTTGATTTCCACTTTTTCTTCCATGAACCATATTTTAAATGATACTTTCAATGTCATTTTAAATGTTTTCTTGAAACATGTACTGATGAAAAACAAAAAAAAAGTCATCTTGACAAAAGATTTATACATGAATCAGAAAGTATTTATTTCAATTTTGTACCTTTCCATTTTAATACATTATAATGTATTGACTCAAATGAGATAATATAAACAGTTCATTTTAATAAGATGGTCGTGTGTGGCTCGTTATTTTCCCCCCTTTATTCTTATCGTTTAACAACAGCGAAACACTGCCAAGTCTTATAGATACAAATTATTGGAAATTCAGAGCAGAGCTGCACATCAAACGGGATTTCAGAGCTCTAGCAGGAATGAGGGCAAATACCCTGCCCTGCGTTAGCTGAGATAAAAGGTACGTACTACAGGATGTCTACATAGCTGCTGGGAGGGTGGTTCCTAGCCCAGTTAGACAGTCTCCTTCAGTGAGGGCAGGGGACTGGACTCAATGACCTCTTGAGGTCCCCTCCAGTTCTATGCTTCTATGGTTCTGTGACAGATGCGCTAGCTCAGCTCGAACCAGAGTGCTAAGAATAGTAGTGTAGACAGAATGCCACACTTGTCTGCTTGGTCTGGGCACCCTCGTACAAATCTATTCTACCCCTGGGTATGGATTTGGGGGTTAGCCCCTGCTGCCGCCTGTAGCACACTACAGTTATTGCACTGCAGGTTGAACGTCTCTAGTCCAGAACGCTCTGGCCCGGCAACACCCATGATCCGGCATGATTTTAGTGAAACGGGTGTCCACTTATCATGGGTGTGGTCAAGTTTCCTATGGTCCCATAAAGTTTGTTTACAGCCACCAGCCATGGCGCTCGGTGTCCTGTGCTGTTATTTAGACCTAATTACCCCTAAATGTCTCCTAAGAGCCCAGTCAGCAGTGAAAGTGTTGGTAATGCTGCTAAACAATATTGACCTCCCTTGGTTTGGAAAATTCTCTCATTCGGCACCAGTCAGGTTCCCGAGGATGCCGGATTAGAGAGGTTCAACCGGTAGCTTGAGCAAATGCTATGTAGACATGTCTTTCTATTCTAGCCTTCATACAAATATCCCAAACCTCACAAAGGCCTTGCTAGACTAGGATATCGAGGGGTGATCTATTACATTCTCTGAGGGGCTGTCACCACAGAAAGAAAAACCCACTGCAGCAAGTCTCAGAGCCGGGGGCTACAGACCTGGGCTTGCAAGGCTTGTGCTATGGTGCTAAAAATAGCCCTGTGGTGGACCTTCCAGCATGAGCTGGAATTCAACCCACTCCCTGGGCATCAGAGCCCGAGCTCCAGCTAGCGTTAGAAGAGCTGTACACAGCTGGTTTGTGTTACAGAGCTAAAGCCCCACGAGGCCAGGTCTGTGGCTCCAGTTTCTGAGAGTCGAGGCCAAAGATTTAAAGGTTTAGGCAGCAGGTTTAAAACAAACAACAGGAAGTTTTTCTTCACTCAGTGCACAGTCAACCTGTGGAACTCCTTGCCAGAGGATGTGGTGAAGGCTAGAACTTTAACACGTTCCAAAAAGAGCTAGATAGATTCATGGAGGTTAGGCTATTAGCCAGAATGGGTATGAATGATTTCCCTAGCCTCTGTTTATCTTGAAGTGGGAGATCACATGAGGATTACCTGTTGTTATCCCTCCCTCTGGGGTATCTGGTATTGGCCACTGTCAGCTGACAGGATATGGGGCTGGATGAGCCTTTGGTTTGACCCAGTATGGCCGTTCTTATGTTCTAAAGGTTTTAAAACTCAGGCTAGACACAGCCTAAAACGCTCGTCAAGACGTCCAGGCAATTTTACATGTGCTAAAGGGCTGCGTTAAAGTCTAGAGGGCTATCTAGTTTAACCAGTTGAGCACATACTAAAATACAACTGCTTTGGCTTGACAAGAGTTTCTGCGTATCTCTTCAGAGCAGCATTAACTTATAGAATACAGACCAATAACTCCTCATGAAACAAGAAGGAGTCCTGTGGCGCCTTAGGGTGTGTCTACACTGCAGGGTTTAACTCAAAATAAGCTACACAAATGGAGCTATGTCAATTGCGTAACTTATTTTGAAATTGGGAGCGACTACACAGCACTTATTTCAAAACAAAGCACTCTTCCCCCGACTTCCCTTACTCCTCATACAGTGAGGGTTCCAGGAGTCAGAGGCTGTGTCTAGACTACAAAGTTCTATCGGACAAAGATACGCAAATTGTGAACCGCAATTTGCGTATCTTTTTCCGCTTTTCTTCCAAAAGAGGCTTTTCCGACAATTGGCCCATCTGCACAGGGCCAAGTGTTGGAAAAAAACCCTCTTTCAGAACTTCCCTTCTTCCTCGTAAAATGGGGTTTACAGGGATGCTGAAAAAACCCGTCTGCTTTTCTGAAATTTTTTTCAGAAAAGCAGCAGAGCTTTTCCTGAATATCTCTGGTATCCTGGAAAAGCTCTGTAGTCTAGATGTACCCAGAGTAAGAAATCTTCCCATTTGGCAGTATTTTGACATTAAGTCAAAATAACTGCCTGCTGTATAGACGCGGACTACGTTATTTTGAAATAACGCTCGTTATTTCGAAATAATGTTGCTGTGTAGATGTACCCTTAAAGACTAACAGATTTATGTGGGCATCAGCTTTGATGGTAAAAACCATTTTGTCAGATGTAGGGAGTAGAAATCACAGAGGGAGGGAAAAGGAGGACGTTACTTATGAAGTGTAGGACCAGTATTGATGAGGCCTGTCCGGTCAAGTGGGATGTGGTTCCCTCCTAGCTGTTGATGGAGAGATGGGACTAACCCTGAGAAATGCTCAGAGTGAGCCACATCCACCACTGAGAGCAGCCCCACTGAAGTAACAATTGCGTATTGGCGTCCGCACGGCACTGCACTCCCTTATGGGCATTGCTAGGACTTCTGGAGGGCACGTCCCATGCTTCTTAGCACTGCAGTGGGGGGAGCAGCTGTAGGACTTCTTTCCCAGGGAATTCTGGGAGAACTTGTTTGTGATTTCTGGGCACATGGGGGGACGTATGGGAACACATCTGCACCAGACGGGAGCTAATCTGGACCCCCTATTCCAAGAGGGTCAAGCTCCCATTCAGCTGAGGTGCAGTTTATATTCCTGACAGACCAGCCAGCTCCACTTAAAAGCATTACTGTACTCAGAGGGTTTTTTGTGTGCTCAGGGCTCAGGCTAGAGACAACACCTGAGTTAACTTTGCAGTAAAGCTAAGCCCTTCACAGGTCTTAATCAAATCAAGCTAACAACTCAATCTAACATCAGGGCTCTGTGGCCATATCTTCACTAAATGGATGATTGATGCTGCCGTGATTGTTCTTCTGGAGCTCAATGTAGTGTGTCTAGTTAAGACTCGCTAAATCGAACTCAGAGGACACCCCCATCAATGTCCGGTACTCCTACTTGTGCAAGGAGTAAGGGAAGCTGACAGGAAGGTTTGCTCCCATTGGCTTCCCACTGTAGGGACAGCAAGGAAACTCAGAACAAGGTATGTTGACTCCAGCTACATAATTAACATAGCTGGAGTTGCATATTTTGATTCGATGTTCCCTTTTAGTGTAGATCTGGCTTGTGTGCACCTGTTAGAAGTTAATCTCAAGAGCTGATAGTGCCTGAGGCCAGGGAATGTTGAATCAAGATACACAACTCCAGCTACGTTAATTACACAGCTGAAGTTGATGTACCTTGTTTCAAGTTTCCCTGTTGTCCCCACAGTGGAAGCCAACAGCAGCAAATGCTCCCATCGGCTCTCCTTACTCCTCACACAAACAGGAATACGGGACACCAGCAGGGCACTCTCTGAGTTCGATTTAGCGAGTCTTAACTAGACTCACTAAATCAAACACTGGAAGATCAACTGCATGGCCTGAGTCAGGAAAGGATGTCAGGCCAGTGTTTTCACCTGAGCTATTTTATATCTAACAAAGTCTGCAGCAGAGAGTGTGAACACTCCTTCCGAGTCTTAATTCCTGGGGAAGGCCAAATATAGAACCTCAGGGAACAATTTTCACTTGCAGGGGTCTGCAAATCCCTAAGTGGATTTTCAAGAAGAGCTGCATCCAGGTGCCTGCAAGTCCTTGGAAAGAGATCATCTCAAAACTGGCTTGGAGTGGTCTTGGCAATGGCTGGTTGCAGGTGACAAGTGAGCCAGAAAGTGACCTGTGTGCTCACATATCTGGACTGTGTTTCAGCAGGTTATTGTAGGAGAAACAGTCAGTACTACAGCAGCTCCCGGAGAATTTGATGGGGAGGATGCATTTAGCCCGGTCCCACACACTTGTTGTTATCTCACTGGCTGTCTTGCTAGCTTCAGGAACTGTAAGTCATGCTGTTAACATTCTAGAAAACCTACAACAAACTAAAGAAATGGGCTCCACATTTCTCCCAAGTCCTGTCTCTCTGCTGTTCTGAAACGTGTTAATCGCTCTTGCATATTTGATGTTTGTTTTGAATACCACAATCTCTCTGTAGGATTTGGAGAGTTAAAAGATTTTTTAAAGAAACTTTTGGACCCAGGAACGAAATTTGTTCTTTATTCTCTCGCTGTGTCTCCAAGTGCACAGGGATGCAATGGTGAGAAAAATGGAGAGGAGAAAAGTATTTCTAAATACGTCTGCCCCATTTTTGTATATCCTATGAGCATTGTTTCCTGACCATTTGAGCTGAATGAATTAATTACATTCAACATTCCTGTGGTGGGAAGAACACCTCAGCAGACCAGCACCCTGGCATTTAATTTCAAAAAGGGGAATTACACAAAAATGAGGAGGTTAGTTAAACAGAAATTAAAAGGCACAGTGACTAGAGCCAAATCCCTGCAAGCTGCATGGAAACTTCTTAAAGACACCATAATAGAGGCCCAACTTAAATGTATACCCCAAATTAAAAAACATAGCAAGAGACCTAAAAAAGAGTCACCGTGGCTTAACCACCATGTAAAAGAAGCAGTGAGGGACAAAAAGGCATCTTTTAAGAAGTGGAAGTCCAATCCTAGTGAGATAAATAGAAAGGAACATAAACACTGTCAAATCAAGTGTAAAAATGTAATAAGAAAAGCAAAAAAAGATTTTGAGGAACAGCTAGCCAAAAACTCAAAAAGAAATAACAAAATGTTTTTTAAGTACATTAGAAGCAGGAAGCCTGCTAAAAAACCTGTGGGTCCCCTAGACGATCGAACTATAAAAGGCGCAATCAAGGACGATAAAGCCATTGCGGAGAAACTAAATGATTTCTTTGCTTCAGTCTTCACGGCTGAGGACGTTGGGGAGATTCCCAAATCTGCACCGTCCTTTGTGGGTAATGAATCTGAGGAACTGTCCCGGATTGAAGTGTCATTAGAGGAGGTTTTGGAACAAATAGAAAAACTTAATGTTAACAAATCTCCGGGACCGGATGGCATTCATCCAAGGGTTCTAAAAGAACTCAAATGGGAAATTGCTGAACTATTATCTGTGGTTTGTAACCTATCCCTTAAATCGGCTTCCGTACCTAATGACTGGAAGGTAGCCAACGTGACACCAATATTTAAAAAGGGCTCTAGAGGCGATCCGGGCAATTACAGACCGGTAAGTCTAACTTCAGTACCGGGCAAATTAGTCGAAACAATAGTAAAGAATAAAATTGTGAAGCATGTAGAAGAACATAATTTGTTGGACAAAAGTCAACATGGGTTTTGTAAAGGGAAATCCTGTCTTACTAATCTATTAGAGTTCTTTGAAGGGGTTAACAAACATGCGGACAAGGGGGATCCAGTAGATATAGTATACTTAGATTTCCAGAAAGCCTTTGACAAGGTCCCTCACCAAAGGCTCTTGTGTAAATTACATGGCCATGGGATAAGAGGGAAGGTCCTTTCTTGGATTGAGAACTGGTTAAAAGACAGGAAACAAAGGGTAGGAATAAATGGTAAATTTTCAGAGTGGAGAGGGGTAACTAGTGGTGTCCCCCAAGGGTCAGTCCTCGGACCAATCCTGTTCAACTTATTCATAAATGATCTGGAGAAAGGGGTAAGCAGTGAGGTGGTAAAGTTTGCGGATGATACCAAACTGTTTAGGATAGTCAAGACAGAAGCAGACTGTAAGGGACTCCAAGAAGATCTCACCAAACTGAGTGATTGGGCAACAAAATGGCAAATGAAATTTAATGTGGATAAGTGTAAAGTAATGCACATTGGGAAAAATAACCCCAACTATACGTACAGTATGATGGGGGCTAATTTGGCTACGACAAATCAGGAAAGAGATCTTGGAGTTATCGTGGACAGTTCTCTGAAAACTTCCACACAGTGTGCAGCGGCGGTCAAAAAGGCAAATAGGATGCTAGGTATTATTAAGAAAGGGATAGAAAATAAGACCCGGAATATCTTACTGCCCCTGTATAAAACTATGGTACGCCCACATCTTGAATACTGTGTACAGATGTGGTCTCCTCACCTCAAAAAAGATATTTTGGCCTTGGAAAGGGTTCAGAAAAGGGCAACTAAATTGATTAGGGGTTTGGAACGGGTCCCATATGAGGAGAGGTTAAAGCGACTGGGACTTTTCAGTTTAGAAAAGAGGAGACTGAGGGGGGATATGATAGAGGTGTATAAAATCATGAGTGGTATGGAGAGGGCCGATAAAGAAAAGTTATTTATTAGTTCCCTAAATAGAAGAACTAGAGGACACCAAATGAAATTAATGGGTAGCAGGTTTAAAACTAATAAAAGAAAGTTCTTCTTCACACAGCGTGTAGTCAGCATGTGGAACTCCTTGCCAGAGGAGGCTGTGAAGGCTAGGACTATAACAGAGTTTAAAGAGAAGCTAGATAATTTCATGGAGGTTAGGTCCATAAAAGGCTATTAGCCAGGGGATAAAATGGTGTCCTTGGCCTCTGTTTGACAGAGGCTGGAGAGGGATGGCAGGAGACAAAGCGCTTGATCATTGTCTTCGGTCCACCCCCTCTGGGGCACCTGGTGCTGGCCACTGTCGGCAGACAGGATACTGGGCTAGATGGACCTTTGGTCTGACCCGGTACGGCCGTTCTTATGTTCTTATGTTCTTATGTAATTAATTGATTCCCCTCCTAGAAAATGTTGATGAAATTTTAAACATAAAATCATTTTTGCCAATGGTTTCCACAGAAAATGTCATGCTTTGTGGCAAAGCAATCAAAAGCTGAACACTTCCAGCTCAAATATGAAAATTTGGGGTTGCTGCAATGCCTGCTGGGAGTTGTAGTTCCAGTGTCTCATGCCCATATTCTCCTTTATGGCTCAGACTCCCTGGCCCAGCAGGCCCCTGGAAAAGGTGAGGGAGGGCAGCTCTGAGCTCCCAGAAGAGGTGGGGCCTCGGGTGGAAGGGTTGGGCCTGGGGATAGCCAGCCCTCTGTGCTGCCTGGAGCATGCCACCCGGCTCCCCAACCCATAGAGCCACACGGAGCACAGGGCTCCAGCAACGATTTAAAGGGCCGGGGGTTCTGAGTCCCTTTGAATCACCAGTCTCCAAGTCAGCTGGGCCCTTCCCTCCCTCGGCCCCCCATCGGCAGGCCTGGGAGCACCATGGCCAAGGGAACATCACCGTCACTCTGAGCACAGTGCTTTCTGAGAGCTGGGTTTGGCACAAAGTTCTTCAGATCAGCTGAAAACCCTCAGTGTTCAGGGGCTTGTTTTGCTTCCCGTTTTCTGCAAAGCAGACATCTGTTTGCAGAAACCTCAGGGGAGTCCCCAAACCCAGCTCTCTGTCGAAAACCCGTTTCTGTGGAAAAGGTTCGACCAGCTCAACGAACCGCCGCAAAACCTCCCTCTTCTTAGCCCCACAAAGCTGAGAGGAGCATAGTGTGGACCCCCACCAGCGCCCATCCCCATAGCAACACCAGCCCTTCTCCAAAGAGCCCTTCACCCCCCTGTCCAGCAGCCATAGGGCCCCCTCTGGCAAGCCCTTCACCAAAGCAGGCCCTCCTCGCCCCACAGAACCAGCCCCACCCACCCCACCAATAACCAGTTTCTCCACTCAACACTTAGCTACGCTAAACCCAGCCCTTCCTCTCCTCAGCCTCCTCCTCCATTTGCCCCTCCTCCCATGTCTTCATTCACCTGTTTCTGTTGGTTCCCTATGGGGCACCCAGCATTGGCCACTGTCAGTAGACAGGGGAGATGGGCCTTTGGTGTGACCCAGTGTGGCCATTTCTATGGGAGAGGAACAAGGTGGGTGAGGTCATTTTGATTGGTGAACAAGACAAGCTTTGGAGCTCTGGCCGGCACAGGAGAGCTGGAAAGCTGGTCTCTTTCCTCAAGAGCAGTGGGTCTAATAAAAGCTATTTCCTCACCCACCTTGTCTCGCTCGTATCTTTGTATATCTAGCCATCAGTGGTTTTCAAACAACGGGTCGCGACCCAGTCCGGAGGTGGGGAAGGTCGGGCCCTGGGTCTCGTTGCTGCAGGGTGAGCAGTACGGGAGCTAAGGCAGCTCCCTGCCTGTCCTGCACCGCCAACTGCGCTGCGCCCCAGAAGCAGCCAACAGCAGGCCCGGCTCCTAGTCAGGGGGGAGCAACAGAGCTCCATGCACAGCCCCTGCCCCGAGCACTAGCTCCACACGCACATTGTCTGGGAACCTGCTGCTGGCTGCTTCTGGGTGCAGCAAGGACTGCGGGGCCAGGAGAGGCAGGAAGCTGCCTTAACCCCCCCCCCCCCCCGCCCTCCGCTGCACCACAGTCTGGGAGCCGCTCGAGGTCAGCCCCAGCCCTGACTCACCTCCAAAGCTGAAGCCCCCCTGATGCCCTCAAAGCCGGAGCCCCCCCTACCTACCCCAAAGCTCTCCTCAGCCCCACCGCAGAGCCAACACTCCAGTCAAATCAGGCACGGCATCAACACTTTTCTTCAACTGGGGCATGAGAAAAAAAAGCTTGAAGACCGCCGCCCTAGAGGGTTGTGCCTGTCTGTGTGTCTGTCTGCGAGGCCGTTGGTTCAAGAACGTCTAAGGGCTAGGATCACCAGATTTGATATGCAGCTTCCTCTGGGCCTAACTTAAAGTACGGGCAGGGCTGGGGTGAGCCAGGACAACCAGACGCCCTGGGACAGGGACTGGTTTCCATAACATGGAAAAGGAGGGGGCTGGGGCTGTGCTGTTCGGAGGGATGAG
The DNA here is from genome assembly GCA_032595735.1 of Pelochelys cantorii. Classification (NCBI taxonomy): domain Eukaryota; kingdom Metazoa; phylum Chordata; order Testudines; family Trionychidae; genus Pelochelys; species Pelochelys cantorii. The sequence continues at coordinate 5,380,012 of CM064328.1, forward strand.
ATACTGAGAGTGGCCACTGGGGGCAGTGAGTCCTTAGGGGAGAGCTATGCTGCAGCGTGTCCACTGGGGCTCCACCATCTTGCCTGTCAGCACAGCAGGTAAGTACCCCCCCCGCATGCCAAACCTTTTCCCCCACCCCCTGCCCTTGGCCACAGCACCTGAGAGGATGAGAAAAAGGGCCCCTGGCAACTGGAAGGTGGCTGGGGGGGAGAAAAAATGCCCCTGGCAGCTGTAGCAGTTTAGGGGAAGAGAAAATGCCCCTGGGAGCTGGGGAAGGGCTGGGGGGAGACAGAGGCCCATGCCAGATGGGATCCCTCACTTGGAGCTGTGGAGCTGTTGCTGGGGTGGAGCAGGGGGCAGAGTGGAGCTGTGGCAGCGGGGAAGGTGGAGCTGTGGCTGGGGGCAGAGCAAGGAGGTGGAGCTGTGGCTGGGGGCAGAGCAAGGAGGTGGAGCTGTGGCTGGGGGCCGAGCAAGGGGGGGGGGAGCTGTGGCTGGGGCGGAGCAAGGGGGGGGGGAGCTGTGGCTGGGGGCAGAGCAGGGGGTGGAGCTGTGGCTGGGGCGGAGCAAGGGGGGAGCTGTGGCTGGGGGCCGAGCAAGGAGGTGGAGCTGTGGCTGGGGGCCGAGCAAGGGGGAGGGGGGGAGCTGTGGCTGGGGGCAGAGCAGGGGGTGGAGCTGTGGTTGGGGGCGGAGCAAGGGTGGAGCTGTGGCTGGGGGCGGAGCAAGGGGGGAGCTGTGGCTGGGGGCAGAGCAGGGGGTGGAGCTGTGGCTGGGGGCGGAGCAAGGGGGGAGCTGTGGCTGGGGGCAGAGCAGGGGGTGGAGCTGTGGCTGGGGGCCGAGCAAGGGGTGGAGCTGTGGCTGGGGGCGAGCAAGGGGGGGGGGGGAGCTGTGGCTGGGGGCAGAGCAGGGGGTGGAGCTGTGGCTGGGGGCGGAGCAAGGGGTGGAGCTGTGGCTGGGGGCGGAGCAAGGGGGGAGCTGTGGCTGGGGGCGGAGCAAGGGGGGGGGAGCTGTGGCTGGGGGCAGAGCAGGGGGTGGAGCTGTGGTTGGGGGCGGAGCAAGGGTGGAGCTGTGGCTGGGGGCGAGCAAGGGGTGGAGCTGTGGCTGGGGGCCGAGCAAGGGAGGTGGAGCTGTGGCTGGGGGCCGAGCAAGGGGGGGGGGGGAGCTGTGGCTGGGGGCAGAGCAGGGGGTGGAGCTGTGGTTGGGGGCGGAGCAAGGGGGGAGCTGTGGCTGGGGGCGAGCAAGGGGGGAGCTGTGGCTGGGGGCGGAGCAAGGGGTGGAGCTGTGGCTGGGGGCAGAGCAGGGGGTGGAGCTGTGGCTGGGGGCGAGCAGGGGGTGGAACTGTGGCTGGGGCGGAGCAAGGGGGGAGCTGTGGCTGGGGGCAGAGCAGGGGGTGGAGCTGTGGCTGGGGGCAGAGCAGGGGGTGGAACTGTGGCTGGGGCGGAGCAAGGGGGGAGCTGTGGCTGGGGGCGGAGCAAGGGGGGAGCTGTGGCTGGGGGCAGAGCAGGGGGTGGAGCTGTGGCTGGGGCGGAGCAAGGGGGGAGCTGTGGCTGGGGGCGGAGCAAGGGGGGAGCTGTGGCTGGGGGCCGAGCAAGGAGGTGGAGCTGTGGCTGGGGGCCGAGCAGGGGGGGGGGGGGGAGCTGTGGCTGGGGGCAGAGCAGGGGGTGGAGCTGTGGTTGGGGGCGGAGCAAGGGGGGAGCTATGGCTGGGGGCAGAGCAGGGGGTGGAGCTGTGGCTGGGGGCAGAGCAGGGGGTGGAACTGTGGCTGGGGGCAGAGCAGGGGGTGGAGCTGTGGCTGGGGCGGAGCAAGGGTGGAGCTGTGGCTGGGGGCAGAGCAGGGGGTGGAGCTGTGGCTGGGGGCGGAGCAAGGGGGGAGCTGTGGTTGGGGGCGGAGCAAGGGGGGAGCTGTGGTTGGGGGCGGAGCAAGGGTGGAGCTGTGGCTGGGGGCAGAGCAGGGGATGGAGCTGTGGCTGGGGGCAGAGCAGGGGGTGGAGCTGTGGCTGGGGCGGAGCAAGGGGGGAGCTGTGGCTGGGGGCCGAGCAAGGAGGTGGAGCTGTGGCTGGGGGCCGAGCAAGGGGGGGGGGGAGCTGTGGCTGGGGGCAGAGCAGGGGGTGGAGCTGTGGTTGGGGGCGGAGCAAGGGTGGAGCTGTGGCTGGGGGCGGAGCAAGGGGGGAGCTGTGGCTGGGGGCAGAGCAGGGGGTGGAGCTGTGGCTGGGGGCGGAGCAAGGGGGGAGCTGTGGCTGGGGGCAGAGCAGGGGGTGGAGCTGTGGCTGGGGGCGGAGCAAGGGTGGAGCTGTGGCTGGGGGCAGAGCAAGGGTGGAGCTGTGGCTGGGGGCAGAGCAGGGGGTGGAGCTGTGGCTGGGGGCGGAACAAGGGGGGAGCTGTGGCTGGGGGCAGAGCAGGGGGTGGAGCTGTGGCTGGGGCGGAGCAAGGGGGGAGCTGTGGCTGGGGGCCGAGCAAGGAGGTGGAGCTGTGGCTGGGGACCGAGCAAGGGGGGGGGGGGAGCTGTGGCTGGGGGCAGAGCAGGGGGTGGAGCTGTGGTTGGGGGCGGAGCAAGGGTGGAGCTGTGGCTGGGGGCGGAGCAAGGGGGGAGCTGTGGCTGGGGGCGGAGCAGGGGGTGGAGCTGTGGCTGGGGGCAGAGCAAGGGGGGAGCTGTGGCTGGGGGCAGAGCAGGGGGTGGAGCTGTGGCTGGGGGCGGAGCAAGGGGGGAGCTGTGGCTGGGGCGGAGCAAGGGGGGAGCTGTGGTTGGGGGCGGAGCAAGGGGGGAGCTGTGGTTGGGGGCGGAGCAAGGGTGGAGCTGTGGCTGGGGCGGAGCAAGGGGGAGCTGTGGTTGGGGGCGGAGCAAGGGGGGAGCTGTGGTTGGGGGCGGAGCAAGGGGGGAGCTGTGGCTGGGGGCAGAGCAGGGGGTGGAGCTGTGGCTGGGGGCGGAACAAGGGGGGAGCTGTGGCTGGGGGCAGAGCAGGGGGTGGAGCTGTGGCTGGGGGCAGAGCAGGGGGTGGAGCTGTGGCTGGGGCGGAGCAAGGGGGGAGCTGTGGCTGGGGGCCGAGCAAGGGGGGGGGGAGCTGTGGCTGGGGGCAGAGTAGGGGGTGGAGCTGTGGCTGGGGGCGGAGCAAGGGGGGAGCTGTGGCTGGGGGCAGAGCAGGGGGTGGAGCTGTGGCTGGGGGCAGAGCAGAGTTAAATCATCAGAAATCTAACTGCAGAACATGGTTTGATGATGCTTTTACAATGCCAGCATTTGTGGGGAATCTCACTCAGGATTTTTTATTTCTTGACGTTGGCAAGTCTGGAATAATCTCCCTGCACTGTGAATTTCTCCACAATGATGCAGACTCCCGAGCCCTATGGCAAATGCTGGTGAGGATTTGCAGGGAGACGGGACCTACTCCCCAGAAAGGGCCTCGCATGGATTCTGCAAGAGTAGCATTAATGTGTGTAGAGCTGGACTTAGCATGTGCAGGTTCGAGGAACAACAATTTTATTCAGGCTACAAAAGGATGACTGGTGTCATGGCACCTCATATGCCAGTAGATAGCGCTCTTTATAGTCACTCTCTACATGTATGTAGTGGGCAAGATGCAACTTTATGGTGGGCAAGACGCAGCCTCAGGGCCAGATTCCGCCGCCTTGCAAGGATCCTTAGGCACAGAGCAGCTCACGTCTCTTTAAACAGCTGGCTGCTCCTGGCTCTGGATAATGGGAAGATACCGGGAGGCTTGGTGCACTTGTCCCACCTCTCAACTTTCATTGGCCCATTTCCAGCCAATAGGAGCTGAGGAATTTTGCTGGGGGCAGGGCAGTGTGTGAAGCTTCCTCCCTTCCCCATGCCAGGAGCAGAGTCACATGGAGCAACCAGCCATGTGGGATGTTAGCAGACAAGCAGAGAGCCTGCCTCAGGTTCCTGCAGGGCTGCTGGCTGGGAGCTGCCTAAGTGTCTCTCGGCCAGAGCCTGTCTCTGGCACCCTACATTCTCTCTCCCCCCAACCACCTGCCCCAGGCCACCACCCCCTCCAGCCCCAGGTCACCACCCAAATCCTTTGTGCCCCCTCTCCCTACCTTCTCCAGGTCACAACACCTTCCCAGACCTTGCACCCCCCCCCCCCCACATCCCTTCCACAGGCCAGAATCCTCTCCTGCACCCACACCCCCTCCTGGAGCCCGCACCCCCATTCCCCTGCCTCAGGTCACCACCCAAACCTTCTGCACCCCATTTTCCCCCTTCTCCCAGGTCACAGCTCCCTCCCAGCCCCCTACCCCAAGCTTCCTCCTGCACCCAACCTCTGTCCCAGAGTTGCAGCCCTTGACTGCTTACCAAAATCTTGGCGTGCCCTCCTCTCATTAAAAACTATTGCTCACCCCTGCTGTAGAATATTTGAAACCCATGGGGCCTGTTTTCTGACCAGGACCAGCTATCCCGCCCCTGCAATTTATTCCTCCTGACATTTAGAATAATGTGCATGGTCAGAGACTGTTACCCAGCCAGGATCCATCCCCATGGGAACCTGAATAGAGTAGAGCTACTTCTCCTGGCCTCCCTTTGCTGACTGCCAGCTACTCCTGCTGGGGCCTTTTTGTAAGTACACCTGATGACGATTTAGATTTCCCAAGCTCTTTCTGGGACCTCTGCCTTGCACCTGGCAGAACAATCAGTGTAACAACCACCATCAGGTAGAGTCAAACCTGGGAGTGCTGGAGTTTAGTGTAGCAGCCTCTACCACTTGAGCTATAAAGGCTGGAGAGCGCCCTCATTCTTATCTCTCTGCTGTATGTGGTCTAAGTCAGTTTTTCTCGACCTTTTTTTATAAAGTACCCCTTTAAAAGAAATTATAAGTACCCCTAGTACCTACAGTTTTCAGACGCACACTTTTTTCCCACACATGTGTTTAAACAACTTAATGGTAGACGGGTGGGCGATGAAATTTTTGGATGTAAAAAGTACAAAAATAATAAAGTGCTGTAAAACTTAACACAAAAATTCAGTTTTCTCCAAATTTCAGTTTGTTGACGTACCCCCCCCCCCGACTTCTCTCAAGTACCCCTAAAGGTACTTGTACCCCTGATTGATAAACACTGGTCTAAGTGCCACTGCATGGGACACTGACCCACACTCGGTGTGTGGGTTACACCTGGTCACCCGTGTCCTAAAACATTCTGGACGCAAGCAGGCAGCAGATCAACCGCTCGCCTGCCATGGGAGTGGCGAGCCTCTCAGGCAGTAATCATAACCCACGCCCTGGGGGAGTGCTGTGCGTTGGGGGCTGGGATTCCCCACCGTGCTCTCCGTGGAAGCGAAACGTGGCCTCCAGAGAGGAGAAAGGGTCACCGAGGCGATTTTCCGGGTCACGCTTGCGGTCCTTCATTTTCATCTAATTCCAGGCTTGCGGACTTGTGAGGTGCATGGCCTGAGAGGATCTAGACCAGTGGTCCCCAACCTTTTGGGGCTGCTGGGCGCCTGGGGGTGGGGTCGTGCGTGCACCGGGCGCCTGTGGGTGGGGTCGTGCATACGCTGCATGTCCGGGGGGGGGGGCACGTGGGTGTCACGCATAGGGCCGGCTCTAGGTTTTTTACCGCCCCAAGCAAAAAACATTTTTGTCCACCCTCCCGCCCCCCGCCCGCTGCTGCAGGACAGGCACTGAGGAGGAAAGCACCCCTTTCACCTTGCAGCTCTTTGATTCCTATCACGCCCTCCAACCAAATCCAGCCTACATCTTTTCTCCCCTCCACACACATCCCCGTCCACACACATCCCGACCCCCCCTTCGCCCCCTTCGCCCCCTCACCAAACGCAGTTTCCACCTCCTCTTCCCTCCCAGGCAAACTCTACCCCTCAGTGACTTGATGCAGTCTGCCCCCACTTTTGTCCCCCACCTGATCCACCCTTTCTTTCCTCCCAGCCAAACCTGATCCCTCCCCTCCCCACCGGACCCACTCCGCTCCCCTCTCCCACTTCCCCCCACTGACCGAACTCCATCTCCTTTCCCTCTCCCCGCCAAACCCTCGTGTCCCCTCCTCCCAGCACGTGCGGAAACGTCAGAGCGCCCTGAGGGAGGGGTGAAAGTGGCCTGGGTCCCCCTGGGGATGCATGTGGACACAGCCGGGAAACATAAAGGGCAAGGCCAGGGACACCTCTCTCCCTCCCCCCCCCCCCCCAGATCTCTGAGCTGGGGCAGGCGAGGCCCCCTCCAGCGGCTCCTCACCGCCAGACCAACCAGATCAGGCTGCAAAGTAGCTCTCCCCTCCCCCCAGCCTAGGCACCTCTATTGGAATCATCCCGGCCCGGGCAGGGCCTTCCTTCTGCCCGGCCCCACCACGGCTGCAGCTCTCCCCTCCCTCCGCGACCAGCACTGTGGCAGAGAAAAGGGGGAGAGAGTCGCCCCCCATTTGCCAATGTGCGCTACCCCCCCCACACACACACACACACTCCTGCAAACTCCTTGGCCAAGGGTGCCTGCTCCGGCTGGAGGGGTCACTAGTAAGCACAAGGCAGGCGGAGAGATGACCAAAGGCACCTGGCTCGCAGCGTGGTCCCTGGCTGCAGTGACCCGGGCTGCCCCTTGCCCGGCCCCAGATCGCTCCGTGCAGCCTGCCCCGCACAGCCCGGTGCGCCCCCTGCACGTCGAGCCGCGCTGGCTAGTGCCAGTCAGAGGAGCACGAACGATCCCCGGGCGCCGGAGTCTGCTTCATGGATGGGAAGCTCCCTCGGGCATTTCCCACTCCCCGGCTGCTGTGTGCTGGGCAGCGGCAGCTGCGCCGGGAAGGCGACTGGAGCGGCGTGTGGCCAGCGCTCCTGCCGGGGCCGCCCCGCCGCAACGCCCTCTCGCGCTAACTAGAGGACGCACTTTTCTCCCTGGTGCCGAGGGAAGGCAGCGAGGTAGCCCCGGAACCATGATGTCATGGCGCCTCAGCCAATCACGGCAGGGCTGCGAGCGCGACTCGCCCCATACACCCCGCCTGCTGAGGGTGGCTCGCTGCTGGCCCATCGCGCGCTCCGCCGCCCCGCCCATTGCCTTGGGCAGCCACAGGGAGGACCGCATCAGGTGGTAAGGGTTAGGAGTTCAGGAGTTCTCCGGCCAGTGTCTCTCAGGGGCAGCTGGAATGCCGCCTCTGGCAATGTGCCGCACCAAGCACGTGCTTGGTTTGCTGGTGTCTAGAGCCGGCACTCGGCGGGCGCCATGGCGCCCGTGGGCACCGTGTTGCGGACCACTGATCTAGGGAAAGGCACAGGAAAGGGGAAAGGGTCTCTCTTTGAGAAAAGCACAGCACAGTGAGAGTAAATCCCTTGTCAAACTTCACAGGGCTCTGGGATGGGGCGCATCAACCCCGCACTGGGCCCGAAGGGGTTAACCTGGCCCAGCGGACTGAAAAGGCCCCGCCCCCAGAGCCCTGCTGGGCACGCTCCAACTGGAGCTGGGTATAAAAGCCTCTACAGCTGCTCAGTCAGGGCTGTCTGCTGCAGAGGAAGGAGGTGCTGCAGGAGTGCCCAGGGAGGAAGCATATCTGGACCAAACAGCGGTGGCCAGGCTGTGAGGGGCTGCAGCAGAAGCTGCAGGACCTGAGCGTGAGGCTGGAGAGGACTTCTGACAAGACCTGGCAGGCAGTAGCCCAGGGTGGGGAATTGCTCCCCGAGAGTGTGGTGTGTTGTGGGGGGATTCCCTGCTGAGCCACTGCTAACAGGGCCCTGGGCTGGGACTGGTGGAGAGGGAAGGCCCAGGTCTCCCTACCCTCTCTGCAGATGCCCTCATGTGGGGGAGATTTGTTCATTACATATGGGCCCTGTGGCTGTTGGGCCATACTACCCTGATCCCAGAGGGATGGTGCATGGATGCTGGGGCCGCTTTGACCCCCGGTGCACAGACTCTGGGGCTGCTGGTCTGTGTTACCCTGAACGAAGGGGAAATGTTTGGACTCTGGCTGCTAGGCCATACTGTCCTGAGCACTGGCTGCAGTACATAGACTTTGTAGCCACCCTACCCAAAATAAGAGTATGAGGGGCCACAGCAGACTTTTGCCACCCTCTCTGGCGGACGGATGAGGCTCCCCTCATCAGGCTCCCATTGTCCCCCCTCTACCAGCATTTCCAACCTTGTCCTCCTGTTTATTGTCATCTTTCCAGTTTACCTCTGGCTTTTCTTCCATGCAGACCCCAGGCATGGGGCTGCCTACCTGAGCCCATCCGCAGGCCCCTACCCTGTCCACAGTTCAGTCCCCCTTTACTCTGGCTGCCTAAAGAGAACTAAGCTGACTTAAGTTGCTTTCTATTGTTCCCTCTTCCCCTCACCTCACCTGTGTGTATCCTGGACTTGGACGATGAGTTTTTTGGAGCAGTAACTTGGTGACATTTCATGGCCTATCACATACAGGAGTTCAGACTCGATAAGTGCTGAAGGAAATGACCAGGGGCCATGCGCAGCTTGACCTGCTGCTCACAAACAGGGAGGAACTAGTAGGGGAAGTAGAGGTGGGTGGCAACCTGGGCAGCAGTGATCATGAGATGGTCGAGTTCAGGATCCTGACCAAAGGAAGAAAGGAGAGCAGCAAAATACCCACTCTGGACTCCAGAAAAGCAGACTTTACTCCCTCAGAGAACTCATGGGCAGGATCCCCTGGGATGCTCACATGAAGAGGAAAGGAGTCAAGGAGAGCTGGCAGTATTTTAAAGAAGCCTTATAGAAGGCAGAGGAAGAAATCATCCTGATGCGCAGTAAGAAAAACAAATGTGCCAGGCGACCAGATTGGCTTACAGGGGAAATCCTTGGTGAGCTTAAACACACAAAGGGAGCTTACAAGAAGTGGAAACTTGGATAGATGACTAGGGAGGAGTATAAATATATTGCTCGAGAATGCAGGGGAGCTATCAGGAAGGCGAAAGTGCAATTGGAATTGCAGCTAGCAAGGGATGTGAAGGGGAACAAGAGAGGTTTCTACAGGCGTGTTAGCAATAAGAGGGAGATCAAAGAGGGTGTGGGGCCTTTACTGGATGAGGGAGGTAACCTAGGGACAGATGATGTGGGAAAAGCTGAAGTACTCAGTGTTTTTTTTGGCCTCTGCCTTCGCAGACAAGGTCGGCTCCCAGACTGCTGCACTAGGCAACGCAGTATGGGAAGGAGGTGGGCAGCCCTCGGTGGAGAAAGAACAAGTTCAGAACTATGTAGAAAAGCTGGACATACACAAATCCATGGATACAGATTTAATGCAGCTGAGGGTACTGAGGGAGTTGGCAAATGTCATTGCGGAGCCTTTGGCCATTACCTTTGAAAACTCATGGGCTGCGTCTAGACTGGCATGATTTCGCGCAAATACTTTTAACGGAAAAGTTTTTCCGTTAAAAGTATTTGTGCAAGAGAGCGTCTATACTGGCATGTGCCTTTGCGCAAAAGAATCCTCGCCCAGTATAGACGCTCTCTTGCACAAGAAAGCTCCGATGGCCATTTTAGCCATCGGGCTTTCTTGCGCAAGAAATTAATGTTCCTGTCTACACTGGCCCTCTTGTGCAAGTATTCTTGCGCAAGAGGGCTTATGCCTGAGCAGGAGCATCAAAGTATTTGCGCAAGAAGCATTGATTTTGTACATTACAAAGTCAGTGTTCCTGCGCAAATTCTCGTGGCCAGTGTAGACAGGCGGCAAGTTTTTGCACAAAAGCAGCTGCTTTTGCACAAAATCTTGCCAGTCTAGATGCACCCATGGAGATGAGGAAATGTCCCGGATGATTGGAAAAAGGCAAATGTAGTGCCCATCTTTTAAAAAAAGGGAAGAAGGACAAGCCAGGGAACTAGAGACCGGTCAGCCTTACCTCCATCCCCAGAAAAATCATGGAGGGGATCCTCAAGGAATCCATTTTGAAGCACGTGGAAGAGGGGAAGTGATCAGGAATAGTCAACATGGATTCACCAAGGGCAAGTCATGCCTAACCAATCTGATTAGGTTATGATGAGGTAACTGGCTCTGTGGACATGGGGAGGTCACTGGATGTGATGTATCTTGACTTTAGCAAAGCTTTTGATACGATCTCCCACAGTAGTCTTGCCAGCAAGTTAAGGGAGTATGGATTGGACAAGTGGACTGTAAGGTGAATAAAAGCTGGCTAGATTGTCAGGCCCAATGGGTTGCAATCAATTGCTTGATGTGAGGTTGGGGGTCAGTTTCAAGCGGAGTGCCCCAAGGATCAGATCTAGGGACGGTTTTGTTCAACATCTTTATTAATGACCTGGATGAGGGGATGGATTGCACCCTCAGCAAGTTTGCAGATGACACTAAGCTAGGGGGAGAGGTAGATACGCTGGAGGGCAGGGATAGGGTCCAGCGTGACCTGGACAGATTAGAGGACTGGGCCAAAATAAATCTGAGGTTCAACAAGGACAAGTGCAGAGTCGTGTACTTGGGATGGAAGAATCCCAAGCATTGTTACAGTCTGGGGACCGACTGGCTAAGTAGCAGTTCAGCAGAAAAGGACCTGGGGATTCCAGTGGATGAGAAGCTGGATATGAGTCAACAGGGCGCCCTTGTTGCCAAGAAGGCTAATGGCATATTAGGGGGCATTAGGAGGAACATTTCCAGCAGATCTAGGGAAGTGATTATTCCTCTTTATTCAGCACTGGTGAGGCCACATCTGGAGTACTGCGTCCAATTCTGGGCCCCCCACTACAGAAAGGATGTGGATGCATTGGAGAGGGACCAGCAGAGAGCAACCAAAATGAAATGATTCGGGGGCTGGAGCGCATGACCTACGAGGAAAGGCTGAGGGATTTGGGCTTGTTTAGTCTGCAGAAGCGAAGAGTGAGGGGGGATTTGATAGCAGCCTTCAACTTCCTGAAGCGAGGTTCCAAAGAGGCTGGAGAGAGGCTGTTCTCAGTGGGGGGCAGATGGCAGAACAAGGAGCAATGGTCTCAAGTTGCAGTGGGGGAGGTCTAGGTTGGATATTAGGAAAAACTATTTCCCTAGGGAGGTGGGGAAGCACTGGAATGTGTTACCTAGGGTGGTGGTGGAATCTGCATCCCTAGAGATTTTTAAGTCCTGGCTGGACAAAGCCCTGGCTGGGATGATTGAGTTGGGGTTGGTCCTGCTTCCGGTAGGGGGCTGGACTCGATGACTCCTGAGGTCTCTTCCAGCCCTGGGATTCTCTGACTCTGTGACTTAACCATCCCTTCTGGCCTCAGAATCTACGAATCAGGGACCCTCCCTTCCCGACTGCTTGGAAAGGGCCTGCCACACAGCAAGCAGGCCTCATCTTCTATAAGGCTATGTCCACGCTACAAGGTTTTTGCGCAAAGACCAGCGGAGTGTCCACACCTCGTGCATTTTTGCACAAGAAAATCAGCAGGATAGAGGGCTTTTGCCGGTCGAGTTATTCCTCTTCCCATGAGGAATAACTACTTTTTGCACTACAGCTCTTGTGCAGAAAGGCAGGTGTGGATGCTCCGGAGGGGGTTTTACGCAAGAAACCCCTAGCGGCAAAAGCACATGTGCTCTGATTGGCCATTCTGTGAATGGCCATCAGGGCTTTCTTGTGCAAGAGTGTCCATGCAGTGTGGACACTCTCTTGTGCAAAAGCTTTTGCCATGCACTTTGAGGTCTGGACGTGTTTTTGTGCAAGAAGTTTTTGCGCAAGAACTCTTCCGCAAAAGGCTTCTTGTGCAAAAACCGTGCAGTGTAGACAAAGCCTAAATGGCTGATAACAACTGATACTGACACATTTCACAAAGATGGAATTATGATTCTGAAAATCAGCTGAATGACTTCATAGGTAAGTTTACCTAGCGGGATGCAAATGGCACAGCTCTGGCAAAAGCAGATGCCTAGGGCATTTGTAAAAAACCTAGGCAAGTCCTTCCCTCCCTGAAGGAGCTGGATCTAGACATTACTTTGGGAATGTGGTCCCCTGTAGTTATAGAACATTTGAAGCCTCTTTTTCTGCTCCACGCCTGAAACATAATAAAATACTTGCTAGAAATATAAAAACCCAGGAAGGATGGGAGTTTGGAGGCAAACAAACAATCCTATTTCCAAGCAGAAAGCTTTTCTAAATGCTTCAGGCCATGCTAAGTAAACACCGGTGTTTACAAGCACGATTAGTAGCCCATTTGCATTAGATGTGGATTCGAATACTTTCCCTGGTTCGTTAACTCTACAAGGAGCCAGCAAATGAAAGACGCGCCCCAGCTCCTGTTTTACAAGAAACATGTTAAATTAAAAAGTGAATGGTGTTATCAATCGAAATGTGGCCTCGCGACGGTTGGAAGGTTACCCAGGAAGAAGAGAGAGTGCGAGATGTGCTGGTACTTTGTGAATTCATTCTTTTGTTGCTTCAACTTCTATTCGGGGTGGCTAATATATTACAGCATATTGCCCTGTATCTGGGGTGGGGAATGTCCGGTACGTATTTTCTGTTTTTCTGGGATAGAAGGCCGCTTGGGACATTCTTTCCCTGGGAGTGTGGGGACTTAAAGGGGTCGTGATTCTTTTTTAGGGGTGGGGGGGTTTGGTTTTTTTCTCTCTCTCTCTCAACAGCTTTGGTTCCTGTGGGTTTTTTTTCTCCAATTTTTTTCCTGCCATGTTGGTTTCATAAAAAATACCGATCTGGCAACCCTACTGGAGCATGCTGTGGGAGGAAGCCCGAGTCTCAGTACACCTTCTCCCCCCTCCCCCCGGTCCCTCCCCGCTGCAGGGCTGTAGCATGACGGGAGCCCCAGCACCCCAAGTTGTGTGAGTGGGGGCCAGGTCAGTGAGAGGGGTTTTTGTGTGGTTTTGGGAGGGCGTTGCTTCTCAGTCAAGGGCCAGGCCTAGGGTTGTCAGATACTGTCACAAAAAATACTGAACATGGCAGGGAAAAAATTGGTTGAGGGGGGGAAAACAAAGGGGGACCAAACTTGTTGAGGGGAAAAAAAAATCAAACAAAGTCATTGTGCCTTTAAATCCCCACACTCCCCCTGCCCTCGCCACACGTGGCAGGGGAAGAATGTCCCAAACAGCCTTCTGTTCAAGAAAAGAAGAAAACACCAGACATGTAAAATGTCCAGTATTTTCTGGTTTTTTACCAGTGGCCACAAATATCGGACTGTCCGGGCCCCTATCGGACACCTGGCAACCTTAGCCAGGCCAATGAGGTTTTACTTTTTTTTCCTCTTGCTTCTCACTTGAGTACAGCCCCCGACTGATTTCTTCTGAGAGTCAGTGGCCCCCGACTGGGGGGAAAAAAAAAGTTCCCCACCCCTGCTCTACATGCTGAAATGGCTGCCCTCAGCCGAGCCTTGGATCCAGTCCGAGACACCTCACTCCTCTGGTGCTCCAGAGCAAGAGGGAGGGACAGAACTGAAGTTCAGGGTTCCCATGGGCTGGATTTACTCTTCTGGGGTTCCAGGGTTAGTGGATTTTGTGGACCCCTGCAGGCTCTGGGGTGGGAACAAAAAAGGTTTTCAGTGTGCAGGACAGGGCTGCCAGTGAGTGAGATAGGGCTGGGTCTGCAGGATATGGGCAGGAAGTGGGGTGCAGGAGGGGGTTAGGGTGTGAGGTCTGGGTGAGAGGTAGAGTGCAGGGGCAGGCTGGGAGTAGGGTACATGGCTGGGGGGAGGGGACAGAGCAAGAGAAGGTGCAGTATGTGGCCAGGAGGGAGGGTGCAGGAGCACGGTGGGAGCAGGTGTCTGGCCGGGGGAGGATGCAGGAGCAAGGGATGTATGCGACTAGTCGACTACCCAATAAGCAGATGTGGGTGGCCCTGTCTATGTTTAAAAGGCAGAGGCATAGGCAGGATAGCAAGCGGCCCACCTCCTCCTTATCGACTAATTGACGGAAATTCAATGGACTACTCAATGAGCTGATTAATTGAAATTTAACATCCCTAGTCTGGCTGGGAGGGAGGGTGCAAGAGCAAGAGGGGGTGCAGGAGCAAAGAGGTTTGAGGGGGATCTTGGCGGGGGGAGTCAGCAAGGGGGATTAGGATGCAGGCTCTGGGCATGAGGGGCGGCCCTTACCTGGCTTCGTGCCCCCGCCACTCCTAGGCACAGCCTCCTGATGCTCCCATTGGCCGCAACTCTGGCCAATGGGAGCAGTGGGAAAAGCCTCCAGATAGGGCGTGGTGTTGCTTACGCTGCCTCCCAGGGCGGGAGCACTAGGGCGTAGAGCTGCTTCCTCTGCCTGTCTCTGCAAGGCCGTCTGGCAAGAAAGGTCGGGGCTTTCTTCACCACCAGCCCTGGTACCCTCCGAGCAGGAAGTTGGAGCTGCTGCTCCAGGCTCGCAGCCGTGCCGAGGCTGGAGCGCCAGCGCCGGCTCCCCACTGCGGGAAGGAGGGGGAGCTGAGCTCAAGCCACAGACCTGGAAGGAGCCACAGTTTGAGAACCACTGATCTATAACAAAGATTGGGCTGGCCATATTATGCACTCTGGTCCAGCGGTGTGCTCCCATGGGCAGCAGAGGGTATGCTACCAGTTGAACTGGGGAGGTGTTTCCCAGACCAGGGAGACATGCTCGAGTGAACTTTCATAGCGATTGCATGCTAAAAATAAAGAGTAAAAGCCAGGGCAGCGTGAGTCATGGGAGGGGCTAGTTGCACAAGTATTTATTGTCTTGGACTCGAGGCAGGTAGCCCCTCCCACCACTTGTGCTACCATGGCTACACAATATTTTTTTTAGTGCACAAGCTTGATGAGAGCTAGCGCAAGTATGTCTCCTAAAAGTGGGACTCACACCCACTGAAATTACACCGATGTAGACAAGGCCCCTGTAATGGCCATCTGACTGGCAATAGGATATACAGCTAAAAGGTGTCTGTGTGTGCTGTATACAGTTCAAAACAGGGCGTGGTCCCTGGTGAACATCAGAGACCAAGCTGGAACTTGAGTTGTACAGAAGCCTGTTTATCTGTAGTAGTAGCTGTTTCTTCACTAAATGTCTCTTGTTTGAGAACTAGGATTCTAGATCTCAGGACAGCCAGGCACTGAGCACTTCAAAGCCTGTTAATGTCATTTCCGTCCCTGATCTCTCTGGACTGCTCTTTTCCCCGCTGCTTCACTTGGAGTGTGCTTTGGAGGGTGCAAAAATGTCAGGTTGTTACTTTGCTCTGCTGAGGAATGGGGGAGTTGAAGAGGGTTGACACCAACACAATTGTGTTAGAAAGTTTGTATTGACAAGCACTGGGCTCAGCCAACCCCTCAGCGCTCACTAACCAATCCAGCTAGCAAGATACATGGGGCAAGGTGACACTTGGCTAGGAGACAAAGAAAGAGACGTTAGCAATTAAAGAGCCAGTGAGTCTGTGCTGATTATTTTTAGCGCTCTTTTATTAGCTCAAACATTCCCAAGATGACATTATTGGATCTGTCATTTTTTACAGCTTAAAGGGCAACTACATGCTGCAAAGTGGGTTTACCTATTTCTGCCCTTTCAAAGACCTCTAAATCTAAAGTCAAGTTCTGCCTAGAATGTGAAAATCCAGCCTTCCCTTTCTGTGAACAGAACGGAGATTCTGTGAAGCGAACTTAGCGGACATTCATGATGAGTGAATAAAACAAAGTGCAGTCGAATACATTCAAATGCACCAACCCATTTCCTTTTTCATACACAATCTCTTGTTTATTGCCATTGGCTTTTGATTAGGGCTGTACAAGTAATTTGTAATGAGTAATTCATCCAATATATTCAGCACTAGGGATGTGACTGATTAACCGGTTAACTGGTAAGCATCACCCTTACTGAGGCTTTCCCATTATGGTTAACCAGCAGCCCAGCTGGTGCCTGCCCCCGTTTAAGCAGCTAACTTGTTAAACATAACATTTGACTGGTTAACTGATGAAACAGGATTTTACATCCCTACTTAGCACCTTTTTCTCCTCATTGAATATCTGGGAACAAAGCATGATTTCCAAAGACTCCTTTGGGATTCAACATGATTTAATTGTTATGGGGTGAACTTGTTTGTCTGTGTGGATTGATCACGAACAATTCTTTCTTTCTTTGATAGTAGGGTAGTGGTGAGGTATTGGTCACCTGGTATTGTCTCCGTTCCCTGATTGGATGAGCAAGCCAGCACTTCTTGTGAAAACTCTGGTATGTGCAAATGCAACGTGTGGATTTGGTGAATGCTTGTGTAAATGACTTTGGATCGCACCTTGTTCTCTCACTTCTACGTAACCCTCTTCAACACTCCTTCACTTTGACCAACTTAGGAGTCCCCAAACAGAAAATGGTACAAAGATGGTCTATGGATAAGACACTGGATTGGGCCTAAGGACCGAGGTTCAGCTCCAGTTCTGCCAGCAGCTTCCTGCCTGGCTTTGGGTAAATCACTACAGCTCCATGCCTGGGTTCTCCATCTATAAAACAATACTTGCTTCTTCCATATTCTTCATCTGTTTTGTCTATGTACATTATAATCGCTTCAGAGCAGGAACTCTTCTTGCAATGTATAGAGTAGGGATGTAATAGTGTAGTCGATTAACCCATTAACAGATAAGCAAACACTTATCAGGTAATGCTGTAGACTACACACATTTCTCCCCCTCCCGCCAGTGAGTTTTTCAGCAGGCTGGACAGCAGCCTGTCTCGCACCATGTCCGGGACCTACCCCCACTGCGGCTCTGCATTTAAAGTGTATTAGGAGCCGGGCGGGCAGGCAGCCCGGCACAATCCTGGCTCGTTCTGGGTCCAGGAGCTCAGCCCCACCCCCCTGGACAGGGGCTGCTGACACCCCATGCTATTGCCTCTGTATCAGGGCAGGGGCGGGGCTACAGGCAGCCAGTCCGCGAGGGGAGCTGGGTTTTAAACGGGCTCCCCTCATGACCAGCTGCCACCTGGCACTCTGTGCTGCTGCCTCTGATAGAGAGGTGGCAGGGGGCTCCTCAGGAGTGAGGCTGGAGCACACTGGGTGCTTGCCCCATGCCTGCAGACTATAGAATAGTCAAGTAATGAAGAACTCAGGAGATTAATCGACTCTTCAATTAACCAATATTTACCATTCTTGGTATAGAGCCTAGCACCAATAACATAAGAACGGCCAGACTGGGTCAAACCAAAGGTCCATCCAACCAGTGTCCTGTCTTCTGAATGCGGCCAATGTACCCCAGAGGGAATGAACAGAACAGGGAATCCTCAAGTGATCCCTCCCCTGTCACCCATTCCCAACTTCTAACTACCAGAGGCTAGGACAGCATTCCCACCCATCCTGGCTAATAGCCATTGATGGACCTATAAAGAATGGTTTTGATCCATCAATCTCTAAGTTATGGACCAGGCACCCTTTCTCTGCACCACTCTGCTACCTAATTAATTAAGCCAATTGTGCTCATAAAAACAGAAGATACCATAATGGGTTAGTCCATGGGTTAGCCCATGTGGGAGCGGCCAGTACTACAGCTCCAGGATTATACAGAAAAGAGCCATTTGGAAGAGAACCACCCCTCATTCCCTCACATCTTCTAGCAGTCAGAGTTTTAAGGCCACCCCCAGCATGGGGTTACATCCCTGACAAGTTTGGTCAATAGCTGCTGATGGCCCTGTCTTCCATAAACTTACCTACTTTTTTGAATTCAGCTTACTTTTGGCCTTCACAACATCCCAAGGCAGTGAGTTCCAGAGGTTACTTGTATGTTACATGGAAAAGAATTTTGTCATGTTTGTATTATACCTGCTGCCTGTTCAGTTCATTGGCTGATCCCTGGTTTTTGCATTATGAGAGAGGGAAATAAACCAAAGGGTACATAACATAATGCACATAATACAATCCTGTTTTCTCCTGCTGTCTCTGCTGACTTTTTTTTTTTAACCAAAGCTCCCTCTACTGTTCTCAGTCACCTACTGCATTTCCTAAGTCCTCCGTTGGCAGTACGTGCACCAAATCTTCATCGATCGAATGTGTCACTTTACCTCATCTGCCCCCATCGCTGTTCGTTGGAGTCTTTTGTCTCCTCACTGTGGGTAGCTCAGTTTGACATTTGTGCCCTACAGCTCGGCTATTGTTAATCTTGCTCCATGCCTGTGACGTGGCTGCCGTATTAACACTCCTTTATATACCAGAGCTCACCTTTAATCTTCTTGCTCTGTCTAATCACTGTCCTAAATCAAACCTGTCTTCTCCTTTTACAGTCTGGAGGCAACTTGTGTCCTCAGTGCTTCCATCACACCTCTCCTGGTTTTCACTCGATAAGCACTTTCAGATTGGCCCAAGGCCATCCCACAGCACGGAAACTGATTTGGCTCACAACTGCCGTTACTTAGCCAGGATTCCGATCGTATTTCCTTTCTGGTTCTCTCCAGTTTGGCCTTTTCATTTTTGAATTTCCAAGACACACAATCCCCTGAAGACCTCTCTGCCTGTGTTTAAGGGGGGGGTTACAGGTCCGCAGGAGGGGTGTTCACACATTGTAGCCTGCAGAGGGAGAGAAAGTGGTATGAGCAAGAGGTCTGAGCATGGGCATGGAAGCCAGGAATTTGAGCTGCTAGGCCTGGTCTACACTAGCCCAGGAAGGTTGACTTAAGGTAGGCAACTCTAGCTATGCAAAAGGCATAGCAGGAGTTGGCTCACCTTAAACCAAGCCTTGGTGGCGTCCACACAGCGGAAGGCTGACGGGAGCACACACTCTCATTGGCTTTCCTTACTCTTCACAGAACGAGGAGTACCAGATGCCAGTGGGGGCTGTCCTCGGCGTTTGATTTGGGGGTCTACATTAGACCTGCTGAATTGAACGCTAGATTGACCTCCGGATAGTCGATCTTCTCCCTACTGTAGACATGCCCCTAGTTTGTATTACTTCGGTGACTCTTCAACATCTTTGACCTATTTTCTCCACCTGTAAAATGCAGAGGATAAAAATTATTTAGAGGGCTTTTGTAAGGGGTCACTAAGATAAAGAGTTTTGAGAATGAAAAATGCTATATAGTATAGCAGTTACCTGGCACAGCCAGGATGTTAAAGTGGGGCTTTCATTATACTGCCTTATTTGAGGGAATCAAACTTTGTGACAAATTCTTCTCCAGAGCTGAAACTTTTCAGATCTCAGCTCCGTGGTGATTTTTGTTGTTTAAAAGTTCAAGAAAAGGAGCCACGATCCGGCCCTAAGACAGAAAGGTAAGACAAAATAACAAAGGGCTCGATTCTGACTTTAAAGAAAGCCCTTACCTCTCTCTTAGGGCAGTCTTGATGACAGGCTCTAGTCTAGAGGGTCTCTGTACACTTTTTCATCTTTGAAAAGTCATGGAAGATGGGAGAGATCCCTGAAGACCGGAAAAGGACAAATATAGTGCATCTATAAAAAGGGAAATAAGAACTACCCGGGAAATACAGACTAATCAGCCGGGTCCCGCACTGTGACTCTGCCTTTTAAATGTAGTAAGAGCATTTAAAAGGCAGGGCTGCATTGGAGTTAATTCCTGGGGTGGCACAAGACTGGACTGCTTAGTCCCAGCTTGTGCTGCCCATGGGAGCTAACCCTGCTGCGGCTCTGCAGTTTAAACGTAGTAGGAGGTGGGCTGCCTCGCAGCTCCTACTACATTTAAACTGCAGAGCCGCAGCAGGGTTAGAGAGCGCCCTCACCTTATCAACAAATTGAGTAGTCGATGGAAATTCCATCAACTACTCGATTAGCTGATGATCCACAATTTAACATCCCTGGTCTGAGAACCACAACACAGGGTGGCCATGCCCCAGGGTACAACGTTTTAATGGAGTGTTGTGAGCAGTGCTTTTTTTGTGAGGGGAAAAAAGATGCTGGTACTCCGGGGGAAAGTCGTTGAGAAGAAAAAAAAAAAGTGTGCGAGGGCTGAAATGCCGTCGCGGCCCCTGTAAGAGCCACGTGTGCCGAACGGGCTTCCAGCAGGAGCCCAGCCACCCCAGGAAAAGAGGTGCCAGTACGCCCGAGGGGAATACAATTCATTTAAGTTATGCAGGGAAAATAGGTGCCGGTACGCTGCCTTGGGCCGTACCGTCACAAAAAAAGCACTGGTTGTGAGGCTGCCTGGTGGACACGCCCCAATGGGGCAAGGGCACTGGGTAGGGCAGTGGTTCCCAAACTTTTTGGCATCATGCCCCCTTTTTGATTTTTGAAAAAAAAAACCCCACACACACCCCAGAACAAAACTTGTTGAGCAAACTGACTGGGCAGCAAAACTTGATGGACGGGGAGGGGGGGGGGGCTTGCATTGCCTCACCCCCCCCCCCCCCCAGTTTGGGAACCCATGAGGGCATCCGCGGAAGGGCACTTTGGTAAGTGGCAGCCGTGGCTGGCAGCTATAGCTGGCTTGTGGCAGCACTGGGGACATGCACCGCCGGCCGGTGCCCCCTCCCTGATCCTCTGGGTGGCTCTCCCTGCACCCCGTCACCCTGCAGGCACCCTGTGCCAGGGCCCAGGCAGGCCCCTACGCGGCTGGGGGCAAATGCACCCCATGGACGGGCCCCCAAGGAAGCATGAGGGCTGGGATCTGATGAACCAGCTGGGCTAGAAGGCGGGGGGGGGGGGCGGTGTTTGGGGGTTGTTATGGCTTCAGAAGCGCCCCCGGGCCCAGCACACAGCGCGTGCAAACCCCCGGGGCGGGGCCTGCCCCCAGCAGCTCTTCGCTCGCGCCAGGAGGCCTCTGCTTGGCACGTGGCCTGGGGCTTATGAGGGGGGGGGCAGGAAGGGGCGAGGCAAAGCCCCCTCGCACTGAGGGCCCCGTGTCACGTGGGCCGGCAGCAGGGCGCCTCCCCCGCCCGACAGCGCGGGGTCCGGCCCTGGCAATCCCAGCCGCTTTCGCAGCACCAGGGCTGCCCGGGAGCTGCCTGGCGAGCTTCCGCGCCGAGCTGGGGGGTGATGGGGCGTTTTAAGGGAATTGGGTTTCTGCTATGTCCCTAGCGCGCCTTCGCTCCCCCCTTGCAAAAGCTCCCTGGTGGGGGTTTTTTTTTTTTTTAATTCCCGCCTTTCTTTTTCAGTCAGGCACAGCTGAGGGCGCCCTCTCCCGCGCCCAAGGAGAAGACGGTCGCCGTGGGGGGGGGGCTCCGCGCGCCGCCAGCTTGGAAGGCCCCCAAGATGGCGATGCTGGCAGAGCGTGAGTAGCGCGAGGCGGACGGGGTTAGCACCGGCAAGCCGGGTGAAGGGACAAAACCATGACGTGGGCGGGGGAGGGAAGCTGGTGCTGTCTCCGCAGGAGGGGAGCGGGGAGAAACCGGAAGGGAGGCGGAAGATACTAGTAGAGATGTGGGAGGACAGAGGGATGTGTGGGACTGGATGGGAGAAACTATGCTGTGGGTGGGGGGGAATTAGGGAGATACCACTTTTCCTCGGGGGGGGGGGGGTCGCGCTGAGTGATGTCTCCTCTGGAACCCTGGCTCCTGCCCCGCCCGCGGCGTTCTGGGACGCTCCCAAAGCAGTGGGGAAGGGCTCGGAGGGGAGGGGCCTGTGGGCGTTACCAAAGCAGGGGGGGGGCTTAGAGGGGAGGGGCCTGTGGGCGTTACCAAAGCAGGGGGGGGCTTGGAGGGGAGGGGCCTGTGGGCGTTACCAAAGCGGGGGGGGCTTGGAGGGGAGGGGCCTGTGGGCGTTACCAAAGCGGGGGGGGGGCTTGGAGGGGAGGGGCCTGTGGGCGTTACCAAAGCGGGGGGGGGGCTTGGAGGGGAGGGGCCTGTGGGCATTACTAAAGCAAGGGGGGGCTTGGAGGGGAGGGGCCTGTGGGCTGTACCAAAGCAGGGGGGGGGCTTGGAGGGAAGGGGCCTGTGGGCTGTACCAAAGCAAAGGGGAGGGGCCTGTGGGTGCTACCAAAGCAGCGGGGAGGCAGGTGCCTAGGCGCTGGGGGGAGCAAGTGGGGAGGGGCCTGGTGGGGGGGTCCTGCCTGCTGGCCCTCCTGCCTCTGTGGGGCCCTGGGCGGGGGGGGGGGGAAGAGCTTTGGGGCCCTGCCCCTCTGTGGGTGGGGGCAGGGCGCTGGGGGGAGTGAAGCCATTGCTGGGCCCTCCGTGGGAGGGGAAACGGCTTCTCCGCACAGCCTTTGGGGCCTGCCCTGACGCGGCCACGTGCTGTGAGCCTGCCCAGGGTGCCCTGGTGAAATGCAGCCAGGCAGGGTGGCCATCGTTTAACGGCGCGCAGGAATTCAGGACGGGAAGCAAATGCCACTTAATCTCCGCCCGCAGGGGTTGTAGGTGGAGCTGTAGCTGAGCGCGAGGGTGCTGTGACTCTGTAAAGACTTATACGCGTGATTGAAGTTGAGAACACACTCGACATAGCCCCACTGAACTCAACAAGATTGTGTGTGCTTAACGTGAAGCATTGCTATTATAGAGCGACGCGGCCAGCCCTGCCAGGCTGCAGCAGGCCCCCCCTCCCGTGTGAAACTCAGTAGGCCTGGCCCGCTCAGCCCTCTGCCCACAGTGCGGCAGGCCTGGCCCCACCAACACGTGGTGCGATGGGTTGGCCCAGCCTGGCTGGACCAGCAGGAAACTTAACGTTTAACCGGTTAACTTTTAAAACAGGATTTGACATCCTTAGCAGGAAAAAGGTTCTATAAGGTAGCAGTCTTGGGAGCCATCTTGTGCAGTGTTGTCACATTCACCTTTTGCAGAGGGTGTGCTCCCAAAGTTACGCCCCTGGGGCTGTCTTTTTAGATCCCACCTATTTATGAGTAAATCATGGCACTGGGTGCAACACTTTTTACCAAAAAAACTTTTTACCTTATTTTTTCTGGTACCGTGGTGTACCCATATCTCTTTGTTCTAAATGCATGCATGTACCCAGGAGTGTGAACAAATCTGAGGTTTACACCAGGATACAACACACACAAAAAAAAAAATCTATATTTTGTCCTTTTCCTTCGGGACATTCCACTACTGGCTTGTAAGGGTAACTCCCTACCTTTTACTCTGGTAAAACATTCATGATCTGATCCTGAAATGTTTCCTATCTACTTAAGCCAACGTTTACTTCCATAAAAACAAGGTATTATGGGACACTTAACATAGGTGAACAGAATTATAGTGAAGAGCTAGGCCAATTTAGGCTGTATAAATGTTACAGAATTTGTGCCTAATGCATGCTAATGTATATGTGGTGAAAATAGTACATATTATTGCTATGATACATATATGTAGCCAACATGTTCTTAATGCTCTTAGATGGACATTGAAAATTTAATTTATTGGGGCATTTGGAGCTTCTGAATGAACATTCGTGTCTTCTTTTGATGTTAAATCTAAATAAGGTGTGTCTGCAGGATTGAGACCGGAATATGTAATTCATCTTAAGTTTTTTTTTAAATTTGACACCTCCAAATTTACTTTACTAAATCTGTACGCAGAGAACACAATTGCATACAAGTTCCCATCAGCAGGATTTTTCAGAGCTATGCAGTATTCAATTTACAATAAATGAAAATCTAGTGCTACGTTAATGTTTATCCTTGCATATTCAGAGAAGCACTGAAATAGTTTTTTAAAGAATAAATCTAATTACAAAAGGCTTGCCAGCACTCTGTATGTATGACTAGCTTGAGGTAGTTGTAAAGGCAGATTATACACGGGCATTTTTGTGTGTGCAGTTCTAGACTAAATTCAATGACTATTCTCAATATTCATCCCAAAAGAGAGAGGAAGAACTATTTCTTATCCACCCACACAGCTAAAGCCCTTGTCCCAGCTCTCATTTTCTTGGTTCTTGATTATGGCAACATCCTTCTCTCTGGCCTTGACACAAGCAATTTTGCCCTATTCTTATCCATTCAAAATGCTGCTATAAAGATCATTTTCCTAACCTATTATTTTAAGCGTGTTGCTCCTTTCTTTGCATTGTTCCACTGGCTCCAACTTCTCTAAAGTATCAACTATAAGAAGCTAGTTGTTACTTTCAAGGCCCTTCATGACCTATCCCCTAGCCCTATCTGTCATCTTTTATATGAAGATCTCCGCTCATGATGCCAGTCTCCATCACCCACTTACTAACTTTTCAAACTAAGATCTTCTGCTTTCTCCCATGCTGCCCCTCACACTTGGGAGGTGCTTCCCATAGGGATGTCAACAATCACGTGTAGACAACTACACGATTAACCGATAAACCTGGGCTTATCAATCAATCCTGTCAACTACATGCATTCCCCCACCCCCTTTGCAGAGGCAGCAAGGGGGGAGGAGGCAGTAACCGGCTCCCCACGAGCACCAGATCCCGTGGAACTGCCTTCCCACCCATCCTGACAGAGAGGCAGCAGTGTAGAGGGTGAGGGGGCAGGTGAGAGCTGAAACCGACTCCCCATGCATATCGGTTCCCATGGAGCCGCCTGCCCCCCCCCCCATGCCTCCCACAGCTGGAGGGAGTCAGCTCAAAAGCCAGCTCCGCCTGCCTGTCCCCCCCCCCCCATGCTGTTGCCTCTATCAGAGGCAGCAGCGCAGGGCAGGGGGTTGGAGGAGGCTGCTGCAGCCTCTGTCTGTAGCGGGCCCAGGCTCACCACGGACAGAGGCTGCTCCATGGGATACCAGTGCAGCCTCTGTCCGCAGGGAGCTCAGACCACCCCATGGACAGGGGCTGTGGCCAACTCGGGCTGCTGCCGCCTCTGTATCAGAGGCAGCAGTGCAGGGTGGGAGCCATTCTGCGCAGGGAGCCAATTTTTAAACCGGGACGGGAGCCAGAGGATGGGAGCACACTGGCTGCCAGCCCTGCCCCTGGAGACTATCAAATAGTCATGTAACCACTAAAATTTGATGTGGCTATACAATAATTCAATTACACTGTCTAACATCCCTAGCTTCCCATAATCATTGTAAAACAACCTCATTATCCTATTTCAAAACTCGCCTGTCCTACGTTACTGACAAAAAATTGACAATGATCAGGGTGCTTGTGTGCAGTCTTCTGCTATCACCCTGACTAGTACTGTCCTATCATTACCTGGTACTCCCCTGTCAGTCTGTATCCATCTGCTGTCTCCTGTCTTGTACTTAGACTGTAAACTCTTTGTCAGGTTCTGTTTGTACAACACCTAGCGCAACAGGGCCTGGTCCGTGACGAGCTCCTAGGTGTTGTGGCAATACAAAATGAATCTTTTAAAACAAGAGACACTAGATGGGCAAGGAAAGGAGACGTGGAACAGGAATGTGTTGAGCCATCTCTCGGTGCAGTTGGGCAGCTGGAAATGAAGAGAGCCCGTAGTACATCACCAACCAGTTCTCTGCCCATAATTATGGAGAGCTCCATGGACCAATTTCAGACCTGCTAGTTCAGGGGTCTTCAACCTTTTTAACTACGAGATAAATTGAAAAAGTGAAGTGCAATGTAAGATCTACCTCAAACCCAAATACCTTTGCCCTGCTTGAGATGAGAGTGAAGGACAGTGTGTGTTTGTGAGAATGACAGACACACCCAGGCTATGTCTAGGCTGCAGGCTTCTTTCAGAAGAAGCTTTTCCAGAAGAGATCTTCCGAAAAAACGTCTTCCGAAAGAGAGTGTCCACACTGCCAAAGTGCATCGAAGAAGTGATCTGCTTTTTCAGAAGATAGTGTCCACGCTGAATGGACGCCATCTCTCATTTAAGCTGTGATTACTATGGATGGAGTGGCCACCAGAGCACCTGTACTTTTTCCTCTTTCCTCTTCTTTTGAAAGAAAACCCTCTTCCCCATCCACACATGCCTTTTTCCAAAAGAGCTCTTTCAGGAAAAGGTTTCTTCCTAATACAAAGAGGTTTACCAGTGTCGGAAAACCCCCTCTGTTCTTTCAATTTTCTTTCAAAAGAACGCGATTGCAGAGTGGACGTAATTGAAGTTTTTTCGGAAAAAATGACCATAGTGTAGATATACCCCCAGTGTGTGAGTGAGACAGAGATTTGTATTGCTAAGCTCCCCCCATCCCCTTTTCTCTGTGTGGAGATAGGGTACACAAGTGGGGGGAGGAGGGACACCCTGACATCAGTGCCCCCCTTCTTCCTCCCACACCCTGCACAGCAAGCCGGAGGCTTCCGGGGGGCAGCTGCAAGGCAGAAGGTAGAAGCAGCAGGATAGTGGGTGGAGGGGCAACTGAAGTGCCAGCGCTTGATAGCTTCTCAGCCAAACCAGTCAGGATCACCTGTCAGAGGCTCCAAGATCTACCGGTAGATCCCAATCTACTGGTTGGTGACCACTGAGCTAGTTGAACGTCACCTCCAGGGCTGCATTTGGGCAAAAAGTGTGCAGGGACTGGCCCACTGCAAACAGCACAGAGCTGGAGTTAGGGCAATAGCAAAGGAAGGTGTCTGAGTAAAGGGCGTTTTTCTCCACTGGATGGTGCTGCTTGTCCAGGATATCAGTAGCACCTCCATAGTATAATTCCCCAGCGGCAGTTTCATACAACAGAGTGCTAGCGTTGGGACTGAATCACTTTTTGCTTGCAGGGTGATAGGTAGTTCACTCATTTTGGAAAGACTACGCTGCACGAGCAACTGACAGAGGGAACTAGTTCTTTCCAAAACTCATTTGGAGAAGGAGGGATGGTTGCAGCACAGAGGCTGGAGTTCTGGGTCTGCCACAGATTTCTTCTGAATTTTAATTGTGACTTCTCAGTGCTTGTGTTTCCTTATCTGTACAATAGGACTAACACACGTCTGCCTCAGGGAAGTGTGTTGATGAATACCACTGCCTGTAAGGTGATTGGAAATCCTGGGATTGAAGGTGCCAGGAAGGGGAAAGCATCGCACATTTCAGCTTGGCGAAGCTCCTCTTTTAGGCCTTGCAAGCAGGGTTCTCTGGGAGTTTTAAATGTAAAGCATCTTAGATGTATGTGGCAGCTGTTCGGCTGTGTAAGATGTACCAAATTTAATTCCTTGCCGCTGTCCTTGGTAATAGTTACAACAGACATAATGGAAGATGCAGGTACCGCAGATGTTATCGCTGGTAGGAAGAGCTGAATAGGTGGGATTGCAGAGCTCTGAGGAAGGTGAAGGGAGCGCAATAAGAGATTCAAGATAAAGGGGTAGAGGAACTCAACTAGCTGCTTCCCCCCCCTTGCTGTCTCTCTCTTAAAAGCCAGTTCCCCCTCAGCACCATCTTCGCAGGGGAGGCAGAGGCATAGTTGGGGACTGGGCGTGAGCCAGCTCGCGCTCTGTCCCCCCTGCCGCGCTTGTGCTTTTTAAATGTATTAAGAACCGCTTTATAAATGTATCCAGCGTGGCGGGGGGCTCCTCGGGGGTGAGGCCAGTGCGCGCTGGCTGCCGGCCCTGCCCCCGGGGACTATACAGTAGTCGACTAACTGATTAAAAATTCATGAGGTTACTCAACTACTCAGTTAACCGAGATTAACATCCCTACTTAGCATTATGCTTTGTGAGTTCTTTTTTTAAAGTGGGAATGCTTTTTAGAAGAAGCAGAATTGGGGCCAAAACCCAATTGTGTTCCTGTAATCTTGTTCTTGGTTCCCAAAGGTGCTTTTAGAGAAGACGTGGGAAACCTTTTTTGGATCAGGGGCCAGTGACCCACAGAAAAGGGGCTGCACACAAGTGAGAAACAAAACAAAAAAGAAACCTCACTGATGTGGCCCACCCACTGAGAAAGAGAAAGACACTCTCCATATTCCCCTTGCACACCAGAGCCTGGGGGGGGGTCCAGGCTAGTAGATTTTGTGTGCTTCAGCCCCACGAGAGGACCGTAAAGGAGGGGGGAGAGGACACAATGCCAGCGCGAGCTCCCCAATGCTGAAGGAGAGCCCCAAGCATCAGGGACCAGATTCAGGCAAGACAGGGGCTCATCCAGCCCCTGGGCCTTAGGTTCCCCACCACTGTTTTAGAGGAAAGATGGACTTATAGTTAAAGCATGGAATTGTGACTCGGGGAATTGGGTCCAATAGTTGGCTTGACCGCTGACTTTTTTTATGCTTTTGAGCAAGTCATTTATCTCCCTGTGTCTCCATTTGTAGAATGGGGGTAACTGACCTTTTTCTGTTTAGGCCCGGATCCTGTAAATAGTTCTGTGCATGCCTAACTTTGCTAACTTTCCTTGATTGATTTCCATGGAACGACTCATGGTAGTAAAGTTAAACGTGTGCATAAGTGTTTGTCGGATTTTAAGCTCTTCAAAGCAGAGGATCTCTCCTCCTGTGTCGGAGCACAATGTGGCCTTGATCCTTATTTGGAGACTAGCTCAGTTATCCTCAAAGTGTGGTCCACGACCGCCTCCCAGGTGGTCCGCAGCTTGAACTCAGCCGCCCCTTTTCCCCCACGCAGCGGGGAGCCCGGGCTGCCGCTTGAGCTTTGCAGTCGCCACTCAGGTGTGAGGCTGCAGCGCTAGATCCAGCTTTGGGCTCGGAGGGCATGCGGGGGGGCAGGGGTGAAGAAAGCTCCTACCTTCCCCTCCAGACTTGGCTCTTGGAGAGAGGCGGAGCCGGGTCTGGCGCAGGTGGTCGGGGCTTGCTTCATCGCCCCCGCGCCCCCTCTGAGCTGGAAGCTGAAAATAGTGCTGCAGCCTTGCCGCTGTGCCATCTCCCTGCTGCGTGGGGGAGAGGGTGGCCGAGCTCCCTCCCTTTCCCACCCCACTGGGGAAATGGCAGTGCAGTGATGCGCTCTCCGGAGGCTTTCCCCGCTGCAGGGCGGGGGTGGGGGGGCAGGCGTGAAGCCAGGTAAGCGTCTTCCCTTATGCCCAGTCCCCCACACCCCAACCGCGCTCACTCACTCCCCTCCCCCCACCGAGACCCCACATCCCAGCTTGCTCCGACACCCTCCCTCCTCGTCCGACACCCTCCCCCCAGCCAGACACCTTCCCTCCTGGCCCAACATCCTGCCCCCAGTCTGCTCTTGCACTTCCCCCCCAGCCAGACACCCCAACATCCTGCCCCCAGTCTGCTCTTGCACCCGCCCCCCCCAGCCAGACACCTTCCCTCCTGGCCCAACATCCTGCCCCCTGGCCAGACACCTTCCCCCCAGCTTGCTCCTGCACCCTCCCCCCAGCCAGACACTCTCTACCCCAAGCCCCTCCTGCACGCTCTCTCCTGTCCAGACACCCTAACCCCAGCCTGCTTCTGCACCCTCCCCCTGGCCAGACACCTACCCCCACCCTACTCCTGCATCCACCATTGCTCCTGCACCCTCCCTTGCTCCTGCTCCCGCCCCCTGGCCAGACATCCTACTCCCAGCCTGCTTCTGCACCCTACCACCCACCCAGACCTCGCACCCTCACCCCCCCCCCCCGCACTCCATCTCCTTCCCAGATCCTGCACCCTCATCCCTATCCCACTCACTGGCAGCCGTGTCCCACACACTGAACCACGCACTTCTGTCCCCACCTCCAACCCTAAGCACCGGAACCTCAGAAAAATAAATCTGGCCTATGGGAAGCCCTGAACCTCAGTCCTCCCTGCCCCTCCCCCTCATCCCATGGGACTGGAGCACCAGAGGAGTGAGATGTCTTAGTTGGGGGCCACATCAGTGAGGGTTGGGGGGGAGGGGAGTTTAGAGGAGGGTTTTTTTTATGTGCTTCTCACTTGTGTGGTCCCCAACTGATTTTTCTGTGGTCAGTGGCCCCAGACCCAAAAAAGTTCCCAACCCCTGCCATAAATAGAGAAAACATTGAAACCTGTTGTTGGACATAAATTAATATTTTACTTTATTTGAAATGAAGTTTGATAAACTAACATGAGAAAGTTAATGCTTAATGTGTTCAATAATTTAAACTAAACCATTCTCCCTAGCTGCAGCACAAGCAAAATGGCTCGGGTATCATTATGTAATTAATGGTGAGTTTCCATTAGCATTTGGTGGTCTGCGGAAAGTTTTGCATTGACCTGGGTGGTCCACGGGCCGAAAAGTTTGAGAACCCCTGCTCTAGGTGGATGCAGCAGTAATACAAATAATGGCATCTGAGTTCTCAGGTAGAACAGCAGGAAGCTGTGGGAAGCTTTCCTCACATCGGTGCTTGTTCTGTACTCGCTGAATACGCAGACCCGAGTAACTTGGTCTGTTTAATTTTTTATTAAAGCAGTCCTTAGAGCCACTATAATCTGACATTCGGGACAAAGGATGGTCCAGTGATTAAGGCACCACGCTAGAACCTGGGAGACCTGAAATCGTGTCTCTGCGCGCTCAAATTTTCTGTGTGACCTTAGGCAAGTCATTTAGTGTCTCTGTGCCTCAGGTCCCCATCTGTACAGTAGGGCCAATAGCACTTCCCTACTTCCCAGAAGTGTTATGAAGATACATACTGGTTGAACCTCCCAAATCGTGAACTGTGGTCTGGCAACATCTGTGGTCTGGCACGGATGTTGCTGGACCAAAGAGCTCCAGGAGCGGGAGCCAGCTGAGAGAACGCGGGGTTTGCAGAGTCCTGGCTGGGCCAGCAGCAGCTAGGCAGGGGAACCGCAGTGTCAGCAGGGCCAGGCAGCATCGGGGAGCCTCCCCCTGCCAGGGAACCCCAGTGTCAGTGGGGTCAGGTGCCTGGAGAGCCCATGGCAGCGGGGCCAGTGACAACCTGGGAACCCCCTGGCAACAGCAGGGCTGGGATGGCCAGGCAGCCTTGACCGAGAAACCCCTGGCAGCAGCAGGGCCAGGCAACAGCTGTAGAGTCCCGGCCCCATCAGGGGAACCCCAGCATCAGTAGGGCCAGGTGGCATCGGGGAGCCTCTGCCCTGACTGGGGAACCCCTGGTATCAATGGGGTCAGGTGGCCAGAGTCCCTGGCAGCAGGGCCGGCGGTGGCCAGGGAACCCCAGGAACCACTCAACGGTGGCCATGCTGGGCCGCAGCAGTGGGGCCGGTCGTGGCTGGGCAGCCCAGGACTGGGAAACCCCGAGGAACAGCTGGAGGTAGAGGGGCTGGTGGCAGCCAAGCAGCCCTGCTGGGGAACCCCTGGGAACACCTGCTACAGCCAGCATGCAGCAGGGCAGGGAGCCTTGGCTAGGCCAGCTTTAGCAGGGCAGCGGCAGCACGGGGAGCCCCAGGGAGAGGAGCTGTCAGCAGAGAAGCCTTGACCACCAAATTCCCTGGTCTGGCACAGCTCAGGTCCCGAGGGTGCTGGACGAGGGCTGTAAGCGACGAATCGACTGGTCGACTATCGGATAAGCAAACGCGTATCGGATAGTCAACACACTAGTCAGCTAGTCACTTCCCACTCTTGCTGCTTCTATCACAGAGAGGCAGGGCAGGGGAGAGGAAGAGGTGCTGAGGGGGAGCAGGCTTAAAAGCCGGTTCCCCTCCAGCTCCGTGGGAGGGGGCAGGGGCACAGCGGTTGACCCCAGGCTCCCTGCAGTGCGTCCTCTTTGAAATGTACAAGAGCCCCAGTAGGGACTCTTTGTATATTTCCAAGATTGAAACGCCGGAGCCCGGGGTCAGTGGGACCATTTCTAAGGCGGAATGCTCTAGTCGAGTGGTCTCCAACCTTTTTACACCCAAGATCACTTTTTAAATGACAGAACAAGCCAAGATCTACCGCCCCACCCCTTCCTTGAAGCCCTGCCCTCTCTGTTCTCCTCCTCTCCATCACTTGCTATCCCCAACCTTTACACTGCTGCTTTTTTCCCCCAATTCTTCTGTAGGAAGAAGTTTTTCCAACATTTGGCCTGTCTAGACTGGACCAAATGTCAGAAAAACCCCTTCTTTTGGAAGCCCCCTTATTCCTCGTGGAAAGAGGAATATAAGGGTGACCGAAAGATCATGTTTGCTCTTCCACTAAAAGAAGTGGAAGAACAAATGCATCCCTGGATGCAGAAAAGTTTTTCTGGGGTATCTCCGGAATCCTGAAAAACTCCTGCAGTCTAGATGTATCCTCGCTGGGTTGAGACAGGATGTGTAGGGTGGGAATGAGGGATTTGGGTGCGGGGAGAGGTGCAAGCTCTGGGAGGAAATCTGGATGCAGGAGGAAGTGGCTAAGGGAACGCTGGCTCGGGGAGGGGGCTCCAGGCCGTGCAGCGTTGGGGTCAGATGTAGGGTTAGGGTACAAAGTAAGCCACAGACTTCTGGATGTGAAGGTTCAGGAATTTGGGTTGGGGTATGTGAGGGGCTCAGGGCAGGGGGTTCCAGTGTATGACAGGCTGAGATCTAGGGTCTGGGGGAAAGGGGAGTGCAGGAGTGTCATGATGCTGTGGCCAGATGGGGGCTTGGTCCCAATTGGGGGTTTGTTGGCCAGGCTTCATTTTCAAATAAAATACTATGTCAAACACAAAAAGTTTCTGCATTGTCTTTATTTCTGAGAAGGACAGGGAACCTGTTTGGACAGGGTGCCAGTGGGGACAGGTTTCTGAGGCTGGGGAATGGGGAGAGGGAACGGGGGCTGGGGAGAGAGGGGAGTGGGGGCAGAGAGTCCCCTGCTATCGCCTCCTTCCAGGATTCTCCCCCCCATCCTTCCCCCCCCGAGGGAAGTTGGCTCATGCCTTCCGCAGCGCAGCCAAACCTCCGCAGGCGCCTGCCCCGGGGCCAACCCTCCCCCCACAGCGCGGCCAGGCTCCTCCCGTGGCAGGGCCAAACCCCCGCGAGCGCCTGCCCCAGGCCAAATCCTGGGGCCGACCCCCGCTCCTGCGGCGCAGGGAAACCCCTGTGCTCAATTCACCCCTCCGGCGGCGCAAGGAAGCCGCCGCACTCCTCCTCCTTCCGGAACCCCCGGAAGTGACGCGGGCTTCAGACAGGACTTCCATCCACCCCGCGGGAAGCCAGCACTACACTAGAGGTGGGTAGTGGGGCTTCTTGGGGGTGGGGGAAAATGGACGGTGGGGGGGCCCGAACGCCTCGTGATCGACTGGACGAGGCCTCACGATTGACCAGTTGATCGCGATCGACAGGTTGGTGACCACGGCTCTAGTCCTTATTGACCAATCGAATAGCTGATGGAAATCCCATCAACTAGTCGATTAATTGAAATTTAACATCCCTATGCTGGACCAAGGAGGTCCAACCTGTCCATTGAAGGCTGAGATGCTCAGATGCTGTGGTCATGGGGACTAGAGAAATACCCTAAGTAGTCTGTTCGAGATTCTGCTTGGAGGGGAATAATTTCTTCACTTTTTCTTAATTGCATTATCGGCTTCTGTCCCATTAATTGGCGCATACCATTCTTTTTCTGCTGTAGCCCGTAAAAAGCAGAAGTGGTCTATGGATCCTAGAAACAGCGCCTGGAGTAAAGATGAATCCAAGTTTGGCCAGAAGATGTTGGAAAGAATGGGCTGGTCCAAAGGAAAGGTATGGACTAGGGACGTGGTCTTGCAGAAAAGCAAGCGCTCAGGCGTTACAGACTTTGAAATACAGAGAGACACCTGGATATAGAAACTACGGGCAGTTCTTGGCAGCGATGTCTTTATGGGCCAGCAGGGAATAT
Source organism: Pelochelys cantorii (assembly GCA_032595735.1). NCBI lineage: Eukaryota > Metazoa > Chordata > Testudines > Trionychidae > Pelochelys > Pelochelys cantorii. Next base: position 5,413,188 of record CM064328.1, read on the forward strand.
TCTGGCATTGTGAGAGAACATAGGAACATGCTGCGGTGGGAAGAGATGTGGCTTGATGCCATGCTCTGGCTATTTGGGAGCAGATCATAAGGGGCCATAAAAAGTTGCCAAAAGTTTAAGCCGTCCCAGGGGCTGCTCTTACAGCTGTCAGAATTCGGGAGGCACAGCTACCCTGCCTGCATTTCTGAATTGGGACCAGCTCCTTCTCCAAGGGAGAGCAGAGAAGGAAAAGAGGAGACAAGACAGCAGGAGAGATCCAGAAGTCAGCAAGTAGGGAGGAAAATACTTACAGGTTGTACCTCCCTTCACCGGGACTCCCTGGTCCGGCATGGACCACGGAGCCCAGGAAGAGGGAGGTCTGGCAGCAGGGCAGGAGCTCTGTAAGGGGCACCGGCGACTCAGCCAGGAGCCCGGTGTGGGGGTGGGGGTGGGGGTGTGGGTGTGGGGGTGTGTGTGTGGGGGGGGGGGGGGTGGAACTCTAGCCTGGCTGCAGCCATGGAACTCTGGCCCCATTCCTGGCTGCGGAGTGCCGGTCGCGTTCTGGCTCCAGCAGCCGGGGAACTCCAGCCCCAGCAGTAGCCAGGGAGCTCTGGCCCCAGCTGCGCAGCTCTGGCCATGGCTCTCTGGTGCCACTAGTAGCAGGGCAGGCAAGAGCCCTGTGGGGGGGTTGAGGCAGCAGCAGCGGGGCGGGGGTGGAGGGGGAGGCTGGAGCCCGGAGCCCTAGCCTGGTGGCAGCCCAGCCTCAAGGGGAAGGATCTTCCATGGTCCAGCAAGTTAGGTCCCGAGGGTGCTAGACCAGCGAGGTCCAACTTGTACTACAAAGGAATAGGCCTGTACATTATACGCCCAAGAGCTACCTATCGTTTCTGTATCTAGCTCTCTCTGTGTTTCAAATTTCCTGCCAGCTGGGCAAGAAAAATACGTAGCGGGCTCCAAACATATTTCCTTTGTGAACTGAAAAGCCGTTGGCTTGTAGTATGAACAAAGCTAAGACCTGAAGTCCAGATTTGCCTCAACACTCTTCATGAAGCAAATAGTAACATGATTATGCGTGAGAATGCAGCGGAGGAAGGAAAAATTAAGGAAGTGTGTCCTGCTGAGTTCCAGTTTGGGTCAATTACATTATTATTTGCCGCGCTCTAACCTCCCTGTGTGATTGCAGTTGGGTGTGTTACTGTTCATTATTGTTCTTTGTTAAACAGCCATCCTCCACCCCAGAGGTGGATGCATTTCTGGGGTGAGAGCAGCATTTTCCCAGTGCGTGCTCTCGCTTTCCGTGTTTCAAGTTGTAAAGCACTTGAGACTGACCTCGAAATGTAAGGGGGCGACCTGATTGGTCATTAACAACTCAGCGATATTACTCCTTTGGGGTGTGTAATATTCCGAGTGACACAAAACCGGCAAGTTAAAAATTCTTGACGCAGCGCTTTCAGGGTGGGGGGAACCTTTTTTGGGTCGGGGGCAGCTGACCCACAGAAAAGTCAGTTGGGGGCCGCACACAAATGAGAAGCAAAAAAACCCCAAACCAAATCCCACTGACGTGGCCCCTGACTGACACTCCCCACATTCCCGTCACAGTCCAGAGTCTGGGGAGCCCCAGGCTAGTAGATTTTCTGTGCTCCAGCCCCGTGGGGAAGCAGCGAGGGACTGGAGCACCAGTGTGGGCTCCCCAATGCTGGGGGGAGCCCTAAGCCTCGGGGGCCAGATCCAGGCAAGATGGGGGCCGCATGCGGCCCCCGGGCCTAGGGTTCCCCACCCCTGGCTTAAAGCATTTGACTGAATTAAATTGCAGACAAGAAAATCAATAGTTATTTAAGTTGTCTCATCTGTAATTCAAAACCAAATGGGTTTCTGTATGATACTTATACTTATCTTTAATAAGAACGGCCGTACTGGGTCAGACCAAAGGTCCATCTAGCCCAGTAGCCTGTCTGCCGACACTGGCCAGCACCAGGTGCCCCAGAGGGGGTAGACCAAAGACAATGATCAAGTGATTTGTCTCCTGCCATCCTTCTCCTGCCTCTGACAAACAGAGGCCAGAGACACCATTTCTATCCCCTGGCTAATAGCCTTTTATGGACCTAACCTCCATGAAATTATCTAGCTTCTCTTTAAACTCTGTTATAGTCCTAGCCTTCACAGCCTCCTCTGGCAAGGAGTTCCACAGGTTGACTGTGTGAAGAAGAACTTTCTTTTATTAGTTTTAAACCTGCTACCCATTAACTTCATTTGGTGTCCTCTAGTTTTTCTATTATGGGAACTAATACATCACTTTTCTTTATTTGCCCTCTCCACACCACTCATGATTTTATATACCTCTATCGTATCCCCCCTCAGTCGTCTCCTTTTCTAAACTGAAAAGTCCCAGTTGTTTTAACCTCTCTTCATACGGGACCCGTTCCAAACCCCTAATCATTTTAGTTGCCCTTTTCTGAACCTTTTCCAAGGCCAAAATATCTTTTTTGAGGTGAGGAGACCACATCTGTACGCAGTATTCAAGATGTGGGCGTACCATAGTTTTATACAGGGGCAGTAAGATATTCTGTCTCTCTTATTTTCTATCCCTTTCTTAATAATTCCTAGCATCCTATTTGCTTTTTTGACCGCCGCTGCACACTGTGTGGAAGTTTTCAGGGAACTATCCACGATAGTTCCTGAAAAATGAAAAACTATCCACGATATCGCTCCTGAAAAATGCTTACCAGTTGCCTTCACTTCTCATTAGGGTCTTGGGGTTCAGGAACAAGGGAACACAGAGCACATCAAGGTTCGAGTGAAAAACAACACACTTGGTTTAGGAGCAGCCATAAATTATGAGGTGAGCACTAGTTAGCATTCTTGCCAACCCAGGTAAGACTGTGTTGATTGTTGACAGCCCCTTTATGTAATGGGCAGTGGGTGAAAGCTAGCGTCATGGGTAATGATGAACATCTTGCAGAAGAGAGAAATCCGCTCAAATGCCGGATTGGTACAGTTGTGTCCTGTCAGGCTTTTTGGGGAGGATGTTGGGGGTGGTGAATGCTCAGAGATGCCACTTCCCACAGGCCACTGAAATATTTTCTTGCTGGTAGATAGCCCTTTGTCTCCTTTTGCTATACCTGGTTTTGTGCCTGCCTGTCATTCTGCTTCCTGTGCCTGGAACAGTCTCCACTTCCCGTTGGCAGCCCTGGGTGTGCACAGAATCTGGGATCGAGCCCTAAAGGCGCTGTCTGAGTCAACATCTGAACTGACTTTGTGTGTTCTCATCTTTTGTGCTGCCGGGAAAATTCTGTTAGCATTTCCTGCCTGTAGCTGAAAACAACTTGCCCAGGCTGGGCCATAATAGAGCCAACAACAACTCAGTATTGTTTGAAGCCTTTCAAGCGCGTCTCGTAGGCACTTTGAAGCGAACGTAACGAGTTGTAGCTAGTGCTTCTACCCAGGAAACTTTAGGGGATTTCTAGTTACTCTTTGGTGTTTAGACCCAGAGGACGTACAGTGAGACTCTTGTAGACCTTTTGGTAGGGTGGTTTGCCTCTTAATCACTTGAGTGCTCTTTACAGGACAGCTGGCTTGCTCACCAAGATGACTTCAACCAACTTCTGGCTGAACTGAATAACTGCCATGGACAAGCTGAATCAGGTATGTTAATGCATCGCTATTTTGGGCGCTGGAAGCTTCACGAGCATTTCCTTTGGTTTTCATTTCTGAAAAGGCAAATTCAGGCCCGGTCCTGTGGGCTGGTAACACTTCTTGCATGATGCTGATCCTTCTTCAGCTCTTGTTAAAATAAATGGGAGGAGAGAGCTCAGTTTCACACAGAACCAGGCTCTTAATTTTGATGAGGATGTGTATGAATTGCATTTAAACTCCATAGTCTTTAACGGGCTTTGAATCAGGCCCTTGGTAGAGCTCTTGAGGAGAAAAGGCAGACAGGTGTGTTCCCTGTAGCCGAGAGGAGGGCCTTGCGGTGGGATGTGCAGAAACAGCAGCCCTTAAAAAGCAATCCGAGGCCACTCCAAGGCACGTGACACACATTCTCCATTGCCACATTTTACCTTTGTCAGTGTCTTTGTTGAAGAATTATGGCTGGCTTTTCCCTGTTGGCAGTTTCTTTTGCATGAGCTGGAGTCAAAACCTACCTACTCATTACATAAGGCAGGGTAATGGGATTTAGTTGGGCAGAAGCAGGAGACTTGTCAAAAATTTCCAAAAAGAGCAAAAGAGTACTTGGGCCTGATCTAGGCGCATGCTGGTTTAAATAACAGACAAACTAAACTTATGTGAGGTTTAAAACAGGACAGGCATCCACGCAGCACCTCGTAGGTTTAACGAACTCGTTCTAACGTCATGCCTTTGCTTAGACTCGGGTGTTTTTTATGTGCCGACAAGCCCTTGGGCTCCAGGTCTGCAACGGTTAGTTCCCTGGTGGAGCCCCATTAAAATCAGAGGTTTTCTGCCTGGGTGCAGTGTCTGTCCACGCATGATCAGTTGCAGCACGTTGGCATGAGGGAGTTTATTGAGACTATTCAGAGGAAAGTGTCGTTGCCAATGTGTTAATCCTAAAAATGACACCAAGAGTGTGGGGCTTTATTGAAAGTTATGAGAGAAATCAAAATCCGTTTTTATGATGGAGAAACAAGCCACGCACCTGCAGGGCTGGGTCTCAGATCCTGGTCCTCAAGCACTATGGGCCAGATTTTTAAAGGTATGTAGGTGTCTAAAGATATAGAGAACTGCTCTGATCATTTTCTGAGTACCTAGTTCCTAACTCCCCTTGGATTTAGGTGTCTTGGAAGATCCCACTGGGCATTTGTCTATATCTTTAAGAATCTAAATACAATTACAAATTTGATCCTAATATCCTACTGAGCTAAAGGAAGATCAGTTAGCTGTAACCCGTGGGAAGACCCTGCTGGTGTTTGTAAGTTGATGCCATCCATTAAGTGCTTTGAAAGGTGGGTGAGTGTTATGAACCCCATTTGTACAAATATGGAAACAGAGAGACTTAAATGACTTCTCTATGGATGCACAGAGCATGACTGAAATAGCCAGGTTCATTGAAGGAAGCTGTTTTGGTTCCCAGTCCTATGCTGTGTCGCCTAGGTAGATCACTGTCACTTCTCCAAAGTCCTGTTGCTAAGTTTTGAAGACCTTTAGTCGAGACAAAAGACAGGACTATGCAGCACTTTAAAGACTAACAAGATGGTTTATTAGGTGATGAGCTTTCGTGGGCCAGACCCACTTCCTCAGATCAAATTGTGGAAGAAAATTGGCATGACTATATATACCAAAGGGATACAATCAAAAAAAGTGAACACATATAAAATTGACAAATCAGATTTTAGAACAGAGGGAGGGTGAGGGGGGGAGGTTAGTGTCTATGAGATAATGATATTAGAGGTGATAATTGGGGAAGCTATCTTTGTAATGGGTAAGGTAGTTAGCATCTTTAAGGCCCATTTGTAAAATGTCAAATTTAAGCATGAATGACAGTTCTGAGGTTTCCCTTTGTAGTCTGGTGTTAAAGTGTCTTTGAAGTAATATACATGTAGTGAGGTCGTTGAGACAATGCTCAGTCTGGTTGAAATGACAAGAAACTGTTTTTAATTTGTGAAACTGTCTGTCTGATGTCTGATTTGTGGGCATTAATTCTTTGGTGAAGTGTCTGAGAAGTTTGTCCAGTACACATAGCAGATGGACACTGTTGGCACATGATGGCATAAATTATATGGTCTAGAGAGGTAGTTATTGTTGTCCATGGTTTCTGAGCACCCATTTCATTGCTCGGTAGTCATAAGCAGGGACTAGGCTGTGGACAAAAATACAACCAAAGCAAAGTGTTTTTCAAATGTGAGTGGATATTTATGCAGCATTCAGCCAGCCCTAATACTGAGTCTCAGTTCTCAGCAGACAGGTGATAATGCGTCTCTCCGTAGATAAAATTTCTGATGTTGGATACTGAAATTCCACTTTGCCGCCACAAGAGGGGGCTGGCGTCACTCTTGCTGGACTTGCGAGTTTGCGGTTGCCGCTCCACTGAGAATTCTTACTGTGGTGATGCTCAATTTCCTCACAGAGCCTATCCGTTGGGGGCTTTCAATTCTCTCTGCAGCAAATTCCTTCTAAGCCCAGATTTGCTAGTTCCCCCTGTAACAGATTTTCAGTCTAAATGCAGGAGGGACTGGATGGATCAGAGCCTGATCATGGGTCCTGGGCTATTCACTTTTCTCCTCCAGGCTTCCAGTCAAACTCCAGCTCAGTCATTCTGAGTTCCAAACAGTGCCGCCATCTGTTCAAGGCCAGGGAGCGAAATGGGATTTCACTGATTCACCAGGGAACTAACTTAGTCTGTAAACCCTTGATTGCAGGTGAGGGTGGGTGAGGATGAAGGAAGCCAGCTTGACTTTTGGTGCCCAGGCTGAGCTTGCAGGACTGGCAGTTAGAAAATAGATCTTAACTTGTAAATTGATATTATGTTTTATTGTGGTAGTAGTTAGAAGCCCTAGTTGAGGACCAGGACCAAACTGTTAGATGCCACGCAAGCCCAGAACAAAGCCCTGTGTAGCGCTTCCAGTTGAAGCACAAGATGAGACAGCAGTTGTGTACAGACAGATGGGTTAGCACAAGGAAGTAAGGAGGTGATATTGACCAGCATGGAAGGCAGTGGTCTCATCACATCTGCAGCCAAACTGTTCCCCGGGGGAGTTTAAGCATCACAGCAAAGGAGTTGGGGGTGGACAATGCGGCAGCTTTGTGGATGTTGGCGGGGAGTGTGGGGCAGCATGGGAAAAGGCAAGGTGCTTGTTTAAAAAGCGAGTAGGTGGACGATGCAGGCTGGCACCATGGGCTGATTGTAAGTGAGCCTCAAGATGACAATGCTGAATGTGTGATGATAGTAGGATGGGGACTGCCCATGAAGAAAGAGCCTTGGAAGGGAAGGGAAGAGAAGCCGCCTGTGTGTAACTACCATGGGAAAGTGAAAGTCCCTGAGAGATGCCCACAGAACCTCACATTGCCCTTTCCAGTCATTTGTCAGGGTAGCGCCCTGACGGAGTCGCTCCTATATCTTGTGTGTTTGTCTTCAAGAACTCCTAGGTTAATTGCGGTGGTAGGCAGCAGACGGTAGTAACAGACCCTACCCAGCGGTTCCATAGAAAGACGCAGCACAGCATGTAGAAGGGTGGCCCGCCAACCCGATTGCTTCGAGGCACTGTCGTAGTATAGATACCTAGTAACAAGACACTGTCTCTGCTCTGAAGAACTTGCCTCTTTTTTTCAAATTACATTTATACCAAGGAGGTGTAACATTATAGGTAGCAAGATCGTACAATAATGCGTCCTGAACAGCCCTTACTCTGCTCCTTTGATGTGATGTTACTTGCTGGGACTTAAATTGAGGTGTTAAGTATACACATGATCCTCTGTACTCTGGGTGTCCCTAATCTGGGCATACCCATGGTATGGATCCTGGCAGGAGGAGGAGAAAGCAGCTCTGCACACTGCTGTTTCTCTCTTGAGCTGGGGAATGACAGAGCAGCAGTGTGCTTCCCCTGAGGCTTTTTCTTGCTGCTCCTATTGCGGTGGGGGGGCAGCGACTGGGAACAGTGGGGGCATAGAGCCATGTGTACCCCCAGGAGGAAGGTGCCAGGTAAGCACTTCACGCCCAGACCTCTCAGCACCCAGCAAATTCTTTAATCCCACATACCCTGTTTCCCAGTGTATTGATGTCTGAGGTTAGCAGTTAGCATTTATCCAATGGATGTGTAATCTTTGTGTGTTAGAGCCCGCTGGCGAACAGAAGACAACATTCAGGCTGGAAGAAAAATCCAGATCCTCCAGGAAACGGGTTCATTACATGAAGTTTGCCAAAGGTAAGGGGCGCTTTGTTTTTCTTTCACGAACTACAGGGCTATAAATATCTACATCTGACTTACATTTGGCACTAAGAAACAGCCATGTGGCAACCGGCTTTAAATTATAATACAGCCTTCCTGCTTTAGTTGGCAGTTTTTGTTGGCTTCAGGCTGGTATTCTGGAATCATTCAGTCATTGTCTGTAGGAAGCTGCTGTTTCATAAGGAAGGGTGACTGTTTTGAATGGTATAAAAGAAAAAACACAATGGTCCATGTGATGAAAGAACTTACTAAACAGTGGTTGCTTGGACATCTGTACAGCTATATCCTGTACAGTCTTGATAGGCCCACTTAATGGTCATGTGGATAAGATCAGGGATAAACTTAAACTTGACTGCAATGAAAGGAAGGCCCTGTTATCAGGTCTTCTCTCTATCCTTGACCATTGGCCTAAGTCACCCACATAATTAAACTTAACTCCTGAAGTGTTGAGATTTTCCCCTTTCTTTCAGAGGAGTAACTAAATGCCAGCCATCCTGATGCCCTCTGTTTCTGACTTTTCTTTAATAGTAATTCTGTTTCTTTTTGCGCGCGCGCGCGCGTGTGTGTAAAATGTCATTGGAACTGATTTTTGCCCATACATATGATTTTCCGCTAATGGTTACTTTGTTAAAATATAACACACACACACACCCCACCCCCCAGTACAAAGTTATTAATAGATCACATAAAACAGTGGCAGATGACTTCTGAATGGGAGCCAAATTCTGGTCCTGGGGCTCCACCAAAGGCTGCAGCAAACTTTTGGTGGCATCTCAAGTTGTCACATCACTCCTTTCCTCTGCTCTGTGTTTCCCATTCCTGTTTTCAGACAGTGTCGTATTCACAGGGGGATAAAGCTTCTTGTAAGGCCTGCAGCATCACTGCCCTGCCCTTGAAAACATTTGGATGTTGCCCAAATGAATAATGGTTGCACTCCTTTGCTTTCTCCCAGGAAAGGATCTCTCTTCCCGCAGTGAAGATGACCTGTCCTGCATTTTTGGGAAACGACAGACTGCAAAAACTGAGGTAAATCATATGAATGTAGGACTGGAAGGGTCAACCAGTCCGGTCCCCTGCTGTCTCAGACACCCCTGGCGTGCAGTACTGTCAATAAACTTATCACGCTCCGCCTGAAAACTAGCTTGAGTGTTTCCCTCCCACTGCTTCTACAAAAAGGCTACTCTGGAACTTCATCTCTTTGATGATCAGAAGCCTTCTTCTAATTTCCAGCCTAAATTTACTCCTGGCCAGGTTATACCATTTGTGCTTGCGCCAACAATGTCTGTTAGCTTAAATAGCTCTTCTCTCTCCTCGGTGTTTAACTCTTGAAGTGTTTCCAGGGACCTATCCCCACTGAGCCTTCGTTTCACTCGGTTAAACAAACCAAGCGCTTTTAGTCTTTTCTCCTAAGACCGGCTCTCCATTCCCCGATCAGTCGAGTTGCCCTTCTCAATGCTTGTTCCGACTGGAATTCATCTTTCTCGATCCTGGGTTCAATAGCTTAAACAGTTTATTCTTCCTTTTATGTTTTTTCCCTTTAAAGACAGGAAAGCGAGATTATTACGACGATTGAGATTATCATCAGTCAATATTAAGTCTATCTAAGAATTTTGTTTTTCTTTTACACTCTGATTGGCAGTATAGAAAACACAGTAGCTGTCTTTTGTTGTCATAGATTATGTTGGAAATATAAAATACAGTACTTAGCAAAAAGTGACCAAGATCAGCAAAAGAGCAAATTGTTCTTTAATTTCCGTAAGATCACTGTACATTTATAAATTCTAAACCCCAGGAACTGTTTTAATGTCACCTTAAATATGGTGGCTTGATTTTTCACATTCACTGTTTGACATGCAGTACCCACAGGCACAGATCAGTCCTGCTATTAAATATCACCAGGGACTCTTCAGTCCTTGAGGTGGGTAAAATGTCAGGTCCAAATTGACACTTATAGACTCTCTGATGCAAGTTCTGGGGGGTTCACAGCCAGGTTTGCACTTAACACTTTGGTAGCAGTTTGTGCTATGAGGCGAATGTCTGTCCTGTGAATCTGCAGAGAGATTCCTTTGTGCGGGAATGTGACTAGTGCAGGCAAGTGTTTTGGCAGTACTGAGATTCACTGGTGTGCACACAGAAGGGGCAAAAAAATGTGCCACTGGTATTATAGTGCTAAGTCTGTGGTGGTTAGAGGGAGGGGTGCAGCTTGTGTTTCATTTCGTGGGTATCATAGGAATGGGAGCAAGACACTGCAGAGCCTTGTGTCCGCTCCAATCAAAAACATTTAAAAGCTGTTCTACAGCTTCACGAGATCATGGAGCTTGGGAATCGTGTGTCAGGAGAGCCTGTCTCTGCGTGTTATAATGGCAAAGATCTGTCAGCTGTCCAAACCTAGAGCACCTCCATGAGATTGCAGCGTGTACTCCAAGCTAGAGATGTGAAAGTGTCCCTATGTACACAGTTATATACACCTGTCCCCCACCCCCCACTGCTGCCTCTGTATCAGCATGGAGCAGCAGGCGGGAGCTGCCTGCCCCCTGCATGTAACCATATAATCGTGGCAATGTTCAGTGGTGACACAATTACTTAACGCATTTTAACATCCCTAACCCAAGCTACACTACACAGCCTTGGTGTTCTGTTAGGCAGCTTTACCATTCTAATCAAATACAAACTCTCCCTCCCCCGCCCCCCCCCTTTTTTTTTAATAAAACCTTGGTGGGGAGAGAAAGGGGGTATCAGATCTGCTTCCCATGATAAAAACTCCCCAAGCTGCAAGAATAGAGCTACAAATAATTGAAATAACTGAAGCTAGAACCACCCTGTCTTGTCAGCAACTATGAGTAATAATCCAAATCTTTATTTTACAAGCCACACAGTTTGGACTTGATGGATAACAGTTTGGGGAGACTCCATCAGTCACAAGACAGCTAATCTTAACTTAGTGCAGTTTTGAAATTAGCTTTCGGACTAGCGGCCTAAGCTAATGTATGCCTTCAGTAGTGGAGCCCCCTAAATTAACTTCCCCTATTAGCTGGATAGCCATGGGCCTACTTTTCATCTCTCTGGATGAAGTGGTGTCATGTGGTAGCCCAAGGTGTGGCAGTACCTGCTGGGACTTGTCGTCTCCCGTTCTAGTCTTCATCTCCACATTCAATGTAAGGAAGTCATGGATCACATATTGCCCAAAGGTATCCAAATGTGATGTCACTTTAAATCGTTTGGATGGAAGGGATGTTGGGAAGGCATCATGTTGAGCCTCTTGTGCCATGGCTGGATCAAGGCCAGGTCTATACTACACCCAGAAGGTTGGTTTAAGGTACACAACTCCAGCTATGTAAATAACATATTCGGAATCAATGTACCTTAAGCCGAGTTTGGCGCTGTCTCCACAGTGGGAGGAGAAACGCTCCTGTTGACTTCCCTTACTCCTCATGACAGCAAAAAGTAGTCACTCTTAGCATTTGATTTAGCAGGTCTTTACTAGATCCTCTAAATCGAACCCCAGAAGTAGGGATGTAAGCAAGTACTTGACTACCTGATAAGTCTAACTACTCACTCCCCCCCACCTGCTGCCTCTGTATGAGAGGCAGCAAGGGTGGGGGCTGCTTCAAAGCTGGTTGTATTTTAAGCCAGTGGGGGGGAGTGAGTCTGTCATGTGAGACTGTGTCAGAAGCCCTACTAAAATCAAGATATATCACATCTGTTGTTTCCCCCATCTCCGTTAGGCGAGTAACCCTGTCAAAGAAGGAAATTTGGCATGATGTGTTCTTGACAAATCCATGCTGGCTATTCCTTATAACACTATTGTCCTCTACGTGCCTACAAACTGATTTCGTAATTTGTTCCAGTATCTTTCCAAGTATTGAAGTTAGGCTGAGAGGTCTACAATTCTCTGGGTCCTCTTTTTCTCCTTTTTAAAGGTAAGTACTATGCTTGCCCTTTTTCCAGTCTTCTGGGACATCACCCATGCTCCAGGAGTTCTCAGTGATAATTGCTAATGGTTCTGAGACTCCTTCAGCTAGTCCTTCATTAGCCAAGGATGAATTTTGTCAGGCCTTGCCAACTTGAATACCTCTAGTTTATCTAAATATTCTTTAACCTATTCTTTCCATGTTTTAGCTTGTATTCGTTCCTCCTTGTTAATATTTTGTTGAGTATTTGGTCACCATTAACCTTTTTGAGTGAAAACTGTAGCAAAATAGGCATTATTAAATACCTCAGCTTTCTTGATGTCACCATTTATTAGCTCCCATTAAGTAGAAGACTACGCTTTCCTTTCCATATTTCTCTTTCTTCTACTGTATTTTAAAAACCTCCTCTTATTGCCTGTATCCACTTTGCTAGATGTAACTCCTTTTGTGCCTTAGCCTTTCTGATTTTGTGCTACATGCTTGTGCTATGCTTTTGGATTCCCTCCTTAGCACTTCATCCATGTTTCCACTTTTTTTGCCTCTTTTTTTTTTTTTTTTTTTTTTTTTTTCTTCAGGTCGTTATAGAGCTCCAGGCGACGCCATACAGCCGGTCCCCGAGTTGCGAACAGTTGGCTTACGACCGAAGCTGTCGTAAATGGCAGACCCTGAGTTACGAACGCGATCCGCGCTTACGAACAGTGCAGTTGTGGGTAACTCTATGGGGTCCGACGTACGCACAAACCAAGTTGCGACCAATTGCTTGGTCAGTCACTGGTTCGTAAGTCGGGAAGAGGCTGTATTGGCTTTTTTCGATGTTTCTCTTGCCTTCACATCACAGTAGTTTGCAGTGAAGCCTTTAATGTTGTCTCCTTGATAAACTACCAACAACCTGGCAGCCTTAAATGGCACCCAAATCAAAAGCCTGGTTATTGTGGAGGGCGGGGAGGGCATGGGTCATTAACCTGGAGCTTCCTCCTACCTCCAGGAAGGCCCCTCGAGATGAGCCAATTGAGCAATGGGCATATGGGGAGAGAGGAGCGAGCAGTGGGGACCGGGCATTAGGGGAAGAGATGGAGTCTGTTCAAGGCCTCAGCGGTCTGGTTAACACCACTTAGGAAGGCAGCAACCCTGGGAGGGGAAGCACTCTAGAGATGTGTCCATATATTGGCATGTTTTTATTAATTCTGACAAAAACGTGATGGCTAATGGCTTAGATGCGGCACTGAACTTTGGGGGTGCAGGAGAGGCCTGGCACTGTTCCCTGTTTCCCGGCTCGATTTCCATGCTGACATATTGGCAGAGGAGGTAGGGCAACTTGGAACGGTATTACCGCCCCCTGTATCCTCTGTGAAGCTGCTGGAAGAGCCAGACAATGGCAGCATCGCTCCTTCTTACGTCATTCTAGCCACAAGGAGCCGTTGCCTTTTCCTTCTCTCAGGATCTCGGAGACCTGTGCCGTTAGCGGGAGGACAGCATAAAAACTTCACTGCTCGACTCCTCACAGGAAGGGGGACTTGTGACATGGAACTTCAGCTCTTTCATACTCCTCTTTGTCTCCTTTGCCGGACGTCCCATAGGAGGGGGGAATCCAGCCTGGGACTAAATGAAGTGATCGGTTGACCCCTTTAAATGGTATTTGTCAGGTTTATTTGTGATCTCTGGGGAAATTCCTGGACACTTTCCCGGTGTGGCAAAGAGAGAAAGCTGCATATGCTGGAATTCTCTTGCAGTTCTCCTGGATACTAGTGTATATCCATTCCTATTCAGACAATGTAGGAAGACTCTTGATGTCTGTCAGAACCCTGGGATGTGCTTTCATCCTGTAGTAGTCTCTGTCCCTGGCCTTTCGCTGTGGTCCATTAGAACCGTCAGCTGTTGTGCACTGTCGTGCCTGCGTGAGACAAGTTAGGCGAGGTGGATTTAGGAGCTAGGACTACAGCAACCAAGGAATCATATTGGTTTCTGAAGCTTTATTGTAACCACACTCTGTATAATGGTAATGGATCTTGCATTGCTCCTGCATTCTCGCACCATGTTTTTTTGAGACAGCCCCTCTTCAAGGAACCGGTAATAGAATGTTTAATATTTTGATAGAATCCAACTCAGGTCCATAGTAACCAAAACTCCTTTTTTACATATAGTAGCTGTTTGGTGGTCCGTGTGAGGTGATTTCAGTCCATTCCCTGCTGGATGAGCGTTCACATCAGGAAACTGTCCTTACTATTAGCCTCTGTGCTGAAACCTTATAAAGAAAGAACTAAGACTAAGTTAATGTAGAGAATAAATTCCCTCTTTTATTGCTAGAACTGGTCCCACTCGCTCAGCATGAGGAAGCGCCGAGAAGCGTACATTGCAGCTGCCTGTTATGTACCTGTGCTCGAGATACAATTTCAGGCTTTCTCTCCCTGGATAGCTGTGGGCAAATGGTTCTTTTTCCTGAAAAGTTCTCAGCTGTGGGTGCTACAGGGTACCAGTCTGGCCCCTCTTGGACTCTGCCTGTATCTGGGCCGTTAGGAGGATTAGGTGACTAAGGCGGCGTTGGGGAAGCTGCCCAACTGTATCTTTCTCATTCCATTCCCATGATGCAGTTCCATCCTTCAGGCAGTGCGACTGAGTTACGGGAGAGAGTGACCTGGCCGCAGCTCTGCGTAGCCAAGATAGTGGGCTGAGGCAAGCAGCTGGAGAACCCGGGGGAGTTAATAGCTGTCCCTCTGAGGGAGAACCTCCACCGTTAGTCACTGGTGTTTGCAATTTCAGGGTGGTTCTAGGCTCCTGACTGTGGTTGGATGGCCATCTTACAGCACTAAACCAGTCAGCTTTTTCCCACCTGCATCCTTTCCTTTTGAATGTCGACCGTGTCCCTGTTACCCCTGCTTTTCTCATCTCGAGATTGGACTGTTGTAGCACATTCTGCTTGGGGCTGCATCTTAAAGCCTTTGGGAGACCAGAGCTGACACACAGTGCCCTGGCTCACGTCCTGAGTGGTTCATAGCACGGGAAACATGTGACAGCAGAGCTCTGGGATCTGTATTGGCTGCCCATTAGGCTGAGAGTGGAGTTTAGGGTATTGGTTATGCCAGTGCTCTTTTCATAAGAAAAAAGGTGCTGGGGGAAAGTTGTTAAGCAAAAAAAAAAAAAAAGCCGTGCCAGGGGCCAAAATGCCATCGTGGCCCCTTTAAGAGTCGCGTGTCCCGAGCAGGCTTCCATCAGGAGCCCAGCTGCCCCAGGAAAAGAGGTGCCGGTATGCCCAAGGGGAATGCAGTTCATTTAAATTATGCAGGGAAAATAGGTGCCAGTATGCCGTCCTGCGGCGTACCATCACAAAAGAAACACTGGGTTATGCCCTTTAAAGCCCTGAATGGTCCATGGCCAACTGCCTGAAGTAGCCTGAATTTAGACACCTTTCAGGCAGGCTGAAAAACAAATCACATGTGATAGGATTTTTAGGGGGGGGTTGTGGGGTTTGGGTTTGCTCCCCATAACTGTGAAGGGGTTTGGGGAGGTGTCGGGCCGGCTGAGATCTTGTTGAAGTGATTATGTTAATGCTGCTGGGATTTCGTTGTATGTACTGATGATGTGAGGGCACCTAGAGCCTTTCATAGGCATCTCTTTAAAATTATTTTAAATCTAAAATAAATGTTTCCTTCAAGATAAATCGTGTGGCCAAACAAAGCCTTTTTAATAAACTACAGAGGGACCTCTGGATCCGTCCCCCGTAAAGTGAAAACAATGGCTCAGCTTTGGAGTTCACCTAAATTGGAAACGTCTGCAGTTTTCTCAGGGAGACAATGAGTGATCGAAAATATTGAATTGTAATTATGGTGCTCTCTCGAGACCCATGGTGGGGACCTGCTTGCAGGGCAGTGCCTGCCAGGCTTTGCCCCCACCCCCTTTTAGCTTTCTCACTCGCTTCGGAGCTGGGGAGACAGAAAAACAAATTCCATTAGTTCCTATCTGGTTGAACTTCCTGGAACCCCCACTGTTTTTTTTTTTTTTCTTCTCAGAATTTCCTTCCTCCATCCAGCTGTGTTTCCTGATGGAGCCTTATCACAGGAGAAAATACTCCTGAGTGAGACTGAGGATTTGGGAATAAGCTAGACGGTCCCAGTTCACTAGAGGAACAACATGTTTTGGCACTGACTAGTTTTTGGGGTTTGGGAGAGAAGCCCTGATTTGCTGGGACAGTTCTAAGAAGATAGATTCCTGCATAGAAAACTTAAGCATTTTAAACACCTCTCACTTCCGCATCTCAGGCCATCTGATCAGTAAATAGCTTCCTTGAGTTACAGTAATGTGCATGCTGTCATGCATGAGTTCCCCTAAATGACCAAAGCCCAGTTGCCCATTTATCTCCAGGTTTGGTGTGATCACTTTCCTGTTAATCATCTGGAATTTTAGCCTTTCTCCTTGTTGCTGTTTTACTTTTTATCAGGAAATTGGTTTCTGACACATTTTCCAGAGTTTCCTCAACTGATTTGCATTTCCCAGCAGTTATCACAGATCTTGCCGGCTAGTGATTCGAATCCAAAACTTGAACACTTGCCTAATCTTGGCTAGACCATTGGCTCATTGTGAGGCTATAGGCCAGGGGTGGCCAACCTGTGGCCAACGTCTTCTGACGTTAATATACGGCTCTTTGCTCAGGCACCGACTGCAGGGCTGTAGCTACAGGTGCCAACTTTCCAGTGCTCAACTCCTGGCTCCACCTCCTCTTCTGAGCGTATTGCATCCTCGTTCCTTCCCTCCTCCACAAAGCCTCCTGAGTGCCATGAAACAGCTGATTGCAGTGGGCAGGAGGCGCGAGAAAGGAAGAGGGAGGTGCTGATCAGTGGGGCTGCTGGTGGGCAAAAGATGCTGGAGACGGGAGAGGAGGTACCTGATGGGGACTGCTGACAAATTACTGTCGCTCTTTGGCAATGTACATTGGTAAACTGTGGCTCCTTCTCAGGGCTCAGGTTGGCCACACCTGCTGTAAGCAAATCACTTAATCCCTCCATACCTTGATTTTCCCTTTTGCGAAATGTGAATGCTAATAATACTTACCTGACAGAGTTAAGCCTCACAAATCCCAATGTGTTCCTAGGTTAGTCACAGCTTCTCTGCATCAGTTTCCTCTTCTGCAAAATGGAACTAATGTGTATGTGTCAGGAGTCCTTGGCTCTGCTTTTCAAAGCTTTGCCTGTGGACAGAATTAAGTGCTGCGTAAGAGCAAAGTTGCTTATCCAATAAGAATTACAGAGAATGCGAGGAGAGCTTGGCAAGATCACAGCTTGCACTCAGTGTTCAGAATGGGAATGCACAATACAAAAAGGACATTGAAAAACTGGAGCGAGTCCAAAATGAGCTGAGTAAAATGGCGACAGGGTTAGAGGCCATGTCCTCGAAAGAGGGAGTGGAGGAATTGGATATGCTCATCCTAGAAAAGAAGCTGAAAGAGACGACCACCATGTCTATATATATATGTATATATATGGGTTTGGGGGGTAATAAAGGAAAAGGAAAGAGTTCCTTCTATTGGGGGGGAGGGGTCAAAAGCTGGGAATAGGACAGGGAGCAGGAATTTAAAGTTAGGAAAAGGAAATACAAGCTAGCTCTTCTATAAGCTTCCTAGTGGCAATGTCAGTCAGTCAGTAGAACAATCTCCTGAGGTAAATCCAAGCCCCTCTAGTAAATCAAGTGAAGAAAAATTGGGATTAACATGTCCACGGTGGGTGTCACAAAAATCTGGTGGCTCCCATAGCATTGTCTTCCTCCTTAACTCTTGAGTGATCTTTAATATGTATGGCATTTATTCCCCCCTGCTGTATTTATTGGATATTAAATGCATCATATCCCCATTTTAAATGGTGAGGTGGTTGTGACTTGGCTCACTGAAGGAGTTTGTCAGAGATGGGATTGAAATTTCAGACTTGATGGCTCTTGGTCCTGGGTTCCGTCTATTTCTATCTCGTATATTTCAGTCCGCAGTTCCTGTTTGCAGCTAAAGAGTGTCTAATGCATTCTAAATTGTCCAGGGATAAATATGAGTAAACATGGCATTAAACGTAATGAGCCTATCAGTAAGGGAAGTAAATGAGAATAAATAATCCTACAGTGATGTGTCAGATATTGGAACGGATGGTTCAATACTGAACTGCTTCTCTTCTAAACCCTGACCAAACACTCCAGTAACAACCTAGTCACTACTCAGCCTTCGCTCACTGCTTCTGTTTTTTGTGATGGCTTCTCCTTGCAGTTTGTGCATCTGTGATGGTTTTTCCTTTGTACCTTCAAAAATCAATAGTTTGTGTGAGAGAGGGGGAGAAAATGTTTGATCACTTAAGGTAAACCTTGGTAAGTGATTTAAATGCACTCCATCAGTAGTTGTGGGAAATTGCTGTAGGCTGTTATATTGGAGATCCAAACTTTGAAAACAGCGATTTGTAGGAATCCTTCCTGGGCGCTCTTGATTTATGTCTGCTTTTACTGCCATGGTTTGCTCGCTACAGAGGATTGGTATGGGAGCCTGTCTATATAATTTGAGAAATTGAATGTTGTGTCATTAGCCCAAAGGGCAGCTCTGATAACGCTCGTTGAGAACTCTCCATGAGAATTCTTTTTGGCTTTGGTGGGAGCTGGCCACGCATCCTGAAGCATGTGCACAAAAGGGAAAGAGTTAATATTGCATGTTCAGTCTTCAGTTCTGCATTTCCTGCCTTTTGACCGTTTGAATGAATTACCTTAATGTTACTCCTCAGAGAGAGAAGTCTCTGAGAATGTGTTGTATTAAATCGGTGGCCTCTCAGTTGCAGCTATGCTGCAAACCACAACCTGTGAAACTTCAGAGACAAAAGCCCCTTCGTCAGCTGTTAGCCAGGTAGAGCCTTTGACCCACAATTGAGCACTTTGCTACTTGAGCAACTCTGCTTCCACCCAGCAGGGGGCAGTGGTACATACAAATACTAGCTGACTCATCTACTATATATTTGAAAGAGCTTGTCTGTCTGTCTGTTCAAGAACTCCTTCTAAAGGGTAAGAGAAAGGAGCATCAAATTTAGTAGACAGCTTCCTATTATCATAACTTAAAGCAAGGTCAGGGTTTGGTTGTGCCAGGACAATGCCATGTGCCTGGAATGGATTTGCTTCTCGTAGAACCATACAGAAAAGAGACCGAATCACTGGGCAGATGGAAGGGTTGGCTGGGGTACCCCAACCTTGAGCCTCCCACCCCCCAGGCACCCCTAAGAGGATATGGGGCTGAAGCTCCTCCCTCTCTCCCCCAATTCATACAGGGACGTTGCTGGCTGTTCCCCTTCATCGGGGAGCAAAGGGAAAGTGCACAGTTTACTGCATTCCTCACTCTGGCTGGGGAGCGCAGGGCGGCAGATGAAGTTGGACCTGCCCCAGCCAGGGGACATGCACCCCTCCCCCAGCTGTGGCCATGGAGAAGTGTTTCATATCTGGCCCTAAGCTGTTCCGGTGAGAGAGAGCTGGGGTAGGCCTCTCTCCCCTGGGCCGCCTGCCTGCTGAACCCCTCCTCCCCAGCCCTACTGCAGAGCAACGATTGAAATGAAAAAAAAAAAACCCAGAACTTATTTGGATTAAGGACCCGAGCAATGCCAGGAAAATCTTCTAGTAAAATATAAATAGAGGTGCCCCCTTCATCACAGCCTTGCACTATGTGCTCCTATTACACCCGTGCCATGCACGACGGATAGCTTTTTGTACCCCTTTTGTGCTGGTGTATCTGACTGCAGAGCAGCAGTGAATCAGGTCTATGGTATTAATCGGGGTTTTGTTTGCTTCTCGGTACTGGGGCCTTCATTCCAGCAGCAATAGACACAGCTCCTTTATATGGCATGGTTTCTTGGCTCCTCTTTGCTTTTATCAAGAGAACTGCTCAGTATTGACGTTTTGTTGCCTATTCTATAGGCACCCTGCTAATCAGCTGAGGATAAATTATTGCTGTTCAAAAAGGAGCAGATCGAGAGACATCTCCCAATCTCAAGAAACCAGTGTTTTTTTCTCTTTTTCTTCATTGGTGAAGAGTCCTGTTTCTATCTGTTCATTCCTTGGGGGTTTAGTTAGGGACTGAAATGAAACTGGGGGGAGATCTTTTGATTTATCTTCTCGCCTTCCCTTTTGGTCACTTCGATAGGCTAAAAGAGCCGAGTTGGCTTTAATGTGTCGCTGTTAGAGACCAAGCATTAGCAGGAATAAACCATCATGCCTCACAGTGAAAAATGTCCTCTGATTGGCTAATTAATCAGTCAAAGGGGAATGACATGGCTCTTGGCTTGAGGGACTCTGCTGTGGAGGTAAACGGGCCCGTTGATAAATGGTTCGCCCACAAATTCATATATCAAGAAAACTTAGTCATTTTTTAACTACAGTGTGTGAAAACTACACTGCATTTTTGGGAGGTAAGTTTTTTGCTGCTGCTGCTGCTTTTTGAAGAGTGTTTTTTAGGTTGGGGGGTGAAACATTTTGCACCTGCTGCATTTATCACTCATCTGCTTTTCAAAGTGCAAAAGGTCCTTCTCTGTCAAAGCAACCTCAAGAATATAAATCCTTGCCATGGGTTCCTGGCGAAGCTGGATAGCGTATCAGATTGGAAAGGTCTGTGGCTTTCTTGTTGTATCTTCGTTTCAAGCGTTTAACAAGCCATGTTGTCCTTGAATGAACAGTGCTTTATTCCAGTGTAAGATCACATGGAGTAAAGTGCCCGGTAGGATTAAGACTTGACTCTGCCACTCATACGCTAAATGGGATCTTCTTTCACAAACCATCTCATTGATTTCCCAATGGGACTGTTTCCAGAGTGAGCCCTGATAAAGTCCTGGTCTGCACAACATCTTCTGGCAAGGAGTTCCACAGGTTGACTGTGCACTGCATGAAGAAAAACTTCCTTTTGTTTGTTTTAAACCTGCTGCCTATTAATTTCATTTGGTGACCCTTAGTTCTTATGTGATGGGAACATGTAAAAAAACATTTCCTTTTTCACTTTCTCCAAACCAGCCATGATTTTATAGACCTCTATCACATCCCACTTAGTCTCCTTTTTTCTAAGCTGAAAAGTCCCAGTCTTTTTAATCTTTTTTATATATCATCTCATATTCATTACAAGCTAGCTGTGCTCTCCGATCGACCCATTATGTCAGCCTCCATTGCCCGCTCATTAAATTTTTGCAAGAGCACCCTTGCACCTTCATGTTGCACCTCTCATGCTGCCCATGTGCTTGGGAGACACTTCCTGCAGACATCTGCAAGCCTACCTTATTTTCCAGGTTCAGAGGCCTCTTTACAACTCTCTTTGCCATGATGCCTATGTCAGGCTACTGGGCTGCTGAGATCAATGCAGACCATGCCGTCTCCCATCTGCAATCACCTGTTTCAAGTCTTATACTTAGTTTGTAAGCTCCGTGGAGCAAGGACTGTTGTCTTTTTCTGTTTGTACAGCACCTAGCACAATGGAATTGTGGGCCAAGATTAGGTCTCCAGGGCTCTGTGTGTTTGTTTACTAATAATGGTTGCTGCAGGAGAACTAAAAAGCTGTCTGAAATGTGCTTTATGTATGTGCATATTTATCTTTTGAACTCCACAGCCAGGGTGCATGTAAATTCTATGCAGTGGGCTTAGGATAGCCTGACTTAATTAGACTTTCTGAAATTCCTGACGCATGACCGTCTCCAGCTTGCCTGAATACTTGCAGAAGCAAAGCCGTTTGCACAATATTTGGATAGGGAGGGACAGGAGGAGGGAATGTGCCCCACAGCACTGAATTACACATATACGGGGGTGGGGCAGGGAATGGGCTGTTACTCTCATTGGATCTTTGAGTCTCAGAAAGCTGAGGTCAGATAACAAATGAAGGGGTATCTCCCTGCTAGAGGGTTTGTATAACCAGTTGCTTCTGGCTAAGTGGGTAGTAGCCCTTGTTTTGACAGTTAGTACTTAATGCATCCTTGGGCGGCTGGTTCCCTGACATCTATTAGTTACAGCAGACCTCCTCAAAACAGGCCTTGCAGCCTGGAGCGCCTCTCTTTTTTTTTTTTTTTTTTTTTTCTCCTCTAATAAGCCTAGTGTTTCTGAGCGACCAAATGGTGAAAGAATGTTAGATGTGATCATTGTAGTGGGTGGATCTTCTCCAAAGTTGGGATGTTAAATATCAGTTAATCGAAAAGTTGATTAACTTCATGAATTCTTTGTCAACTATTTGATAGCCCCCAGGGGTGAGGCTGGCAGCTGGTGCGCTCTGGCCCCACTCCTGCCGATCTCCCTGCACTGCTGCCTCTGTACCAGTTAGACCCAGGGGCCGCCTCAATTCCTGGTAGGCCAGGAGGAGTCTGATGTGGTAGGTCACCTGGGCTAATGCCCACAGAACAGGAAAGGTGCTAAACTCTGTATTTGGCTTGGGTCTGACTCAGGCTGAGTTTGTTTTCGGACCATGTATTTTTCAGTTCCAGTTCTTGCTCCTTCACCTGGTGGATAAAGTACGTGACCTAGTGTTTTCTTCTCTGCCGTCCGGTTGGCTGCCAGGCAGGAGCTGGTCCATGAGGGGAGCCAGTTTAAAAACCAGCTCCCCTTGCAGATTAGCTGCCTGTTGCCCCGCACTGGTGCCTTGGCTACAGAGGCAGCAGCAAGGGGTTGGCAGCAGTCCCTGTCTGGGGGGTGGGTGTCTGAGCTCCCGAACCTGGTGCGAACCGGAACTGAGCCAGGCTGCCTACCCACCTCGCTCCTAATACACTTTAAATGCAGAGCCATAGCGGGGGTAAGTCCTGGACCAGCGCAAGCTGGGCTGATGGCCAGCCTCCTAAAAAAATTACTGGCAAGGTAATTGGGAGGGGGGGGGGCAATGAATGTAGTCTATAGCAGTAATCTATAAGCTTTTGCTTATTGATAATCAACTATGCTATTACATCCCTAATCCAAAGAATCAGAATATGGTCCATCTGTTTGGTTTAGCTTATTTTTCCCCCCAAAACTTAGTGGTTCTGACTTAAATGTTTGCTATTAAGAAACATGCAGGTTTCTTGCACTTGGCAACTTGCCTTGCAAAAACATTCATACGGTAAAGGGCTTTAGCCAAACCTTGGCCTGTGCTTGCTACCTGGGATTGCTCCAGGATGGTGGTGATACTCACGTTCTATGGATGGCCCTGCTCCCCTTTTCCAGTAACTTACAGGGCTGGCCCTTGAAGGTGGGGAGCCCTTGAGACGTTCTGTGAAAAGGTGACCCTGCAGGAGTGGTCCCCCTCTGTACCCAGATGCAATATGCCAGTTTCAGGTACGTTGCTTCCCATTACTTCTCAAGCAGTGCGCCGTCCCCTCATCTGGGCTCTGGCTTTTAATTGGCTTTATGTTTGAGAGAGTTTGTCTTATTTTCTAAACGGTAAGAGCTTGGACCACCAAATTCAGTGTACAGCTTCCTCTTACCCTAACCTAACGCAACGTCAGGGTTTGGTTGGGCCAGGAAGACGGGACGTGCCTGGAATTCTTTTTTTCTCATAAAACCGTGCAGAAAAGAGACAATCACCAGGCAGGTGAAAGGGGCTGGGACCGCCCCAGCCCTGAGCCTGCCACCTCCACAAGGTGCCCTTTAGGGAGGCTGGGTGGGGGGAGGAGGAAACTGAAGTCCCACCCCCCGAGTCATACAGAAACATTGCTGGCGGTTCCCCTTTGTCAGGGAGCAAGGGGAAAGCGCGCGGTTTGCTGCATTCCTCACTCTGGCTAGGAAGTGCAGGAGGCAGATGGACTTGGTCCTGCCCCAGCGGGGGAACATGCACCCCTCCTACAGCTGTGCCCACTGGAGCTGCAGTGGCCATGAAGAGGTGCTTCTCACCTGGCCCCAAGCTGCTGTGGTGAGAGAGGGCTGGGGCTATCCTCTCTCACCAGGGCTGCCTGCATACTCATCCCTCATCTCCCGCCCCACCACAGAGCAATGATTGAAATGAAGCAGGGACATTTCCATTTTATTTCCCAAAAAACAAAAATTAATTGAGTTAAGGACCTGAGCAATGCCGGGTAAATCTTCTAGTAGGCTATAAAGCCCCAAACCTACTATAGACGCACCACCAAGTTTTGGCAGACATTGCTCAAGCCACTGAATAGAACTACGGTCTTATATCTCCCCTCTCGCTAGCTCATCTATGTAAAAACCTGTTTGCCTTGAATCTCTGTGAACACCCTCTTCCGTGAGAGTGAGTAGTCGCTGGTAACACAGTGGGATAAAGTGGGATCCACTTGTATCTTGGGTGTTTTCTTGTATCTTGGTTTGAGTCAGACTGCTGGGTTGGAGAGGGTGGCCCTGCTCAGGTAGTGCTAGAATTCTCCTATCAACCTAGCCCTGTCTGCCCCAGAGGGTAGGCTGGCTTCACTACATCTGAAGGATGCATTTTTTCTTTCCCCCTGAGAGACCTGCCTGGTGAGGGAAAGAACCCAGACTGACTGTCAGATCCCAGGATGAGTTTGCTGGGCTGGCAGTTAAGAAAAATAATCTTGTAAATGGTGTGTGCTAGAGATGTGAACGACTAGTCGACTGTCCGATAAGCAAATGCTTATTGGTTAGTCGACTAGTCACTTCTCTTCCCCCACCCCACCCCCCGCTGCCTCTATCAGAAAGATGTAGCAAGGGTGGGGAAAGAGGAGAGGGTGCTTCAAAGCAGCAGTGCTGGAGCCTGGGGCCACACCCCAGGTTCCACGTGGCCCTGCCACTTTGAAACCCCGCATGCCACCTGGTGCCAGCAGGGAGCCTGGGTTGCATGCTCAAGTGGATCCAGGTAGTAGCCTTGCTGGGGACTCCCCCACTGACCCCTGGCTCCATGTGGCGCTGCTGCTTTGAAATGCCATGTGGAGTCTGACGCTGGGCTCCCCGCAGCATTTCAAAGCGGCAGCGCCGCATGGAGCCCGAGTCAGCTGGATACCCTGGGGTCCATGCAGCGCTGCCACTTCGAAACGCTGCAGGAGCACAGGGCCAGCGGGGGACTGCTTGAGTCCCCCACTGGCTCTGTGCTCCCCACAACGCTTTCACCTTTGATGTGTAGCAACAGCCCTGGGGCTGTAGCTACACTACAAAGGCGGAAGTGCCCTTATCAACTAATCGAATAGTTGATGCAAATTGCATCGACTATTCGATTAGTGAAATAATAGAAATTTTACATCTCTAGTGTGTGCTTCATCTGGAGACCCAAAAGTCATAAATTTGGAGCTCTCTTAATGCTTAGAATTTGTGAGCTAAAAAAACACTTGTTGCCAATTCATATCTGTTCTAGTGAAATTCGCTAGTAGCCTGAAGAGTGGAAGAATGCTACTTCTGTCTCCCCCAGTGTTGAAGTCACTAAGGGAAGGCATCAAGGTATTCTTCTAGGGCAGCCTTCCCCTTTGGATTTTGATCCCTGTTAAAAATCCCCTCATGCCAGAACTTGGCCACCCTCAGGGTGGGTGTTGTGCTAGCGCCATCTGTTCAACTTCCCGTTTTATCCTTCAGGGAGAATTCCTTGCTCTGCTGCTGATGGTTGAGTGAAGCTGGTTGCTTTGTTAATTGAATGAGGATTATTGGTGGGTGTGGCCTAGTTTTACCTTGTGATCATTTCCCTTTCTATACTGGTGCTTAGGAATGTCGTATTATGAGGAGAGGTTTGTTGCATAATGGGAAATCCATAAATGTTCGCCCACCTTAAAATGGACAGGTGTTGAGAACGGACATAGACCAACGTGACTCTTTTTGAAAAGGTCCCTCTGGAAAGAAATTGTTCTGTAACTGCTTCGCTTTTGGACGGGCGCAAGATGACCCTTTCCCATCCAATTTTAATGCTGATTGTTTCCACGCTTGTATCTATTAAAATTGCCTGTGTATAGGAGATCCAGGTAGTAGCCTTGCTTAGGACAGTGGTTTTATAATGTCCAGTAAATTGAGCATTGTAGCCCGGTGTGCTTCTCAGAATTGGTGCCCAGTTGTTGTTGAGGAGGGCATATTATTCACTTTTGTCTAAAGACTTGGGAAAGTGTGACACACTCATTTGAGAATCGTACCAGCTCCTTTATCACTGCCAGTCATCTTCAGGAGCACTACATTCCCTGGTTTGACATGAAGGAGGAGGCTTGCCCTGAATAAATACAGTAGATAAATGGTCTTTCTGTTCCTCAGAAGAACTGGGCCACTTCTCAAAGCTGGTGCCAGGAGTACAGTAGCAGAGTGGCATACCTAAAGTTAATTGCACTAACTTTTTAGTTAAGTCTAACTGGCTTGTCAGCTTTGAATTTATATTTTCACAGTTCAGTAGGGAGCGATAATAGGGAGGCTTTGATGTAGTTTGCTGCTGCTTGCTTGGTGCCCTAAGCACCACAGATTAGTCAGTAAATGTTTGAAGCATTTTTTTTTTAAGAGACTTAAAACTCACTGGCCAGAAGTGCATGGTGTACTTGTTTGTGGTGTTTAAACAATCTGTGGTTACCTAAGTCTTCACAGCAGGCCCTGTGCTGCACACGATCGTACTCAGAAGTCACAAGACAGCAGGGTATCGATCCTCATGCTCCAGGAGCTCAAAGCCCTGCCACATAAATTAAAGGAATCTCTGGAGGACAGTGCCTCTGATAGGCAGTGGAGCGGTTCTGGCTCCGTCCAGCAGAGGGCAGCAGACTGTGCACGGGTGCACATTTCTACACCCAACACTTGCACACGGGTGCAGTACCAGTAGTGTGAGGCATTCTGAAAATAGGACGGCAAAGCAATAATTCAGTCGTTAGATAATTAGGAACTCATTGTTAACGAAAAGGAGATTTTTAGTCTTGCGTAAAATATCTGGTCCTACAATAACACTTGACATAGACGTGGTACATTCATCACATTCCAGATACGTTCAGATTCTAAGGCCTGGTTTCCCCCCATTTTCTGTACCGGGATAGCCATTTCAGTTGAGGGGCTGGGGGTTTTTTAAACGAAAATAATTATCCTGGTACAACCCTTCCCTCTCTTCTGTGGACAGTTATACTGACATGAAAGTGCTTTATACCAACATAATTTATTTCAGGGATGGGCAATAACTTTTGAAGGGGGGCCTCTTCACAAATTTCTGAAGTGGTCCCAGGCTGCCCCAGAAGGGGCGGGGCTTCAGGTGGAAGGGGTGGGGCCAGGAGACATCCTATGCTCCCACGGACCCTGATTAGCCTGGGGGCAGGGAGCACATGAAGTCTTTGCCCCCACTTCTCCCGGTGGCTAGAGAGAACCGCCAGCGGGTGGCAGGAGGAGACTTCACACAATCGTCCCACCCCCAAGCCAATCAGGGCCTGGAGACGTGGGAGCACATGAAGTCTCTCGCCCTCTGCCCCCGCCTTGCCAGGGTGAGCGGCGCCTAGAGGGAACCACCAGCTGTTTTGAACAAGTGGCGGTTCCTGCTGGTGCCGCGTGTCCGTGGCGGGCAGCGGGGGGAGACTTTGCGCATTCCCCCGTCCTTAGGTCTGGATTGGCCTCGGGCCAGATCAACCGGCTTGGCAGGCTGGATCCAGCCCACAGAGGCTGTCTTGCCCACTCCTGGTTTATTCCTTTCCCATATGGCAGTAAGCTTTATGGTATAAACCCGCCTTTATACTGGTTCAGCTGCTTCTGTAGTAGGCCGTTGTACCACATAAGTCAGGGGTGGGCAATAATTTTTGGCCGAGGGCTAATTCAAAAAGTTTTGAAGTGCCCCCGGGCTGCCTAGAAGGGGTGGGGCCTAAACCGGAAGGGGCTGGGCCAGTATGCTTCTAGGCTACCTCACCCCCAGACCATGATTGGTCTGGGGGTGGGGGAGCCCCTTTGGCCCCCCTCTTCCCACTAGGCACCCATGCCGGACCCCTGCCGCGTGCACCTCGTGGGGGAGGGCGGAGGAAACTTCATGTGTTCCGCCCGCCCGCAGGCCAATCAGGGCTCGGGAACGGGGGAACGCGTGACGTCTCCTCCCGCCCTGCAAGGCGCATATAGCACTTTGAAGTGCTGCGGGCTCCTCTCAGGGCAGGAAGAAGTTTTGCGCGCTCCCCCACCTCCAGTTGGCTTTGCAGCGGGGGAACGGCAGGGCCTTCATGGGCGGGATCCAGCCCGCGGAGGCCCTTTTGCCCACCCCTGACATGAGTGAACCAGTGTAGTTAAGTGCAGGGATTTAAAAAATCAGTTGAACAGGCAACCATATCACCCTTGAAAATCCTAGTGGTTACATGTGCTGCGGGCTCTACAGTATAAAGCTTTATATATAAGCTTTATACTGCAGAGCCGCAGTGCAGCTGGCTCCCCATGTGTGGGGCTGGGAGCAGGCTCGCGCCTGGAGCTGGTTTATAAGCCGGCTTCCGGCCCACGCTGGCTCCCGGCTGCTGGCCCCGCTTTCAGGAAGCCAGCTTCACTGCGGGTTCTGCAGAATAACTTTATATTGCAGAGCCCGCAGCATGTGGTGACTGCTGGGAGCCAGCATCTGACCGTAATGGAAACTGATAAGCTGAGGCTCATTGGTTAACTTTAAACAGTTACACTTTTACCTCTCTAGTTAAATGGTACAACGTGTGTGTAGACAAGACCTCACTAAGCCTCACAACTCTCCTGGGAGAGCGGTTGCTTGTAATCTCATTGTACATGGACATTTTAA
This sequence comes from Pelochelys cantorii, assembly GCA_032595735.1. Lineage (NCBI taxonomy): Eukaryota > Metazoa > Chordata > Testudines > Trionychidae > Pelochelys > Pelochelys cantorii. The sequence continues at coordinate 5,441,564 of CM064328.1, forward strand.
AATAGAAATCCCAGTCTTTACGTGCTGGAGTACGTGAGCCCAGCCGTGTGCGCTATGTACTTAAACCATGTGAGCTTAAGTGGAGCCGCTTCTATTGAGGATGTCCATTCTCCGCACACTGTCAAAGAGTGTGTAGCACAGAGGAGAACCCGTCTTTCTGAGGCTGTTGTGATTTGATGGAGCATTAGATGTCTTTATAGAACACTCCTGGTGGCACTTTTAGTTAATTTGGTGCTGTTTATATACTGAGAAGTATCTTTTATCCCAGTTCCCCTGCACTCTCAAATTCCTTCTGTCCCTTTCCATCTAACCTGCTAGCCTCCCATCTAAATCTCCCTTCTCCTTCCACTTCCCCAGTCTAGCTCCAGTCCCCTCCGTATCCGACTCGGGCAGCTCAGAGAGCTACTGAGAAGAGAGGAGAGGGGGCCTACCTGGCTCTCAGTTCCAGTGCCTGGCCCCTGTGGCAGCCCAGCACTCCAGTTGCACAGAAGGTTCTACTCAGGCCTAGTGTAGAGCATGACCAGTGCAGACTGAACCTTCAGGGAATTTAGCTGGGAGGCTCTAGCAAGTCTCTGCTGAGCATGTGCAGATGGCGATTTTTTTTTTCCAGAGGTTTACCACTTGGCCAGATTTGGACAGACTTCCACAGGGATGACAGAAGTCACATACTGCCACAAAGGCTACTCCTTGCCAAATTTCAGGTCCCCACTCCAACGCATGCAGACCCTGGAGCTGCTTAAAGAAAAAGGTCATGAGTATTCATTGACTTGATCAAAACCATGTATTTTTTCCTAGCCCGCTTCTTGGAAATGGCTGAACCATTCATTGTGGCTGACATTTTCCAAAAGCATTCAGCCTCAGGCACATACCAAGCGCAGGAAACTTTAAATGGGTAAAGTTTGGCAACATTATAAGCAACTGAAAACAGGGTTTTTGTAATGGGAAGTGTCAGGCAAATTGAATAACAGGTCGTGCTGCCAGCTCTGCCTTTATGAGAGGCACCATTTTCTAGAGCTTTGAGCTATGGGCTAGGCATTAGAAATTCCTGAATTCTTATTGAGTCCAGTGCATAGGATGGAGGACTGACCCAGCTCTTCCCTATTTCCAGTTCTGACCAAAGTGTTAGTCATACAAGTAATAACTATACAAAGGTAAAGCACATGGGCCAAGTGTTAAATTAGTACCGATATCTACTTTGTAACATGTAAGTCTCTCTATAAAGAGCAATATTATAACTGCAGAGAATTAAAGCCAAACTCATCACTCGGTAGGTACCGAATTAAGTGTCCTGATTTTGCAAAGACTCTGAGCCCCTATAGCTCCCATTGACTTTAATGCTCAGCTCTTCTGAAAACCAAAATACTTCTAATCAAATGCCTAAATTTGGATTTAGGCCCTCGGATTTGAAAGTGTCGGCTTTAGCTATTAGATGAAAGGATTGTCCATGTTGTACATATTATTCCTGGTGGGCCGTGTGTGTACAGCCCGTGCCCTCTCCGAGTGGGGAATTGTGATTCCTGCAGGGAAGTATTTTAGTCATTTCTCCTGACGTTTACGAGGGTGATTAGCGTGCAGCCTTGCAGAGGAAGTGCAGCATCACAGGAATTTGTCTGTCCCTGCTTGACTCACTCTATGATGCCCTTAGGTTCTTGTGTTACAGTTTCCTCAGTGAGTACGGTCAGCTCAGCAGGAGGCTCAGTCACAGTGACAGATGATATCAATACCTAGGCACAATTTCATCCTGGGAAGCCACCCTATTAATCCCTGCCATCAGGGAAGCTTCTTGTACACGTCGCCTCGTGAACGCTACCGGTGAGAGAGCTGAGAATAAAGCTTCCAATAAAGACTTCATTTTCTGTAAAATGACAGGGCTAGGGGCTACATTTTCAGCAAGGCCTCAGTCTGGCCTCTATGTAGACGTGCGTTGCTTTACACCTGTAACTACTTCCATGCGCAATTTTTTGTCGTCCTGTCATTAGTAAATGCATATAGATTGTTCACACACAGACCAGCATCTCACACAGTGGAGCCTCATGCCTGGTTGATTCCTAGGCCCTGCTGTAACAAACATGATGGATGCTAACATGATTTAGTACATCCCTGAAATGTATTTCTACAGATGAAGCAAAGATCATTCTAAAATGGTATTAGGAATGTGAATGGGTAACCAGGTGATGCTTACTGGTCATAAGAACGGCCAGACTGGGTCAGACCAGCAGTCCATCCAGCCCAGTGTCCTGTCTGCCCACAGTGGCCAATACCAGATGCTCCAGAGGGAGGGAACACAACAGGTAATCCTCATGTGATCCCTCCCCTGTCATCCACCACCAGAGAAACAGAGGCTAGGGATGCCATTCCTACCTATCCTAGCTAATAGCCATTGATAGACCTAACCTCCATGAATCTATCTAGCTCTTTTTTGAACCCTGATAAAGTCCTAGCCTTCACTACATCCTCTGGCAAGGAGTTCCACAAGTTGACGGTGCACTGAATGAAGAAAGACTTCCTTTTGTTTGTTTTTAAACCTGCTGCCTATTCATTTCATTTGGTGACCCCTAGTTCTTATATTGTGGGAATAGGTTAATAACTTTTCCTTATTCACTTTTTCCACACCAGTCATGATTTTAAAGACCTCTATCATATCCCTCCTTAATCTCCTCTTTTCTAATCTGAAAAGTCCAAGTCTTTTTAATCTCTCTTCATAATGGAGCAGCCCCCCACCTGCAGCCTGCCCCCGTACTGGGGCTAGCAGCTGGTGGCAGCATAGCTAGCAGCCAGCGACAGCCCCAATGCAGGGCTGGGAGCTGGTGGTAGTCCCATGGGCTGGGGGCTGCTCCAGCTGGGCTGGAGCGGTCCCCCATCTGAGATCCCGCTCATTTGGCTAACTGGTTAAATGTTCGATTTACCTAATGTTTGACCAGTTACTGATTAATTGGGATTTTACATCCCTAAATGCTACTGACCAAGTTAAACACCTGTTTTTTTCCAGTAGAAATTGGCAGCTGCCAGTCCTATCTTAAGGCAGAGAATGCTATATCTGGTTATAAAGGCCAGTCACTTCTGGTATGGCTTCTGTGAGAAAAGAGATCTTGGGGTTTAGAGGCCGTTATTTTGTTGCTTAAATCCTTGCCACAGAAGAGGATTACAGACAGTCATACCTTTTTAAATGGAGGCTTTTGCACATTGGTGTCCAGATAAATCCACATGCTTTGTGTAAGGCACACTTCTTTCAGAGTATGCTTTATGGGAGTGGTTCTCAGCCGGGGGAGAGGGGGTTGCTGGCGGCCCAGTCAGCAAACAGCTGCGACAATGTGACATCTTCACAGCTTTAGAGGTATTATGTATTGTGTGGGTGTGGCCCACATAACACCCAGCTGCCTGTGTAGCCCACAACGGTCAGTAGGTCAAGAACCACTTGTTTATGGCCTTCGTAGCTTTCCAGAGCTTAGTAGAAAATACAGTCTCTGATTTCATTTTGGTGGCAAGTATATTTTACCTCCACTGAGTGTTCATTGTTTCCTGAGAGACTTAGGCCATATCTTCACATCCTGGAAGATGGATGCTGTGGCGGTTGATCTTCCAGAGTTCAATTTAGTGGGTCTAGTAAAGACCCACTAAATCGAATGCTGAGGTGCCCCCCGACAATGCCAAAATGCCTACTCCTTGCAAAGTATATGGGAAGTTGATGGGTGCTTTTTTCCCATCAACCTCCTGCTGTGAGGACAGCACCGAAGCTCAGCTTAAGGTTCGTTGTCTCCAGGTATGTTTTTTACATAGATGGAATTGCGTACCTTAAGCCAGCCGTTGGCTGTCGTGTGGACCTGGCCTTAACCTCGCTTTGATAATCCTAGTCAAAACTTCTTTTAGATACTTAGACTATTGATGTTTTTGCATATCTCTTTATATGGACATTTTTCTGGTTGTAGAACCAATGAGAGCTGATTTTTTTTTTTTAAAGCTTTCACCATAATTAAGAAATCACATCGCCACTCAGACAAGGTAGTTTTCCAGAGAACCGACAGTCCTTATCTGAAGTAGGCAGAATCTTTTGGGAAGTTCATTGAGTCTTGTTTCTTCAGAAAACCACCACAGAAAATGGGGCTTTGCCAAACAGAACCCCCCTGAAATGGTACTTGTCTTTTCATTTTTCATTGTTGTTGTTCTTTGACAAGACTATCTCGCAGTTGTCAAATGAGAGCTTGCTTAACCAAAACAGCCTCAGTAACAATATCCAGTCTCTGATGAATTTGTTGCCTCCTGAGGTTTTCATGAGTTTATTTTGCTGCTCTTGAGAGGCAAATGCTTTTACAACCAATCCTGCCTTTGATATTGCAGCTATGTGGAGGTACTAAATTTGGCCTGGCTGTATTTTCTGAGGACTTCCTGAGCTAGTCAAATCTTCCTTTCTTTCCTGTTCTGTCTGATATCTAGGGATAAACACAGAGAGACACATGCAGTCTTTTCTCCTGTGTATTACATGCAAGTCCATCCTCTGTTCTGTAAAATCAGTAACTTTAAAAAAAAATCCAATTTCAGTTAATTCAGATTTTTGTTTGGTGGGGAACAGTGGAGACTTTGTCTTCTACGTTCTGATATTGGTGCCCTTCACCTTAGTAGCTGAGCATCATGCAGAAAGACACCTTAAATCTTAGTAATTGACAAGATCGTGAGATGGCAAAGGATGTTTATCTTGCCTCAGGCAGCTTATCTTTAGACCATGTGCTGCTTGGAAAGTGTGATTTCTTAGACATGTGTTTCTGCCTCTAAAGAATCTGGATGCCCTCTTCCTGAAGTGAATTTTTTAAAAAAAATGTATGAAACACTGGTGAAAATCTGCCAATAGGACTGATGTTTGTGACACTTTTTTACCCTTCAGTACTTGGCTTCTCTAAACAAGCCTTCTGAAATTTTCCAACTGTTGGAAGGGTTTGGATTTGTTGTGTTAAAATTTGACAACACCGAAAATTTACCTGTTGGACACGGCAGAGTGTTTTAATAGTTAACTATCATTTTTCTAAAATCATAACATGCTTTACGAATAGCTGTGCATTAAGCCTCCACATCCCATGGAGCTAGGGAAAGGTGGGGTTTTTTTCCATGTTCTAAATGAGGAAACCAAGAGTAAGGGTAAAATTCTCAAAAATGCCTAAATCCACTTTTCTAAAGTGATTTAGGAGGCTACAGGCTAATTTACGTGAAAGTTTTGTCATTTATAATTATAGAAGTAATCTCCTTCCAAAGCCACATAAACACAGCCAAAAGAAGACACTTGTGCTGCAACAAGCGTGTCTCCTTAGTATCAGCACGGGCTTATCTACACTCAAAATGTTGTTGTGGCACAGCTGCAGCTATATTGCTGAAACACTTCAGTGTAAACGCTCACTGCAGTGATGAGAAGAATTCTTCTGTTGTCATAATTAATCCACCTTCCAGAGAGGCAGTAGCTAGGTCAATGAAAATCAGTCTACACTGAGGTCATTTTAGGGACATCCGTCAGGAATGTGGATTTTTCACACCCTTGAAACAAAAGTGCAAAATAAAGGCGGATTATTAAACTGCATTAAACCCGTGTGTGGGCACCTTCATTCAGAGTTAAAGTGGCCTTAATTTTGTTTAGCTCAATTTAGTTTAATTTGTTTTGGAACTTAACTGAATTAAAGCCCTTTAATTCTCATTAACCATGTCCATATAAGAATTTATGAGATTGATTTAATCCACTTCATATTTACCCCTTAAATTAATTCAGATTAACTATACTGGCTATCCATGTGTCGATAAGCCCTTAGTTTCCTAAATCCCATTTTCAAAAATAAACAAGGGCATGTCTACATGTGGATGCTCAGGAAAGTTAATCTGAATTAACTAAAGGTGTGATTTGAAAGTGAGTTAGTTGAACCTCATTTAAATTCTTGTATGGACAGTCATTCCGAATTAAAGTGGTCTCATATCTGTTTATTGTGACAACTAAACTCAATTAAGGCAACTTTAATTCTGAATGAAAGTGTCTGTGTAGTACTTTAATGCATTTTAACTAATCCACTTTTATTTCACACCTTTAGTTTGTTTGGATTAATTTTCCTAAGTGTCACCATGTAGACAAACTCACAGGCACTTTGGATAAAAGTTGCAAAAGCAGCAAAGTGATTTGGCCATGGTCGCATAGAAAGTCTGTGGCAGAGCTGGGCTCGAATCCAAGTCTCCTGTATCATAAATCTATCCATCCATCCTCCTTCTCAGGTTCAAACTTACTTTGTTGTTGTGGTCACTTGCATGGTTTGGCAACCCTTACAGAATTGAGATCATCCACAGCTTCTAGTGATATCCCTTGGGTTGTATTGTTTCCATTTGACAGCTGTTATGATGAACTGTCTAATGTTTGTACAGCACTTTAAACACGTAAAGCACTATATACCCACCAAATTGTTATGAAGTTGTAATCCTCCCTTTTGACTAAATAGGGCTGGCGTTGGGTGTTCGCCAGATGGGCTTTCTAAACTGTTGGCAGCTATCATAGCGATGTAGCTAAGGGTGCGATGCAGGAGCAACGGATGCCTTTCCAAAATACCTTATGTGATGATGAGTGAGTACCTGCATAGATACCACACAGGGAAGGGAGCCATGCTAGTGTTAATTATTAGTAGGGAAGTGTTTTTTGTGTATAGCTTTTGAACGTAATGTTTGCTAGTGTGTATGGCACACTGAAGATGTGGTACCTTTCTTGAGGCGTTGATGATCTACATTTTCTCATAGCTAAAAGTCACCTCCGAAGGATGATGAGCCATAATCCATCCTTTGGGGCCGGTACTCTGGTTAAACATGGCACATTGGGTCAGCATGGGGGTATTCTAGCAGCAAGTGTGGTATTCTTCTAGGCTGGGCAACAGCAGAGATTTCATTTTAGATTTAGTTTATTTGTTTACCTATTCGGTATGGGGTGAACTCATTTTGCCAGAGTTTGAACCCATTTTAACCAGGGGTTCAAAACTCCGATATTACCGTGGTCTCATTCTGCTTCATAAGAGCCATGTGTGGTGGTGGTGGTGGTGGTAGTGGTTCATGTTTCATCTGTAGATCTCAGGCTTTTCAGGTGGAGCTCAGTTTTATAGATGGAGGACCTGAGGCACATGAGACTAAATGACTTGCCCCCCTTCGCCCAGCACATTAGTGGCAGAGCTGGAGTAGAATCCCTGAATCACAGTCCACTGCCCTAGCCTGTGGACCACACTGTGAAACACTCAGGAAACACAGAGAAGGAGTGGCAGTAAAATATTGAGAGATGTAGCAGCAAATGATAAGAAGGAGAAGGAATCAGAAGTTCAAGAGAGAACCATCAATACCATATAAAGGGCATACTCATGTGCCAAGCGAGCTGTGGGGTGCTTCTTTCTTAATAAAGTGCAGGCTGCCTTCTATCTATTAAGAATTGTTGTTTCAAATGTTCGCTCGTCCTTATGGTGGGAGAGTTCGAGAGAGGTTTAAATTGGGGGGAGGGAAAGTTCAAACTCCAGCTAGTTTTTATTAACCTCAAAACATATTTTGAGACATTCACAAAACTTCGACCCGCACTAGGTTCAGCCTGGCTTTGTACAAACTGTTATGAGAAAGGTTCAAGTCTCTTTATTTTTCTTTTCTTGTCTTACTTGAGCTAGTTGAGTTTTTGGTGGTGTCTGTGCTGGAGAGTAGCAGGAAAAGCTGATAAGGCCATAGGACAGAAATCTTTGCGCTTATCTCACTGCAGCACATGGAGCTGAGAGTGCATCCTTTTCCTGTCCTAGGACAGGAGACGTAAACTGACCATCTCCTGACAGCAGCGACTTCAAACGGGGGCTGTAACGACTACAGGGTATGAATCTTCTCTCAGCTTCACAGGCCAGCGAGGTGAAAGTGGGTCGCCGCTTGTTTAGAAAGCGGTTTTTGTGCCAGTGAAAAGTTCTGATAACCGCTGGGTCAATAAACGACTTTGTAGATATTATTTGAAACACATAAATCCAGCACAACTCTTGATTGTTTGTTTAGCTTTTTACCGGGAGATGGATTAAATAGAAAGGAGTTTTTTTCAGTCAGACAATTCTACTAAAATTACAATAGAGCTAAACAGTTCGGATGCAGGTTCAGAGGAGAACTTTCCCCAACCTAGGAGGACTATTGGGACAGGGAGTTTTAGTTTGTCCCCATGCATGAATAAAAGAACATCTGGCTGATTTAACTACTGTCCTTGCTAGAACTACGAATGAAGTGGAGAGTCCAGTTAAAAGTTGTAATGGAGAATCCTGTTTAAAATGTTAATCTGTTAAACTAGCAGACGTACCCGGCGTTGCTTGGGTCTTTAACTGAAGGATTTTTGTTTTGTTTTGGAAAATAAATGAAAGCTGTGCATGCTTTATTTCAGGGATTGTCTTTTTTGAAAACAAAGGCTGGAGTGAGGGTTTGGGAGTAAGGAGAGGCTATGGGTAGAGGGTTGGGAGTTGTGCGGGGGGGGGGGGGGTTGCAGAAGTCAAGGCCGGTGGGAGGTGCAGGACTAGAGGCTTGGGACAGGAGGCTGGAAGGTAGGGGGGGCTTACCAAGGCCGCCCGTGGTGGGGAGGGTGGTTTTGCTCCGGTGGCGGTTCCACCCAGGGGGCCATGGCAGTGCTCCCCAGCCAGCAGCTGCTCCCTAGGAGCCAGGTCTGCACTTTCTGGAGGGCAGCTCCTCCTGGGAGGGGAGGGTTCCGGGTGTGGGCTCTGCGGGTAGGGTTGGGGCTCTGCGGGCCATCCCTGGCCTCCAGCTGCCCCTGCCTGTAGCATGGGAGGGGGTGCTGCCCCCAGCCTCTAATGGCCCTTCTGTGGCCTGCAGGCTGTATGGGGGGCAAGGTTCGGGGGGTTGCCCACTCCTCAGTGGGTTCCTCCCCCCCACATGTCTTGCAGGCTGTCTGGGAGGACCAGGCTCCAGGAGCAGCCCTTCTCAAGCAACCCCCCGACCTTCCCAGTCTGCAGGCTGTCTGGGGAGGGGCCAGGCTCTGGGAGCTTCCCCCTCCTCCAGCAGCTCCCTCCCCCACGTCTTAGGCTCTCCCCAAATGGGGGGTCAGGCTCTGAGTTTGGGGCAGGGGGGGGCTCCTTACCCGGTCTGGAGACAGGCAAGATGGCAGAGCCCCAGCCTGGCTGGCCACTTGCTTTGTGCTGCAGCTGCCCCCAGTGGCCATTCTCAGTATCACAACCCTCCATTCTCTGTTCCCCCCTCCCTTTTCATGTTGTGGGAAACAGTCCCATTGGCGGCACTTCCCATTTTCCAGGCACAACCAGACCCGGACCTTGGTTTAAGTTAGGATAAGAGGGAAGCTACATACCAAATTTGGGGGACTTAGCACTTATGGTTACGAGGAGTTCTTGAACAGATGGACAAACAGGTGCCCAGACAGATGGACACACTTTTAGAGAGAGAGAGTATGAGGGTGGATGGATGAATAGATAAAGGATTATATGTTTAACCAGTTAACAGGTGCACTGCCCCACAGGTGGGACGTGTCTGGAGCAGCTCCCCCTCCTTCCCCCCGTACCATGGGCTGCTCTAGCTGACCAAGTCCTCTTCCCCACACTGCGGGCAGGAGGGCCTACCATGCCACCAGCAGAGGACTGGGTGCCATTTAACTGGTTACCCCAGTAAGCATGCCAGTAAGTTGAATGCTTGCCAGGTCACCAGTTAACTGGTTAACCCTTTACATCCCTAGATGGGACACTGTCCCTGAAACCAGAACCATCCCGGGTTTTAACCTGGTTACGGGGACTTGGATATGGAGCAGATGGGACTTAACTGTTAGCCAGGCTGTCACCAAGATCTTTTAGATGGTTGCACACTAGTTGACTCATGGAATGATGCGTGTGCGGTTATGAAGAGTAGAGAACTCATAATGCTATGAGCAAAGCTCACCCTGGGTATTTCCTGTACATTTTAGGTATACTTTTTTTTCCCCTTCTCATCCTCCCCACCCCACAAACTGTCACTGCAACATATGCATCCTGGGACACAGCTTTCCTGGAGAGAGGGCAACCGAATGCTTGAAGCCCTGGACTGGAAATCAGAACGTCTGAGTTCTGCTCCCAACTCTACCACTGGTTCCGAGAGATTTGGGGCAAATCCTTTCTTTGCTTTGTGCCTCAATTTCCCCATCTGTAAAGTAGCCTTAATAATATCAGCTTCTGCATAGTAGCCTGGGGCTTTTAATGCATGAGATCAAAGAATTTCTGTTCTAATTAACTGGCTGGCAGGTGGGCACCCATATAGTGGCTGCAGTCTGAAGTCTACCAAGTAGATCAAGCATGTCAGGTGAGCATGGCACCTGGTTTCCAATTACCCAAGGATCTCAAGTCTAATGGTTGCTATGCAGGCTACTTGTGTTTGACAGCTGTGTAGTGTGTTGCCCCCTCAGCCATGGGTGCAGCCTTATTTATAGTATTATTTGAACTTTAATTTATTGCTATGTTGCTGGTTGGCACACCTTGCAGGAAAGTGAGACGCATATTGTGTTTCACACACTGGCTGTGAGCTCTCCTCAGCGCCGAGGTAGCAGCATGTGATCTCATCCTGCCCCTTTGTTTCAGGACCTGATGCAGAACGGTTCCCTCTGATTTCTTTCTTTCTTTTTATATAAAACTGTGACTCCTAATCATGTGTGTGAGAGCTGTATGAATTATTAGCAGAGTCTCTAAGCCACTCAGATTCAGCCTGGCATTTGAGGTTTGCTGCATTCCTGAATCTTGGCCCATGCTTAAAAAGTTTGCCAGACGCTGGCTTTGATGGGAAAGCCAGTAAAAGTTGTTCCCCACTTGGTCAGCTACTCCTTGTTCCCAGGAAACCCTGAAATGCTCTCCTGAGTGTATCTAAGTTAAAGAGCGTTCCCAAGGCCTTTAAATCAGGAGTCTCCAACATTTTAAAGTACTAGATCGCTTTTTGAATTCAAGTGCAAGCCAAGATCTACCTCAAATATAAATACCCGTGCCCTGCCTCCTTCACGCCCCTTCTCCGAGGCCCCACCCCTGCTCACTCCATCCTCCCTCTCTTGTCTATCCTCACTCACTTTCACCAGGCTGGGGCAGAGGGTTGGGGTTCAGGCTCTGGTCTTGGATGAAGGGATCTGGAGTGTGAGAGGGGCTCTGAGCTGCTCTTGGGGCAGGCTGTTGGGATGTAGGAGGGGTTCTAGGAACAGGCTTGGGGATGGCGTTTGGATGCTTGGGGTGCAGGAGGGGGTTCATGACTGGGGAAGGAGTTAGGGATGTGGGCTCCAGCTGGGCCCTGCTCATGTGAGGTGACTCCTGGGTGGTGGTGCAGTGGGGCTAAGGCAGGCTCACCCTTGCCCTGGCCCTGCACCACTCTCAAAAACAGCCAGCAAACTCCTTCACTAGTCCTGTTGGGTCCCCTTTCTGCTTTGTGGAGCTAGGATACAGAGTGGGAGGGGGCACCTTGAAATCAGCACCCCCTCCTCTGCCCTGCACAGACAGCAGGAGGCTCCCCAGGGGGAGGGGCAGCTCCAAGGCAAAGGGCAGGAGATGCACAGCAGTGGGGGGAGGAGCAGCTGACGTGCTCGCACTTGATAGCCTCTTGGCCAAACCAGTCAGGATCACCTGTCAGAGGCTCTAAGATCTACCAGTAGATCCCGATCTACTGCTTGGTGACCACTGCCTTGAAATAATGAGTAGAGATGAGCACCCCTTTGAATTTGGATCAAATTGTAGTTTGACTCTTCTGGTTCACTTCCAATTCCTGCTGCTCCTGCCTCTGGGGAATAGCAAATTGTGTCATCCGCTTATTCAGCGTCATTAGCAATGCAAAGCCTTTCGTTCTTGTGTTGAAACTATCGTCTTATGGAACGCTTTCCTTTCTCGCTTTTCTTTTGAATCTCAGGGATTCCAAATATTGCTGAATCCGCGGGGGCTCTGATTTAAGATGCAGGACTGATAGCAGCTGAAAATAAAGCTTTGGCTGCTACTGAAGAGGTGGTGGACCTGAGGCTAGACTAAACTTCCTGCGAAGACCCCACTTTCCTTCTGTCTTCCTCCCATCTTCTCTCACTTTTCTGTCCAACTTAGAGTTGGGCCCACATCAAAACCCAGCATCTGAAAATTCCAAAGGCAAAGGTTCATAATTGCGGTCTGAGCGTCAACACATCCAGACGTAGCAATGTTCATATTCATCCCCATCAAGAGCTTTGAGTCGTAAATTCAGATCCAGACTCAGATTTGGATCCGGTATGTTAGTTCTGACCCATCTCTACTTACAATTGGTCTACAGTTTTCACATGTATTAAAATTACGCTGAGGAGTACAAAGCCCCTTATACAAAGAGCGCTGGTTTCTATGAATGTGTGAGTGATGCAAGTTGCGGAGTGTTGTACAGAGGAGGCTTTTTCAGCCAAATAGTGCTCCATCTCTTACAGTCTGTGAAATGTGACTGGTGTCTCCAGGAGGTACAACTAGGGTTGCCAGGTGTCCGGTATTCACCCGGACAGTCCGGTATTTTTGCCTCCTGTCCAGTAAAAAAATTCAGAGAATACTGGACACCTAAGATGTCCGGTATTTTCTGATTTTTTTTTTTAAACCAGCCAGGAGGCAAAAATGCCGGGCACGTGGCAACCCAACAAACACTCAGCACCTAGCCTCCCCGCCCCCAACACCCCCAGGCTCCCGACCCCAGACCCCATGCTTACCTGGTTCCGCAAGGCTGCCAGCACAAAATGGCTGCTGGCAAAAAAGACCAAGGGGAAGCAATGACTCCCCTGGGTCCTAGTGCTCAACCTCTCCCCTGTTCCTATCCCTGCACTCACTCTTAAAGGGACATGCTGTTTTAATGCTGTTTTTATTTTTATTTTTATTTTTATTTATTTATTTTATTTTGCTTAATAAGTCTTGGAGTCCTTTCTATTTTTTTTTTTCCCCCTTTTCTCATCAACTTTGGTTCCCCTCCCCTTTTTTTTTTCCTTCCAACAGAATTTTTTCCCGGTGTTTTTTTTTTTTTTGTGGGGAGGGGCGGGCAGGTGTTCAGTATTTTTGTTTCAACCATCTGGCAACCCTAGGCACAACACCCATCAAAACAGGTGAAATGAGATGTCTTGGAACTGGGACACAAATGGGTCTGTTGATGATGGGCGGGTGAAGATTGGATTCAGGCCAAAATGGATTGTTTAAGGGAGGATAGTTTTAATGTCGCTCAATTTGATGTAGACACAAAGGCAGCCATGACGTACAATGCATGAACTAGTGATTAGCGCACAAGAGCGGGAATCAGAAATTGTGGGTTCTAGACTCCGTTCCTGCCACTGAGGCTATGTCGACACTGCAGTTAGACACCTGTGGCTGACCCATGGCAGTTTGCTGGGGTTAAGGGGCTGTTTAATTGCTGTGTCAACATTCAGGCTACAACCTGAGCTCTGGATCCTCCCATCTCATGGGGTGCTGGAGCCAGGCTTCAACCTGAGCTTGAATGTCTACACTGCAGTTAAACAACCCTTTCAGCCGAGCCCCCAGAGTCCGAGTTGGCTGGCTGTGCTAGCTATGTGTTTTTATTTGCGGCATGGGCATACCTGGTGTGGCCAACCTGGTGTGCATTCCTCACTTTCTTCATCTGTAAAAGGCGATCACGTTTTCCTACTGTACAAGGTGGGTTGTGCGAGCCTTATTACTGCTTGTAAGGTGTTTTGTGATCCTCCTAGAAAAGATGATACATAAGAAGCAAATTAGTTACTTGCTTCTGAGTTGTATGTAAATGTTCATAATTTGTTTGTGCATAAGCTGTTAAAGGAAACTTGGCATTCCCTTTCTCGTCTTAGCTCAGAATCCCGTGGCCATTATTCAGCAATCCAAAGTACATCTGTCCCCTCACGAGGAGACTGCTTGACCCAGAATTATAATTTATAGACCGTTTGATTTGGCGGCCATCCCAAAGGACATAGTGCCTCAGTATCGATCATTTCTGAGGTATGATCAGCCTGGGGAGGCTGTCCTTTCTCTTTCAAACAACTTGGGTCTCGGCAGTGTATTATGAACCGTTGTTAGGTGAGTCACAGCAGCTTTTCCGTACCTTGGGATGTTGTAGAAAGGCGGGAAGTCAACTCCTCTGTCTCCCGCCCCTCTCCTAGAGGCTGTTTTCAGGAAATTCCTTAGTTTCTGTAGCAACATCCCCTGAAGTAAGTGGCGTTTGAAGGTGTTTGTATTGGCTTTTCTAATTGGGTGGCAATACAAGCATCTGACTAGGCAAAAAAAAAAACCAAGACCCAAAACCAAAACAAACAGTATCTACCATCTGATGTTAACACTGGCAGCTTTTTCTTGTCACTGTTGCAGTAAAATTAACTCTGCTGGAGGAGTTCTGCAAAGGTGCAGGCATACCAACTGGGACTATTTTACCCTTGGATTGAATTTTGAAATCCTTCCCTCTCCATTTCCAAGATGCCACTCACCACGGCATCGGAGTAACAAGCTGCCAGGTGGCATAGAACAGTTATTTAAAAGCACCATTACATTGGTTCATTTCTTCAATCGGTTAGTAAGTAGCTTTTAATACTGGGGTAGCCCAACACCTAAAGTGCTTTCAAAACTGGGCATGCTGCAAAGCCCAGCTTAATAGAGGGCTGAGGCAAATGAGAGCCGGATTTCTCGCTGTTAGGGGAGCATGATGAGGGGAACTGTCTTGGTCCCATAATTGATGCGTTAGGGTGGGAAGAGGAATCCTGCTGCTTTGGGTACTTAGCCCTCCTCCACATTATTGTGGTTCTAAATGTGTCGGGGACTCCCAGAGCTATGGATGGGCATCATGGTACTGAGTTCCTACTAACTGAAATTTGAAATGATAAAAGTGTTTTTAAATACACTTTGAATCTCTCCAATCCGGCACTCTCGGGATGTGACCGCTGCCGAACCAGAGAATTTGCCGAATCATGGGAGCTCGATATTGTCTAGGACAGTGTTTCTCAAATTTTTTTTATAAAGTACCTCTTTAAAAAAAATTATAATTACCCCCAGTACCTACAGTTTTCAGACACACACAATTTTTTTCTCCTATTGCAACACATTTGTTTAAACAATTTAATTGTAACCGGGTGGGCGATGAAATTTTTGGGTGTAAAAGAGTACAAAAATAATAAAACGCTGTAAAACTTAAAACAAATTTAGTTTTCTCCAAATTTCAGTTGTGTTGATGTACCCCCCAGACTTCTCTCTAGTACCCCTAAGGGTACTTGGATCACTGGTTGAGAAACACTCATCTAGGACCACGGATTTTGTCGGACCAGAGTATGGGGATTAGAGAGTTTTAACCTGTAATGGTCTCTACTATCTAGTCAATCCTTTACTTATGGCTTCCCCATTAGCTCCCATTTTCTTATACCTTATGTTTTTGCCCCTTTTCCCTGAGTGTTACATTCTAGGCAGAATACATATTTGCTCTGGAATTGATTAGTGTAAGTAATCTTTTGAAAGGGATTGAATTCCTTCTCATGCTGGAAATAACGAAGGTTGCTTTGGTGTTGCAGTAGCAGCATCGTTGTACAGATGACACTGTGAAATGGAAAGACTTTGTTTTGGAAAGACATTTTGAGCATGTACTTTAGTGGTGTAACTTCAGTGTGAATGTGACCTATTTGCTGCATTTGTAACAGTGATAGAAGCATCTCTGATAACAGCATTTGTATTCAGAATAAAACCAAACAATTGCCTTGACTTACAGTGAATCATTCACCTTGCACTAGCTAGTATTGCATGTTTATAGTATTTCTAAATCTTTTGCTTGAGGTTCAGTGCTGTAAACTTCACTTTAACACCAAACCAATATCTGCCTTTCAGCAAAGACCATGTTCGCTGGGAAGCCAGTGCAGTGTAATACAAATCTTCATTGCTAGTAAGCACGGACGGTGTGACTAATTTTACCAGCTATTAAATTCAGACTCCTTTTAGCTAAGCTACACAAATAAGTTTATTTTGTATCTGTGTCCGTGTGGGTATGGGGCCCTAATAAGAGTCCTGTTAATACTCTGTATCCCTTTTTAGATTGCAAAGACAGCTGTGTAATTTCAGAGCCAGGTGAACTTAGCTGTGAGGGGTGACGGCTTTAAACCCATGCCCTCATCTCACCTGGCAGAGCTCAGACTGTGGAGAAGGGGGCTTAGCCAAATTATAGCTCTCAGAGGGCCCCACCCACAAAGCTCCTGATTGGAGGAGGAGTTCAGTTTCCCTGATTGGCTGAGGCACGGTACTTAAGGCAGACTGAAACTCAGGAAGTTGTCTAAGCAACTAGGTAAATCTCTGGGTGGCTGCTGCTACAGACCCTGCCTATTTGACTGATTCCTGAGCCCTATTTTTCCACCTGTTCCTGGTTCCTTCCTCCTAACCTGTTCCTCCTTATCCCAGGCCCCTCTTTGTTCCTGGTTTTCCTGCATCACTTAATGTCGCTGCTCCTATGCCCTACGCCAGACCCTTGACTCCAGTTTCAACTTCTGGCTTGACTCCTAACTTTCTCCAGCTCTGACTTGGCACTGGACCCTGGTTCAGGGCTCTAACTATTAGGCGTGACCCCTCCTGCTCCAGTCCATACAATGCCTGATTATCTTCTGAGACCTTACCGTTCTAATTGTAATATTGTATTTTCTGTATGCCTCCAAAAGCGCTTTAAGAAAAGTGGGTTACTGTCCCCATTCTCATTTTGCAGATAAGGCAGTCTGAGATGCAGAGAAGAGATATGACTTGGCCAAGGTCACATAGCTTGAGGGAGCTTACGTTTCCTGGCGGAGCGCTTATGTTGCATGAAGCAGGGCATCTTTTTCTTTTCTTGGTCACAGCTGGGCTTGCAAAGTATCCACGACCTTAAACTCCATGCAAAATGATTTCTTTGAAAGGTCAGGAGCCCTGCCCTACAGCTTTTCTTGTGGCATTAAGTATAGAGAAATGGAGTGAGGAAACAAAAATGAGCCGGCACTGCTGAATCACTGCAGAGATGTAAATCTAAATGACTTGTCAAGCATGTGGGCAAAGCACAGTTCAGGAGATTTACACAGTTGTAGCTGACTGGGGCAGAGATGGTCTGGGAGATCTACTACTATAAAGGAGGAGAGATGGTAGGAAAGTTAACTGAAAGGATGGTAAAGTGAAAGTAAAAATACTTTTTTTAGTGGTGGTCTGGCTGTTCAATCTTGACGGGGAAGGATGTGGATAAATTGGAGAGGGAAGAGCCTCAAGAATGATTAAAAGATTAGAAAACATATCTATTGAGTTGAACAAGGGAAAGCTAAGAAGTGATTTGATTACAGAATCAACACAGGGAACAAATATTTCATAATGGACTCTTCAGTTTAGCAAAGAGAGGTATCCAATGACTGGAAGGTGAAGCTAGTCCAATTCAGCCTAGAAAGAAGGTATACATTTCATGGTGAAAGTAAGTAACCATTAGAACAATTTACCAAGGGTTCTGGTGGATTTTCTGTCTCTGACAATTTTTAAAATCAAGGTTGGGTGTTTTTCTGAAAGATCTGCTCTAGGAGTTATTTTGGCCTGGTATTAGCCAGGAGATCAGATTAGTTGATGGCACTGTTCCATTCTGGCCTCTGAATCTATGGTAAAAATCTTTTAATGTTTAAACTAGTAGGTTCCTCAGGGCAGGAGCTGATTCCTTTTGCAGTATTGCCAACCCCAAAGGTTCAAAAATCATGAGATGATGCAAAAATAATCATAGATTTTTCTTGGTCTTTTGCTTTTTGAGTCTTTGGGGCCACATTTTGAAGCCTTCGCCACAACTGTGAAGGCTAGAAACAATGATTGAGACCATGAGACCTGGCAACGCTCTGCAATGCTAAGCATGCTGCCAGTGCTCAACGTATAATAAAAATAGCAGCTGTGTCTAACTAATATCTGCTCTTCGATTAGGGTATGTCTAAACTACATCCCTCTGTTGAAAGAGGGATGTAAATTAGGCAAATCGAAAGTGCAAATAAAGCGGGGATTTAAATATCCCGCGCTTCCATTTACATAATTGCGTCACAGCGGTCTTTCAAAAAAGAGTATTTTGAAAGTGAAACCGCCGTCTAGATGCAGTTCTTTTGGGGGGGAAAAACCCTTTTTCAAAAGTTCCTGTACTCCTCAGGGCAAGGGGTTCCGAAAGAACCGCGTCTAGACGGCGGTTTCACTTTTGAAATACCCTTTTTCGAAAGACCGCTATGACACGATTATGCAAGTGAAGCGCGGGATATTTAAATCCCCGCTTCATTTGCACTTTCAATTTGCCCAATTTACATCCCTCTTTCAACAGAGGGATGTAGTTTAGATATACCCTAAGAGCCTGTTTCTCACTGCACTAGCTGACTAGAGGGACTACAAGGAGTCAGGGGAATTTTCCAAGGTCCTTCTTTGGAGAGTTAGTATTATGGCCAGTCCTAGCTCCTGAGTTTTTATTCTAACTTGAAAACAAAGTTCCATCTGTTCTTGGCTGCATCTCCATTTCTTAACCACAGGTGATGAAGTGCTAGTGACAGGTGAGATTGGTTCTTCCTCTTGTTTCATCATGTCCTCACTCCTGACATCTCCCTTCAAATCTTCCCATCTTCCTTCTTACTGACGCTTGTCCCTGAAACACCTTACAACTAACATGGGATGAGCCCCGATTCCCACTACTTTGAAGAAGCACCTTGCCACGACATTGGATCTCACGCCCTGTTGTGCTTACAGGACACTGGTGTGTATCCTCATAACTTGTGTTGTACTGGCCCCACTCATGGCTGTAGCTTGTGATTACACTCTGCGTGCCTTAGTGCACTATGTAAGTGATAGTCATAGATTAATTGTTTTAGTGGGATTTTAGTTGGATTTACAGGCCTGGGCATTTCCTCAGCCTCTTCTGGTCTCTGTTACGAAATACGTATGCGGTGCCGCACTTTTGGCCTCTTTACAGAATTGTTTAAAAAGGCAAAGAGTTTATTGTTTTGAATTGGGTGAACCGTGGGAATGATAGTACCAAAGGAAAGTGAGGGCCTGGGGACTGCACAGAAGGTACTAACTGAACCTGGTGTGTCCTCTGTTTTGGCCAGACTCTTCCCACCCCAGTTTAGTAGTACACCGCTATGTGAAGCCTTACTGACCAAAATGAAGAAGCCAAGATTCCAAAATGAAGAATCGTACAGTCTATGGATGCTATGAGGTTTTTTTGACAAGAAATGAAACAGACCAAGGAAGCAGATACATACAGTAGGGATATAATAGTGTAGTTGATTAACTGATAAGCAAAAGTTTATAGGTTAATGCTATAGATCAGTGTTTCTCAATCTTTTTTTATAAAGTACCCCTTTTTCAAAAAAAAAAATTGTAAGTACCCACAGTACCTACAGTTTTCAGACACACATCATTTTTTTCTACTATTGCAACACATTTGTTTAAACAACTTAATCGTAGCCGGGCGGGCGATGACATTTTTGGGTGTAAAAAGTACAAAAATAATAAAGCGCTGTAAAACTTAAAAGAAAAAGTCAGTTATCTCCAAGTTTCAGTTGTGTTGACGTACCCCCCAGACTTCTCTCAAGTACCCCTAAGGGTACTCGTACCACTGGTTGAGGAACACTGCTATAGACTGCATGCATTTCCCTGCCCACCCCTTGCCAATGAATTTTTTTAGCAGGCTGGTCAGGAGCCTGGCTCAGTCCTGGTTTGTGATGAGTCTGGGACCTACCCCTGCTGCAACTCTGCATTTAAAGTGTATTAGGAGTCAGGCAGACAGGCTCACGCCAGATCCAGGAGCTCAGACCCCACCCTAGTCAGGGGCTGCTGCCACCCCATACTGCTGCCTCTTTATCAGAGGCAGCAGCACAAGGTGACAGGCAGCCGGTCCGTGAGGGGAGCTGGTTTTTAAACCGGTTCCCCTCACGGTCCAGCTCCCACCTGACTCCCTCCTTCCCCCCAGCTTTGCGGAGTGGCAGGGGGCTCCTTGGGAGTGAGGCCGGAGCGCACTGGCTGCCAGACCTGCCCTGGTGACTATAGAATAGTCGACTAACCGTTAAGAATTTGTGAGGTTACTCAACTATTCAATTAACCGATATTCAATATCCCTAACGTACAGGCAGGCAGAACAGCCCGTATCCACGTAGGGCTGAAGTGTGTGCAGTTGTCAGCGTCCCTCTTAACACTTATCCATCATCTTAACTGCACGGGAATGACCCATGGACACTGTAGGTTCCAGAATGCCCAGTTCTGTCTTGCTCAGAGCAGGCGGGCTGCTCCGATCAAACTGGAGCTGTGATCTCGAGGGACCCATCCCCACCTTCATTAAGGGTAGCTGCAGCCTCCCCTGGGCAGGCTGTCCATGCCGTTTGGGGCTGGGAGAAGTCTGACCACTGACCTTGGTTCAGGCTGTCACTAGAGAGCCCTAGAAAATTATTTCCAGGCAAGAGCTAGGCACCGGATCTTTGATCAGTACTACAGCGTGTCTTCCGTTCCATGCCCTGTCCCGCTTTCTCTGAAACACCCCATCCCCTGAAACAGCCTTCCTGCTAGCGTAATCCCTGCCACTTCCTCCCACTGCTCACCCTAGGCAGGGGCTTTCCCTCCCGTCCTCCACTCTCTGTACTCTTCTTCCTTTTCCCAGGTTCACACCTCACTTCCCCCCTAGGGCCGTTCTAGACTAACGTTCTCAGCCTAGCTGGGAGTAAGCGGAACTCCGTGCACAGCTGTTTCGGAGCATGACTCCCAACATCTCTCCTTCTCAATACCACGGAGAGAGGCAGCACAGAGAGATTGGGCGGAGCCAGCGAGGAGGCTTCACTTTATCACTGGCAGGTAGAAAAAGTGGGAGCAGATGTCCAACAGCAAGAGGGCTGGGAAGGGCTTTTCCCCTCCCCCAGAGATGGAGGCTTGGAGGCCTCTCTTTCAGGGCCAGCAGCAGTAAATTGGACTGCCATTCGCTAATGCCGGATGTTCAGCAGAAGCAGGATCCAGATCCTTTTGTATAGAGGTTCTGGCTAGGGAGGTGAATGATTAATTGGTACCCAGGGGCAGCCCCTTGGGCAGAGGGCTGTTCTAGCCCTGCTGGGCCACACCATGCTGGGAGCCATCAGCCCTGCATGGGGCCAGCAGAACACACACACACATCCCGCTGAGGGGCTGGAGCCATCCTTGCGTGCAGCAGGAGGGAGGCCTCCCGTCCTCCCCACCTCCCCTTTAACTGGTTAAAAACTATGTTGAACTGGTTAACCAGTTCAGCAGGATTTTACATCTGGCCAAGTAGAGTTATTCCACCCTAAGTAATATGCGGTGTCTGCAGAAAAGATGGTGTGATAATCCCATGCGTTTCTGCCCATCTGGTGGGGTGTGTTGTTTGTTAATGTACAGTGCCTGCATGTGTGCTGATTGCGCTGGTGCAAACATGTCCATCTCCCAGAAAATTTACAGTCCAAAGGGTGGACGTGACGACGCACGGGTGTGTCATACAGAAGGTAGGGAAGGGACGCAGTAAGGAAGAACACTGGTTAAGTGGCTGTTCCGATGGGCACCTATAAGACATTTTAAAAAAATGAAGCGGTCGGGTTTTGTAGGTGCTGAGATGGACGTGCATCTTGTGGAGGGAAGGGACTCCTGGAGCCCCTGGCATGGTTGTCCTTTTGGAAGGGTAGCTCAGGGAAGCTTGCAGAAGACATGGAAACGTATAGAAAGAAGTCAAGAAGTGTCCCAGCTGATCTCTGACACCGTGGTTGGGATGGTCACTAGGAGATCTGGTCAGGA
This sequence comes from Pelochelys cantorii, assembly GCA_032595735.1. NCBI lineage: Eukaryota > Metazoa > Chordata > Testudines > Trionychidae > Pelochelys > Pelochelys cantorii. The sequence goes on from CM064328.1 coordinate 5,463,280, forward strand.
ATGTAGGCAGGGGGTATGTGATCGAGTCATTGAAAGCAAGAACAAGCTCATGCACAAAATGAACCACACCTCATAAGTGAATTTCCCAAGACACACAGCATGTCTGGGTCTGAGTTGGGCCTGGAACCCTCTACCTTTTATGAGGGCCTGTGACGGAGCTGGTGGGCTCCGCACCCCCTACTTGATGGCCCCACGCGGCGGGGTGAGCCCGGGAACATTGGCTCTCCCGGGGAACCCCGACAGCGGCCGTGCCGGGGCCGCGCACATTGGAGACGTGGCCTGGGATGCGCCGCTCGAGGGAAGAACCGGCAGGGAGATGGCACCGCAGCTGGACGCAGGCGCTCTAGCAGCCAGGAGAGAAGCTGGCAGGGAAATGGCGCTGCGGCGAGACGCCGGCGCAGGCGCTCTAGCGCCCACAGGTACTTGCAGTGGGAACCCGCCTATTGCGGCAAAGGGCGGGGGCAGAGAAGAAGGCGGGGACACGCCCCCGGGAGCGCCAGAATTAAAACTGGCCAAAGCCCCAGGCAGGAGCGGGAGCCCGGAGCGTGCCCGGGTTCTAGCGGGTTGAACAGCCCCGAGCAGAAGGGTCCGGTGCACAGTGCGGTCGGGTTGTGACGCATTAGTCACGGTCTGTGAGAGGGTGAGTAGGAAGAAGCCCAGGTCAAGGCTTTAGCCCGTGGGTCAGTGCATTTCAGGCGGCATCCCCACTGACCTTAGGAGATGGAGATAAAACAATGGAGACCCAGAGGTGAGGGTGGGCCCGGGTTCCCCTACTTCCCGCCCTGAGCTGGGAAGGCAAGGAGTGAGTATAGAGGCGTGACGGTCTCAGTGATGTCAGAGTGAGACTGAGGTGGGAGAAATAAAGACATTGGACTCATCCCTAGTGGGAGTGTAATTGACTAAAAGGTGCAGAGGGGCTGGGAGCTCCGGGGAGGGGACAGAACCCTCTTACAGGGCCCACTTGTTCCATCCGGCCCCCAGCTGCACCCACAAAAAGTGTGTGATTTTACTGTGTACATGCACTCGGTTCTCCCCACTCCCAATGCATCTTGTCTTTCTGTATCTACCTCCCAGACTGCAGGCTCTCCTAGGTGGCGAATTCTTTGGGTTTCTGCTGCTTGCCCTGTCTGAGAATCATGTTGGTCTGATTCACAGTCCTGGACTGTAAACATGAGGAGAGCTTTCTTGGCACCATGCTAAGAAAAGGAACTAGTTAGTGATGATGGCTTGTTAAGCAGATATGTGACTAAAAGATGACAAAAAACTTTCTTAACAGCTCCTCTGCTACCACTCACTGAAAAACAGGAAATACCTGTATCCCCAGTGCAAGGGGCCTGACTTGATTCTGGTTAAATGGATCAGCTCTGAAGCTAATTGCCCCCGTATGGAATATTTTCAATTATGTATTTTCCTTCATAGAAAAACTTTTTTTAAGGAAAACCCCCTCCAGGATTGGGCAATACTGTTTTTCTAATCCTCCGAGGAACTTTAATTCCTGATTTTACGTGACCAGAGAGGTACGAGTAAAAGTTCCCAGAGGTCCATATTATTTTCAGATTTCAAAATACATGTGTTTTCCTCATCCTTCAGAAACCAAGCCCTGCTGCTGACACGGCTTCCTCTGATAATCTTGGCCAGAAATCCTTTCCGCCTTTTGGGTATTTTCAAGTGCATTACGGCACCGTTCCTCCCAACTGCTTATCTCAATAGAATCTCCCCCCACCCCTCCCACTGATATCCTTGCTTATACTTGTGCCGTGGCTAGCCAAGTGCGCTTTGTGTGTCCCAACCAGTCCACACAGCTGGTGCTGTATCTGATGGCAGGGAGAAGACAGAAATCCTTCACTGCAACCAACAACTGAAGAGGGTTTGGTGTTCTAGAGCGGCAGTTTTCAAACCTCTTTTTCTCAGGACGCAGTTGAAGAAAATTATTGAGGCCCACGACCCAACATAACGTGACTAGAGTCTGGGCTCCGGGGTGGGGCTGAGCAGGAGAGCTTTGGGGGGATAGGAGGAGGCTCTGGCTTGTGGGGGGGTAGGGCTGGGGCAGGAGGGGCTTATTTTGAGCAGCTCCCAGTCAGCAGTGCAGTGAGGGGCTAAGGCAGCTTCCTGCCTCCTGGCACCACAGACCATGCTGCGCCCAGAAGCAGCCAGCAGCAGGCTCCTAGCCAATGGGAGTGCGGAGCTAGTGCTAGAGGCAGCGGGCAGAGCCCTGTGTGCTCTTCTCCCTCCCCCCACCTAGGAGCCGAGCCAGCTGCTTCTGGGGCGCGGTGCAGTCTGCGGTGCCAGGACAGGCAGGGAGCTGTCTTAGTCCCGTCCCCCCTCCCCTCCCCCACTGCTCACCTGATCCCCCTGCAGCAATGAGACCTAGGGCCCGACATTCCACCACCTAGTCCTGGGTCATGCCCCGTCGTTTGAAACCCCCTGATCTAGAGACTCACAAAAAGAAGTAACAGTTATCTCTAAAACACATTCGTTGAAACATACCTGCCGAATCACATGCCAGCAACACAGTTACCCCGACAAGAAGGGTCTGTTATAAGTGTGTCTTAATCATCTGTAATTCCAGGGAAGAATAAAGCGACAGTACTGCAAACTTAAACAGCAGGAAATAAAAAGTTCAAGCTGCCTTGTAATTCTGCAGCTGTAGTATGGTAATTTTTAATTGCATGGTCACATATTTTCCAAGGAATATACCCTCCAGTTTATTTGCCACATGCATTTGTACAACCTGCAGGACTATACCAGTTAAACTGTTCCTGGAAGTAATTTATATGATCAGGACGCAGCCTTGAAGAAAATTCTACAGGTGAAGTATTACAGCATAGTGAAAATGTCTGCTTTGGATGTGTATGAAAAAGACTGTAGACTCCCCAAGGCAGGAGCCATGTCTTTCTGTGCCTTTTATGCAGCACGTATAACCATGAGGTCTTTCATCCTGGTGGGGGTCACTGCTTGCTAGTGCAATGTGTGTAATCATTAAGCAGAGTTAGTCTCTCCCTTTTATTTCTCTCTCTCCCCCTTCCCTTTTCAGAGACCCCTCTCACGAGCTCCTCCTACAACCAGAAATAAACCATCTCCTGGAACTAGGAGCCATAGAACCAGTACTACTGCAACACATAGGAAAAGGGCTCTATTCCCGTTACTTTCTGTGCAGAAAAAGAATGGGGCGGGGGACTTATTCTGAATCCATGCAAGCGGAACATGTTTGTACGGCCCCAACGTTTCAAAATGGCAAATTTCAACATTGCAGCCACTGGAGAAAGGAGTCTGGCTCTTGTGTGTTTATCTGCAGGATGCTGATTTTCATATAACGATCCATCCCTTACACAGAAGATTTCTGTGTTTTACATTGTGGCATTAGGCCAAACGGGAGGACTCTGTATTGGTAGTGCTATCGGCTGCCCCAAGGGTGTTTTTTTCAAGGTACTATCTGTCACTGCAGCTCATCTTCACAGGCTTGGCATCTTTTTTCTTTTTTTCTCCCTTAACTGGACAACTGCCTCATGTGTGCACCAACCCAGCAGCATTTCAGGCTGTGCGGCACACACCGAACCTCTTTATCTGCTTGGGGTTCTAAATAACTTCCAGAAAGTCCCAGATAGTCCCAGGCCAGCAGCTGGGGTTCACAGTGGTGCATCTCAAGTGCCTTCCAGCAAGGCCAGTCTGTCCCAACAACGATTCCTCAGACTCACCACGTTAATCCCTACCATCCTGGAGAGCTCCCGCATGTCCACCAGGACATGTCAGCAGCTCCTAGGCCACATGGCTGTACGTGGTGAAGCATGTCAGGCCATGGGAGGTACCTACAATCCTGGCTCCACATGTGCTATGCAGCCTCCCACCCCCCACCCCCGGCACTCCCTTCTCAAATGCTGCACTGCCAAGGCCTCCCTCCCGTGGTGGCTACAGCCCCACGACGCATGTTCCAACGTCCCATTCCAAAGACGAATACCCGCCATCACTGTTATCACAGATGCCTCCTCATCTGGGCAACAACACTGCCCAGGGACCTTGGTCGCTACCAGAGACAACTTCACACGTGAACATTTTTGAACTCCAGGACAGTCGGGAAAACTAGCCAGCGCTTTCTCCCACACCTCCGCGACACCACCGTCAGAGTCCTTGTGGATAACACACTCTGCATGTCATACATAAGCCACCAGAGTGGAACCCGATCATGTCTGCTGTGTGCCAAAGCCTTGGCTCTCTGGATCTGGTGCATTTCCAGCAATGTGTACAGTTCTTGCTTCCTACCTACCTAGCCTTCACAACACCAGCTGGGCAGGCACTGCTCACAAACCCACGTGTGGAAAATGCGATAGACCTTTTCACGACAGCGCACAATGCCAAATGCCCATGCTGTGTTCCCGGGCTGGATTCGGTCACCTGTCACTGGGCGATGCACTACTCATAAAATGGAAGGTGCCACCGATGTCACATTTCCTTCCATCCTCCTGTAGGACAGGGTCAGAACTATTCTAACCGTGTCCACTTGGCCACAAAAAACATGGTTTCCCCTCTCCGGCAGAGATGGCAGAAACGCTGCCACTCCTTCCCCACCTTCTCATGCAGGACGCGGGTCATATCGTTCATCCCAGCCTATGAGTTCTCCACCTCAGGGCCTAGCTGCTGCATGGATAGAGCACGGAGATGCTGACTACTCTAGGAGGTGAAAGGCATCCTTGTGAGTAACCGTTGACCATGCAGAACGTATCCCCAAAAATGGGTCCAATTCTCCTCTTGGTGCAAGTCTCACAAAGCGTCTCCTCACTCCATTCCCTTGCCAAAGGCCCTGGACTATCTCTTACGCCTCGACAAACTGGGCCTTTCCAACAGCTGCATGCAGGTGCACTTAGCTGCAATTACCTTACTGCACCACAAGGGAGATGGTGCCTCCGTCTTCACCCACCCCACTACCAAGCGCTTTTTCAAAGGCTTAACCAATGTCTTCCCGCCCCTCAAGGACCCTGCCCCAATGTGGGACCTCAGCCTTGTGCTTCGCACCCTTTTGGGCAGACCATTTGAACCCCTTGCCGCATGCTCTTTCCTGTACCTGTCCAGGAAGGTTGCCTTTCTCATAGCTACCACATCAGCCTGGAGGGTGGGGGAATTAGGAGCCCTAATGGCCCACCCCCCTTATACCATATTTCAGAAGGACAAAGTCATCCTCTTCCCCACCCCCAAATTCATACCAAAAGCGGCCTGTCCATTTCACCGTAACCCTTGCACTTACCCGTGTTGTTTCCCAAACTGCACACAGACGCCAAGGAATCCTCTCTCCAAAGAGCTCTCTCCTTCTGCCTGGACAGAACAAAACCAGTCAAATCCCCCTCTCCGCTTCCATCTTTTTCTGTCTGTCACCGAGCGATGATTGCTCAGTCACACCCCTTGGAGCTCCACGAGGTGGCCTCCGCGCAGGTGCGGCCAACCAAGGCAGAGCTACCTAAAGTCTCTGGCGAGCAACGCAAGGCACCAAGAACCCTCCGGTCGGGCACCCCCAGTAGCAGCCATCTTGAAGAACCTCAGTTGCTGCACAAGGAGAGTAACCTCCTCTACAGGGCTGTCTGGAAGGCTGTACCTGGAGTGCAAGTGTAGGATGTAAATACTACTCTGAGATGGTCTGTGTGTATCTCGGGCTGTAATTGTATTTGAAACAGGGCATGTGGTCATGTTATTACACAAAGGGACTTGACTGAGCTAACCCCGCATGCTCGTTCTTAACCATTGTATCTTTGGAACAGTCCACCTTGCCACCTAGGGCTTGTATTTACATAGTACGTTCTGCTTCTTCCCTTGGAGGATCTCAAAGCGCTTGGCAAACATTTAATTAATGAAAAACTTGCAGCTCCCTTGCAAGTCGGTTAAGGATAATTAGACCAGTTTTACATAACGTGGGAAGCCAGAAGCACAGAGAGTAAGTGACTTCTCGTTCAAGACTGAATTGAGAGTCGAGAACAGAGCTGGGAGTAGGGTATGGTTCTCCCAGTCCTGTGCTCTGATTACTAGACCATATTTCCTCTATTATTAAACCAAGTGAGAACACGCTGATTAGGACTTCTAAATAAGTCCCTTGGAAGAGGGAAGATGAGGTCACTGTTTTGGATCTCTGTATTGTGTGAGTAGAGGAATCCAAAGGGAAATACCTTCCTTAGCCTTGTTTATTAAATCTAACACACAGCTGTAATTTACAAGGAAATGACTAGGAAGAGGCACTTTGTGACCTCAGCTGTGTAGGTAGAGTGGTTTGGATGTCACCAGAGTATGTAGGTGTCTCTCTTTCCTTTGCACAGCTTATTAGTGTATGCGGCGCATCAGTTTACCCACGTTCGCCTCTTTCCTTATCCCCCAAATGTCTTCCCCGTCACATCTTGCATGTTATCTCGCACTGTGTGGATTTGCCTACCGCAGTTGTTTGCTTACCCTAAAATACTTGCCATTCTACTCGGAAAAGTGGCTCTGGAAGGGCAGGGTCTGTATGGATATTCTGTGATGTCATATCACATTTACGAAGAAAATAATAGAAAAAAAGTTTCTCCCAACTGCTCAGCCTGGGATCTGAAAGTCAGCTGTGTCCTTTGTAGGTGTGATGTCACTGGTAATTAATTTGGGGGGGGGGGGCAAATTTTTATCTCGTGCACCTGTGCAACTCGGTAATCTTCAAATTCTGCCATGAGTTACATCCATCTTCAGTGGAGTTGAACAGGTGTAACTGAAGGCAAAATCTGGCTCTGCACTTGGAGTTTATGTATACATCTGTTATGATGCATGAGCCGGATTAGTATCCAGCTCCATCTCCCAGAGCACACACCTCTGTAGGACTTACCAGCATGATTAGCAATTAAAAACGTGTTGTTTTTAAAATAAGGAAAGTAGAATTCTGGATACATAAGGGTTCACATTGTGGAATTTTAACTGAAACCACATTTGAATTTGAAAGAAATAAGAACTGAAATTGACCATGTGCCGAGATCTTTGGCACAAGCTCTTGGCAGAAAGTTTACAAAACAACCTGTGATGTTTAGCACCCTTTGAACCTGAAGTCCTTCATTTTTTAATTCAAAAAGGACTTAATAAAAACACCGGCATATATACAGTAAATATGCAGGAGCGTGTCAAAATAACGTCTTGGAATCCACATTTTTCCACTGATACTTAAAGTAATTTCAGATGTCTGTAGTTGGACTTTTATAGTGGAGTGTTCTTTTGTTTTCTTGTCCAGAAACTTCGTTTTAAGCAGGGATGTGGTATAATAGGCAAAGCTCTATCTGGACAAGGATCCCTCACCTTCTATACTGTAACAGTAGTATCAGCACCTCCTCTTTCATCCTCGGTATTTACAGAGGGAAGCATTTGTAGCAAAACGGGTTCCTCTTCACTCCTCTCAGGAAACAGCTGCATCAAGGCTGTGAGCCACAGAGTCCTCCTTTTCCCTTTTGTCCTTATGAAACATGCTGTCACCATTCAGGACTCTAATTCTGCTTCCCGGTGAATGGCGTTTTCTCTCTTGAAGTTTACTTATTCGTGGGTCCTACAGTGTAGGATGAATGTACATATGCTATCACATCCTTGTCATGTAACACGAGTGTCCAAGAGGAAATGAAGGAGAACAGTGAATAATAGAAAAGGGTAACTAAAATGATCAGGGGTTTGGAACAGGTCCCATATGAGAAGAGGCTAAAGCGACTGGGACTTTTCAGTTTGGAAAAGAGGAGACCGAGGGGGGATATGATAGAGGTATATAAAATCATGAGTGGTGAACAAAGAAAAGTTATTTATTAGTTCCCATAATATAAGGACTAGAGGACACCAAATGAAATTAATGGGTAGCAGGCTTAAAACTAATAAGCGAAAGTTCTTCTTCACACAGCGCATAGTCAACCTGTGGAACTCCTTGCCAGAGGAGGCTGTGAAGGCTAGGACTAAACAGAGTTTAAAGAGAAGCTAGATAAATTCATGGAGGTTAGGTCCATAAAAGGCTATTAGCCAGGGGATAGAAATGGTGTCCCTGGCCTCTGTTGGTCAAAGGTTGGAGATGGATGGCACGAGACAAATCGCTTGATTATTGTCTTCAGTCCACCCCCTCTGGGGTGCCTGGTGCTGGCCACTGTCGGCAGACAGGCTACTGGGCTAGATGGACCTTTGGTCTGACTCAGTACGGCCGTTCTTATGTTCTTATGTAACAAGAGAGATGAGGGAGAGAAAGCACTGAATGTTTGAAATCTCTTCCTTCTGGATGAGAGGGCCTGTTGGAATAATGTGAATAGAATATATGGGCTAGAGACGTTGGCATAAACATTAAATAGCATTAAGCAAGGCTTAGAGTTAGTATACAGAGATGCTAGCCTGCTTAGCAGTAGGACAGATGTGATTAATTGTTAACCTTTTATTAAAGAACAGTTAAAGCATTTGAAAGAAAAGTAGTAAATGAGGCTTTCGTTGCAGCAACTTTTTTCCCCTTTTAGTCGGAGAGAGCTTTCAGAAGGGAAAAAAACAACCTCTTGTTTAACAGTCTTTTAGATGCTGTCAGAGGTATTAATAAGTGTTCCTTCAGGGAAAAGAGGAGTTACTTGAGAGGAGCTTCTGCAAAGCCCGTTCACAGGTGGTGGTTGGGAGTCGGCTGCAGCTGACAAGATGGCAATACCATTTGGGGTCCACTTTTCCTCAGCCATTTCATCAGGACATCTCTAAGGATTAGGATGAAGCAGGTCTAGCCGACGTTGGGGGTGACAACCATGCTGGTTAAATTCACTCCCAGAGCCAATTTTAATTCCTAAAGTGTGTCTCTTTAAGGACAGCAAAAAGGAGCCGTGGGCAGAATAGCCCATCCCCTCGTTATTTTGTCCACTGATAGGGCTTAGTTTTTGACATACCAATTTTGGTTTATTAATTGTTGGTCTTACACTTGTTTTGTTTGCTAACCACAAGTTCTGTTAATAGCCCTTTTTGTTTGGCCTAATCTGTCCTCCTTTCGTTCTTCTCTCTTAGCATTTGTTGTTATTAAATTATTGTGGTGTTTTATGAACTTTTAGTTGAACTTACAATTACTGTAAACATGTAGTCCATAGCAGCCCCTTATCTTAATATTTTCCTTCTCCAAATCTATCCTTAATTTCCAGGAAGTTGCCCTGTATCTCCTGCAGCTTTGTCTTGTTGCTAAGTTGATCTGTTACCTTTTTCATGAGATGCTATCTCCAAAGTATTTGCAAAACCCATCCTTGGTCATGGATGGATGTGAGTTTTGAAATTGCCAGAGCAAAAATCCTTGTTATGCACCACGTTAGTAATATTCCATTTTATCCACCTGCTAGATGCTGGCTCATGTTCTGACGTGGAAAGATTGAATACAGAATTATGCGAACCTATTTTTAAAATTATTATGCTTCCACTAAAAACACCATTACAGCCATTACTCACTGGGCTGGCTGGCTGGTCCCAATGCTGCAAACAGCTGTGCACATGCTTAACTCAAGCGTTTACAGCCTACGCCCCGATCTGAGAAGCTCCTCAGAGAAGAGCTCTTGTCATCTTTAATGTCTATAAAGTGCCATGCGCATCTGTTTCTTTGCTCTGCTTCTTTACATTAACATTGGCTCTACGGTCAAAAGACACTGGGCAGCCATGGTTTTGGGGGGTTTTTTTGGCCTGCCAAGTTTTACTCCTTCCAGGGGAGAGGTACAAGCTCAACTTTGCATTGAGGAGCTTGAGTAGGAGTCTTGAAACCAAATCGTTTCTAAATCTCATCGGTACGATTCCTCCACTCTAACAAAGCAAAGGTGCAGGATTCACAGGTTTTTATGGTCAGCCGGGATCATTATGATCGTGTGGTCATGTCCTGTAACAGGGACCAGAGATATACACACTAATTTCGGCATTGATCCCAATTTCTGTTACTTAGGAGCCCATCTAATAAAAATATGTTCACCGTTCTCAGACTGTGCCGTTCTCAGCCCCACTGTACTTTTTATTTCATGCCATTATAATAGTCATGTGACAACCCCTGTTAAGTCACATGACAGGGAAGCTGAGATGTGAAGAGATGAAGTGACTTGACCAAAGTGTCCTAGTGAGTCAGTGCCCGTGCCTGGACCCAAATCCAGATTGTCTGACTCTCAGTCTTGTACCTGAAGCATTAAGAACCAGTTTTTCTCTTCAGAGTTCATGAACCTGATTGAACTAACACAAGATCCACTCTTGCTTACATAACAACCACCGGTTATTTTTGTCACTTATTGATTTGTTGCTGCCTTCCTTTCCCTCCTAGAAACAGGTGAAACCCAGTTTTTCTGTCTGGACTTCCGTGCTAACTAAGCTTTCACTGTCCTCTTCTGTTATCAAGTTCTATGTATCTTCTAGCAACTGCCACTTTCCTTACCAAAGGAGGCTGCATTTCAGTGGTGGGAGTAATATTGCCAGTATATAATTGGTGTAACTCACTTTGGATTGAAAGGTATTAGGACCAGTGTTCCCTCTAATTTTTCCATCCATGTGCAGAATAATTTTATGTCCACCCAGGCATGTGCGGACATGCACCACCAATAGAAACACAAATCTTAGCTGCGGGCACTCTACTAATCAGCTCAGCAGCATTTGAATCTCTCCTGAGTAGCCACACAAGTGCACAGCTGACAAGGAACACTGGTTAGGACAGAGTACAGTAGTATTTGCTGTTGTCTTCCGTGGATCCAGAATTTTATACTGGAAGGCTATTACAGAAATCAGCTTTGAGTTTGTTTTTAAGTAAAAATTCCAATATCGGTAAATGCTTAGCACTTCAAAACATGGTTTTTAAGGTACAAAAACTGAAGTAATTCTGCATCTCACCTTTCTAGAGTTGGAGAGAGACACTGTGTGTTTAGTTCTAGGATGTTTCCATGGCTTTTTCATCAGTTACAACATGGAAGGGGAGGTGGAACATTTCTGGCACTAAACAGCCCTTCTAGATGATTTATGATTACACACAAGCTTTCCCTAACTGAAGGGGATTTTAGGGTTGGCACCTCCTTCCCTGTCTCCATGCCCTGCTAGTTCTGTGTTCAGTGGCCCATGGTTATTAAAATTCTTATCAATACCGGAATTTCTGTGGTGTGAGCTTGTTTTCTGGAATCACAAATGCCTCCTGAAGTGAGCGGCTTAGCCAAAGAACCAGTTTCTGTACTTAGCCATATTTTAAAAAATAAATGTATAAGAGTCAATTAATAGTCACATTAAATTACAGTAATTAAATTGTCAGAATTAGAACTTGCCAAGGGAGTGAACAAACCCTTTCCTGGTTTGCCCCCGGGGTTTTTGGCGCTGTGTCCTTGAGGACATTTTGTAAATCAGCGAAGGGCAGTTTTGGCGAGTGGCCATTGCTGAGAAAAGTGGGAAAGCATTTGTCATTTTGTAAAGCAAGGTTTCAAAATCGTCCTGCAGGTAGATGGAACAGAAAAGAAAGTGACCCGTTTAAATTTGCTTTAGCGGGGCAGCTATTTTTGATCTGCACCAGCGTTGTTTGGTAGTACTCAAATTGGAAGGTGCCTAGTTAAAAAGACTGAACTGTGCTTCAGATATCTAACCATTTATTCTGTGGGTTCTGTCTTGTCAGACTTTCCGTGCGTCTTCCCCCATCAGATATAGAAAGATTGGGGGGAAGGGGAAATTCCTTAACAACAGAGTTCTTCTGTTGTATTAACTGTGTTTAAACTCCCCCTTTTAAACAAGGTGTATTCGTAGAGGGAAAAGTACCTAATTTCTTTAAGTGCCCACACAAACATTACTGGAATCTCAAGTGTAACGTTATTTTTGTTCCATTAGAATAGCTCTCTTGAGAGCAGATTTGAGGAACTAGCCACTCTTGATGCATCGCTAATGACACAAACCTGCAAATTCTTGTTCTCACGGGTAAAGATGACTGATATGTATAAAGGCCTGTACCTGGAAATCCTCACTTACAAACTTATAAAGCCCACTCAGCTAGCCAGTTAAATATCAGAACCTAAAGAGGACTGAGATCTTTTATGTATGCCACCAAACAATAATTACAATATTTGAGAGCTATAATGTTATATTCTCATTCATTGCTATCCTTCACCCTGTGTAGCAGTTTAAATCGATGTGAGTATAAAATGCTGCCATTCTGATTTGGTTGCATTTTACATCCACTTTGCACTGGTGCAACATAAGAATTACAAAACTGGGTCAGACCAAAGGTCCAGCTAGCCTAGTATCCTGTCTTGTGACAGTGACCAATGCCAGGTGCTTCAAAAGGAATGAAAAGAACAGGCAATCAACATCCCCTGTTGTCCACTCACAGCTTCTGTCAGTCAGAGATTATGGATACCCAGAGCATGGGGTTGCAACCCTGACCATCTTGGCTAATAGCCATCGATACACCATCATCCATGAAATTATCAAATTCTTTTTTTAACCCTGTTACCATTTTGGCCTTCACAACATCCCCTGGCAGTGAGTTCCACAGTTTGATTGTGTCATGTGTGAAGAAATACTTCCTTTTGTTTGTTTTTAAACCTGCTGCCTATTAATTTATTTGGGTGACCCCTGGTTCTTGTGTTATGTGAAGGAGTAAGTAACACTTCCTTATTTGTTTTCGCCACACAGTTCATGATTTTACAGATCTCTATCAGATTTCCCCTGTGTTGCCTCTCTTTGAAGCTGCAAATTCCCCATCTTTTTAATCTCTCCTCAAATGGAAGCTAAGCTGTTCCATACCTCAAATCATTTTTGTTGCCCTTTTCTATAACTTTTCCAATTATTTTTTGAGATGAGGCGACCACATCTGTACACAGTATTCAAGATGTGGGTGTACCCTGGTTTTATATAGAGGCAAGAGTATATTCTCAGTCTTACTCTCTATCCCTTTTTTAATGATTCCCAACATTCTGTTTGCTTTTTGACTGCTGCTGCCCACTGAGTGGATGTTTTCAGAAAGCTACCCGCAATGACTCCAAGATCTCTCTTGAGTGGTGACAACTAATTTGGTCTTCATAATTTTATAGGTATAGTTGGGATCATGTTGTCCAATTCATTTTGTTGCCCAGTCACCTAGTTTTGTGAGATGCTTTTGAAGCTCTTCACAGTCTGCTTTGAACTTAAGTTTTTTGAGTAGTTTTGTATCATCTGCAAATTTTGCCACCTTACGGATTACCTCTTTCTTAAGAGCATTTATGAATATGTTGATAGGATTGGTTCCTGTACAGATCTCTGGGGAGCATCGCTAGTTACCACTCTCCATTTTGAAAACTGACCATTTATTCCTACCCCTTTGTTTCCTATCAATCCATGGGAGGACTTTCCCTCTGATCCCAGCTTACTTTGGTTAAGAGCCTTTGGTGAGGGACCTTGTCAGAGGCTTTTGGAAAATCCAGGTGAACGGTATCCACTGTATAAAGGCTGTATATTAAATGCAGCAAATGGTGAATTGCATTGCTCTATTTATATACAAGTATTTCTGAAAAGAGGCCACTAGTTCCCAACACCACCATGCATACCATCTTTCAATGTAATTGATGGTGATGGACTTTGATCCATGAGTATTGGTATAGGATTTTTTTTTCTGGTCTCTTCCTTCTCTGTGTTATGAGTTGCTATTAGAGTGGGGTTCAGACTTTTAGATCTAGCAGTTATTTAAAAATACATCTTTTGATGTGAAAAGATCTGTGTAAGTATTGAGCATTTCTGGGTAGCTTATCATAGTGAAATATAAGCATTTTTGTCTAAAAGATACCCCAAAATGAGCAACAGTTTAATTTTGAGAGCTACATAGCTGTATTAACGCTTCATAGTTTGCACAGAGCTTTGTGTGTAAATAATGGACAAAATAACAAACTTTACATTTGCAGTCCAGTTTATTTCTGTCGCTTTATTAAAAAGTTAATCTTTTTCTTAATACCGTATGTCCGTTGCTCAACCTGGTGACCCCTTGCTTCTTGTTTTATATTTGTTGTCTAGATGCAGGATTTGTTCTCAACCCATGCACATGCAGAACTGCTGTTGAGTTCAGCAGTGGTTCTTGGTGTGATAGGTTTGCTAACTCTGGCCTGTAATGGAGTTTGATCTTTCTGATAGTTTGTGTGTGTATAAAATATGTTAGATTAAGAGAACATTAAGATTGCAAGAAGCACTCAAAAGTCAGGAAATGCCAGCGTTAAGGTTGCTTGTACATCATTGAAACATGTATTATTTTCCGCCCCCCGGCCTCCTTCTCAGAAACAGTTGAGCCATTTTTGCTGAAATCTTCCGAGAATTCAGCCTGAGGGGACACATGACATGGAAAATGTCCACCCAAATAGTTAGCCTGGCACAGTTAGAAAAAAAACAGAAGATGATCTTATAATGAGACGTGCTAGGCGACTTAAATATATTTTAAAAAGTAGTATCGTACTGTTATCAAATGGGACCATGTAGGGTGAAATGATATGAAACAGCTATGAAAGAACTTAACTAACACCTGTTATCGTTGGAAGAAATTTGTTACCCCCATTTCCTCCTGCCAGTGCTGGTGTGTTCCCCACAACATATGTGCTACAGTGCTTTAAGTATCTTCCAGAGATGAGGTTTCCACCACTTCCTGGGGCAGACTTTGCCACAGATTGATAGAGCATCTTGCGGAAACACTTATATCTGTGCAAACAAAGTGGGTATAATGTACTCTTACGATTTGGGAACATTTTAAACATCCTTTGCACTTGCATCGGACAGGTGTGGTTGACTGCATATGGTGCAAACCAATAAAGAATCACATCTCTTTAAGTTTAAATGTTCTTTGCCTTACTTTTATCTCCTTATTCCTCAGTATACCTTTTGTGCAATGTTCCCTCTACTCTTTTCTATCCATGTGCGGATTTTTTCCACCCATGTGCAGAATAATTGTATGCGCCATGAGGCATGTGCGAATGTGCACCACCAGTAGAAATAAAAAGTCTAACTGTGGGCGCTCTGCTAGTCAACTTGGCGGCATTTGAATTTCTCCCAAGCAGCCGCACAAGCTCCCAGCTTAGAGGGAACGCTGGTTATATCATACCACAATATCAGGAATGTTCACAGAAATTGTTGTATGCTCTCTCCTTTCTGCTTCCCAGTTTAAGAGGGTGGGTTGGTTGGTTGGTTCGGTCTCCTCTTCTCCCTGCACTAATGGTGAGATCCTGCTCTCACTGAAATCCACGGGACTTCTACCATGACTTCCAGAGTAGGGTTGGGTCTGACCTGAGATACTTGTTTTCTCTCTTTAGATGTTGAAAAGAAAAAAAAAATCTTTAAATTCCATGTGTTGAAAATCCTTTCCCTGATCACCTTTAAATTATTTCCCCCAGGAGGACAGCACCCGTGTGGATTCTCCAGAAGAAGACAGAAATGACCCCCACAACGTGCCCACGCCGGTGGACCAGAGCAATACAGTGACCAGCACCATGACTGTGCAAGAGTATTTTGCCAAGCGCATGGCAAAACGGAAGAAATTCCCAAATGAACCAGAGAGTGAATTAGCAGATCCTCACACAGCCACAGCTCAAGACTCGGAGTCTTCGCAAGGCCTGAAAAGCAAATCCAAAAAGAAAAAGAAAAGCCACAAAAATGTTGAGGCAGAGACCATGGAGGGCTCTGAAAAACCCAAGTTGAAACGCTCCAGAACAGATGGCTCGAGGGGAGAACTGGAGACGCCAGACACGGAGTACCAACCAGGGAAAAAGAAAAAGAAAGCCAAAGATCGACGCAGAGGGGAAGACGTCAGTTGTGATGGAAACACTTGTGTTTTCAGAAGGAATGGAGAGGTTTTCCCCGCAACTTCCGACAGGGAAAATCTTGAAGAAAACTCTGAGGCAAAGCAAAAGAAACCATATAAGAAAAAACACAAAAAGCAGAAAAAAGAGTCCTCAGAGTCTGTGCATGGAGTGCAGAGAAAAAAGAAGAAACATTTGCCTTAACTCAACAGTGTCTTGCACTTTGGAATGAGTTAGATGTTGACTATGAAACCTTATGGAAATACTAGTCCACGGGTGGGCAGAAGCCGCTCAATGGGCCAGATCCGGCCCACCTAGGGCTTTGATCCAGCCCGTGCAGCTGTTCCAGGCCCCACCCCCTAGCGCGTTACCTGGGAGGCGGAGCCGCACGAGCCCTTTCAACTGCTATTTAAAGGGCTCATTCCTTCCTCATTGTCTGGCAGACGCGGGGAAGGCGTGAGCCCTTTAAATAGAAGCAGTTAAATAAAAGTGCTCGCATGTCTCCAGCTCCCAGGCAACACTAGAGAGCCCTTTTAACTGTTTCTATTTAAAGGGCTCGCGCCTCCCGGGCGGCTGCGTTGTCTGGCAGCCGCAAGCCCTTTAAATCGAAGCAACTGAAAGAGCTCGCAGCTCCAGCCCCACTCTAGCTCGTTGCCCGGGAACCAGGGACGTGTGAGCCCTTTCGACGGCTTCTATTTAAAGGGCTTGTGCCTTCTATCCCAGGGTCCGCCCCTTTTGTCCAAGGCCCCACCCCTTACGTGGTGGCCAGCGACCACCTCAAACGTTTTTTAAGTGGCCCCTGCTCAAAAATGATTGCCCATCCCTGCACTAGCCAGACATCACAGTTCATCCCACAAGTGGTACACTGTCTCTAATACCGAAACCTCAGGTTCTTTAAACACAGCTCTAGTTGGTAGGGTGGGAGTGCATTGTCCTTGGCCATCGTAGGTGGGCCTGAAGCATGTATTGACTGTTCTACAAACCAGTGCTGTGGGCGAGGTTCATCCCAAGTCCACACAGCATGGGCTTTGTGACAGCCGTGCATACATCTATGCTTGGATAGTCAGTAGTTAGCCCCCCGCCAGCAAGATCCAAAGGGATATCTGATTCCAGGCTCACTTACGCTGGTATCCTTTCCCTGAAGTCTGTCACCACTTGCTAATGTGAGGAAAGAACCTGGCCTAAGCTGTGCTGTAGCAGGACTGTACGTTATAATAGAAAATACCTATAGATCGCTCTCGACGCCCCACTTCCCGGCCGCGAAGAAATGTAAAACAGTCGCATTTTGTGTCCTCCATAGTTTTTGGGCCGGCCCAGTTGCCTTCTGTGAGTCTGAGCATGTCCCATATAGCTGTGCCTCACCTTTTCATTGATTTCCTTTTGTAGCTAAAACAAATTTTGCTTCCTCTTAAAATCCCTACTCTAATTAAAGGATTGTGCCCATGTGTCAGTGCCGGAGAATGGAACACAATCGTTCCTTTTGTTCCCTCGCCAGTCGCTAACTGTTGCCAGGTTGGTGGTATGTTGTTACAGCGTGACACGAAAATTCTTTTCGGTAGCCTTGTCTGGGTCGCTTAACTTTGACTTTCAGGCCACAATTTTAAATAATCAGCTGTACCTCTAAAATGGGAGACAGCGAATGTGGGAAACGTGACTCCTTTGAGGCGCAGTTGTGTACAGAGGCATAGATGCCGAGGAGCGGATCGTAGCACACTTACTCAGAGGGGTAGCAAGAGATTCTCTGAGTAAGGCTGAGCAGAATTGGCGCCCTAAGAAGCATTTTCCCTTGGACCCTTTTACACAGCACCTGGTTCTGGTTTCATTTATCTCAGGTCAAATGGGGAGGAACTCTGCTGAAGTCAGGGAAGTTGCTCTGGATTTGAGCCAGTGTATCCGAGCGGAGCTTGGCTTTTAACTCTGGTGTATTACAGCTGCGCATTTGACGCTGGACCCAGATCTCTTTGTTTCACCCCTCTAAATCTGGTGGTTCTGACAGAGAAAAAAGGAGGAGGCCGAGGGGGGGCTTATTGTGCTAATGGAGCGTGATTGAAAGCCCCACGAAGATGCAGGCTAACAGGTAGGAACCTGCAGTCACTGGCTGTGCTGCAGCCTGAGAGAAGCCCGCGCTGCAGCCTGGCCCACAAATATCGCTGCAGACCAGCTAGCCTTCATCTCGGTGGGGCTTTGCCAGGGGTCTCAGACTCACATCCCGCAGGCCATCTATGGCCCAAGCAGTTCCACAGTGCGGCTCACGCAGCTGGCAGCACTGAGTCCCTGCAGCGGGGGCAGGGAGTGTCCATACCCTTCCCCCAAACCCAACCCCAGCTCCGCGCCCTCCCCACATTGCATCCCTTCCCCTAATCCCCCTCTACCGAGGGACATGGCCTCATGGATTGCTGGTGGGCCTAACACAGGGTTGTAGCAAGGGTCAGCCCCCCCACCTTCCCTGCCCTCTCCACAGTGGCTGCTGCGACATTCCACTCCCCCCCCCCCCCAGCTCCTGCCGCCATGGTGAATGGGGGGTCCTGACCCCTGCTGCCAGGCCCATCCTGGACAGGACAGCTCTACATACCAATCCCAGGCCACAGGGAGGTGCTAGCAGTGGCACAGAGCTAGCAGCCTGAAGCCACTCTAGTTCCACTCCACTGGTAGTGGCAGGGTGTTTTAAATTCCCCAGGGCCAGGAGATGCGCAGGGGGAGAAAGGGATGGGACACATGGCGCCCCTCGTCTGGAGCCCTCCAAGAACGGAGTGCCTGCTGGCCTGCTAAGAGCATTGTTTGAGACCCCTGGTCTTTGCAGTTGTGTCAAGCGAACACAACTGCAGCCTCTTTGCCCATCGGGACATAGCCATTTCCTACTGTGGAATTACTCCAGATCGTCACCAGTGCAAGAGCAGAGTTGGGCCTTCTCTGTATGCCACACCATACGGTTTGGCTTTTCATCCCTGTCGCGTGTCCGCGTCATGGCCACGCCAAAAGGGGCCACAGGGATGCTGCTGTGGCTGGTGCTGCTACGTGGCGTTCTTAAACAGCGTGTCACTCACACTGTGTGACTGCTAGAGAACTCCAAGTAACCTGCAGCTTGAAGTCCAAAACGGTGTCATTTTCTCAAGGGAAGGGCCCAGCTAAACAGGCTGTGATTTGCCGCGTGGGTGTTCTAAGTGGTGTGAGCTGCTTTTGAGTCGCCAAGCAGAGTGGCATAGGCTGCGTACTGCTCTGTGAGGTTGTGAAGCGCTGCCTATTGAGGGCCAAAATCTGAGCTTTGGCCTTGATGGTTCACTCTGCATTGGCTGAGTGTTAGTTCCGGCCTTCATCAGGGATGAATTAGAACTCAAAGATGCTAGTAAATGATTAGATGTTCCCCCCCAGTAAAACTTTGATCTTTTGCTTGTTCTCTTTATTGGACATTGCTGAGTTTCTAAATGCTGTTAGGGAGATCCAAAAGGCCAGATTCCAGTGTAAAAACAGGAGTAATTTCTTTTTAAGTCAATGGAGTTACTGCAGTTAAATATAATGTAACTGAGATTAAAATCTGGCCTAAAAATTCTCTACTTGAGCAGGAAGACGTGTAAATTTCACACTCATCCAGGAAGAGTGTGCAATTTTACATATTACAAATTGAACCTCTCCAATCCAGAACTTTCTCATCCGAAAACATCAGTCGTCTGGAATGATTTGAGTTAGCCGGATGTCCACTTTTTATGGGTGTGGCCAAGTTACCTGCCATCCCATGAAGATTTACAACCACCAGTCCTGACTCTGTGTTCTGTGCTGTTATTTAGCTCGAATTCACCCCTAACTGTCTTCTTACAGCCCAGTAAGCAGTGGAAGTGTGGGCAATGCTGTTAGACAATATTGACCTTCGTGATCTGGAAAATTCTCATATTCGGAATTGATCAGGTTCCGAGACTGCTGGACTAGAGAGGTTCAACCTGTGGAAAGTCCTTCAATACTGGGTTGTCATAAAGGGGACTATTTCTTTCCAAATGAAGTAACTGGAGAAAGCCGTTCCTTTTGTCATGGTTCTCTTTGTATTTCAGGCACTCAACTTTTTGAGCTCTTTCAAAAATCCCATCCTAGCATATATTGTCTAGAGAAAGGGATGCTTGAACAAACAAGGACAAGTTTACGTTCACATTTTGTTTTTAAAGGGACACAGCTGGGGCTGATTTTGCCCAAAATTGTGGGCGGGGTTTCCAAAAGAAACATAGAAAATCTAAGAAAAGAAGGAGTGTCAGCATTTCTGTAGCGTGGCGACTGGGGCAATAGAAACTAAGTAGAGAGGTGATGGTTTCACTTAATTTATTTTTCTGGAAACAGGACTTTCCTACAATTAAACATCCCAAGCTGTATTTAGGGCGCCCAAACAACATTGTTGTGTTGAGCTAGTTCACCAGAAAGTGACATAAGGAAGATTGGGGCGGGGGGGGGGGGTTAACCTATGAAACCCTATGAAAAAGTCTCCTTAACTGGCCTTCAGTTTTGCAAGTGTAGGTTTGCTGTTTTTGTAATTAACTGCTGGTACAAATGCTGCGAGCACTTACACCCCGATCTCCCTGGTTTCCAGGTGCAATTGGTTAGTTGACAACATAGATCCAGGATAGTATCCCAACGAAGTCAATGGGGCTTCATGGGAGTGCAGGAGTCTGCTGGATGCAGGATTGGGCTGGTGGAGTTGGACTCTGAGAAGCAGACTCTACTTTGCAGGACACCATTTTGGGCTTGCTGCTAACTGCAAGCCCAAATGCTGGCATGTTTGTTGCATGCTGGGGTCCCAGTCTTGGTGGGGGCCTTTAGGTGTTTCTATAAAACAAAGGACAAACAGTTTAGGGCTTGATCCGAAACCCATTGAAGCTGATAGGACTTCGACTTGAGTGGGCTTTTCTTCAGCTCCTTAATCCCAAGAATTGTGGCCTGATCTTGTTTGCGTGGGAGTTCTGCCTTTCAGAGGCTAAGCACAATAGACTAAGTATATTTAATTGTATTTACTAAATCACTGTTAAAAAAGTGATAAGATTCCTGCAATGAAAACCATGGCTCTGCCCTTCTCCCGGCTACTTATAGGAGCCACACCAGAATCAAGGAGGCAGTTGTTAGGTTGTGGTGATGGCTTTCCAGACTACTATTGATTACACTGGTAGGGCACAATGAAAGGTGCCATTTTCTCATTGCCTTGATGTAGCTCAGAAAGCTGTGTCATAGAATCATAGAATACAAGAACTGGAAGGGACCTCGAGAGATAATTAAGTCCAGTCCCCTGCCCACACGGCAGGACTAAGCACCATCTAGATCAGTGTTTCTTAAACTTTCTGAGACCACAGAACATCAAACTATTTTTTTTTTTATGCGGAACACCTATGAACATTTTCTTCAAAAAAAAATTGTCTCACACAAAGAGAAAAACGAAGTAACAAAAACAAAAGAGGTCGTGGCACACCTGCGAGTTGTTCATGGAACACCAGTGTACTGCGGAACATAAGATTAATAAACATTGGTCTAGATCATCCCTGATAGATGTTTGTCCAACCTGCTCTTAAATATCTCCAGTGATGGAGATTCCACAACCTCCCTAGGCAATTTATTCTAGTGTGTAACCACCCTGACAGGTAGGAAGATTTTTCCTAATGTCCAACCTAAACCTCCCTTGCTGCAGTTTAAGCCCATTGCTGCTTGTCCTATCCTCAGAGGCCAAGGAGAACAATTTTTCTCCCTCCTCATAACATCCTTTTAGATACTTGAAAGCACAGAAGTGAAGGTGGCAATCTCACCAGCCCCTTGTGGGTCAGGGCCCCCACAGTTACAACCCCCTGAAATTTCAGGTGTACAGGTGGCTAGGTGAAACTGACTAATTTTCAAATCCTATGGACGTGAAATTGACCAGAATGGCTGTGACTTTAGTAGGGCTCTGATAATAAAAGTATGTTTGTGGTGGTTTCTCTGGCTTATCTTTGGATTTAGTGAGAATGCTCCTGCCTTTTTCGCAGTGTTGGGGGGCAGACAGCAGGCACGTGTCCCAGGTCCTGCACTTGATTTCAGCCAGAGAGGGATCGGTCAGGCAAGCCACTCCCGGGAGGTTAGTCCCTGTGGATATAGAACAGAGGTATTTTGGCTGCACCTCCTATCTCCTTGTGCATGGAGGAGTGAGATGGCATCTCAAAAGAACAGTGGCCAGCTGCACCCCACCCCTGTAACATGCCCAGCTCTAGGCTGCAGGCCCGGACGGTTATCGGTTTGAAAGGCAGGTACTGAGTTGTCTTCGACATTAGAATTACAGGGCTAGAAGAGACCTCAGGAGTCATCAAGTCCAGCTCCCTGCCCAAAGCAGGACCAATCCCAACTCAGTCATCCCAGCCAGGGCTTTGTCCAGCCGGGTTGACTTGACTTGGACCCCTTTTGCTACAGTTCACTTTCCTCTCCTGGAAGCTGCGGGCTAAACGGTAGAATGTTAACGTGCAATATTGTATCACATCGATGGTCCATCTAGCCCTGTGTCCTGTCTTGTGGGAGTGGCCAATGCAGGAGGCTTCAGAGGGAATGAACAGGACAGAGAAATGTATCACCTGTGCCCATCCCCTGTTGGCCTGTCCCTGCATCTGGCAGTGGGAAGTTTCGGGGCAGCAGAGCAAAGGTTGCATCGCTGGCCATCTCAGCTAATAAACTATGATGGACCTATCAGCCAGGAACTTGTCTGGCTCTGTTTTGAATCCTGTTATAATTTTAGCCTTCACCCCATCCGCTAGTGTCAGGAGCCCCGCAGGTTCTCTGGACTATCTTTGCCTGCCTGCATCCCTGTCCTATCTCTCCCAGTCCTCACTTTTCTAAACTGACTAGTCCCAATCTTCTAAATGTCCCCTCATGTGGCAACTGTGTCCCCCAAAATGTTTGTTGCCCATCATTACTGGTACCAGTTCTAACTAACATCTCTTTTGTTAAGATGAGGTGACCAGAAGTGGTACTCAAGTTGTGCAAACATTTTTCAAGTATCTAAAAGGGTGTTATAAGGAGGAAGGAGAAAAATAGTTCTCCTTGGCCTCTGAGGATAGGACTAGAAGCAATGGGCTTAAACTGCAGCAAGGGAGGTTTAGGTTGGACATTTGAAAAACTTTCTACCTGTCAGGGTGGTTAAACACTGGAATAAATTGCTTAGGGCGGCTGTGGAATCTCCATCACTGGAGATACTTAAGAGCAGGTTGGACAGATGCCTGTCAGGGATGGTCTAGACAGTGCTTGGTCCCGCCATGCGGGCAGGGGCCTGGACTTGATGACCTCTCCAGGTCTCTTCCAGTTCTAGCATTCTATGAAACAGTGGCATAGCAGCATCCAGATATTTTTGTCTCATCCCTTTCCTAAGGGTCCCTGATGACTGCCTCTAAAAAGTGAAGCATCTTGTATCAAGATGTAAAAATGGCCATACTGGGTCAGAACAAAGGTCTATCTAGCCCAGTGTGCCCAGTGCCAGGTGCCCCAGAGGGAGTGAACCCAACAGGGAATCCTCACAAACAGGGACACCATCTCTGCCCAGCCTGGCTAGTAAGTATTGCTGGATCTAACCTCCATGAATGTGTCTGGACCCCTGTAGCAGCTGCAGTGTGCAAAGGGCGGCCCTGGTGCCCTGTTTGCTGAGGCCTGAGAAGATACACGCTTGCACTGTTGGGGTAAATGAGACCAGGGCACAGTGGACTTGGCATCCGCCTGGTCCCAGAGTTGCAGCCTGCACATGGGGGATTCCTCCCGGAAGTGCCCCCGCTGCTCCGCTTGGCCCAGCCCTCCCACCCGCGGATGATGGGAATATCCCTTCGTCCAGGGGTTTAGTTAACGGGATTTAAACATCTGCCTGGCCCTCAGGAAATCGTCTTGCGCCTTCGCGCTGCAAGAGGCGCTGCCTTCCTGCTGCGTGGTCCGGTAACCCGCCAGAGCGATCCCCAGATGGAATCCGCTTCCCTTGGCCCGTGTGAACGCTTCCGCGGGGGGGTTGAATGCGGGTGGAAGCCCGCTCCCGGCTGAGGGGGGGGGATCATCTTCGGGCGAGGTTTCTCTAGCGGCGTCCCCTCTCCCTCCCCCCCCAAGGCGTCCTCACGACGCGAACCGACTCCAGCTGAAACTCCAAGGTGCGTTCCCAGGGAGCAGGGGCTGGCCCCTGTCCCGCCGCCCCGCTGGGACTCCCAGTTCGGCCGGGCCGGGCACCCCGCCCCAGGTTCCGGGCCCTGGGAAACGCCTCTCAGCCCCCCCCCCCCCAGGAGATGCCTCCCGCTGGGCTCTGGTCTGCCGGGCAGCGCCGATCGGAAACCCCCCGCCCAGCGCCCGGGAGCCGCTGCGCTCCTGTCGGGGTGGTCAGAGGATTTCGGGTGACACCGACGATGTCGGGGCCCTGGGCAGGCTGAGGCTGGCCGGCCCGTGGCATTTGCACCTCGCTCTCTCTAGCACATGGGGGGTGAGGGGAATTTAGGCCCCCACCGATTCAGGCTGAAACTTTCCAAACTTTTTTCAAACTTCCCCCCTCGGTCTCTCTGACCCGCAGCACCTGCTGTTGGCGCCGGATTGTTACTCAGCAGCATCTTTTGAGTGTCTTTCCACCCCGGGGGGGCGATTTTCCAGCGTAGGGAGGGGACAGGGGGTGCGCAGAGGGGCCGATAGCAGAGCGTCCTTCCTGGAGGCAAAAATCTGACACTCGCAGCTTCTCTCAGGGCAGAGGTGGGGAATTTACGGCCCGGGGGCCAGATGCGGCCCCCGGGTTGCATGGATCTGGCCCCGAGGCTTATGGCCTGCCCCAGCATTAGGGAGCCCGCGCTGGCGTTCCAGCCCCCACCCCCTCCCTGCAGCCCCCGGCCCCGACTGATGTTTCTGTGGCTCCGATGCCCGGACCCAAGAAAATCCCTGTCTTAGGGGGTGACAGCGGCGGGACTGTAGCTACAGACAGAACCAGGCGAGGGGAAATTCATGCCCAGGGGAGAGAAGGGGGATCGATCGGTTTGGGGGGGGGGGGCTTGGTGGGTTTTCCTGCCTTCCTCTGAGCCCCTTTGGCCGGTGCTCCAAGGGGAGGCTTGGCTTGGGCAACCTCGTGCCGCCTGGGGGTTACACAAAGCAGGGGCGCTTCCCCGAGGGCCCCCCCTGTTGGGGCGTTCAGCCAGCGGAGATTTCCAGCGGCATCGGGAAGACCCGCACTGGCAGCCAAGCCTCCGCAGGGGCTAGTGGCTCGGGCAGCGGGGGCTAGGGCGGGGAGTGGTTGTGCTTCCTGCCTCAGTTTCCCTCTCTGGAAAGTCGAGAGTCCTGGGAGTTCTCCGCTTGGCAGAGAGGGCCGAGAGCTGCTGGAATGAGAGAGGCGGGAAGGGTGGGTGGGCGTGCGGGAAGAGGGTGTAAAAACCAAGGAAAAATAAAACTAGGCCCTTTACCTTTTAGAATTTGCAATCAGACTGGGGGAGGGGGGAGAGAATCCAGCTTTGTGGGAAAGCTCAGAGCCCTCCCACCTCCCTCGGTGAACTCCAGAGGCCCCGCGGGGCACAAATATCCTTGATCAACCCCCTTCCCCGTTACTTTCTTGCGTCCCCCACCAGTCCTGGGGGTAGGAGGGAGCCGGGGGCGCCCAGAAGCCCTAGAGGGGAAGCGGGGGGGGGGGCTGGCAGGCCGGAGGGGGCTGCCCCTCTACTGAGGGCTGGCATGCCGGGGGGGCAGCCCTAGAGAGGATGCGGGGGGGGGTTGGCAGGTCGGGGGGGTAGCCCTAGGGGGGAAGCGGGAGGAGGGCTGGCAGGCGGGGGGGGGGGAGCAGCCCTGGAGGGGAAGCGGGGGGGGGCTGGCAGGCTGGGGGGGGCAGCCCTGGAGGGGAAGCGGGGCAGCCCTGGAGGGGAAGCGGGGGGGGGCTGGCAGGCTGGGGGGGGGCAGCCCTGGAGGGGAAGCGGGGCGGGGGGGCAGCCCTGGAGGGGAAGCGGGGCAGCCCTGGAGGGGAAGCGGGGCGGGGGGGGCTGGCAGGCTGGGAGGGGGGGCAGCCCTGGAGGGGAAGCGGGGCAGCCCTGGAGGGGAAGCGGGGGGGGGCTGGCAGGCTGGGGGGGGCAGCCCTGGAGGGGAAGCGGGGCGGGGGGGCAGCCCTGGAGGGGAAGCGGGGCAGCCCTGGAGGGGAAGCGGGGGGGGGCTGGCAGGCTGGGGGGGGGCAGCCCTGGAGGGGAAGCGGGGCAGCCCTGGAGGGGAAGCGGGGGGGGGGCTGGCAGGCTGGGGGGGGGCAGCCCTGGAGGGGAAGCGGGGCGGGGGGGCAGCCCTGGAGGGGAAGCGGGGCAGCCCTGGAGGGGAAGCGGGGGGGGGCTGGCAGGCTGGGGGGGGGCAGCCCTGGAGGGGAAGCGGGGCGGGGGGGCAGCCCTGGAGGGGAAGCGGGGCAGCCCTGGAGGGGAAGAGGGGCGGGGGGGCTGGCAGACAGGGGGGAGGGCAGCCCTGGAGGGGAAGCGCGGCGGGGGGGCTGGCAGGCCGGGGGGGGGGGCAGCCCTGGAGGGGAAGCGGGGCAGCCCTGGAGGGGAAGAGGGGCGGGGGGGCTGGCAGACAGGGGGGAGGGCAGCCCTGGAGGGGAAGCGCGGCGGGGGGGGCTGGCAGGCCGGGGGGGGGGGGCAGCCCTGGAGGGGAAGCGGGGCAGCCCTGGAGGGGAAGCGGGGCGGGGGGGCTGGCAGGCTGGGAGGGGGGGCAGCCCTGGAGGGGAAGCGGGGCAGCCCTGGAGGGGAAGCGGGGGGGGGCTGGCAGGCTGGGGGGGGGTAGCCCTGGAGGGGAAGCGGGGCAGCCCTGGAGGGGAAGAGGGGCGGGGGGGCTGGCAGACAGGGGGGAGGGCAGCCCTGGAGGGGAAGCGGGGCAGCCCTGGAGGGGAAGCGGGGCGGGGGGGCTGGCAGGCCGGGGGGGGGGCAGCCCTGGAGGGGAAGCGGGGCAGCCCTGGAGGGGAAGCGGGGCGGGGGGGCTGGCAGGCTGGGAGGGGGGACAGCCCTGGAGGGGAAGCGGGGCGGGGGGGCTGGCAGGCCGGGGGGGGGCAGCCCTGGAGGGGAAGCGGGGCGGGGGGGCTGGCAGGCCGGGGGGGGGGGGGCAGCCCTGGAGGGGAAGCGGGGCAGCCCTGGAGGGGAAGCGCGGCGGGGGGGCTGGCAGGCTGGGAGGGGGGGCAGCCCTGGAGGGGAAGCGCGGCGGGGGGGCTGGCAGGCCGGGGGGGGGGGCAGCCCCGCTGCCGGGGCCAGGTCGCAGGCGAGGCGGCGCGGGGGCCTCCCGGCTGGAGTTTGCAAACAAGGAGGAGCCGCCGGCCGGCACCTGGGGTGTCATTGGAGGAGGCGGCTCGGAGGGGCCCATAAATAGGCGGCCCGGGCGGCTGGCGGGCCAGGCCCCCGGATGCCGGGGCGAGGCAGGGAGGGGGCGAGCGCCGGGAGCCGCGGGGCCAGCGGTCCATGGCTTCCCTGCTGGGCTCCTACGCCTGGCCCGAGGGGCTGGGCTGCCCGGGGCTGGCCGGGGAGCTGCCCCCGGCCGCGCAGCGCCCCCCGGGGGAGAAGGGCGCGGAGCCCCGCATCCGCCGCCCCATGAACGCCTTCATGGTGTGGGCCAAGGACGAGAGGAAGCGGCTGGCGGTGCAGAACCCGGACCTGCACAACGCGGAGCTCAGCAAGATGCTGGGTAAGCGGGGCGGACCCGGGGCGCCCCTCGGCCCGGCCCGGCCCCAGCAGGTGTCCGCCCGGGCCAGACACAACCAGGCGCGGCGCTTTGTCTGCCCGGGTCCGCTCCGGATTCGGGAGCGTTCGGGTTCACACGGGAGCGACTCGGGCTGAGTCCCGCGGCTCCGCGGGGTTAGCTGGGCGGAGTTTGACTGCTCGGGGCCGGCAGAGAGACCCGGGGAAAGGCAGCCCGGGGGCGTGGGGGCTTCATCAGCGCCCGGTCAGCGGGTTTCTTCTGCGGTGTGTGGCCCCGGTTCTCCCCCGCCGAGTCCTTTCTCCCGGGCCAGGTGCGTTTGGTTTTCAAACGGTAGCGGCTCTAATTGGGACCAACCCGCAGCTCCCTTCATGGGAGCAGGGCGACTCTTTCCACCTTTCCCCTTGAAAGCGGTCACCACCACGTCGGTGTCTCTGACTTGATTTCCCCTTCAGGCTCTGCCTTGGTCTACACGAGGGAGTCATTTTTTAAAAGAAAAACCCCTCTCTTGTATCGAAATAATAAGTGGAGTGTCCAGCCACCAAGCCTGTGAACGGGCTGGTGATTTCGAGATCTGTGCGCCTGCTTTCCTCGGGGAATAACGCTGATTTTATTTCGGGAGTTATTTCAAATTTAGTTAGCCTGAAATAATTTCCTAGGGTACCTCTACACTGCATGACTCCGGTATCCTGAAATAGCTACCCCACCTCTATACAAGCCACCCATTATTCCAAAATATTTTTCGAAATAACGGGTGCACTATTCCGCCATCCTGGTAAACCTCGTTGCACGAGGGATAAGGGCTGGCTCGAAATAGCACGTCATTTTGCAGTAGATTCGAAATAAGGTACGCAGTTTGTGTAGCGCAACTGGCGTCTCTTATTTCGAGTGTAGGGTGCTGTGTAGACGCACCCCGCATGTCAACCTGTGAGTTGAGAAGCTGCCGAGCGATCCGCTCTGCCCACAGGCCAGCCCAAGGGCTCCTCGGTCGCTGGGAGTCTGCAGGATTGGGGCCGGCGCTGTGTGTATTTGCTGAGCACCGGGAAAGTGACACCCGGGGCAAGTGACACCCGGGGCGAGGCAGGGAGGGTGTCATAAGGAGGAGGGAGGAAACTTGTTCATCTTGGCCTCTGAGGAGAGGACAAGAAGCAATGGGCTTAAACTGCAGCAAGGGAGGTTTAGGTTGGACATTAGGAAAAAGTTCTTAACTATCAGGGTGGTTAAACACTGGAATAAATTGCCCAGGGAGGTTGTGGAATCTCCATCTCTGGAAATATTTAAGAGTAGGTTAGATAAATGTCTATCAGGGATGGTCTAGACAGTATTTGGTCCTGCCATGAGGGCAGGGGACTGGACTCGATGACCTCTCGAGGTCCCTTCCTGTCCTAGTATTCTGTGATTAACCTCCCCTCTCCACCCAGCTCAGACTTGCTAGCAGTGTGCGAGAGAAACCTCCAAAGGCGGCGTGATCTCACAAAAGCCGGGGGCTTTCTGCGGATGCCCAGGGAGTGGGCGTCTGGTTTTAAAGGGTTTGTGTAAAGAGGCAGGAGACAAGCCATGCCTGCCTGTATCCCTCCTAACCCGGCCGCTTCACTTTTTGACAAGTTTCAGAGGTGGCTGGGCTCATCTGTTTCAACAACACCAGCCATCCTGGGGCACCTTTAGAGCCTCTCAAACACATATCTAGCAAGACGAGCTTCTGTGGGCAAAATCCACCTCTTTGGGTGAGCTGATCTCTCGGGTCCCTCCAGCTCACCGGAGGAAGTGGATTTTACCCCCGAAAGCGCCACATCCTATCTAGTTTTGTTAGGTGCTAAGGTGCCACGGAGCTGCTCATCTTGTTCTGAAAGTTACAGGCTCCCCCACTGAGACTTAAACCCCCAGGAGGCCGGTGGCATCTGGCTGCTGAACACTTTTATTCTGGGGCACGCTTTGGTGAGCTGCAATTCACGAAAGCTTCTGCCACAATAAAGTGGTTAGTCTTTCAGGCGCCCCGGACTCCTTGTTGTTTCTCATGAACTTCTGCTCTTCAGGGGCTGTCCTGCTCTGTAGGGCTGTAGGATTCATCCACGGCCTGCGACACAATATTTTGTATAGGGTCATATCGCTCTAGTCAGGATTCAGTGGGTATTTGGCCCCTGTTCTCCACCAGACGCGGGTCTGTCCTTGGTTGCTGGGTGTGCAGGGAAACAGACCTTCCACGCCCAGCTCCGATGATGCTAAGGGGATTTTTGTTCCTTCCCTGTGGCAGGCAAGTCCTGGAAATCGCTCACCCCTTGCCAGAAGAGGCCGCATGTGGAAGAAGCAGAAAGACTGCGGGTGCAGCACATGCAAGATTACCCCAACTACAAATACCGGCCCCGGAGGAAGAAGCAGGTCAAGCGAATCTGCAAGCGGGTGGATCCCGGCTTTCTGCTGGGGAGCCTCTCACGGGATCGGAGTTCGCTGCCGGAGAAGCGGCCCTGCAGCCGGACCGTGGGGGAGAAGGAGGGGCAGGGTGAGTACTCGCCCGGCCTGGTAGTGCAGAGCATCGGCAGCTACAGGGAGGCCCAGACCAGCAGCAGTGCCAGCATGGACACCTACCCCTACGGGCTGCCCACCCCGCCTGAGATGTCCCCTCTGGATGTGATTGACCCGGAGCAGAGCTTCTTCTCCTCCCCCTGCCCGGAGGAGCATCACCACCCCCATATGACTGGGGCCCCTTTCTCACCAGAGTACTCAACCAGTCCCCTCCTATGTAACCACCATCCCCTAGGCCCCATGTCTATCCCCCAGCCCAGCACCCCCATGATCTCCTCTGCCTCCAGCTGCCCTCCTCCGCCTCCCACCTACTACACACCAGCCTTCCACCCCATCCACCCGCCCAACCTCCATGCCCACCTCGGTCCGCTCTCCCCACCCCCCGAGCACCCCAGCTTTGACAGCCTGGACCAGCTGAGCCAAGCAGAACTTCTGGGGGAGATGGACCGCAATGAGTTTGACCAGTATCTCAATGCGCCCAGCCACTCAGACCACAGCGGGGCAATACTCAACGGACACGGCCAGGTGCCTCCGGTCGCGGGGGGCTCACCCTCCGCAGAGACTAGCCTCATCTCCGTCCTAGCAGATGCCACTGCTACCTACTACAACAACTACAGTGTCTCCTAGGCCAGCCGGAGCCGGGCCTGGCTGGGGACAGACGCGACAGTATTAGTGGCATGATTCTGTGTCCACGCCACCTGAGGGACCCCACGCTCCTTGGGGTTGCTCGGTCAGAACTGAAACGACTTTTGGAGCCTCCTTTCTGTGGATTTTTGCTTATCAGCCATCCACTGGCCGAACGATTGAGTATCCTGCTTCGAAAGGTATTTGATATCCCGCGTCAGTAAAGGTCTGTGGGCGAGTCCCTCTTCCAAGCCAGCTGGTCACTGCTTACAACCCTCCTACCAAGTTATTGTATAAGCACGGCAAGTTCTTTGGAAGATGGGTCTGATTTTTCAGTGGTACTGAGGTCCAGCTCCGTTAGGCTTCCAACTTCTTGGATGGGGCTAGAGCTTCCTCAACTCCAGCTGTAACCTGTGGGGACTGATTCACAGCTCCTCTGAAAAATCAGTCCCCGTGCCTTGTTCTGTGTGGCACTGGGCTGTTGTGGTAGGGAGGGGGGGGGAAAGCATAGATGTGGCAAATACGTATGTAACTCTCTGGTCAGTGTGTGCCGTCACCTGCGCTTGCTGGCAGAACAGGGCTTGGCCACTCGTAACGCGTGTTTAATAGTGCAAGTGTCTAGCCTTGTTCCTGGTATTGAGGCTGGCTGTCAGCAGCAGCTACAGCCATACAGAGCAAGTATGCTCAGGTGATCACACATGTCCTGTTCTCACATAATTACCCGACAGCTTTAACCAAAGACAGCTGTGTGGCCTTCGCCATTGCCGTGTGTGTTTTCCGTTGGCCGGGTCTTGCATTCCCTATGTGCTCAAAAGTTTCACTGACACGGCTGGGAGATTTTGAGTGCACTAGCATAGGGAATGCGAGGCCGGTAAAGTCACTCAACTTGCAGTCCCTAATGCCGGCAGTGTGTTCCATCCTGTGTACACACAGGTCTTTGATCTGATCGGTTGAACGCCCGGCCCCGCTCTGCATTCCTTTTGGCTCCCGGAACTTTTTGTGGATTTCAGTGGGAATTCTGAGAGTGTACGGAAGGATTTCAGAGGGAAAGATCTGGTGGAACCCTGGTATCCTTCAAACCTCCCCTCTTGATCAAGCTGTCTGGGGTGGGAACTGTGGGGCGGTGACATAAAATGGTCCTGTGATGATGGACTGATTGCTGGCTGCTCCATCATTCAGGTGTCAGCCCAGTTTCTGTGCAAAATTCAGTGTCAGACAGTCTGTACAATTTAGTTTGACTCCTCTACAGAGTTTCTCTGGGCTCTGACCCTGCTTACAATAGGAGCAGGATAAATCCCTTCCTGAATCATTACAAGTAACTTCCCATGTACGAAGACAGGCTGGCGGCCTTTGGAGCATCTACTCTGAAGGCCAAGACCCTGGGTGATCATGCTAGTGAACTTAATATCCCTTCTTGTTCCCGCTACCTGCCCCCACAGCCGGAAAGAATTTATTCTGATGAGCACTTTGGAAGAGAGATGATATGTAGCAGACCCATTTGTATCAAGCACCATTTGAAGGCAAATACTTAATGTTTAGAAATTAAATACCTGTTCCTCGTTACTTCAATATATTATTGCTTGTAATAAATCTGTGCATCGATTTGTATGTTCCATTATTTCCCCTTCCTATTTTGTATTGCTAGAGTTTTTGCTCTTTTTTTCATAAAGATGACATTTTATTTTACATCAGTTATATAACATGATTAATCTTAGCATTACTGTATGACACTTGGTTATGATTAGTTAGTAGAGCGGTTATGATTTTCTGGTTTCAACTCTGAGCACCTAATTAATTGCAAATAATAATATAATTGCAAATCATTCTTAAAATGATCAGGTTTTAAGCTAACACTTTCCATCCTTTTTTCCCGTGTGTGACTCTTCTGCATTTTGAATGCGTGTAGATATGCGTTCGCAAAAAATATTTAATTTAAATAAATATGTTTTTATACAATGACTGTTTTTATCATTTAGATGGCTGTAGTTCTGTTCAAAGGGGAAACATTTATTGTGCTCAATGTTATGTTTTGTTTTGTTTGTTTTTAATTTCCAGCCAAACTTTTCTTCAGGAGTGGTTTTGGTTTTTTTGTTTTGTTTTGTTTTGTTTTTTTAATAAAAAAGCCTATGGCTGTCTTTAAAAATTGTGTAATACTTTATCTGAGATTGATTAAAGTCACAATTTAAAATATCTTTACTTTTCCCAATGTATAGAAGTCTCTTTTAGGGTGTGCTTACACTGCATCATAGGTCGAAATAAGATACGCAATATGAGCTCTGCAAAGTGCAGATCTTACTTCCATCTTATTTCAAAAGAGCTTATTTCGAAATTTGGCACCGTCTATGTAGCACTTATTTTGAAATAAAGCGCTGTTCTGAAACGTCCCTTACTCCTCATGCAATGACGTTTACAGGGATGTCGGAATAGCGAGCTCCTCATATTTCGAGATAACGGGGGTGCTCAAAAGAAATAACGCTGCAGTGTAGGTGTAGCATCAGGGACCTGAATGGGCACTTCTTGCTTATCCAACATACCCTTCAATAGCAGGAAGAGTTTTGTATAGGCAAGGAGTGCGGGATCCACTCTAGGCATGATTTTAGGGCCCACTGATGTGAATCGTGAGTTTGCTGTTGACTTGGACTAGGCGTGGACCTCAAAATAAGTGGACTGTTTTGCTGAGTATAATATGAGTTAATAGGGCATGATTCTTACCTACACAAAGGACCCTTTACACTAAATACTTACACACCTTATCAATCCTCTTTACATTGCCAGAATGATGTAAAGGGACAAGGGTGTAAATGAGAATCACGACAAAAAGCCTTAAAGTGGTCGGTTAACAAGGTGTGAAAGAGGGGGCTTTAAAAACCCCAGTGCGGCCTGGTGCATGGGTTTCAAAGTATCACCCTGACACACTGAGGGTGCAGAGTTATACAGAGAGAGACAGATTCTTCTCTGTAACTGGTAAGAGTGGCCTTGGAAAGATTTAAAGTTTGGATCCAGGGCCTCATACACAGCTGGATGGCCTCTTTTTGTTCCCCGCTGACCTATGGGGTGGGAGCCCCTTCCCTGCCATATCTTGTGAAGGGTGAGTCTGTATTTTGGGAGGAGCAAGTCTTGGGGGGACCTAAACGTATCAATTTCTCCCCAGCTCTATGTACTCTAGACCAGTGTTTCTCAAACTTTTTTTTTTATAAAGTACCCCTTTAAAAAAAAGTACCTCCAGTTTTCAGACACACAGTTTTTCTCTACCGTTGCAACACGTTTGTTTAAACAACTTAATTGTAGCCAGGCAGGCAATATTATTTTTGTACTTTTTACACCCAAAAAATGTCAGTTCTGTAAAATTTAACACAAATTCAGTTTTCTCCAAATTTCAGTGGTGTTGACGTACACCCCCCCCCCCCCCCGTAAGCCTACTTATACCACTGGTTGAGAAACACTGTTCTAAACCACGTGTTCTTTTTTGTGATGCTGTACTATCTAGACTATCAGGCCAGAAGGATGACCAGCACTATGTAAAAGCACATAGAAATACTTAAAAAAACTAATAGTCTTGCAGCACCTTAGAGACTAACAAAAAATGCAGATGGTATCATGAGCTTTCATGGGCACAACCCACTTTGTGAGTCCAGGAAAGCTCATGATACCATCTGCATTTTTTGTTAGTCTCTAAGGTGCTGCAAGACTTTTTTGTTTTTGTTTTTCCCCCCAGTTACAGACTAACACGGTCACCCCTCTGAGCTTTTTTTAACACACAGAAATACATCACTCAGCCTCCTCTTTTGTTTCTGTACCTCGGCGCACACACACGTCTATGTCTCTGATGCATGTGTGTTACTTGCGTGAGTTTCAATGGGCATGCCGGAATTAAGATTCTCCACTCAGATTCTTTGCATATGCTATCGAGGTAGCTCTGGCCTGGGTCGTATTTTGTGCGTTCAAGGTGTTTTGCAACCATGTGTGAATAAACCCTCACAACACACCTGCAGAGCTGAATGTACTCGTCCCATTTTACAAGTTGGGAAACTGAGGCACGCAGGAGTTAAGTGACTGCCCCACGATCACACGGTGAGTCAGGAGCAGAGTTCTGACTCAGTCCCATGTCTCTGGACTCCTATTTCCATGCTCCACCCTCCCTACCAGGCTGATAGGGGATGATTTCAAAGCATGAGAGTGCCCGAGCCATAAAAGGAAGTTTCTATTTAATAAATGTGGATCATTTCCAAATTCATAGAGTAGCTGGGAAATTAAGTCAAATTGCACAGTCCAGTCTGGCGCTGGCTTTTAAATCCCCCAGTTCAATCCCAGCGTTCTATTCCACTTCCTGTACAGCTGAGGGGAGACATTCAAAATATAGGTGGGACTTTCCAATGCGCAAGTTCCACTGATTTGCAAAGTGATTTCTGTTCCTCAGATGGGTGCAGCTGCAAATCTCATCGGCTGGGTCCCAGTGAAAGGAAGCAGGGTGGGTAAAGTCACCTCACTGCCTTTGGAAAGCTTCCCTGAGGTCCTCCAGTGGAAGGAGTGAGGGCTCATGCATTTGGGGCTGGAGATTGAGGGTTTCAACTTTGCTCTCCGATCTAGCAGGGCTGGTTACAGTAGCACCCGGGCCCGTACCTTCATCCTATTGGGCCGCATGGAGCTAGCGGTTCGGCCCTGTTGCCAGCCCCCAAACAGCTTGCCATCTGGTTGAAGAGCAAAGCAGCCGCCTGGTTTCTCCTCCTGTCTCATAGGCCGAGCCTTGTTCGCTGAACAGAGCTGGCGTCATGACCATCCCGGAGCATGTCGCCATAGGAATAGGTTTGTCTAAGGAGGTCCGGCTCGCAGAGCCACCCAGATCCCTAGTGGGGGAGGCAAATGGCGCTTTTACCAAACCAAATCGGTCTCCCACGGCCCAGTAACTAGACAAACTTGCACCAAAGCCTGGCAAGGAAATAACAGCTCAGGGCTAGTAATAAGCCAAAGACTCTGATGGCTCTGGCTAAGCAGCATAACCGGGTAACTCATCACTGTTTATTGCCTTGATGTTTGTATTTAATACAGATGTTGGGGCTAATTCTTAGAGGCTCCCAGAGACCTCACCCAGTGCCCCGCAATCACTCCGAAAAACCATCCCCCCTGCATCTGACCTATTGCTCTTAGGCGGGGATGGGCATTTTTCAAGCCACCTTCTAGGGCAGGGGCTAGATTAAGGCCTGATTTAACTCCGCTGACCTCTGGGGGCAGTTCTGGGAGGGCTTTGTCCCCCGTGTTTAACACAGACTCACCTGAGCGAAAACAGGGTGGGTCACCCACACCCCCTACCTGGCAGTAGCAGAGCTGGGCCTAAATCGAAAACCTGGGGGGGAGGGCGGGAGCTGGATCCAAGCAATGGGTCTGGCTCTTTAATAGAGAAAAGAATCACGTTAGGCCCAGCCATACCTGGGGGACGTTTGCTTCTGGTCACGGGGGTGGTTTCAATAGTGGAGACATTTGTGACCTGTGCCATTAACCTATTCCCTGAGTGAGTGGGGGCAATGGTGGCAGTTCATAGGGGTTAGCCCTTGGTGGGCCACCATTGCTAGATTTACCTGCACGTCCACAAGTACAGGTGCTTGCAGCTCCCATTGGCCACAGATCGCCATTGCAGGCCAGTGGGAGCTGTGGGAACCGACACAGACTGGGACACCACTTCCCACGGCTCCTATTGGCCGGGAATGGTGATCCGCTGCCAATGGGAGCTGCAATCACCCATACCTGTGGAAGCACAGGTGAACACAGTGGCAGCAGCCCGCTATGGGCTAACCCTGGGGAACCGGATCTGGCCTGCCCACCACTGGGATAAAGTCTTAATAACCACAGGGAAACTGAGCTCTCTGTTTTCACCCTAACCCTGCAGAATCAGCCCTCTTGGGCATTTGTTTTTCGATCCAGCGCTAGAACGGCCACGCGGAGGACTCAGTGCCTTACTTCTTCACCATTCAGGGCACAAGCAAGTGGCAGCCTCCCCCTCAGTCCTCCAACACTGTTCCTTAAATCAGCACTGCAGGGAGCATCTTTGGGCAGGGACAGTCTTGGCCGCTCGCGAGGTGTATGTACAGCCCCTAGCAGAGGAGGGCTTCAGCTACTGTAAAATGCATATCTAGCCACGGCAAAAGGTAAAGAACAGAACTGCTGTCGCTACGTCTATTCGGCCCCTGGGGGCTCTGCTGCAGATACCAATGAGGGCCTAGCATCAGCCGCTTGGGGTGAGGGCTTCTGTAGCATAAGCAGCTTGTTCCACATCGATCTCCAAAGTGGGCATTCCCTTTCGTTCCCCTGCAGCAGATGGCCACTCTCCCCAGAATGACCCCACCTCATCTTTGCACCAGGCTGGCGATGACCGGTGTTCCCTCCCATTTTTTCCATCCATGTGCGCAATACATTTTGTTATGTGCACCCAGGCCTGTGCGGATGTGCACCACCGGAAGAAACAGCGGTGGGCTCTCTGCTAATCAGCTGGGCAGCATCCGATTCTCTCCTGGGTGGCTGCCAAGCACACAGCTTACAAAGATCACTGGTGACGGCTCTCCAGCTCTCCAAAAAAGAGCTAGATAGAGTCATGGAGGATAGGTCCATCATTGGCTATTAGCCAGGATGGGCAGGGATGGTGTCCCTGGCCACTGTTTGTCAGAGGCTGGAAGTGGATGACGGGAGGGATTATGTGAGGATTCCCTGTACTGTTCACTCCCTCCGGGGCACCTGGCATTGGCCGCTGTGGTCAGACAGGACACTGGGCTGGATGGACCTTTGATCTGACCCCGTCTGGCTGTTCTGATGTTCTTAACTCCTGCTCCTAAGAAGCATTGGGGTCTCCTCCAGGTTGTACGGGGCGGGCAGCAGAATTGGAAATGAGCCCAGGGTAATTCCAAACCCATCTCTGCTGTTGTCTGCCCAGATCCTGGGCAGGGATGGGAGGGAGGCGGAGAACTGAAAAAGTCACCTAGAGCCTTAGTCTGAGGCCATCGGGCTCAGCGCTGGATGTTGGAACCAGCTCCCCATGCTCCCGTCAAACCACAGCCAATATCTGTATTGTGCCAGTCGCAACAGTGAGCCAGCGTGACCTCACCCTTCCCGGATAGCCCTGGAATTCAGCCGGTGTGGGAGCTGCTGTGTGTCATGCCCCGGCCCCTGGGAGGACCGATTTCCTTTCTGTCCAGAGAACAGGTGGTGAGTCTTCTCGGTCCCACAGGCCGGCGTGGATGAAGCGGAATCCGTCCCAAGTCAGCGGTTCTGACAAGGGGGCCTGGCCAGGCCGGGTCTGTGCCTCTTGGCCGGGCATCTGTCCCAAGCGCGTTCTGCCCGAGATGTCGGGGGAGACCGGCGGGAGATTTAACCTCGCCACATTCGTGGCGGGTGTTGAGAACTGTCCGTGGGCCCAGCTGGTGCAAAATGGCCTGGCTCTCTTGCATCCCGTGTGGTTGCTGCTGGGCATGGCCCAGTCCTTCTCCAAGGAGTCTCAGTTCTAAATGGGGACCACAGCTTGGAAGAGCCCTATGCACGGTTGCCTGTTGCTGGCCGAATCCCAAAACGGGGGGTGGATATTTTCAGTGGAACCCCAGCTGGCTTGACTGGAGCAGGGTGGCAGTGACCCTCTGCCCCAGGCAGAGAGAGATTTCCAAGAGGCGTCTGCAGCATGGCTAGCACAGACAACATCCCCAAGGGCGGGAGAGGCTCTCTCATCAGAGCCAGATGGCAGTCATACCATTTGGAAAGGAGAAGTGGGCAGGAAAACTGGCTTCATTTCCCAGTGCTGCCACCGACACCCTGGCTGACCCCAGGCAAGTTACTTAACCTCTCAGTGCCTCAGTTTCCCCATCTATACAATGGGAATAAGAATGACACCTTTGTGTAGTCTATGGAAGCCTGGTCTACACTGAGAAAGTACGTTGCCATGGCTACGTTGCTCAGAGGAGTGAAAACACCCACTTACCGAGGGCATGTCTACACTAGGCAATTATTTCAAAATAACTGCATTTGAAATAACTCCCGAAATAACTATTTCGAAATGTGTTATTCCTCGAGGAACGCAGGAGTACAGATTTCAAAATAACCAGCCCGTTATTGTGAAAGAATGGGTGTGGGCGTGTGGACATGCCTCTTATTATTTTGAAATAAGGGGGGTTATTTTGAAATAACGCCCTGGTGTGGACGGGGGTTGGCTGACACACCCATGCTCACAACCCCCCTGTGTAGACACAGCCAGGTTGATAGAGAGATGAAGGGATTTGCCCAAGGCTGTCCTGTGAATCAGTAGCAGAGACCCCCCTCGATCTTCTGATTCCCAGACAACAGCCCTGCTTTCCTGGACCGGGGGAATGCTGCAGCAGTCTTAGCAGTGGAAGAAAACTTGTATGAGGCTCCTGTTTGCGGGCCCACGTCTACCTGTCCCAGACAGCCCAGCAAGCCCTTACTCGGGGAGCTCTCGTGTTCTGGCTGGGGAGAGCTTTCCCCCTGAGTTAGACCAGCAGGCCCCGGCCCTCCCTTGATTAAGAGGAGAGAATGAGACAAGCTGCTGAGTCTTTTCCTGCCAAGTGCTGCCAATAGGAGCTGCCTTTGCTGCAGGGAGCGCGGGGAGGATATCTCCAAAGCTGAGTGTTTCCTGCCTGATAACACCGGCCCCTCCTGCCGGATGTTATGAGTCCGGGTCCTACCTTCACGATTCAAGCCCAGGGCCGGGGGAAAACCTGGCTGTTTATGGCAAGAAAAAAATAACTTCTCCCTCCATCCCCTTCTGCAGCTCCCAGGCTCCCCCTCTTTCCCTCCCTCTCGCCTCCCTCTTCCCCCCCCCAGGCTGTGTGAGAGGCTGGGAACATGAAAACAGGCCCAAAGACCACCCCTCCCACCTCCCCCAGGGAAAAGGCCTCAGAGCAAAGGAGAGACGCAGGCCTGGAAACATGCAAATGGTGGGTCCCCTCCCTCGTGTCTGGGGGGTGGAGATGGGCTAAAGGCGGTTGCTACGAAGCAGAGAGGGGGCAAAGCAGGAGCCTGGATCTAAATGCAAGGGGCCGGACTCTGTGCTGTTACTCCAATATAAAAGGGGAGTAATGTCACTGACATCCCATGAGTGACTCTGGCTTGACCCCCGGGGTAAAGGGGAGCATGATCTACCCTCACCCCTTTCAGAGAAAGCGAATAAGGAAAAGTTATTGACTTGCTCCTATAACATAAGAACAAGGGGTCACCGAATGAAATGAATAGGTAGCAGGTTTAAAACAAACAAAAGGAAATTTTTCTCCACCCAGCACACAGTCAACCTGTGGAACTCCTTGCCAGAGGATGTGGTGAAGCCCAGGACTTTAAAGAGTTCAAAAAGAGCTAAATACATTCATGGAGGTTAGGTCCATCAATGGCTATTAGCCAGGAGGGGTAGGAATGGTGTCCCTAGCCTCCGTTTGTCAGCGGTTGGGAATGGGCGACAGGAGAGGGATCATGTGATGGATTCCCCGTTCTGTTCACTCCCTCTGGGGCACCTGGCATTGGCCACTGTGGGCAGACAGGACACTGGGCTGGACGGACCTTTGGTTTGACCCAGTGTGGCCGCTCTCATGTTCTAATGGGATGGAACAAACACCCCAGTCTGATCACTCCGGAACACTAGGAGGTGAGACCATGTTGGCTATCGGAGGGTTCAGCTTGGGAGTTCAAGAACCTGTGGCAGAGAGAGGTTTCGGCTGCGAATGCGGCTTCCGACCCAGGGCTCCTGCCCGTCTCTGAGACAAAGAACATCAGGAACTACTGAGCCAGAGGCGGGCGGGTGGCGGAAACATTGGGGAGGAATGGGGAGTGGGGAACGCTTTTCAAGGGGGGTGTTAAGCTTCAGCAGGTGGGTGGAGAGGGAGTGGCCCAAACTAGTACCCAACTCAGTCGCCATTGCCATATTTTCCTCTAGAAATCGGTCAACACCAGCTCAGGCTGGGATCTCGTTTTTATTTGTCATCTCGCCTTGTGTCTCTCTCTCTCTTTTACACCTGGGCTGGGCTCCACAGAGAGACAGGGCTGTGGGAAGTAGAACGGAGCGTCTCTCCTTCCCAGAGGGGTGTGAAATGACTTTCTTCCTCGTCGGTAGTACACCCGCCAGGAAGGGCCCCCGGGGCCTGGAGACAGCAGCCCGCGTGGCCAAGCCCTGAGGAGGGGAGTCCTTTGGGGTGTCTAATCTGGCTCGCAGCGTGTTTGCAGCGGGGAGCAGCAGCCCAAGGTCACGTAACCCGCAGAGCTGCGGGGGCCAGCCAGTCTGCTGACTCCTGCTTTGGCCCAGATGGCCTGCACAGCAAGGGAGAAATCGTGGTCCCACTGGGTGAGTGAGGCTGTTGCCATGGCATTCGGCGGGGCCTGGATTTCACCCTGAGGCCACGTTGACACTAGGAAACTATTTTGAAATAACTAACATCGATTTCAGAGCTCCTGAAATAACAAAATCGAACTAGCGGGTCCCCACTACGGGGAAGCCTCGAAATGAGTCCGAGGCGGGCTCCGTGAATGCGGACCTGCTCCCTCGAATTTAGAGCACCAGGAAGCATTGAGGGGTAATTCATTCGAATGACTCTGGGGAGTCGTTATTTCGAACTCGTGGCCCTGGCGCGTCCACCCTGCCGCTAGTTCGAAATAACGATTTTGAAATCAGCGATAGTCCCGGAGGAAAGCGGGAGCACCGATTTCGAAATAACCCGCCCCATATTTCAGCGTAACGGGCTTGGTCGTGAGGACCTCTCCTTTATCAATTCGACCCAAGGGGAGGTTATTTTGAAATACCTCCCTGGTGTAGACCAGGGCTGAGTGTTTTCAGCTGGGTTGTGCCAGGGAGCTGAGCCAAACAGCGACCTGGGAAGCCCATCTCCAGTGGAGAGGTGGAACATTTCAACACAGCTTGACCTTGGGGGCCAGAGGCCCCCCCCCCCCAGGTGGGGCACAGAGAGGAGCCATGACACAGTCTTGAAATAAGGGGCAGGGAAGAGGGGGCAGCCCCACAGCATTCTCCAGCCTCTTTCAGGGCCCATTTCCACCACCATCCCGGGATGCATGTGGGGATCCGTGGGGCTGGGATGTGGGCAGCTTGTGGGGCCAGGTGCCATGCTGCAGAACAGCCGGCGAGCTGCAGTGCGGCGGTGAAGAATCCGGGATTAAGAAGACTCCGGCATGCCAAGCCACCGCCTCCGGGCCCAGCACCGCCCTGGCATGTTGGGATTTGCTTTTGTGCACCAAAGCCCCCACGCCAGCCCCGGGAGCTGATGAAACATCAGAAGAGTTCTGCGCTCAGGAAGGAAACCGGCTCACGTGGGCCATTTCTGGCCGCGCCTCCCCTAGGAGCCCAGGCAGCCGGAGGGGTGGCTGATTAAAACAATGCCCGAGCCCAAACTGCGACGGGGATGGCAGATTCTGACGTGCCGTGCTGCCCAGTGGGGGCGCGCGTCCAGGGATGGCTCGGTCCCCTAGACAAGAGCTTGGCAAACCCTCCCTTCTTCACGTCTGGCCCTGAAATCGGTTTTCATGCAGCTCTTCCTGCATGGGGATCTTAAAAAAACCCACATCTTTTACAGTTTCCCTGTGATTTTCCTGCAGGTGAGACGTGCTCCATTTACAGGTCTGGGAAGAACCATCCATGAGGTAGCCAGAGATCAGGTACCAGGGGCGCAGTAGCAAAAAAAATGCCCAAAGTTAAGCAGTGTGGCTCAGTGGATTGTGTACTGGCCTGTTGCATAGGAGAGCTGGGTTCCAGTCCCTGCTTGTAGGTTTACAGCCCATGGATGGATCATTTCTAATAAATCATCAAAAACTAGAAGGGCCCTTGAGAGGTTGTCTGGTCTCATAGCAGGACCCAGAACTGTCTAGGCCATCCCTGATAGATGTCTATCTAACCTGCTCTTAAATAGCTCCAGAGGTGGAAATTCCACAGCCTCCCTAGGCAACTTATTCCAGTGTTCAACCATCCTGATAGGAAGGTTTTTCCTAATGTCCAACCTAAACCTCCCTTGCTGCAGCTTAAGCCCATTGCTTCTTGTCCTATCCTGAGAGGCTAAGGTGCCGTGCTGGTAAATAGCAGGTTTAAAACAAAAGGAAATGTTGTTTTACAACACAGTCAACCTGTGGAACTCCTTGCCAGAGGATGTTATGAAGGCCAGGAGTTTAACGGTTCAAAAAAGTGCTAGATAAATTCATGGAGATTAAAGCCATCAATGGCTGTGAGCCAGGATGGGTAGGGATGATGTCCCTAGTCTTTGTCAGAAGCTGGGAATGTCAGAGGCTGGGAATGGGCGACAGGGGAGGGACCCCTTGATGATTCCCTGTTCTGTTCCCTCCCTCTCGGGTACCTGGCATTGGCCACTGTGGGCAGACAGGACACTGGGCTAGATGGACCTTTGGTCTGACCCCGTCTGGCCGCTCTTATGTCCACCTTCTGCCTAGTTACATCTTGATCCAAAACCCACTGACGCCAATGCAAAGATTCTCACTGACTGCAGCAGGCTTTGAATCTGGTCCCTAAGACCTGACTTGCAGGGATCAGGTCCACGGGAAAAGAGAGGTGGGATTCTCCATAGCCTGTTCTATCCTAGGGTGTCACACAGTGCCAGGTGACCCGTGGCCGTTACAGTGCAGGTGGCTTGTCTTTGTGAAATCCGTTCCCTTTGCTCGTGGCAGAGGTCAGCTTTGTGTCTGGCACCGACTGACAGCAGAACATTTCCTCCCAATGAACAATGGGCGGCGCTTGGTCTGCAGGCTACAACAGGAGTCAGAAATGCCTGCTCTGACATTGATTGCCTTGGTGGCCCTGGGCATGTCTCCATGCCTTGGTTTACCCCACGTAGGATGACGTCTGTCTCACTGAGGTGCTGCCAGGTTTGATTGGCTCATTCGTTTAATATTCTCAAGGCCCTCAGAGAGTCTTGTCTGGGGAAGGCGCTATAAAAGGGGGACGGATTATTGTTACGCCGTGGCAACAAAACATTAAGCTAAGAGTGAGGGGCTATCGATATGTATCAATAACTAAATTGCGTGGGGGAGGGAATTAAAAACATTGGAAAGCCAGGAAGCACGGGCAGGTGAAACTTAAAGCGCTCAACACAAGACGTGGGAAAGCAGGAAATTCTAACATTACGCCCACAG
Source organism: Pelochelys cantorii (assembly GCA_032595735.1). NCBI lineage: Eukaryota > Metazoa > Chordata > Testudines > Trionychidae > Pelochelys > Pelochelys cantorii. The sequence goes on from CM064328.1 coordinate 5,506,893, forward strand.
ATTTAATTGTAAGTGGGACTGATAATACCATCCACAGGCACAAACTGTCCCATTCCCCTGGGGGTGCCCCATCCCTGCTCCACCCCACCCCCCTTCACCCCATTCCCCATCCACCCCCACCTCTTCCTGCCCCTGCTTCACCCCTGCACCACCTCCTGCCCCGTTCTGCCTCCTCCACTCTCCCTCAAGCTGCCTCGCTGCCTCTTCCTGCACTTGCTCCTACCCTTCCCCGTAGCACCTCTTGCTTGCCCCGTAGCACCAATCCCCCAACTCCCTCCTTGCCCCCTGCCCCAGGGTTCTTCCTTGGCCCCAGGGCTCTTCCTTGGCTGAAGGCAGGGCTCAGTGGCAGGGCAGGGTCCCAGCCCCGAGCTGCCCATGGGTCCAGCCCCTCTGGTGTCATCACAGCAGCTCCTCCTGTAGGCACCAAAATGCTGTGACCGGCCATTAGTTCAGGAGAATTGTTGCTGCTGCCTGCCCCTGGCTGCTTGGAGGGGACTGCCCTTCCCCACCACATCTCCCAGGCTGGAGAAGCGGCCATGCCGTCCCCTCCTCTCCCACCCCACCACTGTCCCTGGCACCCCCTCTGCCGCCCTCCTCCTGCGGCACCTGTCAGCCTCCCTCCATCTCTCAGCCTCCAGCCTCTTTCATCCCCCCGCCACGTCCCCCCAGCAGCCTCCTGCTCCCCCTCACCCTTCTTCCACAGCATCTCAGCTGCTGCTCACACACCCCGTGTCCTGGCCAGACTAAGGGATGGGCTAGCCGGGCAGCTGCCCAGGGCACCAACCTACGGGAGGAGCCCGGCTCCCGGCAGGCTGCAGCGGCCGCCCGGGGCGGGGACCGTGTTAACCCCCGCAGCACTGGCCAGCAGCGCCCTTCCCCCCATGGCCACAGGGCCCTGCACAGCCAGGCGCAGCCCGCCCCGGACGGCCCTGGGCTGCACACCATCGGCAGTGGCCAGGCCGACTGGGCAGCGCATGCACCGTGTGTCCACCCACGCGCCCCGGGGGCGGGCCCGTGCATGCGCTGTGCTCCCGGAGGTGGGGCCACGTGTCCCGGGGGCGGGCCCGTGCGTGCGCCGTGCGCCCGGAGGTGGAGCCGCTGACCCAGGGGCAGCGCCGTGCATCTGGGGCCCGGGGCACCAAAATGGCTCAGGCCGGCCCTGGCCAGGCCCCTGAACTGGAGCCTGGCTCCACTCTCACTGCAAACTGAGGGAGAAGGCAGCCAGCCCCGGTCAGGGCGACTTTGCCTGTGACTGTGCAGATAGGCCGTGGGCTTTATCCCCTTGGCAGTACTAGGGACAGCGGCTGAACACGGGAATAATTCGGCCTTTCATCAGGCTTCCTAGGATGGATGAAAACACCTGATCTCGCTGGTGTGGGTGCTGCTGAATCATGGAGCAGGCCCCATCGTGCACCCCTAGAGGGCCGATGTCCACAACCCCGCACTTCTACAGCGTTTAAACGGATGGATGGGTGTGAGGCTTTGCTCACCGTTCGTGGGAGGGCCTCCCTCAGAGTTAGTGCACCAGGCCTCACAACAGCCCTGTGGGGTGGGTATCGTTATTATCCTGACCAGCCCTCTTTAGAAAGGGGTAAAGTGAGGCACAGCAACAGTGAGGGAGTGGTGCAAAATCCCCCAGCCAGGCCCAACCAGATCCCCGACTGCCTGGTTCTCATGCCCCAAGGAAGCCAGAGGAATGAGATGGGTCTAAACACAGTGTGAGGGAGAGGCGGGTCAGGCCGTACGTTTATTAGACGGGTCACTTCGTGTTTGCTGACAAATCCATAGGGCACCGGGAAGCTATTAAGGGGAGAATAAAGCTGTAGCCCCCAGAGCCATACTAACAACATCTGGTGACTCCATCTCCCATATTAATAGCTCCTCCGTCACGCTGACCCCTTCCCCAGCCATGGCAACGCGAACGAACCGACTCCGAGCTAGGGAGTGAGTGTCTAAACCCCAGGGCAGGTTGTATGGCCGTCAGGGCTGAAAAGCACCAGCTGTGGGTCTTACCGCTCCGGCAGGGATTTCTGCCCAGGGCCGTGCCCACCCACCATGTCCTCATTTCTTCTTTTTCTGCTGCTGGGCTTTGGGTGACTTCCTGGCTCGTTCTACAGGCAGGGGCGGTGGGGGGTAGGGGACAGGTGGGTTGAGGAGCAGGGCCTTCTTCTGGAGTCGCAGCTCTAGGATCTCGAAGGTGGTCTGGATCTCAGTCTGCAGGATGTCACGGAGAACTTGGATCTGGGTCCCGATTGCTTCTTTCACTAGGGCCTCCAAAACCTGAAGAGCAAGGGGAGGAAGAGAAGGGTGATGCCTCTATATAAAATCATGGGACGCCCTCATCTTGACTACTATGTACAGATGTGGTCACCTCATCTCAAAAAAGATATAACGGCAACAAAAAGGGCAACAAAAGTGATGAGGGGTTTGTAACAGGTCCCATATGAAGAGAGATTAAAAAGACTGGGACTTTCCAGCTTAGAAAAGAGAAGACTAAGTGGGGATATGATAGCGATCTATAAAATCATGACTGGTGTGAAAAAAGTGAATAAGGAAAAGTTATTGACTTAGTCCCACAATATAAGAACTAGGGGTCACCAGGTGAAATTTATAGGCAGCAGGTTTAAAACAAACAAAAGGAAGTTTTTCTTCACTCTGTGCACAGTTAACCTGTGGAACTCCTTGCCAGAGGATGTGGTGAAGACTAGGACTTTAACAGGGTTCAAAAAAGAGCTGGATAGATTCATGGAGGTTAGGTCCATCAATGGCCGTTAGCCAGGATGAGTAGGAATGGCGTCCCTAGCCTCTGTTTGTCTGGAGGTGGATGACAGGAGAGGGATCACATGAGGGTTACCTGTTGTGTTCCCTTCCTCTGGGGCACCTGGCATTGGCCATTGTGGGCAGACAGGACACTGGGCTGGATGGACCCTTGGTCTGACCCAGTGTGGCCGTTCTAATATTCTTATTTTGTCTCCCCAGTTCAGTGCCTGGCTCGCATTTCAGTAGGGCCTTTCCCTGCACACGGGGACAGGGCCGAGCTGGCAGGGACTGAAGGAGGAGCCGGGGAGCCGAGAAGATGGCGAGGTCCCTATGGTGCAGCGGCGTTACCCTTCCCCCGGCCTGGCAGAAGGCCCTTCTGGGCTGCCATGGGAGGCTTGGGAGCTGCTGGCGGCACGGGCGCGAGCCTGGGCATGACTGGGAGGTGGCCGCTCTCCGGGGCAGCACCCTCCCTTGCCCCTGAATGAGTCACCGAGGACTCTGAAGGCAAGTTCCCCTTGGCACTGAAACAACAGGGAGGCGGGGCAGGGTGAGCACAGGCACACCTCTTCCTAGAAGCCACGCTGCCGGGAAGGGGTTGTCTGTATTGTCAGGGTAACAGACGCCTCCGGGCAGGTGGCCCAGACGACCCTCCGATCTCACCAGATCTGTGGGCCAACTCCCCCGGCTGGTTCCACCAAGAGCCCCGGCCCATGAAGGAAACTTGGGGGGAATTTCCAGTCCCATCTGCCGGACTAAGCCGCACAAAGGCCCTGCTGTGCTTCAAGAACCAGCTAGTCCAGGGGTGGGGAACATATGGCCCCCCAGCTTGCCTGGATCTGGTCCCTGAGGCACAGGGCTCTCCCCTAAGCATTAAGGACTGGTGCTCCAGCCCTGTGGTGCCCCCCACCCCCAGCTTGCTGCTGCACCCCCTCTCCACTCCTGCACCCTACCTCCTGCCGAGCCCTCCCACCCCCAGCCCGCTCCTGCACCTGCCTCCCACCCAGCCCTCCCACCCCAGCCCACTCCTGCACCCTCCTCCCACCCAGCCCACTCCTGCACCCTACCACCCTCCCAGACCCACCAAACCCCAGACCCAAAGCCCGTTTCCCGGCAGCCCCCTCCCACACACTGAGCCCCTCATTTCTGGCCTCACCCAAGGACCTAGGGGGGGGCCTATAAAATCTACTAACCCAGGCCCCCGTAGGCTCTGCCCTGTGGGGAGTGTCTTTCTGCTTCTCAGTCCGGAGCCATGTCAGGGAGGTCTTTTTTGTTTTTTGTTTTGTTTTTGTTTTGTTGCTTCTCACTTTTGAGTCGCTCCCGACTGACTTTTCTGTGGGTCGGTGGCCTCCGACCCAAAAGAGGTTCCCCGCCCCCCAAGCTAGACCCTCCGCGTTGCTCTTTTCTGCTGTTTGCCTGAGTTCAAAAGGTGATTTCCAAGCCTGATCATCACGGCTTCACGTGAACTTGTCAGCCATTGCCAGGAGGGCAATTTGCCACCCGCTTGTTAGGGTACATTAATTCCACGAGGCCCAACCACAAAAGGGCCTCATTAAAGTTTCATAAAATTTCTCTGGGGCTGAAACCCTTTTGTGCAATCGGAGGCAGGTTCATTTATTTTGTTTTTCCCCTCGGGTGTTAGAGACTCTTCACAGCGGGTTATGGGATGGGGCTGGAGGTAGCCCGATACAGCCAGCAAGACCCAGATTCTGTATTTTTTGCACCCCTGAGACGCCCAGTGATCTCAGGAGCTGAGTGCTTGGGGGAGAGCAGCAGGATCTTGCTCACAAATACCTGACTGTGGTGAACACAGACTAGGAATTAAAGTTGTGGATGAAGGATCTTTGCCGCTGTTAAGCCGCGTGACAGGGCGTCTGCCCCGCACTGGGTTCAAACCAGTCACCAGAGGCTGAGGGGTAGGCTCTCCTCTGTCTCAGGGAACCTCTCCAGCCCTGGCCAATGAGAGCAGTCAGCCAATCAGGGCCAGGCTGGGCCCTATAAAAGGCTGCAAGGGCTGAGAGGCATTCATTCTTTCTCCATGCTGTGGAGCAGGAGGGACCTAGCTGCTGGGGAAGCTATAGAGCAGGGTTTCCCAACCTATGGGTTGGGACCCAAATATGGGTCGCCATTACATTTCAAAAGGGTCGCCAAGTGTCTCCCTGGGTGTCTCTGCCCTCCATCCTCTTCCCATTTTTGAATTGCCTTGGGTCACCAAGTCTTCCTGAATTGTCAAAATGGGTCCCCATCTGGAAAAGGTTGGGAACTGCTGCTATAGAGGCTTCCTGGGGCAGAGCAGGGCTGGGGAAAGGCAGGTAGCCTGAGGCAATGCCTAAGAGTACGGGGGTTGCAGGCAGGCAGCCAGGGCAGTAGAAGGCAGCAGGTCCACACACCCCTGCCAAAGACAAGTGGCCATTTCAGACTGCAGTGTGCCCCTGAGGTAAGGGGCTACATGAGGCCTGGCAGTGGGTTACTGAGGCAAGGTGGATGTTGGGGATTTCCTGAAGGGGAGGATTCCTGAGTGTGGGGGCATTGTGGCAGGGCAGTACCCCGAGGCGATGGCACCACAGTCTGGGAAGGACACGGGTTCCAGTGTATGGTGGCAGAACCATTAATGCATAAACAGGTGACAGTAGGTGAGACACTGTCCCGAAGGGGGTGCTCCAGCACTGAGCGGAGCTCATTCCCAAGTAGCCAGTGGGAGGCGCCGTGGCGCTGAGTCTCACTCTGTTAAAGCAGTTCCTGTCATGCAGCTGAGTTCCCACCTGTGATGCTTGGTAAAGAAGGGTTTGGGGCATCCTACCCCCCCTGACACTGCATGAGGGCAGGGGCACGAGAGAGTTGACTCTGATCTGTCTCGTTTTGCTGGCCAACCTCGGGAAAGACTGAACAAGCAGCATCAGAGATGACATGTACTTTTCTATTAGCTTTTGCCAAATGACTTTAGTTTCCTGTGGGGTTATCAGGAATGTGGGGGGAAAGCGTCTGCTTGTTTAAGTAGACAGAGTCAAACCCTGCAGTCCTTTCTCCAGCAAAACTCCCACAGGGTACGGATCACAGACTACGGTCCGAGGCTGTTCTCCGGGCATGCTCCTTTCCAGAAGACACGGAGGTAGGGAGCAGACAGCAGCCTGGCATACTGACCCTGTGATATGTACCACTCCATGCTGAGGTTACAAAGTCACAGGAAATAAAATACAGTCTCCGTCACCACAGGTATGGATCCCATTCACACACCAGCGTCTGGAAAAAAATCGGCATGAATACGAATTGGTGCCAAGTGAGCAAGTGTCTTTTGTGCCCGAGCTGGCCGTGCTAAGATGTGTTTTGGTACCTTTGGTTTTCTGTGCTGTGCACTTTAACACCCCCTCCTCCCTGAACACCATTGCCCCCTGGGTAAAATGCCCTCCTGAGCTCACTGAATCCGCCCCTCACCCCACTTCTTCCCTCTTCAGAGCGCTGCTCAGGGAGTCAGGTGACCTGCTGTCTATTCCCGGCTCTGCCACTGTCCTGCACTTCATCTCACTTTCCCCATCTGCAAAATGGGGATAACAACCAATGTTCCCTGTAAGCAGAGCACTTCGGAGGCCACCCAGGAGAGATTCAGATGCTGCCCAGATGATTAGCAGAGCGCCCACGGCCAGCAGCATCTTTCCATAGGTGGTGCACATTCACACATGCCTTGGGGCACACAACAACATTTATTCTGCACATAAATGGAAAAATTAGAGGGAACACTGATAATGACCTTTCCCTCCTTTGTAAAGCCCTCTGAGTGCCAGCGATGAAAAGTGCTACATCAGAGCTAGGAATCATCATTCCCATACTTAGTACACCCTCACTTCTTCCACTAAGATATCTGGTGGTTTAAGCTGGGTAACTGTCCAGCTTTGCCATGTCCTGTCATCATGCATCTTATACCCTCGCTGGTCTGTCCCATCCATCATACCCTCCCTCACCTCAGTGCCTTACTGTGGGAGCGCTCCCATGGAAAGCTGCAAAAGGGCCCATGCAGTAATGTTCTAGTCAGCCGGGGGGAAAGGTGCCCTGTCACATTTCAGATCTCTGGGGCAGGGGCCTGCCTTTTTTATGAAATACCTAACATGCCCGGCTGTCGTTTTTTTGACCCAGGTTGCTAGGCAAAGTTTGAGGGGTTGGGGGGGGGGGGTCGTGTTCCAGCTGGGAGTAGAACTTGATGATCCTTGTGTGTTTCTTTGGTTCAGTTTTGTTTATCTACCAAAGATCAAGAAGCCTGCGTCTTTGAATGCAGAAAGAATCAAATAAAAGGAAACAGCTTCTTTTGCTCATGCACCAGAGTCAGTCAAACACTTTCAGCTGCTTCTTTGGTTTCCTCTCTCCGTTCTTGTGTGCACCCCCCCCCCCCGAAACAATACTCAGCCAAAAGTCCCTGGGTGAATTAGCATGCAAGGTGGAGTTTATATTTACAATTATGTTAATTGAACGGTGAGCTCACACCATAGCTCCATGAGGTATTAACTCAGCACATCTGTCACTTGAGAACTGCTAGAAATAAAACTTCCCAATGTATGTCAAAATACCTAAGGATCATCATAAATAAGGGAAAAACCCATGCAAGTGCCACAGCTTCCCAGACACCACAGACATGCCTCTGGGGAACACTGTCTCAGGGGCTGGTGACAACTGAGGGCCCAGGAGGTGAAGTGACATGACCAAGGTCACGGAGTGAATCAGTGGCAGAGTCAGAAGCAGACCCCAGGTCTTCTGACATGCAAAACCCTCACCTATGGCATACATGGCAACCCTCTCAGTATGAAGTGCCCATTTCTGTACAGCGACTGCAGTGTTACCTGTCTGTCTAGGATCTCGGCTTGCGATTTCAGATCATCATATTCTCTCTGCAACATGTGCTCTCGTTCCAGGTGTAGTGTCTCTCGAAGAAGCAGCATGTTGGTACGTTTCTGGGCCTCGGCCGCTGACAGGGCTGCCAGCTGCTGCTGATACTGCCAGACTTCAGCGTCGACGCCGGCCATCAGCGGCAAGGGCTGCGGTGGCACACAGATTTCTAGGTGGGCAGAGGTCTGTTTGGCGTCTCTCTCCCCACACAGCACAAACTGATAGAGCTGGTAGTGCCTGAGGAGTGTGTTATAGAAGTATTCCCACAAGACACACGCTTGGCAGGGGCTCAGCGTGGGCTCGCATGCCCCGAGTTTATCCCGCAGAACACCGATGGCCTGAGAAACGGGTAAGCCTGCGAAGAAATGAAATGACAATGTTTCCTGAGTAGTTCTTCTAGCCATCGGCCTGCCATTTGGGTGCCAGGCTATGTAAAGAATGAGGTGATTAGTGCCATCCAATATTTGTTGGGCGGGGGGGAATACAGTGATAATATCCCACTATGTTCATCTGCCTACACTGGCCTATTGCGCTGCTACATCCGTTTACTGCCCTCCGTTGGTCTATCTGCACTACAAGGATGGTAATTCCTACTGAAGGGTGCTGTGTGGCTTGCTTAATTAGCCCTCGTGACACTCTCTGAGAACCTGGGATGCAAACCACTGGATGAATGCATGGCCTCATTTCAGGCCTGGGATTAATCCCTGGCGGGCCAACGCCTGTATATTTCCCTGCACCTTTGCAGATCCCGGTGACTGGATCTCTTGTGGGCTGCAGATCGCCATTCCCAGCCCACGGGAGCGGGGGGAAGCAGCAGACTGGGATGCAGCAGCGACCGGTGTTAGAAACGGGGAAGGCCGGAGGATCCTTATTGCAAGCTGTAGGAGTTCTGAACTCCGAGCACACAGCCTGATCCAATTCCACTGTCCTACATGGGAATCTTTCCATTGACTGCTGTGGGCTCTGGCGTAGGGGAGCCCATGTCCTGGTGTAGCAGGGTGTCTCTGCCCTTCCCTTTCCGGGGGGCGGGGTGCACAACCGTAAGGTTTGTTGGTGAAGGAAATGAAACAAGCCTCTTTCATTTCCGAGGCTGATGGGGATTTGGCTGGGAACAGCAAAAGAAGGCCGCAGCCTTTCCCTCTCCCCTTGGCAGCCTCAGCTGCCTCTACTCTCACTGCCCCAGCTCTTGCCTGTTCAAACACTTTCAATCCCAAGGCCACACGGGGACCATTGTGATCATCCAGACTGACCTCCCATCTAACCCAGGCCGAAGAACTGCCCCGCAATGGATGTGCCCTAGAAAAACACCCAATCTTGATTTAAAACTTTTCCTTGGTGGAGAATCCACCACAACCTTTGTTAGGTTGGTCCACTGGTCACTTGATCTGATTTACAAATGCTAGAACAGGAAGGAGGAGCCTCGAGAGGTCATCAAGCCCTGCCCCCTACCCTCACTGCAGCACCGAGTACCACCTACATCAGTGCTTCTTAAACTTTTTAAGACCGAGGAACACCAAACAATCATTTTTTTTATGGGGAACACCAAGGATTTTTTTGTTAAGGAAAAAAAAAAGTTGGGGGAAAAAGGGTCGGGGGGAAAGTTATTGAACAACAACAAAAAAAAGAGTCACCTGCCCCTTTAAGGGTGGCCATTTTGAATTCTGTTGTTCTCCACGGCACACCTCTGACTGCCTCGCAACACACACAGTTTAAGAAACACCGATCTACATCATCCCTGACAGGTGTCTGCCTGACCTGCTCTTAAATATCTCAGTGACGGAGATTCCACAATCTCCCCAGGCAATTTATTCCAGTGTTTAACCACCCTGATAGTTAGGAAGTTTTTCCTAATGTCCAACCTAAACCTCCCTTGCAGCAATGTAAGGCCATTGCTTCTTGTCCTGTCCTCAAATGTTAACAAGAATAATTTTTCCCCTCCTCCTTGTAACACCCTTTTAGGAACTTGAAAGCTGTTATCATGTCCCCACTTAATCTTCTCTTTTCCAAACTAAACAAGCCCAATTTTTTCAGTCTTCCCTCCTAGCTCATGTTTTCTAGACCTTTAGTCATTTTTGTTGCTCTTCTCTGGACCTTCTCCAGTTTGTGTACATCTTTCCTGAAATGTGGTGCCCAGAACTGGATGCAACACACCAGCTGAGGCTTAATCAGCGCAGAATAGAGCAGAAGAATGACTTCTTGTATCTTGCTCACCACAGTGCTGTTAGTACATGCTAATGTATGCCTTATTTCCAGTTTGAATTTGCCTAGCTTAATATTCCAGCTAAATCCAGTTCAATTGTTCTCTGCTAGACTGAAGAACCTATTATCATATATTTATCCTTCTCTTTGTTCCTCTAAACACAATAAAATTCTGTTATCTGGCAGGTTGGTAGGAATGGCAGGGGGTGGGGGGGACAGTTAACTACACTGGCAAACTGAGAGTTATAACGTAAGAACTTGGGGTCACCAAATGAAATTAATTGGTAGCAGGTTTAAAACAAACAAAAGGCCGTGTTTCTTCACACAGCACACGGTCAACCTGTGGAACTCCTTGCCAGAGGAGGTTGTGAGGACCAGGACTTGAACAGGGTTCAAGAAAGAACTAGATACATTCATGGAGGTTAGGGCCATCAATGGCTGTTAGCCAGGATGGGTAGGAATGGTGTCTCTAGCCTCTGTTCGTCAGAGGCTGGAAATAGGTGACAGGGAAGGGATTACTTGATGATTCCCTGTTCTGTTCACACCCTCTGGGGCTCCTGGCATTGGCCACTGTGGGCAGACAGGACACTGGGCTAGATGGACCTTTGCTCTGACCCAGTCTGGCCGTTCTTATACTTTTACCAATTTTCATAGAATTAGAAGGCAATACAATGAATAAAGTACAAAATAGTACACAGGAACACTCAGCCGTCCAGTATTAGCACTGCAGTGCCAATTGGTTGGTTTCTTGACACACGTAGGTATATACAGGTAATATTTTCTATATTGTAGGTTATCTTATAACACTACATAGCACTGTGGGCAGTGCATGGCATTGACATAGGAAGTAGGGGTGGAGGCCCAAACCTGGGGGCCAACCCCACTGCCGGCTCCTTTAGACCTGGGTCTTGGCCTCTGGGCAGCCCCTCCTGGGGTCCTATGAGCCCTGCTGTGGGTTCCGCCGACCCCCCCTGGGGTCCCACCAGTGCTGCCATGGGATCCACCCACCCCGAGGGTCTAATAACCCTGCCGTGGGTTCTGCCGGCTGCTGGCCTTGCCAATCCCAGGGTCCCGCATCCAGCCCAGGGCTCTGCAGCCTGGGGCAGCGAGGGTTACTAACACTCCCAGACTGGACAGACCGGACTCCATTTGCAGCAATGGAGTCTGGTCTGTCCAGTGTGGGAGAGTTGGCAACCCAATCTCAACAGGTCTATGGAGGGTGGGGGGGCAGCTTTGCACCCCCACCCCACAGCTAGGCCCAGGGCCGCTGGCGCATGGCGCACATCAGGGTCACTAAAATACACTTGCCACTAAAACTAGAGTGAGCAGAACTGAATCTGTCTTTGATGGGTCAGAAGGCACTTCAGGGTCTTGTAGTGTCTCCAGGTCCCCTTGATAAACATCAGTGATCACTGTCGATGTAGGAAGTGTGGGAGACTAGGCTGAGTCTGTAACGACCCTACGGCATACCTTGGAAGCTGCTTTTTGGAATAAATCCCATGTCTTCTGCCTCTTTTCACAGAACACTAGAACTGGGGGGGACCTCGAGAGGTCATCGAGTCCCGTCCCCTGCCCTCACGGCAGGGCCAAGAACCATCTAGAGCAGGGCTACTCAACTTTGGAAGCCCTGGGGGCCACAATGATACTCACAGCGCATGCCGAGGGCCACAATTTAAGTGTGGTTGCATATACATGCAAATAGATATGCAAATATATGCAAATAGCTTCTTTCACACTGACAGGCATGAATACAAAGATTAAGCCACGGCGCCGGACCCAAATGTGGCCAGTCAGCACCTCCCCGCATGGCTAAGCAGCCAGCACTTCCCACAATGCCCCAGCGCTCCTAGCACCTCCTCCCGGGGGTCTAGAAATGCCGACACCCTGTACCCGTCTGTTCCACCAGCCCATCCGCTTGCGTCTTTCAGTGCTCATCCTGCCTGGGAGAGGCCTCGCCATTGTGGAGCGTGTTCCCAGTGGAGGCCACGATCAAAAGATCCCACCCATGGTCTGCGTGTTGAGCCCCGTGTCAACCCAAACCACACGGTGGGCCGCAAACAAACAGGCCATGGGCTGCGTGTGGCTCACGGGCCACATGTAGAGTAGCCCTGGTCTATATCGTCCCTGACAGGTGTCTGTCTAACCTACTCTTAAATATCTCCAGAGATTCTCTGATTCTACCTCTCCCCTCCTGACTCTTTCCCTACCCCTTAACCGCATCACTCTGCCTAAGGCTGCATGAGGAACCAACTCTTCATGTTTTTTCTCCTAGGCCCATGTGCCTGCTGTCCACCGTACCTCCACCTTCTCCTCCATCTGACCCCATCCACCACACCTCCACCTTCAGATGCCCCCAACCCTTCTTCCTGGAAGCCTATAATCCTGAATCGCCCTGGAAAGAAGGTTTAAAAAGACAGTAGAAAACGGGAACAAAACACATGCGGCTAACCAAACAGGCATGGACCAGCACTTCTGGGACATTTTGCATCTCAGTGCACTACCTGGAAGCTGGCTATTTCGATCAGAGCAGAGGTTCTGCTTCTCCACTGCCTTGCACCCTGAGCTGTCGTTTATCCCTGTGTGCGAAGTGGGCGACACTCCCACAGCAGAATTCTCCACTCACCCCAGAGTTTGCATTTTACACCCTGGTTGCCAGGATCTGTGACCCCAGGTGGGAGCAAGGCAAAATCTTCTTGCTCTCTGCAATGCACCCAGCATAATATTGGCACTGTGTAAATAACAAACGAGACCAGCCTGCTTTTGCAGCCTCCTTCCAGACGGAAATGGTCGTAGCAACAGTTCTCCGGCATGAACACCGTCTTCATTGATAAAAGCCACATTTGCCATCAGTGTCCACGTTTGGCTTCTCAGCTGGAAATGGGGTTTTTGTTTCGTGGTTGGTTTTTTTCCACAATGAGTTAGTTCTGGTGATTAACTCCTGGTTCTTTTGCAAGATTTCAGACTATCACAAACTCCCCATCCATTACTCAGCAGGGCTGATTATAAACAAGGTGGCCAAGATCTTTCCCCTGAGAACTGGCAGGCAGAATGCAGAGCGGCTGCTACTTGATTCGAATACCCCCGGGCTCTTCCCCTCCGTGCAAAGGAAAAATTCATTTGTTTGTGATGTTTTAATTAAATGTCATCTAACTGCCAAGAAGCAGTGGCTGTCCCAAATAGAGTCACCTCTTAAGGCTTGCTTGAGAATCGATATTATGGTCCAGGGACAATGTGGCCATAACTAGGACACTGGTGAAAGGCAGCGAATTCTGAGTGACTTACTCGGACTGGAAACTCCTTGGGGTCAGGGTCTGTCTTTGTACAGCCCCTAGTGCAATGGGGTATTGGTCCATAAAGGGGATTTATAGGCAGGGGAGCTGACAGTCAGGCCAGGTCCCTGGGCAAGGTGGGGCGAGGGCTAAAGGGGCAGGGCTTTGGACAGAAGGGGCGGGGCCGAGGTTGCTTGCCTTCAGTACTGCCCAGAGCGCACCATACTTTAGACTCACCAGGCCCAAGCGTAGCAGCCCCATTTGTCCTCCCCATTGGCAGACCTGCCCATAAGTGCTCCAGTCACACAAACAATAACATTCACCCATATGCAGCTCATAAGTCCCGCTCGATCCCGGGTATGGGTGGGTTGCAAGCTGGTCCCTGGCGGGGGGGAAGTTCACTTTCTACGCTGACTGCAGTGAAATGGTTTTACAAGGCTGTCGTTCCCCCTGTGCTACCCCAAATCCGAGCAGCCTGCAGCACTTTCTTCAAGCCAGGAGCGAATCTGCAGACTAAACTTGCAGTGCCAACAGTAGCGGCGAGGCCTGCAGAGCCAGCATTAGGCAAACATGACCCACCCAAAGGGTGTGATTAGCTCAGAAGTCAACAGCCCGGGTAACTCGTTGGGCGTGGTGCATTCTCCCCCCAGCCCACTTACAGAGAAAGCGAGAGAATGTGTGTGCTTATAGCAGGGTGGTCACCCCTCTCCAGGCATAAAAAGGGTTAAAACAGGCCTGGGAGAGGGCTGTAGCTAGGGGGCCAATCACAAGAGGCCTTGCGGCAGCCAATCAGAGCCCAGCAAGGCTGTTTAAAAGAGATGGCTGGGCCACTTTGAGTGCACACTCACTCTGGCGGGTGAAGGGTTGAGCTGTCTGCTAGCCAGGGTACCACAGACAGAGAAGTGCTGGGGAAAGGCAGGGGGTGAGCCTGGGGAGCTCCAGCCTGCGTAGTCTAAGGCTGGGGTCCAGTGACAGAGGCTTGAGGGGCACTAAGGAGGTAGCCAGGGCCGGTAAAGGCAGCAGGGCCCCACCCCCTTGCCTCTGATGAGTGGCCATGTCAGAGTGCAGTTTGCCCCTGAGGTAAGGGGCAAGATGATGACTGGAGGTAGGGTCACTGAGGCAAGGGCTAGGGGGGGTTCCCTGAGGGGGAGGACCTCAGAGTGTGGGGGCACTGCTGTGGGTGTGTACCCAGAGGTCTGGGAGAGACATGGGTCCTAATGTAAGGTGGTGGATCCATTAAGAGAAGCCAGGTAACAGCAAGTGAGACACCAGCCAGAAGAGGGTACTCCGGCACTGAGCAGAGCTAATTTCCAGAGTCACCAGCAGGAGGCGCCATGGCGGTGAGCCACATGCTGCAGCTGTACAGCCTTAGCTGAGAGCCAGCTGGCTTTTTGCTCAAGCGTAGAGGCTCAGGAACTGAGCTCCAGAGGTCCCAGGTTTGGTTCTGCGGGTCGGCGAGACACCAGCAAGCACTGTGTGTCCCCATCCTTGCTGACTCAGGTGTGGCAGGCTAGATATGGGGGTGTTTGGCACCCCCTGGGCTCCTGTTGGCGCATGGGTGGCGAAGGTTACTCACCTCCTTGCTCTGCCCCCCCTGGAGATGGTACTCAGCACCCTGCGAGCCATAAGTGCCTTACACCCAGAGATGTCGGCTTTACAGACAGTGGTCCTGCCAGCTATTTAGCGAGTGCATTGGAGGCGTAGACAGTCTAACACCCAGGGAACCCAACGGTCACTTGCTGTAGCTGGCGTGGGGAGGAGGAGTTATATTTTCCCCCAGCATCCCCGGGAGAGCGCCATTCTTTCATCCCAGGGCATCTGGGTGGGCTCTGACCACCTTGCACAGGGAGGAGAGGGACTATGTCTGACTGGGGTGTTGAGGTGAAACACTGAGGTGACCCGTGAGGGTTGGATGCCCCGGCCCCAAACCGTTCTCCCTGCGCACCCCAGAATGGAGGCAAGAACGCCATTGTCTGTCGCCTAGTGACGTCCTGCTTAACCACGTCACTGTGGCGTTGGCATCCAGGAGGTGTAAACGCTCCCTAAAAGTAGGCGGGCCACAGATGCCTGGACTGTGGCCTTGTCACCTGAACCACCCTTCCCCCCCACCAAGGCTCTGTCCCTGCACAGCCCCTTCCCCTAAGGGTGCCCTTGGACCACATCTTCCCCCACAAGACCCTTCCCCGGCTCCTCCCTCTGCCCCCTCCCCCATTGCTTATCCTTCCCGCTGGTAGGGCAGGGGGCTGTGCTCCCCCCTTTTTACCCTCCCCATTCCAGTGCCCTGTTACCATCCATGCCTTCCTTCATCCGCTGCTCTTCACTACAAGGACACGAAGGAGGAAGGGATCTGACACCTGATTCTCTTCACTTAGCCTTGCGCTGACCCTCCCGCCCCCTCACGTATGTGAATCAGAAGCAACCGTGCTGAAGCCAGGGAGGAAAATCACCATGTGAGGAGAATTTGGCCCTTCACAGCCTCTGGAGTGGGATGTGTATGTGTGTGTGGTAGGGGGGAAATCCACCAACCTTTGGAAGAGGCTTGGAGCACATTCCAGGGCAAGGGAGGTGAAAAGCTCAGCCAAGGGCACGCGTGTGCGTGTTAGAAGGCAAGGCACGCTGCCGGCGGGATTGACAGATGACGCAGGAGCTGGATTTGCCCTCAGGGAATGCTGACGTCAGTAGCCATTTGAGGAGGCCATGTGGGATCAGGTTTAAAGGTCCAACCCGAGGGGCATTGTAAAGGTGGATGATGGGGTCCTAACATGGCATTTTACATAGGAGGGGGTAAATTCTCCCCTCAGTTACACCAGTGTCACCCTGCTGAGCCAGGAGCAGACCTCAAGGGCGTTACATCTGTGTAACTGATGGGACAACATGGACCCTTCACTAATTCTGGGAGGCATTAACAGGATTGTTGGGAGCAAGACACGAGAAGTCATTCTTCTGCTTTACTCTGCGCTGATTAGGCCGGACCAACCTCGACCACCCCTAAGTGTGACACTGCTGCAAAAAAAGCAAATATGATTCTGGGAGGCATTAACAGGAGTGTTGTGAGCAAAACATGAGAAGTCATTCTTCAGCTCTGCTCTGCACTGATTAGGCCTCAGCTGGAGTATTGTGTCCAGTTCTGGGCACCACATTTCAGGAAAGATGTGGAGAAATTGGAGAAGGTCCAGAGAAGAGCAACAAAAATGATGAAAGGTCTAGAGAACATGAGCTATGAGGGGAGACTGAAAAAACTGGGCTTGTTTAGTTTGGAAAGGAGAAGACTGAGAGGGGACATAATAGCAGTTTTCAAGTATCTACAAGAGTGTTACAAGGAGGAGAGAGAAAAATGGTTCTCCTTGGCCTCTGAGGATAGGACAAGAAGTAATGGGCTTAAATTGCAGCAAGGGAGGTTTATGTTGGACATTAGGAAACACTTCCTACCTGTCAGGGTAGTTAAACACTGGAATAAGTTGCCTAGGGAGGTTGTGGAATCTCCATCCCTGGAGATATTTAAGAGTAAATTAGACAGACACCTGTCAGGGATGGTCTAGATGGTGCTTGGTCCTGCCATGAGGGCAGGGGACTGGACTCGATGACCTCTCAAGGTCCCTTCCAGTTCTAGAGTTCTATGATTCTGTGATTCATCTTCACACCATGTGGGTCACTATTCTTGTTTTCCAGATGAACCCTCAAAGCCCTGGTCTACAGTAGGGAGTTCTTTCAAAATACCCTCCCCCCCTTATTTCGAAATAACAAGCGGAGCGTCCACACGACCAAGCCTGTTATTTCGAAATAAGGGGCTGGTTATGTCAAAGTCTGCATTCCTGCTTTCCTCAGGGAATAATGCTGATTTTGAAATCGTGATTTCGGAAGAGCGGTCGCGTGGACGCTCCGCTGCTGCTGTTTCGAAATAACAGCTCCCCAGGCTCACTTGAAGTCATTACTCCCCTGGGCTCCCTGGGGTTCTCAATCGAGGGAGCGCGTCCACAATAACAGAGCCTGCCTCGGACTCGTTTTGAGGCTCCCCCGTAGTGTGGACGCACTAGCTGGATTTTCTTATTTCAGGAGTTACTATCTCAGATTTAGTGATTTTGAAATGATTTCCTAGTGTAGACGTGCCCAGTTAGGTAACTTGCCAAAGGCCACTAGAGGGGGGCAGTGCCAGTCTAAGCACTTGTGTGGGAAGAAAAGTAGTCAGGTGACGTCTGTGCTAGGGGTTTGCACTGTTGGGGTGGGGCACCTGCTTATCAGAGGCATCTGGTCCCCAACTGAGCTGCTTGATTGGCTAAACCCCTGACTGGCTGAAGTGACCAGCAGACCTGCTCTACGGATCAGCAGGGAATTGGCCACCCAAAGCAGTCGCTCACAGCTGCGGTAGGTCCTGTGTCTGCTCGTTCTCGGCCTCGTTCCCACCTTGCCTCACTCTCTTTGTTTCTCCTCTGTTCACAGCTCATTTGGTTGGCAACTGGCCATTTTTTTGTAAGGCTCCTGCATCATCGCAGGTGCCTCCGCTCAAACCCTTCCCTCCAACCAACCGCTCAGGCCCAATGAAGCGCCTCTCGGACACCTCCCAGACAAATTCCCTCTAGGAGCTCTGATGTGAGGGGAAGAGCAGAAGCTTGGTGAGGTGACTCACATGACTGGAGCATGGTCGTGGGAGGGTATAATCTGTTCAGGAAGGACGGGCAGGGAGAACAGGTGGAGGAGTTGCGCTGTACATCAGAAAGCAGTGTGACTGTTCACAGCTCCAGTGAGAAACAGAAGAAAAGCCTGTGGAGAGTCTTTGGGTTAAGTTTAGAGGCGGGAGCAACAAGGGTGATGTGGTGGCAGGCGTCTGCTACAGGCCACCGGACCAGGAGGATGAGGTAGACAACTAATAGCAGTTTCTGGATCACAGGCCCAGGCTCTCATAGGGGGGACTTCAATCGCCCTGACATCTCCTGGGACAGCACAGACAGGCCTACTGACAGTGGGGGCCAAATGAGGCACTTGCCTCAGGACCTGGCAATCCAAAGGGAACAGGTCCTGTGTGAGGAGAGTAAAAAAGACTGGGACTTTTCAGCTTAGAGAAGAGGCGACTCGGGGAGGATAGGATAGAGGTCTGGAGAAAGTGTGGAGAAAGCGAATAGGGAAAAGTTTTTGACTTGTTCCCATAACACAGGAACTAGGACTCAGCAAATGAAATGAATAGGTAGCAACTTTAAAACAAACAAAAGGAAGTATCTCTTCACACAATGTACAGTCAACCTGTGGAACTCCTTGCCAGAGGATGTTGTGAAGATCAGGACTTGAACAGGGTTCAAAAAAGAGCTAGATAGCCATCGATGGATCTAACCTCCATGAATCTATTAGCCAGGATGAGTAGGAATGGTGTCCCTAGCCTCTGTTTGTCTGGAAATGGGTGACAGGGGAGGGATCACATGATGATTCCCTGTTCCGTTCACTCCCTCTGGGGCACCTGGCATTGGCCACTGTCGGCAGACAGGACACTGGGCTAGATGGAGCTTTGGTCTGACCCAGTCTGGCCGTTCTGATGTTCAAACATTTAGGCTACGTCTACACTGCGCATTGTTGCGCAAAAAGATATGCAAATGAGTCACGGCGATGAATTTCGCTGCACCTCATTTGCATACCTAATGATCTGCCATTTTTGTGGCACGGCTTTTGCACAAGAAGGAGCTGTCTACACTGCTCCTTCTTGCGCAAAAAACCCCTCTTGTGCAGGAGCCGTTCTTCCTGAAAATAAGCAGCAGAATGGCTCGTGCGCAAGAGGGTTTTTTTGGTGCAAGAATTAGCAGTGCAGACAGCTCCTTCTTTGCGCAAAAGCCCCTTCCGCAAAATGGCGTCTCATTAGGTATGCAAATGAGGCGCGGCGATATTCATCGCCGCGCCTCATTTGCATATCTTCTTGTGCAACAATGCGCAGTGTAGTCGTAGCTTGAGGGCTTGACTCTCCTTGCTTAGTGTCTCCACTTTGCCTTCCCTGCTTCTGATGTACAATGGGCAGGGGAGGGGAAAGCAGGTAGCTGGAGGAAATTCCCACTGCTAGGACGCACCTCTGATGTCATTCAGCAGCTCCTCCATCCGCCTCCCCACTTCGGCGGCTGCCGGCCAGGGGAGCCCTTTCTCCACGGCGAAGACGATGCCGCTGTAAAGGCAGTCGAGTTCTATGCTGCGCCTTCGGTCCCTCACCTCATCGAACTCCTCCCACCGCAGGAGCGTGCGGAGGCACTGGCGCCCTTCTTCCCTCTGGCACAGAGACACAAGGGGCGTGGGAGGGGCAGGCCCAACAGGCTCTCCCTGAGGGGAGCGGGCCAGTCCCTCAGCGGGCCTAAGTCAGAGCAACTCCCCGGCAGTCAACGGAGCAATGCTGATTTACACCAGCCGAGAATCTGGCCCAGCAAGTGTCTCCGAATGGGGGCCCGGGGGCGGATTTGGCCGTCGTGGCTGTTTCACACCGGACGGTTCAGAATGCCCGATTGTCCCAGCTGGGAGCAAGAGCAGAATCAGGCCCCAGGCGCCTGAGGTCCTGTGTCAGCTCCCAGAAAGTGACTGGGCCAAGTGGGGGAGACACAGCCACCCATCCCCGTGTCCCCTTCAGACCCTGCTCGGCCAGGCAGGTTGCAAGTCTCGGGCTGCTGCAGCTCAGGGCCTCTGCTCAGGTGTGGAGTGGGTAGACCCTTAGCTCCACCCCCATCCACCCTGCAACAGGTCAAAGTAGCCGGCCTGGTGCAAGCACCTTGTCACTATGAGGTGCTTTCTCCCTGGTGCAGGGAGGGAATTGTGCCTCAGGGACTCCCTGGGCTGTTCCTGGGCTGTTCCTGGGCTGGTGCAACTTCCCTCCCTCCCCACTCGTTGCTCAGGGCTGTTTCTAAAGGCACATTCCAGCCTCTCTGTGCAATAGCAGGAGGCAGCAAAGTTCCTTCCTGACCCTTATAGCGTTGGCCCTGCAGCATGAGAGTGGATTTCCCTCATCACTGCAACCATCCAGCAACAGGCTCTGTCCCAGGGACTCTGGGGGGGGTCAAATCCACGGGGCTTGATGCGGCGAAGTGCTAAGTGCCCAGTGGGAATGGAGAGCCGGGTCAGAATTTTTTCTTTTATGCTTTCTGAGTTCTACCCGCCATGAGTCACCCTTTGGTTGGGGCCAAGTGTGCTCTGTCATGCCAAGCATGCATTTCCCTGAGCTGGAGTAGGCCCTTTGGCAATACCGTTAATCTTCCTGGGAAAAATTCAACTCCTCGTCGCTTGCTGGGTGTTGGGCTGGTAGGATGAATGACTAACAGACGCTCAGGAGGAGGTGTGGCCATTGGAAAAAGTACGGCATAAACTTGGGGAGTGAGTGAAGGCCCAGCTGGGGGCAGGCAACCAAAGCCCCGCCCCTTTCTGACCAAAGCCACACCCCTTCCCTGAGACCATGCCCTTCCAGAATCTTCCCCCCACCCGAGCCAAGCTCTGCCCAATCCCAGCTGAGAGCCGGGGCTGCTGTGTGGACAGCCCAAGCTCCTCCTGGACAGCTGGGCAGGGTAGGCAGTTTGGGGAAGGCAATGTCTTCCCTTGCCTACATTACCCGCCACCCATGGGCACAAAAGCAATTGTTACGCTGACACATGCCCTGTGGCTGGGGTCGGTGGGCGCTCACGACCCGTTGCCGTGGGAGGGAGGTATAAAGCCTCATCTGACTGAAGGTGAAAATGAGAGAGAAAGTCTGGGAGTCAGAAAGAGGTGGAGGGAAAGGATTATCAATACCACAGAGACACCTGCAGGGTTCAGAGCTAATTTCCCCAGGTTCTGATCTCAGGCCATGTCTACACTAGGAAATGATTTGGAAATTACTAAGTTCAACTTAATAACTCTCAATTTAACACATTCAAAAGAGCACGTCCTCGTTATGGGGAAGCCTCAAAATTAGTCCAAGGCAGGCTCCATTAATGTGGACTTAGAGCCCCAAGGAAGCCCTGGGGAGTAATTAGTTCAAATTACTCCGGGGAGTTGTTATGTCAAAATAGTGGTACTTACGCGTCCACACTACCACTATTTCGAAAGAACTATTTTGGAATTAGCGTTATTCCTGCTGAAAAGCAGGCGCGCAGATTTCCAGTTAAGCAGCTTGGTAGGGTGGACAGTTATTTCGAAATACTGGGCTTGGTCGTGTGGACGCTCCGCTTGTCAATTTGACCTAAGAGGGGTTATTTCGAAATAAAGCCCTAGTGTGGACCAGAGCTCAGTGAGCTCACGCTGGAGGAACTCCACTCGGACCCATGAGGTTATTTGGAATTTACACCAGTGTCGCCTCGGATGGCTCTGGCCTGTTTGTATTTCCGGGCTCCTTTGAAACAGCTGGTTAAACGCCAGTCTCTTTACCTGAAGCTGGCAGACTCTCCTGACTCCCTCTGCGGATAAGGCTGCCATCTGTACCGGAGCCCATTAGTAGGGGGCGTGGCTTGTTTAATAGCATCACAGAGGTGGCAAAGTTCTGTGGGATGGTAACGTTCCACGAGCCACGGCCGGCTCGAGCCATTCCTGCGCCCTGGGCAGCGGGCGCGCGACGCATGCGTGGCTCCACCCCCGGGCGCACGGCACATGTGCGGCCCTGCCCCCTGGCACACGGCACCCCTTACAGCTGCCATCAGGCGCCCCCCCCCATAGGTTGGCACCCTAGGCAGTTGCCCGGCTAGCCGCCCCCCTTAATCCGGCCCTGCCAGGACCTTCACCAATCCCTCCCAGCCCGGCCTGGACTCCCTCCCCATAGAGTTGTGTCAAGTTTGATGTTCAGTGTCCCAAAGGATGGGGCACAGAATAATAGATCGTGCTGCTAGGAAGCTTTCCCAGGTATCCACCGCCGCCACTGAGGTCACTAGAAAAATGGATTGTGTGGGCAGGAATTTGTCCCTCTGTAAGCACCACCAGCTGGATTTGAACCTGGGATCTCTGAAGCAGGGTATAGGAGTCTCTACCCTCTGAGCTAAAAGCTAACTGGCTCCCAGCTTGTGCTGTAGAGGTCTCTTAGTTTTAACTGTTGCTGTGATCTAGGTACCACTTGCATTGCTCAGTAACCACACTGGGGCTGTGTCTACACTCGTGGCTTCTTGCACAAGTACAGCTGTTCCTGCGCAAGAACCCGCAGAGCATCCACACTGCCCGCCCGCTCTTGCGCAAGGAAACGTACAGTACGGCGTGGTAAGAGAGGGCTTCTTGCGCAAGAGCTACGCTCTTTTTTAACAGGTGTAAGCCCTCTTGCGCAGGAGCTCTTGCACAAGAGGGCAGTGTGGACGCTCGGCAGGGATTTCTTGCGCAAGAAAGCCCTATGGCTAAAATGGCCATCAGAGCTTTCTTGCGCAGGAGAGCGTCCACACTGCCATGGGCGCTCTTGTGCAAAAGCACAGCTCGCACGTGGCAGTGTGGACGTGTTCTTGCGCAAGACTGCTTGCACAAGAACCCTTGCGCAAGATGTTCTTGCGCAAGAAGCCGCCAGTGTAGACATAGCCCCCGTGTGTGGGTTACACCTAAATATTCCTTCTTTTCGTTTCCCTCCAGTCCTCTTCGTAACGACAAAGGTGGGGGGGCTGGAACAGTTTGGATGGGGGGTGCTGAGAGCTGTGGTACCAAACTGGGAACTCTGGATCGAATGGAAACCCCTTCAAGCCACACTCATGAGTTCCCGCCCCCTATGTGCTACGATGCCCCTCTGTATTTTGCTGCCCTTGCCCAAATCCCTCTGCTTCCTAGCAGCTGCCTCTGTTGAGCTGGAGTGTGCAGCTTCCGGGCCTGATTGCAATCAGCCATCACACAGAGGCTGGGCTGCACGAAATCTGCCCTCCCGGCCTCGGCCATGCAAGGAGCAAGGGCCCCTCCTCCTGCCACTAAGAAAATTGCCCAAAGAGGCGTGGCAATGAGGACATGTGTCCATAGCCCTGCCACGGGCCCCTAGGGCAGGGCCAGTCCCCTCTGGGGAAGGCACACACGGAGCGCCAGGAGAGACCCAGCATGCTGGCGTGCTCCCCTGAGGCTCTGCAGCACACAGGGCCGGGGACAAATTGTACGATCTGGCCCTTCGCTCTTTTAGGGACTGGTCCAAAGTCAATGGAAAGACTCCCACTGATTTCAATGGACTCGGGGTCAGGCCCTTTCTTCCTCGCTCTGGCCACAGCTACACTCCCGGGCAGATGGACGCTCCAGAGGTGGATCTTGCAGTGTTTGATTGAGCAGATCTGGAAAGGTGGGGGGGGGGGGCTGGTCCCAGTTTGGCCAATGGGAGCTAAGAAATTGTACTGGGGGGCAGGGACAGTGCGCAAAGCTGTCCCCCCCCCTTCCCTGCAGTGCAGAGAGCCACATGGAACAGCCAGCCACTTTGAGCACTCTCGGGTTGCTGGCAGGCAGGGAGACCTGCTTGAGAGTCCTGCTGGGCTGCTGGCTGGGAGCTGCTTAGGTAAATGCCTCCCAGCCAGAGATTGCCTCTGGCACCCCACCCTCTCCCACACCCAACTCCCTCCCAGATGCTGCACCCCCTCTTATGCCCTTCCCCCAGGCCAGAATCCTCTCTTGCACCCATACCCCCTCCCAGACTCTGCACCCCAATCCTCTGCCCCAGGTCACAACACCCTCCTTCACCTGAACTCCCTCTCAGACCCCACACTCTCTCCTGCCCCAAACTCCCTTCTGCATCCAGCTTCTGTCCCAGACCTGCAGCCCCTCCAAAGAAAAGTGAGGCCCGTTACCAAAATCTTGCAATGCCCTCCCATCAGAAGTTATTGCCCACCCCTGGTCTGAGGCATCTATGCAAGACAGATCAGCTGGCACTTAGAGGGTTGCTGCCTGTGATAAGGTAGATAAGAAAATCGGAACAATGCAGCTCAGAAGCTGCAGTGGAGAAAAATTCCTAGAGGCAGCGGCGCATGTTTTAATCGGGGGAGAACTCTAGCACCACTCCTGGACTGCCCCCTTCAGGAGAACTGGTGAGGCCACATCTGGGCTGTGTCTATACTGGCACGATCTTGCACCAGAGCTATGCAAATGAGGCTCAGCATGGAATATCGCCGAGCCTCATTTGCATAACTAATGAGCCGCCATTTTTGCAGAAGAGAATCCTGCGCAAGACGGAGCTGTCTACACTGCCCCTTCTTGCGCAAGAAAAATCCTCTTGCGCAAAGCCGTTATGCTGATTATTTTCAGGCATAATGGCTTTGCACAAGAGTGTTTTTCTTGCGCAAGAAGGGGCAGTGTAGACAGCTCCATCTTGCGCAAGAGCCTCTTCCGCAAAAATGGCGGCTCATTAGTTATGCAAATGAGGCATGGCGATATTCCACGCTGAGCCTCATTTGCATAGCTCTGGCACAAGATCGCACCAGTATAGACACAGCCCTGGAGTATTGCGTCCAATTCTGGGCTCCCCATTACACAAAGGCTGTGGATGCACTGGAGAGGGTCCAGCGGAGGGCAACCAAAATGATTCGGGGGCTGGATCACATGACCTACGAGGAGGGGCTGAGGGATTTGGGCTTGTTTAGTCTGCAGAAGAGAAGAGTGAGGGGGATTTGAGAGCAGCCTTCAACTCCCTGAAGGGGGGTTCCAAAGAGGACGGAAAGAGGCTGGTCTCAGTGGGGGCAGATGGCAGAACAAGGAGCAATGGTCTCAAGTTGCAGTGGGGGAGGTCTAGGTTGGAGATTAGAAAAAACTATTTCCCTAAGGAGGGTGGGGAAGCACTGGGATGGTTCCCTAGGAACGGACGGGGGTGGAATCTCCATCCCTAGAGGTTTTAAGTCCTGGCTGGACAAAGCCTGGGCTGGGATGATTGAACTGGGGCTGGTCCTGCTTTGGGCAGGGGCCTGGGCTTGATGGCTCCTGAACTTGATGGCTCCTGCCAGCCCTAGGATTCTATAACTGGGATAATGCAGAGGTTCGGATGATAGAGCAGACACCCCTGGCTGCGGAGGGCAGGAAGCACCTGGCTGCATTCTCCCCTGCACCTGGTGCCTGCAGGAATGGGGTGTTACCAGCCCTGAGTACCACAGGGAGCCCTCTGCATCCCTGCTCTCCAGGAAGGAAGGGAGGGAGCGGGGCTGTAGCTGCAGAGCTGCAAAGGGTTCCTGGCCAGGGGTCTCTGCTCTGCCCAGCCTGCACCAGAGCCTTCCCCTGCACCTTGCCTCTGGGATAACTGAGAGGGATCCCTGTCATGCCATTCCTCCCCTGGCAGGTCTTCAAACTGCCTGTCACTAGGGTTGCCAGATGGTTTCACCAAAAATACCGAACTCCCACAAAAAACGCCGGGGAAAAATTCTGTTGAGCAAAAAAAAAAAAAATCATCAGGAAAAGTTGTTGAGCAAAAAAAAAAAAGGCCGAAATGCAGTCATGGCCCCTTTAATTCCTGGCCTGCTCCCCCCTCCCTCCGCCCCAGCCAGTGCGAGCTTCACCGCATGTCCCAAGCAGCCTTTTCGTCGGGTGCCTGAGCCAGGCCTTGGGAAAACCAGAAAATACCGGACATTTTAGATGGTCTCAAGTTGCAGCAGACACCTGGCAACCCAACCCGTTACCTGAGTAAAATCCCTTTTGCCGGGCCCTCGCGTGCCCATTGTATGTGTGAACTTCTCCGCCTGCTGGCCCTTTGCTGCCATGACTGTCCATGTGCCCGGTGCTTTAGTTGTTCAGGCCCTCAGACAGCTGGCTAGTCACGTGAGCCAGAGGAGAATGGCTTGGCAAACAAAGCGCAGCAAGCCACAGGCCGAAGGGGGGCAACCTAAGACCCGGGGGCCGGATGTGGCCCCCGGCTTGCCTGGAGCTGGCCCCCGGAGGCTCAGGGCTCCTCCCTCAGCACTGGGCAGCCTGTGCCGGCACACCAACCCCGTGTCATCCCCCTGGAGCACAGGAAATCTACTAGCCTGGGTCCCCCTTAGGCTCTGGTGTGGGAGGGGAATGTGGGGAGGGTCTTTCTCCCCAGTCAGGGACCACATCAGTGAGGGTTTGGTCGTCTTTTTTTTTTCTGATTTTTCTGTGGGCCAGCAGCCCCCCGACCTAAAAAAAAAGGTTCCCCCCCCACCTGTGCCACAGGTGTTTGACCCGGCTAAACGTAAACATGTCCATCTGGGAACAAAGACAAGGGGGGGCTGTCCTTCCACACTGGGGGCCTCTCCCCTGGGGAGCAGCTCACCATGAGCTCCCAGGGCGACGCTGGGGCCAACAGCGCGAATGTGACCCGAAGCATAGGGGGTGGGATCTTGAGTCGGAGCAGAGCCGAGCAGCCCTGGGAGATGGTTCGAGAGGAGCCACACGAGAGGTCAAGGGGTTAGAAACCCTGCCTGGGTGTGAGAGACTCAAGCCGCGCGGTCCAGTTAGCTCAACACAGAGACGGGGACGGGGTTCTGCCTCCCAGCTCCCGGAGAGTCTGTGAGGGAAAAGGAACGGAAGGAGGGCTCTTCTGTCTGGCGGAGAAAGGGCTGACGCCAGGCACAGTCCCTGGAGGATGAAGTGAGGCCCATTCAGACTGGAGAGAAAGGGTCCATGTTTAACAGCGAGCGCGATTAACCACTGGGAGAGGCTGCCAAGGCTTGGGGTGGCTGCGCTTTTAAAATCCTGACTGAAAGATCTGCCCTGGGCTTAGTGTGGGGAACTTCTCCAGCGGGCAGGGGAGCCAGCAGCCACACTGAGCCCCTGGGCAAGGGGCGGAGGCAGCACCATGCTCCTAGAAGGGGCGGGGCCTCAGGTAAAGGGGGCGGTGCCTCAGGTAAAAGGGGCGGGGCCAAGGGCAGCCCCCTGGATCACTCCCTCCCCCTGCAGTGCTGCCCGAGGAGTGCCACATGGTACCCCCCACCTCTCCAGGCAGCTGTAAGAACCACCCAGAGTGTGCCACGCAAGCCTCCGGCAGCGATTTAAAGGGCGTGGGGCTGTGGGCCCCTTTGAATCACTGGGCCCTGGGGCAATTGCCCCCTTTCCCCCACCTCCCTCATCAGCAGGCCAACCTGCCTGTGTTGAGACCAGACGAGTGATTCATTCCTGCCTTGGAATCTGTGCGCCCGACGCCCAGAGATTGTGAGGAAAAAATGTAAAACCCTGGCAGCAGAGGCGTATGTTAACTCATTCAAAGCCCCTGACCGGGGCACAGCTTGGGGATGGCAGGCCATAACCCCAGCCCTTGGGAGGATGAGGCCTGCAAGCCGTTTGCCAGAGGAGAAGACTGACTTGTGTGGCGCGTCTCCCCACGCTGAGCTCCTGCCTCGGGGACAGGTGGATTGTCCCTCCTCCCCGCGTCCCACCCCCGTTCTGGGCGTGGGTTCTCTGGGAACGTGCGCAGGAGAATGGAGCCAAGCGGGGGGGTGGGGAGCCCCCCGGCCATCCCTGCACTCTCTCACTGTTCAGACGGCATTGGGTCTCGCACTGGGCTCCCATGCTTTGCAGAGCCCACCGGAAAAGGGCTGCGCCGTTCCACCTGGCCACCAAAGCAGCATTACTGTGTGGCCACATGTATGGGCAGCGTCTGTTTCCAGACCTCGCTGATAACAGGCACATGTGTCCCGGGCCCTCATGTTCCATCCTGGACCAAACCTCTGCCATTCTCATCTCACAGGCTACGTCTAGACTGCAAGCCTCTTTCGAAAGAGGCTTTTTCGAAAGATACTTTCGAAAAAGCCTCTTTCGAAAAAGAGCGTCTAAACTACAACCAGTCCTTTCGAAAAAGCAAGCCGCTTTTTTGAAAGAGAGCACCCTGGCAGTCTGGATGCTCTCTTTCGAAAAAGCACAGTTTGCATTTCAGAGGTTTTCCGCGGTCGAAAAAACTGTCGTGTTCTTTCGATTTACTTTCAAAAGAACGCAGCAGCTGTCTATATGCAGGGGAAGTTTTTTCGAAAAAACCCTGTAGTCTAGACACACCCACAGGGTCTGTTTAGCACCCTTTCAGCCAGAGGTCTGGGGGAGCTCTACTCAGGGAAGTACATTTTTGCCCCACGCCTCTCCTTAGCCCTCAATGTTTCTGCCTTGCGCCCAGAGCTCCAGAGGCAAATTCTCCCCTGGGCCTGGTCTACGCTAGGACCTTAGTCCAAATAACCTTCCCAAAGTTGAATTTGTAAGCGATCCATCCACACTACCAAGCCCGTTCTTTTGGAATAAGGGGCTGTGGAATGTGAACTCTAGAGTCCTGCTTTTCACGAGGCGTAACACTAATTCCGAACTTGTACGTCCGAAATCACGTGAGTGTGGACACCCTGGTGCCGCTAATTCGAACCAACCAACAGAGGGCTTCCTGGGGCTCTCCGTCCGAGCTAGCGCATCCACAGTAACGGAGCCCTCCTCGGACTCATGGCGCTCCTTTGCCCCAGGGAGGCCACGGAACTTCGAATTTGTGAAATCGGGTGCCCCAAAGTCGCACTGAGTAAACGCGAAATAATCTCCGAGTGCAGACGGGGCCTCAGTGTGTTGCCTCGCTCCGCCCACCCCCCGGCTCGTGTTCGGTTCTGAGAGGGGAGACAGCACAGGAGGCGACCCGGTGCCTGATTTTAAAACCTGCTGTGAAGTTGGAGGCAGGAAAATGAGGCCTTCGGGGTGGCTATGCCCTGGCTGTCTTCCTATTAAGGGCCAGATTGTAATCTCAGAAGTGGGGCAGGCAGCGCGGTAGCAGACTTTTTTTCAAGCTATGCCTGTGCACTCGTACTCTCGCACTGGGTGCTGAAGGGCCGGGAGCAGCCTGTGAAGAGATATATGCAAGAGGGCAGCTCCCCGCCTCCGCTTGGCCAGGCTGCAGTTCTTTTGGCTCCTCTGCGGAGCTGCAGCTGGTGGCAGGGGTCTGGTTAGACGCGGCTGTGGTAAACGAACTCCCCTCGGGCCGTTCATCTTCAGAGAGCGGCCCAGACCAACCTTCGGGTGGGGGAGGTGTATTGAAATCAGTCTCGCTCTTTCCCAGCCAGCTCTTATCTCTACAACAGCCCAACCGAGACATCCCCCCATGTGCCCGCTGCCCCCGCCACTGTTCAAACCCCCGCCGTGATTAGACATTCAAACCTTCATCTGAGACTTGTGGTTACAGCCTCTCCATCAACCCGGCTCGAGTGGCTGTTGGCTGGGACGAGACAACCCTCGCGCGCTGCCAGGCCGCTTAGCTGTTCTGAAAAGGCGATGGCAGCGTGTCTCAGTGGTGCGGGGGGCAGATCGGTGTGATAAACAGCAGAAGCCTGTGCTCAGTTCCAGCTGCCCTTCAGGGCTGGCCGGGCGGGTGAACGAGGTGGGTGACCTCTGAAGGAGGGCCTGGTGGCCTGCACAGAGCTGTGGCTTGGGGGAGGGAGCAGGGGGGTTGGGCAGGCTCCCAGCCAGAGGAAAGGTTGACGTTGCAATGGGTTTGCCCAGGGTGCCAGTCCTGCTCACGCTCTTGTAACCACGTCACCTGATGTCTGTCTGTCTGTCTCTAGCCCCAGCTCCGACCTGCCTTGAAGTCAGAGGACCACACTCTACTCCCATCTACACCCGTGTCAATCCAGAGCAACTCCAAGAAAGTCTCGTGAGTCCCTCCAGATCTACGCTGGTGTGTGTGCCAGATGAATCTGGCCTGTTTATTTTAGCGACGTGACTGCAACTCAGGGCAGAATTCCACCCCTGGGGCCTGTGCAGTGGGGCTGTAGCCCACACCAGCCGGGAGAGGGTTACAGACGAGCCAGAGGAGGCTTGTGCAAGGCTGGCCAATGAGGGCGGGGAGCAGTCAGCCAATCAGGGCCAGGCTGGGCCCTATAAAACGCTGCAAGGGCAGAGAGGCACTCACTCTTGTTCTGAGCCCTGGACCAGGAGGGCCCTGGCTGCCTGGGCAGTGACAGATGGAGCCTGAGACAGATTAGAGCTGGGGAGAGGCAGGCAGAGCTGCAGGCATCATATAGGAGCCTGAGAGGAATTAGGGAGGCAGCCAGGGCAGGAAAAGGCAGCAGGTCCACACCTGCTTGCCAATGCGGAGTGGCCATTTCAGACTGCAGTGTGCCCCTGAGGCAGAGGCTAGATGAGGCCTGGCAGTGGGTCGCTGAGGCAAGGTGGGTAGAGGGGGTTGGCAGTTCCCTGGGAGGGAGGACCCCGGAGTGCAGGGGCAGTGCTGTGGGACAGTGCCATGAGGAAAGGTGCCGTAGGCTGGAAGGGATGCAGGACATAGCACAGAAGACATAACTGAGGGTGAGACGCTGCCCAGGAGCGAGCGCTCTGCTGAGTATCCAAGCTAATTCCTGGAGGGACCAGCCGGAGGTGCTGTGTGGGTGAGTTGACCTTGCTACAGCCTGCCTGTGGAAGCTTCAACATTTATAAAGACAAAGCAAAAAGTGCGTCTGAGTAATAACAAACCAGATGGTGTGTATGTGCGATGAAGGAGAAATGAATCAAGTACCAGTCTCAAACCCATAGTGTCGCAGAACAGGGACTCCATTATAATTAAGACTGAGATTAGCTTGTGGTCTAACAGCTTCTTTTTCTAATTGCTCGTGAATCTGCACACTTACTTAACACTGTACTGAAAATAACTGTGCCTCACTGGGGAGGAGAGGAGGGTGCATGTGTAACCCACACACCTAGTGTGGTTCACTGTCCCATGGAGTGGTACTTAGACGACTTACAGCAAGAGCTAAGAACAAGGGAGCTCTGCAGCTTAAGCTGAGTGCTAGCTGGCTTCATAGCTCAATCTATAGCAGCTTTTCTACTAAGTTTTAGCGGTCCCAGGTTCAGATCTGCCCTATGGTAGTTACACATGGTCAGGTTCATGGTCTGCATTTGGAGCCCTTT
This sequence comes from Pelochelys cantorii, assembly GCA_032595735.1. NCBI lineage: Eukaryota > Metazoa > Chordata > Testudines > Trionychidae > Pelochelys > Pelochelys cantorii. The sequence continues at coordinate 5,537,708 of CM064328.1, forward strand.
CAGCTAGGGGTAAAAAAAAAAAAAAAAAATCATGTGCAATCAACATTTTACAAGTCTTATAATGTTACCATAGACAGGAGTCGTCCAAAAAAACAGTTAACTCTATTCTGGATACTGCTTCGGCAAATGAAAACTGAGCTAACCCCAAGCATATGTGGGGAACACCCTTCTCGCTGGGCTGTGGAAAGCAGGGGGCACATCAGCCGGAATAAATTCTTCCTCGATTCCATGATGTTCTCGACCCAGTTCCATGTTTACTGAAGTTGTTCCAGAATCATTCTGTGTCCTCAGTGGTTCTGGCAAACTCCACGGTAACACAGGGATAGCCGGTGGAGGCCTGCGTAAGTCATGAAAGATGAACGTGAGGAGAGGTTTGGAAAACGTGACGGAAGGGAAAGGGTGAAAAAACGGGGCCTTGGGAATTGAGAGACAAGAAGGCCGAGAGAAAACATGCGAGCAGGGTAAGATGGTTATAGGTAGTGCTTTTTTTGTGTTTAAAAAAAAAAAAAAAAAGCATCAGTACTCCAGGGGAAAAGTTGTTGAGCTCTGACTGGAGGTGCCGGTACTGCGTCTGGAGGTGCCAGTATTGCGTACCGGGCAGTACCATCACAAAAAAGCACTGGTTATAGGTCAGTTATTCGCTATGTCCACTGAGAGCAAGAATCAGCTGAGTTTGCAGCAAGGAAGAGTAAGGTTAGATCTCAGGAAAACCTTTCTAACTTAAGGCCAGTTAAGCCCTAGACCAGATTACCTAGGGGCACAGTGAAATTGCTATTATAGAAGGTTTAAGAACAGGTGCAAGGAACACCTACCTGTCAGGGATGGCCTGAGCTCATGTCAGCCTACACAGCCCAATACTGGTACCCTGCCCCCCCCCCCCCAGGAAGGGGGTGTGAAGCTGTGAGAAAGGGGTTGCCAATTTCCCTGGCTGCTTTCTGCCACCTGGTGAGTGGGTGCTGGGCACTGGTGACCCAAATGTCATGGTGCCCTACACGGTTGCATGTGTTGCATGTAGGTACGCATGGCCCTGCCTCTTGAGATCCCTTCCAGCCCTCCATTGCTACAATTTCTGTGTTTTATGTCTCCCTTCATGGCACAGTCTTCCGGAGCTCCTTTTTATTATAATTAAGTATTTATTTTACAATTTACAGACTTGAAGGTCTCCTTTTAGGTAAGACCTTCCCCAAGGGAACACAGCCAAGATAGTCACCTCAGCTCAAGCTGTAGAGGCTTCTATACTGAGGTCCCAGGTTCAATGCTGCCTGGTAGTGGTTGCATAAGCCCACTAGAAATGTTGACTTTCTTTTTGTGGGAAGAGAGGCATGGGGTGTATGTGAAAAAAATAGGAGTATGATTGGGGGAGGTCTAGGTTGGATATTAGGAAAAACAATTTCCCTAGGAGGGTGGTGAAGCACTGGAATGGGTTCCCTAGGGAAGGGGTGGAATCTCCATCCCTAGAGGTGTTTAAATCTCAGCTGGACAAAGCGCTGGCTGGGATGATTGAGTTGGGGTTGGTCTGCTTTCGGCAGGGGGTTGGACTCAATGACTCCTGAGGTCTCTTCCAACCCTATGATTCTACCCATGTCTCATGGGGCCCCATTGCTATAGTATCTGAGACCTTCCCAACTGTTCATGGATTTATCCCATGAGACGGGGCGGTGCCATTCTTCCCACCTCACAGACGGGGAGCTGAGGTACAGAGAGGTCAGGCCCTGCTTCAGCAAAGCATGACTGGAACGGCATTGAACCCGTGTCAAAAGTGAAGCATGCGCTTGCGTGCCTTGCTGAACTGAGGCGTGAGGGGCTTGTGGTGTCTGTGCCAAGTTCTGTGAGCAGGCCCCACCTCTTCCTCACGGCTTCACTTTGCTTTCTATTAGCAAAGTCTTGACCACTGTGCCTAGGCCTTGCCCCGGGCCTGTGATACATGGGCTTATGTTTCAGGCCCTCATCTCATTACGGGACTTGTTCAAGCTCACACAAGACTTGTACTCTGACTCTTTTCCTCATGGTTAGACCTATCGAGCTGGGCAGCTTCTCTTTTTACAATAAAAATGGCTTAGAAAAAGTTGTCAGTCAATCCCTAGGGGAATTGAGGGGAGCTAGCTCTCTAACGGCCCAGTGTGCCTTAGAAAATCTGGCCCTTAGCTCTTACACAGCGCTTGCCGTCAATAGAAGGCTAACTTCAGACTAAGCGACAATGTACCATTTCGGAGTTATGCTGTGTCCACACTACGAGCCTCTTCTGCAAGAGGAAATGCACGTGGAGCGCTCATTTGCATATGTCGCACTCCCATTTGCATTTCCTCCTCGGATCCCTTTTGCGCAAGCGGTTTTTGTGCAAAAAAGTGCCGTGTAGGTGGCTCCTTTTTGCGCAAAAAGCCAAATATAAAGCATTTTTTTTGCGCAAAGACCTCTTACGCAAAAGGGATCTGAGGAGGAAATGCAAATGAGAGCACAACATATGCATATGAGCACTCCATTTGCATTTCCTCTTGTGGAACAGGCTCATAGTGTAGACATAGCGTTAGAGACGGGAACTTTGAGTCTGGGTTTGTGGGTTCTGTAGCTGGCGTTGCAAGTGGTGGCATGTTGAGCCTCTCCTTCTACATCTGTAAAATGGGTATACTATACCTCTTAATTGCACCAAAGGGAGGAGGGGGTTGTGTGTCTACATCTGTGAATGCCTTGAAGGACTTTGAGATCCCCAGATAGATGGGCCACAGAGAACAGCCAAGTGTTAGTAATAAGACTGTAATGATTAAAAGGGCTCAGAAGAAGGCAAGAGAAAAGGGCTGGAAATCCTGACTCCAAGCAACTTGGCATGTAATCTCGTATTGGGGAGGAGGGGGAAACGCCAAACCTAAAAGAGATACATCTGCTGCATAAGGTAAAGCTGATTTTGTGCAGCTGTAACTGACGCAGCCTTTGCTTCATACCAGCTAAAGCTTGAGGGATTCCTTTCCTTTCGCATGCTGCTCAGGAAGCAATCCCTCAAGAGACTTAAAACAACACCTGCCTCCAGTAACACATGCTGCCCTGCTACACGCCTGCTCACATGACTATAGGGAAAGCTGCGATCTCCTTCCCTGTAGCTGCAATATCATTGTACACCTGATTCAGAGTCCATAGTGTGCAGACGGGTGTGGGGAGATTGAGAAGAGAGATTCCCTACAATCTAGAGCAATTCATTTTAGCCAGAAGAACAGTGAGAGGAAATATGACAGAGGTAGGTAAAATAATGAAAGGGATGGACAAAAGTCATTGAGGGGTTCCGGTGTACCCCAGGCCATCAAAGAAGAACAGTTTAAAGGCAACCTCTTTCCACACTGTCTCAGAGAGGTAGCCCTGTTAGTCTCTACGGTGCCACAGGACTCCTCGCTGGTTTTAAAGTTACAGACTAACACAAATATAGAGAATCGTGAGCTCTCGTGGGTAAAACCCACTTCCTCAGATGAATTGGAGTGGAAATAACAGAAAACAAGATATATAAACAGCAGAAGTACCTGTCAATTGTAAGACCCATGTTAAAGAGACTAATTAAGTAGGCTGGATTTGTCCCATTCATTGCTTTTGATGTGGAAAGGCAGCTGTTAGAGGCAGGAGACATTGGCTCTTTTCACACAGTTAACCCCATGGTTCTGTGCTTCAGTGGATCACAGACAAGTAGGGCTGAAAGGGACTTTCAAAAGTCATCAAGTCCAGCCCCCCACCCTCTAGCAGGAGCATATAAACCTAAACCCTCCCGAGCAGGTGTTTGTTCTTATAAACCTGCAGGATTTCACAATGCCCCTTGGAAGTTTATTCTACAGCCACATCCCCCCTGACTAAATTGCCCTCGTTAGCACTGGTCCTTCACTTGATAAGGTAACTCCCTGCTTTTCATGTACTCCCCTATTTTTGCTGCATCTGTCATTTCCACACCATGCATCTGACGAAGTGGGATTTTGCACAGGAAACCTTATGTCCAAATACATCAGTGAGCCTTTAAGGTGCCAGAGGACTCATTGTTCATGTTGGTACCCAATATGACTCCCATTTTATGGGTGTGGAAGTGGAGCTGGCGAGACTAGCGTGAAGTCAATGCTAGAGTTAGAAACAGAAACCTAATCTCCAAATGCCACCCCTGCCCCTCCTGTCATCACTAGACAAAGTTCCTAGCTTGTCAGTGTCTGATTGCCTAAGTAGATGCAAGACTTGCATTTAATACCTTCCTCTGAAGCACTGAGGGCTAGATGGACTATTAATCTCCTACAGGTTGGACCTCCCTGGTCCAGCACCCTGGGGACCTGACCAGTCCCGGGTGAGGGATTTTGCCCGACCAGGGGAGGTTATATCTGGCCCACCCAGCCCTGGACCGGCCACTGGCTCCTGCCCCCCACCATGAGCCCTGCTGCACTGCCAGTTCCCCCCACTCCCTTCCCTGCTAAGCCAGGTAGCTCCTAGCATGCTGAGCTCCCAACTACACCATGCAGCCCCACGGGGGTGCATTGAGCCCACAGCTCTGCTGCCATGTGCCAGGCTCCCAGCCCCGCCAGGCAGCCCAGCTGCAGGGAGCCCAGCCACCAGCCCACCACTGGGTCTCCGTGGTCTTGGAACATCCGTGGTCCATCTGGACCACAGATATTGCCAGACCAGAGTGTCTTGGTTTACAGAGGTTCAACCTGCATGAGAATCCTTAATCCACATGTAAGCCGGCCCTAGGATTTCCTGTGCAGCGGGTATTCTTCTGTATCCTTCTGAAATAAGGTGTTGGGTGTGAAATCTACACGCCCATTCTACAGCGCAAGGAAGATGGTCTTTCACTAGAGATCAAGCCACACTGCATGAGAAGCTTAGGAAAGCCTTTAAAGCGCTCACCTGAGACAGAGGCCTGCCTGTGAGCCATGGCCTTTGAGGCTGTCTTCTCTGCTTATTCGTTAATTACAATATATTGGCTTGCATGTGAAGGGAGACACTTCACCCGCCCCCTGGAATGTAGCCGCCTCTGAGCAGAAGGAAGACGACAGAGATCGACCGCAGCAGCTGTTTAACAGCCACGTGGAACGGCACGAAGAAAACCGTCATTCAAGAAAGTGCATTAGGGCCTTTCAGAGAGAGGGCTCTGTCTGGTGGTGAAAGCCCCGAACTGGTACTCAGCAGGGTTGTATTGCTGGCCCTGCAACTGATTTGCTGTCTGAGCGTGAGCAGGTCCCTTAGCTTTTCTGTGCCCTACTCGTGTCATCAGCAAATTAGGAATAACGAGACCGCAGGGAGTGGGGAGGCTTAATTCATTAAGGTTTAGAAAGATCCTCCCATGCGATGGGCTAGCCAAGGGTAAAGGATTGTTATTGCTTCATAGTTTATATAGAATCTGTAGACATTGAGCCCAAAAGGAGACCACTAAGTTCACCTACTCTGTAGAATAGTAATAGAGAGGTAGCTGTGTTAGTCTGATCTTGCTGAAACGAAAGAAAGGACTATGTAGCACTTTAAAGACTAACAAGATGATTTATTAGGTGATGAGCTTTCGTGGGCCAGACCCACTTCCTCAGATCAAATTCTGGAAGAGAATTGGCACAACCATATATACCAAAAGAATACAATGAAAAAAAGTGAACACATTATAAAACTGACAAATCAGATTTAGAACAGAAGGGGGGTGAGGGGGAGGGCTAGTATCTATGAGATAATGATACTAGGGGTGATAATTGGGGAAGCTATCTTTGTAATGGGTAAGGTAATTAGCATCTTTGTTAAGGCCCATTTGTAAAGTGTCAAATTGTCATTCATGCTTAAATTTGACACTTTACGAATGGGCCTTAACAAAGATGCTAATTACCTTACCCATTACAAAGATAGCTTCCCCAGTTATCACCCCAAATATCATTATCTCATAGATACTAGTCCTCCCCCTCACCCCCCTTCTGTTCTAAATCTGATTTGTCAGTTTTATAATGTGTTCACTTTTTTCATTGTATTCCTTTGGTATATATGGTCGTGCCAATTCTCTTCCAGAATTTGATCTGAGGAAGTGGGTCTGGCCCACAAAAGCTCATCATCTAATAAACCATCTTGTTAGTCTTTAAAGTGCTGAATAGTCCTGTCTTTTGTTTCACCTACTCTGACCTCCTTCCTAGCTCATGCCGTGGGAGAAAACGTCAGGGCCAGCCCACAATATTTTGGCACCTGAGGCGGGGAGCTCAAATGATGCCCCCATACCCCCTCGCTTGGGCCAAAACTTTGAAAGGTCTCAATTCTGCCTCCTTCCTGTTCTTCTTCTCCTCTCATAGGACTGCTCTGCTACCTACATACGCACCAGCACCAGACACAATTTTCTACACTCTGGGTCCTAATGGCACCCCCCCACACACACAGTTCGCCTCATGGTAGGGCCAGCCTTGGAAAACGTATGGAGTTATCGTGGATAGTTCTCTGAAAATGTCCATGCAATATGTAGTGGCAGTCAAAAAAGCAAATAGGATGCTATGAATTATTAAAAAGGGATAGAAAATAAGACCCAGAATATCTTACTGCCCCTGTATAAAACTATAATATGCCCACATCTTGAATACTGCGTACAGATGTGGTCTCCTCATTTGGCATTAGAAAAGGTTCAGAGAAGAGCAACTAAAATGATTAGGGGTTTGGAATGGGTCCCATATGAGGAGAGGCTAAAGAGACTGGGACTTTTCAGTTTAGAAAAGAGGAGACTGGGAGGGGATATGATAGAGGTATATAAAATCATGAGTGATGTGGAGAGGGTGAATAAAGAAAAGTTATTTACTTGTTCCCATAATATAAGAACTAGAGGACACCAAATGAAATCAATGGGTAGCAGGTTTAAAACGAATAAAAGAAAGTTCTTCTTCACACAGCACACAGTCAACCTGTGGAACTCCTTGCCAGAGGAGACTGTGAAGGCTAGGACTATAACAGAGTTTAAAGAGAAGCTAGATAATTTCATGGAGGTTAGGTCCATAAAAGGCTATTAGCCAGGGAGTAAGGAATGGTGTCCCTGGCCTCTGTTTTTCAAAGGCTGGAGAAGTATGTCAGGAGACAAATCGCTTGATCATTGTCTTCGGTCCACCCCCTCTGAGGCACCTGGCGCTGGCCACTGTTGACAGACAGGATACTGGGCTAGATGGACCTTTGGTCTGATCAGTATGGCTGTTCTTATGTCTTATTCTTTAGCCAAAGGATGTTTGTGCTGCCGGATATTTAATAGGAAGGAGCCCCTCTGCCTTTGGATGGTGACTGGGATCTGCACGTTCCTATCCAAGGGGGTGTGCGGCTTTCCGTCTGCGTCCCTTCACAGGGTGTGACGGCAGGGCAGACCAGGGAAATGCATTCCTGCCAGGCATTCAGCGCAGGGGCTCTATGGCAAAGCACAGCCATGTGAACTGCAAGGCAAGCAATCCTCGCCGCCTCCTTATCCGTGCTGCAGATGGTGCCCAGCCCTAAGCCTCTTTTGCACTCCTCTTAATCCAGTTTGCAGTGGCCACGCGGGAGAGAGTAGCCCACTTTTTCTGCGTCTGCAGGGAAGCTGTTCCTGGGGGCGAGAGGAGAAGGCTGCATGAGGGAAGAGATGTAGCGATTTCATCCCCTTTCCTTGCTCTTTGGACAGCCAACGCTTGACTGGACGTGCTTCCTCATTCACTTACGTAAACGGAAATGCAGAGAGGGAAAGACCTGTGTCTTGACCTTGGATTTTCTATGTGAAGGCTCCGGGCGGGGAGACAGACACAGCTCTGGATTATTGGTCGCACCAAAGCAATGTCTCTGGATTGCTTTCAGTGGGGTAAGTTGAGGAATATGGATATTTTTATTCTTCGGGGATATGCCTCTCCGACTGGAGAGCACCCAAAGTAAGGCTGAGTATGGGAAATGGAGCCAACAGGGAAGACACATTAGAAAGGCAGCAACGTAGGAAGCCAGAATGGAGGCAGACTCATTGATGGTCTCAGTCATGTTTTTCAGTAGAAAAGGACTTGGGGGATTGCTGTGGATGAGAAGCTGGATAGGAGTCAGTAGGGTGCCCTTGTCGCCAAGAAGGCTAATGGCAGATTGGGGTGCATTAGGAGGAGCATTGCCAGCAGATCTAGAGAAGTGATTATTCCCCTTTATTTGGCATTAGTGAGGCCACATCTGGAATACTGTGTCCAGTTCTGGGCCCCCTGTTACAGAAAAGATATGAATGCATTGGAGAAAGTCCAGCAGAAGGCAACAAAAATGATTCAGGGGCTGGAACACATGACTTACGAGAGGCTGAGAGATTTTAGCTTATTTAGTCTACAGAAGAGAAGAGTGAGGGGGGATTGGATAGCAGCCTTCAACTACCTGAAGGGGGGTTCCAAAGAGGATGGAGAGAAGCAGTTCTCAGTGATGGCAGGTGGCAGAACAAGGAGCAATGGTCTCAAGTTGCAGTGGGGGAGGTCTAGGTGGGATCTTAGGAAACATTATTTCCCTGGAAGGGTGGGGAAGCACTGGGATGGGTTCCTTAGGGCAGGGGTGGAATCTCCATCCCTGGAGGTGTTTAAGTCCTGGCTTGACAAAGCCCTGGCTGGGATGATTGAGTTGGGGTTGGTCCTGCTTTGGGCAGGGCCTGGACTCGATGACTCCTGAGGTCTCTTCCAACCCTAGATTCTGTGATAGGCATTCTAAGGAAGGACAATCACTTGCTGTAGTAAAAGTGGGGCAAAGATGGGGTTGCATGGGGCAAGCGTGCACTTGCTTTTACAGTGAGGTGTCTGAGGGAGGGCACCTGAGACATGATAGCTTGGGCCGGAAGTATTCCCAATGAGTGTATTTTGAGCTGGTTAGGGTGTTCTAGCTGGAAGATTTCCAAAGGCTTGATCCAAAGACCATGGACATCAATGCGGTGCCAGAGGACTCCTCCTCATCTCTCCATTGAAATCCACGTTCTTTGGGCAGGTGAGGCCTTTCAGAAGCAAATGGTTTTCCTGTTCACCAGCTGCTGAATCGAACTTTCCTGATCTAAGCTGTCACGGCTGGTTGAAATCACATGTGATATTCAGGAGCGGTGGCCGATTAAGAACAGATCAACCAGATAAGCTGATACGGGCTCCCAGGAACAGAAGGGGGGGCCCCCCTGTGATCCCATCTGGACCCATCTGCCTTTAAAGCATTCCTCACCTTGGTTAGATTGGCTGATCTTGGCATTTCTGCCCATGGCCGTGTATCCTATTCACCAGTACCCCTTACATTGTCTACAAACACTGATGGGAAAGACTTCAGAACCTTCTTCATTACCAGTCCGAAGCCCCATCCCCTCCTCTACCTGGAAGCAAAGTCTGTACGTTTTTGGCCTATCCAACAATGTCATTCATTCGTTCCTGCGCCTGCATAGCTTATTGTGGAGAATGAATGAATGATTTGTACTGAACACAGATTTGTAGAATAATAGAAGGTAAATCCAGAAGGGACCATTAGATGATCTAGTTAGATGATCTTGTATATCCCAGGTCGTTACATTTTCCCCATCACGCCTGTAGTGCAGTTACAGTATTTACACTGTTTAAAAGGAAATGTATGATGCTTAAACTGTAGGCCACTAAGGGCTCAGATCTGTTTGCGGTGAGAAATGTAAAGCTGCAAGAAGACTTACTGGACTAGATTTTCAAATCTGGCCGCCTGATAAGGGGTCTGTCTACTGTCTCTTAGGTCAGCAGGTGAAGCATGAGCCTTAAAGTGAGCCCCAAGCCCATGTCCATTCATCTCTCTGCATTTGTAAAACAGCTCCAAGTGGTTCTGATCCTGCAGGGAGAACCTTTGCACCCACGTGGTCCTGTGTGTAGGATGGGCTCCTATGGCTGAATCTGCCTTTTTAGATTTTTAACGGTGACCATTCTTGGCCCCTTGTTAATTATTATTATAGCAGAACCTCAGCAGAGTTACCAACTGACCCGTCAATGATACACCTCATTGGAAGTACATAATCAGGAGGTAGACAGACACCCCTTTCCCCCAAAAGTAAATGCAATACAGTACTATGTTAAATGTAAACTACTAAATACAAAGATGTGGAGAAATTTGAGAGAGTCCAGAGAAGAGCAACACAAATGATTAAAGGCCTAGAGAACATGAGCTATGAGGGAAGACTGAAAGAACTGGGCTTGTTTAGTTTGGAAAGAAGAAGACTGAGAGGGGACATGATAACGGTTTTCAAGTACCTAAAAGGGTGTTATAAGGAGGAGGGAGAATAATTGTTCTCCTTGGTCTCTGATGATAGGACAAGTAGCAATGGGCTTAAATTGCAGCAAGGGAGGTTTAGGTTGGACATTAGGAAAGCTTCCAAACTGTCAGGGTGGTTACACACTGGAATAAATTGCCTAGGGAGGTTGTGGAATCTCCATCACTGGAGATATTTAAGGGCAGGTTAGACAGACACCTGTCAGGGATTGTCTAGTTGGTGCTTGGTCCTGCCATGAGGGCAGGGGACTAGACTCAATGACCTCTCAAGGTCCCTTCCAGTTCTAGGATTCTATACTAAAAATATAAAGAGTTGCAAAAAAAAATTTGACAGAGTAAGGGAACTGTTTCTATGCTTGTTTCATTTAAATTAAGGTGGTTAAAAGCTGCATTTTGCTTTTGCACAGCTGCATCAAGTCACAGTTCGGTGGTGAACTTTTGAAAGAGCAGCCTTAACATTTTGTTTAGAGCCACAAATTTTTCGGAGTTACTAACAACCTCCATTCCTGAGGTGTCTGTACCTCTGAGGCTCTTCTGTACTCATGTGCTATTAGTATTCATCATTGTCATCATCGTGATTCTTTCCATAGTACCCAAAATGCATTAGGAGCTTTTCAGAGCAAATAAAAAGTCATGAGATGGGCTTATACCCACCTCCTGTTTTCCCTCGTTGTATCAGGCCTCCTTTTGATCCATTTTATCTACAGGAACGCTTATGGGAATATCCCTTTCTTTTTTAAAAATTATGCTTTTATTCTGTTGTGAAGAGCCCTGAGATGCTTGGCCAAGTTGATGCACTTTTAAAATGCCATTAGGAGTAGTGTTTGTGCCTACCAAATGTTTGAACACTAATGCATGACCCACTGCCCACACCCATTTGAAAACGGGAAAACTGCCTGTGTAAATCAGCAGTTCTAGGCGGGTCTGTTCCGAGTGCACAAACTTATGTTCACTTATGTGGGTATTTTTGAGAAGCTGGGTCCGTTGATTCATTGCCTCCATCCCCCTATTAATGCAAAACTGTGTCCTCCATTTTCACATCCAATCTACTTTTATTGGACCCAAAGGACGAGAACTCATCCATTTCATTTGGGTGGATTATTCCATTTGAAGTAGCCTCGGTTTCCTTCCACTTCTATTTATACTCTTTGTATCCCTCTGAACAATTCCTCTCCATGCTCGGGATGAATTGCCAAACCCAACCGTCCTAGAATTTAGAGATGGAAAAGAACCGGGGTAAAAACTTTCTCATTGAAGTCCATAACAAAACCCCCACTGCATTCAATAGTAGTTCATCCCTGTGTTGTTGGCTTATCTAGCCGGTCAACTTGCTGCCCATACATGGTTGTTCCCTATTGTACATTTAGCAGTTTTCTATCCATTCTAAGTTTTCAGATGTGCCAAGTGATGGATCTTCCACTTCTTCCCTTCAGGTACTGTTGGCACTGTTTAACGCTTGCAGACTATTTTAGTTTCTCTAAGCACTGCTTGGCCACGTAATGTATGTATATATAGATCCTTTAATCGCTCTCATACTTGCTACCTCTTAATCTCAACTTTGTCTCTCAAAGACTTTCTGGCTTGCGTGCTTGGCAGGAGAGGTGACGCAAGTGCATAGATAGAGCACAGTAAATAATTCATTCTTTCCCCCAGAAAAAATACATTTGAAACCACGCGTGCACCTAGAAAAGTGACCGTTCTTTTTGTGAGGTGATGCTGCTTAAGTGAAGAAGCTACTAGATTGGGGTTTGGGAGATGGGCTTTTTATTTCCAGCTCTGCCACTGGCTTTCTGTGTGGCCTTGGGCAAATCACTTCACCCTCTGTGTCCCTCTCCTCCTGTCTATTTCGACTGCAAACTTGGTGGGGTCAGGACTATCGCTCGCTATGGCAAACACAGCATCCAGCACAATGGGCTGCTGTCTCAGCTGGAAGCCCTAAGCAATACTGTAATACATATAGGTAAGTAACCACAGCTATGTAAAAGGGCATCTCCTTGCTCAACAGCGCCACTATGCAACTATGTATTTTTGCCTTATGTATCAGCAAATAAATTGTCAGCTAATTTCCAGGGGCAGAATCTCCACTAGGGTGTTAAGTAAAGTGGCAGAAAGACCATAACTTCAGATCCCAGAGAAGGGATGTTAAATATAGTTTAATCAACTAATCGACTAGTCGATGGATTTTTCCATCGACTCGTCAATAAGCAGGGAACTGGTCCTGGGAGCTAACCCTGCTGCAGCTCTGCCTTTTAAATGTATTAAGAGCCGGCAGGCAGAGTTGCAGCGTCTGAGACTGGGCGCGAGTTGGGAATCAGCAGATTCCCAGCTCGCGGCCAGTCCCCGCTATTCCCCTGCCCCCTGAGGAAACGGTGCTGGGGGAACCAGCTTTTAAGTCAGGTCCCCACAGCATCGGATCCTGCTCCTCCCCTCCCCTCCCCACTGTCTGTGCTAGAGGCAGCAAGCGGGGGAGGGGGGCGAAGTGACTAGTTGGGGAACTAGTTGACTATCCGATAAGCTTTTGCTTATCGGATAGTCAACTAGTCACTTACATCCCTATCCCAAGCTAAGGGCTTGTCTCCACTAAAAGGAAGATCACCGCTGCTGTGATCAATCTTCTAGAGTTCGATTTAGTGAGCCTAGTTAGGGCTGGCTAAATCGAACTCTGAGGGCTCCCATGTGGCATCCATTACGCTTGCTTTAGCGAAGAGTAAGGGAAGCCAACAGGCGTGTTTAATGTAGACCTGGCCTAATTAATGAGGTTCAGGCAGCAAGACAAAATAAGAAAAACTTGATCTAGAAGCTTTTGAAAGAATGAATACCTAATTTTACAGTCACTTTTTGAAACTCTTGTTGCACATTAACATTGCAAAATATCAAGAATATAACAGCAGCTCTTAGAGCTGAATCAATACTTTGTAACAAATGAGTTAGTCAGTGAAGTTCCCTTTTCCCTGTCTTCGTGGAACCTTCTCTAACCCATCACAATGGTCTGGAATTTGTTATTTGCAGTGCCGGGATTAAAGTCCTCCTGTGCTGGTGAGTTGTGATAGGTCATAGAAGTCACATGATGGCGTTCCTGCTTCCCACGACCATGAACATAAACACGTAGAAAAGATTTTGACATAAAATCCCGTGGGAAATGAATTCGGATTTGCTTCCGGTGAGTACCTGAGCAGTCTTGAAACTCGCTCTGCACCGATCCACGTGAGCAAAACGACGCGCATTCCTGCAGAGTGAACACACAAAGTGTGCAAATGTGGCTTTGAACCAATTTGTTTAAAAAACATGAACAAATGTTCCTCGAGACTTGTGCTGCATTCTATTCTGCATGGATCGCTGGTGCATTCCCGTCCTACCCTCAGAGATGCTATCTTATTTTAAGCCTCCTCAATGGCACCCAAAGCCTCTTAATAACTAATCTCAATTCTTTTCACATCTGTCTCTGAAGTGGACACATGAATTCAGGTCAGGATCAGGCTTAGGCAAGGAATTGGGGATCCCTGACAGCCTATTTTGGGAGGATTGTGTGGCCAAAGGAGACGGGGAGCAGGACTCTGCCCAAAATGGCATTACCTGTTTTGGAGTCACTGATAATCGGAAGAAAACTATCTAGACCAGTGTTTCTTAAACTGTGTTCCGGGGTACACCAGTGTGCCGTGGAGAACAACAGAGTTAAAAATGGCTGCTCTTAAAGGGGCAGGCGACCTTTATTTTTGCTCACTAACTTCCCCTCCACTATTTTTGGTTTTTTGCTCAACGAAAAATCCTTGGTATTCCTCATAAAAAATGTTATTGTTTGGTGTTCCTCAGTCTTAAAAAGTTTAAGAAATATGGATCTAGAATGTGTACGGATCAATGTCCTAACTAGGGATGTAAAATCCAGTTTAATCACTCGGCCGGTTAAACGTTACATTTAACGGCTTAACCAGTTAAGCAGTATCCCTCAGGTGGGGGCCGCTCAGCTGGGCTGCTGGCCTCGAGGGGCTGCTGGCGGCCGACCCTGCCCGCAGCACGAGTTGCCAGATTCCACTGCTTCCATCCACGTTGTTTGTTTGCTAGCCGTATTACTGAAGTCACACGCACATCAATTGAGTGCATGTGAATTGAGGTGCATGCTGATTGGATACAATACGGGCTGTGAGAAGCAAAATGTGGCTGGGGATGGCCAGAGCCACAGCTCAGGATGAATCTGTGGAAAGCAAGTAAGGTTTAGGACATCATGTTCTCTGCCCCTATCGCCAGTTCAGGCAGGAGCTCTAAGGCTTAGATGGGATTTTGTTGGAAGACACTGTCATGGTGATTCTTAAAAATATAGAAGCATAGAACTGGAAGGAACTTCAAATCCAGCCTCCTGCACTCTTAAAAATCTCCAATGATTGAGATTGCAGAACCTCAATGGGCAATTTATTTCAGTGCTTAACCACCCTGACAGGAATTGTTTTTTCTTAATATGCAACCTAAGCCTCCCTTGCTACAATTTAAGCCCATTGCTTCTTATCCTGTCCTCAGCTCTAGGAGAACAATTTTTTTCCCTCCTCCTTGTAATACCCTTTTAGACACTTGAAAACTGCTATCATGTCCCCTCTGTCTTCTCTTTTTTTAAACTAAATTGCCATTCTTTCAGTCTTCCCTCATAGCTCATGTTTCCTAGATCTTTAATCATTTTTGTTGCTCTTCTCTGGACCTTTTTCCTTAAAAAAGGAAACATGAAGGCCATATAGGGATTGACAAGCCTACAGGAAAGGCTAGAGATGTTTTATACGGGCCTCAAAATGCAGCTCTCAAGATTTGTTGTGTATGCTTTAAACACAGGCTCGGTTGCTCAAAAGAGCCCATGCTGGTGTTGGCACAGAGAAAGCAGGCATAGATCTACTTAGTGGAAAGATTAATTTACTGGAGAAAAGATACTCATTCTAGACCATTTTTACTTTCCTGAGAGCTTCCCTGGCAGATACCACAGCTAAACAGCTGATTATGCATGACAAATCTATCTGTGCTACATGTTACAGCTGACATAGCAGTGTCTGACAATGAGCCACAATTTAGTGGACATTGAATCACAGAATCCTAGAACTAGAAGGGACCTTGAGAGGTCATCAAATCCAGTCCCCTGTCCTCACGGCAGGACCAAGCTCATCCTTGACAGATGTCTATCTAACCTGCTCGTAAATATCTCCAGTGATGGAGATTCCACAACTCCCCAGGCAATTTATTCCAGTGTTTCACCACCCTGACAGGCGGGAAGTTTTTCCTAATGTCCAACCTAAACCTCCCTAGCTGCAGTTTAAGCCCATTGCTTCTTGTCCTGTCCTCAGAGGCCAAGGAGAACAATTTGTCTCCCTCCTCCTTATAACACCCTTTTAGATACTTGAAAACCGCTATCATGTCCCCTCTCGGTCTTCCCTTTTCTAAACTAAACAAACCCAACTCTTTCAGGCTTCCCTCACAGGTCATGTTTTCTAGACCTTTCATCATTTTTGTTCAGAAGCTTCAGGGGGTAGCCAAGTTAGTCTGTACAGAAAAAAACAACAAATGGTCTTTTTTTCCCCTTTTTTTCCTTCCCCCCCTCTTCTCTCCTATTTATTTTGGGTCTGCACATCCTAAACTCAAAACTCCGGTCATCTGAAGAACTGGGCTGTGCCCACGAAAGCTCATGATACCATCTACATGTTTTATTAGTCTATAAAGTGCTACCAGACCATTTGTTGTTGTTATCATTTTTTTTGTTGTTCTCTGGACCGTCTCCAATTTCTCCACATCTTTCTTGAAATCATTGCAAAAGCCCATGTGGTGTTACATAGAGGCTGTTGGATTTGCATCACTGAATACAGAGGATCTCTGTCAAGCACCCAGATCCCAGAACGATCAGTGAACATCGCACCAGTTATCAAAAAACCAAAGGAGAACATGGTAATTACTAGCCTACTACATGGTCTGTTATATAGTCTACTTTGTAAAATAATGGAACGCATATCAAGAGAAAAAGTTCACTGAATGGAAAGGGATTGGAATTATGAGCACTAAGCAACATTAGCAGCTTAATAGGCAGGACCTCTTTCCAGAGAAACTTGCTCCCTTCTTAGGTGTATTGAATTAAAAGTTCCACAAATGAGGGGAGCACAAAAGATGTGCTATTTGGACTTTAAAGCAGTTGTACTGTGCCTTGTGAAATCTGGATTGAAAAACTAATGCAAAATGTCTGGGTAGGAATGCTGTTGGGTGGATTCAAACCAGTCCAAAAGGCCAGGAACAAAGGGAATGCCCCTTGAAAAACAGTGCAGGAAGCTAGAGATGGCCGTGTGCTGCAAAGTTCAGATGCAGATTTGGATCCAAACATCTTCAGAGTCCAGGTCGGGGGTGGGCAATCTGCAGCTCATAGGCTGCACATGGCTCATCAGGGTAAGTCACTGGCAGGCTGTTAGACAGGCTGTTAACCTTGCGCCCGCAGGTACAGCTGCCTGCCGCTCCCATTGGCCACAGTTCGCCATTCCCAGCCAATGAGGACTGCGGGAAGAAGCAGCTGCTGCCAGAAGCTCAGCTCACAAGGCCAAGAGCGCAAAAGTTACAGTACGGTAGTGCCACCATTACCTCTGTGCTGCTGCTGGGAAGGGGCAGGACATTGCCTTCAGAGCTAGGCACCTGGCCATCTGCTGTCTGGCCACCCAGTTGTGAAGGTAGCACAGAAGTAAGAGTGGCCATACTGTAATTCTCCACACCCCCAAATAATCTTGTGATCTCCCTGCAAATCCCATATGGAGAGAGATTAAAAAGACTTGGACTTTTCATCTTAGAAAAGAGGAGGCTAAGGGTGGGATATGACAGAGGTCTATAAAATCATGACTGCTGTGGAGAAAGTGAATAAGGAAAAGTTATTGATGTTCCCATAACATAAGAACTAGGGGTCACCAAATGAAATTAGCAGGTTCAAAACAAGCAAAAGGAAGCTTTTCTTCATGCAGCGCACAGTCAACCTGTGGAACTCCTTGCCAGAGGATGTTGTGAAGATTAGGCCTTTAATAGGGTTCAAAAAAGAGCGAGATAGATTCATGGAGGTTAGGTCCATCAACGGCTATTAGCCAGGCTTGGTAGGAATGGTGTCCCTAGCCTCTGTTTGTCTGGAAATGGATGGCAGGAGAGGGATCACGTGATGATTACCTGTTGTGTTCACTCCCTCTGGGGCACCTGGCATTGGCCACTATAGGAAAATAGGATACTGGACTAGCTGGACCTTTGGTCTGACCCAGTCTGGCTGTTCTTATGTTCTTAGGCCAAGCCCCACAATTTGAGAAATGCTGGTTTCCCCCATGGAATATGTGTAAGACCAGATTTCACGGTCTGTGCCATATTTTTCATGACCATGACTTCAGCAGGGCCTTACTAAATAGCCACCGAGGGACCTTTCTGCCATGAACTTACCTAATTCTTTTCTGAATCCTGTTACAGTCTTGGCCTTCACAACCGCCCCTGCCGGCGAGTTCCACGGGCTGGCTGTGCGCGGTGCGAATATGGGCTGCCTTCTCTTGCTCTAAACCCGCTGCCTGCTCATTTCATCGGCTGACCCCTGGATCCTTGCCGGGCTTCGCATCTGAGGCGGTGAGTGGCGAATTGGCTCCTAGCCACAGGGGGCAGAGCTAAGCTGGAATAAGCAGATTGAAGGATCTTACTTTGGTGGGGGGGGAAGGCAGAGGAGACCGGTGTCTCCAGCTGGGAGAGGTCCAGGATTAGGGTGCACAGCCAGAGACACTGGGATCAGTGCAGATTCTGGCCAGGGTTGCTCGGAGAGAGGGTTTGCCAGCAGGGCAGAGAAGATGTCAGTAGCCCCGGCGGGCAGAGGAACTGTTCGGGTTTATGGGGACTTTGGTTTGGCCTTGTGCATAAGGGGTCTGAACTGGAGTTACTTGGCCGTAGGGCTGAGCCACATAACACCTGGGGGCAGGAGCTGGGGGCTGACAGAAGGTGCCCGGGCTGAGGAGAGCAGAAATCCCCTCACACTGACACAGGGGGGTGGGGCTTCCGAGGGTGAGTGAACCTCATCAACCTTCCCTCAATGACATCAAAAGCTAAGTAGGACCCACTCAGCCTCCTTAGCCCCGGCACTACAGTTGGCAGGAACTTTTTTTTTTCCTCTCCCCCTTCTTAATCTGTTATAAATTCGAGCACGTAGCACTTTCCTGTTGTTTCCACGGCAGCTCATCTGAGGAAGTGGGTTTTGCCCCCGACAGCTCGTGATACGAGCTATATTTCAGTTAGTCTCTTCGGTGCCACAGGACTGCGCGTTGTTTTTAAAGTTACAGACTAACACGGCGACTCCCTCTCAGACTCAGTTAAATAGGTGAACTGCTCGGGCAAGTCACACTCTAACGTGTAATGCCCCAGTGCCTGCCCCTTATTGATGGATTGCTACGTGCTTCTGACCGGCTGACAAGCCACCTCCTAAGGCTACGGCTACCCCCGCCTACGGTCCTTCACCGCCACAGCGAAAGAGCTCCGTGTGCAGGACTTTACGGGGTTTCTTTTCCTGCTCTGGCCCCAGGCCGCGAGGGCGGTGGTGCAGCAAATGGAGCGCTTTCAGGGCGGCATTTGAGGAGGGGATGGGAAGTCGATCTTGCCTAGGCACAGGGGCTGCGCGGCACATCAGACTGGGTGGCACACGTTGCCTTCTGGAGCCGCCGTGAGCCAAAGAAAAGGGAAGAGGAGAGGGTACTGGGGGAGCATGGGCGGTGGGTAATGTAGGCAAGGGAAGGCATTGCCTGCCCAAAACTGCCCACACTGCCCAGATGCCCAGGAGGGGTGAGGACCATGCTGTGTGGCAACCCAGCTCCCTGGCAGCTGAGGAGGGCTATGGCTGTACGGCATGGTGGCCAGGCTGGTCCGCGGCCAGGGAGTGGAGGGGCATGGCTTTGGGTCATAGGGGTGGGGCTTCAGCTTGCCTTGCACAGCTCGACCTACCCCTGCTGCCCATGTCGGGGAGAGAGAAACCAGAGAGGAAGTTGTTCCAGGGGAAGCCAGAGAAAGCGTGGGGTTCAGGGATGGTTAGCAGAGAGGGGATTTGGGTAAGGCAGAGAGGGGATGGTTAGAAGTGAGAGAGTCAGGTTTGAGCAGAGAGGGGGTGAGGGCGTTGGGGTAAGGCAGAGAGGGAGGAATTCGTGACAAGGGACTCAGGGTTGTCTCATGTCATTAGTGCCAGGTCTCTAGCCTGGGGAATGGGGAATAACAGAGTCCCTGCCATACTGCACGGTGTTCCTGCCAATATACAGCCGTCTACTGTATATTGAGAGAGTTTGTCTGTCTGTTCATTAAGTCCTCCAAAACGGTAAGAGCCAGGACCAACAATTTGGTAGACAGCTTCCTCTTATCGTAACCTAAAGCCAGGTCGGGGTTTGGTTGTGCCAGGACAATGGGATGTGCCTGGAATGGGATTACTTCTCATAAAACTAGACAGAAAAGAGACCGAATCCCCAGGCAGATGGAAGGGGCTGTGGGGCGGGCTGCCCCCGTCTATGACTGCCCCAGCCCTGAGCCTTCCCACCAGGTGACCATTAGGGAGGGCGGAGGGACTGAAGCCCCCAGCCCCTTGGGGACATTGCTGGCTGTTCCCCTTCGTCAGGGAGCGAGGGGAAAGTGCACAGTTTGCTGCATTCCTCACTCTGGCTGGGGAGCGCACGGGGCGGACGAACTGGGCACTTTGCTCTTGCTCCCTGACAGGAATAGGAAGAGGAAGCAGCCCTGGTACAAATTTCGGGCGGGGGGGGGGGAAGGAAATTGGTCCCCATGCCCAACTTCCCCACACACATACACATAGTACCCTGCCCAGAGCCCCTCTTCACCCCCAGCCCTGACTCCTACACTCCTCCAGCCCCTGCCCAGACCCCACCGTGAGGACTTGAGCAAGGCTGGGTCATTGTGCTAGTATTTTATATCTCTCTCATACCATCCTGGTGCACATAGGCCTGAGCACAAGGAAGCCAGGAGCCGTGCAAAATGGCTTGCACCAATATTCACAAAGAAGTGAACAAGTTGGGCTGAGATCATGGCTGTGCAGCACGGGGAACTTGCACAATGTTTATGGATAACTGCTGCACTTGGCAAAGGCCCCAGCTCTAACGGCGCTGCCATTAAACGCAGCAGCAGCTGTGGCCCAAAGTCAACAGTACTTCTCATGGAAGGCTTGCAAATGACTTCTTAAAAAGTGTGCACTGATTTACCACAGCGAGGGGTAACCTCGGCTAGGGAATGGGCCACGTGAGTGACCCTCCTTCATCTCCATGGGCCCGCATGATTGTCATAACCAAGACGGTCTCCTGGGATTGGGGAGTCTTGCTCATGGCACTTGCTGACCTAGAATTTGTGGGGAGCGACGACTGAACCAAAGCAGAGCTTTGATTGACTCTGAGGGCCGTGCACTCCCTCTGTGTCCACTGTTGCGTGCAGTCAGCCTGCACCTCATGTCACATGTCTTTGCTTTACATGCATGTCACTTTAGTAATACCAGTAGGAAAACCAGTAGGATGCAAACCAGCAGAATCTGGCAACCCCGTGAGTGGGCAACAGTAAACAAAATGTCTCATGGGCCACACATAGAACCACGATGGGTCACAAATTGCCCACTGTCCGTTTACAACCCATTAGAGATGGCTCTGAACCAAATGCAGTCACCTCTAGGGTGGTGCACAGTAGCTCATTAACCGTACACAATAGCCTGTATACTACAGTATAATTTAAGCTCATGATGTATTATCAAGTGTCAACACAGTGCTTTTCCAGCCTAGGGGTATGTCTAGACTACATGCCTCTCCCAATAGTCCGGCAGCAACTGGAACCTGGAAGTGCTCCAGTCAGCTGCTCTCACGGCGGGGCCTCTGTGAGCCTCATGCACGTTCCTGGCCCACACCGTTCTGCTCACAGTCCCCAGTGCTAGCAGCCGGCCGCTGAGTACAGGCAGCTGCCTTGGGACCCGGACATAAGGTTGGGGGAGAAGGGAGACTGGGTTACAGCAAGGAGGGGAGGTGTTTGGCTCTGGCGAAGGGGAGGGGAGGGAAGGGGGATTGGGTTGGGAGTATGCCCCCTTATAGTACCTCCCGGTACTCCGGCATATCTGATAATCCAGCACCACCTAGGTCCCAAAGGTGCCGGATTATCGGAAGTGTACTGTAATAAGTGAAGCATCCACACCATCAAGCTCATTATTTTGAAATAACTGGTTATTCAAAATCTGTATGCCTGCTTTCCTTGGGGGAATAACACTTCTTTCAAAATAGCTATTTTGGGAGTTATTTCAAATTTAGTTATTTCAAAATAATTTCCTAGGGTAGATATGCCATCAGCGAACACAATCTACACCATGTGACTTAACTGACAAATCACAACAAATTCATCTTAGACAAGAAATGTTGACTATTGCGAGAAAGTATCCAAATAAAATTTGTCAAATAATATTAAATGATGAAAAGACTGAAAATATTGTGACCTTGTTTATGTCGGGGTAGGAAAAGCTGGCACATTTTTACTTGTAAATTATGGTAAATCATATGGTGTACTTACAAAGCAGAGCCGGTGAAAACTTTTCAAGTGAAAAAAATGTTCAAAATCCATTTTTGTAATCTTTCTCATAAGCAGTTCAATGTTGGCAATTTTTCAATGAAAATATTGTGAAATCAAATGAAATTGATATTTTAGTTTGGTGTCATTTCAAAGGCTGCATTTTATATTGGTTTGGTGTTCAAAAAACAAAGCAAAACAAAAATTTAAAAACAAAGTGAAACAAAAAAAGTTCATTTCCAACTCTTTTTTTTTTTGGGGGGGGGGTCAGAAATCCAAAATCTTTCATGAAAATTTTTCAAATGCAATTATTTTCTTCTAAATGTTTTGCAGAAACTAAGCTGCATTTGCCAATCAGCTTTGTTGGGAAGGTTGATACTGTCCTAAAACGGTGGTTCTACGAGAAAAAATATCTATGTAAAAATGGCACCTCCAAGTTCTTACATCAGGGGTGGGGAACCTTTTTTGGGTCAGGGCCGCTGACCTACAGAAAAATCAGTCAGGGGCAGCACACAAGTGAGAAGAAAAATAAAAATCTCACTGACATGACCCCTGACTGAGGAGGAGAAAGACACTCCCCATATTCCCCTTGTACACCAGAGCCTGGGGGGGCGGGGCAAGGCTAGTAAATTTTGTGTGCTCCAGCCCTGTGATGGGGAGGTGGGGGGGGGGGGGCTGGAGCATCAGCGCAGGCTTCCCAGTGTTAGGAGGGGAGCCCTGAACCTCAGAGGCCAGATCCAGGCAAGCTGCGGGCTGCATCTGACCCCCAGGCCTTAGGTTCCCCACCCCTGCCTTACATGGGGAAGGGCCCAGCAATTCAGAAGGTCTCCGGGCTCCTGGCCGCAGCTGCTACTGTGGCAGGGGTCAAAGCCCTGGGCCCTTTAAATCACTGCTGGAGCCCTGAGCGGCAGGCTCTGGGCAGCGCTGAGGGCTGGCGGGCAGGGAGGTCCAGGCAGTGCTGATGACTGGCTGCCTCGGGCCTGTCCATTCCTCCCAAGGCCCCTTCCCTTCCGGGAGCTGGGAGCCGGCCACTCACCTTGCCCAGGGCCCAGCGAATCGGTTGGCTCTCCTGAAGATGACTCTTTAATCTAGCAGGAAAAGGTGTCACAAGATCCCCGCTCTGGAAGCTGAAGCTAGAGAAATTCGAACTGGAGAGAAGGCCTGGTGTTTCCCAGTCGTTAACCCTCCGCACACCTTCTCTGGGGAGGTGCTGGATTCTTAATTGCTTAGGGTGCCTCTACCCTGCACCGTCGGTCGACTTATGTATGGGGGGAAGGATCAAAGAAAAGAGTCTAGTGTGGACAAGGGGGATCCAGTGGATTTTGTGTACAGTAATTCCTCATTTAACATGTGCCCGCTTAACACGTTTTCACGATAGCACGATTTTTTTGGGGGGAACGTTTTTCAAATAACACGACCATCCCTGGAATAACACGAATTCCCCCAGCCGGTCTGTCACGGGCAGCTGCGTGGGGCTTCCCTCACTGGCCGCCTTTCCCCCTCTCCTCCGCCCCCACTTGCAGGCCCAGCCGGCCTGTCGCCAGCGGCTGTGCAGGGCTTCCCCCGCTTCCCTGCAAAGCGGCGGAGGGTTTGCCACTCGCCACGCCATTCCCTGGAGACCCCCCCTCGCCGGACGCCTTGCCCCCTCTCCTCCGCCCCCGCTTGCAGGCCGGCTGCTGGGTTTCCCCTTGCAACAGACACAACCCCCACCTTTTCCATTATTTTCAATGGGAAAATTGACCTTGCATAACACTTTTTCACTTAACACAATCATTTTCTGAAACATATCTATAGTGTTAAATGAGGAATTACTGTAGTTGGATTTCCAGAAAGCATTTGACCAAGTCCCTCACGAAGAGGTCTTGAGTAAAGAGAGTTGTCATGAGATAAGAGGGAAGGTCCTCTCATGGATTGATAACTGGTTAAAAGACAGGAAACAAAGGGTAGGAACAAATGGTAAAGTCTCAGAATGGAAAGAGGTAACAAGTAGTGTCCCTCAGGGGTGCACACGGGGGAACCAATCCTATTCAACATATTAAAAAATGATTTGGTGAAAGGGGTAAACAGATGCTACCAAACTGCTCAAGACAGTGAAGTCCAAAGCAGAAAACCAGGTGACAGGGCAATAAAATGGCAAATGGATTTTAATGCTGATAAATGCACAGTCATGCACATTGGAAAACATCATCCCAACTATACATACAAACCGATAGGGACTAAAATAGATATTACCACTCAAGAGAGAGATCATGCAGTCATTGGCTATGTCTAGACTACAAGCCTCTTTTGAAAGAGAGCGTCTAGACTGCAACCACTTCTTTCGAAAAAGCGATCCGCTTTTTCAAAGGAGAGCACCCAGGCAATCTGGGTGCTCTCTTTTGAAGAAGCCCTGTTTGCATTCAAGAACACCTTTTTTTGAAGGAGCACTTTCAAAAAAAGGCGTTCTTCCTCGTAAAAGGAGGTTTAACGTGGTCAAAAAAACTGCCACATTCTTTCGATTTCATTTCAAAAGAACGCAGCGGCAGTCTAGACGCAGGGGAAGCTTTTTCGAAAAAAGACCACTTTTTTCAAAAAGACCCGGTAGTCTGGACACACCCATTGTGGATAGTTCTCTGAAACCATCCACTCACTGTGCAAAGCAGTCAAAAATGCAAATAATTTAAATAATTTAAAAAGGGATAAAGAATAAGACAGAGCTTGTTTAGTTTAGGAAAGGGCGTGTTTTGTTTAGAAAAGAGAAGACTGAAAGGGGACATGATAGAAGTTTTCAAGTATCTAAAAGGGTGTTACAAGGAGGAGGGAGAAAAATTGTTCTCCTTGACCTCTGAGGATAGGACAAGAAGCAATGGGCTTAAACTGCAGCAAGGGAGGTTTAGGTTGGACATTAGGCAAAACTTCCTAACTGTCAGGGTGGTTAAACACTGGAATAAATTACCTAGGGAGGTTGTGGAATCCCCATCACTGAAGATATTTAAGAGCAGGTTAGAGAGACACCTATCAAGGATGATCTAGACAATGCTTGGTCCTGCTGTGAGGGCAGGAGAGTGGACTTGATGATCTTCCCACGTCCCTTCCAGTTCTAGTATTCTAGGATTCTATGCTTCTAAATCATGACTGGTGTGGAGAAAGTGAATAAAAAACAGTTATTTACTTATTCTCATAACACAAGAACTAGGGGTCACCAAATGAAATTCATAGGTAGGTTTAAAACAAACAACCCATGGAACTCCTTGCCAGAGGACGTTGTGAAGACCAGGATTTTAACAGAATTCAAAAAAGAACTAGATACGGTCATGGAGGATAGGTCCATCAATGTCTGTTAGCCAGGATATGTAGGAATGGTGTCCCTAGCCCAGGCGTCAGCAACTTTTCTGAAGTGCCATGCCAAGATTTAACCCTCTGCCTTGGGCTGTGCTGCTTTCCTAGGGAGAAGGGGACCTCTCCACCATGTGCCCCGTGGAGCACCTGGGTTGATGTAAACCGTTCCATGGACCACCACTTGCTAAGGGAAACTCACCATAAATTACATAATTACTTCCAAGTCATTTTGCTAATGCTGCAGCTGGGGAGAACGGTTTAATTTAAATTATTAAACAGATTAAGCATTTTAACTTTCTCATGTTAGTTTATCAAACTTCATTTTAAATAAAGTAAAATATTATGCCCAGCACAAAAGCTTTCAGTGTTTTCTTTATTTGTGGCAGGGGCGGGGAACCTTTTTTGGGTCGGGGGTCACTGACCCACAGAGAAATCAATTGGGGGCCACTCACAAGTGAGAAGCAAAAAAACTCCTCCCCAAACTCCCAACCCTCACTGATGTGGCCCCCACTGAGACACCTTACTCCTCTGAGGCTCCAGCCCAGAGTGAGGGGGAGGTGAAGGGGCAGGAAGGACTGAGGTTCAGGGCTTCCCATAGGCCAGATTTACTTTTCTGGGGTTCCAGCTTTAGTGGATTTTGAGGACCCCCTTAGGCTCATGGGTGGGAACAAAAATGAGAGGTTCAATGTGCAGGACAGGGCTGCCAGTGAATGGGATGGGAGTGCAGGATCTGGGCGGGAGGTGGGGTGCAGGACGGGGTGAGGAGGGCAGGGTCTGGAAGGGAGCTGGGTGGCAGGAGAGGGAGTGGGGTGGGGGGTACGAGAGGGAGTTTGGGGTGGGAGGGGGTTGGGGTGTAATGCAGAAAAGGTGAGGGGGTGAGAATGCGGCCAAATAGCTAGTTGGGGAGGGAGGCAAAGAAGTGGGGAGTAAAGGGAAGTGCAGCTTCTGCAAAGTAAAATTGCACCCCCCTCACATCTTCCCTCTGCCCCCGCCTCACT
Organism: Pelochelys cantorii; assembly: GCA_032595735.1. Classification (NCBI taxonomy): domain Eukaryota; kingdom Metazoa; phylum Chordata; order Testudines; family Trionychidae; genus Pelochelys; species Pelochelys cantorii. The sequence goes on from CM064328.1 coordinate 5,563,750, forward strand.
CCCCTCAGCCCCATGATCCCCCCAGCCTGATCCCCTGCATCACCTCACCCTCCTCAGTGCAACCGCTGCCCCCTCCCATCCTGCCTCTGCATCTTCCTCCCCCCACATCCCTGTGCCCCCAGCGTGCACACTGGCAGGGCAGCAACGCTGGGACTCGCAGCTCCCCAGGAGCAGCACTGGGGTGAGCAGAAGCAGGGCGGGGGCAGAGTCTCTTCCCTGCCTGGCCCAGCCCTTTGCCTGCAGGCTGCAGCTGCAGGGCTGGGGCAGGCAGAGCCCAGGGCCACCCAGGGCTGGCTAAAGCCCAGCTAGGCGCAGTGGGGCACTGGGGAAAGGGCTCCGTGCCTCCGCCCACAGCCGGCAGAGAGCAGCCTGGTGCAGCCTGCCCAAGTGCCAGTAAAATGGGCTCTCTTGCTGCTTGTGGCACGCATGCCGGGGGCTGCCGACCCCTGCCCTAGCCTCTCTCAGAGGCTGGGAATAAGTGACAGGGGAGGGATCATGTGATGATTCTCTGTTCTGTTCCCTCCCTCTGGGGCACCTGGCACTGGCCGCTGTGGGCAGACAGGACACTGGGCTAGATGGACCTTTGGTCTGACCCAGCGTGGCTGTTCTTATGTTGTTAATGAAAAAATAAATCTCATACCACAGGAAAAAAACGCTTGTACCAGTCCAGCATTAGGGGATGGTTCACCTGTCTAGGACATGTAGCTCAGGTGTTACAACAGGGAGAATCTTGGCTGTAAATCACTAAGAATACCTACACATGACTCAGGGAAAGTTAAGTGGAGCTCCACATGTCTATGCAATGTGAAAGCATTGCTGCTTTGAGCCGGAGTCTGCTCCCCCTTTACTCTGGGGTGAATCAAAAGGAACTCCACTGAAATCAATCGACGTACTCCAGCGGAACGGGGCACGAGTGAAAGACGACTCACACCGTGTGTCTAAAGCCCTGCTGGATTTGAGAGCCTTCACTAAGAGATTAGGTAGCTTTGCTTGCTATCCTTAGCAACGCCGGCCCGATTAACCCTCAGAGCTGTGGTCAGTGGTTTTGAGGACAGTTTGATTGACAGCCCCTGCCGGCTATTGCTTTTCACTGCGTTGACCAGTGGGTTCTGGGGTGGTGGTTTTTTACAACCGCTTGGCTGTTCCGTTAATGAAAAGTCGCCTTGATCAAGGACCATGCGGCGATTTCGTGTGAGTACAGACACATGCTTTGAAGGTGCTTTGTGTTGTTTTTCTGCAAGGTTTTGTATCTGAGCTAGGGTGGCAATACGTTGTCTAGCCCAAACGTTGGATACAACCCCAGTCTGGCCCTAGATCTTGAAATAAATGTTCCCACTGAGCTCCTTCTGGGACCAAGTTAAAATTTAAACCAAATTGAGACTTCCCTGGATTTGCTGGAAGGGTTTTTCATAGTATGGGCCATTTCTCCATAGACAGACTTTCTCATGTACCACTTGCAGCAATGTGGACTATCTATCCTCCCATTTGCCACTGTATGAACCATTTTTCGTTCCTTTTGAAATCGTCTGACATCCCTGGACAGTTGCTTACTGGGACAAGTAATATAAGGACAGCATTTTATGTAATTGTAGCTCTTATTTAATATGATTTAGCAGCTAGAAACAAGGCGAGCCAGCCACATCTAATCAAACACATTTCCATGAGCCACCTATAGCTGCTTTGTGGACTACCAGTTTGGAAAGATTTGGGTGTCCAGGTTCTCTGCAAAATAAGCCAATATCTGAAAGTGATGAGATTTATGAGCTGAGGCAGAGGGACATAACTTTTCAACGCCATTGAAATGCATGGGAATGGCAGCGGTTTCTGAAGAGTTAGACTGATGGATAGATCTTTACAGAAAGAAAAGAAAAATTGTCCTGCAACTGCAGAGTTGATGCATATGTGAAAAAGCTGCAGCTCCTTGAAATCCACATCCGTGCAAAATAGAATTAAAGAGCTGATTAAAAATGTATCACAGTAATAATCTTTCAAATGGTACCAAAGTTCATTTTTTCCCTCATTCTAGATCAACCCATCATTTACTGAAATGGTAGATTTAGTGTCCTGTTAGTGTGCAGACATTTAATGACAGCATAGCAGTAAAAAGTAAAAAAAAAAAATTACTCGAGATTCAAAAACTGTAAAATGGAGCAAATCACATTATTTATTGAGGGTCAAATGTTGTGCCCACGGAAGACATTTACAATATTGCCAGTGGTTTACCGGTAGCGGATTCAGGTGCCTGCTAAATAATTCTGAGTTGAATAATTATTTTCTTGACATTCAAACTAGCTGAGACATACTACACACAACTGTGTATGAGCTGAAGTGCTTAAAGATACATTTATCACCTTCGTAGGAAATGTTTAGCAAGTACAAGCAGTTTCGTATTTAAGAGTAATTTTTTAAAATGGCCTTAGAGAGCGCCAAGCAGGTAACGTGGAAGACAAAATGGGTGCTAGTCTTAGACACCCTGGATCACCTAGCTGAGATCAGGGTCTTTTTCTTTAGCCAACAATCTTTGCTAATCAGTTTCCCCTTGTTATCACCAGTAACGTGCAGTGCCTGTACCCATGCAAACATACTTAAAACCGTCAGAGATTTTGCATGTAACTTTAGTGCTTTGTTGCCCATGAATGAATGGAAATATGGAGATTCCAAGTAGAACCTCCCTGGTCCGACATCCTTGGGACCTGAGCAGTCCTGGATCAGGGAATTTGCCGAACCCAGGGAGATCAAGGCACCAGGAGCTCTGCTTTTCTTCCTTGGCCGCCCTGCTGCCACCCCGGACTCTGCTGCCACCTGGTGGTCTGCTTTTGCCCTGTGGTTCTGCTGCCACCTGGGGGAGAGGGCTCGGTGCTCCCCCCACTGGCTCCCACTACCACCCAAGGCTCCATGTTCCACCCGGCGGTTCTGCTGCTGCCAGGGGGCTCTCCCCAGCGGCCCCTTTCTTGGCCCCCTCATCTGGCAACACTCCTGCCCCCAGGGGCTGATCCCAACAATGCTGGACCAGGGGTGTTGCCGGTCTAGGGAAGTCTGGATTATGGAGTTTCCACTGTGTTAGTCTGGCAAAGTATCATTTTTGGAGCCTCCATTCCTGCTTAATTGGAGCATTTCTATCATTTAAGCTCTTTACTCAAGTGACATTGCGGGGTTTCCTGTTTGTCTGTCTGTCTGTCCGTCTGGGAATTCATTTCACATTCATCACCACAGCATTTGAGCAGGTATAAATGACAGCGAGATAAATCTTTTTAGTTCCCAAAGCCAAAAGGATCCTTTTTCCGATGTCAGAAAGAGCTCCACGTGGGACTTGAATTTTTTCGGCAGTGCAAAAGACAGGAGCCGACAATTGAATGTAAGAAGCACAAGGAAGAATGAGACCCCAGCTTGCTCCCCTCTAGGTCTATGTCTGTACAGCACCAACAGAGCTAAAAACGGCGGCCTAGAGAATCAAATGTGGGTACCTGAAATTAGGTCCCCTAGTCCATTAATAGATGGCCTGATTTCCATAAAAAAAGGAAGCTCCTCTACAGTTTGAAGTTCTCTAGTCCAGCACCCTCGGGACCTCACCGGTGCTGAACCAGAGAATTTAGAATCATAAAATCATAGAATCTGAGAGCTGGAAGAGACCTCAGAAGGTCATCAAGTCCAGCCCCCTGCCCAAGGCAGGACCAATCCCAAATCAATCATCCCAGCCAGGGCTTTGTCAAGCCGAGACTTAACCACCTCTACGAATGGAGATTCCACCCCCTCCCTAGGGAACCCATTTGAGTGCTTCACCACCCTCCTAGGGAAATAGTTTTTCCTAATATCCAACTTAGACCTCCCCCACTGTAGCTTGAGACCATTGCTCCTTGTTCTGCCATCCATCACTACTGAGAACAGCCTCTCTCCATCCTCTTTGGAACCTCCCTTCAGGAAGTTGAAGGCTGCTATCAAATCCCCCCTCACTCTTCTCTTCTGCAGACTAAACAAACCCAAATCCCTCAGCCTCTCCTCGTAGGTCATGTGATCCAGCCCCTTAACCATTTTGTTTGCCCTCCGCTGGACTCTCTCCAATGAGTCCACATCCTATCTGTAGTGGGGGGGGGGGGCCAGAACTGGACACAATACTCCAGATGTGGCCTCACCAGAGCTGAATAAAGGGGAATACTCACTTCTCTAGATCTGCTGGCCATGCGCCTCCTAATTTGCCAGACTACAGGAGGTCAATATTGTTTGGCAGCATTACCAACACTTCCACTGCTGGCTGGGCTCTTAGAAGACATTTAGGGGCAAATTACAACTAGCTAACAGCACACAACACTGACAGCCAGGACCACTGGCTGTAAACAGACTTCATGGGACCATGGGAAACTTGGCCACACCTATGATAAGTGAACATCTGGCTCACTAAAATGATGCTGGACCATGGATATTGCTGGACCAGAGCATGTTGTACTAGAGAGGTTCAACCTGTACAAGTTGAACATCCTTTTCTGATGACACCTATATTTTAAGGGCCATATTCTCATTTCACACTGCACCATGTGGCCAGCTGTCAAGAGTCCATCGCAAGTCTCACTATTTTTGACATTTTGCGTAAATCCCCAGCTCATGGAGTCATGGGATCACATGAGAATTTCAGCTTCCTTTTTTAAGTACATTTTTAGCTCTTCCAGTTTTGGAGAGTACCTTGAAAACATGCCTGTCAAAAAAAACAAAAGGGAAATAAATCAAATGTAAGTCAGTTTCCTGGTTCTGGGGGGAAGCCTGGTGCAAAATAATTGAATGCCTGGATTTGACAAAACGTAAAAAACAACGAATAGTCTAGCAGCACCTTAAAGACTAACAAAATATGTAGACGGTATCATGAGCTTTCATGGGTACAACCCACTTCTTCAGATGAATGAAGTATTAAAAGTCCAGTTCCAAAAATAAATAGGGGATGGGGGGTGGAGGGAGGGAGAAGGAAGGGAGAAAAAAAATAGTGAAATAGAGTGTTCAAGTTCCAAGAAGCTGATAGAGAAGATGCAAATTTTTCTTAAGTACCTACACTCCAAGGGTCTTCAGTGCATTTTCTCTAGAAAAACTGTGAACAGAATTTGTGTCAGTTTTTAAAAGCTTGTACTTATATTTGCAGCTACCTAGCCTCATATATATTTGAGCCAGCTAGTTGGCAATGGTATGATATCATGAGTTAAATTCTGCTCTCTCTGGCATCCATATAGTAAGTATGCTTGCCCATGTGAGGAAAATTTGGGCCTGTGACTTGCCAGCCATTGGTTCTGTATGACCCAGTCCAAACTGTGCTGTGTGCTTCTGTTGCAGGTACCTTTTAAGCCTGGGCAATGATGCAGGCACCGGCAGATTACGTGGTGACCTCCAGCCCCTACAACTATGAGCAGGCCCTTCCTTCCGTGGCTCGGATAAATTCCATCCCCCAGGTTCCTCCGACCAAGAAAATAACCTTCTTCAAGAGCGGAGACCCTCAGTTTGGGGGAGTCAAGATGGCCATCAACCCACGCAGCTTCAAGAGCTTCAATGCCCTCATGGACGACCTCTCCCACAGGGTCCCTCTGCCCTTTGGGGTGCGGACCATCACCACTCCACGGGGGGTACACTGCATCAGCGCGCTGGACCAGCTGGAGGATGGCGGGTGCTACCTCTGCTCTGACAAGAAATACACCAAGCCCTTCAGCATCGGCATGGGCCGGCGGGGAGGCCCTCAGTGGAATGGCCGCCCGGTGAGTGCCTTGAGGAGAGGAGGTCCGGAAGGCAGGCATGAAGACCAGTCCATGCCTTTTTCCCACCAAGCCCCCAAAATACCCAAGAAAATCACTTTGGTTAAGAATGGGGACATTGGTGTCCGGCGCTCGATTATCCTGAATCGCAGGAACGCTCGAAGCTTCAAAACTCTCCTGGATGAGATTTCCGAGCTCCTGCAGTTCACGGTGAAGAAGCTCTGCACGGTGGATGGGAAGAAGGTGAGTCTCTGTGACATGTGGCGCCTGCGGGTTTATTCCGAATAAGCACTAATGCTTCAGTCCCCTTCTTGCTCTGTAAGCCAACTCCTCTGGCCTGGGAGAAGGCTCAGAACATTACAAAGCCAGTTCTGTTGCCTGGGAGGTGTGTTGGCATCCCCTGTGGAGCTCAATTGGCCTCCACGTAGAAGGAGTTTTGTGGGGTGAGGTTGAGGTGTGCCTGGAGGGACATGGCCTGTTTGTACTTCCCATGAAACACTTGGCGTGGGGGAATGATTCTAGTCAGACTCTGAGCAGCTCACCTGGTTAAACCCCATTTATCTGAGCTTTGCCCTGAGGAGAGGAGGCATTACCAGGAGTGTTGTGAACAAGACACGAAAAGTCATTCTTCCACTCTGCTCTGCGCTGATTAGGCCTCAATTGGAGCATTGTGTCCTGCTATGGGCACCACATTTCAAGAAAGATGTGGAGAAATTGGAGAGGGTCCAGAGAAGAGCAACAAGAATGATGAAAGGTCTAGAAAACATGAGCTATGAGGGGAGACTGACAAAATTGGGTTTGTTTAGCTTGGAAAAGAGAAGACCGAGAAGAGACATGAGAGCAGATTTCAAGTACCTAAAATATTGCTACAAGGAGGAGGGAGAAAAATGGTTCTCCTTGGCCTCTGAGGAGAGGACAAGAAGCAAACGGCTTAAACTGCAGCAAGGGATATTTAGGTTAGACATTAGGAAAAACTTCCTACCTGTCAGGGTGGTTAAACACTGGAATAAGTTGCCTTGGGAGGTTGTGGAATCTCCATCCCTGGAGATATTTAAGAGCAGGTTAGACAGACACCTGTCAGGGATGATCTAGACAGTAGTGGGTGACCTCTCAAGGTCACTTCCGGTTCTAGTGTTCTGTGATTCTGTGGTCTGGGAACAGCCGCACTAGGCAATCTCTGAATACAGAACCCAGGGGCTCTTCCGTGTGCGCCTGGGCCAAATTAATCCCTCACTAAAACCAGGGTCCTGAGAGCTACAAGTTCCCTTTCCCAGGAATGACTCGTGCAATGTGTTGCACTGCCCAGGTTCATATGTGAGCCAGTATTCTTGCACTTGATGACAGGTTTTTCCGAAAGATCCTGTAAACCTCAAAAAAGGATCTTTTGAAAAAACCTTCTTTTCGAAAGAACGACGTCTAGACCACGGTTTTGCTTTCGAAATAGCACTTTTTCGAAAGAGCGCCATTATGTGATTATGCAAACGAAGCACAGGAAATTCAAATCCCGGCTTCATTTGCAATTTCGAAGTGCCTAATTTACATCCCTCTGTCGAAAGAGGGATGTAATCTAGACGTATCCTGAGTGGATGTTTTCAGAGAACTATCCACAATGATTCCACGATCTCTCTCTTGAGCAGTTGTAGCTAAATTAGTCCCCATCATATTGTATGTGTAGTTGGGATTATTTTTCTCCAAGCTCCTGAGAGTTCAATGGGAGCAGCTTCCTGGCACCATCTATTCCGAGCGGGCAGCATGCTTCTTGCCATGTGTACAGCCGGCTCTGCTGGCCAGTGCAGAGTCCAGGCAGGTCCGTGTCATGGGAATGTGCCAGGCCAATGACGGTGCCTGGCTACTGTATTAGGGAAGCTTCTTGTGTCTTCCTGTCCCTGTGTGCCCTCACAGTACCCTGGCCTTCAGCTTGTCCCATAAAAGTGATTAGGAGGAGATGGGCTTTGGATAATGTGGTGGGGGAGAGTGACAGAAAACTTTAAGACAGAGATCAGAGGAGGGATTTGTGCCCCGAAGTTCCTCTTATTTTCTCCCCTCTTCCTGATTTTTGCCTGGGCTTCCCCTCCCTCTTTGTAAGGCCCCACATGCCGGTCACCAGTCACTCACGAACTTCCCTTCGAGTTCATGGGTGCAGATCCCTCATACCGGCTGGCCAAGCTGCTGCTGTGGCGTATGGAGGATGTAGCCACGCAGGAGGCAAACGTCCTGGTGCTGCAGACCTCCCAGCCCTGCTGATCCAGGGAGTCCGAGCACAGCAGGCTGAAAACCAAGCCTAGGTCTCCAGAAGTCTAGCGCATTGGCAATCCGCCCTCAGGCAAACCCAAGGAATGTTTCGGTCGCCCATTGGTGTACACGTGAAAAGTGCAGTTGCAATAGTGCTGAGAACTTGACAGTGTCACGGAAACAAGGTCATTCAGGAGTTGTGGGCGAAGTCCTCTTCTGTTGGGGAATCCATGAGCCAGGGTGGGAGCCCAGCCACATGGCACCTGAGCGGTGACAAGGACCGTGCGCTTAGAAACCACCCCACTCTTCCTGGTTCCTGTTTCATGACAAACTCAAAGTGGCTGCTCCGATGGAAAATTCCCCGAGGTTCACGAAGCAACCTGAGCCAGTCTGTGTATTAGGGTCACCACTGGCGCTAAGTTGCCACTGGCTTTTGCGCAGAGGAACCTCGAAATGCAGCTGGATGGGGAGGGATGAGAACTGTAAGAGAAGAGGTTTGCACAGCTCTCTGTAGCTACACCGGCCGAATTTCAGGTAGTTCCAGCTGCTGCAGCCCTTTGCAAAGGGACTAATTTTGCATTAAGCTCATGGCCAACATCCCTGATGTCAATGTCACAGACTTGTAGTGGGATAAGCTAAAAACAGAGTACACCCCTCACTCCCTGCACACTGTTCCTAGTGCTTCACTCGTGATAATCAGCTCAAGATACTAGATCATTACAGCCGAATTTGGCCCAGAAGTTTGCACTGAATCTTCTCTGTCTTTCGCCCTCTGATTCCGGTCTGTTTTGTTGGTATGACAAAGACCAGAAAGGTTGGAAGAATGATCAGCACCCACAGAAATCTGGACTGTATATTCTCGGCAGATGGCTGCAGGTTATTCCCATGGGCTACATCTACACTGCACCGTAGTTCGAATAAGATACGCAACTCGAGCTACGCAAATTGCGTATCTTCTTTTGATCTTATTTCAAAATAAGCCACTATTCCGAAACGTCCCTTATGCCTTCTGGAATGAGGTTTATAGGGACATTGGAATAGCGAGCCCGAAATAACAGGCTTGCTGTGAAGACACAGGATAGCTATTTCAGGATGCTCTGGTATCCTGAAATAATGTAGCAGTGTAGACGTAGCCAGGGGTTGCAATAAGTGTAGCGCGTGCCTATCTCAAGGCAGAATCTGACTCCTTTCGGGGACAGGTGGCCAAGTACCAATAGGGTTTTATGTTATTTTAGTTGCTGTTCTATAGTGTGCATCCATTCTGATGTGGAGGCACCCTCTGGTAAGGCTGTTTCTGACAACGCTTTCCTTTCTCCTTCACAGAGACACCAATCCTGCACAGGCAGAGCGTAACCCTGAGCAAGCCCGCAGTGGCTTTTCTATGCTTACTGAGGTTGTCCTTCTGAGGCAAAATTTCCCAGTGCAATCTTAGAGCTTGAAGAGTTGTAGAGATGGGCTTGGAGGTAGGAAAGAGAGCTAAGTTACGAAAGTTACAGCCAGAATCAGTTCTCAGTGACATCAGTGTGATCCACAGCAGTAATTTAGCATTTATAATAATATTATATTATTAATAACAATAATTAACAATCACCAAGTTTGCTCACCCCTCGTCTTTGAAGTCATAACTTACCCGAGGAATTCACCAGGTGGACAGGAATTCTACTCAGTTGGATTTTGCCCAGCTGTGACTTTTTTTTTCTTTTCTGGAAACCTCTTGCTCTAGGTGAGTCTGTTTGGATAACCCTTGTTTTCTCTTCACTTGCATTGAATTGCCTTTGCCCTGGGTTTTCACCCTGCAGAAGGAAAAGTGCCAGAGATTCCCATGTATCCCCGAAGGACCTAGACGCTGCTCTCGCTTTTACATGGAAGTTGCTCAGACACTGTGGTGACGGGCAGGAGAGTGAGAATCTAAAACAGTAAAATTGACTCTCTATGGCCTGATTCATTTATGATGGCGACTGTGGCCGCTGAAAGCGCAGGGGCTGCTAACTTTTACAACTGCGCTTGCTTTTACGGTTATCTTCAGCATTCCTATTCTATCCCCCTCCAATGTTCCCTCTCATTTTTCCATCCATGCATAGAATAAATTTTGTCACCTGCACTGAGGCATGTGCAGATGTGCACCACCCATAGAAACACAAGCTGACAGCTGTGGGTGCTGTGGGCTTTCTGCAAATCAGCCGGATGGCACTGGAATCTCTCCTGGTTGGCCGCCCAAGGGAACACTGCAGCCCTCCTCCCGACCCCCTTTTGTTTACTCACCTGTTGCTAATGTTGTTAAATATTAGACCTCAGTTGGAGTATTGTATCCTTTTCTGGGCACCACATTTCAAGAAAGATGTGGAGAAATTGGAAAAGGTCCAGAGAAGAGCAACAAGAATGATTAAAAGTCTAGAGAACATGACCTATGAGACTAAAAGAATTGGGCTTGTTTAGTTTGGAAAAGAGAAGACTGAGAGGGGACATGATAGCAGTTTTCAAGTATCTAAGGGTATGTCTACACTAGCCCCTTAGTTCGAACTAGGGAGGCTAATGTAGGCATTCGAAATTGCAAATCAAGCCCGGGATTTAAATATCCCGCACTTGATTTGCATCTTCCCGGCCGGTTGCCATTTTTGAAGTTTACGAGTCCGGACTATCTGCCCGCGTCTACACACGGCAGGGACCCAGTAGTTCAAAATAAAGCCTAGTTCGAACTACCCGTTAAACCTCATTCCAGGAGGAATAACAGGTAGTTCGAACTAGGGCTTTCTTTCGAACTACCGAGTCCCTGCCACGTGTAGACGCGGGCAGTTAGTCCGGACTTGTAAATTTCAAAAATGGCGACCCGCCGGGAAGATGCAAATCAAGTGCGGGATATTTAAATCCCAGGCTTGATTTGCAACTTCGAATGCCTACATTAGCCTCCCTAGTTCGAACTAAGGGGCTAGCGTAGACATACCCTAAAAGAATATTATAAGGAGAGAGAAAAATTGTTCTCCTTGGCCTCTGAGGATAGGACAAGTAGCAATGGGCTCAAACTGCAGCAAGGGAGGTTTAGGTTGGACATTAGGAAAAACTTCTTGCCTGTCAGGGTGGTTAAACACTGGAATAAGTTGCCTCGGGAGGTTGTGGAATCTCCATCTCTGGAGATATTTAAGAGCAGATTAGACAGACACCTGTCAGGGATGATCTAGATGGTGCTTGGTCCTGCCTTGAGGGCAGGGGACTGGACTCGATGACTCTCGAGGTCTCTTCCAGTTCTAGTGCTCTAAGATTCTGTGATTCTTCTTCCTGAGCTAGCTGGGCCTGGGATTGTCTTTGTGGTGTTTGTGTGGTGTCTAGTACAATGAGGCCCTGATGTCTTTAGGGGAGCCTTAGGTCCTTCCGTACTAGAAATATTAAGGATGCAAAGCTTATTGAAATCGATGGACCCCTTTAACAGGCAGAGCCTGACTCGGCTCTCAGGGTATGTCTAGACTACATGGCACCATCGAAGGAGCCATGTAGGTTAGGTTTCCAGACATAGGAAAATGAAGCGGCAATTTAAATAATTGCCGCTTCATTTACATCAAAATGGCTGCCGCGCTGTGCCGATCAGCTGTTTGGCGGCACAGCGCGGTAATCTGGACGCTCCGCGGTCGACAAGGGAAGCCCTTGTTGACCGCCCTGTTATGCCTCGTGGGCTTCCCTTGTCAACCGTGGAGCATCCAGACTACCGCACTGTGCTGCCAAACAGCTGATCGGCACAGCGTGGCAGCCATTTTGATGTAAATGAAGCGGCGAGTATTTAAATGGCCGCTTCCTTTTCCTACGTCTAGTAAACTAATCTACATGGCTCCATCAATGGAGCCATGTAGTCTAGACATGCCCTCACTTACACCAGCGCTACTCAGGGGCCTCCCCAGTGGAAATCAGCACGCCTGATGTGAAGCCAAGGTACCAAGAATGATTCCAGCAGCGCATCTCCTGATTTGACACCCATGCCAGAGCAAAGGAGGTCACGAGAACCTGCTCCCCTCTATCCATCGGTGTCAGCAGGAGACATGTAATCTGTGCAGCCGGCTGACTGGGCACGGGGTGGGGGAAAACCCGTGGGTGAAATCTCAGCTCCCCGCTGCTGCTGTCTGTGGTTTGGTTTCATTTTGTCAGATTCTACATCACAAGTCGGTTCAATGAACGGCGTTAAAGGGAGATGGGCTTTGGGGGCGGGTGGCTGGTTGGTTTTTAGCTTTAACACAGCAGCTAGGTTGCCAGCAGGTTTATAGATTCTCCGGTTCACGCCAGCCCACGATCTGGACTCGACACCTTTTCCCTGCCTCCCGTGGGAAAGTGATTCCGTGGCTAATGGCGGATTCATGGTTAGCTTGCAAAAGACACGTCTCTTTCTGCCTGAGCGTGCAATGAATTGACACCAGGCAGATTGTTTTTTAAAGTGCTACAGGGATTTACATGTGTGCAGCCCTAGAACACGCCATCTTGTAGGCCAGTGTTTCTTAAACTTTTTAAGACCGAGGAACACCAAACAATAATTTTTTTAATGAAGAACACCAAGGATTTTTGTTGATCCAAAAAAAAAAAAAAAAGGTTGAGTAGAAAAAGGGTCGGGGAGGGGAATTATTGAGGGAAAAAAGGGTCGGAGGAAAGTTATTGAGCCCCAAAAAAAAAGTCGCCTGCCCCTTTAAGGGCAGCCATTTTGAATTCTATTGTTCTCCATGGCACACCAGTGTGCCATGGAACACAGTTTAAGAAACATGGTTGTAGATGGTGCGTGGTCCTCCTGGGAGGGCAGGGGACTGGACTCGAGGACCTCTGAAGGTCCCTTCCAGTTCTAGGGGTCTATAATTCTATGGCAGGCTGACTGTGGGTCTGGAGATGCCTGAGGTCAGGATGCTGGGATGCGTTATGATCTGGATCTCTCCTAGCTCTCATTGGGGGCTTCAGGTCTGAGTTTAAAAACTGCTCTGTGTGCCATACAGAACAGACTCAGGGAAACTAGAGGCGGGGAAAAATCCCCTAGGTCATCATCTCTCTCCCTGGGCAGTGGATCTAAATGAGCCTAGCTAAGAGGCTTTCATCTCTGTGGGAGGCTATTATAAGAGCTGTCACTGGTCCAGAGTAACTCTCTCCCTCCCACCCTGAATCTACCCACAGAAATCTCCCTACGTGCTTAGATCTCCACTGGATACATGCGTAATTGTGGGTAATGTGCCCATAGATGCTATTGTGGCAGCCAGAGACCACAGAAATACAAGAGACTCCCCTGGCCATGCCCCCTTGTTCTCAGCCACACCCCCTTGTTCTCGGCCACGCCCCCTTGTTCCCGGCCACGCCGCATGCCTAGCAGACCTGGCGAAGGAGCAAGCGACCACAGCTGAGCACCAGTGGCGGATTGTCCTAAGCTGGGGGCAATCCTCCAGGGTCCGGCTCAGCTGGCTTTAGGGCTGCTTGGTGCCACAGCAGGAGTGCAAAGCCGCTGCAGCCTGGCCTCAGATCTCCTGGCTCTTAAGCCTGTGTTGTAATCATAGGGCTGGGATTGCCAAAAGTCTTGTCCGTGGAACCCAATACCCTCGTACCGCTGGTCTATGAGCCCCTTACGTGCTACTGTCACCCACACACCTGCTGGGCATGGGGCACTGTCCTACCTAGCGGCACCGAGACCACTAACAGCACGAGAATGAATTTGCTTTGCAGCCTTAGCTGGGAGCCCGCTGGCCTTTAGCTCGAGCAGTAGAGCAGGGATGCCGGACCTTGTTTGGGTCAGGGGCCACTGTCCCACAGAAAAATCAGTCAGGGGCTGCACAAAAGTGAAAGGCAACCCCCCCACCCACACACACACACACCACATCTCCCTCGCATACCAGAGCCGCGGGGGTCCTGGCTAGTAGAGTTTGTGGCCCCCCTACATTCAGGGGTGGGGCCAAAAATGCGGGGTTCAGTGTGTGGGAAGGGGCTGCCGGGAAGCAGGCTTGGAGGGTGGGGTCCAGGCAGGAGGGCAGGTGCAGGAGTGGCTTGGGGGGTCTGGGAGAGTGCAGGAGCGGAGTGGGTATGCGGTGTCTGGGGAGGAGGGGGTCCACAGGGCTGGAATGCCAACTCCACAATGCTGGGGCGGGGGGAGGAGAGCCAAATCCAGGCAAACCAGGGGCCGGATGCAGCTCCCAGGACATGGGTTCCCCACCCCTGCTGTAGAGGCTTATTCACTAAGGTCTAGGTTGGATATTAGGAAAAACTATTTCACTAGGAGGGTGGTGAAGCCCTGGAATGGGTTACCTAGGGAGGTGGTGGAATCTCCATCCCTAGAGGTGTTTAAGTCTCGGCTTGACAAAGCCCTGGCTGGGTTGATTTAGTTGGGATTGGTCCTGCCTTGGGCAGGGGGCTGGACTTGATGACCTCCTGAGGTCTCTTCCAGCTCTAGGACTGTGATTCTATGATTATTATTCACTAAGCTCCGGAGAGGCCAGCTTCGGTTCCACCTGTTGACATTACACTATGGTGAAGAATTCAGGTAGCTCATGGCCCCTGGTACCAAATTCCCATTTTATTTATTAGCTTCTCAAGCAAGGATAATAACCAAGAACCTTGGAGCAATTTACCAAGCGACATGTGGTCGTTTGATTTAAAGACACCAGCGTTTGGAGTCTTTACTTTGAAATAGTTTCCTAATGTAGACATGGTCTCGGATTTCATTCACAGAGGGTTTGCAGTTTCCCCATCCCACTTTGTTTCACACTGACCAAGTATGAATGATTCCCACTCGGATCAGCTGCTTAGCTGGTGTAAACGGGCCCTGCACTAATGACATGCAGTGAGCTGTGCCGTTGTACACCCGCTGTGCATCTGGATCATAATCTCAAAATAAATCCTCACGTTCACACTCAATTTTATCCCATTTCATGAGAAATCGTTGACCAATTCAAATAGGGTCACACGAAAGAGTTGAAAACTCCAGCAAAACTTTCCCTGCACCTGCTCTCTATGGAAACCCACATCTAGGTATGTTTCCTGCCATTTGGGGATTTGATATCAGCATTTGGCCCAACATCTCTTCTGGCTGTAGTTTGTGACAAAACGGACTGATACGCCCAGATCCACATGCTTCCATTGATTGCAGTGGCAGTGAGAAGCCTAAATATTTTTGTGGATATGTGTCTTCCTGCTTTCTGGTTTAACATGCAGTTAATTGGCATACATTGAAATCAATGCAGCTATGACAATTGATAGTAGCTGAAAATCCACCCAACACTGAGCAGGGCTCATTCTTAGGCTAACAAACTCTATAGACCCTTAGACCAAAGGAAACCACCCAGTTTTGCTGTGTGAACATTCATTTGCTAAACCATATTTTTTTTCCTGAATATTTATTTATTTAATCCATGGTCAAAAACATTTAAAAAAATAATGTTAGCCTGGCAAACACGTTGCTGTTTGTTTATTTCTGTCTGATGCGAAGAATGGCAAAACTCTACCCCCTCATGGAAAAACTGTGAAGTTACAGAAAGAAGAAAATCTCCATTTCTCCAGGGATAATGTTCAGGGTGTTTTGGCAGACAACGCTGCTTTTTTAACAGAGAAATAAGAGCTTTCCAAATGCTGAAAACAGCCCTTCATTTGTATGGAAAAAAATGGAAATGAAAAGAGAACATTCTGCTTTTTCATCAAGTCACATATTCACACACTAGTGAAATATATATAATATATCCCAGCACACTAGACCTAGAAGGGCCTTTGAGAGATCATCAAGTCCAGTCCCCTGCCCTCATGGCAGGACCAAGCACCAACTAGACAATCCCTGACAGGTGTCTGTCTAACCTGCCCTTAAATATCTCCAGTGATGGAGATTCCACAACCTCCGTAGGCAATTTATTCCAGCGTTTCACCACCCTGACAGTTCGGAAGCTTTCCTAAGGTCCAACCTAAACCTCCCTTGCTGCAATTTCAGTCCATTGCTTCTTGTTTTCACCCTTCACAAATGTTATAGTTACCATGCCTCCTTCTAGCCAACTTAGTTGCTTGTTTTATAAATATCTTTCCTTATAACCAGTGGGGTTAAATTGCAGCAAGGGAGGTTTAGGTTGGACATTAGGAAAAATTTCCTAACTGTCAGGGTGGTTAAACACCGGAATAAATTGCTGAAGGAGGCTGTGGAATCTCCATCACTGGAGATAGTTAAGAGTAGGTTGGACAGACACCTGTCAGGGATGATCTAGGTGGTGCTTGGTCCTGCCGCGTGGGCAGGGGTCTGGACTTGTTGACTTTTCAAGGTCCCTTCCAGTTCTAGTGTTCTATGATTCTATAAACCAGTCCCTCAATCACCATAACCAATTCCAGCATTCTCCCAAAAGTTTCCCTGTGGAAACTATATGGCTGGAGTCTTCTCACAAGAGCCAGCGATGGAGGATGCATATCCTGACTGCTCAGTGCCTGATGTCTCACACCAAGTGAATGGATCCAGTTAGTTATCCATGGAAAGAAAGGGCAGAATCAGGCCCGAAGTTGTCATGTGGCTGTTTTACTTAGAGACCGTGCGGTTGACGTCAGAGGGAATTTGTGGACGTCAGTGGGGCCGGGATTTCACCCAGGGAGTTTAGGGCTCTTGAATGAGGGAAGGGGGCTGAAGTGGGTCTGTCATTTTAATTTCTCATTGCCGTGGAACAAAAAGGAAGGCACACGAAGCGGTGTGTGGGTTTCATCCTGCAGCATGCTGCGTGTGTGTGGAAGATGCTGAGGGCAGGATCAGGTCTTCTATTTTGAAAATAATTATGAAAGAGGCCGTATTGATTGTCCTGGAGAATGATGTCCTCGGTTTTCCTGAGTAGCAGTGTTGTGCGCCCCATCATCAATAGGACGGGTTTGTTGCAGAGCAGTGGGTGAAATGTTTTGCTGCGGCTGATTAAGCTGTTGCTTCCGCCCTACAGATCTGTGTTTGGCAGATGGACCGCGAGTGTTTGGGAACAAAACAATGTGATCCAAATGACCTGTGAAAACCCCTTCATGTGCAGCAGCTGTATGTACAAATAAATGCAATATTTAAAGGAACATCAAGGTTCTACAGGAATTACAAACAATTTCCAGTGATTAATTAAAAAAGTGTTGCTTACATAGGCATGCAGAGCTAGAAAGCTGCTGATGCCCCATATGTTACATTAGGGACATCTTATTTTAAATAACAAAGTGCCCATAAGCATATTCCTTAAGAAAGAATTCTGATTATGCCGCATGGGCCACCCCTTAGTGAGTATAAATTGGCTTAGCTCCATTGATTTCTCAAGCTGTGCGTATTTACACCAATAAAGAAGCGAGCGTCATATATTTTCTGCATTCAGGTTGCCACAGCGATGCATGTGGTATAAATAGATAAATGCATACTGCAGCTGAGAGAAAAAGTCTGAATAAAAATATTTTTCATCCCCTAAAATGGCCTTTTTATTAACATTGTTATAAAAATTAATTTTCCATTTTTTCTGGATTTTTTTGTTCTTGTGAGTGAAATCTGGGGGGGGGGGGAGAACCCCTGTGTATAAAGGGGGGTTAGTTTTGGTTTATATTTTTTTCCTTCCCCCTCACTTTCCTCACTTTTTTTTCTTCCTGTTGGCAACATGAAGAAATGTGGAGAGAAGGAAAAGAAAAAAAGAGGTGGAATATGAAAAACAGACCATTTTTAAACTGAATTTTTTTAATACAAATGTAGGCCAATCCCATCCGCACCCCCAAATTGCTCCTTTTTTAAAATTATGGATTAAAACTGCCTGGGAGTCTTTAAAATTATGCAAAAAAACACTTCTATCGTTATTGATAGTCTAGAAAGACAGAAATATAAACCAGCTAGGGAGATATGCAAATAGATGGATCTTTCTGGGTTGGTTCCATCTTGATAGTTTCTCTTAATTAAAAAAAATTGCGCTGAAGTGGGATCTTTCATGTTGCGCACTTAGGCAAAGTGCTACTTAGATTGTAAACTTCACAGGCCAGGTATTCTCTCTGGCTGTGTCTACAAAGCAAAGTTATTTCAGAATAACTATGCGAGCGTCTACACAGCAATTCCATTATTTTGAAATAATTTTGAAATAACGGACGGCTTATTCCGACTTCTGTAAACCTCATTCTATGAAGAATAACGCCTATTCTGAAATAGCTATTTCGAAATAAGGCGTGTGTAGACGCTCCACTGCTGCTATTTCAAAATAGCCTCTCACTAGGGCCATTCTAAGTTAGTCCTCCTGGGGCTCTAAATTGAGATAGCACGTCTACATGAGGGAAGCCGGCCTCGGACTAATTCTGAGGCTTCCCTGCAGTGTAGATGTGCTATTTTGAAATAAGCTATTTCAGAATAACTATTCTGGAATAGCTTATTCCGAAATAACTGTGCAGTGTAGACGTACCCTATGTATGTTCCATGTTTGCCAAACATCTGACATATTAGGGGGGCCTCTAGGTGCTACAATTATTATTATAATGATTAATTCCTGGAGTATCAACTTTTGGTATTTATTCTCCGTTTAGGGTTTCATTCTGCAGGCCTGTCCCATCAAGCCCTGCTCAAGGCTGCACTGCCTTAGGGGGGCAGATTCTTTCACTCTTATTTGCAGAGTAGGGTGCACCCCACTGTGAGAAAGGTTGGTTGAACCTGGCTGTAGGAAAGCTGAACTCAGCATTCACTGTCAGTGCAGCGCAATCCATGGGAAATGTAAAGCAACCTGGACTTATGGGGGTTTTTTAGCACTAGGTCATCTCCATCACTTGAAATCAAGATCGGATGTCTTTCTGAAAGAGGTGTGCTCTAGCTTCATCAGAAGTTATTGAGTTGCTGCATGTTCTTTTCACAACGTACACACAAGAGCAAGACAAAACCACACACAATGCTCTTTCTGGATGGCAACGCTGCTTTATTTCTTAAAATCTAGAGCCGTATCTCTCAGCCCTGGCCGACACTCGGGCGTGATTTCGAAATAGCCCCTCTTATTTCGAAATAATAAGCGGCGCATCCTCATTGGCTGGAGCCCCAGAGTAGCAGGGGCCCTGTAGGGAAGTATGAGATCTGGTCTTTCAGCAGCCAGTATGCTAAGTGACAAACCTTGAGTGAGGGGGGGTGAGTTGTGTCCCTTTTGCCTTAGGGAGCAGCCTGCTTTGTCTCTCTGGGCAGGTCTACACTTGGAAATTATTTCAAAATAACTAAATTTGAAATAAGAACTCCCGAAATAACAACATTGACATAGCGTGTCCCTGCTATGGGGGGGTCTCGAAATGAGTCCGAGGCAGGCTCTGTTAATGAAGACGCACTAACTCCACTTAACGCCCTAGGAAGCCCTGGGGAGTAATCACTTCGAATGACTCTGGGGAGTCGTTATTTCGAAAGAGCAGCAGTCCACACTCCCGCTAGTTTGAAATAACTATTTCGAAATTGGTGTTATTCCCCGAGGAACGCAGGCATACAGATTTCGAAATAACCAGCCCACTATTTCAAAATAACGAGCTTGGCCGTGTGGACGCTCCACTTATTCATTCGACCTAAGGGGGCTTATTTCGAAATAACTCCCTCGCGTAGACCAGGGCACTCTGTTTTTGATGCTGGTGGGTTAAGCTTCTGGATTTTAAGAAATAAAGTAGAGTTACAGTGCACCCTTCTAGCGCCAGTAATTTATGTTTTTCTGCTAATTGCTTCCTATGCAAGGAAGCTAGTGGCCTCGCTTCTCTCATTCTCTCATGGTTTTTCTACACTGGCAAGCGACTGCACGGTCATTTTCTTGCTTGGGGGTGTGAAAAAACACCCATCCCCAAGCACAGTACATTCCAGCGCTGGGAAGCATCAGCACGGACAGTGCTACAGCACTGGGAGAAGTCTCTCCCGGGGCTCTTGCCAGGAGCATGCAGACAAAGCCGTAGAGGGAAAGGGAGGAGGAGGAGGAGAGGAGAGGCTCACGGCTGTGGAACACAGCTTCCACGCTGTGAAGGAACTATCTGTGTGGAATCCGATGACACTGCAGTAAACGTTTCCCGCCGGGGAGAGCAGCGTTACTCTCTGGGTACAATTGCCCCATGGGGAGACCAACCCGTGCTAGCTTTACTCTAGCTCGCCTGGCTCAAGGCAGTAGTGGAGACATGACAGCAGAGGCATCAATACAAGCGCTACAGGTCCAGCTGGCTCCCCAGGTGTGTAATCAGGCAGCCAGGCGGCACTGAATCCCACACCCCTGCATCCTCACTGCTATTGTGAGCTGTGCTAGCCAGATCAAAACCAGCGTGTGTGTGTGGGGAGGGGGGTTGCTTCCTTGAGCTCCAATCACGCCTTCTTTTGCGGTGTAGACACACCCGAAAAGGAGGAGAAAGTCTGTTGGAGTGCCGTCAGCAGCGCCGACAGACTCGCCGGGCCCCTGAGCAAGGCAGGGGGATGGCTCGACTCTGCACCCCTGGAAGGGGCGGAGCCTTGGGTGGAAGGGGTGGAGCTGGGGCTAGCCTCCCACAAGCAGCCCTCAGAGACTCCCAGAGCACTGGTAGCAATTTAAAGGGGCCATAGCTCCAGCCACCGCTGCTGCCAAGCTCTGGAGCAATTGGCTCGCCCCGTCAGCAGGCCTGAGTGCCATGAAGTGATTGGAGGCTCTTCTTCGCCTCTGCTACAAGCCCTACTATAAATGATGCTCATATAAATGGGGCCCACTGTATCCTTCCTAGTCCTGGGTCTGGAAGATGAATCAAAGGTGACAGAATAATAAAAACGCTGGGCTGGATGGGTTCCCAAAAGGTCCGGACCAACCTACACCATCCCTAAGTGTGACACTGCTGCAGAAAAAGCAACCATGGGATGCATTAACAGGAGTGTTGTGAGCAAGATACGAGAAGTCATTCTTCCGCTCTACTCTGCACTGATTAGGCCTCGGTAGGAGTATTGTGTCCAGTTCTGGGCACCGCATTTCAAGAAAGATGTGGAGAAATTGGAGAGGGTCCAGAGAAGAGCAACAAAAATGATTAAAGGTCTAGAGAACATGAGCGATGAGGGAAGACTGAAAGAATTGGGCTTGTTTAATTTGGAACAGAGAAGACTGAGAGGGGACATGATAGCAGTTTTCAAGCACCTAAAAGGGTGTTACAAGGAGGAGGGAGAAAAATTGTTCTCCTTGGTCTCTGATGCTAGGGCAAGAAGCAATGGGCTTAAATTACAGCAAAAGAGCTTTAGGTTGGACATTAGGAAAAACTTCCCAACTGTCAGGGTGGCTAAGCACTGAAATAAGTTGCCTAGGGAGGCTGTGGAATCTCCATCATTGGAGATATTTAAGAGCAGGATAGACAAACATCTGTCAGGGATGTTCTAGATCTGCGGTGTCCAGCATGCTAGCCACATGTAGTGATTTGGCTGGTTGAGTGTGGCTAGCTGACTGTAGCAGTAGCCACTATATTATTTACAGTTTCAGAAAAATGTGGCTAGTTCATGGATCTAGACGGTTCTTGGTCCTGCCGTGAGGGCAGGGGACTGGACTCGATGACCTCTCGAGGTCCCTTCCAGTTCAAGTGTCCTAGGATTCTAACGGGTGTTTGTCAAACCTGGTCTTAACCTCCAGTGACAAGGATTCCACAACCTCCTTGGGTAACTTGTTCCACTGCTGAGCTAGCTTTATAGTCAGAAAGTTTCCCCTAGGATCGAACCTGAGTCTCCTTTGCTGTACACTGAGCTGAGCCCCGCCTGTCCTCACCTGGGTGGACACGGAGAACAATTGATCCTCCCCCCTCTTCGTGACCTATCTGGAGACTCTTCTGGTATGTTGTGACACTGCTGCTCTTTTCTTCCCTACAGATCGACAGCATGCAAGCGCTGCTCCATTGCCCCAGCGTGCTAGTGTGCGTCGGCCGGGAGCCATTTAAACCACTGGTGCTGGAGAATTCGAGGAGACAGTCATCTGAGAAGCTCCCTGGCCTGGCTGCCCAACCCAGTGGCAACCCTGTCAGCGAAAACGACTGCAGTAAGAAAGATGGTGAGCTGCAGGAATGTCCGTCAGTCCACACCTGTCCCTCGGGACGTCCACATTGCTGGAGATAAATGATCTAAATGGCAGTCCATGCATGCGCATCACTTCATTTGCATAAATTAACCACTCCCACATAGTTCCACTCTCTCCTTGTTCTCTCTGGTTTCCTCCTTTGGAATTTTCCTCGGCATCTCTTCTTCTGTCTCCTTTCCACATGCCCCCTTTCTCTGGCTGACTTGTTTATACTTATACACACACACACACACACACACACACACATCTCTGCCTCTTTATTCTCCTTCTAGAACTTCCTCCTTTCCTGCCTCTGTCTCCTCAGAATGGTTGCCAGGTGCCTAGTTTTGATCAGAATGCTAGGTCGAAAAGGGACCCTGACGGCTCCGGTCAGAGTTAAGAGTGGTACCTGGGCTCTGCACAGTTCCCAGACACAGGCGGCATTTCCCTCTGGTTTCTAGGTGGAGGGGTAGCCAGGGAAGCTCCGCACATGCCCCAGACCTCAGCTCCGCCTCTGCCGCTTCCATTGGCCAGGAACTGTGGCCAATGGGAGCTGCAGGGGCAGTGCCTGATGGTTCTGGCAGCACACATGCAGAGCCACTTGGCCGTGCTTCCACCTAGGGGCCAGACATGCTGGCCGTTCCCAGGAGAAGCACAAAGCCAGCCCCACTGCTCTGTGGACTCACAGCCTTTGGAGGCAAGTGCCACCCAGCCAGAGTCTGCACCCTGAAACTGCTGCCCCAGGTTGAAACTCCCTCCCACACCCTAATTCCCTCCCGGAGCCCATATTCCACACTTTATCCCACACTCCGCACCCCTGCCCCAGTCCTGAGCCACCTCCCACACCCAGACTCCCTCCCAGAGCCTGCATCCTGAAACCCAACCCCAACCCTGAGCCCCCTCTTGCATTAGAACCCCAACCCCGAGCCTCCTCCTAATCCCGCTCTAGCATTCCAATCCCTGGCCCAACCTGGAGCCTCCTCCCACAACCTGAACCCCTCATTTCTGGCCCCACCCTGGAGCCCACACTCCCCGCTGTGGAACCCTCACCTCCTCCTGCATCCCAGGTCCCTGCCCAGTCAAGTGAAAGTGAGTGAGGGTGGGGGAGTGTGAGTGACATAGGGAGCGGAGCTGGAGTGAGTGGGGGGCAGGCCCTTAGGAGGGGTATGGCAGGGGTGGGACCTTGGGGAAGGGGCAGGGCTCGGGCGGGGCAAAGGTATTCAGTTTAGAAAGTTGGCAACTCGAGTGTTTCCCCAAGTATCCCTGGCCCCCAACTCCTTGTCAGCATTTTCCATGTGACGTCGCTGGGCACTGTGTCTGAAAGTCAGGCCACTTCATTAGGTGCCTAATTTAAAAAGTTCTGAGTTCACATGGGCGTCGTTCTCTTCACACTGGATCTCATCCGATCCCTTGTGCAGCATCCGCACAGAGAATTACAGGGAGGCGCTTTGGTGCACTCTGCTCTATACAACGCCATGGTGCCCCTGAAGGGCAGCATAGACGTCGTTTTAGCTAGGTAATACCAGCAAAGCGCTCCGGAAATGAGGCCAACATGAGGGACTAAAGGAAGTGTCAGGCACAGCACGGAGGTATAGCCGGGTGGGGACTACTTTGTGTCACCAAGTCATAGTGCTGAAGGCCAGACATGACCACCAGATCTTCTACTCTGACTTCTGGTGTATCACCGGCCCCTAAGCCCTACCCCGTCAGCCCCATGCTGAGCCCAACCGCCAGAATGACACCAGAGGGTTACCGCTCTCAGGGGACTTAACTTCCATGTGTCACAGACCAGGAATGGGTGGGGACCAATGGGCACCAATGCTGGGGACCCTGAAACAGCAGGGAATTGCGTGAGTGAGAAATACTCTCCTTGCTTAGGCACAGGTTGCGACTCCTCGGGTGCTCCTGCCCTGGAGCACCAAGGGAAGAAAATGAAGCTTAGCACTCACCAGCAGCCAGCAACCTCCATCCCCAGTGCCTCCTGCCGGCAGGTGGCCCTCTGATCAATTCCTCCCCCTCCCTCCCACTGCAGTCAGCTGTTCAGTGGTGTGCAGGAGGCGGTGGGAGGATGTGAGGAGCAGGCACAAGGAGCACTTGAGAGAGGGGTACATGGGGCAGGGGAGCAGTGGGTGCTGGAAGAGGCAGGGTGGGTGCCTTAGTTGTAAGGAGTGGAATGGGGGCAGGGCCTGGGGCCACGGGGCAGTTGAGCACCCTGGGGAAAGTATAAAACCAGTACCCGGGGTCTTAGGTGTGTGTTGTGCTTCATCCTTCTTTTCTGGGCTGCTTGGGCATATTCTGCATTCAAGCACACCCCTTACGCCCACCTGCACCGTCCTGCCAATGTGCAATTAACACCGGCATACACAACTTCCTTTGGGCCCCCTTCATCCCAAGAAGTAGAGCCCTGCAAATCCGCCAGTATCCGCGCCCGCGGAGGTCAGTGCACATGTCTGCAGTTCACGTCTGCGGATACAGATGTGGATGCAGACACCAGTTTTGCATCTGCGCGAGGGCTTTACCCAGAAGCAGTATCCACTGCATAAGGTGAGCAACCTCCACTGTGTGTTCAGCCCTTAGGTCAGCTCTCAGGCTTTGTCTTCACTGCGAGTTCTTCTGACAGAAAATATGCTAATGAGGGGCTCATTAGCATAAATCGTGATCTCATTAGCATATTTTCTGCCGTTTCTTTTTGCGCAAAAAGAAGCAGTGTGGACTTTTTTTTTTTTGCGCAAAACCCCCATTTTGCGCAAGATCCTTATGCCTGTCCCAGAGAGACTGCAACTTATTCTAATGAGTCCCTCATTAGCATATTTTCTACTGGAAGAACTTGCAGTGAAGACATAGCCTCAGTGGTTCAGCAAACAATCGACTCTGTCTGTGCATGAGTTTGTCTGTCCATCTGTCCATCCATCTGTCTGCATGTCTTTTTTTTCAATAACGCCTTCTAAACGGTAAGAGCTAAGGCCACCAAATTTTGTATGTAGCTTCCTCTTATCATAACTTAACACCAAGGGCAGGATTTGGTTGTGCCAGGACAATGGGATGTGCCTGGAATGCGATTGTTTCTCATAACACGGAAAGGAAGGGCTGTGATAGCAGGGATAGTTATGCTGTATAATGACCACAGGGGGGGCAGCAAGGGGTCAGAGATGTGGACCAGGATAGTTATAACCCCATTGGGGCAGCAGGAGATAGGGGTGGAGAAAGGAACAGCTTTCTACTCTATCCTTGAGAGAGTTTGTCTCTGTCTGTCTGTATGTCTATCTATCTGTTCCCCAGCTGGGGGACATGCACCCTTCCTTGTCTGCGCCCACTGCAGCAGCCATGGAGAGGCGCTTCTCACTTGGCCCCAAGCTGCTGCAGTGAGAGAGGGATGGAGTTGTTCTCTCTGCCCAGGGAAGCCTGCAGACTGAAACCCTCACCCCCAGCCCTACCCCAGAGCAATGGTTTAAATGAAGAAAAACAAAAAATTATTTGAGTTAAGGATCCGAGCAACGCTGGGTAAATCTTCTAGTACTGAATGGTACTTTTGTCTAAAGTCTTTGGGCCGTACCTCAACTCAGGTGTCCTTAGGCTGAATAAGAAAGAAAACACATGAGGAAATGCATATGTACAGTTATACAAATTGGGGGGAACTAATTGTTGGGAATGCTGTTTTCTGCAACCTGCGATAGAATAAAAGGTGCTACCAAACCATTTGCAATTTAAACGAGGCTTACAAAGAAAAGCTAAAAAATAGAAGATTTTAGTATGAGCTTTTCATTCCAAATGTACAGTTTATGGCACTTCTGTTAATTACATCCAGACCCTTTGCGGCAATACACTGGCATAGCACCATTGACTTAAATGCAGCTATTTCTGTTTTTCTCAGATGAGGGTTACCTTTACATGACTTCTCCTTATGCCCCCTTTCTGTTGTTTTCCTCAATTCCAGTGAACTTTGGACTGAAAGCCAAAAAAAGCGTCATCCACCCAAGGTCTGCTTCAAGCAACAGGTCAATGAGATTCTCCTTATCGTCAGAAAAGTCCTATGCGAATGGCCTCAATGCATCCCTGGAAAACGGCGCTCCTTTCCCAGACAGCTATCCACACCGAAAAGCCGGGGACCTGGTTCATTCTCTAGTCAACGATGACATTGAAAAACGAGTACACGTGAATAAGGATGGCAGTCTGTCTGTCGAGATGAAAGTCCGCTTTCGTTTGCTAAACGATGAGACTCTTCAGTGGTCCACACGGATCAAGAAGTCCAATTTGATGAGTAACATGCCCTGTGAAGAGTCCGGGGTAGAGGGAGACAATGGAGTGGACCCCAGGCAGAAAATGAATCTGGAAGTCAGCTCAGAGGCAGAAGATTCGCTTTATCCTTGCGATGCCGATTCCTACATCTCGAAACTTGATGAGTCCGAATCTGAGGAAACACATTGCCACAGCTGTGGCACGCAGCACCTGGACTATGACATCTGGAAGAACCCTATGCATGCTTCCCGGAAAGAGGAGCCCAATGTAAGAAATACTTGGCACACACGGTCTTCACGCTCCAGCACATCTTCACGGAGGAGGATAGTCCGCAAAAAAATCACCTCCATGGACAGTGTCCACACCACGTCCAGTGAAGAATATTCAGAGCACATCGTGCAGGAGTCTTCATGCTATTCGGAGACGACAGACGACAGAGTCGAGTGCTGTAATGTTAAAACGCATAACTATCGAAGCACTTTGTCTACAGCTGCCTCCCGTGGAGAAGAGTCACAGGATTGCTCCCGAAGGAACACTAGCAGTAGCCAAAGAGCATCATCCGTAGGGCCGGGCTCACATTCAAGCTGTGAAAACAACCTAGATCCTGAAGAAGCTGTTGACGAAGCTGAGGCCAGTCAGACTCATTCCCAGAACGAGGATGAAAACGACATGGAAGTTTCTTCGGTGAAGTGTTCAAAGGAGGAAATGGATGAAATCGAAGGCTGCAGGGTTGGAAGTCTCATTTCCAGGTCATCTCTGCACTCCAGACAAAGTAAGAAGAGTGTGTGTGAGGAAACTAACAGTATGGCAAGGACTGTGTCATCTGGCAGCTTGAAAAAGGCTGAAGAAGAAGAAGAAATTGCTGCGTGCTCAAGTTGCACCAATAGCGTAGACAGCCGATCTAGCAAGTCCAGCCTGCCAAGAGCCAAGAGTCACCAGGATGAACATTCTGACAATGATCCAGTGATCTCTTCCTTTTCCAGCGAGTCCTGCCCAAAGAAAGATGCTGAAGAGAAGGAAGCAAAACCAGAAGACCGCACGGATAATGAAGTTAGTTCGGAGTCATCACAAAGGGTGCCCAGCGACTCAATCAAAAATGACTTCAGCGAATGTGAACGATGCTCTGTAGAAGCAGCTTCCCAGGCCCGAGCTTGGGATGGGAATAGCAGGAGGAGTGACAGCGATGAGATACTCGTGTGCAATGCCTCCTGTTCTTCCAGAGCATCGAGGAGAACCAAGCACAGTCAGATTCATCTGGACGCCCGTTCTGAAATGTCCGTGTCATCACGTGGATCAACCGCTAAGAAAAAGAAGAAAAATTCTCTCCATGCGGAAGTTTCAAGGTCAAACAGCAAGGCCTCTAACTACTCCAAAAGCTCTTGTGAAATCAAGAAAAAATCAATTGGAAACCCCACGTCACATTCAGACTCTCCTCTTTCAAGCACGTCATCTGTGAATGAGGCAGCTCCTCCGCCCATTCATAACGAGGACCAGTGCACAAGCAGCACCTCTAAGTGCTACAGCAAGTCTTCAAAAGGCACCAAACAGGGAAGCCAATCAGAAGCGAGCAGTAAGATGTCAGCCCCGTCTTCAAGTGTGTCAAATTCTAATAGAAATGATGGAGAAGGACATGCCCAAGTTAGTTCTGAGACCCCAAGCTCTAGACATGGAAGCATGTCAGAGTCTTTATGCTCAAAATGTGAACAGACCACAGAGGCTGGGAACGGCTATCCCCCAAGTTCAAGTTCGAGAGTCTCTTCTTACTCAGACCTGCGGGGCAAACGTGCAGAGACGGAGGTGTCCAGAACAAGCAATGATGGCTGCTCACAGTCCAGTGTGACACGGTCATCCAAGCCACGGAGGAAAAAAATGAAGAATCTCCACGCCGAGGTGGAAAATTCTAGTAGAGCATCGGCCTCAGAGGTGGCCTCGATGTGCAGTTTGCACTGCCCCGCCCCACCGAAAGGAAAGCCAAGCAGAAAAAAGCTGCGACCCGCCGTGTTTAAGAATTCCTCCAGCATCAGCGCATGCACGGAGTCAGTGCTGACCGAGGGCAAAGAGCAGAAAGAAATATTAGACTCTTCCAGACCAACCTCTTCCAGGTCTAAATCAGCTGAAATGAATGCAATGAATGGGGCAGAAAATAAGTCCCATGATGAGCAAAAAGAAGACGGTGGTTCCTGCAAAGAAAAAATAGATGCACGAGAGGATTTAGCACCTTCGGCCCTGCCAAATACATCTCCAGAAGAAGTGGTCCAGGCATGGCTAAGCAAAATTCCTCCAGAGACTTTGCTCATGAAATATGAAATGGAGGATGATGGGGCAGAACAATGCGCAGAGTCAACCACTGAAATATCACACTGCGCCAGTAATCAAGAAACCTCAGAAGAGGAAACAGCTGAGAGAGAGGATGCAGGGGAAGGCGAAAACAGTGCCAAGAAAGAAATGGAAAAAGAGGCAGCCAAAGCCGATGCCACTGAGGGGGGGGCAGAGGAATGCCCCCCAGAGGAGAAGACTTCTGAGGGGATGTCAGAAGGCGCGGAAGCCAAGCAAGCCGAATGCAGCCAGTCCGTTGAGACCTCAAGCCAAAATAATCACAAAAAGGACTTGCCAAGCACTATCCAGACATCGGTGCAGATCATGAAGGCATTGCTCAGCTCAAAACAAGAGGCAAAATTTGACCGGTCAAACAGTTTGCCCGAAGTATCCCCCACCATGGGGAGGAAACTCAGTAACTCAGCTAATATTCTGATCACGTGTCTGGCCAGTCTCCAGCTCCTTGACGAAGAGCCGTTAGGCCCATCGGATAAGCCAAAAAGCTTGAATAAGCCGAGATATACAGAGCTGCTGAACATTTTCCAGGCCCTGTGGTTTGGATGCACTGTGGAAAAAAGCGGTCCAAGTTCAGGCCAACCAGGCAGTGACCAGACAAAGATGAGCTCGGGTTTTAAAGGCCAGAAATCCACTCCGATGTCGTCTTCTGGGGTCGATGTCGGTAGCGGTTCTGGTGAGTCAAGAGAGGGAAGTGTGGCCAGTGCCGGGGATTGCATCTTGTTGCCCCAGAAGACCGTTACGTCCAAACTAGCTGATCAAGGGGCAAGTGTAGAGAATGAACCCGAGCTGAGTGAGACTGGGGGGCAGGGCAAAGCAGGAGAGCAGTGTTCTCGGCCTTCAACATCCTGCTCAAAGTCCAAAGAGGGAGGAGAAGCAGCGTCCACCGAAGAGGACTCCCCAGAGAGGGGTGCTGAAGCAGACCATGATAAAGATGATCAGGGTAGTAACTGTGAAAATGGGGAAGGGGGTGAAAATGAAGTGGAAGAAAACAGTAAAGCTGAAGAGGGAGATGAAATCCCTCCAGAAGCAAACACCGATGAGGTGACGGAGCAACCAAGCAACCTTGCGGAAATGGATGCAATTGCTGATGATGCTAATGGCGAGAAAGAAGCCGAATCCAATGTGGAAGAGGCGGGAGGGGAGGGTTCTCCTGAGAATCAGGAATCTAACGTCCAAGCAATCCCAGAAACCAGTGTGAAAATAAGCTCCATCGCCCAGCAAAAATCAGTCGACCCTGACCCAGTCTGGGTGCTGAGGTTGCTTAAGAAAATCGAGAAGGAGTTCATGACTCACTATATCAGTGCTATGAACGAGTTCAAGATCAGGTGGAATTTAGAGAACAATGAACTGCTGGATAAAATGATATCGGAGCTGAAGGATGAAGTGAGTAAAAGAATACAAAAGAGCATAGAGAAGGAGCTAAGGAAGATCAAAAGTAGAGCAGGGAGGAGGCATCCAAAGCCTCCAAATGAAACACTCAGGCGTGAGTCAACAATCCAGACAGACCAGAGAAGACAACGGTTGCAGACCATGCGCAATAGGTCTCTCTTTAATGACATGAATATGACCCAAAGTAAGCCACAGGGGACAACCGACTTATCATTTGATGTGAGTGAAGAAGATTTTGGTATCAGTGTGGCTCTCGGCGATGATGTTAGTGAACAACCAAGTGAAGAAGAATACTGCCCCTGTGATGCCTGCATAAGAAAGAAAATGGCTTCTAAGCCTACAAGAAACCCAATAGTGGCTGCCAATGCCCCGATTGTGAAGGCATTTGACTTAAAGCAAATCCTGAGGGGGAAGGAGGAAAACGAAACTGAAAACAACATGGCGGACTGTGCCTCACAAGTCGTTCAGGACAGCGAGGCGATTCCCAGTGAGCACATGCAAGAGGCAGAAGAGGAAACCAACTCAGAGGAGGCAGACGGTGAATACGAATCTGACCCCCCAGAGCAGAAATCAGATGCTGAGGAAGAGAAAGAGCCAGAGCAATCCGAAACTGATGAGCAAGGAGAACAGGAAGTGAATGAAGAAGAAACAGCTGCCCCTGCTGAGGTAGATGAAATTTCAAATAATCAAAGCTGTGAAGTGGGGGAGGAAGCAAAAGAAGAAGAGGAGGAACAAGAGGAAGAGGAACAAGCTGGGAAGAAAGAGGAGGAAGTGAAAGAGGAGGCAGAAGAAACAAAGGAGGAAGAGGAAGGAGGGAATGAGGAAGAGGAAGTGAAACAGGAAGAGGGGAATGGTGAAGTGGAAGAGGAGGAGAAAGGAGAAGACGACACACCAAATGAAAATCAGGAAAGTGAGCAGAGTCCAAAATCTGAGGAGGACACTGAGGGTGAAGTGGAAGGGGCTGAGGGCGAGGCCGACAGAGACAATAAGGAAGAGAATGCCTCTGAATGTGAAGCGAATGCTGGAGTCTCTGATGCTGCTGAAGAGGCAGAAGAAGCACCCCCAGACGGAAATGAAGAAGAGCCCCAGGCTGATGTGGGGGACGAGGCTGTGGAAGAAACAGCCCCAGAGGTGGAATGTGAGGCATGTTCAGAGGCACCAGCAGCAGAGGAGGAACATGAAAGTGAAGGAGATACTGAGTGTGCACAGAATGGCGACGAAGCAGCCGGTGATGAACCTCAGGAAGACAATGAAGAAGCCAGAGAGGCGAGGAATGGTGAGGTCCCTGAGATGGCCTCTACTGTGGTGGAGGACCAAGACTGCAGCAAAGGGCCAGAGACTCTGACCAAAGCAGCTACCTTCTCTTATAACTCCTCCATGGGAAACTGTTCGCAGCAATCCCAGAAAGGGTCAGAGGATGGAAGCGAAGGAGAGGGAGAAGATGGGAACCCGAATGACGACCCCAGCAGGGAGGCGAACGGTGATGGAGGCAGCAAGTCTGCAAAGATGTATCCTGACATTGAGGAGGAAGATGAGGAGGACAGAGCGTCCTCATGCCCCAGTCCTGTGGCTGGAGGGAAGGATGGTGCTGACCCCCAAAACAGCGGACACACGAGTAATGGCCATGATACTAAAAAGAAGACACAAAATGCTGATGAGATTGACCAAGACGACCTGGACTTTTAGCACTGCTAATCAAAGACTGTGTTTTTTAAAATATAGATGTTCATTCGGTATTCCAGTATTATCAGCGAGTCAGACCCACGATCACAGGTGTGTCTGCTAAATAAGTTAAACACGCAACCTTCTCTTGGAATCCTGTAAGTGAAATACATCAAATCGAGGTTGCGCTCTCTCATTTCTAGAGGGTCGATCAACACATTCAATAGACAGCGGGGGTTTAACAGAAACGTGGGCTTGTGGAGCTGCTGTCATGTGTGTGTTTCACTCTTATTCCGGCTCTTTAGCTTGCTCTGGTATTTTTTGCTTGGGTACTTTGGGTCTCAGCTGGGACTTCCTTGTGATTGATTGCCTTGATGTATTGCACGTAATCCTTTTGCAAATGCTGATAAACTGTGGAACCCTGACACCATCTAGATTGTTTGCCAAAGTCTGCTCAGAGCTCACATAAATGTCCATTCCGTATCTCTGCAAAGAGGCCACTACAAGGACAAATGATCAGAGTGTCAAATAGTCACCACAAAAAGGTGGAAATATTCAAGGCAAGGTTGCGTTGAAGTGCTGGTTGGGGGAAAACCGAACTACATTTCACACTTCTTTTCTTGGTGGTGGCCTGTAACCTCAACCGTGACTTCCTCCTGTAATCAGTGTTCAAAAATTGGCAGAAGGACTTGGGGTCGTGAAATTATTTTGAACTTGTTTTTTACATTGACGTCAACCCTGGCTCTCTGACAGAGAAAACCTGCCTGAATATTTGAATTCTGTCCTCTTTGTGTATCCTCTTAATGTCTAATGCGTGCACATCCACCCAAGTAAGACCCCTCTCCTATTATGCCCAATGCACACAAACAATCCTGTTCACTTTTGTGGGGCTATTTCCATGTGTTGTTGGATTGGGCCCAGAGACTTGAGTCATTGGAGAGAAATTGGAGAGGGTCCAGAGAAGAGCAACAAACATGATTAAAGATCTAGAGAACATGACCTATGAAGGAAGATGGAAAGAATTGGGCTTGTTTAGTTTAGAAAAGAGAAGCCCAAGAGGGGACATAATAGCAGTTTTCAAGTACCTAAAATGGTGTTATAAGGAGGAGGGGAAAAAATTGTTCTCCTTGACCTCCGAGAATAGGACAAGAAGCAATGGGCTGAAAGTGCAGCAAGGGAGGTTTAGGTTGGACATTAGGAAAAACTTCCTAACTATCAGGGTGGTTACATTGGAATAAATTGCCTAGGGAGGCTGTGGAATCTCCATCACTGGAGATATTTAAGAGCAGGTTGGACAGACACCTGTCAGGGATGATCTAGATCAGTGTTTCTTAAACTGTATGCCATGAAGAACAGAGTTCAAAACAGCCACCCTTAAAGGGGCAGGTGACCTTTTTTTTTCTCAATAACTTTCCCGTCTTTTTTTTTTCTCAACAAAAAATCCTTGGTGTTCCACACAAAAAAAATATTGTTTGGTGCTCCTCGATCATAAAAAGTTTAAGAAACACTCATCTAGATAGTGGTTGGTCCTGCCATGAGGGCAGGGGCCTGGACTTGATGACCTGTTGAGATTCCTTCCAGTTCTACGATTCTATAATTGAATTATATCTTTTTCACTGATTCCCACTGTGGTCTTCTCTCCCTCAAGAACCCTGAGGTTTTGTGAATGGAGTGTACCACTGAAAAAGAATACATCACGATTGTTTCTCAGCCTTGCTCTGCTCCCACAGTTTACATTTCCCTTTGGCTGATGTGAATCACTTGTGCGTTAAATCTTGGAGCTGCCCTCTCCTTTTGTTGCAGGGACCATGTGCTTATGGCAGATAAAAAGCCCGCACATTCTTGCTGGCTGGGAAGATAATACATGTCCACACCCTGGGAGATTGTAGCTCTGTCTTTCAGTGGGGAGTTGAAGCTGCGGGACTGCGAACAGTATGGCATTTGCACAGTTGTATAAAAGGTGTCCAGCTGCATCTAGTTGGGTGGTTTTCTTTGCAAGCAAGGCAAATTGGTTTTGAACGTTGTTTTTCTTTTTTTTTAAAGCCTATTTAGTGATGGAAAATGCGTGAAAGGTGAGGAAAGATATGATGGAAAATGCGATTGCAAATCACTGAAATAAAACCAAACGGCTTTCTAACGCTCAGCGTCTTCTGATGTGTGCCCAGCACAAACCAGGCTCAGAAGGAGACCCCGGCCATCACACTTGCCCAGTGGCTCTTTTCTTACACCGTGCTCTCTGCAGCTCTGGTCTGTACAATTCCCGCTCCCTCGCAAGAGGGAGGGCCCTGCTGTAATAGGACCTCAGAGTTAGGAAGTGGGAGTGTCCAAAAGCTGGGAATGAGTGACAGGGGAGGGATCATGTGATGATTCCCTGTTCTGTTCACTCCCTCTGGGGCACCTGGCACTGGCCACTGTCGGAAGACAGGATACTGGGCTAGATGGACCATTGCTTGGAGCCAAAATGGTTGTTCTTATGATCCGAGCGGGTTCTGTATTTTTCTTTAATTTTTCATGGCTTAAATAGTCACTGGCAAATACTGAGGCTACGTCTACACTGGCAGCTTCTTGCACAAGAACTCTTTTGTGGAAGAGTTCTTGTGCAAAAACTCTTCCACAAGAGAGCGTCTACACTGCCATGTGCTTTTGCGCAAGAGCATCCATGGCAGTGTAGACGCTCTCTTGCGCAAGAAAGCTCTGATGGCCATTTTAACCATAGGGGCTTCTTGCGCAAGAAATTCATGTTTCCTGTCTACACTGGCCTCTTCTGCAAGAGCTTTTGCGCAAGAGGGCTTATTCCTCATGGGGAGAGAAATAACTCTTCCGGAAGAAGCCCTGTTTTACAATGCTATACTGTAAATTTACTTCTGGAAGAACGCTCGTGCAGTGTAGACAGCCAGCAAGTTTTTGAGGAAGAACAGCTGTTCTTGCGCAAGAAGCTGCCAGTGTAGAAGCTGCCAGGGCTCCAGAGTCCCTGGTGGCTCTTTAATGTGTCTTCTGTGGCTCTTTCCAGCACATGACATTGAAACACCAAGGCTACGTCTACACTGGCAGCTTCTTGCAGAAGAACAGCCGTTCTTCCGCAAAAACTTGCCAGCTGTCTACACTGCACGAGCGTTCTTCCAGAAGTAAATTTACAGTACAGCGTTGTAAAACAGGGCTTCTTCCAGAAGAGTTATTTCTCTCCCCATGAGGAATAAGCCCTCTTGCTCAAGAGCTCTTCCACGAGAGGCCAGTGTAGACAGGCAACATGAATTTCTTGCACAAGAAGCCCCTATGGTTAAAATGGCCATCAGAGCTTTCTTGCACAAGAGAGCATCCACACTGCCATGGATGCTCTTGCGCAAAAGCACATGGCAGTGTAGACGCTCTCTTGTGGAAGAAAGTAAGGAGGGCTTTAAACTAGGTTGGACGGGGACAGGTGACCAAAGCACACAGGTAAGTGGAGAACATGGAGACCTGGGAGATGGGTCGGAAATGGGAGGGAGCGTGTGCTATAATGGCAGAGAGAAAGGAAGATCAGGGCAAAATTGGGAGGCAAGGTCAAATCAGTATCTTAGATGCCTATATACAAATGCGAGAAGTATGGGTAATAAGCAGGAGGAACTGGAAGTGCTAATAAATAAGTACAATTATGACATTGTTGGCATCACAGAAACTTGTTGGGATAATACACATGATTGGAATGTTTGTATGGAAGGGTACAGCTTGCTCAGGAAGGATAGACAGGGGAAAAAGGGAGGAGGTGTTGCCTTATATATTAAAAATGAACACACTTGGAGTGAGGTGGAGATGGACATAGGAGACAGAAGTGTTGAGAGTCTCTGGGTTAGGCTAAAAGGGATTAAAAACAAGGGTGATGTCATGCTAGGAGTCTACTACAGGCCACCTACCCAAGTGGAAGAAGTGGAAGAGGCTTTAACTAACAATATCATCCAAAGCCCAAGATTTGGTGGTGATGGGGGACTTCAGCTATCCAGATATATGTTGGGAAAATAACACAGTGGGGGCACAGACTATCCAATAAGTTCTTGGACTGCATTGGAGACAACTTTTTATTTCAGAAGGTTGAAAAAGCTACCAGGGGGAAGCTGTTCTAGATTTGATCCAAACAAATAGGGAGGAACTGGTTGGGAATTTGAAAGTGGATGGCAGCTTGGGTGAAAGTGATCATGAAATCATAGAGTTCACAATTCTAAGGAAGGGTAGAAGGGAGAACAGCAAAACAGAGACAATGGATTTCAGGAAGGCGGATTTTGGTAAGCTCAGAGAGCTGATAGGTACGGTTCCATGGGAATCAAGACTGAGAGGAAAAACAGCTGAGGAGAGTTGGCAGTTTTTCAAAGGGACATTGTTAAGGGCCCAAAAGCGAGCTATTCCGCAGTGTCGGAAAGATAGAAAATATGGCAAAAGACTGCCTTGGCTTAACCACGAGATCTTGCATGATCTAAAAATAAAAAAGGAGTCCCATAAAAAATGGAAAGTAGGACAAATTACAAAGGAAGAATATAGGCAAACAACACAGGAATGCAGGGGCAAGATTAGAAAGGCAAAGGCACAAAATGAGCTCAAACTAGCTACGGGAATAAAGGGAAAGAAGACGACTTTTTATAAATACATTAGAAGCAAGAGGAAGACCAAGGACAGGGTAGGCCCAGTGGTCAGTGGGGAGGGAGAAACAGTAACAGGAAACTTGGAAATGGCAGAGATGCTTAATGACTTCTTTGTTTCGGTCTTCACCGAGAAGTCTGAAGGAATGCCTAACATAGGGAATGCTAGTGGGAAGGGGGTAGGTTTAGAAGATAAAATAAAAAAAGAACAAGTTAAAAATCACCTAGAAAAGTTAGATGCCTGCAAGTCACCAGGGCCTGACGAAATGCATCCTAGAATACTCAAGGAGCTGATAGAGGAGGTATCTGAGCCTCTAGCTATCATCTTTGGAAAATCATGGGAGACAGGAGAGATTCCAGAAGACTGGAAAAGGGCAAATATAGTGCCCATTTATAAAAAGGGAAATAAGAACAACCCAGGAAACTACAGCCCAGTTAGTTTAACTTCTGTGCCAGGGAAGATAATGGAGCAGGTAATTAAGGAAATCATCTGTAAACACCTGGAAGGTGGCAAGGTGATAGGGAACAGCCAGCATGGATTTGTAAAGAACAAATCGTGTCAAACCAATCTGTTAGCTTTCTTTGATAGGATAACGAGTCTTGTGGATAAGGGAGAAGCAGTGGATGTGGTATACCTAGACTTTAGTAAGGCGTTTGACACGGTCTCGCATGATATTCTTATCAATAAACTAGGCAAATACAACTTAGATGGGGCTACTAAAAGGTGGGTGCATAACTGGCTGGATAACCGTACTCAGAGAGTAGTTATTAATGGTTCACAATCCTGCTGGGGTTCCACAGGGGTCTGTTTTGGGACCGGCTCTCTTCAATATCTTCATCGACGATTTAGATATTGGCAGAGAAAGTACGCTTATTAAGTTTGCAGACGATACCAAGCTGGGAGGAGTTGCGACTAATCTGGAGGATAGGGTCATAATTCAAAATGATCTGGACAAATTGGAGAAATGGTCTGAGGTAAACAGGATGAAGTTTAATAAAGACAAATGCAAAGTGCTCCACTTAGGAAGGAACAATCAGTTTCACACATACAGAATGGGAAGCGACTGTCTAGGAAGGAGTACGGCAGAAAGGGATCTAGGGGTGATAGTGGACCACAAGCTGATTATGAGTCAGCAGTGTGATGCTGTTGCAAAAAAAGCAAACATGATTCTGGGATGCATTAACAAGTGTGTTGTGAGCAAGATACGAGAAGTCATTCTTCCGCTCTACTCTGCGCTGGTTAGGCCTCAGTTGGAGTATTGTGTCCAGTTCTGGGCACCACATTTCAAGAAGGATATGAAGAAATTGGAGAGGATCCAGAGAAGAGCAACAAGAATGATTAAAGGTCGAGAGAACATGACCTATGAAGGAAGGCTGAAAGAATTGGGTTTGTTTAGTTTAGAAAAGAGAAGATTGAGGGAGGACATGATAGCAGTTTTCAGATATCTAAAAGGGTGTCATAAGGAGGAGGGAGAAAACTTGTTCATCTTGGCCTCTGAGGATAGAACAAGAAGCAATGGGCTTAAACTGCAACAAGGGAGGTTTAGGTTGGACATTAGGAAAAAGTTCCTAACTGTCAGGGTAGTCAAACACTGGAATAAATTGCCCAGGGAGGTTGTGGAATCTCCATCTCTGGAGATATTTAAGAGTAGGTTAGATAAATGTCTATCAGGGATAGTCTAGACAGTATTTGGTCCTGCCATGAGGGCAGGGGACTGGACTCGATGACCTCTCGAGGTCCCTTCCAGTCCTAGTATTCTATGATTCTATGATTCTTGCACAAGAAGCTGCCAGTGTAGACATAGCCCATGTGAGTTAATTATCAAGCCCTGGCCTCCACTAGGGAGTTATTTCGCAATAACCCCGCCTTATTGTGAAATAATAAGCGGAGCGTCCACATGACCAAGCCCGTTATTCCAAAATCTGCACTCCTACTTTCCTCGGGGGATAACGCTTGTTTCGAAACAGCTATTTCGCAATAGAGGGAGTGTGGACGCTCCGCTGCCGCTATTTTGAAATGCCGACTCCCCAGAGTCATTCGAAGAAATTACTCCCCAGTGCCTCCTGAGATGCTAAGGTAGCGCGTCCACATTACCGAAGCCCGCCTCGGACTCATTTCGAGTCTCCCCCGTCGTGTGGACCCGCTAGTTCGATTTTGTTATTTCAGGAGTTATTATTCTGACTTGAGTTATTTCAAGATAATTTCCTAGTGGCGACATGCCCCAAGTTGCTAACCTGCTGGCATGCTTCTACTCTGTTCTATCGCAGGAGACTTGGTCAGTCATTCTGCAGTGAGCATAATACGTATATAGCACACGGACCAGTGAATTCACGTGACTATGGCTCTTTTGGGGAACGCTGATCACCAGTTTGGCCCCTGACCCGTTCAGGTCTGAGTATCGCTGCCCCGGAGGTACCCAAGATGGCTGCTGTTGTAGAGCCTCTCACCGAGGTGAGGGAGGTGCAGGACATGGGGTAACACACTGGCCTTGTTACTCAGGGGTATCCCCTCACTAGCCAGCTCTCCAGGGCACCCAGGTACATGGAGATATTTCCTTCAGCAGCACAACACTGCCGCTTTCCAGGCAGCGCCACTGACAGCAGTGAGCTCACCGCGTCTGCCGCCCGCTCCTCATGGCTGGTGAGACCCTCTCGCGGCCTAACCCCCAGCTGGATGAGGGGAAGAATGATCACAGGCTGGGGCCCCAATTTGGGACATGCCCCTCTGCCCCCTGGTTGGAGTCCCTCCTTGGTCACAGACTTGCTGTGCGAGCTTGGGCGGGGCTCGCCGGGCCTCACTGCCCCATCTGTACGATGGGGCTGAGAGTGCCCATGGGAGTCATGCGGCTCAGCGCTTGACAGGCCGTGAGGTGCTTTGATATGTCAGTGATGTGGCCTTATACGTAGCGTCCCGGGGCGGCGTTATGTTAGATCCATTTTTATTGGATTTTTATGAGAGAGATGGGGCCCATCCCCAGGGCGGAAAAGGGAGGCCCCGCGGGGGGTTGGGTCCTGTCCCCAGGGGAGGGGAAGGGAGGCCCTAGGGGGGTTGGGTCCTGTTCCCAAGGGGGAGAAGGGAGGCCCTGGGGGGGGTTGGGTCCCGTCCCCAAGGGGGGAGAAGGGAGGCCCTGGGGGGGGGGGGTTGGGTCCTGTCCCAAGGGGGAGAAGGGAGGCCCTGGGGGGGGGTTGGGTCCTGTTCCCAAGGGGGAGAAGGGAGGCCCTGGGGGTGGTTGGGTCCCGTCCCCAAGGGGGGAGAAGGGAGGCCCTGGGGGGGGTTGGGTCCCGTCCCCAAGGGGGGAGAAGGGAGGCCCTGGGGGGGTTGGGTCCTGTCCCGAGGGGGAGAAGGGAGGCCCTGGGGGGGTTGGGTCCTGTCCCGAGGGGGAGAAGGGAGGCCCTGGGGGGGGGTTGGGTCCTGTCCCCAAGGGAGAGAAGGGAGGCCTGGGGCGGGGGTTGGGTCCTGTCCCCAAGGGGGAGAAGGGAGGCCTAGGGCGGGGGTTGGGTCCTGTCCCAAGAGGGAGAAGGGAGGCCCTGGGGGGTTGGGTCTTGCCCTCTTGGGAGGCCCTGGGGGGGTTGCAGCCATGGTCAAGCGAATTGCATCCACACAGGCATAGCTTGTCTCGGGGGGGTGCTGACTGCTTTGGCTGGGGGCCCGGAATTGCTGTCGGCGGTCCGGAGCGGGCCTGGCCCTGTACATTCTATTGCATCCCTTCTTCAGGACTGACTTTTGGCAGCCACCAGCCGTCAACCGCTTGCCCACTGAACCTTTGTGCAATGCCCAGGGATGGCTGGAGGTCGGCCAGGAAGTGCTCAACCTCAGCCTTCTAATTCCAGGCACTTGATTCTTGCATAAAAGGCTCCGGCAGGGTATTATCTGCCGCAATCCCTTGGAAACCGGGGCCTACACATGGCCTGCACCCTTCTCCTGGCGGGCTGGGGCCTGGGGCAAAGCTGCTGCCAGGCTGCGGCCAGGGATGTCCCTGAAGAAACAGATGCCGCAGGGATTGGACATGACTCTTGTCTTAGAGCCAGGGTTTTGTTTTACAGCACCGTGGCGCTCCGTGGCTTGGGGGTGGGGGGTTTCCTCAAATCCCTCTTGAAAGTGCAAAGGACCAATTCGTGGCCATGATTGGCAGGCGCTGACCCCGCAGCAGGGAAATGCTCCTGCTGCAGAGAAAGAGGTGCAGGTCGGAGCTGGAGTTTCTGCCCCCAAGTACCTGTGGCGCTCTGCTGGAAAGGGTCACCCGACACCAGGTGCAGGTGATGTTATTGGTAGGGGGGGGCAAGCCAGCTGCAGGTGGCTCGCTATGACTCCACTGCCCATTCCCAGGTGCAGATGGGCCAAAACAGCTAGCAAGATGCGGCCCTGGGGCCAGGTCCGGCCCGAGGGCCAGATCCGGCCCACCTAATACTTTGATCTGACCTGCAGATGGCATCTGGCTGCTTTCTATTGATATCCTGCTGCCCATGCCACCGAATAGCCAGGCGACGACTCAGGCAGCAGGATCCTATTTTCAGTGTCTCTTGGCTCCCGGTTGAGGTGCTGCCCTGGCAGGGGCTGGAATTGCAAGCCCTTTAAATAGGTACAGCAACCCTGGGCGGCTGCCTGGCATGCGGTAGCGGTGGGGCTGGGAGCTGCGAGCCCTTTAAAGAGCAGTCATTTAAAGGGGCCATGGTCCTGCTGCTACCGGGTTGCCCGACAGCCCTGTGGGGTTTCTGTGGCTTTTTTAAGGGCTCCCGGTTGCAGTAGCCAGAGCCACAAGCCCTTAAAAAAGCCACAGAAGCCCCAGGCAGCTGCCGGAAACACGGTAGCAGAGGGACCGGGAGCCACGAGCCCTTTGCGGTGTTTTTAATTCAAAGCCTCTGGCCCCAGACAGCTCTGGGGGGGAGGCTACTCCCCAGCCCCACCCCTTCCTCCCCAAGCTCCGCCCCTTCTGAGATGGAGCTGGCCCATGACCACCTACCAAAATTCATTAATTGGCCCCTGCAAAAATTATTGCCCACCTCTGGTCTAGTGGCTAAGGTGCGCCCCTAGGTTAGGGGTTATCTGCAGTCAGTTCTCTGGTTCCACAGCCTCCTTCTGTGCTCCAGGACAAGTCACATAGGCCCAACTGCTCCAAGGTATTTAGGTGCCTACGTCCCATTGATTTCAATGGGCATTAGGCACCTAAATCCCTTAGGGGACCTGGACCTGAGACAATATGCAATAGGAGCATAAACCAGGGTGTGTGTGTGGGAGGAGGGCTTGTCAGGTTCAAAGCACACACAACGGTGCGGGCCTAAATTAGCCAGGCCAGTGCGTGCTCTTGCGTAATGATCAATAAGAATTGCCTTGAGCTGGAACAGCCTTGAAACAGCCCAGTACCTCCATCTGGAGACGAACCGTTTGAAAATAATTTCCTTCCTTAGTTCACCTGCTGCCAAGTGAGACCGAGCGACTTTGCAAGAACTGGCAACTGCATAGCTCCCTGCTTTGTTGTACCTCCAGCGGGGCACGCCCCATGCTCGGGTGCCCTGTAACGCTAGCAGAGTCATGCTGGGTTTCCACCGGGGAAATGCACAGCAGGCCTCGGGGCTCTCAGAGGGTAGCACACATCTCAGTGCGAGCAATGGCGAGTCATGCTCCTAAATCACTCAGGTGTGTCTGGCGCTGAAAATCCCTGGTGAGTTTAGGCGGGGGGGGGGGAGGGCGGGACCTGTTATTACTGCAGGAGAAATGTGCACGTTGAACTTCCAGCTTTGCCAGGGGAAAGCAATCCCCTTGGTTTCATTTAAAAAAGGCAGGGGCCAGTAAAGCCAAGTCTCCCCCTGTACTGGGGTGGGAGGGTTCCACCAGAGAGGAAGGCTAAACCTCAGATTTCAAACCCTGGAGGGTCCCAAGAGCCCCAGCCCCTGTGAGGGGCCGGAAGCAGTTCCTGGGAGCCCTGGGTGTAAATCTCACCCCCCCCCCCTCCGGCTGAAGGGAGTGGGAGTGAGGGTTTCCCAGCTAATGCTAATTCCTTCCACCTTCCCCGGTTACTGCTGAATCTGCCCCTGCCAGAGACAGTTTTCAGAGACCCACATCTCTGGTGCTGTCTTCCCCGAACACCCGCCGCAGGCAGAAGCGACCTGCCTGGCAATGGGGGCAGGGGGATCGCTGGACAAACAGGTTTTGGGGGGAAGATGCACCCTGAGGCGCTTTATCTGCAACGGCACTTGCCCCCGCTGAGCCCTGCGGTAATTACACCCCACGTCTCCTGTGCCTGTCAACCAATGGTGGACAGGCCTCAGCTCTAATCTCATCAGCTTCGCCTTCCTAAGCCAGCCCTGGAGCAGGGGCCAAGGATCGGGGACCTCTGGCAGCAGCCTCGAGCCATTTGGGGACAAGCCATTAGATGTGCTGGAGGGCGGGGGAGGCACGGAAAATACTAGAAATGAACCACACGGCTGCGCCTTCTCCACCTCAGATCTCCCTCGTCCTCCTCTCTCACTTCTCTTCTGCTGATCCAGGTGCAAGATTCCCTCTGCCCAGCAAGGGCCGTGTGCTCCTTTAGCTCTCCCCCTCCCACAGCCCTAACCCCTGCCAGCTAACCACAGGTCAGCCTTTGGCATGTGCATATGTAACCCACACACCGGCTCGGTGCGGCAAACTATGGCACCTTGACCACGTACAGAGTCTGCCCTACAGCCTTAGCTAAGGCAGCTTTTTACTTAGCTTTTTTTTTGTTCTAGCAATAGAGGCTCCTGCACCAAGCTCCAGAGGTCCCAGGTTCAATTCTGCCTGTCGGGGTTCCACACACAGCAGCGCTGGTTCACAACACTTGGGAAAGGACATGGGGGCTGCCCATGGGCCTGGCTCAACCTTCCTGACAATAGGGATGTAGGTTCCCAAGCCTGTATGGACCCAGTACAGCCCATTCTTAACGGTTTCCCTGGGGAGCCCACATCGGTTGGGCTGTTGAATGCTAACCTTGGAAATGCCCAGGAGGGAACCAGTGGGCGCAGACTGGCAGAGGGACTGGATGATTCAGCAGGTTGCTATACAGGGAGCTGTAGGGGCTTAGAAGCTAATTCAACAAGCCTGGCTATGAAACAACAAAACAATCCTCTTGCCACAAAAATATCAAACAAGTACTATTGGTAGAAGGGCGGGGTGGGGGCAGGCAGGCAAGGATTTTAAAGAAGCCAGTTTTATGGGGGGGGTTGTTTTGAGGGGACGTGGAGTGAATATCCCCTCTGAAGCCGAGCTGGCACCAGAAGCAGGGTGGTTGGTAACGCGTCTTTAGAAGGGTTGCACATACTCAGTGTAACTAGGGGTTGCTTGCTTCTGAAAAGCCCCTTTTAAACCCAGGCTGTGCAGTACAGCTGTACCGGCGTGTACAGCACCTAATGCAATGTCATCCCCATGGCTCTCCCGCTGAGGGCCCTCGGTTCCACGGCAGTACAAACCGGGCCAAGGGGGCATGTGCTTCTAAATCTTAGCTACTGCCTCTGTGTGGAAGAGGCTCAGAATTTCCGGCAACGGGCATCCACATAAAACCCTACGGCCATGTCTATGCCGTGCGGACGATCGAGGCTGCCGTGGTTGATCTCCCAGGGTTCGCGTTAGCAGGTCTAGTGAAGACCCGCTAAATGGAACTCAGAGGGCGCCCCCATCGGCGCCGGTTCCCTGCTCCTCATGAGGAGTCAGGGAAGCCGGCGGGAGTGTTCGCTCCCGTCGACCTCCCGCTGTGTGGACAGAGATTTAAGATGCATCGACTGCAGCTACGTAATTCATGTAGCCGGAATTGCGTATCTTAAGTCGACCTTCCCCTTTAGTGTAGACCAGGCCTCAGCGCAGAGCAGGGCCAGCATTAGGTTATGGTCCACTGGGATGCTGGCTTTTCCCCCCCCCCCCCCCCGGGGCACCTCACTTTGCTGCCCCATCCCTTGGCCCAGCATGACCAGCCCTTTAAGGGTACATCTATCTACACGGCAGGTGGGAGGCGTGTGACGGACCAGGCCAGGTCTGGGCATGGCTGAGGGTGTCCGCTCAGGGCAAATTGCTTGAACTCGGGGCTCCTTACTGCCCCTGACTAAAGGCCCTTCCCAAATAGGCCACAAACCAGTCACACTGAGCACTTCAGCTGCCAGACTGAAGCCTCACGAGCAAAACCCCTCTAACACCCCAGCTCTTCTTGTGTCCCTATCAGCCCTGAGCCTAACACACAGGGGAGGGGTTATAGAACCCAACCTCACCTACCCTGAATGGGTTCTTCCGGTCCCAAGAAACCAGCCACAGGTCCCGATCAATTTACACTCTGGACCTTACCCACAAGATCAGGCTGAGCCAATCCTTTAGAATCTAAAATCTAAAGGTGTATTACTAAAAGAAAGAAAAGCATGCGAGTAAGGTTGTTAAAGGATAATGCATTACATGCATCGAATCACCCAGTTCTCGATGCAGGCTCTTAGCAGCGATGTTATAAACTGCTATCTTAAAAGTCTCTGGTGTACATCCTATGTCAGGATGGGTCCATGGTTCTTTCCGGCTCATTGTACCCTGCAAGGCTGCATCTGGGATCCAGAGCAAAACTGAAGACAAGAAGGAGGGTGCCACATGGCACTTATAAACCTCTCCTGGCATCTTCTTGGCTGCAGCAGGTCACCTGGTCAGTGGCCTATCCCTGTGTTCCATGCTGGT
This sequence comes from Pelochelys cantorii, assembly GCA_032595735.1. Lineage (NCBI taxonomy): Eukaryota > Metazoa > Chordata > Testudines > Trionychidae > Pelochelys > Pelochelys cantorii. The sequence goes on from CM064328.1 coordinate 5,608,538, forward strand.
AGCCCTAAGGTATCAGTCACATTCCTGAGATGTGTATTGGCACCTAGAGATTCATTGTCTCCTTGCTAATTAGCATAGCCATAGGCTGAGCTTTCCTTGCCCCTTTGCTCAGCCACAGACAGAGAATTTTCCAGCATCCATACAGAGTACATGTTTCTAACTCCACATACAGATATATACCGTTACATGAATAGCACATACAGAATCAGCAGAACACAAGCTTTCCTTTGACACCTCACATGGCCCCCTTTGTATACACTTTGGGACAAACACCCCCCTCCCGCCCCCATGGGTGCAGCAGTGATCTGGCTTCTCCCCTTAAAATCCAGTAACGTGACAAGGGGTATGTGCATGTTGGGCAAATCCATGCACTACTTGCTTGTGTTCTGGCCTAGGAACTTGGCCAGGGCTATGGTTGGGCAGCAAGCTGGACCTGCCACCTGTACCGTCCCGGCCACTCAGTTATTTTTTGCCTGTCACAGCAGAGGGAGCATGTATATTCTGCTGCTCTGCTCTGCGCTGATTAGGCCTCGGTTGGAGTAGTGTGTCCCGTTCTGGGCACCGCATTTCAAGAAAGATGTGGAAACTGAGAAGGTCCAGAGAAGAGCAACAAAGATGATAAAAGGTCTAGAGAACATGAGCGATGAGGGAAGCCTGAAGGAATTGGGCTTGTTTAGTTTAGAAAAGAGAAGACTGAGGAGGGACATGATAGTGGCTTTCAGGTATCTAAAAGGGCGTCACAGGGACGAGGGGGGAAAATGGTTCTCCTTGGCCTCTGAGGACCGGACAAGAAGCAATGGGCTTAAACTGCAGCAAGGGAGGTTTAGGTTGGACGTTAGGAAAAACTTCCTAACTGTCAGGGTGGTGAAACACTGGAATAAATTGTCTATGGAGGTTGTGGAATCTCCATCACTGGAGATGTTTAAGAGCAGGTTGGACAGATACCTGTCAGGGATGGTCTAGACGGTGCTTGGTCCTGCCTTGAGGGCAGGAGACTGGACTTGACAACCTCTCAAGGTCCCTTCTAGTTCTAAGATTCTGTGATTTATATGACTACCCAAGCTAGGGGCTGTCCTACCATAACTAGCCCAGCTCCATCCTGCCCCCACACTCCCACCTGCATCAGCACAGCTCCCCACCCCTACTGCACAATTTTTAGGAGGGGGGCCCAGGGATACAAAATGTCTAAGACCAGGACACAGCCTAGATACCCCATAAGTCCTCTCAGAAGAGCCACAAGGCGCACAGCCCTTGCTGGAAGTGCCCCCGGCAGGGCAGTCTGGAGCACCGTCTAGTTAGCATGAGTCTCACTAACTACCTCTCCCCAGTGGTAAGGGAGACAGACCGGAGCTCTTTACAGCGTGGCTTGGATTGTGGTGCTGAGGTAACACACACACCTAGCGTGGGTCACTGTCCCATGCAGTGGCACCAAGGCCACGGCAACAGATGAGAACAAGAGACCTCTACAGCAGCAGGTGGGTACCAGCTGGTTCTGTAGCTCAAGCTGTAGAAGTGCCTGTACCAAGTTCCTGAGGTTCCAGGTTCAAATCTACTTGGCGGTGGTGGTTACACTGACAAGGCTTGAGCTGATATATGGTGAGGGGTTCTCTTGCCTTCACTCCTAACCACCTAGGCCCTGTTCAGCACAGCTGCCTGGTGGGTACCTTCCCTTCCTCAGCTGACTGGGCCTGCCCTTGCTGAAGGGTGATCTTCTGTGCACCCTTGGATACTGGCTCCTGGTGCCACAAATGGAAGGTGAGATTCCATGCACAAACTGTGGAAGGGAGCTTTTGTGATTTGAGGCCAGGGACACTGAACCAAGCTGTGGAGCCTTGCTATGGGATAGCTGATGAACATAGAAGCCTAGGCCTAGGGCTGGCAGAGACCTCAGGAGTTACCAAGTCCAGCCCCCTGCCCAAAGCAGGACAAGCCCCAACTAAATCATCATCCCAGCCAGGAAATGAAGCTGTGTCTCTGAATTGGGGTATATAAACCACTCCTGCAGGCAGACAGGACTCCAGCTGCAGAGCCCTGGTCTAGAAAAGAACTGCCCTGTGGGCTGCCTTTCCCAGACCACTGGAATCGCTCATGTAAGCTCTCCAGTCGCCTTTGGCAATTAAGGGGTGAAGCAGTGAATTCAAAGAAGCCCTCCCAGAGCTGGGCACTAGGCACATGGCAGAAGCGGGAAAGCCATCATCATCAAGAGCGGCTGCATTAATTGCCTCCCAGGAGGGCATACAAAGCTGGCTCTCGGTGACTTTGAACTTTATCACTTTTCCCTGGGGGCCCAGCCCGTCATCTCCTGCAATAGCCCAGCCACATGAAGGTACATAATACGGGTAAAGCAAAAAAACTTCTCTCACCAGGTGGAATGAAGAAGTGTCTTGTGCAAACCCCAGCAGATTGTGTCCCTGGGGAAGGCCCGTCACTTTCTGCCCATGCAAGTTTGCAATCCCAGTGGCTTTGTGCTGAGTTTTGGAGTTAGAATCCAAAAAGCTGCCTTGCATGGGTGGTGGGTGATGAGGAACAGCTGGGGAAGGCAGCCAAAGCCCCACCTCTTCTGCCCCAAAGCCACACCCCCTTCTGGAGACCATGCCCCTTCACAACCTCCCCCCCTCCCCGGCTCCAACCAAGCCCCGCCCAACCCTAGCTGAGAGCCGGGGACTGCCATGTGACACATGGCCCCAGCCCCTCCTGGGCAGCATAGGCCATTTTGGGAAGGCAATTCCTTCCCTTGCCTACATTACCCACCACTCATGCTGTTGTGACACCCAGCCAAATTGAGTGAGACTTCGGTTTTCTTGGTGTCTATCCTGTGGTGGTCCTTTAAAATGTTGGTTACCTCGTTATGGACCTGACCCAAAACCTGTGGAAATCAAAGGTAAGATTCCCAATGGCTTTGGATCAAGCCCCATCTGCCGTATTGTCTGATACCTTCATCCCCATTTTTACTATGCAGGCCACCAAGAATACACCAAATACTATGGTTAACAAGTTGCAAATACCCACGACCAGGCAGAATGGGCTATCCTTATTCGGAGCAACATTACAGGAGCAGCCAAAGGCTGTAATTCAAGCTCAGACCCTCCCCCCCCCCCCAAGAATGAATACATCAGCTCCTGGTTCCAAAGAGCTTCCTGTCTGCATGGACCATGGCATGGACCAGCGCAATAACGCCTCCAAGGCCACACATCAGGTCGGTGACAGACCTAGGAGCAGAATGCAGGTCTCCTGGTTCCTGGCCACAAGCCCAAGCTGCCTTGCTCGTGTGAGCCTAGACAGTCAGCTGGGAAATAAGGGTGAATTGCCTCACCATTAAAACTGTGCACAAGGGCTCTGGTGAATGCCCCATCACTGCTCAAGCGGGAATGTTTTTCTAAATTAGGTGCTGCTCTAGGAATGATTTTGGAGCAGCTCTCTGAGCTGTGTGATTCGGGAGGGCAGACGAGATGATTTCCCCATGGTCCCTTGTGGTCTTGGGCTCCATGAAGCTGCTCCATTAAGTATCTTCATTAACTTCAGCCCACTCACGATGTAAGGACCACTCATGATGGAACGGCGCACATGTCACATTATTGGATTTTATTATGAGCAGACAGAACACTGCTGCGCCCAAAGTCTGTACGAAGGGGGCCATGTGAGGTGTCACATGAACGCTTATGTCCTACTGATTCTGTGTGTGCTACTCATGTACTTGTATGATGTCTGTATGTGGTGTTATGAATGTGGACTCTGTGCTGGTATTGTGAATGTTCTTTGTCTGCGACAGAGCAATGGGCCTGGACTGCCTGTTGTAAAGAAGGAATGTCCAATGAATGACTATGCTAACTAGCACGGCTTTGGGGGCAATGGCTCTCAGCGAGGCCAATACACACCTGAGGAATGCGTCTGGAAACCTGCAACCAGCCAGGGCATAATGGTGGCTGGTATGTGGAACAGAGCCAGGTCACTTGACCATGTGACCCGCTCCAGCTTGGGAGGTACCAGGAATGACTATAAAAATGCCATGAGGCGATCTCCATCTTGTCTTCAATCTCGCTACTGATCCCAGATGAAGCCTTGTGAGGGACAGAGAGCTGGGAAGGATTGCTGACCCATCCTGACATAGGATGTGCACCAGAGACTTCTCAGCTAGCAGTTTGTAACATCTCTGCTGAGAGCCTGCATCAAGAACTTGGTGATTTATGTGTGTAATGTATTCTCTTTAACGACCTTACTCAACCTTTTCTTTCTTTTGTTACTTAGATTTTAGATTCTAAAGGATTGGCCCAGCGTGCTCTTGTGGGTAAGATCTAAAGTATAAATTGACCAGGGATTTGTGGTTGGTTCTTTGGGACCGGGAGAATCCATTCGGGGTAGGTGAGATTGGGATCTATAACCGCTCACCTGCGTGTAGGCCCGGGGCTGATTGGGGCACAGGGAGAGCTGGAGTGTCTGAGGGGTTTTGCTCATGAGGCTTCCTGCTGGCTGGATTGGCGGCAGGAGCACTCTGTGTGACTAGTTTGTGGCCTATCTGGGAAAGGTCTCCAGTCGAGGGCTATACGGACCCCTGGTTTTGAGCAATTCGCCCTGAGCGGACGCCCTCAGCGGTGCCCAGACCCAGCCCGGTCCATCACATCCCATATGAAGAAATATTAAAAAGACTTGGACTTTTCATATTAGAAAAGAGGAGACTAAGGGGGCGATATGATAGAAGTCTATAAAATCATGACTAGTGTTGAAAAAGTGAATAAGGAAAAGGTATTTACTTATTCCCACAATATAAGAACTAGGGGTCACCAAATGAAACGAATAGGCAGCAGGTTTATAACAAACAAAAGGAAGTTTTTCTTCACTCAGCGTAGTCAACCTGTGGAACTCCTTGCCAGAGGATGTGGTGAAGGCTAGGGCTTTAACAGGGTTCAAAAAAGAGCTAACTAGATTCATGGAGGTTAGGTCCATCAATGGCTATTAGTCAGGATGGGTAGGAATGGTGTCCCTAGCCTCTGGTTGTCTGTAAATGGGTGACAGGGGAGGGATCATGTGAGGATTACCTGTTCTGTTCTCTCCGTCTGGGGCACCTGGTATTGGCCACTGTCAGCAGACAGGATACTGGGCTGGATGGACTGTTGGTCTGACCCAGTGTGACCGTTCTTATGTGGAAGTTGGCTGCCTCACTACCTTTGAGGAACTGGGCCCAAACATATCCCCTTCATTATCTAATCAGGCAAGCGCCAATATTTTAACACCACTTCCCTCGCACGTGGTGACAGTGCATTAGGCCGCTAGTAGTAGTGCACGAGACCAACAAATGGACACTCTGCCCAAGGGCCTATCTGAGAGGGCTTGGAATGGGAACCGTCAGCTGATCCAGTTGCTTATGAAACTGCTGGACACTTCCGCAGACGTTTAAAAGAACCCCCCCCCCCCGGTGAGTTTGGAAAAAAAACTGCCCCTAGGCCAGTGTGAGGACATAGATATTCAGGCCTGCCTGTAAAGGCTGATAGGGTCGCCAGATGGTTTAACTAAAAATACCAAACACCTCCCTCCCTACAAAAAAAAACACAGAGGGAAAAATTCTGTTGAGAAAAAAAACGGGGAGACCAAAGTTGCTGAGCTTTTTGCCAGTGGCCATCTTGTTTTCCTGATCGAGCCAGAAGACAACTGCAGAACCAGGTAAGCAGGGGTCCGGGGAGCTCGGGGGGGCTGGAGAGGGTCCAGGGGAGGATCCGGGGGCTGGTCCCGGTTGCTAAGTGTGTCATAGGGTTGCCAGGTGTCCGGTATTTTCGCCTCCTGGTAGAGAAAAAAAATCAGAAAATACTAGACATTTTAGGTGTCCGGTATTTTCTGAATGTTTTTAGCAGACAGGAGGCGAAAATACCGGACTGTCCAGTTCAATACCGGACACCTGGCAATGCTAAAGACTGATATAATAACAAAGTCTGTCTGTCTGAGGCCTTGTTCTTAAGCGAAGGCCTTCAGCATTCATACTGAAATAAGGCACATTCCAATAATTTGGGGCTGTTATCTATAGCCTACAGATCATAGAACCATAGAGCTGGAAGAGACCTCAAGAGGTCATCAAGTCGAGCCCCCTGGACTTGATAAAGGGAGCAGCCTAGAAACTTAGGTTGAGAGCTTTCTGTCTGGCCTACTCCCCATCTCGCTATTGTTTGTCTGCCTGGCTCTTTGATTGTTTCTGTCTCCCGTGTAATTAATTTTGCTGGGTGTAAAGCAATGAAGGTGGTGCGATATAATTGGTTAGATAATCGGGTTACGCTTGGTTAGTTAAATTTCAGTAGAATGATTGGTTAAAAGCAGGGCTGCAGAATCTAAGGCCCTGGGGCCAGATGCGGCCCCTGGTTTCCCTGGGTCTGGCCCCTGAAACTCACCCCCCCCCCAGCATTGGGGAGCCTATGCTATGCTCCAGCCCCCACCCAACCCACCACAGGGCTGGAGCACACAATCTACTAGGCTGGGCCCTCCGAGGCTGTAGTGTGTCAGGGGAATGTGAGGAGGGTCTTTCTGCTTCTCAGCTGGGGGCCACGTCACGTGTGTGTGTGGCCACCAAATGATTTGTCTCCGGGTCAGTGGCTCATGATCCAAAAAACTTTCCCCACCCCTGGGTTAAGGTATACCTAAAAATATGGCTATCTATATATTAGGGTGAAACAGGAAGTGGAGGGGGGGGCAAGGAAAAAACCAAGGAAACAGGAGGGTAAAAGGAAAGGAAACGGGGATCATGTTTGCTGAAAGCTTCCCCCCATAAACATCACACTGTTTGCCCCTCTGGCTGTTCTCTGCACATGTGGGACGGACCAGGGAAGGGTTAAGCCCTCTAACACCTCTACAGGGGGTGTAGATTCAGATTTCATTGCGCATGCCCCACTTACTCATCACATTATTACCAATAACCATTTATTTTGAAGCACGGGGGCAGCACCAGAGGTGAATCAGGCTGGGGCTCCATTGTGCAAAATGCTGCAAAGACACAGCGGGAAATGCCAGTCCCTCTTCCGAAGCACTTACAACAAATACTGCCACCCCAAAACCTCCCATTATCTAGCTGTTATATAATGCTGTTCTTCAGCAGATCTGAAAGCACTTTATAGTGGAGGCCAGTATTATTGTTCCCATTTTACACTTCAGGAAACTGAGTCACGGGGTGGGGCAGTGGCTACGCAGTTGATGGCTCCAACAGACAGCACTGTTAATGAGCCATGCCAGCTAGAGAAGACCAAGACCACTGTAGGCACGTCCAGTCCACCTGGGGGTGCATCTGAGAGACCATTCTCTTCTGGTCTACTTGTCCATCTCCCAAGCAATAACGGGGCCTATTGGCTCTCTTATTTTGAGTTCAAGGGTGCTGTCAACATTGTGTCCTGGCAGTCCATGCTTCTATTCAAGGTGCAGCAGGTTGGGAAAGGAACCCCCCCCAAGTTCGAAAGCTGAACAATATTGTGTCACACACGCAAGCAAGAGCGATGCAGAGAAATGAACGGAGAAATGCAAATAGCAGACAGTAGTAGCTGGGGATCAGCTGTAACGGGAAGGTTTCAGTTTGATATATGGTGCCACAGCCATTATTAATGGGTTGCTGGTTTTTACCTTTAAAAACTTTGGCTGGATTATTTATTATGTCACCCCAGTGTATATATGATCTATGGAAGGGGCAATAATATTTGTTCTTGGCCTCTTGGATTTACTGAGTTTTTACAGACTTTAATTAGGTTTAATTCTGTCCTCCCAACCCATAGAAAGAGTGTGTGCATGAACCTATATAGAGACACACATACACACACATACATACACCCCCACAATTCAACTGCAAAACACAAAGTAGCAAAACCGGGTTAAAAACCATCACATTTTTCAAAGCCGTTTCACCAAAAGGAGTCATGCTGCTGATGGCCATTGCAGATTATGAAGGTTTGTTTTCATCTGCAAATGATCCAGAACCCAGGAAATCCCAGGGGAGGAGAAACTCGGCCAGAACCAGGCGGTTGGGATCTTCCTGTGAAATGTGTTGTATTTTCCAAAATCGACAGATTCACTTTTAAAAAGGCTTTTGCCCCTCTGGTTGCCAAAGTAACAGCCACCTCTCTGATGTACATGGATGGATGAGTTGCTTTTGGGCGGAGGCCTCGTGTGTGTTTCTTCTGCACCCCTACACTTCAACCCCTGGTTCTTTCTACTAGAGATGTAAGCGAGTAGTTGACTAATTGATAAGCCTAGGTTTATCAGTTAGTCATGCTGACTACTCACATTCTCCCTCTCCCCCACCCGCCCCGCTGCCTCTGCATCAGAGGCAGCAAGGTGGGGGAGGAGCAGGAGCTGGTGCTGGGGGAAGCCATCTTAAAAGCCAGTTCCTCCCAGCACCATCTCAGTGGTACCACCTCGCCCCCCCCGCCATTGCTGCCTCTGATAGTGAAGCAGCCTCTGCCCATGATGAACCCAGCTTCACCACGGGTAGAGGCTGCTGTCTGCTGGGAGGTCCCAGACAGGGGCTACTTTGGCTGGGCAGGCAGCCTGGCTCAGTCCTGGTTCAAACCAGGTCTGGGACCTACCCCCTCTGCAGCTCTGCAGTTTCAATGTAGTAGGAGCCGGGCTGCCTACCCGTCTGGCTCTTAGTACATTTAACCTGCAGAGCCGCAGTGGAGGTAGCTCCTAGACCCGGCGCAAACCAGGACTGAGAGCGTCTTCCCTTATCGACTAAGCGCATAGTCAATGAAAATTCTATTGACTCCACGATTCGCGAATTACCTGCCTCTAACATCCCTACTTTCCACTCACTGGGCAAGCTTGTCCCTTATAACAGGGGTGGGGAACCTAAGCCCCGGGGGCCAGATGCCGTGCCTGGCTTGCCTGGATCCAGCTCCGGAGGCTCAGGGCTCCCCCCTCCAGCATGGGGAGCCTACACCGGCACTCCAGCCCCTCTGCTGCCCCACCATGGGGCTGGAGCACACAATAGCTATTAGCCTGGGCCCCCCCTAGGCTCAGATGTGTGAGAGAGATGTGGGAATGTGGGGGATCATCTTTCTCCTTCTCAGGCAGGAGCCATGTCAGTGGGGTTTTTTTGGCTTCTCATTGGTGTGCGGACCCCGACTGATTTTTCTGTGGGTCAGTGGCCCCCGACCCAAAAAAGATTCCCCCACCCCTGCCTTATAGCCTAGCTCTGCTGCAGCCCTCTGCATTCCCCGGCTGATCCCTAAATGCCTAGATGCTGCCCTTCTAGCTTTCTAAACGACCCTTTGCCGGCCAGCTCTGCTTTGCGAAACCAGGGCTGGCGGAGAAAAGCAAAGCATGCTCAAATAGCAGACCAAACCCTTCTCCCACACCGCAGAGGTGTCACCCAGGACAATATTTAGCAGACACAACCCCAGAACTGTGGCACGGAGGCAAAGCAAATGCTGGGGGCTCGTGGGCAAGTCATGGCACCTTTCTGTTTCTGTTTCCCCACACATAAAACTGGAATAATGATACTTGCCTACCCACCTCGTCCATGGGGTTTTTGTGGGCATGAATTCATGGCTGTACAGCACTTTAACTATGCAAAGTAGAAGCTCGGTGCTAATTATTATCCCCTTAGATGGAAGGAGTCTAGTCACCCCAAAAGGGAAAAGAACCAAGATAAGGAATGAAAAGTGGGAAAATGCTTTCATAAAACCCCAGGGCTGGCAGAGACCTCAGGAGTCATCAAGTCCAGCCCCCTGCCCAAAGCAGGACCAACCCAACTAAACCATCCCAGCCAGGGCTTGGTCCAGCCGGGACTTAAAAACCTCTAGGGATGTAGATTCCACCCCTCCCTTGGGAACCCATCCCAGTGCTTCCCCACCCTCCTAGGGAAATCGTTTTTCCTACTGTGCTCTCCAAATCCTACTCCTGATCCCCCCACCCCCCATCTCTTAGGCCTTGCCCCAAATGAGGGCTTTTGTTTGCCAGCTGGCTTTCATTGCTGCCCTATGTGCATGTTTGGCCAAGAACTGGTCTGTTTGCCACGGGGTAGAAGTGCTGAGACCTGAGAACACTCGTCAGGCATGGGCACCCCCTACTGGCCAGCAAGGATGCTAGCAGCCCGCGAGGAAGGCAAGACGGCTAGGGACTGGTTTATCGGCAGCACGTGAGACGGCACACAGGCAGAACGTAAGAACATGAGAGCGGCCTTCCTAGGTCGGGCCCAAGGTCCGTCAAGCCCAGCGACTTGTCTGCCGACAGTGGCCGGATGCTTCAGAGAGTGCTCCAGCCCCACGGGACCATGGCAGAGGGCTGGAGAACCAGCGGGGGCAGCGTAGTGGGAGGCTGCTGGGGCTGCTTCTGGGGCCAGCTCCAGCCTTTCCCCAGGCGCAGCGTCCTCTTTTTTTTTTTTGCTCACCCAATTTCTCCCCGCCCCGCCCCCGGTGTTCGGGATTTTTTGTGACAGTATCTGGCAAGCCTACTCCAGAGAGGCCACAAGTCCTTGCCCAGCTCCCTGGGTGGGTGTCTACATCTTGCACCACGCCTCTAGGGCTAAGCTAGCGTGGCTGCAATTGCGAGGCCGACTTACCCTCCGAGGCGAACAAAGGCTCCAGAGCTGCCACTGCCCGAGAAGGAAGATTGGCACTTTCTCACCCAGGCAAAGGAATACCTGTGCCGAAGAGCAATACAACCTCCCACCACCAGCAGTCCCACACAGAAACCCGCACAGGTTCCCAGCAATGTTCCCGCTCAGCTTGGCCACCCACATGCGGAATAAATTTTGTGATGCGCACCAAGGCATGTGCAGATGTGCACCACCAGTAGAATCCCATGCTGCTGGCTCTGGGCACGGGGGGGTGCTCTGCTAATCTGCGGGGCATCGTTGGAATCTCTCCGGGGCGGCTGCACAAGCGCACGGCGGACAGGGGACACTGGTTCCCTGCACAGCCCGCTGCTCACAGCAGCCTCTTGCAATATGCCAGGCTCATGCTGAAGGGGGAAACAAACACCCCGATGGACTATAAAACCCACTGCCCTGTTTTATGCCTTTTAAAATAATCCCTTTCTATCAATACTGAATCAACTATTAAGAAAATATTAATAGTTGTGCGCCCGCAGCTAAACGTGTCCCTGGAATTCCGTTCCGTGGTTTGTACAGGCCACGAGCACCCTCAGACCATTTTTCAGTTTCATCTGTTGATGCATCGATTGGGCGGACAGAGCACTCTCCATAACCGACCTGTCCTTTGAGAATCTCTGTTTACTCAGTACCCTGTCAACGTGACAGATGCAAAATCCCACTGCAGGCCTTGATGGATCATCTCGGTGCGAGATTTCATACATCTCCTGCTTCCAGAGGGGACCTGACACAAATAATTGGTGTCACACCTGCTGGCCCACTGCCCGATGCTGACAGGACAGTTCAGAATCAGAGGCCCGGCTGATTTGCCCCAATTGGGAGGGGAAAGCTGCCGGAGAAGGCCAAGGATGGTATCACACTACGGGTTTGGGGCTCAGTTTGGCCATCGGATGCTCAAACACCGCTGCCCCTTTGGACCATGGAAGGTTCCAGCATTATGGAAGGATGGAGCATAGAACGCAGCAGAGCCAGGCTGACTACGAGGTCGGGCCGGGCAGAGCTGTGGACCCTGGAAGGTGAGGAGAAGCCGGAGCGTTATGCAGAGGAAGAGGATTGGGGCCAAAGCACCCAGTGGCCCTTTCGGTGTGGCCATTTCTCACTGTGCTGTCGCTCCCTGCCTCGGAGGCTTTGGAGCCACTGAGGTAACCTTGTTGCTGGCCCACACCCCCGCCTTGAGCTAATGTTCTTATCCAAACCCACGGTGTGACACAGGGCCACGCCCAAACCACCTTCTGTCCACACACAAGCTCAGGACACAGATATGGAGGCCGCTGTTGCGGGTGGGAGGGGGGGTCATAGCCCAAGCAGAAGTTCAGGCCAATCCCTCTCATTTTGCAGTGTGGATGCAGTTCAAGTCTCACACACAGGGGGCTGGTGTGGACGCCCAAGCGCAGGCTTGGAAACATGGAACAAGCGTGGGTTCCCAGATTACAATGCAGTGTAGACAGACCCGCCGACTCACTTCTGCTGAACTACCTACTGGACACTGAGGGTACGTCTACACTGCACGGCTATTTCGAAATAAGCTATTCTGGAATAGTTATTCTGAAATAGCTTATTCCGAAAAAGCATGTCTACACTGCAGAGAAGCCTCAAAATTAGTCTGAGGCAGGCTTCCCTAATGTGGACATGCTATCTTGATTTAGAGCCCCAGGAGACACAGGGAAGGAATAACTTAGAATGGCCCTGGTGAGGGGCTATTTCAAAATAGAAGCAGTGGAGCATCTACACATGGCTTATTTCGAAATAGCTATTTTGGAATAGGCATTATTTCTCATAGAATGAGGTTTGCAGATTTCAGAATAAGCCATCCGTTATTTCGAAATTATTTCAAACTAACGGAATATCTGTGTAGACGCTTGCATTGTTATTTCGAAATAGCGCTAGTTATCTCGAAATAACAGTGCAGTATAGACTCACCCTGACTAATAATGGCTACACAGTGGGTGACCAATTTTATAGAGATAGTCCCGAAATTTGGGGCTTTGTCTTATCCAGGCCCCTATTACTTCTTCTCTCCTGATTTTTCACGTGCTGTGTTGTCACCTGAATAAGCAGGTGATGTGCTACATAGTGTACGCAGCTAGTCCATGGAAAAATATGCTTGTATTACTGTCACTCATAATTACTTATGCAATGGCGACAGGCAGAACCGAACCTGGCACCTCTGGAGCTTAGTGCAGGAGTCTCTACCATCGGAGCTAAAAGCTCAGCTAAGACTATAGAGGAAACTTCTTCTCTCTGTAAGTGATTTAAGTGCCACTAGCTGGGAAACTGAACCACACCCAGTAGGTCTGGGGGTTACACTTCCTTTACTGTAGTACCTACAAGCTGCAAAAGAGATCAGGGCCCTGTCGTGCCAGGTGCCCTACAGACCCATAGCAAGACACATTCCCTGCCCTAGAGGACTTACAGCCAGATAGACAAGTCAAGCGAAAGGGAGGAGAAAGTTTTGCTGATGTTTTCTAAGTGACTGTCCCAAGAGCCCACAACAGGCCTGCCAACGGGGGGGGGGGGGGGGGGGGGGGGGGGAGCAAAGGGGGCAGTTTCCTTGAGGGCCTGGCCGTTCAAAGGGGCCTGGGTCTCCCAACCTCCACCACTGCTACGGGTGGGCCCAGCAGTGTGCTTCATGCAGCTGTGAGGTGGGGGGGGGAGGAGCCAGCCCCACCCCTTCTGCCCAAGGCCCCGCCCCTTCCAGAAGTACAGCTCTGCCCTCCTCCCCCCCCACACACACACATTGGCCAGGGGCCTGAGCAGGCCGTCAGCACCCCTGGCTCATGATGAGACTCTGGCTGAGACAGGGACTGAACCTCGAGCGTCTACTTCCTCCTCCAGCAATTTCACCCCCAATTCCCGCGCTGCTCCCTGCTTGTTTTAGTCGTCCCATGTCTTTCACATCAGCACGAATGTCTTGCCGTTAACCAACATGGAGCATTTCCGGGACGGGCCTGTCTGTACGCCCCGTCTGCCCAACACCCAACACAAAGGTGGCCCCTTTGGGTCCCTGTGCTGTTGCATTACAGGCTGCACCTCTATAAACTGGAACTCTCTGGTCCGGCAACATCCATGGTCTGGCAGGGCCACAGATGTTCCAGGATCAGAGAGTCCCAGTGCACTGCAAAGGGTTGAGGGGCTGGGACCCTGGTGTGATGCAGGGCAAGGGGATGGCACGCAGCCCAGCTGGGCTGTGGGGGGAGGAGGGGCTGGGAGCGGCTCAGCTGGGCTGCAGGGGTGTCAGCTGGACTAAGGGAGGGTGAGGGGAGGGGGAGCCGGTGTGTGGCTCAGCTGGGCTCCCTGGAGAAAGGGGTGCAGGCAGCCCAGTGCACCACCCAGCTGAACTGCCCAGGAGAGCCAGGAGGTCCAGTCAGGGGGCAGAAATGACCTACCCTGGCCCAGCAAAATTCCTCATCTGGGACCAGTCAGCTCCCAAAGGCGCCGGACCAGGGAGGCCCAACCTGTACAACCGAAACAAGGCCTGGAGCACCCAGGAAGGAAGCTGGTCTGTCAGTGTGAGTTTGGCTAGTCCACCTAAGCCAGAGAGCAAGGCCTTTGGGGATTTGGGGACTGCAGAAACTGATTACGATCAGAGAACGTTAGTAAAGGATTGGGTTTATACACGAATCCCTCACCTGCTAGCACTCTCCAGTCAGCTGCCAGCCATACACCGATGGGCAATCCAGTGAATGCCCCACAAACAGAGACTTTCAGTTACTGTTAAGAAAAAAAACAAATAAACCAAACCAGCCCATGCCCTCCCCTCTGAAGACTCAATTCTCCTCTCCCTGGCACTGGTGTGAATCCAGAATATCTCAACTGAAAGGAAGGAAGTTATGCAGGTGTCACACGACTCCGTTCTCTGGCCCAGAGACTCCGCAAGTAACTACACCCCTGTTTCTGTACGTGGAAACTTGGACAGGGTGACACATGAATGGGGGGAGGGCATTTCACATATCCCCAGAGCTTTCAAAGGCTGCTTAATTGTCCTTCGTCTATACCACTTTTCCTTTGCTGTATTGTTCACCTTATCAACAATTCCCATACGCGGGACCACGGCACAGGAAAATAATTCAGCCCCTGGCATTGGCCTTGTATCCTGTCCGACACAGCTTCAATTGAACAATTAGCTCTGCTTCTCCTGTATGGCCCCTGCATGGCTGTTCTGGGACGGACGCCTGGGGCAACCGTACAATTGATGGGGGAAGCCTCAGCCACGCGGGAAGAAATAGTTTGCTGTTGGCAGATTGGTTGCACGCTTTGGACTTCCAGGAATAAGTGTGCATTTGACTCCCTCTGCTGGCTCTATGGGAAATCCCTGAGATGCAGGCTCTGTAGTTCATGCTGAAAAGAGAAAGCAAGTTGTGGCACTGTGTCTTTCCAGAAGGTCTAAGTTCTGACTCCCCCTGCATGAGATAGACAAGGGAAGGAGGTTGGCGGTAAAAGAAACCCTTGCCACGGTGCTGCTTGCCCATCAAGTCACTCGACAGGTGAAAAAAAAAAGGGATAGAACTATGCAACAGCAGTCAACAAAGCAAATAGAATGTTAGGAATAATTTAAAAAGAGATAAAGAATAAGACAGAGAATATCTTATTGTCTCTGTATAAATCCATGGTACGCCTACCCCCTCAATACTGCGTACAGATGTGTTTGCCTTGTCTCCAAAAAGAGCTCTTGGCATTGGAAAAGGTTCAGAAAAGGGCAACAGAAATGAGGGGCTCGGAAAGGCTGCTGTAGGAAGCGAGACGAAAAAGAGTGGGACTTTTCAGCTTAGAAAAGAGGAGACTAAGGTGGGATAGCCTAGAGGTCTATAAAATCATGACAGGTCTGGAGAAAGTGAAGAAGGAAAAGTTATTGACTTGTTCCCCTAACATAAGAAGTAGGGGATCACCAAATGAAATGAATTGGTAGCAGGTTTAAAATAAACAAAAGAACGTTTTTCTTCACACAGCGCATAGTCAACCTGTGGAACTCCTTGCCAGAGGAGGTTATAAAGACCAGGACTTTAACAGGGTTCAAAAAAAGAACTAGATACATTCATGGAGGATAGGCCCATCAGTGGCTATTAGCCAGGATGGGTAGGAATGGTGTCTCTAGCCTCTGTCTGTCAGAGGCTGGAAATGGGTGACAGGGGAGGGATCACTTCATGATTTCATGTTCTGTTTACTCCCTCTGGAGCATCTGACATTGGCCACTGTCGGAGGACAGGATGCTGGGCTGGATAGACCCAGGATGGCCGTTCTTCTGTTCTTAGTGCTTTGGCCCTTCTTCCATACCAGGTGGCCAACCAGGACAGGAACAGATATGACATTTGGGAAGGGCTGTCACAGCTGCTGCTCCTTCATGTGTTCCTGCAACAGCCTGGGAGGCAGGGAAGTAGTCTTACACATGGGAGACTGAGGCAAGACAGGAAATTAGGGCTCCATTCTCTGGGCCCAGCATATGAGAGATTCCCATTGATGCTGGATGAATGGAGCTCGAGGGGTGCTGGCTCCCAGCCTTTCTGTTCCCCACTTGGCCAACGTGACTGAGGGGGTGGAGTGGGAGGAAGGTGTTCTGTAGCAACTAGAGTTGTCAGCCCTTCTGTTTTTGCCGGAAGACTGCCAAAATCATGCCCTGTCTCCTGGAGGCTACCTCAGCCACTGTGGGAGATTTGGGACACTAACAGCCCGGCATGGCAGCAGAGCGAAAGCAGGTTCCTGTGGCCTCCATCTGGAGCGCTGACTCTGTAGCTCCCATTGCCTGGAAATTGTGGCCAATGGGAGCTGCGGGGGCAGTGCCTGTGGGCAGTGACGCATGGAGACCCCCTGGCCCTCCTACCTAGGAGAAGCCACTGCCAGAGGGATGTACTTTTGGATGCCACAACTCCTGGAGTAAGTGGTAACCCCCTTTCCCTCTCCTGCACCCCAATCCCCTGCCCCAGCCTGATGAAAGTGAGTGAGGATGGGGGGAGAAGGAGTGACGGAAGCAGGGAGAGTAGCATGAGCGGGGGTGAGGCCTTGGAGAAGGGGCAGGGTAGGGCAAGGGTTTCTACAATTGCACCATTCGACAGTTGGCAACCCTAGCAGCAACCCAGTCTGAAAACAGGGAGCCGAGATGGAGCCCTGTTCTGGAGAGGCTTCTGCTCTGTACAGGGGTCCGGCCATCACATAAGAACATAAGAACATAAGAATGGTCGTACTGGGTCAGACCAAAGGTCCATCTAGCCCAGTATCCTGTCTGCCGACAGTGGCCAGCACCAGGTGCCCCAGAGAGGGTGGACCGAAGACAATGATCAAGCGATTTGTCTCCTGACATACTTCTCCTGCCTCTGACAAACAGAGGCCAGGGACACCATTTCTATCCCCTGGCTAATAGCCTTTTATGGACCTAACCTCCATGAAATTATCTAGCTTCTCTTTAAACTCTGTTATAGTCCTAGCCTTCACAGCCTCCTCTGGCAAGGAGTTCCACAGGTTGACTACACGCTGTGTGAAGAAGAACTTTCTTTTATTAGTTTTAAACCTGCTACCCATTAACTTCATTTGGTGTCCTTTAGTTCTTCTATTATGGGAACTAATAAATAACTTTTCTTTATTCACCCTCTCCACACCACTCATGATTTTATATACCTCTATCATATCCCCCCTCAGTCTCCTCTTTTCTAAACTGAAAAGTCCCAGTCGTTTTAACCTCTCTTCATATGGGACCCGTTCCAAACCCCTAATCATTTTAGTTGCCCTTTTCTGAACCCTTTCCAAGGCCAAAATATCTTTCTTGAGGAGAGGAGACCACATCTGTACATAGTATTCAAGATGTGGGCGTACCATAGTTTTATACAGGGGCAGAAAGATATTCTGAGTCTTATTTTCTATCCCTTTCTTAATAATTCCTAGCATCCTATTTGCCTTTTTGACAGCCGCTGCACACTGTGTGGAAGTTTTCAGAGAACTGTCCACGATAACTCCAAGATCTCTTTCCTGATTTGTCGTAGCCAAATTAGCCCCCATCATACTGTACGTATAGTTGGGGTTATTTTTCCCGATGTGCATTACTTTACACTTATCCACATTAAATTTCATTTGCCATTTTGTTGCCCAATCACTCAGTTTGGTGAGATCTTCTTGGAGTCCCTCACAATCTGCTTCTGTCTTGACTATCCTAAACAGTTTGGTATCATCCGCAACCGTTTCACTGTTTCATGTACCTCATTCTGGGCGCTATCATGAAAGGGCTGCACGCTTGTAGATCTGAACTGGCTCTTTCCTAAGAGAGCTATTTACGGAGTGGCTAGCTTTCCAGCCATGTGCATACAAACTGAGTTCCTGGTGCCTCCGCCAAACTCATCCCTCCTGCAATGTGCATTCCTCTCTGTAGGTCCCATGCTGGTTGCTGCAATCTTTCCTTCTAACAAATTTGTATTGTCTCTTTTGTGCCAGCAGTTGCTGACTTGCTGGGGACTGAGGTTGCTAGTACCTACCCCACCCTAGCAACATGGCCTTTACCACCAGCCTGTTGTGGCCTCAGACCTCACAGTCCTTTAAGCCTGCTGGTCTTTGCACCAGCCTTCTTCTTCTTTGTGTTATGGTTTGTGTCTTGCTTCCCTCCTATTGCTGCCCCTGGGAGCCCGTGTTGGCTGGCACAGAACAACCGTGGGTGTCTAGCTGCTATGTCGACATACCCCCATGTTGCTCACATAGTTTGTTTCTTCTGACTTTCCTCCATCTCTCCAGTTGATCGCTGAAGTCCTCCTGCTCCTGACCCTGGTCTCATCTTGTCCGGGTATGCCAGCAATCTGCCACAACTCCGCACTTCGCTTCAGGCCATCTCCATTGATCAGCTGTGTCCCATGCAACGTGTATTGTTGCCTTTTGCTACTGCTTTGTGCAGCTACTTGATGGCTTGACCTCGACTTGCTCAGTTGTATGTAGTGGCCTCCAGTCCTTGGCTCTTCTGTTGTAGCAGGCTGCCTGCTTTAGCGTGGCATTCTCCTGAGTAGTATCCATTATTCCTCTGTGGTGCTGCAGCAGACTGTCCCCCATGGGCAGGAGAGTCTTGCTTCTCTGACCCAGTAGCATGTACTAGGCTACTGTCTAATTCCTAAGGGATTGTATTGTGATGCAAAAACAACAAAGAATCCTGTGGCACCTTGCAGACTAACCCATTAGGGCATAAACTTGCATGGGTAAAACCCACTTGATCAGATGATTTGGAGGGGAAGTTATAGAAGCAGGGGTTTATATAAGGAAGAAGTTGTTTGTGTTAATGAGGCTAATCCAGTCAGGGTGGAATTGGTTCATTCACAGCATTTTGTGTGAATACACACACACACACACACACACACACCGGGTGGCGCAAAAAGTGACAAAGAAAACAAATTCAAATTCACTATAAAACTTTAACTGAAAGCCCATTCCACCACACTAATGTCATGAGCAGACTCAAAAATCATCAGCATGGCTGTTAGCCCACTGTGCATGACACAAAGCATCTCTCTATATTTTACACTACAGCATGCGCATTACGGACTTTGTTCTGGCAGGTGGTTTAACATGGGCGCACGTATTTCGACCTTATTTGCATACGTTGCAAGGAACATTTGACTTCTACAAAACACATGTCTATACATAGATATTTTTAATATAATTTCAACTTTTAATCATTATTGTTTTAAAATGTAATAAAATACATGGTCTAAATCTCCACTACATGAGAACAGAGCCTGGATCGGAGCCAATAATAAAGTGCAGGCCCACTTTGATATCTGAGTTTACACAACAAAAGCAATGAATAGGACACATTCAGCCTGCCAATTAGCTTTATTAACACGGCTCCTACAATTGACAGGTAACTGCTTTGGTTGGATCTGTAATTTCCACTCCAGCTCATCTGATGAAGTGGGGTTTTACCCACAAAAGCTCATGATGCAATATATTTGTTGGCAGAGAGTATGCTAATGAAGCATGCATTAGCATTTGTCACACTGTCATTTGCATATCTCTGCTGATGCTTTTTGTGCAAATATCTGCAGTGTAGATGCAGCCTTTATTACTCGCTAAGGTGCCGCAGGACTGCTCATTTTTAAAGTTACAGACTAACACGGCGACCCCCTCTGAGACATTTTTCTTTTTTGCTATTTTCCAGTGTATACACTGGATCGTGATGCTTGCAGTCTCGGTCCGCCTGTCTCTGGCCGGCTTCCTGTGTCCCTTTAGCGTGACACGGTGTAATTGTTCTGCCAGAGTGGCTGCCATTGTTTTGATCCTTCCTCTGGACAGTTCAGCTACCCTTGCCATTTGGGAGCATTTCTAGATGCGTTCCTCTCCGCAATCTCTCCGGGAAGCACAGGCCCCACAAATGAGCCTGGCTCCAGAGATCTGTGGGGATGCCAGAGTGCTCAGCATTGCAATGCCCTTATCTGTTCCCTCTTCTCTTTATTTATTTTGAGGTGGAAGGGGGAACATTGATCCCTCCCCCAGCCTCAGTCTGTCTGGCATCACGGTACTCAGACACCTCGAGCAGCTGCTCTAGTTTTCAGGCATTATTTCTACCAACAGCATCTCACTCGCTTCTTACCCCCATCTACTGCCCGACGAGGTGGAAAAAACGTAGGTAAAGCTTTGTTTTACTCTCGTCGACCCAATGGCTAGCTCTGTATACAGAATCAGATCTTGCTCCCATGCTTCTGCTAGGTTTTTTTTCCTAAGTTCTTCCAAGTTGCGTCTTTGCTCTGTTTCTAAGTGATCCTTTGTTAGCTTGTTAATCGTACCCTGTTCCTTCATGTGGGACTAAGTAAACTCCCAACTTCTACCACATTTCATGTGCTGAGTAATAATATGAAAGGACAACATATGTGTGTGATGAGCCATACCAGCACGCTGATCACTGTGTCGCCAATTAAATCATCCCAGTGCAAATCTGATGGGCAACGCTGTGGCTAGTTAGCAGATTAGAACGGTCCAGGGAGAGTTAAAGTACTAATTAACCCAAGGGCTGGCAATAACATGGCGAGAGTTTGCCAGGGTTAACCCTGGTGGGACGCCACTATATTTACCTGTACAGCCCCAGGTACAAGTGATCACAGCTCCCACTAGCCATGGATCACTGTTCCCGGCCAATGAGAATGGTGGGAAGTGGAGCGGACTGGGACACCATTTCCTGTAGCTCCCATTGGTCAGGAATGGTGATCTGTGGCCAACAGGAGGTGTGATTGCTCATCCCTGTGGCCGTGCAAGTAAATATAGCAGAGGAGGCCCACCAGAAGCTAACCCTGGTGGACCTGCTCTGGCCCACAGGACAGTATTTGCCCAGCCCTGAATTAACCTATTAGCTCTGGGTGTGGAAGAAGACACAGGAAGGCAATGAAGAGGGGAGGAAGAGATAGAGCAAGGCAGGCAGGCTTTGCATGTCAGCACAAAAGGACATCTCAGAAAGAGAGAGAGATCTTTTCCCTCTCCTATATTTGGCCTACGTGGTTGAGAAATAATAGGTTTTAGTGGATAAAGGGCTCCATGGCTCCATAACAGTGATGGGGGAACATGGTAACTAAGCCATAGGTGGTGATTATTGCAGAGTTTGTGGGTGCAGAAGAAGAGAGGAGCAGTGCGGTCCCCTGTGACATCCTGTAAAACTACACTGGTCTTTCCTAAGAGAACTATTTACAGAAGTGCTTCAGCCACGGCTAGAATTCCAACCATGTGTGTAGAGGTTGAGTTCCTGGTGCATCCTCCAAACTCTTCCCCTCCTACAACCTCCGCTCCTCTCTCCAAGTTCCATGCAGGTTGCGACAATTACCACCTATATAAGGGCTTGCGGGACAGAGCGGAAAAGAGGGACTCTGTCTGGCCTGGAATGTCAACAGCTCTCGGTCTCCCAAAAAGGGTTGAGATCAGACACGAGGAGAGTTTGGGAAACATTAGGGCTTTTGATGTTTGCAGAGATCCATAATTCTCAAGTGCTCTTAAGAGTAAAGTCTCTTAGGTTAAGACATTCCCGTGCTGAGCCTTTGCTCCTTGCTTTCATGTTATGTTGCTCCTGAGGGGGGGAAATTACTAGCCCAGAGGAGCCTGCAGTCAAAGTGGATCTGTGGGGGGAGGTGAAAATGACTGAGGGGTTTGACGTTGTCTGAGAGATTGATTTTGGGGACTAGCACAGGTGCGTCCCGTGTCTCAAGGAAAGGCACCAACAAGCCTGGGAGTTTGCCCTAGAAATACAGAGCCAAGAAACAATGAGTCTGCCCAACTAGTATCAACGTTCTTGGGACACAGGGATCACATCCTCTTGCAACAACGTGGTGTCTGTACCGGGGGGTATTGTGCTAGGTTGTAACAATGAGCATATTCAGCTCCACCTGAAGTCAATGGGAGTGGTGAGTCCTTGTTATCTCCGAAAAGAAGGAAGCAGGTGTGTCAGGTTGGATGACCACAGACCGCCCAGATTAGTAGATGTTCATGAAAATGTGGATATTTACTTTTGATTGTGAGAAGTATTTAAGCTTGACGAGAGGACAGCCATTTTTACTGTCTCTTAGGACAAGAGACAACACGCATACATGTATCAAGTGTATGCACCTACGCACAATATTGTCTTCCAAGGAACAAAAGCAGCTTGATCCAAGGGAAGTCACCTAACCAATGCAGTGTATTTAGATTTTTGTTTTGGAAAATATTGTGCACACGGGAGTTCCTTAATACGGCAAGACAGCAAGTAGCTTCCTGTTATGAAAACAATAAACAACCTGACATTCAGAAAGTCAATCTATGCGCTACACATGATGAAGAATACAGATAAAGATCTGCTGTAATAGACACAATAGCTGATAGCCCTATCAAATCAGAAGGTTGGAACATGAAAGAACCCCTGAGAACCTGAATACCACAAACTTTACATAATATTTAAGCTTAATAAGCTCTCTGACTCCCCCACTTTCTATATTATCTGACATGGTTTCGTTTTATTTTTGGAAGATGTATGGAGTCAATCCAAGTGTATTGCACCAATTTCTTGAGTGATAAGTAGCCCTGGAAGGATTAGATTTGTCGATAAATATCGATAAGCTTCAATTTCGCCCTACACAAACTGACAAAAAGGATTGCTACTGATAATAATTAAAATGTACAGCAAGGCAAAGTAAGAAAAATGCTGCTTGGGTGCTGTAGAGTTTGGCTTAAGGATATTTCCTTTGTGTTTTTTGACATGTGAGGTTGACAAGTTGTGTTGTAACTGTTATAAAGATTTAACTTTTTGAATCTCAAAAATGACGGCTATTAAATAATTAGAATCATAGAATACTAGAACTTGAAGGGACCTTCAGAGGTCATCAAGTCCAGTCCCCTGCCCTCACAGCAGGACCAACCACAGTCTAGATGGTCTCTGATAGAAGTCTATCTAACCTTAAATCTCTCCAGTGATGGAAATTCCACAACCTCCATAGGCAATTTATTCCAGTGTTTCACCACCCTGACAGGTAGGAAGTTTTTCCTCATGTCCAACCTAAACCTCCCTTGCTGCAGTTTAAGTCCATTGCTTCTTGTCCTATCCTCAGAGGCCAAGGAGAACAATTTTCTCTCCTCCTCCCTGTGACGCCCTTTTAGATACCTGAAAACCACTATCAAGTCCCCCCTCAGTCTTCTCTTTTCCAAATTAAACAAGCCCAATTCCTTCAGCTTTCCCATGTAGCTCATGTTTTCTAGATCTTTAATAATTTTTGTTGCTCTTCTCTGGACCTTCTCCAATTTCTCCACATCTTTCTTGAAGTGTGGTGCCCAGAAATGGACACAATACTCCAACTGAGGCCTAATCAGCCCAGAGCAGAGCTGAAGAATGACTCCTCATGTCTTGCTTAATGTGTCATTTATGGACCCCTCCACCACCATACCTTGTCCTCTGGGACATGTCCGCCACCCCACAGCCTTCAAGCCCTCCCAGCTCCTTTTGTGCTCCTGAGTCTTGCTCCAAGTGCAGGGTTTCCCCACACGAATCCCAATGAGCATAACTGGAATGGACAAAGTTCAGTGAGATCTCTCCTTACCATCTCCCCATGTTCCCAGAAGTCTCAGGCCTCCCCCTACTTTGGGCTAGATCAGGGGTGGGCAATAATTTTCACAGAGGGGCCACTATTCATGAATTTTGGCATGTGGGTCATGGGCCGGCTCCACCCCCTGGAAGGGGCAGGGCCTGGGGAAGAAGGGGTGGGGCTGGGGACTAGGATCCCCTCAGAGTTGTCTGGGGCTGGAGGCTTCGAATTAGAACATGGTGGCTGCGGCTATTTAAAGGGCTTGTGGCTCTGGCCCCCGCCGGGGTGGCCTTGCAACTGGGAGCCAGGAGCCATTTAAATAGGATCCTGCTGCTTGAGCCACTGCCTGGAAATTCGGTGGCACGGGCCGCAGGATATAAATAAAAAGCGGAAAGATGCAGCCTGAGGGCCAGATTCGGTCCCCGGGCCAGATCCAGCCCTCGGGCCGCACCTTGCCCAGCTCTGGGCTAGATTCTAGAGCAGGGAGGACAGACACAGAGGCTGGCTTCCCAGTAGTGTTGCCAGGTGTCCAGTATTCACCCGGACAGTCCAGTATTTTCGCCTCCTGTCTGGTAAAAAAATTCAGAGAATACCCGACAGCTGAGATGTCTGGTATTTTCTGATTTTTTTCCCCAGCCAGGAGGCAAAAATCCTGGGCACCTGGCAACCCTACAAACACTCAGTGCCCAGCCTCCCCCCCAGCCCCCCCGACCCCAGCCCCCCGACTCCAGTCCCCATGCTTACCTAGTTCCTCAAGGCTGCCAGCACAAAATGGCTGCCAGTAAAAAGCAATGCTTCCCCTGGGTCTTAGTGCTCAACCTCTCCCCTGTTCCTGTCCCTGCACTCACTCTTAAAGGGGACATGCTGCAACAACTTTGGTCTCCCCCCCTTTCTTTTTCCTTCAACAGAATTTTTTCCTGGTGTTTTTTTTTTGGAGGGGGGTGGTATTTTTGTTTCAACCATCTGGCAACCCTACTTCCCGGTGCCTCTGGCATAAAAGGAGGTAGCGAGATACTCGGCTCTCTAGCTTTTGCCTTCCAGCGGAGGGCAAGCTCCCGCGTGTCCTCCAGCCAGCAAGGTCTTCAGAGGGAGTGTGGGTGCCATTCTGCCACGCAGGAGAGTCAAAAGGCTCCCCTGAGACTTGCTGCAGCCATCGCACCTAGTCCAGCCTGCTTCAGGCAGCTCTAAGGAAAGCTGGCGTGGGCTGCGGACCGACCCGCAGGCAGCACTTAGTTTGTCACGAAAGAGGGGCCGGGCCCAAGCAATTCTTCCCCTTTCATCGCTGACGTGGCAGGCCCAGGGGTTCTGGGGCTATGAACCGACAAGCCTCGCGGTGCCAGGGCTCAGCCCCCCAGCAAGCCCTGCCACAAATGAAGCTCTAATTCTCCCTGAGATTTACTGAAAGGCAGGAGTGACTGGTGAGACCCAGGGGGCCACCTGAACCCCACCCCCGCCTGGGGAAGGGTGAGGACAGCCCCCCTCCACCCTAGACCCCACCTCTTCCTGCCTTTGCTCTGCCCTCCTCCCCGCCTCTTTCCCACGCCACCTCTTCCCCCAAACAATGTGGCCCTGGACACTAGGGGCCTAAGGCTCCGGTGTCAGCAGCGTAGGTTGCCCCACCACCACACTCACTGGCCATGGCAGGGGAAGCGGAGCACAGCGACCCCAGCTCACTCTGCTCCCCCGGCCGGGTCACTTCCCTTCCCGCTGGTGCATGTGGGGCAGTCCTGCCCCCTCCCCTGAGCGATGCGCTGGCACAGCAGAGTGAGCTGGAGCCGCATTGCTCTTCTTTCCTCGATACTGCCGGGGAGTGTGGGAGGCAGCCAACTCCTGCTGCTGGTGTCAGGCCCTCAGACACCCAAGGACTCTGGCCATGATGGCTGGTCCCTGGCCCCTACTGCACATGGTGCTGGGGGGGGGCATGTGGCCCCTTGGGCCCCCCTCACACATCACCCCCCACTGAAAGGTTCTTTGCACCTTGACTAAAGTGTCACACGCTGGGCTGCGGCGCGGACCCGAGCTCCCCTCAGGGGTGTTCACAAGGCCTTGCCACCATTACACAACTTGGTATCCATGACAGAGGTGGGGAACCGTTTTTGGGTTGGGGGCCGCACACAAGTGAGAAGCAAAAAAGCCCAAACCCTCGCTGAGGTGGCCCCCGACTGAGACGGAGAAAGACCCTCCCCACATTCCCCTCCCACACCAGAGCCTGGGGAGGACCAAGCTAGTAGATTTTGTGTGCTCCTGCCCCATGGGAGATGATGGGGGGGCTGGAGCACCAGTGCAGCCTCCCCAAGGGCTAGGCCGCATCCAGCCCCTGGGCCATGGATTCCCCACCCCTGCTCTATGAGATGCTGTAAAAAAACAGTGCCAATCTTGAAACTAATGGGAAGACCAGAGACAGGCCCAGAAGAGCTCAGCGCAAAACCCTGGAGCCCTGCAACGCCTCGAATATGTGAAATCTCTATCCGGATCCAGATTCTTCAACTCACGCCCCTGGCCACACGGAAAACTGCAGGCTCGTTCCCGTCTGCGAAAACTGGATTGCAGGTTATTTGTTCAGCGAGATCCAGCTGAGAAACCTCACATAGTCCAAGCATCTTTCAGGGAACAAGGATGTTACTGGGTGCAGGTATTATGCAATCAAGCCTGCTGACTGGCGCGGGGGGGGGGGGGGGGGAGGAGGGGGTGTGAGAGGGGGCAACTGCCCCGGGGCCTGGCAATTCTAAAGGGCTATGGGCTCCCAGCTGTTGCTATGCCAGCAGCGGCAGGGGCCGGAGCTTCATTTCAGTGTTGGTCAAGTGTGGGCAATAAAAACTGGAATCAGTTGCCTAGGGAGGTTGTGGAATCTCCATCTCTGGAGATATTTCAGAGCAGGTTGGACAGACACCTGTCAGGGATGGTCTAGAGGGTGCTTGGTCCTGGGACTGGACTTGATGACCTCTCGAGGTCCCTTCCAGTGCTAGGATTCTAGGATTATGTCAGAGGAGATGTAAAGAAGGATCTGAAGGAGGACCATGACGGAGTTTTGTAGCAATTTACTGGGGGCTCCTGCCAGGAAGATTGGGAGAAAGCACAAACATATCCACGACATAAGAATGGCCAGACTGGGTCAGACCAAAGGTCCATCCAGCCCAGTGTCCTGTCTGCCCACAGTGGCCAATGCCAGGTGTCCCGCAGGGAGTGAACAGAACACGATCAAGTGACCCCTCCTTGCCCATTGCCAGCTTCTGACCAACAGAGGCTAGGGACATCGTCCCTGCCCATCCTGGCTAATAGGATGACCCCAATTCTCCACTGTGCTGCACTTGGGTAGATATTTACACCTGTTCACAATGAGGTCAAACGCTACCATTCCATGGGGCGGGGAGAGCGTTTGGCATCTAGTTTGCCCCAGTGTCGAGAAAAGAAACATTTTGGCTCAGGTGTGGCCCAGGACACATTCTAGCCTCAATATTTGCATGTTAGACAACGGGCTTTCCATGTTTGCTGTACGCTGAGCACGTCCTGGGGCCAGCCCTCTCTGAGTTTGTTTGCCATCTGCTGTGATTTCAGGGTCATTCTCCTGGGGAGCCCTTGGCAATCCTTCTGCTGGGTGGAGGGACGCCTGTTTCTCTAGTCCCCCCACCTGGGCAGCTACAGTTCCTTTGAAAATAGAAAGTCTGCCACCAACGCCAATGGGGATTAGAGCAGGTTGATGTGACACTCCTAAAAGCCAATAGAAGTGTTTCCTGTCTCCTTTGCGATACTTTAGATTCGGGTGGCTCATGCTGATTATTTTCCATTTGTCAAAAGTTACCTGGAGCTGAGCTGCTGTGGGAGTCCCGCTGACCTTTGCGTTCAGGTCCCTGCTTCCCTTCTTTTCTGGGCATCTATTGAAAGGCAGCTTCTGTTAAAGCAGAGCCAGGACTCGCCTTCCGAGAGGGAGAAAGCGAGAGAGAGAGAGGGAGAAACAACAAACAACCCCCTCCTGACCCGCCCCCCCCCGCGCAACCACCAAAATCCTCCAAAACAATTGCAAAGCTTTGTAAATAATTCACTGGGGAATAAAGTTTAAAAATAAAGTTCTGTTGTTCGGGACTTTTATAAGCTCCAGGCTTATTCTCTGGCCTATATCTCAGAAGCACAATATGTTTTTTTCGCCGTGAATGAGTGTGAAGTACCACAGAAGGAAAGAGGAAACCCCTAATGTAGTTCTGAATAGACCTGTGAAAAAGGATAATAAAAGTTGTCCTGGATTTCCTTTAGCAGCAGGTGCTTCCTTTGGTGTTTCTATTCATTCATGCTTTGGAGCTATAGAGCCTGCCAATTTTTTTTTGAAAGGCCTAGAGTTCAGCAGATCTGAGAAAAAGTGACTCTCTCTCTCTCCTCTAGCACTGTTAAAATGGCCGTTCCCCACCCCTGCTGTAAAAAAGTGGTATGAAGGAGCGTAGGTGTTGCGGGCTTTTCTGGACAGGAACTTCAAAGTGCTTAGGGGTATTTGGGTCCAAAAATTTCAGGTGTATTTCCCCTGTCTGAGGAACCTCTACTCTAGCTCCAGGGGCAAACCTCCTGCTCACTTCCCATTCAGTTCGGCACATGGTACATTCCAATGTAGCTTGGACCATGGCTGGAAGGGTAAAGTTTGAATTTACCCAGTCTCAGACCAGGACTACACTAGACCTGGAAGGCCAGGTTAAGGTATACAACAGCTGGAGCCAGCTTACCTTAAGCTAAACGTGGTGCTGCCTTCACAGAGAGAGGCCAACAGGAGCAAACACTCTTGTTGGCTTCTCTTATTCCGTGCGACTGCCAGGAGTACCGGCACCGACCAGAGTGGCCCTCCGCATTCGATTTAGCGGGTCTTATCTAGACCCGCTGACTTGAATGCCAGAAGATCGATCTCTGGTGCAGCAGGTGAAGATGTGGCTTCAGAGAGCACAGACTTGAATAGGAGGCAGTAGGCTCTGACCACTGCAGTTCAGATCCTAGTTGGCAAAATCCAAGTAAGTTAGATAACTTGCTGCAGGTTCCCATCTGACAAAGAGCAGATCGATATGCCGATCTGTAATTAACCTTCCATGGCCACAGGGACGACTAGCGGGACTCTTACCTAAATGTTTTGCCATCAACTCAGACTTCACACACCCAGACTTAAACTCCTCCTCTTCCCGAGCAATCCTTTCCCACCACCTTATTCTCTATCACTACCCCTACCCTCTCTCTCCTCTCTGAACCCCCTTAATTCCTGTTCCATCATCTTCCACAACATCTCTGAGTTCTGTTCTTCTCAGCAGGCTTCCTGGAGAGCTCTCGTCCAGGGCTCCCATCTTGTCTACTGTATCAGTCTCCTCCTTGGCCTCCCAACATCCTCATCACTCTACTCCCATCCACATGAAGGCAGCCACTATGTGTTCGACTTCCTTACTGTGACCAGGTTGTCTTTTCTTTGACTCCCTCCAGGGGCTCTGTGTCTTCCCACGCATCAAGCTTTTCATCCCTACCTTCTATATCCTTCCTAACTCTGCCCTCTGCTCCATACTCTTCCCTCTTTCTTTTTACCCTCCTGCCCTGCCTGGCTCCACAGAGGTCAGCCTTAACGGGCCACTTGTCAGCTTCCCACACAACCATCCTGGGGCTTTGTTCTTTGCCACCCCTTGTGAACAGGCAGCTCGTTCACAACGTCACCGAGCTCTCTGCATGCAAGTCCTCCCTGCAGGCCAGACAAGACCACGATGCTAATTGGAATCTGGTTGACCGATGGTGGCAAGTCCAAGGTGTAACTGCAATTGTTCCTATGCTCCTTTTAATTAATAATGATACTTGGCATAACTTTATTTCCCATAATAAGGCCAGTCACCACCTTGACCACTGGGTCCTCCTTCTTGGTCTGTCTTTAGGTGAGAGACCTTTGGGGGAGGGACCACCCTCTCTTTTCGAATTGGAAAGAGTGTAGTATGTTGCGGATGCTGTCGGAAATAAATCATGGACCAATAAATGGATAGATTCTAAACCAAGAAAGGTCTATTATGATCCTCTAGTCTGACTTCCTGAAGCACGGGCCATATAATGTCACCCAGTAACCCCTAAATCAAGGGTAGGCAAATACCAGCCCATGGGCCAAATCTGGTCTGCCAGGGTCAGCTGCTGGTGGGTGTCCACACTGCTGTATTTACCTGCACCTCCACAGGTATAGGGAATCATGGCTCCCATTGGCTGCAGATCCCTGTTCCCAGCCAACAGGAGCTGTGATCGCCTGTACCTGTGGAGGCGCAGGTAACTATAGCAGCAGCGGTCCACCAAGGGCTAACTGTGGTGAACCGCCACCATTTTATTGCCTACCCCTAGTCCAGGCCAGAACTTGTCTCCGGAGCCAGAGGTCAAGGGTTGGAGCCCTCCCCCCCACCAGGGACAAGAGTTCATTCAAAGGCAAACAATTTTCACAAAGTGTACGCTCCATTTCTGATGTTTCAATCCTTGTCCTCATGGGAAAACAGCCACTGGCCCTAAGCCACGCCCACTAATCAGAGCTCCAGAATAGGTTTTACATGGCAGTCTGGTCTTGAGTGAAAGACTTTGGGCTCCACCGGGGCGTGACTCCAGCACACACCTTGGCAAGCTGTGCCGTTAGCTCATTACTCCGCTCTCTCCAGCAGCATCTGTCCTCACTGAGGTGGAGATCCTCACTGAAGGTTTCTGGAAGCCAGGAAACTGAGGGACACGGAGCTGGGAATGAAATGATAAGAAGGCTGAATCAGCCCCCAAACCTGATAACATGCAGCGTATAAAGCCATTGGTCACAAACAGTCCGTTCACCTGTGGCAGGCGGGCCTTTCAGTTCAAGGGGAGTAGGCGGTATTTGCAGAGCATGGCTGGCGCACCATGCTGAGACTTATTGCCCTGGCCATAAAGCACCTCTGCAGCAGGTCTCTCCCTAAGTCACCTCACCAGCTTGTTCCCACACCAATGGCACACAAATGGCTGTTGCCCATTCTACGTCCAAAGCTGCTGACAATCTCGTTTTTGAAGTAAGGAGGTGACAACTCCCAGAATCTGTAGCCTTCCAAGGTGCAATTTTCAGACCCTAATACTGACCCGACTTGGAGTTTTGCCCGAGAAAGAATGTCAGCATTTGGCCTGCTGCTCAAGAAGCAGCATGCACTCATCAAAAGAAAGAACATGTTCCCTTTGCCAAGTGCAGTTGCCGTAGTTAGGCTCGTGCCGTACCATGGACATCGATGTCACGGTAGATCAGTGCTGAACTTAGCCCTTTCTTCATGGGTTTCTTCATCCATGTTAGTGGATGAAGTTCTGAGGTCAGGACTGAATTTACATTGGGTGAAGATGTCAGGCCAGTATCACAAGTTACCTGCTGAAAAGAATCAGGTCAAGTCTTCCTAAAAAAGCTCGCAACATAAGCAGCTGGTAGCTTCCAACATAAGCAGCTTCCTCTAGCTGAGGAAGATCATTAGGTTTGCTGTTTATCTTCTTCCCACATTTCTTTGCCTATGTACACGTTACCACGGAAAGTCAATCGAAGGTACACAATTCCAACTACATGAATAATGTAGCAGGAGTCAACATACCTTAGATCGAGTTACTGTCGTGTCCACACCACACGGAGCTGACAGGAGAAACTCTCCCATTGACTCACCTTACGCCACGTCTTCACCAAATGGAAGACTGACACAGCCACGATTGATCTTCTGGAGTTTGATTTAGCAAGTCTAGTTAAGATTAGCTAAATCAAACTCAGAGGGTGCTTCTCCTGCTTCTGCGAGGAGTAATGGACACTGACAGGAGAATTTGCTATGTAATTAATGTAGCAGGAGTTGCGTATCTTGAGTCGATGTTCCCTTGTAGTGTAGACCTGGCCTTACTCTTCTCATCTGGGGTAGAGTACAGGGGTTGACTGCAGAGTGATCTGCGGTCAGTTTGGCAGGTCTTCACTAGACCCTCCAAATTGACCACCAGTGGATAGATCTGGTCAGTCCCCTCTGAAGTGCAGATGTTGGCACTGAGCTGTGATCTCATCTTAAATATAAATTTTAAGCTCCTTGGAGCATAGATTGTCTTTTTATTGTATAAGCGACAAGGAGTCCTGTGGCACCTTATAGACTAACAGATGTATTGGAGCATAAGCTTTGGTGAGCAAAGATGCACTTCGTCAGATGCATGCCACAGGACTCCTTGTCACTTTTGCAGATCCAGACTAACATGGCTACCCCTCTGATACTTTTTATTGTATGTGAGTACAGTGCCTAACACACTGAGCCCTTGCTCCCTGGTTGGACTCTGCAGGGATTTCCATGATAGAAATAGTACGTAAGATAAAGTGCATCCTAGAATTTTATCTGGAAAAGTCCTTTTAGGTCATCTAGTGCATTCCCAGCGTCCACCAAAGGATTGTTTTTGCTAATGGACAATCTCCAGTACTTTGCCCAATCTCGTTTTATATGATGCATATGAAGAGGTGTCTATCACGTCCTTCTGGGGGTTCTTTCCAATGGTGAGATCTATGAGGCAGCAGAAGGGTCCCTAGATATTGAGCCTAAATTGTTCTTTGCTCCTTGTTACGTCTTTAGAGGTTCATGCCTTCTCCCCAGTTCCTGGTGCTGCACCCTTGAAAAATGTGGCCCTGAGCAATCTTGAAAAATCTGGCCACAAAGCTTGGTCCATATTTACTCCGGATATAACTCCACTGCTGTCAAAAGGGTTACAGCAGGCCTGGGCAAAATATGGCCCACAGGCCAGATCTGGCCCGCCAAGCCACTGGATCCGTCCCACAGAGGCCGTGGGGAGCCCCAGGCAGGCTCCCCTGCTTGCCCCGCAGCCCCACACGCCACTCAGAAGTGCGGCTATGGGGCACTTTCTATTTATGAGTCTGGAGGGGAGGGGGAAGATTCAGACACTGCTCCCATCCCCAGCACAATCCCATTGGCCAATGGGAGCTGCCAGTTTGAATAACAGGCAGCCACGAAGCAAAACCCCCTTCCCCTCCTGCTCAGTTACTCACTCAAGCACGTGGCCAAGAGGCAGAAACGTTTTAAGCTCTGCAAGCCTTTAGCTCTGCAGGAAGGCAGGCTGGTTTGGCTGCTGGCTGGTAAGTCTCATGGCCAGAGCTTGCCTCTGGCACCCCAGCCCCTCCCTTCCCCAACCTTCTGCCCTGCTACTCCACATGCACCCATACCCCCTCCCAGATCTGGCACTCCAGTCTCCTGTCTGATATCACACTCCCCTTCCACCCTAGGTCACATCCCAAAATCCCTGCACTCCCGTCCCCTGCCCTAGACCACAACCGCCTCCTTCACCCCAAATCCCTCCCAGACTCCAGTATCCCTCCTGCAGTCCGGTCCCTTCCCCCAAGCTCCCTTCTGCACCCAGCCTCCATCCCAGACGCCATACCCCCTCCATTAATATCATGGAAGAGTGCGGCCCTTGACCACTCTCCAAAATCTTGGAGTGGCCCCCTGTCAAAGATTATTGCTCAGCCCTGGGTTACAGGGATGAATCAGGCCTTTTCAGGTCTTTTAATCCTTTCTCATTTTTGGGTACTGATGTAACACCGACAGGGGAAACTGAACCTGGGACCTCTGGAGGTTTGTGCATGAGCCTCTAGAGCTTGAACAAAATGCCTCTCAGGCAAGGCTACATGGGACAGTGAACCACACCCAGCAGGTGTCTGAGTTACACTGAGGCACCCAGAACTATCCCAAGTATTGCAGGCACCATCTCACCATTGCCACATAGCCAGGGCCTGCTGCCTTTCTACCCCATGTCACGGTATCGGTGTGTATGCGGCCCAAACTCTTTTCTAATCTTTGCAATAGTCACAAGTCAGGTAAGAGGGAAGTTGGGTTATTCTAAAGCATTAACAAATGAGACTGCATTGTATCATCCAACCGTAAACAGTGGAGCAACCAAAGATCAAATATACAAGGAATTTTAATACCAAACCAACACCACCTACAACAACCTTCCTTCCTACAAGGAGGAGGAATTTCCTCCTTCACTTTCAGCCATAGACCAACACATGCTTTAAATATAGTCAGATAATCAGATAGTCAGCTTTCCAATCTGCTCTTCTCTCTGCACCTTGTTTTGCAAGTTTTCCTCTGACAGTTTTGGTGACAAGAAAGTTCGCCTATGACTTTAGTTTTTTCCCACTGTCTCAGAACCACCAAGCAAACACAGATGCAATCTACGGAGAGGAAGGAAAGACAAAACTAGTATAAGCTTTTGCTGCATTTGGTGACCCAAACTGGATTAATTTTACATAGGAGATCTGTAAAAGCATAGGATTTGTACAGTGCACCCATGAGAGAGAGAGAGAGAGGCGTTTTCCCCACCCTGAAAGGGTGTTTGTTTTATGTTTGACATCAAGCTGTAGATGACAGTTTTATCAGTTACATTTATTTGCAAAGCATGTTCTGACACGTCCATCAAAGTTTCCCTCCCTCTTACAACTCTCAGTTTGGAGAATTCTCGTGGCTTAATGTGGGAAAAGGTGTGAAAGCATTAATTAGCGCCCCCGTCTCTAAATATACTATTTAACTTCCCAGCAACAAGTTCAGGGAAAGATTGGAAAAGTCAATTAAAAATAGCTAATAGTCCACTCTGCTAAAAAAGATGGAGTTGTGAAAATGGTTATATTGGCTAACCAGTCACTAGAAACACTGTACATAATCTCTCTGTAGTGGTAAGAAGAAAATAAATTATATTAGTAGTATTACGGTAGCACCCAGAGGCCTCTATCTGAGATCAAGGCCCTGTTATACTGTATTATTTCTATTTGTAGCACTCAGAGCAGGCAAGGGCAATAATAATAACCCCATTTGCCCTGACTCAGGCTACGTCTAGACTGCAGGCTTCTTTCGGAAGAAGCTTTTCCAGAAGAGATCTTCCAAAAAAACTTCTTTCAAAAGAGAGCGTCCGCACTGCCAAAGTGCAACGAAAAAGCGATCTGCTTTTTTGAAAAAGAGCATCCACATTGATTGGACACTATCTCTCATTTCAGTTGTGATTACTGTGGACGGCGTGGCCACCAGAGCACCTGTGCTTTTTCCTGGAGGCCGCTTCTTTTGAAAAAACACCCTCCTACGCGTCCACACACACCTTTTTCGGGAAAAGGCTTCTTCCTCGTAGAAGGAGATTTACCGCCATCAGAAAAACCCCTCTGTTCTTTTGAATTTCTGTCAAAAGAACGCAATAGCAGTGTGGACGTAAGTGTAGTTTTTCCAGAAAAACTCTGCCGTGTAGACATACCCTCAGAGACAAAGCCAGGGACTGTCCTCTGGCTTCCATCAGCTTCAATCAGGAGGAAACCCTCTCTCCGTCCACGGAGCGACCATCAGGTCCACAATGACTCCAGTGGCATCGTTCTTGATTTCCACCAATGCAGCTCAAAGCTGAAAACACAGGTCCCTACCACCTACGCGTTCTTGCCCACCCTCCCCCGGACACTTACGCGTGGGGTGGGGAACCTAAGGCCCGGGGGCCGGATTTGGCCCCTGGCTTGCCTGGATCCGGCCCCCGAGGCTTGGGACTCCCTCCCTCCAGCAGTGGGGAGCCGGCACTGGTGCTCCAATGCTGTCTCCCTGTCTTTCCCATCCCAGCTACTCCAGCACCCTCCCAAATCCACCAATCCCCCCCCACTTCTGTAACCTCCCTCCCCCTGCATCCCGGCAGCCCCCTCCCACACACTGAACGCCTCATTTTTGGCCCCACCCCACAGTCTGGGGGGGGCACAGAATCTACTTGGTCCCCTCCCCCCCCAAGCTCTGGCATATGAGGGGCATGTGGGGAGCATCTTTTTGCTTCTCACTTCGGGGTGGGCCCCTGACGGATTTTTCTGTGGGTCAGTGGGCCCTGACCCCACAAAGGTTCCCCACCCCGACAAAAGGCCCACGTCATTGGTGCAGTGGGGGGGGGGGCGAGGCTGGCCGAAAGGACACAGGGGGCCAACCAAAGGACCTTGCCATGAATATCTCTGGTGCAGGAGACCACCGTGCCAAGCTCCACCAGGGCTGCTCCAGGGTGGGCTTGGAGCAGCATGGCAGGGGTGGCTGAGGGCATGGTTACACAAGCAGGGCCATTTTGACAACGGCTGGGCCTCAGGCCTGGCCCCGCCTGCTCCAGCAGATGATCTGGCCCCAGGCCCAGGAGCTATACCCAGCCCCCTGGGACACGCACACAGTCCCAGCCCCAGAGACTCAGCCCCACGCCTCTCCTCATACACACCTGCATAGCCC
Source organism: Pelochelys cantorii (assembly GCA_032595735.1). Classification (NCBI taxonomy): domain Eukaryota; kingdom Metazoa; phylum Chordata; order Testudines; family Trionychidae; genus Pelochelys; species Pelochelys cantorii. Next base: position 5,644,330 of record CM064328.1, read on the forward strand.
ACCCCCCAGGTACCACCCACAACAGCCCCGTTCCATTCCACCCCTCGGCACACGCCAGCAAGAGGCCTGTAGAGGCCAAGCTCCGGTGGCTGGTTCTTCCCCCAGGCAACAGGGATTCGGGTCCCTGGCTCGTTTTGCCCTGGAGCGCAGAGCCCCGGTGCGGCAGGTTGCTGCGGCAGGTTGCCAAGAGGAGAGATTAGTTCCGACACATCTGAGAAAACGGGGCCATCCGTGCAGATGTTGTACCAGGGAAGTCAAGGTTCCCACACCGCATAGGAAACGGGGTTTCACAAAGCTTGGACGGGGAGCGAGGAAGTGGCAGTGGCTTTGCAATGGCAGGCTATCCAGGGATGATGGGAGAAGAGAAGCGGGGCGGGGGGGGGGAGCTATTCTTAGAGAAAAGGGGGGGAACAGAGGGGGATTTTATTGTGAGACCTTGTTTACACTGAGAACTGAATGAATCAAGTGACCTTGTTTATTGTCAGCCGCCTGAATGGACGGGGGAGGGGGACAGACGGGGGGGGGGGGTGGCGAGGAGGGGGGCCTCTTTATATTATTGTTAATTTGGCCATTCACAACTTCTTTTTTTCCCAGCACACACTGTGGGTATTGTTGCCAAGATAAAAGAATAAAAGGTGAAACTCTATTCCTTCCTCTCGCTGCCTCCGCAGTATTCTCCAAATCCCCAGACAGACGTCTATTATGATTTCTGAAGTGCCAAGCCACACAGCCCGGTGCAAGACGCAGCGCCTGAGTCTGCTCTCATTTAATCCATTTGTTTGCGTTATTAAATCTCAGGGACTTCACTGGAGCGACTCCCAGTTGAAAACAGAATCAGCTACACTTGTCCTTTTAATAGCTGCTGATAAACAGGGCCTCAGTTTCCCCATTGGGCTGGAAAGTTCTCCTGCTCTGAGGCACAGTTACCCCTAACTGCATTGCTCTGGGGGAATGACAATTTTAACCTGATGACCAACTTGGGGCACCATACCTAAAGCATGTTCAGAGTCCTCTGAGAACGGGGTGCCTTTAAGCTGTTTCAGATGGGGCCCCCAAGATTATATGACATCTTGGCCCTACCTACTCACCATCATTAAGGGATCTGCATGGAGGAGGAGAGGCTGAGGGATTTGGGCTGATTTAGTCTACAGAAGAGAAGAGCAAGGGGGGATTTGAGAGCAGCCTCCGACTCTCTGCAGGGGGGGGTTCCAAAGAGGATGGAGAAAGGCTGTTCGCAGGGGTGGCAGGTGACAGAATGAGGAGCAATGGTCATAAGTTGCAGTGGGGGAGGTCTAGGTTGGGTATTAGGAAAAAACTATTTCCCTAGGTGGGTGGGGAAACACTGGGAGGGGTTCCCTAGGGAGGGGGTGGAATCTCCATCCCTAGAGGTGTTTAAGTCCTGGCTGGACAAAGCCCTGGCTGGGATGATTGAGTTGGGGTTGGCCTTGCTTTGGGCAGGGGGCTGGACTCGATGTCTCCTGAGATCTCTTCCCGCCCTGGGATTCTAAGAAAACCCTGGGATGAAGAGCTATCTTGGAGGTCATGAAAGAGCCCAGGCCGATGTTTCATTCGGCCCACCCATCTCTGCTGACGATGTCACTGGCCGTGCTCGTTGTGGTGTAGACACTCGCCTGCTGGGGAATGGACCAAACCCAACACACTCATTCCACAGAGGCCTGCAAACCGCACTCCCCCACCTGCCAGGGAGGGCCACAGGCGACAGAGGCACAAAACACAGAGCGCCCATTTGGAACGTCTAAACTACTGTGGGGTTCATTCCTGTATTCATTATCACTTGTCCGGGGTCCCACTGCGCTAAGGCCTGTACGGAGAGAGGCACTCCCGGCCCTCAAGAATTCACCACCAAAAGCAGGGAAGCACTTTCCACTGCCACCTCAGCTTCAAGACTCTGCACTTGTACGTCATTTTCTATCATAAAAGTGAAGGGGGCGACCTGTGGGTGGAAGGCCGGGTACTCTGGCCCTCAGATAAAGGACTCTTGAGTTATAAACCACCAGCCACTCGATGAGAGCTGGCGAATTAGAGCGGAAAAGACTGCAAACCACAGCACCGATCGGCCGAATCACCCACTCACAGATTACACACACTAAACTGAGGTGTGTTGAATGGAAAAGAAGGAAACTCTGCCCTCTAGAGGTCGCACACCTCAATTACATGCATTAATTACAGGGACCCTGTCAAGTTGACCTTGGCCCTGTGTTTATGGTTTCCGAACAACGAGCTTTTCCCACGCGGTAAGGCCAATACACACGCTGACTTTTGAAATGAAAGAAACTGAATTAGCTCTTCCAAAGAAACATTCCCAGCAATGTCAGCGGGATGTCGTAGTGTGGAGCTAGCGAGTAAGAATCTGAGTGAGAAATGGACACATTTATGTCCATTTCGTTAGCCGGTTTCAAATGCTTTCCCTTTGACAAGAAATGATCAATAGAATTGTATTAATTTCCAGACGCGTAAGTGTTCAGAATTTCCCACTGGGGGCCAGAGTTTGAAAAAGGATTTGGCTCCCATTCAGACTCCTACATAAAGAAGAATTGGGCTTGTTTAGTTTAGAAAAGAGAAGACTGAGGGGGGACATGATAGCAGATTTCAAGTATCTAAAAGGGTGCTACAAGGAGGAGGGAGAAAAATGGTTCTCCTTGGCCTCTGAGGATGGGACAAGAAGCAATGGGCTTAAATTGCAGCAAGAGAGGTTTAGGTTGGACATTAGGAAAAACTTCCTACCTGTCAGGGTGGTTAAACACCAGAATAAGGTGCCTTGGGAGGTTGTGGAATCTCCATCACTGGAGATATTTAAGAGCAGGTTGGACAGACAGCTGTCAGGGATGGTCTAGATGGTGCTTGGTCCTGCCATGAGGGCAGGGGACTGGACTTGATGACCTCTTGAGGTCCCTTCCAGTGCTAGTATTCTGATTCTATAAGGGCCAGACTTTGCAAAGTGCCACGTACCCCACTTCTCCTGTGGCAATGTCTTGTGGGCAGATTCTCAAACGTCCCCAAATGCTGTACCCTTGCCCATGTCCTCCTCCCACAGCGCCAGGAGCGGGGCTGCAGCTCTGGAAGGGGGGATGTGGACGGGGTAAAGGGATAGAGGCTGAGGCCAGAGCTCGGTGGGGGAGTGGCCCCTCGGTTGTGGGCCAAGGCTACAGCATGGCTGGGCATGGAAACCCGTGTGCAAGGCTGGCAGCTAGGCCCCCAGGTGTGGAGTGGGCAGCCGTATCCGGGAGTGGATCCCCAGGGGTGGGGCCAGCAGCTGAGACCAGGGTTTGACGACGTGGGGATTGTATTCATTGTTCACCCAGTTGCGTGCATGCGATTTCTACTCTCCTGTGGTTACCATGGGCGTGTGCCTCAGTTTCCCTGGGCACTGCCCCAATACCTAGCCGGGGATGGGAATTTCAGGTGTGACTCCCAATGAAGGAGGCTGTCCCAAGCCCAGCACCTACACAATAGCTGATGCTTTGGGTAACATGAGCCTGGGAAGGGGGGGTGCAACCAAGTGACACTTTTTGCCAGGGAAGCTGGACAAAAGAGGGGGTGGGGCTGCCTGCAGGGCCCGGACCGGTTGCTGGGTGTGTGAGTGGGTCTCAGCTGGCTCAGGATACAGAGAGGGGGCCCTGGCTCTGGGCCCTCCCTCTCCCCAAGATGGATGGTGCTGGCTGCTTCCGGTTCCCATGCTGACAAGTCTGTTCCATGCTGTGTCCTTGCGAACTAACAAACCTTCTGTTCTCCCTGCCGGCTGAGAGTCACCACTGGCTGCGGATGGGGGGTGACACCTCACACCTCGGAGACAAAGGGCCAGGAGCAGAGCTGGGCAGCAGTCACTCCTCACCACTATGGGGGCTGGCGTGGGCCCCAGGCATGCTCCCCCAACTGTTACTCCACTTCCCCCACAGAGAGAGTGAAGACCTCTGAACTAGATGATCATAACGGTCCTTTCGGCCTTTAAAATCTACGGCAGTAGGAGCCCGGCCCTTCCGAAAATCTGGGTTCAGTGGTGACTGCGGAGGCCCTCTGCCAGCCATAGTGATTTAGGGACTTGTGGTCTTAGTGAATTAGGGACTTGTGCTCTTAGTGATTTAGGGAGTTGTGCTCTTGGCTGATGCAGAACCTGCACCCCCCAGAGGTCACGAGAGACAAAAGGAACCCTACTAAAAGGCCGCTAACCAAAGTGCCTGCTGACGTTTTGTGATGTGGACACGTGCCATATTTTCAATTCACATTGCCCATACAGTCTCTGGGCTGGAATGTGTCTAGGAATGTAATTAAGTACAGTAATTCCTCATTTAACACGTGCCCACTTAACACGTTTTCACGATAGCACGATTTTTTTTTAGGGAACGTTTTTTGAATTACATGACCGTCCCCGGAATAACATGATTTCCCCAGCCAGCCCATTGCTGGTGGCTGTGCGGGGCTTCCCCCGCCTCCCTGCAAAGCGGCGGAGGATTCACCTCTCGCCACACCGTTCCCTGCTGACTCCCCCTCGCCAGACGCCTTGCCCCCTCTCCTCCGCCCCCGCTTGCAGGCCGGCGGCTGGGTTTCTCCAGCCGGCCCATCGCCTGCGGCTGCGTGGGACTTCCCCCACCTCCCTGCAAAGCAGTGGAGGGTTCGCCACTCGCCACGCCATTCCCCAGCGACCGCCCTCGCCGGACACAGTGTGGGTCCTAGCAGACCCATCACAGGGGCATGCTTCCAACCCAATCCCCGTCCCCTCTCCTCCCCTTCTCTTCCCCAGAGCCAAACACCTCCCCTCCCTGCTGTAACCCAGTCCCCTTTCTCCCCCAACCTTATGTCCTGGTCCCAACAGACACCACCACATGAAACGCAACCCCCACCTTTTCCATTATTTTCAATGGGAAAATTGACTCCGCATAACACGTTTTCACTTAACACGATCATTTTCTGAAACATATTTATAGTGTTAAATGAGGAATTACTGTACCTCAAAAACTACTGCACGTCATTCTCAGCTGGAAGGGCCAAACGGTCATTTAGTCCAGTGGTTCCCAACCTTTTTTATACCACGGACTGTTCACAAACTTTTGGCGGCCCGGTAACATTTTATTTGCATATTTGCATATTCATGATATGCAACTAGGGTCCACCAAAATATGTAACGCCCGCAGCCCCAGCCCTCAGTGCTACTGCGAAAAGCCGGCTTCCGCTCCGGTAGCCGCGGTGGCCCAGCAGCCAGTGGTTCATGGCCTGGCGCCAGTCTGCAGACCAGTGGTTGGGAACCGCTAGTCCATATACCAGCCAGTAGGGTCGATTCTGTTTTGCTTTATGCAGCATAATGTAAAATCTCAAGGTGATAGAGCCTCTGATGTTTCCAGTCAAAAAGCCTTCCTCATTAGAAAGCATCTTCCCAACAGACATAAGAACATAAGAACAGCCAGACTGGGTCAGAGCAAAGGCCCATCTAGCCCAGCGTCCTGTCTTTTGACAGTGGCCAATGCCAGGTGCCCCACAGGGAGTGAACAGAACAGGGAATCATAAGGGATCCATCCCCTGTCACCCATTTCCAGCCTCCGACAAACAGAGGCAAGGGATACCATCCCTGCCCAGCCTGGCTAATAGCCATTGGTGGACCTAACTCCATGAATGTATCTAGCTAGGGTTGCCAGGTGTCCGGTTTTGAACCGGAGAATCCAGTATTTGAGCTTTCTGTTCGGGAAACAAATTGAGAAAATTTAAATGTCTGGTATTTTCTAAAGAAGATGTCATGTCGATTGTGATGGAATGTCAAGTGTGTCTGGTATTTTTGTTGAAACCATCTGGCAACCCTATATCTAGCTCTTTTTTGAACCCTATTAAAGTCCTGGTCTTCACAACCTCCTCTGGCAAGACACTTTGAACTTACTCATTCTTAAGGGATGAAATAGCTTTTCATTTCGTTAAAAGTCGCTGTTTGAAGTTAGCTCGTTCATCAGCTCGGAGAGCGGATTTTCAAGAGCGCTTTGGCTCCTGACTTTACATGCTCAGCACCCACAAAGTGAGGCTAAAGCTCAATAGCTCCAAAAACTGGTAAAAAGTGAGCAGGGCTGTCATGAGGTCCATGCATGGCTTTCACCTGCTGTCTAAAAAAAACTTGCCCTGGACACTTGCTGTGAAAAAGGTTTCCAATGCTTTTTAGCAAGGGGCTTAGCAAAGCTTCTCTGGTCTGAGCCTCCTCGAATGAGCGTTGGGTTAGAGCTAACAGAAGATAAGCACTTCTTAGCAGAGGGACCAAATGACAGATTTAATGTCTGATGAACCTAATCCACCAGAGCAAAAAAGGGAAGGGCTGATATCACTCGAGAGCAGAATATCTGAGCTTTTAAGCGGTATAAAGGATTCCAAAAAGAGCCCTTGAAACATCCAACTACAGTAAGCTTCCGACTTTGCTGCTGCTGCAACCAAGTTATTTGCACCTATAACCCTGCTGCCAGCTGGAGATGGCAACACAAAAAGGCAGGTTCAGTCCCGTAAATCAAGGGGACCACCTCTGAAAGGAGTGAAAGGCTACATTTACATTGTAGCATTTTGTTGGCAGAGGAAATGCAAATGAAGCGCTCATTAGCATTTCTCGCGCTCTCATTTGCATAGTCTCTTCTGATTGGTTTTGCGGAAGAAGTTTTTGCGGAAAAAAATGCAGTGTAGACGGGGCCATTTTGTGCAAAAAAACCCTTTTGTGCAAGACCTCTTATCCCTCAAAAAAGGAGGTCTATGGGATCTTGCGCAAAAGGGTTTTTTTGCACAAAATGGCCCCGTCTACACTGCATTTTTTTTCCGCAAAACGGATGGGAAGAGACTATGCAAATGAGAGCGCGAGAAATGCTAATGAGTGCTTCATTTGCATTTCCTCTGCCGACAAAATGCTACAGTGTAGAAGTAGCCAAACATGGCTCAAGCCTCCTCCCAGAGCTGCGATCCTAGGTCTGGCAGCAGGAAACTACAGTGTAGCCTCCCCCAAGTTACCCTCTGTGATGTAGTGGGCAGGCCATACACTCTGGGCATCCACTGGTGGCTGTGTTTGGGCTGGGGGTGACCCCTACTGGCCGGTATCTGTAGCACTGCCCAGCAGGACGGCTGCCTAAGGTCACATAGGCAAAGACTCAACCTGCCCGACCAGTTGAGGGCAGTGACGGAACAAAGGAAGGGAGGTTTCAAGGGAAGGGGCAGTTGCTGGCTGGGAACATGAAGGAAACAGCCTAAGCTGAGGGCTGAGGCTCTAGCGGGGGCAATGGACCCCCTAACCCAAGGGGTCTGAGGCATCCTGGCCCTGACTCCTGAACCCACATCACATCTAGGCTGTGCTGTATCCTGGAGCAGCAATAAACCCTCTCTGTTCTACTGGCTGGCAGAGTCTGTTCTTGCTATGGGGCTGCAGGATCAGGGGGAACCCCGACTCGCCGTCACACCCTCCAGCTCACGAATCCCCTGGAACGTGAAACCACCTAAGACCTTTATTTGGGAAGTGGAGCAACTGGATATTTGCAGAACAGTAAAATCAGCAAAAACCTAACTAGGGTACATGAGGACAGGCTCATCACACAAACTCCACTCCATCTGGATAAACCTGGTTAGATCTTGGGGCAACAGGGTGACCAGATGTCCCCATTTTATAGGGACGGTCCTGATATTTGGGGCTTTGTCTTACCCAGTCCCCCCCACACACACGCTCCATCCTGATATCTCATACTTGCTCTCTGGTCACCCTAAGCGGAAGTCACACCAGGTAGCGCTCCCTACCTGTGTGCGCTAGTCTAGAGCAGTGTTTCTTAAACTTTTTGAGACCACGGAACACCAAACAATACAAATTTTTTATGTGGAACACCTATGAAAATTATCTTAAAAAAAAATTGTTGTCAGACAAAAAAGGACAAAAACAAAGAAGAGGTCGCGGCACACCTGCGAGTTGTTCACGGCACAGCAGTGTTCCGCGGCACATAGTTTAAGAAACACTGGTCTAGAGAGCCCAACAGAAGTAAGCCTTGTACCACTCCACAAGTCCATGCCGCGACCGGTCCAGCCAAAGAACATCTCACAGGGTTCTAAAGCTCTGGGCAGGAAACCCACTTCCTAGCAGAATCCAACCCGGAATATGAATTTCTGAACAGAGCCCCCTTGCATTCCAGATAGAGACAAGGGAAGTAGTCTGTCCTCTTGAGTTCTCGACCACTCGCTGCCTTTTAGAGCAGGGTGACCCATTTTTTGTGAGGTTTTACCTTTTGTAGTTCCTCTCCCAATACGTACATGGAATCACAGGACTGGAAGGGTCCTTGAGAGGATTTCTGGTCCAGTCACCTGCCCTCATATGTTAATGTGCACCATTCAATATCATTTCTAGCAGGCACCACCAACCTCCAAACAATACACCATAAAGCACTGAGATTATAATATGTAAATGGAGTCTGTCAGAGCTAGTTTTTCCCTTTTCTTCCACAGGGGGGAAGCAGAGACGTCTGTCCCTCTCAGCCTTGTAGCTCTGCGGCCTACACACCAGGATTAGCCTTTTTTCACGGTCTCTCCTCGATTGCATAGGGCTTTTATCTCACATGACACGCTAGTATGTTAGCACCACACAAACACTGATGGGGTTTATCTTCACAGCAGGCCTCCAAGGCCAGGTCTCCACGATAAACGTAACCTGGAATAATTCACTGCTCACTCAGGGGTGTGAAAAATCTGGATGCCTTAGCCCTGGTCTACACCAGGGCTTTATTTCGAAATAACCCCCCTTAGGTTGAATTTATAAGCAGAGCGTCCACATGACCAAGCCCATTCTTTCAAATTATGAGCCACTTATTTCGAAATCTGTACTCCTGCTTTCCTTGAGGAACAATGCTAATTTCAAAATAGTTGTTTCAAAATAGCGGTAGTGTGGATGTACCGGTGCTGCTATTTCAAAATAATGACACCCTAGAGTCATTGAACTAATTACTCCCCAGTACTTCCTGGGTGCCAAGTTTGAGTTAGCACATCTACATTAACGGAACTTGCCTCGGACTCATTTTGAGGCTCCCCTATAGTGTGGACACGCTAGTGTGATTTGGTAAAATCGGGCGTTATTAAGTCAAATTTAGTTATTTTGAAATAGTTTCCTAGTGTAGACATGGCCTCAGTGGAACAACATCAAAGCTAGGAGTAGAACCCACATCCACCAGGTCAGCCGAGATTGCCCCGTAAATACAGGATTCTTCCATGCAGTGCGCTAGCAATGTCACAAGTGGAAAGACTTCCATCATTACTCTTAGGCAGTGTTTCCCAATTTTATTTGGCCATGAAACCCCAAAGCCCCATCGCATTTCGTCAAGCAAAAAAAAAAAAAAAACCCCCACTATCCCTTTAAGAGGGGGTGGGGGAGTGCCGGCTCTTCACGGAACCCTTGCTTTCACTTCGCAGAACCTCAAGATTCCGCGGTGCACCAGTTGGGATACACTGCTCTTGGGGAAACAATTCCACAGCTGAATAGACACCAGCATCAAGAAACATTGCTTGACATCCAACCATTGCTGCAGCTTCCATAATCGGCTGATATATTATTAATGGGAGGCAAAATAAATACTGGCATTAATGCTAGTGGACACCATCATGTACTAATAGCTGTTAGAGTAATGTATTTGCCTTGTTTTTAGCTTCTATTAGTCTTTTTATAGAGTGTTACAAGGCCCTTGTGAATCCATTAGCCAGTCAGCCATGTGAAATTAATGTAGAACAATTTTCATAAGCGTTACTCAGAACTAATAATAATTAGGCATTATTTCCCTGCAGATGACACAGAAAATAAAGTCTGACTTTTATGCCAAGAGGGGTTTGCATTAGCTTAAGGTGGATGAATTAATTTTCATTTACAAGGCTGCTCTGCTAGCTAGCTAGAAAGCACCCAGGTAATTAAAACCAATTTGCTTACCACAATCCTACTGCAGAATTTTATCATTGCTGAAAGTCCTTGGGCTTTTATCGTGTTTTCCAAGAAGCTGGATGGTATATAGCCATTGCTATATGCCGCATGACTAAGCATTCTCTTTCCAGATAGCTCCAGAGAATCTAAGAAAGGTTTCAAAATTAATAGGACCAGAAATCATTTTGCAACATGCCTCTTTGAGAGCGAATGGACAGATTATGTGAAGGTTTTGAATACTTCCTGCCATGTGCTGAGCACCTTCAATTCTGTTTTTCACTGGGAACTGAGAGAATGCAGATGTGCTCATGAGAGATCCCTTAATATAAATAAAATGCTATTCATTTTTGCCTTTGTGTGATTTATTTACTTGCACTTGATAAGTCAGCCACTAGACATCTCTCTATGTTGCACAGAGTTCCAGGTTGGGTGTGATCACTGGTAAACAAAGGAGAGAAAGCTGGAATTCAAGCTGTGTTGTTTGAGCTTCCTTTGAGCCTGCAGTTAGTACAAAAAAAATTAAGTATCTCCTGTTTAGAAGGACACTGCTTGAATATTAGAACTTGTTCTAATTACCATAATGGATACTTTTTTTATATGTTGATTAATGAGCAAATCGCAGAAAATCCTCTGGGTTAGCTTAGGTTTTTTATTGCACCTTCTACTAACTAAACCAAACATTCAAAAGCAATGAAAGTGAGATTCTGACTGTTTAGTTATAAGCCAAATTTGAAATTCCCAACCATCTTCAGTGGCTACAACTGAAAGACTATTTATTAGCAACAATATCTAAGATACTACTGTATTTCCTGGTCCTACACTTAGGCAAGGAAGTAACTGCTTGCTCTGATGCAACTCTTTGAGACGTGCTGACTTTTGAAGTGGTCAGGACTTTTGTTTTCCAGATGTCTGTGTTGATTGATCTAGTCTCTTTGTCTCCGCTCTCTCTATTGTATCCCTAAGCTATTACTCACCACATTGGCATAAGCTCAGATCAGTAACTCGGAGCTAAACTGGATGGTCCCATATGATAGCATTTTGGTAACTGGCAATTCTAGCTCCTCCCCAGACTCAGCTTCCTGATTCCTCAGTTCCCCATCGAGAGGTGTTGTGAGGATAAATCCATTAAAGACCATGGAGTGCTTTGAGACCGACTGATGAAACAACTCTATAAGAAATAGAAATTATTATGTAGATTACTGTAAAGGAGAGGAGAGTTGGATAATGTAACTGAATTTTTATTATGATTTGGAAATCATCACTAGAAAAATAGAAACAGAGAAAAAAAGAGGAGCAAAGATCCAGGAGGCAGAGGTCTCTTGCTAGCACCTGAGTGCAGCTGTCTGGAAATCGTGATGTTATCCAGCCCTTCAGGGATGAAAGGTTTCCCTTCCCGGGCTGTCTCTGCCTGTATCCACGCCAAGTAGTTGAAAATGAAGGTATATATTCCGGGATGCTCTTTTTCCCTGCAGCCTTCTCCCCTGCTGACTATGCCAACTGCGAACCACCTTTTGATGTTCCCATAAGTGCAAACCAAAGGTCCCCCGCGGTCTCCCTAGGGGTTAAAAAGACAACACAATGGGCATCTTTTATAGCAGCTAGATCTCATCGTTAAGCCAGAAATGGGCCTGAATGGGAAAAATCAAATACCGGGCCTTTCAAAGGATGAAAATTTCACAGAGAGGCCCATCTCTGTGAGATCTACTTGGAGCAATTCAGCAGGGCAGGTGTTTTCTCAGTGTGAGAGCTTGATGATTGGTTGAGGATCATGGGCAGCAGCAATATAAGCTATCCCCACACCACCCGGTCAATGTGCCTTAATCTTAGAAGACAATCCCTGAGAGGAGGTGAAAAAGGAGGGGAGGAGAAGAGAGAGAGAGAGAGAGAAGCAGGACAGGATGTTGGAGAGACCATTCAATGCTTGGCCCTTCTACCAAGACTACTAGAGAGGGGACTAGCTAGCTGCCAGTTGTGATTGGGGTGGGTGGAAGGGGATGAAATGACATTTCAGCAGCTCAGTAGCAAACTATGAACAATCAATCCAGTAAAACCTTTCTGTAACATGGCTAAGGGCTTCAAGAACAAGCTCCCATTGACAAAGGAGACCAGATGACGCGAACAAACCTTCACCATGGATTACTGCCAGGTACTTGCATTTGCTGATGTGGCATGAAAGAGCATGATTGGTTGAGTTTCCTGTCTGATCTGTGAGTATACATCTAGCCCTGGCACTGCTATCTAAAAGAGCGAGAACCAACCTACGTCAATGATCAAAAAGCACTCGGTAAGTTACAGTCTCTCTCTTGTAAATTTCATAGCAGGTAGTTTCAGTCTGAGTGCTTTAAAGGCAGGACTATAAATATCACAGAGGTCTCTCTCTCACCAGGCCCAGCATTTTATTTTCTTGCCACGAATAATTTATGTGGCACGTAGAGAATCCAATCTAAAGGCACAGACAGCATTCCCAGGCAATGCTGTCTCTCTCTTTCATCCCCCTTTGAAAAGCAACCTTGAGGATGGCCCACACCGCCTCCCCCATACCTGCAGTTCCCCAGAACTGCTCCCTTAGATTCACTAATGAGCAAGGAAATGGCTTGCTGCTCCCAGCAAAATCTATAGCCGACCTCCTCTTGGCTTCAATGGATGGTGGAGGAAGGCCCACAGGATGTTAACCTTTTTTTCCTGGTGGCTTTTTTTTAGGGGGGAGGGGTGTCAAAATAATGGTAAATGTGGAGTAAGTGTTGCAAAAACTCATCATGGGTGTTATTTACTAACATGCACATGGCAGCAGTGCTTTGGAGTCTCAGTCGTGGACCAGGGTTGGGGGCTGGACTCGATGACCTCCTGAGGTCTCTTCCAACCCTAGGATTCTAGGATTCAGGGTACCAGCTGAGCTGGGCACTACAGAAACAGAATACAAAGAGGGGCCTTGTCCCCATTTTAACCATAGAATCATAGAACACTAGAATAGGAAGGGATACTAGAACACTAGGATCGGAAGAAGTCATCAAGTCCAGTCCCCTGCCCTCACGGCAGGACCAAGCACCATCTAGACCATCCCTTATAGGTGTCTGTCCAACCTGCTCTTAAATATCTCCAGGGATGGAGACTCCACAACCCCCCTAGGCAACATATTCTAGTGTTTATCCACCCTGACAGGTAGGAAGTTTTTCCTAATGTCCAACCTAAACCTCCCTTGCTGCAGTTTCAGCCCATTGCTTCTTGCCCTTCTTATCTTGGGACGATATAGTTCAGCGATCATATTGATGCTTTCCTTGCAATGACCTCTAACTCATGCCCTCGGACTAGGCTCAGGCTAAGTCCACGTTGGCACTTGGCAGAGCTGTGCTCCTAGCACTCAGAGCTACTCCCCTCCTGGAGGTGGTTTACATGGAGCACCGGGAGATCTCACCTCCAGCGTTCATGCCGCGGCCGCGCTTTGCACGTTTCAGCGTAGACAAAGCCTTGGGCACTGTGTCCCATTTGAACAAACCTCTTCTAAGGCCCGAACACTTTGAAATCAAAGGGCATTTCTCTAGTGCCTTCAGCAGAGGCAGGATCAGGCCCCACGTGCTGTGGCAACGAGGGGGCATATGAGTCCTACTGCTGTATGACAAGCAAGGCTCATAAGAACAGAAAAATGGCCATACCAGGTCAGACCAATTGTCCATCTAGCCCAGTTTTCTGTCTTCCAATAGCGTCCAATGCCAGGTGTCCCAGAGGGAGTGAACAGAACAGGTAACCATCAAGTGATCTCTCTCCTGTCACCCATTTCTAGCCTCTGTCAAACAGAGGCTAGAGACGCCATTCCTACCCATCCTAGTTAATACCCATTGATAGACTATTGAATTTATCTAGGTCTTTTTTGAACCCTGTTGAATTCCTGGTCTTCACAACATCCTCTGGCAAGGACTTCCACAGGTTGACTATGCGCTGCATGAAGAAAAACTTCCTTTTGTTTGTTTTAAACCTGCTACCTATTTAAAACAAACAAAGGGAAGTGGGTGTAATTTACGAGTGACCGCACAGTCTCTGAGGCTGCCCGCTAACGTTTTACACATATGAAGGGTTTTTTTTTTTACGAGAGACCATCAGATCCACTTGCCATGTCTTAGTGGGTTAGGTCCCCCTTTTCTAACTGCGGAAACAGGCAGAGAAGTGATTTGGTTTGCACAAAACAGTGAGCCAGTGGCAGTGCGGGGAATAAAACCCAGGAATCCAGGATTCACAGCTCCCAGGGGGGAGGAACAAGACCCCCAATTCACAGATGGAAAACTAAGGTATAGAGAGGGCTGCCCAGGGTCACACTTGGAGTCAGCACTGTTCTGTGTCCCAATGCATCAGATCATTGGTCCTTCACATACTATTTTCAACAGAGTCAAAGCAAACAATTCCCTGTTCCGTCCTCCAAGGCCATGGCTTAGCCAGCTCATCTCCTTTCCAGAAACGTTCCCTTGGGTCATTTCCTGAATCTTACTGATGGACAGATCCCTCAATGGCTGTGAGCCAGCATGGTCATGGATGCTCTAAGCCTCTGATGGCTAGAAGTGGGGACTGGACAACAAGGGACAGACCACTTGATAATGGCCCAGTTCTGTTCATTCCCTCTGAAGCACCTGGCACTGGTCACTGTTGGGAGACAGGATACTGGGCTAGATGGACAATTGGTCTGATCCAGCGTGGATGCTCTTAAGCTCACTGAATAAGCAAGGATAATCCATTGGCACCTTAGAGACTAACCAAAATATATAGAATCATGAGCTTTCTTGGGGAAAACCCACTTCCTCAGATGAGTTGGAGTGGAAATAACAGAAACGAAGATATATATATATAACAGCAGAAGTACCCGTCAATTGTAGGACCCATGTTAATAAGGCTAATTAAGTGGGCTAGATGTGTCCCATTCATACTTTTCAAGTGGAAATGCAGATGTTAAAGGCAGGAGAAATTGGCTTTGTAATGCGCCAACCAGTTACAGTGTGTCTAGACAGCGGCGCTATTTCAGGATACTTCCAGTATCCCGAAATAGCTATTCTGCGTCTTTTACACAAGCCCGTTATTTCGAAATAGGTTTTCAAATAATGGGCTCGCTATTCTGACATCCCTGCAAACCTCGCTCCACCAGGATTTAGGGATGTTTCGGAATAGTGCTCTATTTTGAAATATACTCAAAATAAGCTACGCAAGTTGCATAGCTCACACTGCGTAGCTTATTTCGAGCTACAGGTGCAGTGTAGACGCACGCTGAATGTCTTTTTTCAAGCCCAGGGTAACAGTGTCAAACTTGTGGATGAATTCCAGTTCTGCAGACTCTCTGTGTAATTGGTTAGTGAAATTCCTTTGTAGAAGAACGGCTGCTTTTAAATCCCTGACTGAGTGATTGGGCAGGTTAAAACATTCCCCTACAGGTTGTGTTACCATTTCTGATGTCTGATTTGTGTCCTTTGTCGCAGAGACTGTCCAGTTTGGCCAATATCCATGGCAGAGGGGCATTGCAGGCACTTGGTGGCTTAGATCACATTAGAGGATGTGCCGCTGTATGGGCCCCTGATTGTAAAGCCCTGTGGCTTATGTGGTTAGCTTCTGTGATGGTGTCACTTGATATGAGGACACTTGATATGAGGACAGAGTTGGCAACAGGGTTTGTTGCAGGGGTAGGTTCCTGGGGCAGTGTATCTGAGGGGTGACATGTGGCTGCTGGAAAGGATTTGTTTCAGGTTGAGGGGTTGACTGTAGACAAGGATCGGCCTGTCTCCCAAGGCCTGTGAGGGGTAACAGGCATTTTCAGAGTTAAAACCCTTAGACTTCAATTGTCATCAATCCCTTTGCTTCAGAATCTAGCAAAGGGTGCTTAAGAAAACAAGGAATTAACCCTAATATATGATTCAGGGGTCATGGAAGAAAAGGCGCCCGTCTGAACCACATAGGAAATGTATCCAGCCTATTCTGAAGTGTATTATACCTCCATCACCTGTGAATGCCAGTGTTTATGGCTAATTAGAGCCAGTTAATTACAGGTTCTATTAGAATTCATTCAAAGCCTTTCTGTAGATATGTCTGAAGAACTGTTAAGAAGCTAGTGTACAATAGATTTGTTTAACTGAATTGTTTGGCTATTTTAAGGTAAAAACCATTGCGATATACACTCCTGAATCTCCCTGGAATATTATAGCCAGCAAAGGGGGCGGGGCAAAGCTGTCTAATTGTTGCCCGTTGTGCTGATGTTTTCATGGTGTCAAAGCTTTGTGAGCTCAGAGCTGGGCTGACCTCTCTGTTAGGGAAGGTTGCTGATTTACTGCCTGAACTCTCCTTGACTGAGGTCACGTCTCCACTTACTGGAGGATCAATGCACCAGCGATCAATCTTCCAGGGTTTGATTGAGCAGGTCTAGTAAAGACCCACTTAATCGAATGCTGAGGGCAGCCCCCCCATCAACCATGGTACTCCTCACAATCGTGAGGAATAAGGGAAGTCGACAGGAGCGTTCCTCCCATTGACCTCCCACTGTGGGGCAGCCCCAGAAAATCGATGCTAGGTATGTTGACTCCAGCTATGCAATGCACATAGCTGGAGGTATGTATCTTGCATCAGTTTTCAACACCAGTGTAGACCTGGCCTCAATTTCTTCCCATTTCTTCTGCTCTAACCCCAGCAGGCAAACCTCACCAACTTCCCCACCTCCTTTGGGGGTTACACCCTTCTGAGATTATATCATCTCCACACTGACCGGGGAAAGGGAGAGGCATCCTTCCTTTGTTATCACTGGAGCAGAAGACAATTCTCCCCTTCGGCCCCATAGGCTGACTATCTGTATCACAATAACAGACCATCGAGTCCTGTCCAGGAGAGCTGGGCTGTAGCCTGGTCTCCTCAGCCTAGTTGAGGCCGGCTAAGAGGGTGGAAACCAACAAGAAAAAACCCACCATCCCCTGGCTGACATAGCTACACAAGCAAATCTCGCAGGGCGGAGGAAGCTATGCTGTCAGAAGAGTCCTGTCAGGCAGGTTGTGTGGATATGCTGTGAGAAGCACTCCTTCTGCTAGGGTATGCCGTGTCTACACTAGGGGCTCTGCAGGCAGATGGTACTGGGCCTGAGACCACCACGCTCCTTGCCACATCAGTTACCAACCAGACAGCAGACAGTAGAGACTGTGGAGCCTGCACCTGCTTTCGATGTGACCCAGCCACGTTGATACACGAGAGTCCGTCTCCCAGACCCCAGAGTCACCCATGTTAGTCCTCCACATGGACTATGCACATCTGAGAAGGGATTATCTGAAACTATCTATTTTTTTAGCTACTTTCGTGTCTCCAGGTCCCTTAGAATCATGGAATCCCAGGGTTGGCAGAGACCTCAGGAGTCATCGAGTCCAGCCCCCTGCCCAAAGCAGGACCAACCCCAACTCAATCATCCCAGCCAGGGCTTTGTCCAGCCGGGACTTCAACACCTCCAGGGATGGAGATTCCATCCCCTCCCTAGGGAACCCATCCCAGTGCTTCCCTACCTGCCTAGGGAAATAATTTTTCCTAAGATCCAACCTAGACCTCCCCTACTGCAACTTGAGACCATTGCTCGTTGTTCTGCCATGTGCCACCACTGAGAACGAAGGATGTTAAGTATCAAGTAATTCACTAATTGAATAGTCGATGCATTTTGCCATTGACTATTCGATCAGTCGATAGGGCGGCGCTGCCCCTTTGAAACGCCGCCGTGGTGTTTCAAAGGAGCAGTGACGCATGGAGCTCGGGGTCAGCTGGGGACTGACCCCAGGCTTTGTGCGGCGTTTCAAAGGGGCAGTGCCGCACAGATCCTGGGATCAGCTGTTCAGTGCTGCCCCTTTGAAGTATCCCTTTCTTCCCCCCTTTGCTACCTCTATCTGATCGAGGCAGCAGAAGGGGGGGGAGGGAAGCGACTAGTCGACTATCCCGTTGACGTGTCCTTATCATCCCTACTGAGAACAGCCTCTCTCCATCCTCTTTGGAACCCCCTTTCAGGTCATTAAAGGCTTCTCTCAAATCCCCCCTCACTCTTCTCTTCTGCCAACTAACCAAGCTCAAATCCCTCTGCCACTCCTCGTAGGTCATGTGCTCCAGCCCCCGAATCATTTTCGTTGCCCTCCGCTGGACTCTCACCAATGCATCCACATGCTTTCTGTAGAGGGGGGAGGTGCGGAACTGGACGCAATACTCCAGATGTGGCCTCACTAGTGCTGAATAAAGGGGAATAATCACTTCTCAAAGACCCTGAGTCAAGTCAACCTTTCCAGCCGAGAGAGCGAAAACAGCATCACGCATGCTGTGCTGGGGTGACAGATGGGGGATTTTGCTTAAGAGCAACGCAAGCTGCTGTGCCCCTCCGTGCACCTGAGCGGGTGGCTTCCACAGCCCTGCCCCCAGCTGCTAGCCCCGGGAGCCCAGCGTCCCAGCTGTCCTGTTCAATCTGCTTTTCACTAGGCAGCAGGAGAGTCTGCTCGTTCCTTGGCTGCTCTCTCTGGCGTTTCATGCCCTGGACACATGCAGCGAAACATGAGCAGCCCCAGGGAGGTGCAGAAGGGATCGATGGTCATTACCATCGCAAATCAGCTTCCCTGCGGCTTGCTTTCTGCTGACGTCAGCTGCGAGGGTGAGCGGGCGCCTGTTTACTGTACCTGGCAGGCCTCCTTCCCTCCGTCCGCGTAGCTGGCACACAGCATGTTCTCCGTGAGCTCTGGGACCCATGCAGAGCACTGCTTCTTGCTGATCAGCTTCATCTCCATTTTCTTTAGCAGGTTGGTTAATTTCATCTTGTCCCCTAGCCAGAGAAAGAGAAGAGAGCATGTGTGTAGGGGCTCTGGATGGTTAAGGCACAATCTAAAACAATGAGATTAACATCTCCAGGGTCAGATCACAGCAAGGCTCAGGCTAGACCGTGGGTCTCAAACCACAGCCCCATGGAGGGGGAATATTGGCAATCACTGGAGGTGGTAAGCATCAAGATGAACAGCCCCTTCCATGCCCATTAACAGGCTGCAGCATATAGAATCCCAGGGCTGGCAGAGACCTCAGGAGTCACCGAGTCCAGCCCCCTGCCCAAAGCAGGGCCAGCCCCAACTCAATCATCCCAGCCAGGGCTTTGTCAAACCAGGACTTAAACACCTCTAGGGATGGAGATTCCACCCCCTCCCTAGGGAACCCATCCCAGGGCTTCATCACCTGCCTAGGGAAATAGTTTGTCCTAGTATGCAACCTAGACCTCATCCACTGCAACTTGAGACCATTGCTCCTGGTTCTACCATCTGCCCCCACTGAGACCAGCCTCTCTCCATCCTCTTTAGAACCTCCCTGCAGGTAGCTGAAGGCTGCTCTCAAATCCCCCCTCACTCTTCTCTTCTTAAAGAAGCCCAAATCCCACAGCTTCTCCTTCTAAGTCATGTGCTCCAGCCCACTAATCATTTGTGTTGCCCTCCACTAGACTCTCTCCAATGTGTCCACATCCTTTGTGTAGCAGGGGGCCCATAATTGGACACAATACACCAAATGTGGCCTCACTGGAGCCGAATAAAGGGGAATGAATAATCACTTCCCTAGATCTGCTGGCAATGCTCCTCCTAATGTACCCCAATATGCCATTGGCCTTCCTGGCCACAAGGGCACAGTGTTGACACATATCCAGCTTCTCAACCACTTGTAATCCCCAGGTCTTTTTCTGCAGAACTGCTTCTTAGCCAGTCAGTCCACAGCCGGTAGCACTGCATGGGATTCTTCCATCCCAACGCAGGATTCTTGTCCTTGTTGAACCTCATCAGATATATGAGGGTTATCCATCTAGCCTGGCTCTGAAGATGAAGCTAGGGCTAGAAGCGCCAATTAAATAGCATCATAGAATCATAGAATACTAGGACTGGAAGGGACCTCGAGAGGTCATCAAGTCCAGCCCCCTGCCCTCGTGGCAGGACCAAATACTGTCTAGACCATCCCTGATAGACATTTATCTAACCTACTCTTAAATATCTCCAGAGATGGAGATTCCACAACCTCCCTGGGCAATTTATTCCAGTGTTTGACTACCCTGACAGTTAGGAACTTTTTCCTAAAGTCCAACCTAAGCCTCCCTTGTTGCAGTTTAAGCCCATTGCTTCTTGTTCTATCCTCAGAGGCCAAGATGAACAAGTTTTCTCCCTCCTCCTTATGACACCCTTTTAGATAACTGAAAACTGCTATCATGTCCCCCCTCAATCTTCTTTTTTCTAAACTAAACAAACCCAATTCTTTCACCCTTCCTTCATAGGTCATGTTCTCTAGACCTTTAATCATTCTTGTTGCTCTTCTCTGGACCCTCTCCAATTTCTTCATATCCTTCTTGAAATGCGGTGCCCAGAACTGGACACAATACTTCAATTGAGGCCTAACCAGCGCAGAGTAGAGCAGAAGAATGACTTCTCGTGTCTTGCTCACAACACACCTGTTAATGCATCCCAGAATCGGGATTGCTTTTTTTGCAACAGTATCACACTGTTGACTCATATTTAGCTTGTGGTCCACTATAACCCCTAGATCCCTTTCTGCCATACTCCTTCCTAGACAGTCGCTTCCCATTCTGTATGTGTGAAACTGATTGTTCCTTCCTAAGTGGAGCACTTTGCATTTGTCTTTATTAAACTTCATCCTGTTTACCTCAGACCATTTCTCCAATTTGTCCAGATCATTTTGAATTATGACCCTATCCTCCTACCCTCTCACGTGCCCCATCACTTCAGCTGTGCAGACCGCAGTGTTGCCCACAGCCTCAGAAACAACTCTGAGATTATAATCAAAGAGAGAGACAAAGGAGGTGCCATAGCCATCATGAATCGGTCAGGTTATGAATGGGAGGCTGCTAGGTAACTCTCCAATCCCACATTCTATGGGCCACTTG
This sequence comes from Pelochelys cantorii, assembly GCA_032595735.1. Lineage (NCBI taxonomy): Eukaryota > Metazoa > Chordata > Testudines > Trionychidae > Pelochelys > Pelochelys cantorii. The sequence continues at coordinate 5,665,131 of CM064328.1, forward strand.
CCTCTGATCCCACTGAGGAATACCAAAAGAAACAACACCATCAGCTCAAGAAACAACCTGCAAAAGCATGGGAACAAATCTACACAGACACACTGGAATAAATTGCCTAGGAAGGTTGTGGAATATCCATCCATGGAGATATTTAAGAGCAGGTTGGACAGACACCTGTCAGGGATGATCTAGACCGTGCTTGGTCCTGCCATGAGGGCAGGGGACTGGACTTGATGACCTCTCAAGGTTCCTTCCAGTTCTAGTGTTCTATGATTCCACCCCTACAGCCCCGACCAGGGGTATTCTATCTGCTATCTGAGATCCATAAACCTGGAAATCCTGGATGCCCCATCATCTCGGGCATTGGCACTCTTGCAGCAGGATTGTGTGGATTCTCACCTCTGACCCTATGCTACCAGCACTCCTAGCGATCTTCGAGACAACAAGGAAGGTGACCCCAACACTCTCCCAGTCCTGAATTTACTCAAAAGCAAGTGTTTTGGAATGTCCAGCCCTCCCTGGACAGGCCAGGGAAATAATACGGCACATTTGTTCCTTTAAAGACATAAAAGCACAGCACAGCGTATTAACTTAACTGGGGCAAACACACCCTTTCCCCTAAACACCACTCTGGGCTGGTTTACAATAAGACATATCTATTGATAATACATTAAGTGAAGCTAAATAAAAGGAAAAAAGTTAGAAAGGGTTACAAGCAGATACTCATGGAGACAAGCTTCCAGAAGGCCAAGACTTCAGCTAGCATGAGACAGGCGTTGGCCAAGATGGTGTCTTCCACCAATTTTCCTTCTTCCCTGTCATGGCTGACTTTCCCTCAGTCAGGACCTTCCACAAGAGTACACAGCGCTGGATTCCCTTGTCTTCCGAGGTGGAAGATCTTTGTCTCACCAGGCTTCTCACCTGGGTTCAGTTCCAGAGACTTTTCAGCCCTTCCCCACTTGCTTGAAGGACACATCTTCCTCAGCTTGCAAGGGCTTGGGTCCCTCGTGTCTGCCAAGTGATGGAGGCCAAAGATGGCCTCTGGTCCTCCATACCCTGCCCCCCAAAGTTCAAGCTTCGGGGGGCACAGAGAGACAGGTAAATAGTTGCCCCCTGCTGTCTGGAAGGGAACTGTTCCTTCCTGTGTTCAGCCATGCACTTTCAAACATAGTTTTGGTCGGGATTTGTCATTCTGCATGTAGTATGAAGAGGTACCTTTCACTGTGGTATTCCTCACTGGTGTGTCATTAGCTTGCTGAAAATAACTCACTCTAGACACTTTATAGCTCAGGTAAAGGCTTTGTCTACGTTTAAACATTTAAAGCAACAACCACAGCAGCGGTTTCCACTGAAAGTGTGGCCACGGCGGAGAACTCCATGTAAACCACCTCTTAGTAGCTCGTTCACACTGGTGCTTTACAGGGCTGTAATTTGCTGCACTAGGGGAAGAGGGGGAGTGTTTTTTCACACCCCCGAGCCAGAAAGTGACAGCGCTATAAAGTGCCCGTGTAGACCTAGCCAAAGTGTCTCCCTTCTGTAGCTTGACTGCCCTTTTTTAATGTCTCTCGGTAAACTGAGGTAAATACACGTTCCTCTGTGGGATGGACCCGTTTAACAATGCCTCTGACACACCTTGTTTGCACGCCCTTTCATTATAGTTCCAGCCTCTGTTCATAACTCTTAATACCCACTGCACACAGACAGCACTCAGAAGTACAGGTTGAACCTCTCTAGTCCAGCACCCTTGGGACCTGAGTGGTTCTGAACGAGAGAATTTTCCGGACCAAGGGAGAACAATATTGTCTAGCAGCATTGCCAACACTTCCACTGCTGACTGGGCTGTTAGAGGACATTTAAGGATTAATTAGAGCTAAATAACAGCACAGAACACTGAGAGCTAGGACTGAGAGCGATACACGAGGAGTACTGGTGCTGACTGGGGCCAAGTGGGGCCACTCCCAGCATTCGATTTAGCAGGTCTTTACTAGACCTGCTAAATTGAATGCCAGAAGATCAATCTGTGGCATGGTAAGTATAGATGTGGCCTAAGAGACAACAGGTTGTGTCGCACTGGATGAAGGAAAGAACAAACAAAAATCCATCCTCTTTTATAAAGACATTGAAGTGGGGGTGAAAAGGGAGCAGCAACCAGAGCGCCAGCCTCTTTAAATCGCTGCCCGTGCCATGCAGTCTCAGGGCTGGGTGGAAGAGGCTAGCCCACAGCCCTACCCCTCCGCCTGAGGCTCTACCCTTTCTGGGGGGCAGAGCCAAGCCTCCCCCCACCTTGCCCAGGGCCCGGCAAAGTCTGTTGCCTGCTCTGACTTTGCCTGAAAGCATCTTTTCAGCTTGCATTTGAAGGAACAGCATCCTCCTCTCTTCTTGTGATGTTCTGCGCTGAATTGCACTTTACTGGTCACGAACAGCCAGCTCAACGTCTGTAATCTATCGTTGAACTCCCCCGGAGGCTCAAGGGCACATCACAGAATCACTACACAGTAAATTGAATGACCAGCATGTTCTCTGAAGAAGAGACCGCCCTGCTCTAGACAACAGCCCGGCTTGTCCTTTGGTGCCTTTGGGGCTTCTCCGAGACCTCGAAGGACTCATCGACTTTTTCTCTTGCTAACACGGACTTGAAATCCGTGTCAGAAAAACAGGCAGTTTGCTCTTTTCAAAAGGAAACCCGCAAGCGTTCGCCTGCACCAAATTCCCACCATGCCTTGAAAAGGCTTGAAATACTCGCGGCCACGAGAGACGTGTGTTCCTTTCACCCACGCTCCCCCTCAGAACCCACCAGCCGCAAAGGAATGGAAAGGCCCTTTGGAGAAGTCACTCAGAGGCACGGGCAGAGACGGGATTCGCTCGGGGCAGAAGATGGGTGCCCCTCCTAACTAGCCCTTCCCAAGGGCATGCTGGGAAATCTCATGAGTACCTGCTTCAAGTTAGAGCTGGGCCCCCAACTGGCCCTCCCTCCTCCCGTGGCTTGCCCAACACATGAATCCGGTGGTGTGGCGCCCTGAATTTGACCTGGAAGGTGGCTTATGCCTCTGCAGAGGATTCTGTATGATGCTCGCTAAATCAGACCTGGTCTGGGGGAGGAGGGCAGGGAGTCGCCACTAGACTGAGGCTGTTAGATACAAAGTGGTTCCCAATTCTCCTTGGCCCTGAACACTCTCACCTCCAGCTCCAGTGCCGGGGGCTTGAGGCGGAGTGAGGGAGGGCGGGGGCAGGTGAACCGGTCCCATGCAGAACCCCTGCTGCTGGAAGCTTCAGATCCAGCCCTCCATGTCTCTGAACAGAGAAGATGCACCTCTCGTCCCACGAGTCTCTGGGCACCAAGGAATGTGGGTCTCTTATGGGAGCTAACCTCACGCCCGTCACAGCGGCGGCAACTGCCTGGTGATGCTCAGATCTACAGCGTGTCTTCCAAGACAGCCCCTGCAACTGGGGGAGGGATGGGAGAGGTGGCGTGATGCCAGGCTTCTGTCCTCCGGATTCTGGGCTGCTCTTGGCGCCAAGATAGCTCCTGGCTGCCCAGGGACTCTCCAAAATTCCAGCATCCTCCTGCTATGGGGATCTATAGGTGGCAGCGTAAGCAGGCAGATTCGAACCTGGGCCCTCTGGAGCTTAGTGGAGGAACCTCTGCAGCCTGGGCTATAAAGCCAGCTGGCGCTCAGCCTAGGCTGTAGCGCTCCCTTGTTCTTAGCTCTCGCTATAAGTGGTCTAAGGGCCACCCCGTGGGTCAGTGACCCACATGAGGGGTGAAAGAACCTTGGTGTCATAAACTGGGGGAGGGGCGCTCTTCGTAAGGGGCAGGCCGGGTGCTGAGCAGCTTTCTCCTTCACCTCCTCCATCCCCCACTCCGCCTTGCTAGCTCCGGCAGCAGGGAGGGCAGGCTGCCCTCACAGCCTCCCTTCTGAACCCGCAGGACCTGTGCATGCCTTGCACCTTTGGTTTGGGCCTTGTCCAGTTGAGATGAATGGCAGCTGCAGGCTGCCCGAAACCAGAGCTTCTTGCCTGGGCTATGTACACTCTGCCCCTGCCTGGCTTTGGGCGGGGGGGGGGGGGGATTTTAAACTAAGTGAATGAAAATTTCAATGGCAAATAGCACCCCCTACACACACACACACTCTCACATACACACACACATGCTTGTGCACACGCACACACACGATTGCATGTGCTCACATGGGCGCACACGCATGCATGAGCACACACTCATACACACACACTTGCACACTCGTACACACACACACTCATACACTTTCCCTTCTCCCTGTTGGGGGGAGCATGAGCACATACACACACTCACATACACATACCACACACACTCATGTAAACACACCCACTTGCATGCGCTCACATTCACGCATACGCATGCACAAGCACACACAAGCATGCACACGCATACTCTTAGACACGCGCACACACACACTCACGCACACACACATTCACACACTTGCATCGGCACACACATGCACTTGCACATACATACTTGCACACACACTCTCGTGCACACACTTGCACACTCGTGCACATACACACGCAATCGCTTGAATTGGCACACACGCACTTGCACACACACTTGCACACACACGCTCGCATATACACTCGTGCACATATACTCATGCAATCACTTGAACGGGCACACACACACACTTGCACACACATACTTGCACACACTCGCATACACACACACACGCATTACCAGTACCTGCAACTGAGGCTCCCCAGCCAGCAACCCAGCAGCCCTCCCAGGTGTGAAGGTCCCATACGAGGGGCAAGCAGATGGGCACTTTCTGTTCACTGAACTCTATGGGCGAGTCGAGCAGGATCAAGGCGACATCGTTGTCCATGTTCGCGCTATCGAAGCGCTCGTGCAGAATCAGCCGGTCCAGCTTTTTCTTCTCCACCTGGTGGCTTTCCAAGTCGGCTGCCCCCAGCGCCACGTACAGGTCCGGCGGGCTTAGGAACAGAAACAGAGACAGGGCGTGAGCAAAGACGGCAAAGGTGGGGAAGGGGGGTGCTCACTTGGCACCCGGCACGTCGCAGGGTGGGGTTGGACACAGAGGCCCTTGGAACCCATCTTCATTACTAGCACTGGCAGCACTGGGGACCAGTTTTCACAAAAGGCTGGATTCTCCTTATTCCAGGAGGAGCGGGGCTGATTTCTTTGGGAGCACTTGCGGAGAAAGCGGGTAAGGAACCCGAGGTCGAACATGGACATAGTTTTGTTCAAAGCATGTCAGGCTCTGCCACGTGTTGCATAGCAGCTGGCCCCCCTTCACCATGGTATCAGCATGCCTCCCAGTCTGTAATGGATTTATCCTCACAGCACCCCTGGGAGGTCGGGATGGGCTGTTATCCACATCGCACAGATGGGCAAACAGGGCACCGAGGGACTAAGGGGCCGGGTTGTGCTCGGTACAGCAGGGCCAGCTATTGAGTGACTCACTCGGGCTCCCAGAGGAAGTTGTGGCAGAAAAGGGAACTAAACCTCTGTCTCCCAAGAGCCAGGCTAGCAGCTAACCCCTGTACCATTCCCCTGCTCTGCTATATGGCCTATTTGTGCCTCTGTTTCCCTCCCACCCTTTGTCAGGTCCATCTGGCGGTAAGTGATTCAAAGCAGGGACTGGCTCTTACTTTGTACAGCACCTAGCACACGCCACACGTGTGTGCCATTATTTGTACTCTGGGCACACGAAAGGAGCCATCGTTTGGGTTTTTGGTTGGGGCAAGAGCAGAGCCACGGTTGAGGTCTCACCAAAGTACAAAGACACCGAGAAGGCACCGTAATCAAGTGTTTGCCCAGCACTGCAGGGCAGCCTGCAGGAAGACAGCAGAGCTAAGAATGAAGATGAGGCGGTGAAAGGTGAATGGGTGATGCTTACTGGTTCTGGTTAATTGGTGGGGGCCTTGCTCGCTGTGTCTGCTCCAGCCCCGTGGAGTCTGCCATGAACAGGGGCTGCTCTGGATGTCCAGAGCACCCCCTGTCCACAGCAGGCCCGGGCGCGTTGCAGGGAGGCGTTGCTCCGAACGTGGGGGATAGAGGGGGCGTTCCAGCCCAGTTGGGCTGCAACATCCCCTCTTAATTGCTTAACTAGTTAAACTTCACATGTAACCTGTTAACCAATTCAATGGTTACATTAAATCCCTAGTGAGGCAGTCCACATGCAGCTTTGCCCCTGATTTCCCTTTGTGCCTCAGGCAAGTCCCTGAACATCACTTGCCTGACCTGGAAATGGAGAAGGATAGCTGGCTTGGACAGTGCTTTGGATGGAAGGGACTTTACGAGGACCAAGTGTACTGAGGAACATTGTTGCCCTTACAGGGCTGGTGATGGGTTTTGAGGTGGGCGAAGCGAACATGCGCTAGCTGCTCCTATAGGCAAGAGTGTGACAAGGAAAAGAGGGGTGTGCACGGGGCTGCATCGCGGGCATCTGAGGCAAGGCTACTTGGGTTTCCCCGAATCCCACCCTGGGGATCTTTTCCTTCTCCCTGTTGGGGGGAGCATCCGGGGACTCTGCTTTGTCCGTCTTTCGAGGGACCAGAGGCAGCTGGCTGAGGCAGACTCGAATCAGTGACCTCCCAGGTGGGGCTAGGAAATGTCACCTCCTCCTACACCCAGGGATGACTCGTCTTCCCCCTCCACTTCCTGTGCATGGAACGGCCCTGCTGCTGGCCCTCTCATTGCGACCTCCTGTGTTCTGGACGTGACACCCCAGTAGCAAAGGCTTTGTGGTTAGTGAAGATGAGGTCAGTGTGGTCAGAGATGTGGTCAGATTGTGCACTGGAGTGCTGAGCTTTGCCCTCCCTATGTCATGGAGCTTTGGGTGTGTGTGTGTGCGTGCGTGTATGTCATGGAGCTGTGTCTTTGTCATGGAGCTGAATGTGTGTGTGTCATGGAGCTCTGTGCATGTGTGTGTGTATGTGTGATGGAGCTGTGCCTGTGTGTGTGTGTGTCATGGAGCTGTGTGTGTGTATCATGGAACTATGTGTGTGTGTGTGTGTGTATGTCATGGAGCTCTGTGTGTGCATGTGTCATGAAGCTCTATGTGTGCGTGTATGTCATGGAGCTGTATCTGTGTGTCATGGAGCTGTGACTATGTATGCATGTGTATCATGGAGCTCTGTGTGTGTATGTGTGTGTGTGTGTGTGTGATGGAGCTTTGTGTGTGCATGTGTCATGGAGCTGAATGTGTGTGTGTGTGTGTGTGTGTGTGTGTGTGTAGGATTCCCCCCCTCCCATGCACCCCAGTACTCACAGTTCTTTCGTGAAACAATGTGCCGCAGACAAAATCCACCAGTTGCTTATAATCGACCCTCCACAAAAATGCTTCTCTTTGGTCTGGATGCTCACTTGCCAGGGGAACTCGCCTGACACGGTGTTCACGCCCTTTGTGGTCTCGGACTCTTTCGGACTGGACGGTTGGTGAGCGGGCCTGAGGCCACATTCTAAACACAAACCATAGCAGACTGCAGGTGTGGGCGCCTGTCTGAACACAGGCCACTTTGAACCACTCTGCAAACCAGATCCGACCCCACACAGGGCCCCATTTGATGTTCACCCCATGCCTACACTGTTGTCTCTCTCTCTCGGCCTCAGTGGAGTTTTTCCTGACTTACATCGCGTAAGACGAAAAGGAAGCCCATGATGTATTTTCTGCAATAACACACCTACCTCAGAGGGACAGGCTCATTTTGGTTGTTTAGAGAGGGGCACAAGAAACAACCTTTGGATCATTTTCAAACCCCCCAAAGTTACAAGCAGTAGGGATGAGGATTTGGATCCTGGGGTTTGGTTCAGCCTTTACAAAGAGACAGGATATTTGCAAATGTCAAACCCAGGTTTGCATGTTGAATGCCTGCAAAGTTCGCTGGTGGTTTGACCTGAAATTCTTGGAGTCTTAGCCCCCATGTGAGCAGAATGAAGAGTAAAACTTGGGATTCACAGACGAATAGATTTAAAGGCTAACGACGGGAGCATGTATCAGAGGGGTAGACGTGTTAGTCTGGATCTGCAAAAGTGACAAGGAGTCCTGTGGCACCTTATAGACTAACAGACGTATTGGAGCATAAGCTTTTGTGGGCAAAGACCCACTTTGTCAGATGCATGAAGGGACCATGTCATCTGCAAAACACTGGCCAGATAATCTCACCAATTGAATTCTGCATCAAGCCTGCACAGGGCTGAGGTAGAGCATATCTCCTAGAAATACAGACAGTCTTGCTTTAAAGAGTCAAGTGATGGACACTCCACTACCTCCCTCTCCAAGTTTTTCCATGAGCACCGTATTTCCAGTCTGATTTCGCCTAGCTTCAACTTCCCTTCCTTGAACCACGCTCCTTTGGCTGTGTCTACACTGGGAAGGCTTGGTGACAAACGTGCCGTCGATACGCAAAAGTGAAAACCGGTCAGACTGTTTTTTCTGCCTCCCCTTGTCAACATTTCGCGGCCACATTACTAACTCCCCTGTCGACAGAGCAAAGCACTGCGGGTGAGCATCCCACAGGGCAATGTTGTGGAAAGGCGGAGCTGATCCCTGCGCTTCTACGAGGGATTCCCTTGTAGCTATGGGAGCTCTCCATGGGGAGGAAAGACAAAGCAGCGCAGCTGTCTCTCCAGCTCTCCCTTTGGAGCAGCAGCCTGCTGACAGCTGGGGTCCCTAGCGGGGCAGAACAGGAGCATTCCAATGATTTGTTGTTTGTTCCCCAAATGGAGCAGCTCACTCAACTGTCAGATACTTCTGGGGGCTTTGAAAGGGGAGGGGCGCAGGCCTGCAGGGCAGCAGAGATCACAGAACACTGAGCACAGCCACCAGGGCAGGCATTGTGTGATACTGGAGGAAACATACCAGTGTAGACAAGGCCTTTGTTTGCCACCTAGCAGATTTTCCCCCTCATGTAGGCACTTACAAACCCGGATCAAATCTCCTCAGTCTAATCTTTCATAAACAACATAGACTCAGTTAATTTAGTCTCTCACTGTAAGGCAGGATTTCCGGAACTTGAGTCATTCTAGCAGGTTTTTTTCCTAAACTCTTTTCAATTTATCAACATCATTTTTTAAAGTATAGACATCAGAAACTGACACAATATTCCATAGTGGTCTGATTAATGCTGTAAACGGTCATAACACACCCCTATTGCAGCTTGCTACTCCTCTGCATAGACGTCACAAGATTTGCATTTGGTCTCTTCCTCAGTGCATCATATTAGTAGCTCATGTGTGGCTGATTATATACCATGATCCCTAAATTCTCTTCTGAGCCACTGGCTTCCAAAATACATTCTTCCATCCTGGGCATGTGACCAATAGTTTTCGTTCCTCCATGCGTAACCTATCATTTAGCTGTATTAAAACACTGTTCCAGTTAGTTTAGCTGTTGTGTGTGAAGATGTGCGTGAAATCTATGAGGCCAGGTCTATCCTAGACCCAGTAGCTCGACTTAAGGTATGCAATTCCAGCTACGTAGACTATGGCAAGAACAGGAGTACCAGACATTGGCGGGGGTACCCTCTGGATTCGATTTAGTGAGTCTTAACTAGACTTGCTAAATCAAACTCCGAAAGATTGATCCCAGCAGTGGCGATCTTCCGCAGCGTGAAGACGTGGCCTGAGTGTAAGAAGCAAGCAGCAAATATAACTAATGAGCTTGTAACCTCTTTGGGATAGGGATTGTCTTTTTGGCCTCTGTTTGTACAGAGCCTAGCGCAACGGGCTCCTTTGTTCACGTCTGGCCCTCTGCGGTGTTAACAAAACAAAAAAACTATGTAGCCAAGAATAAAAAGATATAAGGCATATTTAGGACATAGAGGCGGCAGAGGGCCTACAGGCCTCAGGCTTGTAAGGTATTTAGCATAGTCAAATTAGACCTTCAGATAAATTAGAAAGAATCATAGAAGATTAGGGTTGGAAGAGACGTCAGGTAGTCCTCTAGTCCACCCCCTGCTCAGAGCAGGACCAACCCCAACTTAATCATCCCAGCAAGGGCTTTATCAAGCCTGGCCTTGACAAGAATATAATAGTTAGCTAGATTATAAAGAGAAATGAGCACAAATGAGTTAATAATAAGCTGCTGAGCTTGCGTCTATGTTAATGACATGCTGCTGTTTTGAAAATAACTCCTGAGCTTGCATAGCCATGTCTACGAGAGATCAGCAGACCCCACAAGCAGACCGTTGGTAGCTGGGGTGAAATGTTGGAGATGTATGGGTTACTTAAGGCCTGTTATCGTGCTGATAAGGTGATAATGTGAATGAGAACAAGGCAACCTATCAAGTTAGTCTATGAAGAACAGGACACCCCAAAAGTAGTAGAATGTGGAGGTTCAAATAAGCAAAGGGAGTTAAAAATCGTCATAAATGCATATGAACCCCAGTGGATGTCAGCGTAGCCCATTATAAAAGCCGTGTCCCAGCCTCCATGCCTTGGGAGGGATGTGTGAGAGACGATTAAGATGAGGATGAAGATAAGACCAACGCTTTGGGTTTTTCTGCAAGGCATGGTATAAGTAATGACCATATTAAGCATATTAAGCATTCTGCACTGGGTTCCTCTCTCCTTTACCCAATTTCCGTGAGTGTATTGATGTATGGGTGGCTAATAAAAGTGATACAAGAGCACAGTGTGGTCTTGGTTGTGCCCCTTGGATCTGCCGATAACTTCTCTATTACAATCATCCTTGGGGCTGAACTTTCACACGTTAAACGAGATGTGGCCACTCACCTGGGGAGAGAGGGGGCGTAACTGGTTAAAGTAACCGACAGCTGCAGATAAGACAACACAGAGTTTTTTTAAAAACCTGATCTCTCCAAGTGGGTGGATCCTGCTAGTGCTATCCATGCAAAGCCAAGTCTGATGATAAATTGAACCAGATGGTGTTTGGAATTGACAGGTATCTCTGGCAATGAAAGCAAGTGCTGTTGCAATGAAAGAGACCCCGAAAGTCAGTTATTTTCAAACACTATAAAAAAAATCAGACCTTTAGACCCTCTGGTCTTTACTTTGCTGCCTCCTTGTGCCTACGAAAATTGCTGCGTTATTGCACATATGAGGGCTGTGAACATGGACGTCACAGATGGCTCATAAGCGGCTGAAATGCCTTTTCTTGTTGAGGGTGGAGAATGATGCTCATGGACAGACAGCCGACAAGGCAGTGCTGAATTCTTCGCTCACTCGGCCTGGTGCAAAACACGTGGAACGATAATGGTGCAATGAAGGGAGAACCTGGCTCCCACAGAAGAAAGTGCTCAAGGGTTATAATCCACCTACCTGCATGCGTGCTTCTCATAAAGGCTGTTAGAAGCCAAAGGGTAAGGAGCAGCATTCTGATCCCATTCTAACTCAATGCTCCTTGTTCATATTCAAAGAGGTGAGGCTGTGGGAGATACCAAGGGGCAACCTCCCCGCACAATATTCTAGCCAAAGGCAACAATTCCTTCTGCCTTGACGTGACTACAATATTCCTCATCATCTGCATGTGACATCACACAATCTAGTCACAGGGGGTGACATCATAATGGGAGGCTATACCTGTGTGGAGGGAAAAAAGGATTTTTTTCAGCAAGCCCAGGGGAGAGACACCTAGACCTGAAATGTAGGGTTGGCAACCACACTGGAAATTTCCCAAAGTCTCATAGTTGGTTTAGCCCCTGACAGGGATGGAACAGTTTGGAATTTCACTGCTGGATCCTGATCTTGGTTCTAGCTAGGCCTGGGTGTGGTTTGCCTCCTGTCCTCTGATTCAGGTCCATCTCGAGTCAATGGCTTTTCCTCCTTCCTGGATCATTTTGTCGCTCTGGGAAAATTCCCAGCTTTGCTTCCCTGCAATGATTGTTCCTTCGCCCATGACAGGAGTGGATTCGTTCTTTCAGACCTTGGAAGGCGTTTCTCTTCCCTTTCAACACCTTCCATGTAGTCTCTGTAGGAAGTGGAAACTCATTGCAAGGGTAAGTGCTCAACGATTGAGAAGTGTGGCCGTAAAGATATCCACAGCTGACCATCTTCCCCTTGATGAACTGGAGGCTAAATGTAGATTATACAGCCAAAGCAACTCCTAATGTCGCACCATTGGGCCAAGTTCCACTAGTGAAGAATTTTGCCTCGGTTTCCATCTCACACCTTTAGGAAGTTGCACGGCCAAAATTCAGCCTGGTGTTACTTCACAGTGAATTCATGGCGCTCAATATTTTTGGTTCCTCTTCTTGGGTATCTTCAGTGGAACTACTGCAGGCTGATGTACATCATCTGGAGAATCTGAGCCCTTATACCTATTGGAACAGCTTCCAAGGGCCACAACTCAGATCAGAGCTGAGCCCTGCCATGCTCCGTGTTGGACAATCACATATGGAGACATAGTCCCAGCCTTGAAGAAATTACAATCTAATTTGAAGTCATGTGAAAAGGCTGAAAACAAACAGTAGGAGAAAGGTGAAGAAGGAGGATGGGATACCAGTGCTGAGAGTGTGGATAACACGGGCTAAGAGTGAGCAAGGCTCCAAATTAGGTAGAGGTTGAACCTCTCTAGTCTAGAACTCTCTGGTCTGGAAACATCCATGGTCTGGCATGATTTTAGTTAGCTGGATGTCCACTTTTCATGGGTATGGCCAAGTTTCCTGAAGTCCCATAAAGTCTGTTTACGGCCACCAGTCTTGGCTCTCTGTTCTGTGCTGTTATTTAGCTCTAATTTACCCCGACATTTCCTCTAACAGGCCAGGAAGCAGTGAAATGAAATAATCTCTCCCAATAAAGAAATTTGCATCCCAACATAAGAGATCGAGAATCGGAATCTGGTTCTCCTCTTCTGCACAGGTGTACACCAGGTGTAATTCCACTGAATTTATGGAGTTACACTGAGGTAAAAGACAAACAAGCAGAAAGTGGAATCAGAACTTTCATTTTCCTCTTCCCGTTTGCTTCCATTTCACCTCATGCCCCGAAAATCAGAGAGAAGTGCCAGTTTCCTTGACAGCGAACAACAGAACAATTCAGTGGTGTGATATTTAACCACATGTATTTTGTTACTATGGTAACTGGAAATTCCAAGCAGGATGCTCGAGTATGTGGGAGCCTCTTCAGGAAGAGTTGCACATTATGATCATACCAGGAGCAGCCTCTTCTCTGCTCCCCTCCCCCGCACAAATGCAATGACAAACAAAAGAAGTTGCCTCTTGCTTTTGAAACTGGACTGAGATGAGCACAGAACCAGGCACCAGGAGTTCCAGAGAGCTAATTCCAGCCCTTTGGAACCTTGGGCAAATGACTTATCTGTGTCCTAAATCCCCATCCGCAAAATGGACATAATGATGCTTTCCATCTCCCTCGCTGGGTCTGTCCTATTCTTGCAAACCCATCAGGGCTGAAACTCTCTTGTTACGTATTTGTACAGCGCCTCACACAATAGGGGTACGCCTATACTACAGGACAAAGTCGAATTAAGCTACGCAACTTCAGCTACGTTAATTGCATAGCTGAAGTCGAAGTTGCTTAACTCGGTTTTAGGCACTGTCTACATAGCAGGAAGTCGAAGGATGAACACTCTTCCTCTGACTTCCCTTACTCCTCGTGAAATGAGGGTTACAGAAGTCGGAGTAAGAAGCCTGTCATTTCGAAATAATTTTGAAATAACGGGCTCGCTGTGTAGACACACACTCTGTTAATAAGCGTGCTGTGTAGACATAGCCTAGGGTTGCTGTCTCGGGTGAGGCACTGAGGTATCAAAATTATTGATAACTAATTATTTTACAATTCATTTGCTTTTAAAGACAACCTGCAATCTACTCCACCGTACAATCATACACAACAACACAGATGGAACACCAGATTTTTTTCATTAGCAAGCGGTAATCCTTTATTATATTTGCTTCATTTTTCAGATCCATCATCTATTTCAGTTCAGAAAATGCCCGTGATGTGCTTCATCATAGTGCTGGAAGCCAAACTAAATCATTTTATATTTACATACTTTTTGGCCCAGTAGAAATAAATCTCCCAGGTTATAAAATATTTTTTTTTTCTAAAATTGTTTCAAGAAATAGGCACTGCAGGTAATCATATATATTGCTGTGAATGGGGAACTCAGAGATTAAGATCCCCATCCCAAGCAAAGACATCAAAGTACGACTAGTATCGTTAACATAACTCCTAGAATACTTTCTAGAAATCAAAGCCCCATTCTCATGCTTAAATCTAGCAAGTTCATCAGATCAGGACAATAAGCATAAAGTGCAGCTTGTAGTTTCATCACAGACACCTTATTTATTCCTATTACAATACACTGGGACAAACATTCAAAAATCTCTCTCCTAAAATTAACCAGCACAAGATTGCACGAATGCCTATTTAAGTGCACAGATTGGCCAAAGTGCATTTCTAGCTGTGCTACTAAGCACAATTTCAGAAACCACTCTGTGAAATCAAGAAATGTCACAGGCCGAATGTACAAAATGCTGTACCTTGACTGGTGCACACATTTCTGAGCAATGGTGCTGCAGATATTATTCTCCTGCTGGAACGCTGCGCCACTGCACAATGCAGAATTTGCATAGAATTCATGTTCTCCGCAGAATTTTATTTTTGCTGTCCAGAATCTGGGATTTTTACCCAAATGCTTCCTTTTTTCCAGGTTTGCCTATTTCAGATATATTAGTTATGTGCACACGTAACATCTTTTATGTGTATTGTAAGGTTTTTGGGTCATACCGCTGGAGCAGGAGGAGGTCAGTGAGCTAGCGGAGTTGCGCTGTAGTGTGTAGTGGGCAGTTAGCATGTGGAAGGAAGACCAGGATAGAGTATGCACGCACACAAGAACACTCCACCTGAAACTCCATTCCTACAGCATCTGATCCTAGTGGTGCTGCCCTTCCTTTTATATTCTCTCCCAGCCTGAACCTGCCCCCCCCCCCCGCTCCAACCTGCCACTGCATCCCCCCAGCAATCCCACTTGTGCCTGGCATGGGGGTGGGCTTATCACCTCTGGAGATGAAGGGGTATTAGTTGGCAAACTATGTACACGACCCAACCCACATATTCACAAACATTTGCCCTCACATATGCCCTACCCTCCCTTCCACCTGCTAACCACCCATTATACTACAACTAGACTCCTCTAGCACACTAATCCCCTCCTACAACAGTGGCATGACCCAAAAAAACCCTAAAATACACACAGAAACTTGAACTTGGACAAGACATGACAGACAGACATGAGGATGCTACAGTCGTCTTAGGCCAGATCGTTACAATACTTTTGTAGAGCATACTTTTGTATAATGACTTTTGTTTCAATGAAATATTTAATTTCCCAGAAACTGACGCTAGCTGTCAACAAAGATACATCAAGTTCTCTTTTAATATGCTTAGTAAGGAATCTGTTTGTCAAAAAACATTTCCTGAGCCTTTTTGTTATCTGTGTCATTAACAGACATACTCGCTGACAGGTATTTTGAAATCAGTTACCATAATAATAGGAACTGGCACGATTATATTGTGTTCTTGTGATAACTAAAATATGTAGAACTTTACAGATTTTTTACTTTTTTTGGGTGCTTTACTCTAAATTTCTAGCAAAAACATCACACAAGGTTGGTGCAGTGGCATGAGCAAAGACTATTTTTGAATCCTAACAGGACAGGAAACCCCAGTGCCCCCCAGTCCACAATAACCATTGGGGTTCTTGCTTAGATACTGTTGATGGTAATCTTCAGCATAATAGAACTCTGGAGCCTCACGGATTTCTGTTGTGATGGTGCCAAAGCCCTTCTCCGTCAGTACCTGTTAAGACACGGTACAGAATTCCATTAGTGGTTTGTTTGCTTCTGGGTGCTGAGAAACAGACCTGATAATAAAATGACATATTCAAGAGGTGCCATCGATTTCCACTGACACTTGTACAATAGTTACAGAACAGCCTTGATTTTATCTGGTAGACTAGAAAGCCAGCCTGCTTTTTCGGTGCTTTTAGATTATTCAGGTGGCAAACACTTCAAGGTATCAGAGTGAGTCTGCACCGAGCAGTGCGTGTGTTTTATCTTTCTTCTGACTGGTTACATTTCAAATGGGATGTTCTTGTTGAATGGGATCTTTCTTTGGGGAGGGGGCACACTTGTGACATTGAGAAGACCCAAAAGTAGATTCTTAAGGTACGTCTACGCTGCAATTATACATGCACAGCTGGCCCATGGCAGCTGACTTATGGGGCTTAGACTATGGGTCTGTTTAATTATGGGGCAGATGTTTGGGTCTGGGCTGGAGCACCATTGCTTAGAAATGTGTGCACCAGTCAAGATACAGCATTTTGTACATTCGGCCTGTGACATTTCTTGATTTCACAGAATGTCTACACCGATTAACATGCCACATACGAGTGTGCTTGAAAATCCCACCCTCATAGTGCAGATTGCTGCTCCAATTAGAGAGAAAAGTGAGCTCTAACGAGTGCTATCAACGATGAATTCTTGAAGGGGGAGCTACAGTCCTGGGGTGAAACCTTATCTAGATGTCCGCTTGGGCCAAATTTCAAAGTCCAGCTGAACCCCACTAGAGCACACCAATTTGAACCTGACCCAAGCCCTTGCATGTTGGGTGGTTTTCAGACTTGAGCCAAAATGGACATGTAGTCAGATCTCTGGGTTGGGTTGCAAAGACAAAGCCACCAGCCTGGGCACCATTTTCTTTACTTAGTTTCCTCCACAGAGCTGCTGAGGCTAATTACCACCCAGGCCTATTTGACAGTATGCAAATGAAGCACTGATTAGCATTTTGTCGTGCTTCATTTGCATAATCTATTCGAGCCGTTTTTGTGCAAAAACAAGCAGTGTGGATGTTTCTTTTTTGTGCAAAAACCCCTTTTTGTGCAAGATCCTTATCCCTCAGTCAGGGGAAACTGAGGTACAGAAATAGTCTGGCACTGTTTTGTGAAAAATGGTCACTAATTTGGAGTGTCTTGAGTTGCAGGTACCAAATGTGGCAGCTAGAGTTCACTAGCAGTCAGTAAGAGCAAGGGGCATTCAGTATCTCAGTGAACAAATTGTGTTTTTCAGGACTCAGCCTGTAAGGAGCCTGAGCCAAAGAAGCCACTGTGTTCACAACTGACATAAAAATCTGAAGGTGCCAGACAATACATCTGGGCTATGTCTACACTGGCAGCTTCCTGCGCAAGAACAGCTGTTCTTGCGCAAAAACTTGCCAGGTGTCTACACTTGCGTTCTTGCGCAAGTAAATTTACAGTAAAGTGTCGGAAAACAGGGCTTCTTCCGGAAGAGTTATTCCTCTCCCCATGAGGAATAAGCCCTCTTGCGCAAGAGCTCTTCCACAAGAGGCCAGTGTAGACAGGCAACATGAATTTCTTACGCAAGAAGCCCCTATGGCTAAAATGGCCATCAGAGCTTTCTTGCGCAAGAGAGAGTCCACACCACCATGGATGCTCTTGTGCAAAAGCACATCTCTTTTGCAAAAGCACATGCCAGTGTAGACGCACTCTTGGGGAAGACTTTTTGCGCAAGAACTCTTCCGCAAAACAGTTCTTGCACAAGAAGCTGCCACTGTAGATGTAGCCCTGGAAGCCTCTAAAGGCAGAAATATGTAAAGGTGTGGCAGTGTTCTGGAGAACGCTGTTAACTCACAGGTGTTATTTACTGGTGAATAAAATGGCCCTCAAGACAATTACTTTGACTAATGTGGAAAATACAGAGAGGGACCCCAGAGATTTGAAGACCAAGCACTGAAATAAATTAAGAGCCACATTTGGGTCCCATTCACAGACGCTCTGGAGTTTCTTCCCTCAAGGCTCACAACTCCATTAGGCTCAGAAAGGCATTTCAAGGCAAAGTCCAGCTCCTGTCAGAAGTGTGCACAGCTGGAAGAGAAGACCATGGCGCACAGACCAGGGCGGTGGGTGGGTGGGTGGATATTTGAAATTAGACTTGGAATTGTTCAGGTCTGAGCTCCCAAATAAATCTGAACTTCCTCAAGGACTCATAAAAGCTGAAAATGTTTCTTTTTCATATTAAACTGCCATGAAGTTTTATCTATCACATTTTTCTCTTCTAAGCAAATAGGCAAGAGCTGATGCTTTGGACCCAATTCTCCTCTGATTTATGACTTAATTGTATGCTCTTTGAAGTCAATAGCAAAGCTCACGGTGACCGTAATGGTGCAGGACGAGGGCTTCAATCTGGGGTAGTACAGGAGTAACTATGTGGAGGCAAATGAAGTTATACCAATATAAGACAGGTGTAAGAATGGCCATACATTCCTCCAGAATCAAGCCCTGGAAGAATGTATGGCTAGGTACTTATCTCACCAGACAAGCTCATGAAACCTGCTCATGAAACCTGTTGTCACCAGACAGCACCAAGGCCAACTGCTCAGCAAAAAGGACTAGCTTGTTTCCAAGATAAGAATGGTCATACTGGGTCAGACCCATGGTCCAGCTAGCCCAGAATCCTGTCTAATGTATTCCATTACCCATTCCCAGCTTCTGACAAATGGAGTCTAGGAACATTTCAGGTTTTGTACTCCTGCCCATCCTGGCTAATGGCCATTGATGGACCTATCCTTCATGAACTCATCTAGTTCTTTTTTGAACCCTGTTATAGCCCTGGCCTTCACAACATCCTCTGGCAAGGAGTTTCAGAGGTTGACGGTGCACTGTGTGAAGAAAACCTTCCTTTTGATTTGGCCCCAGGCTTGCCTGGATCCAGCCCCCAAGGCTCGGGGCTTCAGCTCCATGCCCCTCCCTCTGCCCGCTGAATCCGACCCACAGGCTCTGCCTGGTGGGGGGAAGAAGCGGCTCCGCACGCTGCTGCTCCCCTTGGTTAGTGCAGTAAAGTGCTGCCTAGGGACTTTTTTCCCATATAATCTACTAACTCAGGCCCTCTAGGCTCTGGTGTGCGAGGGGAATGTGGGGGAGTGTCTTTCTGCTTCTCAGCCGGGCCCATGTGAGTGAGGTGTGTTTTTATTATTATTTATTTATTTTTGCTTCTCACTTTTGTGGCCCTAACTCATTTTTCTGTGGATCAGCGGCCTCCAACCCAAAGAAGCTTCCCCACCCCTGGGATGCCACGAGAAATTAGTGCTACTAAAACACAGGAATCCCAATTCCCCATCCTAAAATTCTAAACTTGGGGGAATGAGGAGGATCCGAGGGGATAATCCCAGCTAACCTGCTGGCTCAGCATGAGACGCTGCACCGGTCCCTTCCTTGCTTTCTGCTCCAGTCAATGTCTGTTGGAATGTGGGAGGGCTAAAAGGCAGGTTCTCACGGGGAACTGGATGCTACATCTGAACTGTGCTTTTCTGGGCGATAACATTTCAAACACTAAAAAGGTGCACTCTCTGGGGAAGCAGAAACACTAACCTGTCAGAGTTGGGAGCACACAATAGAGAAAGAGGAATTTATATTTCCCCACAGACCGTGCAACAAATAACTGACAGAGTCTGCCTCACACAGCAGAGGAACTAAGCAGAACCTACTTTAGAAAGCATGAGTTTGTTTTGTTTCCTGCACTGAGATGTCCTGAAGAAAGAACTTTTAAAACTGTCTCCACTCCAGAAAACTTGGCACAAACTTTGATCATCACGATCATTAATTTATCTAGCCCTGTAAATGCATGTGGTGCTACATCACACCCTGAGTGCTATACCAGTACTGGATGTAACTATCTGGTAGCAGATTTCCATGTGGGAGGTCTCCATCAATCACCTGACTTCCTCCATTAGAAAATCCATCTGGTTCAATCTTCTACCACAAGAGGGCAAGCACATCTTTTCTTTTCTTTTTTTTTTTTTTTTTTTTTCTTTTAACAATTACGAACAGGCTATTCAGGGATTACAAGTGAAATAATGCGGAAACCTGAGGACCATTCGTTACACTGCAACTTCGGTCATTAGTGAAAGATACCAGCATTGTCGTCAGAAATATGAGACACTTTTGTTTTCTGCGCTCTGCCAAGCTTCCCCTTAAATGGTTTGCTTTCAAACCGTGCAAACATTTCCTTAAGATCTTACAGTGTTGGTACAGAAACTGTAATGCCACAAGGGAAGATGTGTGGGTGCATGGGGCCAGATCTTTACCTGGTGTAAATCAGCAGTGTTCCACTGACTTCAGTGCAGCTAATACAGCTATAGACGGATTAAGATTCTGCTCTAAACAGCTCCCAGAGAGACACTGTAGCCAAGAAGTATAATTGTCAGAGGGGTAGCTGTGCTAGTCTGTATCCACACAAACACCGAGGAGTTATGTAGCACCTTAAAGACTAAGGGCACTTCTATACAGCAGGGCTAAAGTCAAGTTAAGCTATGCAACTTCAGCTACATCAATTGTGTAACTGAAAGGAAATAGCTTAATTCGGTTTTTGGCGCTGTCTACGCAGCAGGAAGTTGAAGGAAGAACACTTTTCCTTTGACTTCCCTTACTTCTTGTGAATTGAGGGTTACAGGAGTCAGAGTAAGAAGTCCACCAGCTTGATATTATTTTGAAATAAAGGCTTGTAGTGTAGACGCGCACTATGTTATTTCGGAATAACGTCAGTTATTCCAAAATAACGCTGCTGTGTAGACGTACCCTGACAGATTTCTTTGGGCATAAGCTTTTGTGGGCAAAACCCCATGTTGTCAGCTACAATCTGATGAAATGGGTTTTGTCCTTGAAAGTTTATGCCCAAAAAAATCTGTTAGTATTTAAGGTGCCACAGGACTTCTGTTGTTTAATAGGGATAATGCGATCCTTGAATGTGGTAAAAGGGAAACATCAAATAGGAGCAGAGAGGTTAAATTTGGCACTAATATGACTGCTACTTAGAACACTGTGTCCAGTTCTGGTGTCCACAGTTGAAGGATGTTGAAAAGCTGGTGAGGGCTCAGAGAAGAACCTCAGAACCGTTGTCTGGAAATGGGTGACAGAGAAGGGATCACGTGAGGGTTACCTGTTGTGTTCCCTCCCTCTGGGGCATCTGGTATTGGCCACTGTGGGCAGACAGGATACTGGGCTGGATGGACCTTTGGTCTGACCCAATCTGACTGTTCTTAGAATAATTAGTGGATTTGGAAACCTGCCTTATAGAGACAGACTAAAGGAGCTCAATCTATTTAGCTTGTCTAAGAGAAAGTTAATGGGTAACTTGCACACAGTCTGTAAGGACCTACATGGGCAACAGAAATTTGATAATACACGACTCTTCTACCTAGCTGACAAAGGTGTAAAAAGACCCAGTGGCTGGAAATAAAGCTGGATGGGTTTACACTAGCGACAAAGGCACACACTTAACAGCCGAGGTCATGTATTAACAACTAGAACCATTGACAAAGGACTGTGGCAGACTCTCTGTCAAGGGGCATTTTAAAATCAAGATTTGATGCTGTCCTCAGGGATGGGTCGGGGGCTGCACACAAGTGAGAAGCACAAAAAACCAAAACCAAACCCAAAACACCCCAAATCCTCACTGACGTGGCCCTGACTGAGAAGCAGAAAGACACTCCCTACATTCCACTTGCACATCTGTACCGAGTGGGGCCTAGACGAGTAGATCTTGTAAGGGAGGAGCTGGATCCAGGCAAGCTGGGGAGGGCCGCATGTGGCCCCCAGGCCTTGTGTTCCCCAGCCCATTGTAGTTCAAACAGCAGCTAATTCAGGCAAGACCAATTCCCTGTGTCTAATACTCAAGGCCTACCAAGGTGATCACATTGTTTTTCTGGCCTTATAACGTATGAATCCATCCACAGACAGTAGAACCACCAACAGAGTCTACTGGAGAGAGGTCCAAACGAAAGCCTAAGGCCAAATCCCCCTATGCTCACCAGGACCACCTCAAAAGTGGGTGATGGTGGCTAGGCAGGGGGGGCCTGGCAGAGCCCCCAAAGGTTGCCATGATTCAGTGCAGCACCTAGCAACCTCTGCCAGCCTGGCTCTTATGGAGACCTCTTCAGCTGGATTCTGAGGCAGAGCGAGGGCGGAAATGCAGCCTGCCCTTCTCCCTCAGCTCTGACACTCCTTGAGGCCATTCCTCGTTGTGGTCGCAGACTGTACTTGTGGCCATCTCAGCTCCCCGCACTTGGCTCTTCTCGTGTGAAGAGTGCAGTAGCTGTGGCAATCCTGGCATTTGCGATGATGAGCTAGAGTCTGGGTCACAGCTGAAGGCTGTGGAGAGGTTCTGGTGAGCAGGAACACTTCCCCTTTGTTTGATATTTGCAGTTCCTTTAGATTTTCTCCTCGTTTTTGTTTACCTTTCCAGAAAGGTACTGCTACTGCTCCTGCTTAGAACATAAGAACGGCCGTACTGGGTCAGACCAAAGGTCCATCTAGCCCAGTAGCCTGTCTGCCGACAGTGGCCAGCGCCAAGTGCCCCAGAGGGGGTGGACCGAAAACAACAATCAAGCAATTTGTCTCATGCCATCCATCTCCAGCCTCTGACAAACAGAGGCCAGGGGCACCATTCCTACCCCCTGGCTAATAGCCTTTTATGGACCTAACCTCCATGAAGGTATCTAGCTTCTCTTTAAACTCTGTTATAGTTCTAGCCTTCACAGCCTTGGGGAGGAGTCTCTATAATCCAGCGGTGGGGAACTTTTTTTGGGTTGGGGGCCGCTGACCCACAGAAAAATCAGTCGGGGGTCACACACAAGTGAGAAGCAAAAGAAAAACAAAACAAAACAAAACCCTCACGGCCCCCGACCAAGAAGGAGAAAGACACTCCCCCACATTCCCCTCGCACACTAGCGCCTAGGGGGCCTAGGCCGGTAGATTTTGTATGCTCCAGCCCCAGGGGAAGACCGTGGGGGTGGGGGCTGGAAGGCCAGCACAGGCTCTCCAGTGCTGAGGGGAGCCCGGAGCCTTGGGGGCCGGATCCAGGCAAGCCAGGGGCCCCTTCTGTCCCCCAGGCCTGAAATTCCCCATCCCTGTTATAATCCCATTGGTATCAAGCACTAAATTCTACAATCACTCTTCAATCCTCTGCCAGGTAGGGTTGCCACCTATGACTTTTCAAGCTTGCAGGATGACCAGAGTGACTTGGACAAACTGGAGGACTGGACCAAAAGAAATGTGAGGTTCAACAAGGATAAGTGCAGAGTCCTGCCCTTGGGACGGAAGAATCCCAAGCATTGTTACAGGCTGGGGACCAACTGGCTAAGCAGCAGTCCAGCAGAAAAGGACCTGGGGATTACAGTGGATGAGAAGCTGGATATGAGTCAACACTGTACCCTTGTAGCCAAGAAGGCCAACGGCAGATTGGGGTGCATTAGGAGGAACATTTCCAGCAGATCTAGAGAAGTGATTATTCCTCTTTATTCGGCACTGGTGAGGCCACATCTGCAGTATTGCGTCCAATTCTGGGGCCCCTGTTACAGAAAGGATGTGGACGCATTGGAGAGGGTCCAGAGGAGGGCAACCAAAATGATTCAGGGGCTGGAGCACATGACCTACGAGAGGCTGAGGGATTTGGGCTTGTTTAGTCTGCAGAAGAGAAGAGTGAGGGGGGATCTGATAGCAGCCTCCAGCTCCCTGAAAGGAGGTTCCAAAGAGGGTGGAGAGAGGCTGGTCTCAGTGGTGGCAGATAACAGAACGAGGAGCAATGGTCTCAAGGTGCAGTGGGGGAGGTGTAAGTTGGATATTAGGAAAAACTATTTCACTAGGCGGGTGGGGAAGCACTGGGATGGGTTCCCTAGGGAGGTGGTGGAATCTCCATCCCTAGAGGTTTTTAAGCCCCGGCTTGACAAAGCTGTGGCT
Organism: Pelochelys cantorii; assembly: GCA_032595735.1. Lineage (NCBI taxonomy): Eukaryota > Metazoa > Chordata > Testudines > Trionychidae > Pelochelys > Pelochelys cantorii. The sequence continues at coordinate 5,688,848 of CM064328.1, forward strand.
GGGATGATTGAGTTGGGATTGGTCCTGCTTTGGACAGGGGGTTGGACTTGATGACCTCCTGAGGTGTCTTCAAATCCTATGATTCCGTGAGGGCTGCATCCTGCCAATATCTGTAATAAGCCCAGTGGCTGTATCTTGGTTAAACAAATGGAAATTTAGAGGTTGAGGCCACTTTAAAAATGTGTCAGCAAAAAGCTTTAAAAACGATTCTATTAAAACCTTTTCATTTTCCAAGCCGAGACATTAATGAAGTCAGCAGAGTATTAATTGGTTTCAAGCATTTTGTGGCTTTTAATAAAAATGGCATCAGTGTGTGTATGATTCAGTGCACACATTAAAAGCAGCCGTACTGCATGTGCTCCGGGCCCTGTACGACTCTAACGTGTGTGTTTTGATGAGTTAATCTAAACCGTTTCTGATGGAGCATGCTCTAGGCCTTACTGCTGCTGAAAATACTGAGCAATATCTTCCCTCAGATAATACCTCGTACTTCTTTAGCACTGTTCATCCTTGATGTAAAACACTAAGGACTTGTCTACAGTTACAGCGCTGCAGTGGTGCTTAGCAGAGAGGCTATCTCCGCTGAGCGGGGGATATCGGCACTCCACCTCCTCAAGAGGCAATAGCTAGAAGTCCTACTGTCAACCCAGCGTGGTCTACACCAGGGGTTCAGTCAATATAAATGCACTGCTCAAGGGCCTGGATTTTCCACACTCCTGAGTTACATAGTTACACCAACGATGAGTTCATAGTGTAGACCAGGATGAAGGAATGAAACCTCACAATACTCTTGTGGATGGTATAGCAAACTAGTGGCTGTTTTGGAAGATCATCTCATCTGAAGAATTGGGTTTTGCCCACGAAAGCTCATGATCCTATTTATATATATTTGTTAGTCTCTAAGTGCCACGGGACTACTCGTTTTTAGGTTTATAATCTGTTTGTAGTCCATGGTTACTTAAAACTCTGTCTCAACAGCAAAACTCAGCTCTGTCTGTTCCCAACACAAAGTCCTACACTGAGAACTAAAGGAGAACTCCCAGGGTCTATGATAAACAAATCTGACAGTTCGGATTCTCTTCAGTAAGAGACACGCATACACGGTGGCCACCTGATTACAGTCTTACTGCTCTCATTTGATACAGATTAATTGACTCCGACAAGGGCATACATTAGTCATTGGAGCTGGGAACAAAACTCAGAAATCCAGACTCCTATTCTTATGCTCTAACCAACGGGCAAAGCTCTCCCCCACTCGGAAGCTGAAGAATTTATGTAACTAACATGAGTCATAAAACATGTCCAATTAATAAGCAATGGTTTTATTTCCTCCTTTCAGCAGCTAAGGCATCATTTCGATGTCATACTGCAGCAAGTTAAGGCAATCTGTATTTCAGTACATTTTGCACTGTTGCCTGTGTGCTGCCTACCACTGGACAGTCTGCTACACGGACGTCAAGTGTTGTATTGCATATCAAGATTGGGACTGCTGATTTAGGGCCTTGTCTTTTCCATCTTGCTTACTGATGGAAAAATACACCGTTGGCTTTTCCCGTATGGTTTTGTCAGGTACTGAGAGGTTATTCACCTTGTGCAGTAACTGGTGTTCTTCGAGACGTCTGTCCCTGTCGGTTCTCCAATTCTGTGTGGCTCTGTCCTGTTCCTTTGATTGGAGGTAGTCCCCTTTCATCTAGCGTATGTGCCATACACATCCTCATGCCCCGCACCAAGGTTACATGGGGCTGCCTGGGCCTTCGCTACTGCAATGCCCCACAATGGAGACTCTGAAACACAGGGGAAGGAGGGCACCCTGTGGGATAGACACCTCGAAGAATTCCAGTTACTGCACAAGGCATGTCGCTTCTCCTCCTTCTTCACACAATATCCCGGTAGGTGATCCATGTCAGGGGACTCCCACATAAGCATCCCGTAAAGTATGTTCGTAACAGAGTCCAATATGGAAGAGACAGTGGCATTGCCTACAGCTTCATCTGCCCTTGCAGCTGGCACCAAGACATAATGATTACAAAAGGTATGCCCCAAGTGCAGTGTTGCCATGCTACAGAAGTCTGAAGTTGACATTTCTGTAAGCCAGGCTATAGAGGAAAAAAATTCCCTAGTGGAACGTGCTATAACTCTTAAAGGGGGTTGAAGATGAGTGCAGCTGTAGCAGATTTGGCCCCATCTAGGTGGAAACTAGTGCCTCTCTGGACATCTAGGGTATGGAACATGGCCTTTGGATTAGTCCAAAACTGCTGAGCTGGAATTCATATGTAAATTTGACACCATCAGAATGGGTGAGAATAGGGACTGGGAATGGCTCTCTCGTTACAATAAATATTTTTCCCCTGTAGGTATTCTCACCTTATTAGCACTGTGGGAAATGGGCCACATCAACCCTGATTGAACTAGCCTCATTAGTACTGATATAACACTCCCATCTCTGTATGTATGTATATATCCCTGACATCAGATTCTTTCACTTCGTGCCTCTGATGAAGTGAGCTGCAGCTCATGAAAGTTTCTGCCCTAATAAATGGTCTCTAAGGTGCCCACAGACGCCTTGTGGTTTTTACTCAAAGAACTCTCTGATATTACAAATGAGGCTGAATTTACTAATTGAAACCGGCATTCAAAATGATGTGGGTGACTTCATCTTAGAAAGCTCTCTGGCCTATGTTATATAGGACACCAGACTAGATGATCCCAATGGTCCCTTCTGGCCTTGGCATCTACGCTTTATGAAAGGCAGGTCACGCAGTTGTCCCTAAGGGTATGTCTACACTACAGCACTAATTCGAACTAACTTAGTTCGAACTAGTTAATTCGAACTAAGCTAATTCGAATTAGTGCATCTAGACCTAAAAACTAATTCGAATTAGCGTTTTGCTAATTCGAACTAGCATGTCCACATTGAGTGGACCCTGAACCGAAGTTAAGGCTGGCCGGAACCAGTGCCGGCAGGGCATCAGGTTAGGACGTAGAGCATGGAGCTGCTGCCTCAGGCTAGCCGAGGGCTGTGCTTAAAGGGACCCGACCCCCACCCCGGACAGACAGTTCTCAGGGTTCCCCGCTTGCTTGTCTACCTCGATGAGGGACAGCAAAGCAGTCCTGTCTTGGAGTGCCCTGAGTGCCCACACTTGGCACATCACAGCACTCGGCCATCAGCCCAGCTGCACTTGCCGCAGGCTGCCATCCGGGGGTGTCAATCGGAGGGCTGTCAGGATCCAGGAGAGCTTCCACCCCGAGGAGCCCGCAGAGCCATCCCAGTCCTCCCCATCGGGGGCTCGTGCCCCATTCCTCCCTCACCTCCTTCCACTTACCCTTCCCTAGCCCCCCTTCCTGATGTAAAAAATAAAGGACACGTGTTCAAAAATAGAAACTCTCTTTATTTAACAAAACTGGTGGTGGGGGGGGATTAACCTATGGGGAGACTGGGAAAAGGAGGTGGGAGAGGGGAAGAGAGAGGGTGGGAGGGGGGAGGTGGAAACCTGGGAGGAGGGAGCTGGAAGGGGGAAGCAAGGGGAAGAAGGAGGAGGGGAAGTATAAAACTATGGAACGCTATATCTTCAGTACTGTGTACAGATGTGGTCTCCTCACCTCAAAAAAGATATTTTGGCCTTGGAAAGGGTTCAGAAAAGGGCAACTACAATGATTAGGGGTTTGGAATAGGTCCCATATGAAGAGAGGCTAAAGAGACTGGGACTTTTCAGCTTAGAAGAGAGGAGACTGAGGGAGAATATGATAGAGGTCTATAAAAGCATGTGTGGTGTGGAGAGGGTGAATAAAGAAAAGTTCTTCATTAGTTCCCATAATAGAAGGACTAGAAGACACCAAATGAAATGAATGGACAGCAGGTTTAAAACTAATAAGCGAAAGTTCTTCTTCACACAGCACATAGTCAACCTGTGGAACTCCTTGCCAAAGGAGGCTGTGAAGGCTAGAACTATAACAGAGTTTAAAGAGAAGTTAGATAAATTCATGGAGGTTGGGTCCATGGAGTGCTATTAGCCAGGGGGTAGGAACGGTGTCCCTGGCCTCTGTTTGTGGAAGGCTGGAGATGGATGGCACGAGACAAATTGCTTGGTCATTGTCTTCGGTCCATCCCCTCCGGGGTACCTGGTGTTGGCCGCTGTCGGCAGACAGGCTACTGGGCTAGATGGACCTTTGGTCTGACCCAGTACAGCCATTCTTATGTTCTTATGTTCTAAGCTCAGGGTCGAGGGTCTCACTGGACCAACTTGATTTTCATGCAAACCTGCTCCTGGGTTCGCATGTGGCCTTTGGTGGCTAGGCTAGCCTCCCCCCAAACCTCGATGAGGTCCACGATCTCTGCACTAGACAAGGTGGGCACCCACCTCTTGTGGCCCCGGGCAGGCTCCTGGGAGCCGCCAGCCTGGTCCTGGGAAGAGGCGGAGGGCTGGGTGGCAGCAGGTGGCTGGCTCATGCTGTGCCAGGTGCAGGGTCTGCTGGCTGGGTGCTGGCAGGCTTGCAACTGGCACGAGCACTGTAGCCAGACCGTGCCCCTTTAAGGGCTCCGGGGCCGGGAGGGGGGCAGAAAAGTTTCCCTGGTTTGGCCCAGAGTGGCCACCAGGGCAAGCTGGGAAGGCCTAGCCTCCAACTAGTTCGAATTAAGTGGCTACACAGCCCTTAATTCGAACTACTTAATTCAAACTAGGCGTTAGTCCTCGTAGAATGAGGTTTACCTAGTTCGAATTAAGCGCTCCACTAGTTCGAATTAAGTTCGAACTAGCGGTTTGTATGTATAGATGCTATGAAAGTTAATTCGAACTAACGGCTGTTGGTTCGAATTAACTTTGTAGTGTAGACATACCCTAACACACTTAGGCCAGGTCTACACTAAAGGGGAAGGTTGAATCAAGATTCACAATTCCAGCTATGTTAAGTACATAGCTGGAGTTGATGTACACTGATTCAAGTTTCCCCACTGTCCCCACAGCAGGAGGCCAATGGGAGAAAATGCTCCCATTAGCTTCCCTTACTCCTCACAGGAGTACTGGACACAGACAGGGATGCCCTCTGGTTCGATTTAGTGTGTCTTCACTAGACCAGCTAAATCAAACTCCAGCAGATGGATTGCAGTAGCGTCTATCTTCCCCGAAGCGAAGTCATGGCTTTAGAAGGGAGCCTGAATCTGCAAATTGAAACACAGAAGTGATAGCCAGAAACTACAGAATTCCAATCCCACCCCAGCTCTCATGCTGAATCACCGGCTGGCTGTGGACAAGTCACTTCAATTCTGTGTGTGTTTACCCTTCTGTACAATGGGAATAATAATACTGACCTGCCTCACAGGGACATTGTGAGGATTAATTTTCTAATGTTAGCACAGGACTTTGGACTGCTATCTGACTGTTCCTCTTTCTGGATAAGCCATACTTTCCCCTAGCCTACTTTGCAGTATGCCTCCTACCAAAGTCGGTAGGACAGAAGGAGGCTGGGAACATTTAACACTACTGGGGCAAATCCAGCACAGTTCATACAGGTGCACACGTATCTCTGAGGGCTGAATTTGGTCCACTGATTTTATAAGAACATAAGAACATAAGAATGGCCATACTGGGTCAGACCAAAGGTCCATCGAGCCCAGCATCCCATCTGCCGACGGTGGCCAATGCCAGGTGCCCCAGAGAAGGAGAACAGAAGACAATGATCAAGTGATTTATCTCCTGCCATCCATCTCCTGCCCTTGTTATGAAGGCTAGGGCACCATACTTTATCCCTGGCTAATAGCCATTTATGGACCTAACCTGCAAAAATTTATCAAGCTCTTTTTTAAACCCTAATAGAGTCCTGGCCTTCACAGCCTCCTCGGGCAAGGAGTTCCACAGGTTGACTGTGCGCTGTGTGAAGAAAAATTTCCTTTTATTAGTTTTGAACCTACTACCCATCAATTTCATTTGGTGTCCCCTAGTTCTTGTATTATGGGAAAAGGTAAATAATTTTTCTATAATCACTTTCTCCACACCATTCATGATTTTATATACCTCTATCATATCGCCCCTCAATCGCCTTTTTTCCAAACTGAAAAGTCCCAGTCTCTCTAGCCTCTCCCCATATGGGACCCTTTCCAAGCCCCTAATCATCTTAGTCGCCCTTTTCTGAACCTTTTCTAATGCCAATATATCTTTTTTGAGGTGAGGAGACCACATCTGCACGCAGTACTCGAGATGTGGGCGTACCATAGTTTTATATAGGGGAAGTATGATATCTTTTGTCTTATTATCTATCCCTTTTTTAATAATTCCTAACATCCTATTTGCCTTACTAACTGCCGCTGCACACTGCGTGGATGTCTTCATAGAACTATCCACTATAACTCCAAGATCCCTTTCCTGATCTGTCGTAGCTAAATTTGACCCCATCATGTAGTACGTGTAATTTGGGTTATTTTTTCCAACATGCATTACCTTACGCTTACCCACATTAAATTTCATTTGCCATTTTGCTGCCCAATCACTCAGTTTGCTGAGATCTTTTTGTAGTTCTTCACAATCCCTTTTGCTTTTGACTGTCCTGAACAACTTTGTGTCATCTGCAAACTTGGCCACCTCACTGCTTACCTCATTTTCTAGATCATTGATGAACAAGTTGAACAGGATTGGTCCCAGTACTGACCCCTGGGGAACACCACTAGTTACCCTCCTCCATTGTGAAAATTTACCATTTATTCCCACCCTTTGTTTTCTGTCTTTTAACCAATTCTTGATCCATGAAAGGACCTTTCCTCCTATCCCATGACCACCTAATTTACGTAAAAGCCTTTGGTGTGGGACCGTGTCAAAGGCTTTCTGGAAATCTAGGTATATTATATCCACTGGGTGCCCCTTGTCCGCATGTTTATTAACCCCTTCAAAGAATTCTAACAGATTAGTTAGACACGACTTCCCTCTGCAGAAACCATGCTGACTTTTGCCCAACAATTCGTGCTCTTTTATGTGCCTTGCAATTTTACTCTTTACTAGTGTTTCTACTAATTTGCCTGGTACTGATGTTAAACTTATCGGTCTATAATTGCCAGGATCTCCTCTAGAGCCTTTTTTAAATATTGGTGTTATATTGGCCATCTTCCAGTCATTTGGTACCAAAGTGGATTTAAAGGATAGGTTACAAACCACTGTTAATAACTCCGCAATTTCACATTTGAGTTCTTTCAGAACCCTTGGGTGAATGCCATCTGGTCCCGGAGACTTGTTACTATTCAGCTTATCAATTAATTCCATAACCTCCTCTAATGTCACTTCGACCCTTGCTGTGACAGACAAGAAGCTGATAGATCATAATTTTATGGATACCGTCTATGACCGGCTCAGCAAGGAAAAGTTACATAGTGGGGTAGTGGGACTCTCTGGATGACTGTACTTCTCCAATGTAATTGGGAGCAGTGAAACAACTAACAGGAGAGCAACACAATAGGTCTAGACAAGGCCACCACAGCACATGTTTGAAAGACAATGGGACAAGCGGTAAGTTTGAGGAATCCAGTCTGTAAGCTGTAACAAGGGGCAAGCCTCATTTTGCAAAGTGGAGATCAAAAAATTACTCATGGGTTAAAAAAGATTTTCTCAGGGAGACTGGGGTATGTCTACACTACAGAGTTTTTGTGGAAAAACAGCCGTTTTTCCGAAAAAACTCACGGAGCATCCACACCTCAAGCACATTTTTGCGCAAGAGAATCGAAAGAACAGAGGGGTTTTTGCGCAATTATTAATCCTCATTCTATGAGGAAGAAGCCTTTCTGCAAAAGAGTTCTTTCACAAAAAGGCGTGTGTGGACAGAAAAGAGGGGGGTTTTGTGCAAAAAGAGGAAAGAGGAAAAAGCACAGGTGCCCTGGTGGCCATTCTGTGCATACTTTCGAGAGAGCGTCCATGCAGACTGGACGCTCTTTTTTGCAAAAGCGCCTCACTTTTTCGATGCGCTTTTGCAGTGTGGATGAGCTCTTGCGCAAGAAGCTTTTGCAGATCTCATCCAATAAAAGCTTCTTGTGCAAGACGCCTGCAGTCTAGATGCAGCCTGGAAGTGATCCGGAGGGATCAAATTGCACAGGCTTGACATGAGGCAAACCATCTGAGGCAAATCCCGGGTAAAATATAGGGGACTGCAACCCAGGGCCCGGTCTGAGAGTGGGAGAATTGCAATTCCAGCCTGTGAGAAAGGTGGTGGCTGGCGGCCTGTGTGCTAGAGGGTACTCTCTGAGGGTATGTCTACACAGCGGGGCAAAAGTCGAGTTAAGCTACGCAACTTCAGCTACGTCAATTGTGTAACTGAAGTCGAAATAGCTTAACTGGGCTTTTGGCGCTGTCTGTACAGCAAGATGTCGAAGGCAGAGCACTCTGCCTTCAAGTTCTCTTACTCCTCGTGAAACGAGGGTCACAGGAGTCGGAGTAAGAAGTCCTCCAGCTCGACATTATTTCGAAATAACGGCTTGCAGTGCAGACGCGCTCTTTGGCATTCCGGAATCACGTCAGTGATGCTGAAATAACGCTGCTGCGTAGACGTACCCTGAGAGATAAGAGGCGCAGTCCAGTCTGCTACCTGCGACATTTGCTAGTACTATGTCTCCAAATACCCTTCTGCAAGTCTGCCAGCAACAATCCACCCTGCAAGACCAGACTGACCTGACAGAATGTCTATACCAGGAAGATTGGGCTGCACAGCACTGGGAGGAAAGCGACTATCGGTTGCTGCATTGCAACGCATGCCTTGTCCGGGCCGTGAAGGACAGTCGGCCTGTTATCAGTGGCACACCAATCCTATAAAAAATGCACAGAACAGGGAGTCCTAGTCTGGAGCAACCCCCCCCGGCCTCTGTGCTGTTACAGCTGATGGAGCCTGCGAGAGTAAGACAGAATCTGACCCAGCCTTGATAGGTTTGTGCTCCTGAATGGTTTTCTAAACACGCCACCTGCCCTCTCCTGGAGGAAACGTGGTTGCATGAGGGAGGGCACTAGGCGATCTGCAAAGAGAACATTAGCAAAGAGAAAAGAGATCTCGCTCCACCCGTGTCTGGGAACTAATTAGGTGTTGAAGGAGCCATTGAGAGATGGAAATTTGGTTTGTCTAGCCAGCTTTAACCCAGCCAAACAGCCTTTTACTGTACATCCCACATGGATAATTTATGACGGCTAAGAAAAGACATGGCCAGTTCTGACGTTTAGCAACCTCAAGCTAAAATCTATTAGGTGGTTTTAAGCAGCAGACTGCGCTTTGCAGATCACCGTTCCATTACACTAATATCCCCGCAACGAAAGACAGCAAGGTCTAGAAGAAGCCGGCGGCGGCTGCTAGTTGCCCATGTCTGAGACCTGGCCATTCCTTTACTGGGTGACTTTGGGTATTTCACATAACTCCTTTCTGTCTCAGTTTCTTCAGGCCTCTTCCTGCCCTTCAGGATGTCCCCTCCTCACCAAGGTGGTTTCATTCTCCAGCCTCTACCCGCATACTAGGGCCTCTCCCCGGAGCAGCCGAAGGTACCTAAGAGGGGGCCTCCAGTACTGGAACCATGGCCCCATCCCCTCACAGTGTCCCTTCCCCCTGAGGTCCTGCCCCACGAAGCTCCTTGCCCCCATCATTGCACTGCCCCATCCCCCAGAGGCCCTGTCCCAGCACCACCCTGTCCCCTGAGGGCCCACCCCCACAGTGCCTCTTCCCCTGGAAGTCTCCTACACACATTGCCCCTCCCCCACCCTTGCACTGCCCCATCCTCTAAGGCCTTGCCCCAATGCCTCCTTTCCCTGAGCCCCACTTCCACTTTAAAAAGGGGGGAGGCACCCCCTTGGCTTTCTCTGTTCGAGCACCCCTGTCTCCCATCCTCACTGGGATGGGCTCCCTCTCTGGCTGCCCCTGCTCCCTCTCCCTCAGCCTTCTCCCATTGCTGGGCTGGGCTCACGTTCCAACACCCCACCCGTTCTTTGACTATGGGCTCCCCCCCCCACACTCCTCCACTGTGAAACTGATGAAAAATCTGCCTGACCAGCTGCAGCTGTGAGTACGTGATAGTCTATAATTACAGGATCACATGTTCTGTTTCCACAGGATACCGGCTTCATTCAGTGGGCTTGTCTCAGTCACCCTGCCACACCTGGGTTCCGTCTCCCAGTCCAGTCTCTCCCCCCCCCACTCTGTCCCCTCTTCCCAGTCCAAGGTCCCAGACTTCTTTGTGGCACCCCATTCCATCCCAGCCCTCCAGCCCTTGCCTGGCTCCTCATCACCCCAGTCCCACACCCTGGCTTATCTTCCCTCTGTCCCCCATCACCCCTGTTTCCCCTTTGCCACCTTCTCCTCTTTACTGTCTTGGTACCATCAGGGAGCTAACCCCATGCTCAGGGCAACCCTAAACCTCAGATTACCAAAAGGCAGGCATGGAAAACAAGGGTGGATGATCCACATTTGCACTGATCTGTACACTTCCCCTGAAACTCTGCTACAGGCCACGGTGGAAGACAGGACATGGGGCTCAGATGATCTGCAGCCTGACCAGCGTGGCAGATCTTACATTTTTATGCAAGCATCAAGAGAGAGTTTCCCTCTCCTTCCTAGCCGGGAGCAGCACTTTCAGGGAAAGCCCTGATAAACCCCTTCAGCTCCAGGCTGGAGCATGCTGAATGCAGATGGACTCGAAGGAGAATTGACCATCACATCTGGCTCATTGGAAAATTGGTTTCCTTCCCATTCACAGAAAACGCTGACTTTTCTGCAGAGGGGGTTGGGTTCTAAAGGGTGCCTCATGGAAGTTATGGTTTGGTGCCTTACGCACCCATTCTCCTCTCTGGACCAGGCTGTCTAGCCAGGCTAGCCCTCCCATGATGCATCATTTTCTCTCTTCTTGTTGACATGAAGGGAAGTTCCTGGCCAAGGGGCATCAAAGCAGTTGGAGTTTCACTAGCAGAAGTTTGACAAGGCCTACAGCCAAACCCCAGTGCAGGGCTACTCAACTTTGGAAGCCCGGGGGCCACAATGATACTCACAGCACATGCCGAGGGCCGCAATTTAAGTGTGGTTGCATATACATGCAAATATATATACAAATATATGCAAATCGCTTCTTTCACACTGACAGGTATGATATAAAGATTAAGACAAGACTACCCAGCACGCAGGCTCCATTTAAGTCAGTTCTGCTGATATTAATAAAATGCAATATTTACCCAATATCCACCCATATGACAGCACTTTTAATGAGCAACGACAGTCCAGGAATTTAATTACTAAAATGCATCTCAACAGAAGGCCGTTATATTGACTACTTTTTTGTTTTGGCTCCCACCTGTGGGCCGCGTGTTGAGCCCCATGTAAATCCAAACTGCACCGTGGGCTGCACACAAACGGGCTGCGGGCCATGTGTTAAGTAGCCCTGCCCTAGTGGACACATACTGCGATTTTCACAGGCTCATAACTCAAAACAAAGGCCAGAAGATTTTCAAGGAGATGGCAAAAGGCACATCTTCGATACCAGGGTGACCCACCTGCTAAATTTAAAGGCACTGCTCCAGAGGATGGTGAGAATAGAGTTTCTCATCAAAACAGCTGTATGACTTTCTATTAAAAAAAAAAACCCAACAAGGCCAAACAACATATTTCCCCCTTAACTCACTCTTGGAATTTTTTTTTCTGAAATTAAGAGGGAGGGTGTTTTTTTGATTAAATCCCTATTTGTTAGGTGTTGAACACTGTATTCTGAAGAGGGTGTTACCTGTCCCTCTTCTGCTCTGGTGGAGCAGAAAAGCTTGGGGGGGGGGGCATCCTGGAGTAAGAGAAATACCCATTTCCCATATTTTCTGCAGTTATTTACAAAACCAGTGAAACCATGAGTATATGCACCCACACTATCCATGTAAGGGCAAGACTGAAACTTGTCCCACCTGTCTATATAGAGCAGAAGCAAGGGGATATTGCCCCAAAGTGCATTTCCAGGCTGAGCAATTGAGGCAGAAGGAAAGAAGGGGTGACCTGGGACCACTCCTCCCCCTCTCTCATGCAGATGGATGTAGAGGGGGGGATGGGTGGGGCCTTTACTCCACCCCAGAATGCACTAGCAGGCATAGATGAGTCAGTTTGGACAGGGCAAGTAACTTGCCATTAGCATGGGCTAGTAGTAGATTGCTTCCTGCCCCACCCTCAGGCACAGCGCAAAACAGGGAAGGAATTTTGACACTCAGCTATCAGCTGCTCCTACTTAGAGCTAAAGGCTCTGTTCAGCTACACTAAGATCCTCTGCGTGTGTGACCACTGCAAGATCCTACTACATTTGTCACATGTGGGAAGCTCTAGTGTCCTGGCTCAGTTACAACTCTGCTAATTATATACGGCTCACAAAAATTCCCTTCGTAGCCTGAAAGTGATGTAAACCTTTTCTTCACTTCCTAAACCACCATGGGCATTTTGGAGGCTATCAAATGGCTGCTGCAGTTCTCAGTAGTGGTGACTGCGTTTCAGTGACAGTTTAATGATTTCTGTAGCTATATCGGACGGCGTTTTGCCTCATCTACATCCGTTTCAATTCCATGCAGCTCCATTGATGGCTATGGAATCACACTGGAATTCCATTAGTGTAACTGAGATCAGGATCAGGTTCACAGCTTTAAAGAACTCTGGGATCATCGACAATATATTTATAGCGTAGAGAAAATAGTTAGATTGGTTGGAATTATAATTCAAGTGGTAGAGAGGAATTATAATTTGCACTCTATCGAATGCTGAAAAGCCAACAGAAAATAGCTCAACCATGTTTTCAAATGAAAAAATCTGAGAGATTCCAGCTGCTAAAAGTAGAAACAGCTAGAATAATGTATCCAAGTAAGCAGAAAATGTGTTAGAAGAGTAAAATTCCACAGTGTTTTGTGTTCTGGCTTCATAAGGTAGTGAGTATAAGACAGTGTGAAATAAAAAGAAGCCTTTGTTGTTTACATCAGAAGTTTAAAAGCGGCACAGTGTGAATAAATAAAGGATGTTCCATGAAGCGCTGTGTCAGTGATATGCTCTCAGTGTGAATTCCAGAACGGCATGCTAAATAGATGCTTTGCTTTCTAATTTTAGGAAAGGAGAAGCTAAACTTTTAAGCTTGCCTCCCAGAAGCTATCTCATGTAGCCAGATCTTCGGGGGCTTGGTACGCTTTCAAGTGGTGGAAAACACAAGAGCTCAATAAGACTGGAGAGGTCAGGAGTGTTGAAGAGTTTACTTGCAGGTTGATTAAGCTCAACAGCCATAACGTCGTCTTGGACACCTGAATTCAGACACTGCTATTTCTTACCTCAGACTGTTCAGTTGCACCCTCAGGAACTAGAGGACAGAAACCCATCTCCCTCAAATGAAGAGACACCTGAAAGGGTGACTTTGGCATGAGAATGCAGCATGATTGTACGTAAGGTGAACGAACCCAAGATATCTTAGGCCAGGGGTGGGGAACTTCAAGTCCTGGGGCTGGATGAGGCTCTCGGCTTGCCTGGATCCAGTCCCCAAGGCTCAGGGTTCCCCTCAGCATTGGGGAGCCTGCGTTGGCGTTCCACCCCCTCCCCCACCCCCCGCTGCTCCAACGTGGGGCTAGAGCACACAAAATCGCCTAGACCGGGCACCACTAGGCTCTGGTGTGAGAGTGGAATGTGGCAAGCGTCTTTCTCCTGTCAAGGGCCACATCAGCGAGGGTTTGTTGTTTTTTGCTTCTCCCTTGTGTGTGGCCCCCAACTGATTTTTCTGTGGCTCAGCGGCCCCCCAACCCATAAAAGGCTCCTCACCCCATCTTAGGCCTCTTCAGCAAACAGCTTAAAACGCATGCCTAAGTTTAAGCATGAGAGTAGTCACACAGATTTCCATGGGAGAAGCCATGCCGCTAAAAGGAGGCATGTGTTAAGCACTGACCCCTTCACTCACACCGTAGAGCTTTTCATCTCAAAGGCTCTTCAAGCATTGTACCGAGCAGGTACCGAAAGGTGATTTCAGTTACATCAGTATGGACACTGTAATTCCCATTGAAGTCAAGTTGTTCTGAACTTCATTGATGTATCTGAGATCCAACCTTGTCCCTAACGGGCAAACTGACCATTGGCGCAACACCGTGTACATCAGTGATGAATCTGGAGCTGCGGAAAGAGGGAACGCTTCCCTCACCACTGTCATGCAGCTACTTCTGGGGTAGAATGTGCCAGCCATTCTGTAGCAGTCGAGCTACAAAGCAGATTTTATTATTATTTGGACGGCAGTAGTGCCTACAGACCCCAACACAGATCTTGGCCCTGTTGTGCTTGGTGCTGTATAAATATAGGTTAAGAGACAATCCCTGCCATAAAGTGCTAGCACTCTAAGCAAGGGGTGGGGAACCTAAGGTCCAGAGGCCAGGTGAAGCCCCCAGTTTGCCTGGATCTGGCTCCTGCGGCTCAGAGCTTTCCCTCAGTACTGGGGAGCCCATGCTGGTGCTCCAGCCCCACCAGCTGTGTCTTTCTCCTTCTCAGTCAGGGGCGATGTCAGAAAAGAAAAGAAAAACCCTCTTTCTTTCTTTCGTTCTTTCTTTTTCTTGCAGCCCTTGACTGATTCTTCTGTGGGTCAGCGGCCCCCAACCCAAAAAAGGTTCCCCACCCCTGCTCTACCCAGACCAGACACAGATAAGGGGCTAAAGGGTAAGGGATAAAATGGGACTCAGAGAAAAGATTGCCACCCCTTGAATCCGACACTGCCTACTATAGCACCTTGGGTTTCGCATGGGCAGACTCTCATCCAAATACCCAAACGGCTAAAATCTGTTTCACATATGACATCTGAGGGGATCCGGTTCTTGGTGTGAAATGAACCCACCTCACACTTAGCAATGTAATGGGAATATGGTAACAGAGGTCCTGCCAAACACTTCCTTTACCTGGGGAGCCAACTGCTAGTAACTGTCAGAAGATCACAGCTGGACAAACTTGGGGTACATCTATGTCGAGATAAAAGCCCCATGACACAACTGTGATGCGCCCGGGGCAGCTGACACAAGTTTACAGGGCTCAGGCCATAGGGATAACAACTACTACATAGATGTTTTGGCTCTGGCTACAGCCCGAAGTCTGGAACCCTCCCACCTCACAAGGCCCCAGAGCTTTGCTCCAGCTGAGCCTGAACTTCTGCACATCAATTTTTCAAACCTGAAAGCTTGACTCAGCTGACCTGGGCCTGCCCTGTGTTTTTTATCCCCACGTAAATGTACCCTTACAGTCAGTTCTTACAATCCTTAATCATCAACTGGCTTTTCTGCAGGAGCTTTGCTTGGGTATGCACTGCAGAATTTGGACCTTAATTTCAACAACTTGGCATTTACAAGCCAGAAAACACATGCCAATGCCCAAAACAACTGACAGTGTTTGCCTTTTTTTCCCCAAAATGTAATGCCCACTTGCTTTGCTAGTAAAGCTGGCGGCTTTCAGAGCCCAGAGCCCGAAAGAACAATATTTCTGGCATTCTTCAAGAGTTACACTAGGCAAGGTGTCCTCAAAAGCAGAATTATTCACTGGTCAATTTGCAAGCTCAGTTGATTTCATCACCCTACACTGCTTCTCCCTTCTTCCCCCTACATGCAGTTTTTTCCCCCTCTTCCAAAACAATTTTGAAAACTTGGTTCCTTGTAGAAATCTTTTACCAAAAAAGGGGGACGGGGGGGCGGAGAGGGGGGGAGGGAAATCCATGCAGCAATAATTTCAGCTTCAAAACCGTAAGAGGGAAACACTGGAAATCCTATAGACTCAGCTCCTAGGTATTCAATCTTAGAACTAGATGCCCTTATTTTGGCTGTGGCCAAATGGTTTCTGAACATTACCTTCAACTGTCAGGACTGCAAAGGGGGATACAGCTCTTTGTGCTACAAACATAATTACGGGTTTGCAACGGGTCCCATATGAAGCGAGATTAAAAAGACTTGGCCTTTTCAGCTTAGAAAGAGAGGACTAAGGGGGGATATGATAGAGGTCTATAAAATCATGACTGGTGTGGAAAAAGTGCATAAGGAAAAGTTATTGACTTATTCCCACAACATAAGAAGTAGGGGTCACCAAATGAAATTAATAGGCAGCAGGTTTAAAACAAACAAAAGGAAGTTGTTCTTCACTCACGCACAGTCAACCTGTGGAACTCCTTGCCAGAGGATGCGGTGAAGGCTAGAACTTTAACAGGGTTCAAAAAAGAGCTAGATAGATTCATGGAGGTTAGGTCCATCTCTGACTATTAGCCAGAATGGGTAGGAATGGTGTCCCTAGCCTGTTTCTCTGTAAGTGGGAGACGGGAGGGATCACGTGAGGATTACCTGTTGTGATCCCTCCCTCTGGGGCCTCTGGTATTGGCCACTGTCGGCAGACAGGATAGTGGGCTAGGTGGACCTTTGGTCTGACCCAGTCTGGTCGTTCTTATGTTCTTATCCAGACACCCTTGCAGAATTTGTATATTTCTTTCAAACGTTATACTCGTGTTTTATCGAGGGTGTTCCTAAGACCCCAGCCACCACAGAGCCTATACGCAAAATGCTCTCACTCCTTCCGCTCATAACTCCCACTCCAGGCACATTCCAGATAATTAACTGAAATGCTTTGAGTGAAGTTCAGCCATGAAGTTGGCACAATTCAACTGTCAACAAGTAAATTTTTTAGTAATCTTTGAGAATACAAGACCATTTTAGATTTTAGGAGTCAAATTCCACATTCACAGTAGAGTTACAGTGGGTTTGTGCTGGCATACGCGAGAGCCAAATTTGGCCCTTATCAAAACAAAAAGGCAAACGGAACGTGATTGGCCTAGATGCCAGACAGAGAAAGTAAAGAAAGTGTAGGGGATGCACTTTATATTTTAGAAAGAACCTGGCATTTGCAACATATCTTCTCCCTGCCAGCTATGGGGAACAGCAGTGACTTGGCAACATTTATAGAGCCAGATGCCACCCTCATCTGGTTATCTTGGCTCTGATTGTTTGTTTAAAATGAACAGCAAAACAGAGTGAGAATGTAGTCTTCCTAGTGCTACTCACGTGACAAGCAATTGAGCTCGCAAAGATGTTTTGATCCCTGCCTTCGTCGCCTGAATCTCGCATCCGTTTGCATCGTTTTGAGAAAGTTTATAAGACTCATCAGGCAAAGCCCACAAGACGAAATCAGGGCTATCCAGGACACACATTTAAAAAGTAAAGAAGGATTTGTTTGACAGCTGTCTCTCTTCAGGTGACGAGGATGGAAGAAGATGATCTCTAGCACACACGGTTGCAGGGGTTTAGAAGGCAGTGCGCTATTTGGAATGCTGACTAGATGTCTTGGTTATATAAGGTTGCAATTGCATTTGCAATTTATTTGGTCAATCGTGTTGCTACTGCTGTTTCATTAACTACGTGTCATGCTGTATGAAACTGATGGCAAAGAGAGACACACTGAGTCAACCATTACCCCAGTAGATCTCAAAATTGCAATGCAGAATGGTGTTGTGTTTCCAGTTCATTGTTATTAAAGCTACTTCAGGTTATGAAGGAGGTGCTGGTAAATATGAAGCTATATAGTCAAGCGTAATAATGCATTCCTACAAACTGGCTGTTCCTTTAGAGGCAGGAAAGGAGTTGAGCTCACGGGCAAGTGTTTGCCAGGTTTTTGATGTGGCAGCAAAGTCACAAATGCCTTTAGACTAAGGGACCAACAACAAAAAAGTTGTTCTGCTCGGGGCCCCATGTGAGTGCCCTTGTGTCAGAAGTAGAATTCCTTTGTAACCAAAAGCCTGGGAGCGTGCGTATATGTTTGCATACACATCCATATGTGTGAGAAGAAGGCGGCTTTGTGGAGGAACCTGCCAACAAACCCATTTTTGTCACCATCTGCTGTGAGGAGAGCAAGCACCTGTTAGGAGCAGCTGCTGAAGGCAGAACGTAGGTAAGAGGAAAATCAGTTTCGTTCGCGAGTTGGCCCACTGCAGGTAGCACATGGCTCACACCAACAGGAATGCCAACTGTTCCTTTTTAAGCATGTCCTAATTAGGGACTGGGTAGTGTTATGGAATCTCAAAACTGTTCATTTAGGTTATTATAGGAAGTTTAAAGAGAAACAGTGGTGGCTGCCCCCCCCCCACTCCTCCCCAGTGTCGGCTTCAGTTCTCTCTTTTTTAAAGCAAAAGTGCGTGGAAAGCTAACGGTGCGTTCAATGCCCTTTCAAAGGTCACAGTGCACCTCCCCCAGCACAGTGAAATTCATCAGTGCCAACCCTCTGAGGAAGAGCTGCATAAACACCCCCCTCTCCAGCCTTTCATTTACTGTTTCCATTTTGCGGCTTGTATCAATTGTGTTCACTATAGCTTATCAGTGGGTCCTACTGGGAAAAACAAATACACAACGAGTTCCGAATAGAGTGTGTGTGTGTTTGTTATCGCCGCAGCTGTGTGCACCAATGCAAAAATGCTTACTCCATGCTGTCTAATAATTTCCTCAAGGGAAGAGGTGGATTTGGGGGCATTTGAAAACTCGGTTGGACAAAATCAGTAAAGAATATCTTGCCCTGCTACTACAGCCTCACACAGACACAGAATCAGAGGGGAAAGAGGGAAAAGAAGAGATTTGACCAAGACCACACAAGGAGTCAGAGGCTGTGAGGAAAAGAATCCAGATTTCCAAAGTCCCAGTCAAGTATCCAATCAACTAGATGCTGCGGCCTCTCCAAACTTGCCCTCAGTTAGGGAACAGAATAGCAGCTACTCTCTTATATCAGGTCCACCAAGAGATTGTTTCTCAATCTCTCTAATGAGACAGCAGATTTGTTGCCCTACTAGTTCCATCCTATCTCTTTTTCCTTGAATCTTGTGTCCATGGTGAGTTCTCTCATGGTTTTCTTGAGCTGCATAATGCAGTAGTTGTGCGTCCCAAACCAACCCTACTGCCTCACGTCACGCCTGGCATAACTGAGATGCCTTCTTCGAAGTACGCAGCCAGCCGTTTGTCCTCTGAGATGGAGCCTTTTTATATGATGGGAATTTGGGGTTTAAAAATTGACAAACTCACACTTGTTTTTTCATAATCACTTTTAAGGCAATATCGGACAATGGGTATTTCAGGGATCCTGAAATGGAGGGTGACGGTGGGAAGTCAGCTGGCCAGAAATGCTAATGAAATCCTTTAGGTGCATTAACAGGGGGATCTTGAATAGGAGCAGAGAGGTTGTTTCCCTCTGACTGTGGCAATGACTGTTAAACTACTGTTTCCAGTTCTGGTGTACACAATCAAGAAGGATGCTGAGAAATTGAAGAGGGTTCAGAGATGAGCCACTAGAATTAAGGGATTAGAAAATCTGCCTTATAGTGATAGCCTCTCAGAGCTTAATCTATTTAGTTGATCGAAGAGAAGGTGAAGGGGCGATTAATCACAGTTTGTAAGTACCTTCATGAGGAACACAAAGTTGTTAACGGGCTCTTCGATCTAGCAGAAAAGCGTCTAACATGTTCCAATGGCCGGAAGCTGATGCTAGAACAAATTCTTACTGGCAATAAGGAGCAAATGTTTACCAGCGTGGTGTCAGAGCCAGCCCAAGATATGGGCCAACCAGGCTACCACCCGGGGCGCCGCGCAGGGTTGCTGGGCTGGGTGGGGGCGGCGCCACGCATGCGCTAGGCGTCCGGGGGCGGGGCCACGCATGCGTCGCACTCCCGGGGGCGGTGCCGCGCTCCCGGGGCCCAGGGCGCATGAATGGCTCGGGCCGGCCCTGAGTGGTGTAACTCACGACTGGAACAGTTTCCCAAAGATCATGGTGGATTCTCCATCACTGGCCATTTTTATATCAAGATGGGATGTTTTTCTATGAGATCTGCTCTAAGAATTGTTATGGGGAAGTTCTCTGGCTTGTGTTATACAGAGATCAGAGTAGGTCACTGTGACAATCCCTTCTGGCCTTGGAATACATGAATCTAATTGTCTGGGGAAGGCAGAGGAACACGGCAAGGAGCGTCCTGCTCACTTTTTCGGATGCTATGTCAGAGCAGCGGGGGAACTGAAATTATTTCCCTCTGCAGGTGAATAATTTGTTATGGGAACGACAAGGCTGATGCTCAGCCCTGTTCATTACATGAATGGTGTTACTTTTGGCTCAGACGTCTCCCTTCCCTGCTTCTTCCTCTTGTTCTCCTGTGGTCTCCACCTTTGGTTCCTCCCCAAAGCCCTCTCCTCCTTTTGCTCATCTCTACCCCACTCCCACAGCTCTATTGCTCTCCTGTGTAATGAAGGCAATGGCAGTGTGATTTGCACCACACCAAGGGCTTTTAAAATAGCACACAGTTCATAGCTACCTTTCAGACTGATGGTTTTCTTTAAATTTAGGGGGAAAAAATTGCTCTGAGTGCAATAGCGTGTTCCAAGCAAACATGCATTGGTAAATATGCACGCGTTCCTGTTGGGTTGAGAGTCGAGAGATAGCCAAAGCAACTAAAGTGTTTTAGAGTCTCGAGATGCATCTACACAGCACCCAATGCGCTATGCAAATTGTGTATCTTATCTCAAATCTATTTTGAAATAGCTTATTTTGAAATTTGATGCATCTACACAGCACCAAATTTCGTAATAATATGCTATTTCGAGCCATCCCTTAACCCTTGTGCAATGTGATTTATCAGGTTGGCAAAATAGCATGCCTGTTATTTCAAAAAATATTTCGAAATAACAGGTGGCTTGTGAAGACACAGGGTAGCTATTTCGGGATATCTCTGGTATGCCAAAATAGCCGTGCAGTGTAGATGTACCCTTCAATTACACCTTAACTACACCACTACTTCTCAACCTTTTTTTATAAAGTACCCCTTGAAAAAACAACAACAAAAACTCAACCCTTTTTTAAAAAAAATATTAAAAGTACCCCCAGTACGTACAGTTTTCAATCACACAAAAATTTTTTCTACCATTAAACAACGTAATCATAGCCGGGCGGGCAATGAAATTTTTGGGTGTAAAAAGTACAAAAATAATAAAGCGCTGTAAAACTTAAAACAAAAATTCAGTTTTCTCCAAATTTCAGTTGTGTTGATGTACCTCCCAGACTCCTCTCAAGTACCTCTGAGGGTACTCATACCACTGGTTGGGAAACACTGAACTACACCTATAATACATTTCAGCTGGAGCAAGATTACTTGTGGCAATGCAAAAGCAGGGAAAAACACAGCTTGAATCATAGCTCTCAGGCTCAGGGCCAGCCCGAGCCCTGTTGGCGCCCTGGGCCGGGGCACGTGGCGCCGCCCCCGGGCGCACGGCCCATGCGCGGGCCCGCCCCCAGGGTGCACGGCGCATGCACGGGCTGGCCACGGCCGCTGGCGCGCAGCCTGGGGCCCGCCCCCGGGACGCACAGAGCATGCACTGCCCAGCCTGGCCCGGCCAGCGCTGCTGGCACATGCCGGGCCATGCAGGGCCCCGCGGCCGTGGGGGGAAGGGCGCCGCGCGCCCCTTACAGCTGCCATCAGGCGTCCCCCATCGGTTGGCGCCCTGGGCAGCTGCCCGGCTCGCCCATGCCTCTGTCCGGCCCTGCTCAGGCTGAGTATTCACCCAACATCTCTTTTGCTTGCAAGATGAGTACATTTGACTGGCAGTCAGACATATATGGAAACCCACAAAGCCATTTTCACTGAGTTACTTCTCGGACCAGAACCACAAACAAAAGGAAGTTTTTCTTCATGTAGCACAGAGTTAACTTGTGGAACTCCTTGCCAGAGGAGATTGTGAAGACTAGGACTTTAGTGCTATGTCTACACTGCAACGCTATTTCGGAATACCAGGGTATCCTGAAATAGCTATCCTGCATCTTCACAGGAAGCCCGTTATTTCGGGCTCACTATTCCCACGTCCCTGTAAACCTCATTCTACGAGGAGTAAGGGACATTTCGGAAGAGTGCTTTATTTCAAAATTTGGTGCTGTGTAGACAGTGCCAAATGATGAAATAAGCTATTTCGAAATAGCATCAAAATCAGTTAGGCAATTTGTGTAGCTCAAATTGCCTGTCTTCTTTCGAGTTAGACATTGGCATAGAGAGTACGTTTGTTATGTTTGCGGATGATACCAATCTGGGAGGGGTTGCAAGTGCTTTGGAGGACAGGGTCATGATTCAAAATGATCTGGACAAACTAGAGAAATGGTCTGAGGTAAACAGGATGGGGCTTAA
This sequence comes from Pelochelys cantorii, assembly GCA_032595735.1. Classification (NCBI taxonomy): domain Eukaryota; kingdom Metazoa; phylum Chordata; order Testudines; family Trionychidae; genus Pelochelys; species Pelochelys cantorii. The sequence continues at coordinate 5,710,983 of CM064328.1, forward strand.
TGGGGATGAATGCAGAGTGCTTCACTTGGGAAGGAACAATCAGTTTCACACATACAGAATGAGAAGCGACTGTCTAGGAAGGAGCACTGCAGAAAGAGATCTAGGGGTCATAGTGGACCACAAGCCAAATATGAGTCAACAGTGTGACGCTATTGCAAAAAAAGCAAACATGATTCTGGGATGCATTAACAGGTGTGTTGTGAGCAAGACACGAGAAGTCACTCTTCCGCTCTACTCTGCGCTGATTAGGCCTCAACTGGAGTATTGTGTCCAGTTCTGGGCACCGCATTTCAAGAAAGATGTGGAGAAACTGGAGACTGTCCAGAGAAGAGCAACACACATGCTTAAAGGTCTAGAGAATATGAGCTTCACAGAAGGTACCACTCTGTTCTTTTTGCTGTGATTTAATGGACACTTTAGGAAATATTTTACCTGAAATCTCAACAGTATTATCACTGCAAAACCTACAAGTGTTCACTGTTCACCAACTGTAATTGGAATTGATTGTGTGTTAGATGACCCTTTATTTCCAAGGTTTAGTAGGAGAAGAGTTTAAAAAAAAACTACATAAAACTTCAGACAAGAAGTATAGAATCAGAGAGCTGGAAAAGACCTCAGGAGGTCATCAAGTCCAGCCCCCTGCTCTAGGCAGGACCAATCCCAACTAAATCAACCCAGCCAGGGCTTGGTCAAGCCAAGACTTAAACACCTCTAGGGATGGAGACTCCACTACTTCCCTAGGTAACCCATTCCAGTGCTTCACTACCCTCCTAGTGAAATAGTTTTTCCTAATATCCAGCCTGGACCTCTCCCACCACAACTTGAGACCATTGCTCCTTGTTCTGCCATCTGTCACTACTGAGAACAGTCTTTCTCCATCCTCTTTAGAACCTCCCTTCATGAAGTTGAAGGCTGTTAGCAAATCCCCCCTCACTCTTCGCTTCTGCAGACTAAACAGACCCAACTCCCTCAGCTTCTTCTCGTAGGTCATATGCTCCAGCCCCCTAACCATTTTGGTTGCCCTCCGCTGGACCCTCTCCAACGTATCCACATCCTTTTTGTAGTGGGGGGCCCAGAACTGGACACAATACTCCAGATGTGGCCTCACCAGAGCCGAATAAAGGGGAATAATGACATCTCTGGATCTGCTGGCAATGCTCCTCTTAATGCAACCTAATATGCCATTAGCCTTCTTGGCTACAAGGGCACACTGTTGACTCATATCCAGCTTCTCATCCACTGTAATCCCCAGGTCTTTTTCTGCAGAACTACTACTTAACTGGTTGGTCCCCAGCCTGTAACAATGCTCGGGATCTTCCGTCCCAAGTGTAGGACTCTGCACTTGTCCTTGTTGAACTTCATCAGATTTCTTGTGGCCCAATCCTCCAATTTGTCTAAGTCACTCTGGACCCTATCTCCGCCCTCAAGTATATCTACCTCTCCCCCTAGCTTAGCGTCATCTGCAAACTTGCTGAGGGTGCAATCCATCCCCTCATCCAGGTCATTAATAAAGATATTGAACAAAACTGGTCCTAGAACCAAACCTTGGGGCACTCCGCTAGAAACCGACCGCCATCCTGACATCGAGCCGTAGATCACTACCCGCTGGGCCTGGCCTTCTAGCCAGCTTTCTATCCATCTCACTGTCCATTTATCCAATCCACATTCCCTTAACTTGCTGGCAACAATATTGTGGGAGACAGTATCAAAAGCCTTGCTAAAGTCAAGGTAGATCACATCCACTGACTTTCCCATGTCCACAGAGCCAGTTACTTCATCATAGAAGCTAATCAGATTGGTCAGGCACGACTTGCCCTTTGTGAATCCATGCTGACTATTCCTAATCACTTTCCTCTCTTCCAAGTGCCTCAAAATAGATTCCTTAAGGATCCCTTCCATGATTTTTCCAGGAACTGAGGTAAGACTGACCGGCCTATAGTTCCCTGGATCGTCCTTCTTCCCTTTTTTGAAGATGGGCACTACATTTGCCTTTTTCCAATCATCCGGGATTGCTCCCGATCTCCACGATTTTTCAAAGATAATGGCCAAAGGCTCCTCAATGATATTTGCCAACTCCCTCAGTACCCTCGAATGCATTAAGTCTGGACCCATGGATTTGTGTACATCTAGCTTTTCTAAATAGTCCCTAACCTGTTCTTTACCCACCAAGGGGTGTCCATCTTCATCCCATCTTGAATCACTTAGCGCGTTAGTCCGGGAGCCGACCTTGTCCGTGAATACAGAGGCAAAGAAAGCATTGAGTACTTCAGCTTTCCCCACATCGTCTGTCACTAGGTTACCTCCTTCATCCAGTAGGGGCCCCACACCCTCTCTGATCACCTTCTTCTTGTTAACATGTCTGTAGAAACCTTTCTTGTTATCTTTCACATCCTTTGCCAGTCGCAATTCCAATTGCGCTTTCGCCTTCCTGATAACCCCCTGGCATTCTCAAGCTATACATTTAGACCCCTCCCTGTCCATTTGTCCAAGTTTCCACTTTTTGCAAGCTTTTTTTTGTGCTTAAGTTCACCAAGGATTTCCCCCGTAAGCCAATCCGGTCTCCTACCATTTTTGCCTCTCTTGCTACGCATCGGGATGGTTTCTTTTTGTGCCTTCAGTAAGGCTTCTTTAAAATACTGCCAGCTGTCCTGGACTCCTTGCCCCTTCATGTTAGTATCCCAGGGGATTCTGCCCGTCAGATCTCTGAGGGAGTCAAAATCTGCTTTTCTGAAGTCCAAGGTGTGTATTTTACTACTCTCTTTTCTCCCTTTGTTCAGGATTCTGAAATCTACCATCTCATGATCGCTGCTTCCCAGGTTGTCACCCACCTCTGCTTCTCCTATTAGTTCCTCCCTGTTTGTGAGCAGAAGGTCAAGCTGCGCATGGCCCCTGGTTGGATCCTTCAGCACTTGTACCAAGAAGTTATCCCCAACATTTTCCAAAAACTTCCTGGATTGCCTGTGTACTGCCGTATTGGTTTCCCAACAGATGTCAGGGTGATTAACGTCCCCCACGAGAACCAGGGCCTGCGATCTGGAAGCTTCTCTCAGTTGTTCGAAGAAAGCCTCATCTACCTCATCCACCTGATTCGGTGGCCTGTAGTAGACACCAACCAGAACATCACTGCTGTTGTTTGCACCTCTAAACTTAACCCATCGACTCTCAACAGGTTTTTCTCCCTCTATATACTGCAGTTCAGAGCAATCATAGTGCTCTCTAACATATAGTGCAACTCCTCCTCCTTTTCTCCCCTGCCTGTTCTTCCTGAACAGTCTATACCCTTCCATGACAGCGCTCCAGTCATGCGAGTCATCCTACCAAGTCTCTGTTATCCCAAGTATCTGTTATCTGATTACATTGCCATCTGTAACCAGAGACTAGTTAGATAACAATAGCATTTACATGACACTTCATCCTGAGAGAGCATCACAAAAAATAATTCTTCTTAACTAGTTAAAATATTCAGAGAATCCTGGCTGTTAGTCATGTTGGTTCCCAGTCATTAGTAGTCAGTTAAGGCACCCAATTCCAATGCCCAGATTTGCATATGGTGCAAATTGGTGCAGCTCCACTGAAGTCAGTTGAACTATGCAGATTTTATACTAGAAGAGAATCTGGCCCAGTTGATCATGGAAATAATGAACATAATTCAGAATGGCCTGCAAGTGGGCTAATGGGAGCAGCTTTCCATGGAAAATAGCCTTCGTTTAGGGTCGTATTTTTAAAGTAAGGCATGTGCTGATGAGGCCTCAGTTGCAGTACTGTGTTTAGTTCTGGGCATCACTTTTCAAGAAAGATGTGGAGAAATTGAAGAAGGTCCAGAGAAGAGCAACAAAAATGATGAAAGGTCTAGAAAACATGACCTATGAAGGAAGGCTGAAAGAATAGGGCTTGTTTAGTTTAGAAAAGAGAAGACTAGGAGGGGACATGATAGCAGTTTTCAAGTATCTAAAATGGTGCTACAAGGACAAGGGAGAAAAAATATTCTTCTTGCCTCTGATGATAGGACAAGAAGCAATGGGCTTAAACTGCAGCAAGGGAGGTTGAGGTTGGACATTAGGAAAAACTTCCTAACTGTCAGGGTGGTTAAGCACTAGAATAAATTGCCCAGAGAGGTTGTGGAGTCTTTATCACTGGAGATATTTAAGAGCAGGTTGGAGAGGCATCTATCAGGCATGGTCTAGATGGTGCTTAGTCCTGCCATGAGGGCAGGGGACTGGACTCGATGACCTCTCGAGGTCCCTCCCAGTTCTAGTATTGTATGATTCTACGGTGCAATGTAGCCGCACCTTAACAGGGTTCAAAAAAGAGCTAGATAAATTCATGGAGGTTAGGTCCATCAATGGCTATTAGCCAGGATGGGTAGGAATGGTGTCCCTAGCCTCTGTTTGTCTAGAAATGAGTGAGTGGAGAGGGATCACGTGATGATTTCCTGTTTGATTCACTCCCTCTGGGACACCTGGCATTGGCCACTGTCAGCTGACAGGACACTGGGCTAGATGGACCCAATATGGCCGTTCTTATGTTCCTATCTAGTTTACAGCTAATACCTTTGGTCAGACAATGTTTTTTTTAATGCAGAGTTGCCTCTGGAAGCATATAGATTTAGGCCTCCTGGAACAACCCTCACGAGCTTTGAATTCACTCTGGCTTTGTGGAGGCTTGGCAGCGATACATGGGAACTGAATGGGGTCCAATCAATGCCAAATGCTTTTTCATTTGGATTTAAATGCATAAACTGGGTGGCTGGGTTCTATTCCCATGAGAAATGACCAGATGAGGCAGGAGCGACCGCCTGCAGACTCAGTGTTGCAAAAACATTCAAGGACAATACAAGCCAATTCATGCTACCATTTGCCCTCTAAATTAGTCATATAGCCTAAGTGCATCTTCTCCATTCTGAGATGGAGGGTGAGGCTGAGCTGTCTGACAGGCCTCGGGGCAGGAGTGTGCACAGCTGAGACAGAGGTCCCTTGCTTCCTTTTCGGGCAACAATGTCAATTTGCCGGCCTATGGCTGGGCGGTGCCCTCAGCATCTCATTCAGGTTGGTACACTGGACCTCACAGTGGGCCTGGCCTCTCAGTCAGGTAACTGAGGTTTGGAATAGTCTAGTGTTTCCCCAAGAGCGGCCCCGAGTCACCAGTAGGTTGTAGGAAGGGTTGAGGTGGGTTGCCTGTCACTGCCCCCTAGCACTGCCTGCCCCACACCTGCCCGCTAGCTCCACCCACAGGCAACAGCTTGGGGAGAGAGGTTCAGGCAGCATGGTGGAGGAAATGGAAGGAGCCAGCAGTGGAGAATTAGCCGCCCAGCAAGGCAGCCACTGAGAAACGGGGGCTAGCTAGGGCTCCAGGATGGGGGAGGGCTGGGAGAGAGAGAAAGGAGGCTGAGGGGACCCAAGCAGGGGCTGGGCTGGGGAGGAGAGGACAGGAGCTGGCAACATGCTCTGCTCCCCTCGATGCAAGGGACGGGGGATGCGTGTTGTTTGGGGGCCTGTTTCAGTTAGACCCCCCCGAAAGCATAAAAGGGCCTTTGAGAAGCTAATTCTCTCCAAGGACAGCCAGCCTGGAGGGCTGTTAGGTGGGTCCTTTTGTTGTGTTGCAGCTTGTCTGCCACTCTCCCTTGAAGGAGTGATGAGCTCAAACGACAGGGGTGAAGCAGGATCCCCATAGAGTTCTCTATCCACAAGAGGGGCAGGGCTGGGAGAGTGAGAGCAAAGGGGCTGGGGGAGGCAAGCAGGAGGCTTGGGGCTGGGCCAGACCGGGGAGGGGAGGAGACGGTGAAAGGAGAGTAGAAATAGTGGTCTGGAGGACCCCCCAGCACTTCCATTGGCATGTCACAGTGCTATATGACAGCCCGCTAGCAACCAACATATTTTCTTTAAAGATTCTCTTCTCCTGCAACGTCTATGTACATATGCAATACATACGTGTATGTGTGTGTGTGTGTGTGTGTACATATATATGTGTTACAAGGAGATGGGGGGGAAATTGTTCCCCTTGGCCTCTGAGGATTGGACAAGAAGCAATGGGCTGAAACTGCAGCAAGGGAGGTTTAGGTTGGACATTAGGCAAAACTTCCTGCCTATCAGAGTGGTTAAACACAGGAATAAGTTGTCTAGGGGGATTGTGGAATCTCCATCACTGGAGATAGTTAAGAGCAGGCTGGATAGACACCTGTCGGGGATGGTCTAGACAGTGCCTGGTCCTTTCGTGAAGGCAGGGGACTGGACTTGATGACCTCTCGAGGTCCCTTCCAGTTCTAGGATTCTATTCTATTATATGATTCTATGTGATGATGGCTCCCCAAAAAAGACAAAATGCTGTTGGGTGGGTCGCCATGGTAAACAGTCTGGGAACTCCTGAAATAGACCATCCTCCATCCTGGATCAGATATAGCCAGTGAAGGAGAGACTGCAGATAGCAGAGGTGTACCAAGGTCCAGCATGACCGTCCATGAGAGTAGGAACCTACTGTACCTGTCTCAGAGCCTCAGAGAACTGGTACTGGGAATACACGCCCAGGAGGAGAAACTGCAGCTCTGTGTGCACTGGAAATATGGGCCAAATTCATCCTTGATGGAAGTCCAGAAAGTCCATGGAGTTACACCAGGGACGAATTCTGCCTGGTGGATCCTAAAATATTCAAATATATTTGAATATTTTATTTTTAATCTCCTCCCCCTCTCCCCCCGATACAGAATACAGAGCAGAAAGCAATTTACACCTGGAAACAGATCACTCTTTGATACAACACAGTAAAAAATCCTAACTAATGCTTTTGCCTCTTTTTTTTCTTTTAATTCCAGCTGAATTGAAAACTCCTCGCACATGCTGTTACAGTTTAAGGACTGCTGGCATTTCTGCCTCCGAGAGGAAGAAGAGCTGTAAGCTGAATGTTCTGCAGCTGAGAACGGCTTGTTGGAAACAGAAAGCCTGAACAGATGGGCCAGTGATTACTGACACTAAACGTTATGGTCTTTTCTCCTTTTAAAAAAAAAAACCCTTGAATTCTAACAACAGGGGAAAAAATAATTACAAAGAGTACAGGAAAGTGGCTTGATTTTAAAAACAGGGTATGCATCGTGTTCATTTCTGATACCGAACCGTGGGGGGAAAATTAACACTCGCTGGGTTTGTTAGAGAAAAATCTAACAGCAGGCTCATTGTATTCAAGAGTTTAACAATGTTATTGTCCTTCTAGAGCTTTTTCTTCTTAGAGAGCTGGTGTACACTACATGCTTTCGCTTGAAATTAAAAATGAAATACAGGAGAAGAGAAAAAGGACCCTACCTCTACATACAGTGTCCCAGCAGTGTCCGCCTGTTAACAATGGACCACATTGTGAGATCCTGACTCAGATCATGTTAATGTTTCCACCATTCCAGTGGGACTACTCCCAGAGTGAGGTACTTGGTGTGTGCAGTGGTATCAAAATCTGGCCCTATGTGATCCACACAAAAAGCCCTGCCCATGGCCTTGCCTGGCCTACACAAAAGCATATTGCTTGAGCCTTTCTTCTGCTGGGGAGCAAGTCACCTGGAGGGGAAGGGGGGAGACCATCGTCCAGCCCAGTGTCTGCACCATACATGGGGCAGGATCAGTGCACTTAGGGGACCAATTGGTGCAGTCCTTATGGCTGATGGAGACTGCCAAGTCCCTGTGTGCTGAGAAGCCCCAGGTGGGACTGTGTGTCAAGAGGAACCATGCCATTGGGGGAGGAGGGGCAGGACAGATATGGCTCTACAACCCACCTCCTAGACAGGGACTGTGTATACATCAGTGTCTAGCTCTATTTGGTCCCGAAGGGGACACTGTCATCAGTGGAGAAATAGTTGGGATGTCAGATATCGATTAATTTAATAATCACGTAACTACATCAAATTGTAGCAGTTACACGACTATTCGATAGTCCCTGGGGGTGAGCTGGCAGCCAGTGCGCTCCTGGCCCCACTCCTGGGGACCCCCCTGCGACCCTGCGCTGCTGCCTCCCTATCAGAGGCAGAGACAGCATCCCAGATAGAGGTAGTAGCTTGGGGGAGGGCGGCAGATAGAGGTAGCAGCAGGGGGGAGGGAGGAGGCAGTGCTATGGAGCTGGTGCTTGGGGGAGAGCCAGCTCTCCCCCAAGCACTGGCTCCTGCCTGCCCCTGCCGCCCCCCGCTACCTCTGTGGGAGGCAGAAAGGAGAGGGGAGGCTTGGTGGCTCTCTGACACTGGCACACACAGAGAGCTGGCTTAAAAGTCACGTGTGTCAGCTCCCACTTGCCCTCCCCGCACTGGTGCCTCTGATCGAGAGGCAGCAGCACAGTGGGGCAAGTGGCTCTGTGGGAGCCAATATGTGCGGGCAGCCGGCTTGAAAGCTGGTTACCTTCATGTACCGGCTCCTACCTATCCCCTTACCTTCTGCACTGCTGCCTCTCTATCAGAGGCAGCAGCACGGGGGGACTGGAGGGGCAGGCAGCTCCACGGGATCCGATGCTCATGGGGAGCTGGCTTAAAAGCCAGGTCCCCATGGGCACTGGCTCCTGCCTCCCCTCCCCCCTGCTTACTGCACAGAGGCAGCAGGGGGCACTGTGTGTAGTCAGCAGGATTAACCAATAAGCCCAGGCTTATTGGTTAATTGTGTAGTCAACTACACGTTAGCATCCCTAAGGAATAATATATGATCCTGCCATTAAAGATTGTCGCATAACTCATGCACACAAAGGGTTGAATTTAGCTTGTGCAGACAAAGGTAATTCCGTCATTTTCTAACTTTGAGTATCTGGCTTTGCAATGTTAATAGTGATCGTTTCACGTATTTTGTGTTATTTCCTAGTGTTTAATAAAACCAAAGTGAGGAAACAGATCCATCACGTGGCAACCTATTGATGCCCATATGACTCCTGGGGGGGCTGGAACCTTTAGATCTGTGGAGCTCTTCCACTTGCACCAAGAGGACAACCAATAGTAACACTCGGTTATCATCTTTTACATGTTACCCGCACTAGAGGCAGACGAGACACATCCTTTGCCAGTAGGTTTCACAGCTAAAATGTCACAATATCCTATAATGCCAAATATAGGTGGGAAAAAGAACACAAGGGAGATAGAAGTCCTGCCTGAGTCCTGATATCAACTCGAAGATAAGGCCTGGTCAACAAGAACAGCTGAGACTGAAAAAAATCAATGAACCAAAATGGGCGTGTTGGATATTAGACCTAATTGGGCTTCTCTCTCATGGCTGACACCTCAGTCATCTACTGGGGCCTCAGACCTTCTTTATCCTAATCCCGAGAGATTTCCTGACCAGACCAGGCCAGAGGAAAGGACCCTAATGACACTGCCACCTCTGGTTCCTCTTCTCAGCCTACTAATATCAGTTCTCTGGCCACACCTCAGCTCCTCATCAGGTCCGTCCCCCAGATTCCCATGCTGTTGCTGGTCCCCTTGTCCACCCAATCTCAGTCTCCCCATCTCTTCTCATCTCAGTGTTCCCCTCCCCCATTGCCAATTAGCTCCCAATCCTGTCTCCCGTTTTCCTCACTGCAGATCCGTCCTCATCTCTTCCCCAGCTCCTGTCCCGGGCTCCAGTCTCTTCTTCCTTCATTCACGTCCGAGTCCCAGTCTCCCTGTACAAGCAACTGCAGGCTCCACTTCCTCCTCTTAGCTCCCACCTCCGGTCACCCCAAACAACTCCCAGTCACAGCTTCTCTCTTCCTTCTCTCCCTCCCTAGTCTCAGGCTCTTGAGGGCCCTTGTCCTGACCTGCTCCTTCCCTTCCTCTGCTTTGACGTTCCCCCCCTCACGATTCAGGTCATGTGGCTTCCTCTTCCACATTGCCCGGGGGCCGACAAGGGGGGTTGTGGAGAGCACAGGAGACAGGAAGGTAGGATCCAGTCCTCCTCCAGCCCAGAGCATGGGTGCTGGAACTAGGGGTGCTGGCGGTGCAGCAGCACCCCTTGGTTTGAAGTGGTTTTCATCAAATTCAGGATTTATGATTGTGTTCAATGACGTTCAGCAACCTCACCATATAAATTGTTCGATGGCCCAGCACGTGCAGGAGCTGAAATTGCAGGACAGCCGGGTAGTTTGGCCACGTCAGAGCTGTGAGGGGGCAGCGCAAGATCGTTGCTCTGAGGGGATTGTTGGTCAGCACTAGAAGGAGTGGTGATGGGTTAGACCAGGCCCAAGGTGGATGGAATCTTCGGAGTTTTTAGCTGTTCAATTCTTAGAAGTCTCTACTGAGCACGTTCAAACTGAGATTTTGTTTTTGGAAGGTTCATATAACGTGGCCAGACTTGGAGGGATGTTCACAAGAACAGCAAAAGGCTCATCCCTGACACACAGGCCTCCTCCAGGGCAAGTTCCTGCTCCAAAGCCTCAGGGTCCGCCGTCGTCTCACAGAAAAGGCTGTCAGTATATTTGTTAACATTTCAAAGCAACATAGTTCTTCTTTAGTTTTGTTCACAGAAACAGCCAAACTGTTTTGGCTGAAGCTTTGAACAGTGAAATTTGCCCTGAGGCAGACACCTTGTGTGGACAATTTCAGCCCAAATGGTTAAAGTTGGATGAAGTTCTATGCAAGAGAAAAAGAATCGTACACTGGGAAGTGTGAGGCGCTCTTCATAATAGGCAGTGCTACCAAGGATGTCGACTCTGCAATTAAACAGTCACCATTAGCCCAGCTAATTCAGTCTCATAGGGTATGTCTACACTTGCAGCCTATTTTGGAATAGGGCTGCAAATGTAGGCATTTGGAATTGCAAATCAAGCCTGGGATTTAAATATTCTGCGCTTGATTTGCATCTTCCCGGCCGGGCGTCATTTTTTTTTTTTAAATTTACAAGCCCAGAATAACTGCCCATGTCTACACGTGGCAGTGAAATGGGCGTTCGAAATAAAGCCCTATTTCGAACTACCTGTTAAACCTCATTGCAGGAGGAATAACAGGTAGTTCAAAATAGAGCTTTATTTTGAACGCCCGTTTCACTGCCGCGTGTAGATGTGGGCAGTTATTCCGGGCTTGTAAATTTCAAAAAAAAAAAAAAAAAAAAAAATGGCGCCCGGCCAGGAAGATGCAAATCAAGCATGGGATATTTAAATCCCGGGCTTGATTTGCAATTCCGAATGCCTACATTTGCAGCCCTATTCCGAAATAGGCTGCAAGTGTAGACATACCCATAGGGCTTTGCATCCAGGGCTATAAAATGATGGTGAAGACATTTGGGCCTGGGCTAGAAGACAAGGCTGGGACCCCACGAGCGGGGAGGGTCCAGAGCCCAAGCTGGAATGTCTGCACCACCATTTTTGAGCCCCCCTCTCTGTGCCCCGCAAGCCTGAGACAGCCGACATAGACCAGCCCCAGGTGTTTAACTGCAGTGTAGACGTACTCTCGGGTACTATATCTGACCCTGAGTCTATCTGCCAGGTTCTATGGGTTCACAATTACACCCTTAATTTTTCAAGTGCTTTTCGCTCCCATGTCGCTATGTGAAACACGCACACAAAACACAGGAACCGACCGAGAGTACGTCAACACTGCATTTTAAAATCTGCTGTGGCAAATCTGAGCCCAGGTCTACAGCCTGGGACGTGAACTACGGTGCTAAAAAGCAGCAGCATAAACAGTCATACTTGGGCTTTGAAGCCTCAGGAGCAGGGTGGTTTTCAGAGTCCAAGTCAGTATGTTTATGTAACGCTGATAGGGGGAACTGAACCTGGGACCTCTGGAGCTTGAAAGTTTGTGCACGAGCTAAAAACCAGCTAGTGCTCAGCTAAGGCTGTAGGGAACACTTATTCTTTCTCTCTGTTGGGCATGTCTGTACTTACCCCAAGATTGATCAATCTTCTAGCGTTCAATTTAGTGGGTCTAGTATAGACCTGTAAACCGAACGTTGAGGGTAGCCCTTACCGGTGTCTAGTACCCCTCTTTTTGCTAGGAGTAAGGGAAGCCAACGGGAGCGTTTGCTCCCATCAGTCTCCTGCTGTGTGGACACCACTAAGACTCGGCTTAAGGTAAGTCGACTCCAGCTACGCATTTTGTGTAGCTGGAGTTGTGTACCTTAAGCCAATCTTCCCGGTCTAGTATAGTCTGGGCCCGTAAGTGGTGTAAGTGCCACTGTGCAGGGGACAGTACATCACACCCAGTGGGTATGCGGGTTACACCTACACTGCTGCTTTTAACACAGTATTGTGAACCTGAGTCTGTAGACTTAAGCTCTGAGACTACTGTGGGTTAAAAATACAGTGTAAACCTACCCTGAGCCGACAGGGGAAACTGAATATGCACAAGGCACCACCCAACGCACAAAATAAACTGGGAAAAACAGAAAAACAAATTCTCCAGTCTTCAGCACTGTTTGTACAATAGCAGGTGGAATTTTAGACCAAAGGGTGAATTTTATGTCAACGTTCCATATAATCTACGTCAGTTAGAGAAAATTCTTGGTTTTTGCAGTTAAAGGGTTCGGACAAATCCCACAATATTCTGCTTCTTGACCTCAAGAAACTACGTTCTTTGAGGGTTGGAGGTTCTAAACCAACAGTCTCTGAACTTAATCCAGAAGGAAAGCAGGAAAGAATGGGAGCCCTTCTTTTAAGAGAATCTGACTTTTTAGTAAGTGTTGGCAGTGTAGACAAAAGATCACTCACTGTGGTCAGTGGTAAGACACAGAGGAGGATCCGCATCAGCAAAATGTTTTCATTATAAACCTCATGCCCTTAAACTTTAACAATCGGTCAAACTCTGCAATCCTCTCAAAGATTTTTAACAGCCATGAAACTGTTTGGCAGAAGTCACACAGGAATTCTGAAGTCTAATCCTTAACAGTAATAAAAGAATAAGATTTTAATGTCATCTGTAATAATTGAGCCTTTGAGGTGGTATTTTTGTCTATAATCAAAGCTCTTATCACTCGATAGCTTCCACAGAAGAAAAGAGAGGAGTAATTGAAATGTTACATCTTCATTCAGAGACTCCACCACTTAACACGCAAAAATAAAATGAAGGGTGCAAAGAATGTCAGCATTGGACGATTAGATGAATACTTCTCTCCTTGAAATACAGGCACTTGTATCAAGGACATATATCATCAATAATGACAACAGGCAGCATTTGTTTCTGCAATTTAACGGGATTCAGAGCCTGTTACTTAAATGGTAATAACATAAATGAAGGCTGATAGACACTAGTCCTTGTAGTTAGGAGATACTAGCCTTTGAGATCAAAGGCTGGGGATCATATTGTATAATAAACAATAGCATTACCTATGTACTGTATTGAAAAATAAATATCCCTATACAAGCCATGGTCACACGTACCCACAGAGCTTGAACCCAGCTTTCGCACTCCCCTGTACTAGATCAATTTGACTTGAACAAAAACACTTGTGAGATACCACTTCACACTAAGTTACTCGGGAAAAGGAAAGTTTCTTTTTGGGTTTTTTTCTCCTTGTCATTTCAGAGAAACGGTGATACTTGTCTTTAAAATAAACAGTGTAGAGACAGATGATATGGGAAGAGTTTAATTTTACATCTGTTATCAAGTATTTTAACATTTCTCAGGGAATCCACGGAACATAGAAACAATAAAAGTTCAGAGGAATGTGGGGCTGGTTTAATTTCATGTGGGGAATGTGCGTTTTTAGCGTAATTTCCACATTCACTGTCCATCCCCAGGTCACCAGAACATTCACTGTGCATGAATGGACCCGGTCTCATGTGGATCCTATGGGCTCCATGAAGTTGGGGAACTAAACCTGTGATCTGTTCCACAGTGAGATCCTATTTCTTCATAGGGGGCCTCTCTTCTCTTCACTGTTGTCAACTGTCTAGCCTACCAGAGCTTTGTTCCAACAACAGACTCAACTGAACAGTGGGAAGCTCTGCTTTAGAAATCCATGGCATGACATGGACCTACATTTTTGAGAATTAAAAAGAAAAGATTTACCTTCACTGTTTTTCTTCTCCACACAGTGTACTGCTAGTATCTCATCTATCTCTTGGCAAAGAACACTGAGATTCCTGGGGTCTAACAGAGACCACATAAACCCATGTTTTATTCTAAACTGAACACAAACTAATATTTGTTGAGTTTGACACACTTGCTTAAACATGTGGGCAGGTTTTCTTGGTGGAGTTGGGTCAAGAATTTTCTGGTGCTGGCTGAGGGGAAATGCGATCTATAGATCCAACATCCAAATAACGCTCCTTCTCAGAAAATATCATATTACTACCTTTGAGTCATTTTCAACCCACAATGTGTGCACATAGCTCTAACAGGTGATTTAAATTGTGCAAAACAACCTGTTGCACAGCACGGAATCTCAGTCTAATTCTGATTAGTCAAAACCCAGATTTAAGAAATGAATAAAGTGCAGAGCCTGCCTAGGAAGGCGTTGGTCAGGACACTCTTCATAAGGAAGTACTGTCTTGTACGTCGTGCCCTGGACCACAGGTCTCGACTGCCACTGCCACTGGGTTGCTGTGCAAAACTGTGCGTTTTCTGCTGATGCAAAGCCTGCTGAAGTCAATGAGAGTTTGGCTCAGACTCTTATTTCCTTTGTGCCTCATTTTGTCCACTTGTAAAATAGTGACATTTCTACTTCCTGTCTCTACTTGATAGAGATGCGGTAAGGTGTCAGAGAGGTAATTTATAGACGTTGTTCAACATAATGAGTGCTTTGAGATACCGCCACTTGGGAACATCTCCTTAGACTCCTGAACAATCTGAAATGCAGGCAACTCAGTTTCTCTGCCAGACTGAGTGTTCTTGTTCATGCTAAAGTCCTATTAACTCCATTTATGGTACTCATTATGCCTCTCATTTTGGCAGAGAACCCAGGTAGTTTGTAATTCAGAGCATTTGGGATTTTAAGAAGGAGGTAATCCTGTTTAAGCCACGGCAATAATTTTTAAGCAGCAGCCAAAGAATCAACTCTTTTCTCCTTCCACTCTTTTGGGACCTTAACGAAGCTGTTAATTTTTAGCAACAGCTTTACCATTCACATTTAACTAGTCAACGCTTGTGAAATGCACCAAGAGCCTTGAACGAAAGGTTCTATAGAAAGCCTCATTTAACTGCACAATGGCTTACTCTCGCTGACGGAATCCCACTACGTACCATGAACACATCCCAGCTGCCCAATGCTCGGCCCCGCCCCTTCGAAAAGATCAATCAAGGAAAAATGGCCGTGACAAGAAAGGAGGAGAGACTGATTAAATATTTAAAGTGTTACTGTAAATGAATGAGAGGCACAAGCCAGTTCAGTAACGAGCCTCCCTCTAAATCATGGGAAATTTACACTAATGCTGCACTTGACTTCTTCGGGTCTCTCCCACAGGCTAGCCAAACTCCCTCTGGTTGCCAAGCAGCCACAATGCATAATGCATGCGGATGTGCTAGGAATTTAACGGCTGCACTTTCCATGCAATAAAATAGCCACGGGGCCCAAATCACAAAATGCTCCTTTCTGACTGGCCAGAAAAGTCCCGAGAGAAGTTTGGTTCTCGGCATGACTTACAGCAACAAGATCATCACATAAAGTTAAAGGGTTCCATTAAATATAGTTCACTAAAAAAAAATGATAAAAAGTGTCTTGTCTGGGTATTACTCCTCCCACTTTCTTCCAAGGAGGAAGGAAAAGAGGAAACCAAAGCAACTAGCACTATACAGTTTTTACTATATTTTTTCCAGTGAACTATCACAGAGGAGCTAATGCTTGTGGGTCTGTGTTATAGATCACATGTGCTATACATCAAGTTCTTCTCTCTCACTCATAGTGTGGCTAGCCTTACTGTTTTTCCTCTCTAGTCTATATTCTGCACTTGCAAGATTTAAAGAGATTCCACAGAGATGTCTGTGGAAGTCCCACTCATGGTACACATGCAAAATTAATAAAAGCCAGCGCCTATATGGCATTTTTCATTAGTAGATGCCAAATCTCTTTACAGAGGAGGTCAGTATTATCCCCATCTTACATTTTGGGAAACTGAGGCACAAAGCGGCGAAATGACTTCCTGCCAATCACGCAGCAGGCTGTGCTCAGACCCCTATGCTATATCCACTGCACCACTGCAGTCTGCGGAGTAGACTGTATTTTGTACACAAAAAGTGGCATTTCAGTGAGTTAACAGAAAATCCTATGACTGTTGTGTTAAATCTGGAAGCCCCAACTCGGAAGAACGTCCTTTGGCTTCACCAGGAGTTTGCCTTGATAAAAATGGAGTGAGAACTGAGAAAGCATCTCACAGCTTGGCTGATCCAGCTTTTTGCTGAGCTGGGTTCCTGAAACTCCCTGAAGGGCATACTCTGTTTCTACCACATCTATGTCAGTCGTGCTGAGTGAAAACAGAACAAAGGCTTCTAGAGGTGGCTCAATGATTTCCATAGGAATTGAAGGAACTCAGCAGCTGGCAGGAAGGTGCTTGGTACAAGATCTATATCAGTTGCTCTCACCAGTTTACATCAGTTGCTACACCAAAGAAGATGAAATAAGGTTAGCAACTAATGGGCATTTCCATAAGGTGGCCAAGCCTGTTGTGCCCTCTTTCCCTGTTGTCCTGTGGGCATGAAAAATACAGCACTCACTGGTAACAGATATTTTGCTGTGCCTCTGAGGCCATGTCTTCACTACGCAGAAGATTGATGCTGCCATGATCGATCTTCCGGAGTTCAATTTACCAGGTCTAGTAAAGACCCGCTAAACTGAACTCAGAGGGCGCTCCTATTGGCGCCTGGTACTCCTGCTTTTCATGAGGAGTAAGGGAAGCCGACAGAATTGTTTGCTCCCATTGGCCTCCCACTGTAGAGACCGCGCAGAAACTTGAATGAAGGTACACTGACTACAGCTATGTAATTAATGTAACTGGCGTTGCATATCTTAATTCGACTTTCCGGTGTAGTGAAGACATAGCCTGACATACATAAGGTAGTTTCCCCCCATTTGCAGCAGTGCACAGAGCTCTTTCATATGATAAATTCTGCTAATCTACGTCCCTCTGGTATGTTTCTGCTTTACAGCAGATGAAAAGACCGCTATTCAAAAGGAAAACTGCAATATGTGCTGCATAAAATGCCAGCTGGGGTTGAGAGAAGAAATGTAGCTGCAGATCTTTGATCTAAACCTGTATCAATAAAACATTCATCTTTCTAAACAGAGCAGTCTTACTGGAACTGCACTTTTGAGAACACCATGGCCTGCTCACCTGTAATTGCCTTGAGAATGTTTTATTGGTGTGTCTTGTAGTAATGTCAAATGTCAACAACATTCTATACATCCCTTTTTAGCAATGAGAGTACGTTAACCTGCATTGCTATTTAGATTTTTAATTAACAACAAGTCCACGTCTCAAACTGATAACATAACAGGATACTAGGTATTCAATATATTATTTATATTTAGAATTTATTCTTAGTGACACATCAGAATATCAGTATTGCAGCTACCAGAATGCTAGAACTGTTTCTGAACTCCTTTTGCATGTAACACACAGATACAACATTTATATAGTGGAGGGTGTAATATATTTTTACAAATGCATAATAAGGGGCCAAATACTGAATCTTTAGTCCTTATTCACCTCAAGCTGCCTTTGAAATCAATGGGACAAATCTTGAGGGTTTTAGTCAGCTTTTACTTAGTTTTTATTCAGTCCTTACTCGGGCAAACACTCATTGCTTTAAAGGGGTTAAAAGCGCTGGAAAAAACCCGCAAGATTGCTCCAATGAGATTTTTGCTGGTATAAAAATTCTTTTAAAAGTTGGGACTTCAGAACTGAGTCACCCCTTCCTGCTTCTCCACGTGGGAACTAACGATACGGCCAAGAATGTCCTTGAGCGGGTTACTGCGGATTATGTAGCACTGGGAAGAAGGATCCAAGAATTCGGAGCGCAAATGGTGTTCTTGTCCATCCTCCCTGTTGAAGGGAAAGGACTGGGCAGGGATCGTCGAATTGAGGAAATAAATGCGTGGTTGCGCAGGTGGTGTCGCAGAGAGGGCTTTGGTTTCTTCGACCATGGGACTCTGTTCCGGGCACAAGGATTGTTAGGAAGAGATGGGATCCACCTAATGAAGAGAGGAAGGAGCATCTTCGCGGGCAGGCTTGCAAACCTAGTGAGGAGGGCTTTAAACTAGGTTCGTCGGGGGATGGTGACCAAAACTCTGAGGGGCGTGGGAAAGTCGGATACCAGGAAGAAATGCAGAGAGGAACGAGCAAGAAAGGAGGACCCCTGTTTCGAATGGAGAAGATAGGGCGATCAACTGGTTACCTGAGGTGTTTGTACACTAATGCAAGAAGCCTGGGCAAGAAACACGAAGAGCTGGAGGCCCTAGCCCAGTCCAAGAAATATGATTTAATTGGGATAACAGAGACTTGGTGGGATGACTCGCATGACTGGAGCGCTGTCATGGAAGGGTATAAACTGTTCAGGAAGAACAGGCAGGGGAGAAAAGGAGGAGGAGTTGCACTATATGTTAGAGAGCACTATGATTGCTCTGAACTCCAGTATATAGAGGGAGAAAAACCTGTGGAGAGTCTATGGGTTAAGTTTAAAGGAGCAAACAACAGCAGTGATGTTGTGGTTGCTGTCTGCTACAGGCCACCGAATCAGGTAGATGAGGTAAATGAGGCTTTCTTCGGACAACTGAGAGAAGCTTCCAGATCGCAGGCCCTGGTTCTCGTGGGGGACTTTAATCACCCTGACATCTGTTGGGAAACCAATACGGCAGTACACAGGCAATCCAGGAAGATTTTGGAGAATGTTGGGGATAACTTCTTGGTACAAGTGCTGAAGGATCCAACCAGGGGCCGTGCACAGCTTGACTTTCTGCTCACAAACAGGGAGGAACTAATAGGGGAAGTAGAGGTGGGTGACAACCTGAGAAGCAGTGATCATGAGATGGTAGATTTCAGGATCCTGACCAAAGGAAGAAAAGAGAGTAGTAAAATACACACTTTGGACTTCAAAAAAGCAGATTTTGACTCCCTCAGAGATCTGATGGGCAGAATCCCCTGGGATGCTAACATGAAGGGGCAAGGAGTCCAGGACAGCTGGCAGTATTTTAAAGAAGCCTTATTGAAGGCACAGAAAGAAACGATCCCGATGCGTAGCAAGAAAGGCAAAAATGGTAGGAGACCGGATTGGCTTACGGGGGAAATCCTTGGTGAACTTAAGCACAAAAAGGAAGCTTACAAAAAGTGGAAACTTGGACAAATGACCAGGGAGGGGTTTAAATGTATAGCTCGAGAATACCCGGGGGTTATCAGGAAGGCGAAAGCGCAAATGGAATTGCGACTGGCTAAGGACGTGAAGGATAACAAGAAAGGTTTCTACAGGCATGTTAAGAAGAAGAAGGTGATCAGAGAGGGTGTGCGGCACCTACTGGATGAAGGAGATGACCTAGTGACAGATGATGTGGGGAAAGCTGAAGTACTCAATGCTTTCTTTGCCTCTGTATTCACGGACAAGGTCAGCGCAGAAGTCCAGGAGCGAAGTGACGCAAGATGGGATGAAGATGGACAGCCCGTGGTGGGTAAAGAACAGGTTAGGAACTATTTAGAAAAGCTAAACGTACACAAATCCATGGGTCCGGACTTAATGCCTCCGAGGGTACTGAGGGAGGTGGCAAATGTCATTGAGGAGCCTTTGGCCATTATCTTTGAAAAGTCGTGGAGATCGGGAGCAATCCCGGATGATTGGAAAAAGGCAAATGTAGTGCCCATCTTCAAAAAAGGGAAGAAGGACGATCCAGGGAACTATAGGCCAGTCAGTCTTAACTCAGTTCCTGGAAAAATCATGGAAGGGATCCTTAAGGAATCCATTTTGAGGCACTTGGAAGAGAGGAAAGTGATTAGGAATAGTCAGCATGGATTCACAAAGGGCAAGTCGTGCCTGACCAATCTGATTAGCTTCTATGATGAAGTAACTGGCTCTGTGGACATGGGAAAGTCAGTGGATGTGATCTACCTTGACTTTAGCAAGGCTTTTGATACAGACTCCCACAATATTCTTGCCAGCAAGTTAAGGGAATGTGGATTGGATAAATGGACAGTGAGATGGACAGAAAGCTGGCTAGAAGGCCAGGCCCAGCGGGTAGTGATCAACGGCTCGATGTCAGGATGTCGGTCGGTTTCTAGCGGAGTGCCCCAAGGTTCGGTTCTAGGACCGGTTTTGTTCAATATCTTTATTAATGACCTGGATAAGGGGATGGATTGCACCCTCAGCAAGTCTGCAGATGACACTAAGCTAGGGGGAGAGGTAGATACGCTTGAGGGCGGAGATAGGGTCCAGAGTGACTTAGACAAATTGGAGGATTGGGCCACAAGAAATCTGATGAAGTTCAACAAGGACAAGTGCAGAGTCCTACACTTGGGACGGAAGAATCCCGAGCATTGTTACAGGCTGGGGACCAACCAGTTAAGTAGTAGTTCTGCAGAAAAAGACCTGGGGATTACAGTGGATGAGAAGCTGGATATGAGTCAACAGTGTGCCCTTGTAGCCAAGAAGGCTAATGGCATATTAGGTTGCATTAAGAGGAGCATTGCCAGCAGATCCAGAGATGTCATTATTCCCCTTTATTCGGCTCTGGTGAGGCCACATCTGGAGTATTGTGTCCAGTTCTGGGCCCCCCACTACAAAAAGGATGTGGACGCATTGGAGAGGGTCCAGCGGAGGGCAACCAAAATGATTAGGGGGCTGGAGCATATGACTTATGAGGAGAGGCTGAGGGAGTTGGGTCTGTTTAGTCTGCAGAAGCGAAGAGTGAGGGGGGATTTGATAGCAGCCTTCAACTTCCTGAAGGAAGGTTCCAAAGAGGATGGAGAGAGGCTGTTCTCAGTAGTTACAGATGGCAGAGCAAGGAGCAATGGTCTCAAGTTGTGGTGGGAGAGGTCCAGGTTGGATATTAGGAAAAACTATTTCACTAGGAGGGTAGTGAAGCACTGGAATGGGTTACCTAGAGAAGTAGTGGAGTCTCCATCCCTAGAGGTGTTTAAGTCTCGGCTTGACCAAGCCCTGGCTGGGTTGATTTAATTAGGATTGGTCCTGCCTAGAGCAGGGGGCTGGACTTGATGACCTTCTGAGGTCTTTTCCAGCTCTATGGTTCTATGATTCTATGAGGGTTTGCAATCTTTATTATGCAAATAGTCCCATTAAAGCTAAGAGGATTACTCTTCTGAATAAAGGCTGCAGGCTCTAGATAGCTATAGGGCTCTCATACCTATAGTGTCTAAGCACCAGTCAGGAAGGGTGCACCTTTAAACTCTCTCTCTCTCTCATCCTAGAGAATCTTTGCAGACACAGGGAGAGCAGTATAGCAGTATAGTATCACCATTTATTCCTCACCATGGCTTGTTCCTCCTGAAGCCCAGCCTGGTCATGTCCATGAGTACAAATATCCCACCCTCTAGTTGGTAGTTGGTCTCTAGATCAATCTGATGCTGGTTGTATTTGCATTATTGTCTTTGGCATCATATTATTGGGGAGGGGGGGGCGAAGGGTTCGCAGTGTTGTCGCCATCAGCATCATTTTGATTGTAGCCAATCCTGTTCCCAGATTTCACATCCTATTCTCCTTCTAACTTCTTCATTCACGTCAAAATTGTTCTATTTCACACAGGCCAGCTTTCAAAGAACTCTCATCTTTCCTGCCTCCAGCCTTCTGACGTCTGTTTTGTTTAATGCAGCTGCATCCAAACCATAGAGTGATATCATGAGGACACTGGTTTGATACATTTATACTTTGGTATCAAACACATTTTAATAAATATATAATTTGGATAATTTCTGAGCAGCACTCATAGTTAAGGAATATCTCCTTTTAACTTTATCTTTGATGGGAGCGTCTGCACTGATCAAGCTTCCTAGGTACGTAAGGTTTTACTTGTTTTACGACTTCACCGCTGCTTCATTTAAAAACATTCCCTATTCTCCCATGTCCAAGAGGCAGCAACTTTGTCTTCTTGGCATTTGTGGTGAGTCCAAGTAGATTACACCAATTTTCCACAGGAGCAAAGAGTATCAGCATTAACTCAGAGGTGTCTGCCCATTGTACGATGATATCTGCATAAGCTTTCTGGGTCGTTTTGAGGGGGTGGACCATGCCCTGAGGCCTGAAAAGGTTCATAGAGAAGCCCTCCAAGGAGGCTAGAGCGTCTGTCAGGGGCCAGGAGGGCTTATAAAAGAATCTGCAAAGCACAGCCACAGTCAGTTGCATCCTAGATACTGGATAACTGGCTGGGTGAGGGAGCAGCAGCACCATGGACAGCTCCAAGTGAACAGCTGGTTAGACTAGTGGTCTCCAACCTTTTTATGCATGAGATCACTTTTTGAATTTAAATGCAATCCAAGATCTATCTGAAACCCAAATACCCTAGCCGCGCCTCCTTTGGGCCCCTCCTCCGAGGCCCCGCCCCTGCTCATTTCATCCTCCCCCCCTCCCTTTCACTAGGCTGGGGCAGAGGGTTAGGGTGCAGGCTCCAGCTGTGGATTAAGGGATTTGGAGTGTGAGAGGGGCTCTGAGCTGCAGGCAGTTGGGATGTCAGAGGGGGTTCTAGGTGCAGGCTCTATGAGGGCACTTGGATGCAGTCAGTGGTGCTCGGGGCTAGGGATGCAGAAGGGGGTTTATGACTGGGGTAGGGTTTTGGAATGTGGGCTTCAGCTGGGCACTGTTTACCTCGGGTGACTCCTGGTGGTGGTGCAGTGGGGCTAATGCAGGCTCACTGCTACCCCGGCCCTGCACCACTCCCAAAAGCAGCCAGCAAACTCCCTCCATCCCAAGCCCTGTTGTCCCCTCTGTATCCTAACTCCACAAAACAGAAAGTGGGAGAGGAGGCACCTTGACATCAGCACCCTTCCTCTCCCTCCCCTGCCCTGCACAGCAAGCAAGAGGCTCCTAAGGGGACAGCTCCAAGGCAAAGGGCAGGAGGTGCGCAGCAGTGGGGGGAGGGACAGCTGAAGGGCCATCACTTGATAATAGCCTCTTGGCCAAACCAGTCAGGATCACCTGTCAGAGGCTCCAAGATCTACCAGTAGATCCCCATCCACTGCTTGGTGACCACTGGGTTAGACTGTGGACTATAGAGAGACTGTATGATGAGCTGTGATAGAGCCCTGAGGTAAGGCCTCCACTGTCTCCAGGAGGGGAAACCCTGGAGGCACCACGCTCTGAGTGGGGAATAGACTGAGAGACTACAGAGAGGGCACCGAGATGGCCCCTGGTAAAGGTGTACCCCAAAGTGGTGTTTGATTCACACAGATGTGACTCGGCCGGAGGGCTGAGTTGCCAAGAGGCTGTTAAAAGGTTGAGAGTGCAGGCACGCACACTTGGCCAGGTGGGGGCGCTCATGAGAGGTGAGTGCCTCCCCCTTACAGTCACCCAATGACACACCCGGCAACTCATCTACCATTTTTAACATTCAGTTTAACAAGGTGAGAAACAATCGTGATTCCATGTCCCTGTGTCTCATCACAAACTTTCACTTGGACCAGTTGCTTCATTTCCCACCAGTTCTTATGGCACGGTTGAAGTCTTCATCCATAGCTTTTATCAGGCAGTTCATATGATTTTGCTACTTTCCATAATGCTTCCCCCCAAACCAAGTCAAATGCATTCATCCAGTCGATGGAAAAACAGCAAACTTTTTCAGTTCCTATTGCCACTATTTTTTCTATCACCTGTCAAACTATATCCGAAAAGGAAGCACACAAAAACCTGTTGGACAACACTTTAATCTGCCTGGACACTCATTAATGGATCTCTAAGTCCCCGTGTTGTTTCTGGCCAATTCCACAAGACAAATACTCAGGGAAGTAAATGTAACTTCATTTATAAGTTTAATTCTTATGAAAATGGTATGAACAGGGACATCAGCCAGCTTGCACAGGGAAGTAAATGTAACTTCATTTACAAGTTTAATTCTTATGCAAATGGTATGAACAGGGACATCAGCCGGCTTGCACATTACCTTCCACATCCTAATGACTTAACCAACCAACCAACCAATGGAGGTGCTAATTGTTCTTATCAGCCTCTTGTAACGATTTGAACCACCTACTCACTGTTGCTCTCTTTTCTGCCCCTTCTTTTTTCTCTCCCCCCCCTTCCCTTATTTATTCTTGAATCTGGACTTCTAATGCTCCAGTCATCTGAAAAAGTGGGCTGTGCCCACAAAAGCTCATGATACCATCGACATGTTTTGTTAGTCTTTAAGGTGCTACTAGTCTATTTGTTGTTTTTTAAGTTTTTCCTGTTACAGACTAACTCAGCTCCCCCTCTGAAGCTTGTGAATTTCTAATCAGTGCAACTGGAGTCTAAAGTTGCACTGTTCCTTACCTACCACTTTCCCTAAAATTGACCGTAATCTGTTAATTATGTTCATCACCATTTTTCTCAATACTGACAGTAAGTTAATACTGCTGTCATTATTGGGATCGGCGGGAACTGCTTTCTTCAATATTGGTACAACCATTGCATTTAGCTAGTTATCTGGTACCACCTCTTGCTCCCAGACTTTCTTGTGTATTTTTTCTAATGCTTCGATAACACTTTTCCCAACAGCTTTCAGCAGCTCAGCTGTCATATTGTCCATTCAGTGTTGGTAAGGTCTTCAGTGAAGCACTACTAAAGCTTTATTGCTGTAGTCATTTGGTTATAGACAAGCCCTCCATCCTTAAGTGTTATCAGTAACCTTCTACAGCACTTCCAAACTTTCGTAGCATTGCTGTTGGAGATTACCTAAACCCTTGGGAACTTCCAGGTCATTTGTTCAGCAAGCTTCCACAGGATGGTGCAAAGCAAGGACTGCAAACCAGGGGGTCCTTACTTGAAGACAGGGAGACTTTCGAATGCCACTATTTTCAAGTTATCCCTCCAGAAATAAAAATAATTGACAATTATCTCAGCATTACACTCATATCAAAATAGAGTCTTAAGATTTAAACTGTTTTTCATCTCTAACCTATAGCAGTTGCTACCAGCATTACAACTACAGTAATTGGAGTTCTCTGATGGTATCATCATGTTCTCTTAGATCTAAGTGTGCTGTGTATTTACACTTTCTTGTCTGAGGTACAGCAGTGTTCTCTGTGTGACTTCCTTTCTATTGATGAGTTTTATGGCTCCCAGGGCGAGGCATCCAAGATGCCTTCAAAGCTCAGTTAGATTAGTCTTTTCCCTTGAGACAAACCCATTAACGAACCTCTGCAGACCTGCCTCCAAGGGCATATTAAGACCTACCCATCATTATCTGTTTCTTGTCAGTCTACTAAGGTCCAGATCTATTAGTATTAACAAATCCTAGCTCTAAAGAACAGGTGGGATGGGGAATCTGAATCCACAGACAATACAACTGTCAGAGAACTGCAATTATAAGTAAGCACTTTCCATTTCCATAATAGCACATACTCATCATGTGCCTCACTCTAGGAGATTAATAAACCAGAGGGATGTGTCTATTAGACTCAGTATTAAGTAACAGTATAAAGCACTTAGCTAGTAATAAAATACAGGTACTGCATGGAAGCTATTCACTTCAGAAATACTGTGCATATAGTAAGGAGCATTAACAGGCATCGAGAACAAAGGCAACGAGGGAAGATGAATGAGGAAGAAGTGGAAGAGAGTGAAGGAGAAAAGAGAAGGGGGAAAGAATAGAATGACCAACTTAGGCCAGACCAAGGGTCTAGCTAGCCCAGTATCCCTTCTGTGCCAGATTCCTCAAAAGGAATCAACAGAACAGGGCAAAGTCAGGTGAACCATCCCCTGTCATTTAGTCCCACCTTCTGGTAGTTGGAGATTTCGGGACACCAGAACATGGCATTGTGTATCTGTCTAACAGACACTGATGGACCTGCCCTCCATGAACTCATCTTATTCTTTTAGAATCCAGTTCTAGTCTTGGCCTTCACAAACATTCCACAACAATGAGTTTCCACTTCGTATAAAAATGTATGAGTAGTCATTGGACCCAATGGGAGAAAAAAATGGCTCTAGAGTGCCAGGATTAATGTACTCACGTGGGTGGGGAAAGAGCCACGTTCAAGTCCCTTTTCTAATGAATATTTAATTATTTATACAAAGTGAAGCAGTTTGAACAGGAAAGACCTCCAGCCCAGAATGGCCAATGGCCTTATAATTAGCATACTCAATTTCTTGTTCTAGAGTGGGGATTCAAACGTGGGTCTCACGTGTCCTAGGTAAATATGCCAGTGTAAATATGATAAGGGCAAACCAGCACCACCGCCTTTCCTGGCTCCCTCTTTTTATGACACTAACATGATTATTTTTCAATGGGTTAAAGTATTTCACAAACACACAAATAATTTCAGGTCGACCGAAACTGCATTTTTTGGTGGATACAGTAATGGTCAATAAATTCTCCCAGCTCTAGACAGAGAAGTGCTAAGTATCTTGTATTTATTATTATACTACCAAACCCGGTGTTGCCCAGTAGTGCCAAAACGGAGCATTATTCCAAATTTCTCCATGTCATCTCTTTTCTGTAAGGTTTATTGAGAAGCAATCCTATTCCAGGTTTATTCTATTTTTCTGGCTCATCTTAGTTCAGTTTCTTTCAACATTTGCTGAGTTATGTCAATTGTGAGGACTGTACTTTCTGTGGTGATTTGTCTCTTTTGTGTTTGGTTTTCTGAGAAGCACTCTCATTCCAAGCACATCCTATATTCCTGGCACAACCAAGACTTTACGTTGCTTTATATTATGATAAAAAAAGAAGCTGTATACCGAAGTTGATGGTCCTAACTCTTACCGTTTAGGAGGAGTTTTTAGACAGACAGACAGACTCTCTAAAATATATAATTGATAAAATACTAAATGATGAGTCTCACTAGCTGCAGGTAAGAACTCCCTGATGGATGATTATGGCAAGGAAGCTGAGCAGGTCTGAGACAGAAGAAGTACTTCTCAATCTTTAATGTGAGACAGAAGGCCAATCTAGCCACAAATTGGAAGAGAAAAGAGCAATATGGTCTTGGCAACCCTATTGGGAATATGGGAAATCGAAATGCCAGAGTGATTTAGATAATCAGCTTCAACATTCCTCAGAAAGGTTCCTGAAAGTCCTAGAAACTTGGGCACAGTTTACAGTTTTTGGAAGGAGGGATCATCCATAGCACAGCACAAAGTATTCTATCTACTCTCTTCTGTGTCTCAATTACATTTTGGGATAATAATTTGTGCTGCATTCACCGTTGCTTTAGACATTTTAGTGCAATTACATACCTACACAAACCAGCCTTAACTCATCCATTGTATGTGGGAATTTCAGCACACATGGTATATAACAACTCATGTTGTTAATAAAGAACTAGATTGCAGTACAGTTGCTATTAGGCATAAAGATGAGGTCTTTGTTTAATGATTAAGCACACTGCATTCTGTAATATTCAATATTACACATGAATAGAATTCACTACAAACCTTAATCTACAAATAGCTGTATGAAAAAAATCTATGAAACTAGCTGTCCACTTTTCGTACAACAATAAGTACAGAAAAGAACGTCTAGGCACATTACTAACTTGCTCCACAGTGGGCCTGATTCCTCTTTCACTGAAGTTTGGGACTGACCTTGATGGGAAGAGAACTATTCCCTACAAATAATTCCAGTTGGAGAAGCTTCAACTAAAATAGACAGAGCATAATGGATCTCTGAGGTCTTTCACCTACCGTTCTCTTTCAAATAGGTAGTTCAAGAATATACTGAGCCAAGAAAACACCTGCCTTACCAATTCATGCTGAACTTGAAGGTGTCATCAGGCATTATTTCCACTCCAGCTGCTTATCACTTCCTTGTCTTAAGCACTAGACCTTGTCAAAAAGTTACGGGCTATTTTTTGTAAATTATAAATGAACAAGACTGTTCCACTGGTGCTAGGAATGTCAGACAGCATCTGGAGGGCCAGGGTAAGGTCAAAAGCAGTTTGAAATTCAGAAAATTATTCACCAAAAATAAAGCGACCTCACTTTGTTTACAATTTTTAGATCCCTTAGGCATGAGATAGGATGTCATCTTAACTGAAGTAACATCTATTCCTTATTTGAGACAAGTGCAGATATGTGCAGAACATTAACTCCATTTTGGTGAGCTTTCAATGAGTTTCAAATCACCTTGGCAACATGCTTTGTTATAGACAGGAATATTATTTGCATAGCGTCATGGGTGTGCATGTCCTTTACAGGGAGCTAATGAAGGACGGGTCTCTGTACCAAGGAGCCTACAGCCTAAACTAGGCATAGAGCAGCAAGAGATGGTGGTAAAGGGGGAATGAGAGAATGTGGAAAATGGCACTTAACGTATCAAGTACACTCAATGATTATTTTAACACACCCAAAACACCATGTACAGTAGCAAGGTTAGATCAGACGGGATGATGGGGGAAAAACATTATCCAGTCCATCTTCCCAAAACCCAGCATAAAAAGATGACGTGGCATGTCCTGAAAATCAGTGAAGAGCAATGCCTTGCCAGCAACAACCTTCCTTTTAAATTAAGGGAGCTCCACTCAGAATCCTCCATTGTCTTCCAGTATGGCAGCACGGCACTGACAGAAAGGTGATCTCTTGAGCAGGCCACATCTCAGGGCATTTAGCTAATCAATATCGAATAGCAGCAGAGAGTCCTCAATGAAGCCAGTCTGACAGAAGAGCGGTCTGTGTTACACTGTCCAACAAAGGGGTATTTCCACCTCCAGCATTACAGAGCACTGACTCAAGCAGCCACGCAAAGGTTTGATTCGTATTTATTTATCAAGAAACATTTCTTTTCTCATTTATTCAGAGTACAAAGCACAACAATTACCCACTCCAACTGTAACCAAAATAAAATTCATGCTAATTCACATCATCAAGGCAATTCTTCTAATAATAAGTTTACAGCAAGAAACTATTACAAGACATCCTCATACCTTGGAGCAATCAGAGCCTTTGTGTTCAGTAATACCCACATTTTATGCACACATGTAGGGGGCCAATACATTCTGCGTATTAGCTTATGTTGGGCTTTTCTGATACGTTCATGGATGGAACATCCAGGCTGTTACAGGCCATGTTATCGCCATTCTTCTGGGTGCTACTCATTCCAGGGTTTTCCTATAGTACCTTAAGACTAATGAAACACTGTGACCAGAAAAGAGAAAGGTCAGGTTAAAGCAGTTTAGAGCGTTGGCAATTGCTATGCGAGTAGCTATGACATTGTCGGGGCTTTCATTTCTGCATGCTTCACCTTCCACTTTCTATGGAGACTAACCGCTCGTCTGCTGTGAGGCCTTCCATTTTGGAGATCACCTTTCCATTCAAGATGGCTACTTCCATGATACGCAAGCATTTTTGTGCTCTCCCATGGAGACTTAATACCTGTCCTTTCTAATTGAGTTTACTCTTCAGCATGAAGGCCTTTACTCTAAAATGAAAGGCCTTCATACTGAAAGTTGCCCTTTGTTTACGGACAAACACAACAGCTATGGAAGGCGCCCAGCCAGAAGTTATGGAGACTTGATTCAGGAATGACATAGTGAATTTATGTTGTGTAACAGAACAAACTAGCTGATTATAGAGATCCCTTCTGACTTTCAAATCTATGGCATGTCTACACTAGGAAATTATTTCAAAATAACTACATTTGAAACAACTCCTGAAATAAAATCGACATAGCATGTATCCCCACTACGGGGGAACCTCGAAATTAGTCCAAGGCAGGCTCCATTATTATGGACATGCTACCTTGACTTAGAGCCCCAGGAAGTACTGGGAACTAATTACTTTGAATGACTCTGGGCAGTCGTTACTTCAATATAGCAGCAGCGGAGCATCACACTGCCACTATTTCGAAATAATTCCTTCAAAATCAGTGTTATTCCCCGAGGAAAGCAGGAGTACAGATTTCAAAATAACCAGCCCATTATTTCAAAATTACAGGCTTGGTAGTGTGGACGCTCCATGTATTATTTTGAAATAACTCCCTAGAGTATAGGTCCCAGGGCATAGGGAGCTATACAGAATTTGCTGGTTTCCTTGCTGGCCTTTTTCATTAATGAGAACAACAAAACAGTTTTCTGCAGAGGCTGGCAATGGCGTTTATGAGAACAAAATTATTTACTTTTTTGTCAGCATTTGAAAACTCCACACTGCAGTGAGCTTTACAAAGTTCGCAGACAGATCTGCACAGCTCTAAAAGCTTCCCCCTTGTGCAGCACTAAAATGAATATATTTTGCTGCACTGCAGGTGCAATCTGAAAAAAAAACCCACCCAGGATGATTCAAAACGTACATCCAGTGATGCAGCATTGGAACAGCCTGCAAGGTTGACACATTCCCCGCATCTCCACCCACCCATAGATTCACTGCATGCTCAATCCCCCCCACTTCTCTCCATCAGGCCCCTTGGTGGATTATCTATAACTTTAGCAACAATCTGAATTACTGTGTAGTTTGACAGGGTGATTTATTGTAGCTTGCTGAATTTCCCTCAGAGCATCCCTAGCAGAGGATCTTACGATAAAGAGGAAAAATAAGATGTTACTGTTGTATAAGACAAAAGCTCATTATTAGGGATCATAAAACGAAAATGCTGATTTGGGACACTTTGTGCTGAAGACATACAAGAAACAGAAAAATAGGTGACCGAAGAAATTGTCCACGCAGTCATAATAATTCATTGTGTTAAGTAATCATTTGCAGGCACATTGGTGGGATTATGAAAAATCACACAGTATGCCATAACTGCTGATTAAACTAGATTTAAGCAGGGGGGAATAGCTGCCATATTTCAAAGAAATAAATAAAACAGCTTGGTGATGTATAAAATGCTGACTGCATGTATTTTTAAATGTGTCTGTATTGCCATTTTATCCTCTTTTCAGGTTGTACTGAGCAGGCCCGTGATAGGACAGCCTATGTGAATGTCTGCTTACATTGGGCTGTAGCAATAATTCACGCTAATACATCTGAACTATAGGATTTTCCATACAAGATAAAAATGTAGTGTGATTTTCATGGAAATGCACCCAGAAGGGCTTTACCCGCCCTCCCCCCCCAAAAAAAGCCCACCCAAAACATAACAGAAGAGTGCCAAAAATGTATTTAGCAAGAGAGGAGAGATTTGGAGGAAGAGGTAAGGCCTGAAGTTTGATCCAAATGGGTCAATTTATTCTGTGTTTCAGACACTGGTGTGAGAGAGTTCCATCTTTATCTCTAAGATCCGGTACAGAAGACAATGCCCTTGACAGTATGACCTTGCCAGATATCTGAAACAAACCTCACTCCATCATTTATGAAAACCCACAAAATTATATAACCTCACAAGAAGAGCCACTTTAAAAACTGTTCGGCAGGAGAGCGGTGAGGTGACCTGAAATGCCATCGTCTTCTTTTGTCAACGTTTACATTTTCTTTTCTATTTTCTGAAAACAGCCAGTTCCAAGAGAAAAAAGGAAAAAACCCTCAATTGAACCAGAAAGATGTCTTAATGGCAAAGCTCATACCTGTGTAGCAGGCTATCACAAGATGATGCAACACTGAAATTCCACATTAGGCCCCCAACAAGGTTTATGTACCTCAAATCTCTATGGGATGAAGTGGGGCTTTAGTGGTGCACAAATCCCGTTGGGGGCCTCAGAGCCCTTTTCTGCACACCCAACACACTGTGGTTAGAATATTTAGCCAAGCAGTATCTTGTAAGGCAGCCTGTAAAAACTGGTAACACATTGGTCATGAATATTATTGCATGATGTGTGAACACTTAGCGTGTAAAGAACTAAAATTGTGCGCTAGAAATATGTTATTGGGACCAAGCAACCGCAGCAAAGCTCATACATGCATCTGTCACTGACAAAGGAATGTTGTTTCACTTGCTTGCTCCAATGTAAATCGAGCAGAGACCAGAGACACTGGAAGTACTTTTACATCTAAGGTAAACAAAACAATTAAGCCAATCAAAAAGCAAATTGTTGTATGAGGAAGACAGTAGGGTGTCTACATCTCTGTAGGGGAGAGGAACTTTTGTCTGGGTTTCCCTCTCAAAGAATACATTTCGTGGACTACAAAAAAGGAGAAAGAAACACTTTGGGGAAACAGGGGGCAGCACCATTTGACTCAATGAACATTGGATCCTCTTGCCAGAAGGGAAGGAGATGCCAGTAACTTGACATAAGTGAGAAAGCTGCTTAGACAAAGATTGGAGATACCTAAAGTTAAGTCTTACACACGGGAAAGTGTGGGGTTTCTGTTCTCTCTGCTTACGGTCACATTTCTGTTCTTTGTTCATACATTTATTTTTAATTATAAGGTAAACCATCTTAGTGCTCTTATATTAAATTAAATGTGAGTTTCCTGTTTAACCAAGTGATTACTGTGCACACTCTCTTGGGAGAGTGCAAACTTAATGCTTTCTGTGAGTGTCCAGTGGGAGGCAAAGTCTGAAGGAGTTTGCTGGCGAAGCAGACAGATTGGTATGGCAAGGAGCTAACACTGCCTAATGCCTAGCAAAGCTCCGTCCCGCTGAGGCAGAGGGCTAACGCGGTGGCTTACAGTTCTTGGCTGCCCTGAGGAAAGCATCGCAGGGCTTAAGTGACACATCGCCCTTGTATTGGCCTCCTACACAGGGGTTAATTCAATCCAAATTGAGGAACGGTGCAATCATAATGTTGTAATCCCCATTCGTTCTCTGCCTGGGCCCTCATGGGTCACATCTCAAATTTGGGATAGGCACAATGGCCTTGTATGTCTTCTTTGGTGCACCTGGCATGTTTCTGGCCCCTGCTAATAAGAAAATGATGGGATTTGATGATGATGATGATAATAATGAGTAGGAGGAGGAGCAGTAGGAGGAGGATGATTGTGATGAGAAGATGCCTCAATAGCTTATGTTATGCAAAAGATGTTGGTGGAAGATGGAGTAATACGGAAACCAGCAGTGATCCAGTGAGGGAGCTGGTCACTAATTAGGGATAAAACGGTGTTCGGGTTTGGATTTGAGACAAAATCAAGGTTATTTTGGTCACTAATGCCCAGGCATGTCAGAAACAGAAAGCCAGGCAATAAGCCCGATTCTCCACTCCACTGTACTCGTTTGAGGATGTTGTAGCTCCATTCAAGTCAATGCTGTTGCATTGGTGTAAAATGTAACATGGCAGAGTCAGACTGGAGAATGTAGTGCATGAGTATGGCCATCTCACCCCTATCAGTTCAAGATACAACCATACAGAAGGTCAGATCCTGCAGATCTTCCTTAGGCACAGTAACCACTGCAGTCAATCACCAGGAATGTTTCTAAGTACCGCACGGGGTGATCAAGTGCACAGATCTAAGAGGCCTGTTCTGTTGTCCTCATACAGCATGCTAGCTACACATACAAAACAGGCCTGACTCGGTACATTTTATTCTTCAGCTGAGAAGCAACCATTGTCTGCTCTGTACCAAGAAAGAGAATGCGTGGGACATTTCATAGAATGGAGAGAAAAACAAACACTGATTTTGATGCCCTAAACAGGGACTTCCCATCCCCGGTGATTGGTGACGCTGCAAATATATGAGGGAAAAGCATAGTCCAGTATTCTAAGGATAATTTCTGTTTTTACAAATCTACAGAGCAGAAACCCCATAATATTATTTCTTCTACTGCATGAGAAACCTAAAAAGGAAAGAAACTAATCCTGGGTTTGGGGATGGCTGCATTTCTTACCGCTGCCCTGAGAGAGATTGTAAGACACTGTGAAAAGGACAGGAGAATTTTCTTGCTCGGGATACAACAAAATAACTGTTAATTTTTTTTTAAATGATGGATTCATTTTCCTCTCCTATCTTTCACCTTCATTTCCCTAGGACATTTTACACTAAGACTTGTGTTCTTGCAGTTTGTGTAGTCCATCCAGCCTATGAAGTAGAATAGTCATCTACCCACTGGCTTCAGAGCAGGCACACGCTAAAACAGACTCAGCTGATTATCTGCAGAACTCTCCCATCCTGTGTCTGGACTTGCTGTGTGTCACTCACATGCATGTGTCTGCGAGCCTCAGTTCTACCAAGGAAGACTCTCTTTGGCTGAACCAGAGAGAGTTTGTGCTGAGGTTTTCCCAGCTGGAAGTCATTCAGTCATACATCCCACCCTTCAGCCCTGTACGTGGCTATCCATGACCATTTTTCTGAAAGTGGTTTGCCAGCATGTTAAACTTAATTACAGTCTCCGAGTGTAAAGCAGCATTCTTTCAAAGCTTGCTGTAATGCAGAAAGAAGCATCCTGAAAATATCTAGTGGAACACATGATTTATGGTGACTTTGTTTTCTCCATATTGAACTTTTACATTTCTACAGTACTTGCTTGCCAGTTGTGGCAGCTGTTATTTTTGAGGAAAAATTGATGCAGCTTGCTACAGGTAAAATACCCAAACACAGCTCTCGCTCTCACCAGGGCACTTTATCTTTGTTCCTTCTTGCTTCTTTGTTTCCCTTACCCTAAAATAAAGTCATTCTAACTAAAAAGTCTCTGGTTTCTCTTGTACATGTTTGATTCAGAAATACAGAACACACAGTATACAGCACTTGCATCTCTCCAATGGGAATGTTCTTAGGCCTTCCCCCTTCTTAGCTTTTTATAATTTGGTGCCTAATCATTTTTTAGTAGAAACTAAACCAAAGGATTTTAATTACAAAATGGGTGCCTGAATAAAAATACCAACATTGTCCCATCCCAAAAATAATTCATGCAAAAGCCAGAAGGAACAGTTGTCCTCCAATGAGTTAGTTTATTAATACTGTAATAAATTCTCACAAAGTTCTGTCAGGGCTTACGATTTCTTTATGGGGAAATGTGGCTAAAGAGGCAGAAAGGATATTGTGCTCAGTGAGTCTAACTATTTATTTAGCTTTAGGCACTAGCTGGACTGTAGCTAGGGTGCATCTACACAGCACCTTAAACTCATAAGAACATAAGATCCACCATACTGGGTCAGAACAATGGTCCATCTAGTCCAGTATCCTGTCTGACGACAGTGGCCAATACCAGATGCCCCAGAGAGAGGGAACACAACAGGTAATCCTCACATGATCCCTCTTCTGTCACCCAGTAAGATACACAAATTGCGTATCTTATTTCCATTTTATTTTAAAATAGCTTATTTTGAAATTTGGCGCATCTACACAGCACCAAACTTCTAAACAACACACTATTTCGAGACATCCCTTAGCCCTTGTGGAACGAGGGTTACAGGGATGCTGAAATAGCATGCCCGTTATTTTGAAAAATATTTCAAAATAACGGGAGGCTTGTTAAGATGTGGGGTAGCTATTTTGGGATACTTCTGGTATCCCGAAATAGCCGTGCAGTGTAGATATACCCTAGTGGAAATATATTTCAAAGTAGATTTGAAATCACCTTCAGGTTTGGCATAAAGAAAGTTGCCCATTCTTTATGTAATAAATGTGCAGACTAATCACACTGGTTCAAATTCACCTTTCACACTAGCTTTGCATCAGTATATTACCACTTATTTTAGTGGAGTTACTCCTGATTCACACTGATTAACATGAGATCAGAATTTGACCCACGATATTTGTGTTCCCTTATGATCACACAGAAATGGAACATGAAGAACTATTCAGAAATACCTTTTTACAGTACTATCAGCTCATCAAAGGGTTCTCTGTAGCAATTATCACCATAGTACTCAAGCATTAGAACTGGTTGAAATGTTTGTTAAAAACTACTTTTAAGTTACAAAAACAGCGCTTTATCTAAAAATAGAAACGTGTTGTTAAAAAGCTTCAGTTCTAAGGATATTTTCCAGTTTTTCCAAAGAAATTTTGAAATTCCATTTCTGGAGAAGGGAATGGTTTCTCTCTTTCCCTTGTCTTTTCTCTCTGTATTTTTGTTGTTTTTCTTTCTTTTTCCATTTTCTCCCTTTAAAACAAAAACTAAGGCAGTTGGTTTTTTTTTTTTTGCTAGTCTAACTTTTCAAAACCTCTGCACATTTTGAAAAGTGACAGAATGTCAAAAAGAATATGATGCTGACCTTGCTTCCTTGTATTTTTCAAAAGTTGAGGATGTTTTGAAAAGTAGGAAAGTAGTAAAGAAAAAAAAACATGTGGGCAAAACCCAAGCTATTGTTATTCTATTACATTCAGTGGCAAAAAGGGGGAAAAGGAATGGGTCAGAGGAAGGAAAAACAAAAGCCCTCAAATTTGATTTTTGTTTTTGAGAAAAATATTTTATGGAAAAGATTCCATTTTGAGAAAGAAAATGATTTCAAGAAAACACTTTTCTCTTTTTTTCAAGCAGCTCTGCTAAGCACTGATGTGGTCAAGAGGTTTACATTTCACATTTTCTATACTGAATTGACCCACACATCCCTAATCCCTCTAGTTTCTGGTTGTTTGTTTCACTTCAAAAAATGTAATCATCATGAAAGATGAATGCCCTGGTAATGTCTGCTCTGCTTTTTGGCAGAGAAGCTATAGCAGAGGAAAAGGGAAGCTATCGCATATACTTCCACCAGTGTGCCTCAGCCCTGACTGGGAAGAGCCATTCCTAGAAAGCAGTGTCATGGTATCATGAGCGTTTGAGGGCACAACCCACTTCTTCAGATGAATGGAACAAGGGGTAACTTTTTTGTAATTCTGGACCTCTTGCTCCATTCATCTGAAGAAGTGGGTTGTGCCCACGAAAGCTCATGATACCATCTAAGGAGATCGATATACAACAGTTTGCTACTCTGAGTGGAGACACAGTTCACCACCCTGGATTGGTTTTGATGAAAGACTACAACTAATCACATTAGCTACAAGGAGATAGGTTTCAAGAGAGTACAAGGATAAGCCATTAAAGTCAGGCATCGGTAGGAGAGACAAAGAAAATATTTCCCAGTATTAAAACATTACAAATTAGACTTGGTTCAAGATGAAGTCCCTTACTACATATTTCCAGTAACACTGCTGACCAAATTGTTGGGCCAGCATCTGCTCCCAAAGTCCAATGGCTATTTCTTTTGCCTTCTTAGGTGAAAGAGAGAGAGAGAGCTAGTTAGGAAGAAATAACTCGGGCTGTTTTTGCCCCTCACTTTTGTAGTTCAGTCACCCTCTAAAATGCATTTTCCTGAGGGTGACCCCTAGATAAAGTTCATTCCCACTTGTGGATGGAGACCCGGAGTCTGGTGGTGAAGAGGGTCTATGGTGTTGTCTGAAGAGATGTAGATTTCTTTGTTCCTGCCCCCGTTGCTTGCCAAAAATGACTACTTGACCGGTGGTTCTCTTTGAGAAATGAGTTTACTCACTCCCTAGGCTTGTCTGGTGAACATACTTCAGTCATGATTTGAGCTTATGTTCACAGCTTTACATATAACGTTGCTCCATACATTTCACCGTGATAATTCTGTTGTCTAGCCCTCCCAATGGATGGACCATGGTTTATTGTGGTGTAGTGATCTCAGTTCAGTTCCTGTATAAATGCACACTACTCCAATGAACTTCTGAGTTGAATCGTGATAGGGCTGAAATTGGTCCTAAGTTTTTTGAGGCACATGTTACATGGCTATAATGGAAGATAGAGCTGGAGAAGAGATTCTAACTCAAGTTCTTGTCCCAATTTATCCTCTACGTTTTTCCTTTGGAGGTCTTATATCATCTTTAAGTGACTCTTTCTATTCAAACTGTCTCAGTGACCTCACATCCCCTTTGTCTAAATATAACTCAGTAATATCACCATTCTTTTGTGCAAATATAGCTCTATTTTGGTCTTATCATTGACCAATATAAAGGTTTTGGATTAATGAAGGTATTTTTTCTACCACAGAAAATGAAAGAACCCATTCAATTCAGGACAGGAACGCTCTCCCTGACCATTCCACTCTGGTGCAGAACTTTTCTTCAGCATGAAGGAAGGTGGATGGAACTTTTAGCCACGCTTGGTTTTTTATGAATGAAGCTGGGTCTAGCGCTGAGTGCAGGATATGTTTGCGATGTTTGTTGTTTTCCTTTAAAAAGTGGGTCTGCCATTCAGCCCATATGGTACTGCAGTTTCTTGCCTCCCCATGCTCCCTGCCAAGTTTATTGTCACCACAGAGGTATGCAGGAGATGTGTGCGTCTGAGGACTTACACTGCAAGCATTTGTGTTTATTTGTATTTGTACCTGAACTTGCATGGCTCTTCGTTTTTTCATAGCGTTTAAGTCCAGAGGGAATGATTAGATCATTGATGCATATCATTTACCCCACCACCCTTCCACTGTGCCCAATTACTTTAGTTAGACTAAAGCATTTCAGCCCTCCGGGGATTAAACTGTGCGCCTCAGGAGAGATCAAATGCCACCAATGCCCGGGGCCCTGCCATGGCAGCAGGGCAGGATTAAGGGGGGAGGCTAGCTGGGCAGCTGCCTGGGGCGCCAACCTATGGGGGGCGCCTGATGGCAGCTGTAAGGGGCGCCACGCGGCCCTCGGGCCCACGGTGCCCCATACAGCCCAGAGGTGGGGGTCGCACGGCGCCTGATTACAGCTGTAAGGGGCGCCGCGTGCTCGGAGGGCAGGGGCCATGCATGTGCCGCACGCCCGCTGCCTGGGGCACAAGAATGGCTCGACCCAGCACTGCATGGCAGGGACATGATTAGGTGGGATATGCCCAGATGACTGGCAGGGAAACCACACACCAACACTGAAAAGGATGCTAATCCCCCCTCACCACTAGTTCCCGCCTAGTTCCATGCCAGTCTGAACTGAGGAGATATTTCTCCCCATCACCGAATCTGGTGATCAGCCAGGATTCTAGAGAAAGGATTCACTTTGGCAACTCATAGCACTGGTCTGTCCCATCCTTTGTCCCGTCTCCAGTGGTGGCAACCCTGAATACTTCAGGGGAAGTAAAACCAAAAAAACCC
Source organism: Pelochelys cantorii (assembly GCA_032595735.1). NCBI lineage: Eukaryota > Metazoa > Chordata > Testudines > Trionychidae > Pelochelys > Pelochelys cantorii. The sequence continues at coordinate 5,749,836 of CM064328.1, forward strand.
AAAAAACCCGAAAGTCCCCTAGAACACATCTAGTCAGTGGTGCCACAGGGGAAAAAACAAGCCTTCCTGTGACTGGCTGAAGCCTCAATCATGAGATTTGATTGTTCGTTATTATGAGATTCATTGTCTTAGTGCAGAGCTGCAAGTCTTATGGAGATGTGGAGGGAAAGGCACTCAATCCCATTCCGTGCCTCAGAACCAGTTATGGGACTGAAAAAATCTGACTCGTGGGCTTCTGATGATATTTTTACCCCCAAAGAATGGAAATATCACGAAAACCCCGAATCTTACATTATGTCAGCCCCCTAAATGTTCCCCTAAAGCAAGATAATCAGAATATTTTGAAAAGGAAGCACCTGTTTTGGACTTATCTCGTTTTACACAAATACCAAAGAACTGGGTGCCAATGGAACCTGAATGCACAGACTGAGAAAGAAGAAGTCACAGAAAGCCTAGATCTTTTAATTGCCAAGAGAGTCATTTTGGATGTGACACAGTCTGTTTTGCTCCTTCTGCCTCTAAAGCAGGGTTATATAATGTCTGGAAGACGCAAATTCTTCCTGCTCACCTAAGAGCATCACAGCGCCATTGGCAAGATTACTGAATTGGAGAATGACAACAGATTACAAGAGTTGCACCTGTTATGGTAAATGCAAATCACCGAGCAAAGTCTAATGCTACGTGATTGGATTTTCTAAAAGGAATAATTGCTGCAATGGTTGCTGGAGGAATATTAAAATAGGCAGGTTTCAAGATTCAAGAAAAATCATACTGACTTCCTCCACATTGCGGAGATGTTTTCCTACTCGAATTGCAGAAACAAAGCTGTCAGGTGAAGGGAGTTCAGAGCATCCAACCTCCCCCCACCAATACGAAGCATGACTGGAGGTTTCACAGGAAGGTGAAGGGCATGTCTATGCAATGATTTAGTGTGTGGCATGCTAGGCTATAAATCAGGGGTTGCGGGGAAACTTTCTTGGGTCGGGGGCTGCTGAACCACAGAAAAATCAGTCAGGGGCCACACACAAGTGAGAAGCAAGAAGGAAAAACCAAACCCTCATTGATGTGGCCCCTGACTGAGAAGGAGAAAGACTACTCCCCATATTCCCCTCGCACATCAGAGGGCCATTGTGTGCTCCAGCCCCACAATGAGACAGAGCGGGGGCTGGAGTGCCAGCGCGGGCTCTCCAATTCCCCGAGCCTCAGGGGCCGGATCCAGGCAAGCTAGGGGCCACATCTGGCCCCCAGACCTTCGGTTTCCCACCCCTGGTGTAAATCTTCAGTGCTCGAGCATACCACACACAAACTCTCCACACGGACACTGTTGCTGCACAGTGAGAATTTCTTGGGCATCTTGTGTTCAGCTGTTCGGGGGTATTAAGGCCAAAGAACTGTCAACAGTCTGATGCTGGCTGTGGCTGAATTATCATTATTAGCTGTTAGGATATACCTGTGATAGCAAACAACAGAATGTCTTTCTTAATTTTGATAGGCTTATAATTTATCTCTTGACCAGCGGCTGAGTCATGCAAGTTAAAATCAACTAACTCAATCTCTGACACTACCATTTGCTCATATTTTATCCACTGCTAACTGCTGCAGTCAGAAAAGGTGTACATCTGAGATGTAGAGTTTACCAAAGCTGAGTTATTCAAAGCACTTTATATACATTAAATCCAATCTCACATCACCTGGGCCCATGTGACATACTTATAAACTCAGGCTCAGAGTTTAAGTGAATCATCTAAGTTTGCAGAGTCACAAAGCAGTTCTGAGTCCCTGTCTTCTACTTTAATCTCTAGACCAAACTCCTACCCATGTTACGTAGATTCCATTTGCAGGACTAAAATAACGATGTTCCTGTTTCAATACAAAATCAGGCAGAGAGCAAGGAAGGAAAAAAAAAAACTTTACCTCTCAAACTTTTTCCTTCAGGCACATTTGGTATTTGTTGTTAATTCTGGCCAATGTTCAGTTCTAAAAACCTGATGCATGGAGTTACTTGATATTCTGAAGGCGTTATTTTAAGATGAAACAATGTAAATTCCGATTTGGATGGCAGATGGCTGGCAGTTCACTGTTTGGCAAGCCAACTGGTATGGTATGTTAGAAAGTCAGAGCAGCAGGTAGTACAGCTCAATTTGAAACGACCACAGATGCTCGGAAAGGAGCGGGGGAGGGGCACAAGCTGGTCAGGAAATTAAGAACAGTAGTCAGAGCTCACAGGGAAAAAAAAAGATGGTAATTAGCTAAAAAGTTTTTTTTCTTTCCATCAGCACTTTTCGGATGCAAGTTCTCAAAGAAGTTAGAAGTTCCATTAGAACTGTCACAGAGGGGGAGCTGTGTTAGTCTGTAACTTTAAAAACGAGTAGCCCTGAGGTACCTTAGAAACTAACAAACTATATAGGATCGTGAGCTTTTGTGGGTAAGACTCACTTTTTCAGATGAGCTGCAGTGAAAAAAAAAATGGGAACCCAGAATTTATAACAGAAGAAGAAGGGAGAGAGAAAATACATACTTGTCAATTGTAGTGTTAGGGCTAATGAGGCTAATTGAGTGGGCTGGAAGTGTCCCATGCTTAGCTTTTGATGTGAATGAGATGGTAAAACGGACTTAACGTGAAACAATTTGTTTGTCTTTAGAATCACCCCTTGGATGGTACAGTTTTCCAGTCTAGGTATCACAGTTAGATGGAGGCTGAAATGTGTCTTTGTGCAGAGGGCTAGCTCAAAGTCTCTGCACCACTGCAGTCCCATTTTGAGGGATGAATTTCATCCTCAGCTGCTAAGTAGGGAAAGGCCTACAGTAGAAATGGGCCCAAACTCCATTTCTCTGACACAAATATCCTGAAATTGTATGGACGTTGGAATTAAATCCAGGTGTCATGGTTTCCTTCCATCTCTTTAATGTGGCAAATGAAATCACCAGAGTCAAACATTTCAGACCTTGGATATGGATCCAAATTTTCCCACTCAGACCCATCTCCAGCAGGAAGTCTCTCTCCCCTGGTATTTATGAAATAGTTGGTATTTTACTCACGAAGCCCATTCAGATAAAATGTGTTTTAATGCAGCCAAATGCAGTTATACATCTAGGAACAAGGAATGCAGGCCACGCCTACAGAAAGGGGGACTGTCTCCTGGGAAACAGTGGCTCGTAATAGGAGATATGGGTCATAGTGGACAACCAATTCAACATGACTTTCCTGTGAGAAGCTGGCGCAAAAAGGGCAAATACAACCCTCAGATGTATAAACAGGGGAGTAGTTGGCAGGAGGAGCAGGGAGATGATTTTTACCTCTGTATACGGCATTGGTGAGATTGATACAGAAGGTTGCTCACCTTGTGCAGGAACAGGTTCTTCGAGGTGTGTGTCCTTGTGGATGCTCCACTTCAGGTGTCAGTGCATCCGGCTCTATCTAACAGAGATTTTTGGGAGCAGCGACCCGTCAGGGTGCACATGTGCAGTAGCAGTGTGGTGGCACCACTGGGGCCTCATTTAGCATGTGCATGCCCAGACCTCTACAGTTCCTCCTCTACCATGGAGTGTTCATCTCATACTCCGAAGTAGAGGGGAGCAGGGTGGTTACACAGGGACACAACATCTTGAAGAACCTCAGTGACTCCACAAGCTGAGGAAGCTTTTTTCCTTCTTCGAGTGATATCCCTGGAAGTGCTCCACTTCAAGTGAATGCCAAGTACTGCCCCCACGAGAATGGAAGGGACTTCGGAGTTTAGCTCATTGCTGAGGCTAGTACAGCGAGGCCTACTTTTGCATCTGAGCTTGCACCGAAAGTAATGGGGCAGTGGTTCATGAATGTCTGTTCACAGGCCCAGGTGGCTGCCTTGCAAATGCTATGGTAGTAGATAAAGCTCTTGCTGAGTGGATTCTGATGCCCGGATGGGCTTGTGTGGTGTAGTGAATAGCACACATGACTATGGCTGAAGATCCATTTCGATCATTTTTGCATGAATGTGGCAGAGTCCTTCAGTCACTCTGTGCTTTTGACACAAAAAGTCGTGGCAATTTTTGGAAGGACTTCATTCTGTCCAGATGAAATGCTCCAGCGTGGCACCCATCCAGTGTGTACACGGCTATCTCTTGAATGTTTGTGTGTGGGTTTGGATGAAAAGAAGGTAAATCAGTGGGTTGGTTGAGATGGAACAAAGATGATATTTTGGGCACAAGCTGAGGATGAGTTCCAAGTGTCACTTTATCTTTTAAGAGAATTGTGAGACTTGGATGAAATTGTTCATTTTGTATAATTGTTGTGAACATAGCAAGTAACGCTGTGTAATTGGCTGTGCAGAACTGACCCGTCACAGAAGAGTAAACTTTTTGTCCCAGGAGTCTCTTCCAACCATTGTCTTGTGGCATGGATTTGAACTGGGGATATTTTCCCTATTGGTTGACCACATCCACCAATCAGTGGATGAGAGAACAGGAAGTCCATGCCTTTATCTGGCACATAGTATTTCCTGTCCACTTACTGGTGGGAGGGAGGGTGGCAGGTGTTTGCTACTCTGTTTCTGTAAGTTCTATCAGAGTGTCGTGTATGGGCAAAGCTATTTTTGTTGTGGACAAAGTGTGTAGGACTTTAAGGAGTCAGTGTTGTGTCTTTGGCACCTCCTCAAAAAGAATTTCTGGCTCTCTGCCACCTGCCAGAATTACTCCTGAAAGTGTCTGAAGTCATCTGTAGTAATGGGAGGTGGGGGTATTACTGCTTTGTCCTGGGAAAAGGAGAAGTTGTGATTGGGGATGCTTCATGTTCTGTGGTCTCATCCCTGTCTTCCTTCACTTCCTCTGTTACCTCAGAGGGCTCAGGCACTGATGTCATTGCAAAGAGTAAAGGTGGAAGGTCTGTGGAATTGAGACCTGTAGGCTGCCCACGGGTCCAGCAGTGGCCATTGCATGGGAGGGTAAATCCATGGGTTAACAAGCCCTGGGGGCAGGCCCTTGATGCTCTGTTCTCTGGGTCTATAATGAGGTTCTGTGCCTGCTGGGGAGGGGAGTGTAGAAATGAGAAAACTGCCTCCTCCGCATCAGCCTCATCACCACTTGAAAAGGGTGGCGCAATGGGAGATTCTGGCTGGTCCACTGGTGCTGGCGAGCAGGGAGTGTCGAGCAGAGAAGATCCAGGAGCAGAGGACACTTCCATATCTGATGAGTGCGGAAGGGGGACTGATACCTTCCCATATGATGCGACAACTTTCTGCACTGCCGCCTTAGAATCATAGAATACTAGCACTGGAAGGGACCTCAAGAGGTAATTGAGTCCAGTCCACTGCCCTCATGGCAGGACCCAGTACTGTCTAGACCATCCCTGATAGACATTTATCTAACCTACTCTTAAATATCTCTAGAGATGGAGATTCCATAACCTGCCTAGGTAATTTATTCCAGTGTTTAACCACCCTGACAGTTAGGAACTTTTTCCTAATGTCTAACCTAAACCTCCCTTGCTCCAGTTTAAGCCCATTGCTTCTTGTTCTATCCTCAGAGGCCAAGATGAACAAGTTTTCTCCCTCCTACTTGTGACACCCTTTTAGATACCCAAAAACCGCTATCATGTCCCCTCTCAATCTTCTCTTTTCCAAACTAAACAAGCCCAATTCTTTCAGGGTACGTCTACACTAGCCCCCTAGTTCGAACCCTCAGTCTTCCTTCATAGGTCATGTTCTCTAGACCTTTAATCATTCTTCTTGCTCTTCTCTAGACCTTCTCCAATTTCTCCACATCTTTTTTGAAATGTGGTGCCCAGAACTGGATACGATACTCCAACTGAGGCCTAATCAGCGCAGAGTAGAGCAGAAGAATGACTTCTCCTGTCTTGCTCACAACACACCTGTTAATGCATCATATTTGATTTTTTTGCAACAGCATCACACTGTTGACTCATATTTAGCTTGTGGTCCACTAGAACCCCTAGATTAGGTGGAAGTGAAGCCAGTACTGGCCTTTGGTACATAGCCTTCTTTGGTGTCAGGGATGCTGGTCTAAGCAGTTCCACAGTCAGAGCTGATGAGCTCTGCGCTGGAGAAGGAGCCCTCACAAGTGGCTGAGATTGTGGTGCCATGCCTTTTGTAGGGGAAATCAGTGCTAGGAAGGGGGCTGCTTTGCGACTCCTACTCAACTCCTTGCTCCTGCTGGCAGAGGTTGCAGAGCGGGTCTAGAAGAGGTCAGTACCATGGCCATGATCTCACTGGAGACCCTCTCTTTTTTTAAAGGTTTTCGGCTTGGTAGAGACGTGGCCCTTTTCTTCAATTTTGTGGCGGAATATGGCACTTAGTCTGTCCATGGAGGATGCACCCAGGGAGTCACTTTTTGTGGGTTGTCCGGGGTCCAATTTAGGAGTGAGGGATTTCTCCATTAGAATGAGTTTCAGTCAAAAATCCCTCTCTCTCCATGCTCTAGCTTTGAGGATATTGCAGTAAGCAAACTTCTACTGTGAGGGGGAACCTTTTTTGGGTCGGGGGCCACTGATCCACAGAAAAATCATTTGGGGGCCACATACAAGTTAGAAGCCACGTTCGACAGATCCTGTAAACCTCCTTGCCGACAGAGGGATGCAGTCTAGACATACCCCTAAGTATCAGACACATAAGGAGTGGCCATGTGAAATTCATATTGTGTCCTTACATGAAGTACATCTTTTAAAGCTTGGGGAGCCGGGCACATGTAAAGCATCTTTTTGTGGTGGGGAAAAAAGGGAGGAAGGGAAAATGACAGGTAATTTTTTAACACTAATTATACCTGTATGATTCAAAGTAAATTACTAATAATTAAGATATCTAACGTAGTCTAATTTTATTTGAAGGTTCTTTGGAGACACCACTAATGGGGTCTGTCTCAAGCCAAGGACGGTTGGGAAGGAACTGAAGGGGTCAGAACAGGTGTATGCTAGATGAGGCACCAGGAGATGGCTTCTGTGCATCTGACTCAGGCCTGCCGACAGGAGGGAGATGGGGAAGAGGGTAGTTGTCCTGGGGCCCAGTGATACAAAAGGGCCCAGCGCCCCGGCCCCTTTAAATCACTGCCTGAACACCACATTGTGCACACAGGGCTGCCTAGCTCCAGCCCCGCTCCTTCTGCCTGAGGTGCTGCCCCTTCTGGGGTGTGGAGCAAGCCCCCCATGCCTTGTCCAGAGGCTGCTGAGACTGTCGGCCCCACTGTCTAGATACTGCTTCCGAAAATCTCTGATTGACAGTACTGTGACGCGCCAACAGGGGAAGTGCACCACCCACAGGGACAGCACTCAAAGAACTGCTCTCCCACCCACATTTTGAATTGGATGTCAAAAAATTGGAGAGGGTGTAGAAAAGAGCAAGACAAATGATGCAGGCGCTGGAGAAAATACCTTTCACTAACTGACTTAAAGAGCTGTTTAGTGTATCAAAAAGAAGATTGGGAGGAGACTTCATTATAGTGCTTAAGTATCTTCATGGGGAGAAAATACCAGTACTAAAGATCTTTATAATTCAGTGGAGAAAGGCATCAGAAGAACCAACAGCTGGAAGTTGAAATTAGGCACATATTTGAAACAGGAAGCAATGTTTATCCATTGGAGCTAACTGCAAGGTTAAGTGGTGAATTCTCCATCTCTTCATATCTTCACATCAAGACTGGATGCCTTTGGGGAACACATACTTTAGCCAAACAACAACACAAGCTATAGGTCTCAATACAGGGGCAAGTGGATGAAACTGTGATACCCAGAAGACAGGATTAGATTATATAATGGTCCTTCTGGCCTTAATCTCTACGTAGCTATGAGACAGAGCCTCTCATTAAACATCTCCGTGAATAACCGTGTGGGAATTCTGTGTCTAGAGGCCAAGTTTAGGGTTTTCTCACAGCATGTCTGAAAGGGTGGGGGTAAATGAAGAAACGTGAGTCATCCACTAGCTGGAGGCACAGATATTAGGTTACAAACTGCTTCACATCATCATAAAGTCCATAGGACTATTGATCTTTACATCAAGTCCTGATAAAAGAAATGTGGGCTATTACTGTTGCAGATAACTAGTTTGATATGTGGGAAGTCAAGTCAAGCTTGGTGGGTCATAAAAAAAAAATCTTCCCTGTGCCCCACTTTATGATTTTTACTGGTGGTAAAATCCTGAGAACCTTGAAAAGGCATGCTGTCCATTCAGTCAAGCCCAGCCCCCAACACAACCAGAGAGCAGTTGTGCAATCTTCCCCCACCTTGGCAGCCAATATTCCCCACCCCCTAATTGAAGAGACCCCTCCCCTTAGAAATATGAAGATGGTTCAGTCTCTACAATCCATTGGTTCCTGGCATCGCCTGCTGGTAGTGTGAGGAAGGATACTAATTACCAGTTGGACCTCCCTGGTCTGGCACTCTCAGGTCCTGACAGGTCCCAGAGGAGGGATTTTGCTGGACCAGGTGAGGTCATTTCTGGATCCCTGCCACTGGCCCCCCTGGCCTGGTCTTCACCTCCTGTTCTCCTGGCTCTCCTGCCAACCCTGCTGGGCTCCCAGCCCAGTGAGCCATAGCTAGTGCAGCTCCCAACCCCTCCAGGCAGCCATGCACTGGGTCTCCCAACCCCACTGGGCAGCCCTGCTGCCACATGCTGGCTGGTCCCACCTTCAGCTCACTGCGGGCAGCCCAGTGCCCTGCTGGCCCCACAGGGGACCCTTGCCATTGGCCCTCCACTGGGACTTCATGGTCTGGCAATGATGCTGCATGACCAGAGATGTTGCCAGACCAGAGAATCTCAGTTAAGAGAATTTTAACCTGTAGTACCAATGGTGGTAATATTTTTGCTGGTCCTAGGAATATAGGATTTGCTAAACTGCATCACACCATTGCTTATCAAGACCCATATCTGTGCTGATTAGACCTCAGTTGGAGTATTGTCTCCAGTTCTGGGCACCGCATTTCAAGACAGATGTGGAGAAATTGGAGAAGGTCCAGAGAAGAGCAACAAACATGATGAAAGGTCTAGAAAACATGAGCTATGAGGGAAGACTGAAAGAATTGGGCTGTTTAGTTTAGAAAAGAGAAGAGTGAGAGGGGATATGATAGCATACCAGAAGGGTGTTATAAGGAAGAGGGAGAAAAATTGTTCTTCTTCGCCTCTAATGATAGGACAAGAAGCAACTGGATTAAATTGCAGCAAGGGAGGTTTAGGTTGGACATTAGGAAAAACTTCCTAACTGTCAGGGTGGTTAAACACTGGAATAAATTGCTTAGGGGGGTTGTGAAATCTCCATCACTGGAGACATTTAAGAGCAGGTTGGACAGACACCTGTCAGGGATGATCTAGACAGTGCTTGGTCCAACCATGAGGATAGGGGACTGGACTCGATAACCTCTCGAGGTCCTTTCCAGTTCTATGATCTGTCCTACATGCAGCAACAATACTTCACGGAGGAAAGAACAATACCTGATGCATGCAAACATTTATATGATAGGTAGAGATGATAGGTTGTGGGGAGGGAGAAAATAGATTCTTTCCTTACTAATATGTTGAGAATACCCCAGTCTGACAATTAAGTGAGCTGGGATTATGTCATGCTACGAACTATCCCAGACATCTACAACTCATTTCACACAGCTCACCAGACAGATTTTAAACGAGGGCAATGATTTGTTATCACTATTGATCTAATCCCTACCGGAATGTGTGACCTAGAGGTAAAAAGCTCTATCTCGCTTTGCCAATGCCAGAAGTCACCCAGGACACAAGAAACCATCTGAGTATCCCCAGTAGAACATTATCAAAGGAAATGATAAATTAATCAGATCTCTGGGTAAGGGTGAAAATTAAATCTGTATATCGTACACATTTTTAATAGACTATTGGGCAATATTGACAATATGAAGCTAGACTGGGAAAAGGAAATTAACTAATAAATCTCTCCAGAGGACTGGAAAGACATAATGCTCATCACTATGAGTAATACAAGTTCTTCCTCTCTGAGAGAGTATCAATGGAGAATTATGATTAGGTATTTCTGCACACTAGTCTTGCAAAACTATGCAGATATAAAATTCTTAATCAAATCCTGGAGGGAAAACTGTGTCCCAAGTTCAAAGACTTTTGGTCTGGTGTCAGGAAATCAAAGTAAGAGTTATTTCAGTAATCTCTTGCCCATAATAACTCTATGATTATGGTGTTAAGGAAATGTCCGGAATAACCAAAATTAAACAGAGACAGCTACTTAGACGCCTTGTGAATGACGACAGTAAATTATTTCACTGTTCCAGCTACCAAACCAAATACCCATGATCTGAATGTGGTTCATAAGGATAAAGGAATGAAGAGAAATGGAATGACTTACTTACTCTATTGGCATTTCGAGGAAACATGAAACAAATGGGACCAACAGCTTAAAAGCCAATTAATTAATAGAATGTGTCTAATAATACTTTGCATACTGATTGTAACCTATAACCTCTCCCTTGTAAGCATTGCTGTAGTCTCTTTGCTTTTACCTCTGTTTCCATCTTTATTATGGTTTATGTAAGAAAGAAGCTCCTACCACCGATAAGTCTACTTGCCTTTCATTTAAAAAAATACTAGCAGGTAAAATTAAACATCAACAGCAGTTTACGTGGATGATGTTCTGATTAAAAGATATTCTAACCCGGCATCTCTTCCATTGCTGAAGGGCTCCTGTGGTGTAGACCCAGGCAGCTTTGTGCACAGGGACTTCACGGGGGTGTTGACCATCGGTGTAGACCTGAGCTCCACAAAGGACATATAAAAGAAGGAGTAGGAAGGTGCAGGGGATGGACACACCAGCACAGGAAATAAGCAAGGGGTGGAGGGTCTGTCAAGGCTCACAGAGCCTGCCTCAGCCACCGGACTAGAATAAACACTGTGGACACACATCTAGCCAGGTACTTGGGCCAAGTGATGGGCAGAGATAGCAGGCACTGCACAGAATTAGCAAATGCCAATCTCAGACATTTGTGAGTAGCCTGATGGTCCCGTAACCTTTCAGAAAATTTTTGATACTCCGAGTGGCACCGGATAGAAGCATCTGTTCTGAATGCCTGCACTTCTTCATTTATGATAACTGCAGCCAACAGCAAAATCCCACCTGCCATTTCAGTTCTGAGCTATTCCTCCCTGGGTCAGGGAGCAGGGCTAAATATAGAACAATCAAGAGACGGTCTAACAGAAACATGTGCCCTACAAGTCCCATTGCTTGGAAATGGTCTTGTTAGACTACATTCTTCCTTTACGAAGGGTTCAGACAGGCATTGTTTGGACAGCAGAGACTACACATCTCTCTTTTCTTTAATGACAGTCATTTCAGTCAACAGTATCATTCTAATCAATCACACAGAAATAGTTCTTACCAGAGACGCCGATCTGATGAAGCGGCTAGCAGAAATGGGATCATGTCTAGGTTAGTTCAGTCTGTTCTCCAGTCCCATAAGAGGAAAGAAGGCGTTACAGTCCCCCGATTGCTTCTGAGACTTTTCCAATCCCCTAAATGAATCCCGTGCCTGAAGCGACAGCTCCATGCCTATGCCTCTCTTTGGGGTGGGACCCTAGGATCCCGCCACTGTGCATCTCCAGCTTACACCTCCATGGTGGCCAACTGTGATACCTAGCAACCTCACAGGCTTGGGTCGGGCAGGAGATTCCCCTTGGGAGCCTCTGGGCGGTAACAGTCTGCAATGACACAGAAGCCTCTTCTCTCAAACCATGGCTGATTTATTTTCCCACAACGTGCACAGCACTCAGAGAAATGAATTGAAAATCGAGTGCCCCACACACGGTAGATGTGGGTGTGTGGGTTACAATAGCAGAGGCCTATGTGCACACTGTCTTACCTATGCTTAGCCTAGGCGCACCTGACTTAGCCTTGGTGTCCTCCGGATTTCTTGGGGTGCACGTTACCCCATGCTTGCTGCAGGCCCCTGACTCTCAGCAAGTTTTAGTGTCAGCCGGCAGCAGCTGGCAAGCCTTTCTCCTCTCCCTCTCTGTACGACATATTGGTGTCTTTTGATCTCCCTCTTCCCAGCCTGAACAAAACCACCCCATCACTAGCCTCTGAGCTCAGGACTCCCTCTTCATGGCTCTAAACACGGCTATTGTGTGAAAGGGGCCTTATTTTGGCCATTGTTTTATCTTCCCTATCTGATTTCTTTAACTACCCCTTTTGCGCAACCTGTGCATCCAAGGAGGGTATCATCACACCCATAGATGAAGGTGCATATGATAGTTATAAAAACACACGGATGTCTTTCGGCTGTTTTAAATATCTAATTCCCCAACTGCTGGTAGTAAGGAAGCAGTGGGTTTGCCACCTACGGGCTCTTCTGTATGGTGCCTAAAGCGCAAGGAACATAAAGTCACACAAGAGCTGCTACCCTTTGCCTGGGTGTGCTTTTATATTCTGCAAGTGCGCACGGCACTTCAACAATGCACCAAACGGGGTTCACACAAGCCTTGTGCGAACGTTTCAAAATTCGGGTTTAAAAACCCTTGAGACAAAATTCTGGGCAAAGCTGCACATGTGGTCTGAGACGACGAGATGACACAGTGAAGTAGGAAATACAAACAAAGAAAGCTTAATCCGCATGACAGTCTGCTATGGCCTCCTGAACACAAAGCCATACAAATTCAATGCAACCGTTTTTAAAACAATAACAGTGGTATTAATGCACAGCCAAATGTTTACTCCTTTATATACTTTGTAGCTATCAGTACTTAGAAATCTCCTCATCATAGCTAAATAGGAAGCTATGTGATTAATTAGGATTTCCTTGCAATGCTTTATTGGCTGAGGAAAAACTGATTATTTATCTAATACAACTGGAATGCTCCAAATATAGTACCTCCAAAAATGCAGTTTTGGGGTCACATGCTAGTGCCAAGCAGACCCAGATGGGTTACAAGCATTTCAAATAGACCTCTGCCCATGTGCCTTTGAGAGAGTACACGAGAGTGCTGAGGCCATGTTGAGAGACATGTTTGTAAAGGGAGTTATGCAGGCTCTACTCTGTTACTGTGTGGTAGCACCTAGGTCATGTCTAAACTACGGAGAAGTGCTGTCACCGTTAATCTACCGGGGTTTGAATTAGTGGGTCTAGTGAAGAGCTGCTAATTCGAACTGAGAGGGCACTCCCCATCGGCACCGGTAGTCCTGCTCCTCATGAGGAGTAAGGGAAGCCTATGCGAGCGACTTCCCACTGTGTGGATGACATGAAAACACCATTTAAAATACACTGGCTCCAGCTACGTAATCATGGAGGTCGCCTGGGTACCAACATTTGGGGTCACCAAACCATCGGTCTTGGGGACACCAAAACTGCAGAATTATTGGGGTTTTGGTTAAGTTTGTTTTTGTTTTTTTCTTGTGCTCTTTCAGTCTGCAGGGATGAATGGGGGGGGGGGGGAGGAGGAGGAGGGGAGGGGGAAGGTACCACCAAAAACATTTTCTCCCCTGGGTGAAAAAGCACCCAGGACTGGTTCTGTAAAGAGGCCTTAGAGTAGGTGTAAATGTCATTTATGTATTTACTTAGTGTTATAGAGATGCTTGCCCTGCAAATCTGTTAACATCCAATTTGTGGAGAATCACAGCTCTGAAGGATCAAAAGAGAAAAAAACCCCACACCACAGATATTGAAATAAGTGCAACTCAGAAACCACCTTTAATACCAATATAGGATGGGAATGAAGAATCACCTTGTCCTGTCTAGAGGAAGATAAGGAATTAGACCCTGAAGCTCACATGCTCACCTTGCTCAAGTGATCATCAGAATAAACTCCTCTTTCTAGAAGAGGAAGTAGAAAGAATTCCATGAGCAGCTGAAAGGAAGGATCAACAAGTTTCCAGAGGAAAGGACTCGGTTAAGAGAACAGTGCCACTCACTGAAGAGGCAACTAGAAGGTAAACTTGGGTTCACAAGGAGGATGAGTGAGCAGTTATTCTCGCTCCAGAGGCAGAAGCAAAGCAGTGGTGAGTTTCCAAAGGTGGCCTTTAAAAAACTGAATTTAATAAGCGAGCCAAACAACTAGAGCCATGCAGGAAGCACAGAAACTCAGTCATCTAGATGAGAAGGCTCAAAGAGAGGAGAAAAAGGAACCAGGGGTTTGAAGAGCCAGCACTGCTGCCTCTTTTGACTGGGCCCTATTAATAGAAAGAGTCATTTTTAAGAGCTGCGAAACGACAGAGAATGTTTGAAAAAGGTTCTGTTAGGTGCAATTCTGTCTGAATTTCAGATTTCCTAATTCTCTTCTCCCATGTGTCAAAATAACCAGCACTACAGAAAACGTTATGCTAAGTGGATTCCATAGTAATAAGGATATTGGCATGGAAACATGATCTTTGCTCCTATGAGTTTATCTACTAAGGCTTCTTATTCCCTACATACGTAATTACAGACTTCTGCTCATGGGAGCACAATTGACGGCAGAGAAATGAATGAGCCTGACATGGGCCTGATTCTCCTCATGTTTAGTTCAGTGGAGTTAGTCCTGGGTTTCCATGGACACCATTATTATTATTATAGTTGTGGCTCGGAAGCCCCAATCAGGATAGTATCAAATTGTACTGATGCTGTATAACCACCTAGGCGGATTAGGGTTACCAGCCTCTGGTTTTCGATTGGAATGCCCGATTGAAAAGGGACCCTGGTGGCTCTGGTCAGCACTGCTCACGTGCCCATTCAAATTATGGTGGCACAACAGAGCTAAGGCAGACTCCTTGCCTGCCTTGGCTCCGCATGACTCCTAGCAGTGGCTGGCATGTTTTCTTCCTAGGCACAGGGGCTGCCAGGGAGGTTCCTCATGCTGCCCCCACCCTGAGCACTGGCTCCGCAACTCCCATTGGCCAGAAACCATAGCCAATGGGATATGCGGGAGCGGTGCCTGTGGGCGAGAGCAATGTGCAGAGCCCTCCGGCCCCTGTGGACATGCTGGCCACTTCCTGGAAGTCTCCCGAGGTAAGCGCTGCCCAGAACCCACATTCCAACACTCTGACCCAGTCCTGAGGTCCCTCCTGCACACCAAACCCCTCATCCTCAGCCCTACCTCAGAGACTGCACCTCCAGCCAGAGCCCTCACCCCTCTTCCACTCCAGCCCCCTGCCCCAGTCTGGTGAGAGTGAGTGAGGGTGCGGGAGAGTGAGCAAAGGAGGGAGTGGGGATGGAGTGAAGAGGGACAGGGCCTCAGGGAAGGGAACAGGTCAGGGTGTTCTGTTTTGTGTGACTAGAAAGTTGGCAACCCTAAGGCAAATATGGTTCTTGGCCCAATGAGCTCAAAATCTAGTCTGAAATGAGATGCAACAAATTTGCAACAAATGGAAGAGAGAATTGTCCTTCAAAAAGGACAAATGCAAAGTACTCCACTTAGGAAGGAACAATTAGTTGAACACATATAAAATGGGAAATGACTGTCTAGGAGGGAGTATTGAGGAAAGGGATCTAGGAGTAATAACGGACCACAACGAAATATGAGTCAACAGTGTGACACTGTAAAAATCAAACTGAGATGTATTAGCAGGAATGTTGTACGCAAGACAGGAGAAGTAATTCTGCTGTAATCTGCAATGATTAGGCCTCCATTTGAGCACTGTGTCCAGTTCTGGGCACACTTTAGGAAAGATGTGGAGAAACTGGAGAAGGTCTAGAGAAGAGCAACAAAAATGATTAGAGGTCTAAAAAACATGACCTATGAGGGAAAACTGAAAGAATTAGGTTTTAGTTTGGAAAAGAGAAGACTGAGAGGGGACATGATAGCAGCTTTCAAGTAGCTAAAAGGGTGTTACAAGGAGGAGTGAGAAAAAATATTCTCCTTTACCTCTGAGGATAGGACAAGAAACAATGGTCTTAAATTGCAGCAAGGGAAGTTTAGATTGGATATTAACCATCCTGACAGTTAGGAAGTTTTTCTTAAACACTGGGATAAATTGCCAAGGGAGGTTGTGGAATCTCCATCATGGGAGATTTTTAAGGGCAGGTTAGACGAACACCTGTCAGGGATGATCTAGATGGTGCTTGGTCCTGCCATGAAGGCAGGGAACTGGACTTGATGATCTCTTGAGGTCCCTTTCAGTGCTAATATTTTATGATTCTTTGATTATCATAGTGAAGATAAAATCACATGGTTATACAGGTTCACTACTGCACAGCATGATGATTCTAAGTCATCTCAGAATCTTTTAAAATATGTCCATCTATAAAACGAGCTGTACCCGGCTGACACACTAGCTGTTTTTGCTTTCTTGTAGAAATCGTAGCAGAAAGGGGCCGTGAAGGGAGAGGCCTAACAACTGAACTCAGGAAGGATAGTTCCTGTAAAATGACCAGTGGAGTGGAAACTATGGAGACGTTTGTGAGAGAAGCAGACAAACAGTTGTTGCCGGCTGGTGACTGAGAAAAGATTTCAGATGCAGCCGCAGTAACAGGGGAATACGACAAAAATACTTTCGGGGAGAGATTAATCGTGAAGCAAGATGAACATGTACAGATAGGACTGTTTCTGGGCCCTGATTCAGGAAAGTGTTAAGTGCTGCTAAACAGAAGCTTAATTCCCTTGCTAGTGGAGCTTAAACACATATTTAATTTGGTTGCTAAACCAAGGCCTCTAAGCAGAATTATTCTTTTAAAGTTTCCCAGGGATGTCAATGGATCTTTAAAGTCTTTGCACCATTTTCTGATCCCATTGCACACATATCGATACTAACTCTGGTCAGTTATATCGGTGTAAATCCAGGGGGATTGAGATCAGAAAGTAGATGGTTAGATTGACCTTTCTGAGTGTGCATGTGTGCATCTGTACTGCCAACCTGCATTATTGAAATGCCCACAGAAACCCAATATTATTTCTCTATTCATAGAGGCGATAACTGGTAAAATGACTTCTGTGGGAGATCAGTGCCCTGAACGTTACTCAGATGGTCACTGACGAGGCTGCAATGAAGTTGTGCAGTTAAATCCTCACATATACTGCACAGCAGAGTTAACTAGGGAGAGGAGAGAGAGAGATCGTCAACTCCTCTCTTCTTCTTTTTGTCCCACCCCCTCCCCAACCCCAAACATTAGGTCTGGCGGTTACTCTGATCCCTGGAGTTTGATGCATGTTTGATTCACAGACTGCAGCATGACTGCACCAGATGGCCCTGAGTTAATGAACACAAGCTCATCACTTTTACTCACCAGGGAAATGTGCAGCTCAATCTGATTTCCACTCCAAAACTAAAAATATTTTAGTATTTTTAGTGAGCATTTTACTGTTGCAAACCGGCACTTGAGGAAAGCATTAAAAGAACACAGCCTACCCGAGAAATGTACTTCACAAATTAAGAACTGCACCTCGGAGTCTTTCCCACCTTTTCTCAGAGCTAAAGTGAACACCTTCACAAACCTTAAATTATGAAGCCAGAGCATAAACAAAGCTACAAGATCTGAGGACTGCTCAGCCTTCCACTGAGCCAGTGGCAGACCTTCCATTGACTTCACTGGAAGCAGGATCGGGCTCCTAGTTAGTTATTAGTACAGCCAGAAGGTTCTGGAAAGCTTAGTGTAAATCCATTGAAATAACTTGACCTGGGTTTGTTTATGCCAAGTAAGGATCTGCCCCATATAGGTGTATATATTTGGATGAAGTAGCACGAAGGTATATTTATGTGAGGAAGAACAACAGAATTTTACCAAACCATGATATGTGGAAATTTATTCTGAAGGAATAAGCCCGAAGCATTAGCTAAAACTAAACCCACCAAATCACAATCCAAAATGACTTAATTGCTCAGCAAAACAGATCCTCAGAGGCAGAGAGGACAAAAGAGCTGGAGACCTAGGAAGAGGATTCTGAAAATACACCACGACCTATGTCCTAGAATTTAGTGAAATCTTCATTTCACCATTCTCAGATTGCTTCTTAGGAGGGCTGAACGCCCCTCCACGCCCCCAGCAACAACCAATGCTTGAATGTGATGCACAGTACTCTCTCATGAGACTCATCTCTAAGGCAACTGTATGCAGTTAGCTGGCAACACACAAGACATGTTAGGGTAAAGGCTCAATACAACGAGATGCTCCATGCATGATACAGTTCATAGAAATCTGTGCTGTTACTTCTCCATTATTGAAACGAAGTGTCTACCCAGGGTTCCAAGGTTACGGTGAAGACAACAAATGGAAATTAACACAAAAGGAAGTAGCACAGCTAAATATGTTATTCCATCAGATTTGGAGAGGTGGCACCAGCAAAGCCTGGTCATAGAAGAACTAACTCCCAGATGCCACTGATATAATAGATGAATCTGAGCTGGGTGTCTGGGTCTTGCTGCTGCCAATGTTGTCCCAGCAATTGGCACCTGCCAAACCAATATACTGTAAGCAGAACACCTTTTACATTACCTCTGTCAGTCAAAGACTGTGCTAGACGAGCATTATTCTGAAGTGATTTACTTCAGTCAAAGCAGAATACAAATGTGCAGCATGTATGCAAGCTTCTCTTCCATACCAATATTCTGAAATGAAGTATGAGCAGAAAACTTACTGCTCAACTTTATTTCTATAAAGGCCCATTTACCTTTGGAATTATGCTGCTATTGTTGATTCTGCTAACTACCCCTGCACACTATTAATGTATATATTAGGCATAGTACACATCAAAATAACAGGCACTATGGGCACAGAACTGATATGATATATGTAATGTGTTGAAAACTAATGCTAACAAAATAGTATTATGCTTTTTCCCCACAATGCTGTTCACTTATGTTAAGATATCTATACTTCAATACTAATGATCCCTCTATTTTTTTTCCATCTATGTATGGGATAAATTTTGTTCCATGAACCAAGGCATGTGTAGATGTGCACCATCACTAAAAATACATGCTGCCGGCTGTGGGTTCTTTAGACACTCTGCTAATCAGCTGGGCGGCATTTGACTCTCTCCTGAATGGCTGTTCAAGTGCTCAGCTTACAAGGAGCACATCTTGATACCCTACAAAACTAAAGTCAGCTTTGGCACTGGAAAATACAAAATGTGTCAAAAGACAATCTGCCCTGCTGCAAGCTTGATACTTACCTGGAACAAAACAAGAGCGAAGAGGAAAGGTACATGACTGGTATGAATTGGCGGGTTAGAACTCAGTGACATGCAGAAAGGCCTGTGACTTGTAAACAGGTTTAGAACAAACAGAGATCGTTCTGAATGTATATTTTGAAGCACACCTTCCATGTAAGGTGCACTGGTGCTGAGAGAGACAACCACTTCCCGAGAAGATCAGAATGGTCTTAACTCTTTCCTTTTGCTACTGTACTACTTTGTCTTTAGATAATAAATTGGTGAAGCTTGGTTATTTGATCTCTTGAACATTTTTAATACTGGACAGCAAGTGCAGTCAAAATCAATTGGCTCTACTTTTAGCAATAACATGTTTCAGAACTGCAAGACTGATATTAACTTTGTGTCAAGTGAGGCTTGATATAGACACTCTCGATGCAAAAACCACTGTGTAGAGTGGCCTATTCCAGTTCCCGAGCTAGTAGAAAAACTACAGCAGCACTGTTGAACTCTGATTCACCAATGCTGTCCCCTAGAGAATGGATGGAGAAAATTAACAGGAGTGAGAAGTGGACTGCAGAACTGCATCTGGCTCCTGCAGGGGACAGGTTCATATGATCTAACTATGACAGCAGTAATTACTCTCTGTTTCCTGTCGTTTACATAGTCTGCTAGCCAACTTCTTCCTTTTTCCATGGCGCTTCATTCTGATGTATATATGCTAAGTAAGTCAGAAAACACCAAAATATTTTAGTAGCCGTGTATTTCAGTGAATAGTCTACAAAAGCAAGAGATCAAACCCTTTGTCAGTTTATTACATTTCTGCTATAATTGTGAACCGTATTTACATAGATGTGCCTCACTTTTTATTAAACAATTACCTGAAAGCCTTGAAGGAATTGTGTTAATTGTCTCAAGCTAAGCAGAGTTGGTAGAAGATCAGTTCTGACACAGGAGGCTTCCAAGAAATACTTAGGTGCTGCAGGAAGGGGTGTGGTTGATTCAGTCGCTGGCACGCTTCCTTAAGACTCACTATGGAACCCATATTCTAGTGAGATATGAGGGGAGGGGGCACAGTGGTGCTGGAGGTGCAAGAAAGTTGTGGAGAATCTGGAGAAGGTCCAGAGAAGAGCAACAAAAATGATGAAAGGTCTAGAGAACATGAGCCATGAGGGAAGACTGAAAGAATTGGGCTTGTTTAGTTTAGAAAAGAGAAAACTGAGAGGGGACATGATAGCAATTTTCAGGTATCTAAAAGGGAGAAAAATGGTTCTCCTTGGCCTCTAATGATAGGACAAGAAGCAATGGGCTTAATTTGCAGCAAGGGAGGTTTAGGTTGGATATTAGGAGAAACTTCCTGCCTCTCAGGGTGGTTAAGCACTGGAATAAATTGCCTAGAAGAGTTGTGGAATCTCCATAATGGGAGATATTTAAGAGCAGGTTGCATAGACATCTATCGGGAAGGTCTATATGGTGCTTAGTTCTGCCATGAGGGCAGGGGACTGGACTTGATGACCTCTCGAGGTCCCTTCCTGATTCTCTGATTCTATAGTCTGGATTAGTGGGTAAATATAAGGCCCTGATTACATCTGCTTCCTAAAGATCCTGTGGCACTGGCCTTAGGTAACTGAATTCCTCCAGTACTTCCAAATGGATATGGTTTGTTCTTCACTAAACTATTCTGTAATATTACCATGTGCTGTCAAATAGCTGTTGGGTTTCACCTCAGAGATGACTGCACCTCAGTAATGGGTGAAGTGATTCTTATATGTAGTCATACGTTGTTGTCGTGAACTTTGTAAAACATTTAAAATCCCTCAGGATGAAACACGCTAACATTTTGTTAATAAGCACATTATTTATTGTTATTATTAATCATAACAGAGACATGGTCGGTGAGGTAATATTTTTTATTGGGCCAATACACTATTACCTCACCTGCCTTATCTCTATCACATCCTGTGACCAAACATAGTTGCAACAACACTACAAAAAACTATTAATTGTGTTCATTACGGTAGTACCTAATGAACAACCATAAGGGGGCCCCATTGTTAGAGCTCTGTACGGATACAAAATGTATATCTGCATCTGCAAAAATGAGTCACAGATATCCGCAATGGTATTTGCAGATGCAGATACCTGCAGATATAAAGCAGATATCTGCAAATTTGCAAGCTTCTAGGTACAAAATTTGTATCCACATCTGCATCCATATCTGCAAAAATGAGCCGTGGATATCTGCACTGACATCTGTGGATACCCGCAGATATAAAGTGGATAACTGTGGATTTGAGGGCTCTACCCAATGCCTCAGAGGCTGTACAAATGCAGAGCAGTGGATGGTTCCTGCCCCCAAAGAATTTAGAATCTAAATAGACTAGACAGTCACAAGGTGAGGAACAGGTCACAACATGCAAGCAAAGGGTACAGTGCGATGGCAGCTAGTGTCATGTTAGTGCCATAAATTTTGGGAGTAGGGGGATTAATGAGTAAGGTACCCGTTAAAGTAGAGGTTGGGGTAGGGGCAGAATGACAGGGCAGATGCTGAGTGAAGCTGAGATGAAGAGACTGTGAGGAAAAGAGAGCAAACAGTCAATCTGCATAGGCACAGTGAGTTCAGGCAAAACTTTTTAAGACTGAGGAACACCAAACAATAATTTTTTTTTTTTTATGAGGAACACCAAAGATTTTTTGTTGAGCAAAAAAAAAAAAAAAGTCACCTGACCCTTTAAGGGCAGCCATTTTGAATTCTGTTGTTCTCCACGGCATACCTCCAACTGCCTCGTGGCACACCGGTGTATCACAGTACACAGTTTAAGAAACACTGCTGTAGAAAGTTCTCGGAACGTCTGAAAGTGCCAACTTCGGCTGTTTCCGCCGCTGCTGCTTCTAGGCGGTACCTGTCTCCTCTTTGCAGTTTTCCCCCAAGACCACTTGGTGGGTTGAGCCTAGTGGGCCTAGATCACCTCTCTCAGAGCCAGTGTGGGGAGCATACCCTGCCCCACCCTCAGTCCCACCCTGATGATGATGAAATATGAGACTAAGAGCATGATGCTTTGCTTTCAGTGTGCTTGAAGCTGCAAACAGGAGAGTTAGGCTGGTGAAATCACGTTTCAGATATCATCCATGAGAGTGTGCTGTAACAGGACTTTATATTTTGAAGCTCATTGTAAGATTGTATTGTGTTAGCAAGCAGCTTTGCAACACACTATCCCATCAACTCACAAGAAAATATTTTGGACAGTCACAGTTGCATCTATTATGCAAGTACTAGAGGAAGTACACTGTAAGGAATAGGGATGTTAAAATGTGGGTCATTGTGTAAAAGTGTAACCACTGAAAAACTCAGCAGTTACATGGTTACACCCACCTACAGTTGGCTTCCCAGGAGCTGGTGTGTGCGGGGAGCCAACTTAAGCCGGCTCCTAGCATGCTGTGGCTCCTGCCTGCAGGCCCGCTCCCGGGGAGCTGGCTGCCACCCCCCAGACTACTGCCTCATATACAGAGGCAATAGTGCACAGGGTGGCAGCTGGCTCCGCCGGTGTGAGGCGGGAGCCGAGTGTAACTATGAACATTAACCAATAAGCCCAAGCTTATTGGTTAACTGTTTACATGGTTATACATTCACATCTCTAGTAAGGAACATTCAACAAAGGATGGTCTTCTGGTTAACACCGTAAGACTTAAGTGATCTGGGTTCTTTTCCCAGCTCTGCCACAGACGTACTGAGTTGGACAACTTATTTAGGGCTATATTCACAAAAGTCCTGGCAGGGATGATTGAGTTGGGGTTTGTCCTGCTTTAGGCAGAGAGTTGGACTTGATGACCTCATGAGGTCTCTTACAGCCCCATAATTCTTGACTGGTGTGGAAAAAGTGAATAAGGAAAAGTTATTGACTCATTCCCATAATATAAGAACTAGGGGGTCACCAAATGAAATAGGCAGCAGGTTTAAAACAAACAAAAGGAAGTTTTTCTTCACTCAGCACAGTCAACCTGTGGAACTTCTTGCCAGAGGATGTGGTGAAGACTAGGACTTTAACAGTGTTCAAAAAAAGAGCGAGATAAATTCATAGACATTAGGTCCATCAATAGCTATTAGCCAGGATGGATAGGAATGGTGTCCTTAGCCTCTGTTTGTCTGGAAATGGATGACAGGAGAGGGATCACATGATGATTATCTGTTGTGTTCACTCCCTCTGGGGCATCTGGCATTAGCCACAGTCATAAGACAGGATAATGAGCTAGATGGACCTTTGGTATGACCCAGAATGGCCGTTCTTACATCCTTATTCTAAGAGAGTCCTGTTCTCAGCTGTTATGGAGCATTGCTGTGATACAAACAGGAATGTCGGGGGGAGGGAGGGAAACAGAGATCTTCTTACACAACAAATGTGGGAAACCGTTTTGTTTTGTTTTATTAATCTGTTGAAGACACCACGGCTTGTCCAGCTCTCATAGCACTGCTGTTTGATTCATTGCTTCACCTCGTGTCTGACAGCACACTGAAAGCAAAGCATCATGCTCTCACTCTCATATTTCATCCGACTGCTAATCCTGCTGGAGATGTAGAAGAGCAGTGGTCGCTTGCCATGAGGGAACAGTCAGATCATTTTAAATTAAGGAGATGACAAAAGAAGAAATTCTAAAAATTGTTCTAGAACTCACACACACACTTTTTATACTTTAAGTGACAAAGTCTCTGTGTGGTATAAAAGCCAGAAATTACTTTTATTAAAAAAATGAAAAGTGTTAGTATTACCAGCTTAGTCAGAGATTCTACACAGCTTCAGAGTTTCACACTGAAAAATTCTAAGATTAACCCTGTCACCTTCTTAAATTCATAGATTCCCAGAAAGGACAACTGTGATCATGTAGGTTTGACCTCTTCACAATACAAGCACAGTACTTCCCTGACGTAATTCCCAAATCAATGCTTCAAAACACCATTCTAGCTTCTGATGAAGACTGCAGAATAAAACTAAAATTTGAGGTTTATAGACCAATCAACGAAGACTTTTTTTTCAGGTAGGATATTAAATACATGAAAATAAACAATGTTAGGAGACTTCTATAGATATGAAAACTTCTCATCTTTTAAGTGTGGATATCCAAGATTACTTGCCTGATTAAGTTCAAACTTGGGAGGGAAAATTCTACTGTAGCCATACAAGACAGAGAGCACATGAAAAATTTTGGGTGGAAATCGGCTTAGTTTAAAGTCATTAAAGGGAGGTGAGGTCAAAATAGAATTTAAAGTGGAAACTATTTATTTATACATAACCTAAAGTTTGAAAAGCTATAACATACTCAGGCTACACTCTAATCATGCCACCAACGTGCCCTCATTCCCGAAATCTTGGGATGCAGACACATTGAAGGATGTGGGAGGCTGAAGCAGCAGCTACAAGTTGGACCTCCCTGGTCCAGCACTCTTGGGACCTAACAAGGGAATTTGCTGGACATGGGGAGGTCAGGCATCCGGGCTCTCCCGGGGCGCCCCTTCTGGCTGCTGCTCCAGGAGAACTGAGAGGCCTGACCTCCTCTGGCCCACCTGTCTGGCTCTGCTGCCCCCAGCTTGCTCCCGGGGTTCTGCTCCCTGCCCCCAGCCCTTCTCAACCTCTGCAGCTGGGGCTCTCTGATCTACCAACATCTGTGGTCCTGCTGGACTATGGATGTTTCCAGACGAGAGAGTCCTGGACCAGAGAGGTTCAACCTGGACCAGAAGTGTGTTTTAACCTTATTAATCCATCTTCAAACTCCAGCTTTCTGATTTGCAAACAGTTCCAAATCCGCATCGCTTGTAACCAAATATAAACACTAGGTATGGCAGGGATTTGATAAGGGAGACAAGGCCCTCCATCACAAACAAGATGGTGGGGAAGTCAGACCTTCCTTTCACCTAGTGCTCAAAATTGATAGATAAGGAGAGATCGGTAAGAAGGGGACAATAGGTTAACTCTTGCCTCTAAGAGGGTTTGATGGGGCTACCATGGGGGCTCTCAGTGGCCAGTATCTCAGAGGAGGTCCTCAAGATGCACCTTAAAGCCTAAAAGTTGCCAAAGCAAAGCAGTTTAGTTTGTAAAAAAGTTCCTAGATTTGTACATGGCGTTAACACAATTTGGGCCCAATTGCAGTTTTGTCACTGGCTTCTAGTGAGCCAAATGGTCCCCTTTGTCAGGGAAAGCCTGCGAACGGTGTTTATCTAAAGCACATGTGGAGGAGTTGGTAGCATTTGCTACTCCGATTGCATGTAAGGTTCCTCAGGTAAGAGCCTGATTCCGTGAGCAGCTGGGCATCCCGGGTGAGAGTGTGCCGCACCATGCGGAACCAGACCCAGGAGATTCGTTGGAAGCATCGTGCCATTCATTTAATGCCAGTGAAGACAGGTTTGAGTAACTAAGATGTGGGCTGCGGTCACGTCGGGCAAGGTCAGTGGGAGGCCTGCTTGCCCCCATATGGACTACCCACATCTTGAGTCACATCACGGGAGGGCAGAAGGTCACCGATAGGGAGGTGAGCTCCCCTCCCAGGCAGCTGACCAGAAGTGGTGGCCAGGGGTGAGGAATATGTGGAACCCAAAGCCCCATTTCTCTATGCCCTTGCCAAAGAGCCAAGACAATGTGGAGAGAGCAACCAATAAAGCAGTGTTTCTTAAACTGTGTTCCGGGGCACACTGGTATGCCACGAGGCAGTCAGAGGTGTGCCGTGGAGAACAACAGAATTCAAAATGGCCACCCTTAAAGGGGCAACTTTTTATTCCCTCAATAACTTCCCCTCCGATCCTTTTTTCCCCTCAATAACTTCCCCCTGATCCTTTTCCCCCGACCCCCCCTCTTTTTTTTTTGCTCAACAAAAAATCCTTGGTGTTCCTCATAACAAAAATTATTGTTTGGTGTTCCTTGGTCTTAAAAAGTTTAAGAAACACTGCAATAAAGGAATTGGGACTCCCTGAGCTTGCTCAGGGCAGATTGCCCCTTTACAATCTATCCCACTATTTGTACAACACTTGCTTGAGGGGGCCCCTCTATTTTGCACTGAAATAGCATGGCAGGTGAGACTCAATTTGAGGTTTTATGGTCGCGAAGGTGTAATTGGAAATAAATGCAAAGTGCACCTAGTGACACATGGATGGAGGCCTCCAGCTTTGAATTTTGGTCCTCTCATTTTATGAGGGTGCAGGCCCGCTGACAGAGGGAGGGGGTAAAAGGGCCCATGGCTCCCAGACATCGCTGCTGCTACTGTGGCAGCGGTGGCGGCAGGCACCTCGGGCCCTTTAAATAGCTGCGGAGGTGTCAGAGTGCCACCGTGTATGGCTCTGAGGGTGGGTAGGGGGCCAGTACCACAAACTGGGCAGCACTGAGTGCTGGCTGTCCCTGACCCCGCCCCTTCATCCCAGGCCCCACCCCTTTTGGGGACGGGGAGCTGGTCCTACCACACCTTGCCCCGGGGCCCACGAAAGCTGTCGGCCCCCCTGTGAGGTTGGTTCTGTCTTCTGACAGCCATACAATGAGCAGACCAGAGCGACAGCTAATGTAACACTGACCTACCAACGTGGCAGCAAAACCATTTGATACAGAGTGACTGGTACAGCTGCCCTTTCTCTCTTTTCACAATCACCCTAAAGTTGAGAAACCAGGAGAACAAATAACAGACTGGGCCTGCATTGTTCAAAGTAGGCATTCGGCATTTTCCATGCATAATTTATCCCCCCGTACTCCCCGTCAAGATGTCGCTGCTTTGCAGATTTGGAAAATAATCTTTTACATGTGTTACCAGCCAGGGGATACCATTTGGCAAGTGTTAATAAACGCTATAGACTACAGCATCAGGGCGCAAGAAAAATACAATTTTTTGTTTGGTTAAAAGCTCTAATAAGGCCATTTTAAAAATATATTGGAAGTTCTTTCCCTAGAAACACTGTAATTTCCCAAGGACAACAAGGAGTCCTGGGGCCCCTTATAGGAGGGGTGGGAACCTTTTTTGGGTCGTGGCCACTGAACCACAGAAAAATCAGTCGGGGTGTGCACACAAGGGCCCCCAAGGGTATGTCTACGCTACATGGCTCCGTCGACGGAGCCATGTAGATTACCTTTGTAGACATAGGAAAATGAAGCGGCGATTTAAATAATCGCTGCTTCATTTAAATTAAAATGGCTGCCGCGCTGTGCCGATCAGCTGTTTGTCAGCACAGCGCCGTAGTCTGGACATTCCGCGGTCGACATCAAAGGCATTTGTCGACCTCCCCGGTATGCCTCGTGGAATGAGGTTTATCAGGGAGGTCGACAAATGCCTTTGATGTCAACCGCGGAGCGTCCAGACTACAGCGCTGGGCCGACAAACAGCTGATCGGCACAGCGCGGCAGCCATTTTAATTTAAATGAAGCGGCGATTATTTAAATCGCCGCTTCATTTTCCTATGTCTACAAAGGTAATCTACATGGCTCCGTCGACGGAGCCATGTAGTGTAGACATACCCCAACTGAAAAGAAGAAAGACACTCTCCACATTCTCCTCCCACACCAGAGCGTAGGGGGGCCCAGCCAAGTAGATTTTGTGTGCTCCAGCCCCCCGGTTGGAGCAGTGTGTGTGTGGGGGGTGGGGGAGCTGGAGTGCCAGTGTGGGCTCCCCAATGCTGGGGGGGACCTGAGCCTCGGGGGCTGGATCCAGGCAAGCCGGGGACCGCATCCAGCCCACAGGCCTGTTGTTCCCCACCCTTGCCTTATAGACTAACACTGCATTTCTCAAACTGTGGGCCCCGACCCGCGAGCAACTTAGAGGGGAGTCGCGGTATCACAAAGTTTGAGAACCCCTGGACAAACAGATTTATTTGCTGACTTAGTAACAAAATCCTTTACTATTAACTTCATTCACGATTGTGATCTATGTCAAACTGGTAAGTATGTGCCTGCTCTACACAGACTGTAACTATTTGCCCACAGAAGCTGATGCCCAAATAAATCAGTTAGTCTTTAAGGTGCCACAGGACTCCTTGTTGTTTCTGCAGGTACAGACTAACACGGCTACCCCTCTGAGACTTGTAATTTCCTAAGCACTTGTCTCATTGTCCTATGTTCTTCAGCATCTGCTTGTTCCTCAGACCCCTCCTTTGCTGCTGTTACATCAGTATGCTTTCCCGGGATTGTTTTGAATTATTTATTAACTCTTAACTTTTTTCTCTCACCACCTTTCATCTGTAAACTCACAAAATGTTCAGGATAAACTTTCCCTTTCTATCTAGGCCTCTTGCCATCGGTTTGCACATTCCAACTCTCTGGGATCTCTCCCTATGTCTGTCCAGTTTCTCTCCCTCCCTCTTCCCTCCAACTCCCACTTTTCCATCACACCTTACTGTTCAAATATCCTCTCTGCCTATTTTAGCTCTCTACTCTTCAGCCTTGCACCTGAAGCACACAGATTAATGCGGTCACAACAAAGAGGAGAGCAGGTAGGCCCAGTTACATAGTGTTTGAGTAGTAAGAAGGGCACCTTGCTGCATTCTAATGGTGCTTTAAAAATGGTACCCTAACACCCTCGTGCTTTTGTTAACAGGGCTCAGGTTCTGCATAACCATGGAATGATATTTAAATCCCGCACTTCATTTGCAATTTCGGTCACCCTCATTAGCCTCCCTAGTTCGAACTAGGGGGCTAGTGTAGACGTACCCTTTGTTTTATTTAGTTGGTCTCTCAGGTTACGTCTAGACTTCAGGCTTCTTTCAAAAGAAACTTTTTCAGAAGAGATCTTCCGAAAAAACTTCTTTCAAAAGAAAGCATCCACACTGCAAAAGCACATCGCAAAAGCAATGCGCTTTTTCAAAAGAGAGCGTCCACACTGCCTGGACACTATCTTGCATGAAAGCAGTGATTGATATGGACAGAATGGCCACCAGGGCACCTGTGCTTTTTCTTCTTCCTTCTTCTTTCAGCAAATCTCCCTCTTCCATGTCCACACACGACTTTTTCCGAAAGAGCTCTTTCGGAAAAGGTGTTCTTCCTCATAGAATGAGGTTTACCAATGTCGGAAAAACCCCTCTGTTCTTTAGATTTTCTTTCGAAAGAACACAATTGCAGTGTGGATGCAGGTGAAGTTTTTTTCAGAAAAAACGCCGTTCTTCCGAAAAACCCCCCTGTAATCTAGATACACCCTCAGCTTTCTTCCATGCTACTATCCTTTTACTTCTATGCTTCTGTTAAATAACCCTTCATTTTGCATGCTTCTGTTATTCCAATTAAAGATATTTTACTATCAGGCATATTCAATATTTACATTTGGAGATGCTACTGGTATATCGCTAGATAACTGCCATATAATTAAATCAATGCTTGTCAAAGTTGGTAGATTTAAAACTTTGCCTTCTTTTTATATTTGCGTGAAAAGATGCTCAGACAATTCTCTGAATTTGTTTTGGTTTCCCCAAAACAAATGGTTTAGGGCCCAATCCTGCAATACTTATGATGTGAGTAATTCCATTATGTTCAGTAAGCAAAATTTGCTGTTAGTGGTGTTTTTATGTACAATAAAAACCAAAAGTTTAACGCTAATCATGAACATCCTTGCAATAACGTAACAGAACAGTAATGAATAAGTCCTACGATAACAAACCAGCACCTACATATGAAAGAATGGGGAAAGAATAAACTTTTTAAAGAAAAGAAACTGCTGCTTCAAGTTTCTAAGAGGGGGAATATAAGAAATTAGACTTAAAAAAGTATGGAAAAATTATTGACAGCATCTTCCTCTGATGTAAATACCTGGACACTTGAAATATTGGATGCAGTATATTGATTTTTCTATTTGCTGCTTTCACGGGGATTTAATTGAAGAGCACAATAACTTGGCATTGCTGAAGTTTATCCATACAGGATATTCCATAGCAGAACTATGAAAAATCAAAGGGCTTTTACTGGTTGGCTGGAAATGTCGGTGACAGGGTGTTTTTCACCCATTTTACAATCTAGCTGTTTAAAATCATCTCCTGAAAGTTGAAATCTTTTTCCAGCTCATCTACTGCATGTGGATGGATGCTGGTTTCTTGTGGCAAATTGCTCGTCATGAAAGCAAGGCTGCTGGCAATGGATTTGGTTTTTTGTATTTTCAAACACATCTAGAAAGGCTCTTGAGCTGAGAAAGCCAATCTGAAAAGGGAAACTAACACTATGAGCCCCTGAACCAGAATGACTGCTTTCCCTTAAATACTCTTCATTAGCTTAATTTAACTTCTTTGATACACTGTAATATTTCCAGCCTCTAGGAAATCTTAAGAGTATGAAATCCAGCCCCCAGTAAGCTTTCCTGTTTCTAAACCACAGGAGAGGAAGGTGAGAAGAGATGGAGCAGGGAAAATTGAGTAGTGCAACTTACAGTCATGGGGGTATCTTTCCATCTGCCAGTGGATAAATGTGGCACATCCTACATTGCCCTTTAACCTTGTTCTGATTTTAAATCCCACTGAGGAGTTTTCACAGGGGCCTTGAATTAATTTGCCAATACCCTTGTATTAATTTGCCTGGGGCACTGTATTAATTTGTCAGCATCAAAGATGATCCTCGTCTCTGGCAGTGATTCCCCTCCTCCCCCCATCTGCACAAGACTCAAGAAGCTTCCAATCTTTCCATTCCGATGGCAGCTCTACCCACAGCTGTGGAGGTCTTTATCACCTTAAGATTGAATTACTGCAGCACGCTCTGTTTGGGATCATATAAGACAATTTGGAAACTTCAGCTAGGGTAGACTGTAGATGCCTATTTATAAAGTGGTACATCAACACATTTGCGCTGTATTGTCTCTGCTGGCTTCCGACTGATTTTATGCAAAATGTAGAGGTCCTATTTTGCTCTATAAGCCCTTAAATGGAATGGATGATGGGTACCTGCGAAACCACATCTCTGCCAATGCAATATGGCAGCAGATGTAATCAACTGAAGAGATGACCTATCAGCCTCTCAGATTAAATGAAAGGAGATTATTGCTAATATGATTTTGAGCAAAGGATCCTTGGCTCTCATCTAATGCCCTTCTCTCAGTCTGACAACACCCAAATTCGTTGGCTTACAGGACAAGGACCTGTTCTACAAGTCCTCTCTTAATTTCTGACACATCAAACCTTTCATGACATGTTTAAGTACGGGTAACCTAATTTATTTCACTCAGTAGCTATTTGATCTACAAACTTTTGAATGTGTTTTTCTAAAAGGTCTATAACTCCTAGATCTTAATAGGGGTGTATACACATCCAGACAAGAAAGAGAGAGAGAGAGAGAGAGAGAGAAAGAGAGAGAGTGGCCTAAGATTTAGAGATGCCACTTGAAGTTTGTTCCCAGCTCAAGTGGTATGCATCATGATATCAAGCTATAAAGTCTGAAAGTCCACAGCGTAGTAAGATGACATCCTGAAAATTTAACTGCATCACACTGAAAAATGCTATAGCACAAATGTCATCACAGGATGTGATGTTCCAACATGACAACATTTTGCCTACCAAATATTATTTTTGAGACTGTAAATACTGGAAACACTGTTCAGAGGAAATCCTAAAGCTCAGATAAACTAAGTCATCCCCCAGGATGGCTAGCAATCCTAGCTTTGTGCTCAAAAGATGTAATATAATGAATAGCATTAAAAAATCTGACCATAGTTCCGGCTGGTTCTCCATATCTGCACCAGGCTACACAAACTTCCTGACCATATGACTCACAGGATGGTATTTTATGAGAAACCGGTAACTCAGAAGAAAATATGGACAAAGAATGTTTAGTGTATCATTTCTAATTCTACTGAACAGCTCCGGGGTCCTTGTTCGGATGCATCTTTGAAATTGGAAATGGGGATTTGTACAGCAGACAAAAGATGAACATTTACTGCTACAGTGTTACACCCTGATAAGGCAGTCGATAGAGCTGGTTCAATTATTCTTTGTGAACAATTTACCCAGTGAATTTAGCCCTTTCTTCTGTTCATGAATTATTCATAAACAGGTCTTTTTTTTTACAAATGCGTTTTATCTGCATTTATTCAACAAATAATCTGTGTGAACAAGTTTCAACCTATGATTTGTTAGTGAGCTGGCTGGTTGCTATGACTATCTCGTGCTTCTGCCATACGACTGGTTGCCTAAATCACATGGTGTCATTTCTGTTCTCTAATTGGATGACTTAAGCTTTATTTACGGGAATATTAGCAAATTCTTTTCTTTTCGTGTGCCCAACACCACCAGTCAATGGCCTATGTCCACAATGACTGAAATTTTATTTATCCTGATTGAATTTGCTTTTCAGCTTCTGGAGATTCTCTATCCGATATCTTAAGTGATCCAATGTTGTTAATGGATCAAAATGGGAATAAAAATGATAAAAGATGCGAAGCACTGACAGATTTGTCAGTGCGTATTTAGTAAAAAGAAGAACACCGTCAAACAAAATAAGTACTGGGCAAAAAGAGTTGCATTAAACCCTCTCTCTGTTCTTGATTGCTTCTCATTAATATGATTAGGCTCTTATAGTTCTGTGGTCAGTGTAAAACATATTCGTAGCTTTAGTTACTACCGAAGCATTTTTTTATGGCAATCAGTCACCTGCAACTGTGTTGGCTGTCACCTGTATAGGTCTAACAAACATACCTTTTCGCAATTCCATAAATATCAAATCACTCTCTGGACACTGAATTTACATAGCGCCTTCAGGACAATGGGGTTTACATATAATGACATTACAAATGTCACTGTCAGTCATGGACAGGCACAAGTAGGGTCCCTAATGTAGGGTCCAAAACATGTCTAGAAGTGAAGATTTATAGGTTTCTGTGATGGATCCCCCCCCCATGCTGTATGAAATTGTCTTATGGATACAAATATGCATCAGTCGAAGATGCTTTGGACAAAATACCTCCTGCAACCTATCAATTTTAATGTCACAGTCTGCTGGATCCATATATCTTATTTTGGAGTATGTATCACTCTCATATGTAAAGTTAGAAATATGGAGTAGGGAATGGCTTATGGTTTTAAATGTGCAAATGAAAGCCACCAAGGGTGTTTCCAATGCTTGGACACATCAGTGTCTGGGTGATCACCTGTAAACATCCTTTTTTGTCCTTTAAATGTAAGCAGTGGTTGGTCTTAGGAAGACCTGTGACCACCCCAACTGGTAGCGTCTGACCAGGTAATTTTCCATGGAAGGGGAGAATGTAGAAACAAAGAACTCCCGCCCAAAAGCAAGTCTATTTTTGATGCAAAATGTTTAGGTTCTTTGTCTTTGGTTGGCATGTGACACCCAAAAAGGAGCCAGAGACCCCAGGGAGAAAAAGATCTTCCGCGATTTGGAGGTTTAGCTGAATTAAGAACAATTTTAGAGCAAACTTTTAGAAAACACGTTTTCTTTCATTTTAAATATGTACTTTACTTTGCTCTGTCAGTTTCACTTGCAACCACTTAAATCCTACTGTGTGTACTTCATAAAATCACTTTTATTTATTACCAAGCCCAGTGTCAATAATTGTTACCAGGGGCGGGGGGAGCAAACAGGGTGTACATCCTCATTTCAGTGTTAAAGGAGGCTTGCCTGAATTATGTATTTGGAGTTCTGATCCCATTTGGGGGTTGGTTTTTTAGATGCAGAAACTGCATTCTCCTCAGAGCTGATGTGATTAAGTGTCTGCATTGCTCTTTGGGAGGAGGGGTGTTGATCACAGCTCGGTGTCTTGGCTGGGGGAGATCAGGAGATCTGGCCCAGCAGGACAGGGTGGTAAAAAGCCCCAGAGAGCAAGGAGGTGTCAGCACACCAGGAAACAGCTCCTACTGGTCTTCTGTGACCGCACCTCATCAGTTTCTTTTTCCATTGAATTTATAAACGCATTGACAAAGCATGCTACAAGAAGTATGATGACATAATGTACCTTGTGATGAAATGTGCTATGCCTTAAAGAGACAGGCTAGAGCAAGGCTGGGCAAGATGTGGCCCACGTAACACTTGAATATGGCCCATGTCCTGCATCTGGCCGCTTTCTATTTATATCCTGCTGCCTGTGCCACCAAATTTCCAGGCAATGGCTCAGATAGCAGGATCCTATTTAAATGGCTCCCAGCTCCTGGCTGCAGCACTACCCTGCTGGGAGCTGGAGCCACGAACCCTTAATAGTGTCAGCAACCCAGGTGCCTGCCAGACAACATGGTAGTGATAGAGCCGGGAGCCCTTTGCTGGGCTTTTAATTCAAAGCCTTCAGCCCCAGAAACTCTGGGGGGAGGCTAGTCCCCTGCCCTTCCACCCCAGGCCCCGCCCCTTCTATCCCAGACCCCACCCCTTCTAGGGTGGAGCCGGCCCATGATCATGTACCAAAATTAATTAAGTGGCCCCCCTGCAAAAATTATTGCCCACTCCTGGGCTAGAGTCTGTGGTCAGGACAATCTGGCCTATAGTGAAGGAGGCCCTACCTGCCCTAGTGCTGAGGTATTGAAACAGGAAGCTGAGCAAGACAGAGGAGAGTAGAAGCTATGCAAGCTGAAACAGGTAGTGGTTTCTCTCTCGGGCTTCTTGAGACCAGCTGACCCAGAGGAAACACTGTTTGGTGGATTTGCCATCTGGGAGCTCTGAACCTGGGTCTGATCCTTGTAATTGCTGCTGGCCTGAACCTTATTAAAAGGAGCTTTGCTATTTTGTTAGTGTGTGTGGACTTCTCCTTGCCCAAGGATAAAGCAAATCTATTACTGCCCCAGTTGACCAAAATTAAGGTGAGGCACACCGGTAACACCACACCTGGCTGCAAGAGGGTGCACAGGGACAGTCCATACCTTTACACACCCCTTTTGAAATAGTATAAATAGGGGTTAGGTAGCTCAAATTCATGAGAAAAATACTTCATACTTATCATCTGATAACACTGGTCTACAATTTTTTAGAAGTCGTCTGCTTCAGAGATAAAATGTGCTATTTATTATGTATTTTGATGTGCTGAAGTCAAATATGACAATTAAAACAACTGATTGGCTACTGTTTCCAAGATATTTAAGTTTTTACATTTTACGTCTATGTATATTGTGTAGATAGTAGAGTTTTAATCATAAATTGTAAACCTAGGTCTTTTCATGTGTTTATGGTTGCTTTACATGATAATATTTCACCTGTCCTGTTTATGTAACACTTTAAAAATCAGCAAAAGGGTTATATAAATAAAATTTATTATGAAACAAAAGGCAAAAAACTATTATGTACATAGTTTAGTCATTCAGTTCACCTTGTGTTATGAGGTGTGGTTCAGAGGAGGAGGATGAGAGAAAATGTGGGTCCTGTGACATTGATGGTTCAGGACCAGAAGTTTCATCCTCTTCCTCTTCCTCGTCTGACTCAAGTGAGAATGATTCTGGTGCATCAGGAAGCGGCAGTCCTTCTCCGTGGGGTACTGGGCGTATAGCTGATGGAATGTTTGGATAATGCACAGTCCACTTTTTCTTCTTTGACACACCTTTCCCAACTGGAGGCACCATGCAGAAGTAACAATTGCTGGTATGATCTGTTGGCTCTCTCCAAATCATTGGCACTGCAAAAGGCATAGATTTCCTTTTCCTGTTCAACCACTGGCGAAGATTTGTTGCACAAGTGTTGCAGCATATGTGTGGGGCCCACCTCTTGTCCTGATCTCCAATTTTGCAGCCAAAATAAAGGTGATAGGCTTTCTTAACCATAGTGGTTATACTGCGCTTTTGTGATGCAAAAGTCACTTCACCACAAACATAGCAGAAGTTATCTGCACTGTTCACACAAGTACGAGGCATCTCTGCTCACTTTGGCTAAACAGAAATGTGTCCCTTTGCAAAATCAAACACTGACAAATAAGAGAGCACGACACTGTATGATTTCTAGAGCTGATAAAGGGCAATTTGTTCAGCAGAGTGATGTAAGCTTCGTTATGATTGCATCATCCATGACTTCTAGGAATAACATGATGCAATTCATATCATGTATGACGCAATACCAGCTTCAGATTGCATCATTCATTGTTTTGCCTAAAAAGCAAGTACTGTCCAAACCCAGTCATAGATTTATTCATAGATCCAGTCAAAGATGTATTTTAGTCATTTCTGGTTTAAATTGAGATCCCTTCCCTTTATAACTCACTTATCCTCTGCCATTCCCAAGTCAAGGGTCGTATATACTGACCCAATAGCATATCTTGAAAACTGGAGCCAACCAACAATTTTAAGCATCATTTTTGTTCTCAGTGACCCAGAATTAGTAAAGTTTGACTACATTTATTTCAGAAGCATTTTGGCTGTAGAGCAGTGTAATCTCAAACCATTTCACAAACATTCATTCAGCAAGCTTCCCAAAACCCGTACACAGGTTTTGTTAAGAATTTCAACCATTTTACAGACAGGCCAACTGAGGCACAGAGAAGTTATGTGAATTAACTACGATTCCAGCGGACGAGAAACGGGTGCTTAGAGGTTTGCTTCATCCCTGCCATAACCTCTAGATGCAATCCCTCATCTAGATGCAACTGAGGTTATCACAAAACCAATTCACAATTTGGGGGTCTATATTCAAGAAAGCCTAATTCCGAAGATATTTTAAAAATAAATATGTCTCCAGAATAAGCACAGAGTCACAGAAATGTAGGGCTGAGATGGATCTCAAGAGGTCATCTAGTCCATTGTAATGAATTGAGGCAGTCCAACAGCCTTTGCTGAGGCAGGATTACCTCGATACCTAAAACATCCTTGACAGGTATTTGCTGAAGGTTTAAGAACAGATTAGAAAATGGGTTTTCTGTCCTTTAACTTCCCTCATTTACGGGGCATAGTAGTAAGGTACCAGGTTCTAGAACACTGTCTAGAGAATAAACTCTTCGACTATCTGACCCCGGTGTTGGTTTCAGGAGTCCTATATTGATCTCTCATGCTACATTTCACTGTCAGCAAGACCCGAAGAGTCCTACAGAGACAGAGAGGGTTCCTGCGGAAAGCAACTCTAGAGAAAGCCCAACACAGCGCAAAGTCTGGCAGGAAGGTAATGTTTATCGTTATTTAACTTAACAACAAAGGAAACCGCAGGAAACGGATAAGTTTGGACCCACTCCAGCATGTGCATAATGTGTTAGGAGCATGGCGGGGGGGTAAATGCCACCTGCTTACAGGCATGCGTTTTATACTCACAACAAAGAATGATTTTATCAAGGTCTTTTCTTTTTAGGCTGGATTCCAAGTTACCAGGCTAGGAAGTGGGAAGGGTGGGAAAACACTTGATATGGTTTTTATATAATGATATTAAATAGTGGGCACGGATAAACATTTCAAAGCTTTTTAAGGAGAAACCTTTCCCCACACCTCAGTGTGCTACCTGGTAATCTTCCCTGTGTTTTGTTTCCTGCTGTCAGCGTATTGGCAGGCATACAACAGGGTAGGCAATACAATTGTTAACACTGACATGGTGGCACCCAAACGGCAGCACACAGTCATTGAGCAAGGAATGCAATGCTTTAGGTTGGAAATGCTAGCTCTGTTTTGTGTTGGATTGGTTTTGCCTTTCCATCCACGTTCACTTCCAATAGGACCATTGATCCAATGTGCAGAATTTTAGAGCTAGTCACACCCTGAACAATACCATGGCTCATTCAGTTTTTGAGCCACTAACTAAATCTTACCATTGGACTATATAAAATGGGTGATTTTAATTAAGCACATTAAATTAATGATGTTAATAATAATGAATAATGAGCTAAATTTAAACAATCATTGCTACATGCTAATCTTGTGTTTATATTATTGTCTTTATACAGTGGCCAATAAACATGATAGACTGATCAATCCACATTCCTATTGGTAACAACAATTCTGCACAAAGCAGAGGTCAGCATGTTGGCTAGCCAACCCAGCAACCAACTGGACCCTAAAGCTGTGTTTTGTACATGCCAGCATAGAAAAAAACAGGAACATAGTTACAGAGTCTATTTAGAACAGGCACATACTTATGAGGTGGACATAGATCATGATCACGAATGAAAACAAATCCTTTACTATTAACTAATTAATTACTATTGTTAACTGTTTGTATGGTAGTGTGGAGTCTAGCGCTAGCAATCAACCCACATTGTGTTAGACACTGTACAAATATATAGTGAAAAGCCAGTTCTTCCCCATGAAGATAGATAGATAGATAGAATAGAACAGGAAAGGACCTCGAGAGGTCATCGAGTCCAGTCCCCTGCCTTTACGGCAGGACCAAGCACCACTTTCTAGATCATCCCTGACAGGTGTCTGTCTAACCTGCTCTTAAATACCTCCAGTGATGGAGATTCCACAGCCCCCCTAGGCAATTTATTCCAGTGTTTAACCACCCTGACAGGTAGGAAGTTTTTCCTAATGTCCAACTGAAACCTCCCTTGCTGCCTCCCACTATATATTATATAATGTCCTTGTGTTATTGTAACCAAACCTCAGAACATTCTGCTCTTTAGCCTTTTCTCATGCCCGCACTGACCACAGCCAGTTTATTTGCAGCCCCTTTTGTCAAGGGAATTGCAAATCCCCTTTTGATCAAGTGCTTAAGCTATCACTTTTTGCCTGACTCATCCTCTTTTATAATGTCTTTTCTCCATAGCATAACAACAGTGATTGCTACCACATAGGACCTGATACTACAAAGTTTTGTGTGCTCTTATTTTCCAGTGAAGTCAACAAGAGAGGAGGGCATCAACACCTACACCCAGCAACTAACAAGGAAGTGAATTTGAGATCTCTCAGAATGTGACAGTCCCTCCCAGGACTGGGCCCTAACCTGCTAGAGCTTGTCTACACTATGGACAAGATTGACTCTCTGGAGGTCAATCTTCCAGTGTTCGATTTAGCAGGTCTGGTGTGGACCTCAAATCGAAAACTGTGGGCCGCCCCTGCCGGCACTGTGTACTCCTCATTCTGTGAGAAGTACGGGAAGCCGATGGGAACATGTGCTCTTGTCAGCCTCCCGCAGTGTAGACCAGTCCCTCAATGGCATGCCTTAAGCCAACCTGCCTGGCCTAGAGTAGACCAGGTCCTACAAAACAATTCCAGTGAGTTTAAATATATAAAATTAAAATATTGGAAAATAAAAGCAGCAGAATATAACCACAGCTAGATAAAAACACATGGAAAGTACAGCTAACCAGCTCAGAACTCTACGCTACAAAATACTGACTACATCAGCTGACGAAAGGACATTACGACATTCTAACATTTTACACAATACGCAGTGCGTCCTGTTTTTAACGGAAGAAACAGCCAAGCGTTTGGCAAACCCAACAAAACAAGTTGGTTTTAAGTGGCACATACCAATGTCACTCATCAAACATGGCAGGAAGACAATGCTGAGCATATTTAGGGCATATTTTAAGGCTGCCACTCACACAACTTCCGCACCTAGTGATAACATGGACACCAAACAAGAGAAAAAGAGGGTGACCTAAACAAATATGTAAAACAATAGAGATAGAAGCCAAATCCATCAGCATGACACCTGAAAGGCTAAATAGACAAGCACAAGATCTAAACATATGGTGGAAACTGATGGATGTCCTATGCTCCCAAGTGCATGGAAGGAGAAAGACAAAGAAACAGAAAAGAAAAAAAAAAAACCTTACCATGTAGCTTTTTGATGATTGCAAGAGCCAAACTTTAGAGAATAAGAAAAGAAAAAAAGCTTTAAAGGGACAGAAGAAAGAAGAAAAATGAACTGCACACATGCATGGCAAAAACCCCTCACCCCTTATTTATCTAAACTAAGGCACATCAAACCTATTCTCCAAAGGGAACGCTAAACCATACTCATGGATATGAACTGTGAGATTTTGGTGAAGAGGGGGCATATAACCTGCCCCCCCCAGCTATATTAGATACAAGATATGGAAGTGATATTAATCAATGGTGACTACTCCTCTCATGTTTTCCAAATTATTCCCAATCCCTTGGAATATCACCACATTATGACTTTGTTTCAGAAGATTAGGAAATTGTATGCAACAATTGTATGCATCACAGCTAGTAGTGGTGATGCAAATAACAATACTGCAATTTAAACATCAATGCACAGGAGTTTGTCCCAAAGGAGGAACTCAAACCATTTTACTACTCGATTAGTCAAAGAATAACCAATTGACAAGAAAAAGTTCTAGTTACGCTTTTTATTTGACTAGCGAAAAATAAGACGAGCTAGCGAAGAATTGGGGCATTTTCATCTGGCAGTGGAGATAACAGAATGAGGAACAGTCCCAGATATTGAGGCAGGATGTTAATTTGGGCCTCAATGAAATTCAGAGATAGAGCAGATCAAAGGAGGACTGTGTTTAAAATATAAATCAGGTACAGTTGTAGAGTCTGAAATGGATGGATCCTCTCCTGTTTTTAAAGTGACGTGGCCATTCTAATGACAAATTGTGTTGTAAATAGACTTCAATGATAATAGCCTCACTCCGGCATATGTATTTTCTGTTTGAATGGCAGAAGTAAAAGACCATTTGCTACCAAATTTGCAATGTAAACAACACAAAGGAAAATTCGGAGTGAAGTTCAACAAAAAACACAATCTGCCACTCTTCACACTCTCCACTTGATTATCATCCATCAGCCACATCACACTTGAGGTTAAAGCTAATGACATTGACCTTGAGGTCCTCCTACTGACACCCTCACAGTGTTCGCAGCTGGCAGCTAGAGTGACCTTCTGAACTCAACCCCTTTTGGCATACTCCATTAATGCATCCTGGACTAACAGCTGATTGAAAACAGTGGCAGTCAGGCAGTAGCACATGACCCCTGACACTGCAGGCCTTTTCTTCCTCCTCTCAGTCTGCAGCCAATAGGCGCGCTCCCTAGGTTGGCTACCATAGTAACCAAACTGCTGCTCTGCAGCACACCGAACAGATGTCATATGAACCAAGATGAATGCGATGGAGGGAGGGGGCGGATGGAAGAGGAGGAGGGAAGCATCACACATTCAGAATTAAATGTTCCCACCAGAGGGAGTGAATCATTTTTAAAGTGCAAAGCTGTATTTTTCTTTTCAACACACACGTACAAAGACGTGTTCTTTCATCTCTTTCACACAGGTGCTTGCGTTCCACAAGCTCTCGCCACAAAATGAAAGCTCGGATTTTCCTCTAACATCTAACTGAATGCCTGGTCCGTTTCAGAAATCCAAGCCAGCATTCTGCCTACCTTTCAGAAATGTCCTCTGAAGCGTCCCTCCTCCCAGGATATTACAGCAGTACAGTTGTGCATGAAGTCAAGCTATATGGCATTTCAGGGCAAAATTGCACTCAATTTTAAGATTAACAAGAAGTCATATTTTATTTTGGGAGATATAAAAAAATAACGGCTGTGGGGTTGTGTTTGGTTGTCTCCAACCTTACCATTAAAAAATTAGCATCTTCGTTCTGAGCTGTAATTTTTAAATACATTCATTATGGATCTAGACTGTTATTGATATGATTGTTTGAATAGCACAGGAATTATTCTCCTCCTTGTCCTAGCCTGGGGAGTATGCTATAAATCACCATTTTTAAACTGTATTCCCCACAAACATTTCCAAGGGTTACCCTCCTCTGAAATTAACGAGTAACTCTGTGCTCTCCATGTTTGCAAAATAAGGACTGAGTGCCATTGACTGCAATAAGGCTTCACACGTGGTCTCTCGCTGATCGCTGCTAAAGGGCCGATCCTTCAAGCTGCTGAGCGCCCTTGACTTCTCCTGATGTCAGAGGAACTGAGGAGGTTCAGCACCTTGCATGATTAAGCCCATAGTGATCACAGTCAGAACTTTTTTAAAAAAAATCCTGATCCTGAAAGCTGGATCCATAGTCAACTGCATGATCTAGCCTAAAGATTAAATGATAACATTTAGTTAAACGGAATGGCGCATTTTCCAGACCCTCCCTCGTTTGGAATGTGTGATGAATTCACAATTGTATAGCGCAGCAGCAGCAGATTCTGCTTTATAATCACTGAAAAAATGCTGTGTAAGTTTGTAGTATATTTACAGAGAGAGAGAGAGAGAGAGAGAGAGGTGCATGCTGTTACACCTAAATGTCCAGCATGAAATACATTTGGTGAACAATGTTTCCACACATGCACACACATCCCTCTTGGACAGTGAAAGAAGAAAAAGAAATACAGAAATGAAAATTTAATTTAAACCCTTTGTCGTCTTCATCACTCACATGCAGCAATGGAATAATCCAGCTTTATTTCATGGATAAACAATGCTCCAGGCTATTCAAAAGGGCTGAGAAATAATCAGCTGTAGCAAAGTAAAATGACAGATGTCCTTTGCACTATGCACACAGAATACTATATTTAGCTATATTGCAGACACCTTAAAAGACCACTAGAGGGCAATAAAATAAACAAGGTTTTGCCTTGGCCATTACACTATATTCACTACTTCCCATATATAAATCCATTACTTCAGTTTTTCCTCCTTGTTACCTTAAATTGCCATGTAAAAATGTGGAAATTTATCTACTATGACTGTAATATATAATGTTGCAATTTGTGGATTTTGTGTATATATATATATATATATATATATATATATATAAACACATAAAATGAAAGAAGTTTAGAGGAAAAATCGCCCAGGATACAATTAAGCAATTAAAACAAAAGAAATTATTTTACAAAGATTAAAATGAGAATTGACGTTAAGTGAGTGTACATATATTTAAGCCCCACCTATTACAGTTGCCTGACACGTCTAATTATAAGACCCTGTTCAGTTGCTCATAACTTTGTCAAACCTTAACCTTTGGGGTGGATATTTTTTACATGCCAAGTGTCAGCTTTAAGATGAATTTTTATTATTTCAGCAAAAATGATTTAGCTGTTGGTGAGAATGAGACTGGGGACGGACGATACATTGTTTTGGCCACATTAAAATGTTTTGTTACCTGTTTTTTGAAGAGCTCTCGCTCCCCCTTCCGAATGGTACACAGCAGATTTCTACTGTACTGTATCAATATTCATCGGAAAGCCTTCAAACTCTTTGATACAAGCAGTGTCCCATTACCTGAAAGAAGGCTCTCCGGCAGGCCAACCTTGCAATTGAAGCCATTAGAATGAGCTCCTTTGGGCTGCCTTGTGAAATTATGAATGCAAAGAGGTACCATGAGTAATAGTTTATATCAGCCAACAGGGTGTAACCATGCAGTGTAGTTGAGGGGCTAGTACAGTGGTCACCAACCAGTAGATCTTGTAGCCTCTGACAAGTGATCCTGACTGGTTTGGCCAGGAAGCTATCAAGTGCTGGCACTTCAGTTGCCCCTCCCCACACTGTCATGCTGCTCCTGCCCTCT
Organism: Pelochelys cantorii; assembly: GCA_032595735.1. Classification (NCBI taxonomy): domain Eukaryota; kingdom Metazoa; phylum Chordata; order Testudines; family Trionychidae; genus Pelochelys; species Pelochelys cantorii. The sequence continues at coordinate 5,793,161 of CM064328.1, forward strand.
GCCTTGGAGCTGCCCCCCTGGGAGCCTCCTACTTGCTGTGCAGGGTGTGGGAGGGAGAAAAGGGGGGGTGCTGATTTCAGAGTGGCCTCCTTCCCCCCACTCCTGTACCCTATCTCCACACAGAGAGAAGGGGATGGAGGGAGCTGGCAATGCAAGTCTCTGTCACTCACACACTGTGTGTGTCTCTGCCATTCTCACAAACACCAACTGTCCTTCATTCTCATCTCCCAACCCAACACGCACCTGGAGGGTTGTTGTTACTTCCTTTACTGCTTGCAAAGTGGGTTAATTTTGGGTTTTGACCGGTCTGTGCATTTCATCATTTTCATTTCTCTCTTAGGCTTATATGTAATTCTTTGAGTCGTGAGTTCTAAAATGCCTAATCTGGCATGGCTGGAGTCACTGTCCCTGTGGTAATTGCTGCTCCTGGAAGTGGCTGGCATGTCCCTGTGTAACCCACACACCGAGTGTGGTTCACTGTCCCATGCAGTGGCACCTAAACCACAGCAACATCTGAGAACAAGAGAACTCTACAGCATACTAAGCTCCAGAAGTCTGAGGTTCAAATCCGCCTGGTGGTAGTTACACCTGCAGCAGAGTAGGGGATCTCCACATAGGGTATGGCTACACTGTGTTTTATTTTTCGGAAGAAGTATGCAAACAGCGCTTGCATTTGCATACCTTCTTCCGTTTTTTTCCCTGGAAGAGGCTTTTCTGCCATTTGGCCCCATCTACACAGGTCCAAATGTCGGAAAAAAACCCTCTTTAGAAAGCCCCCTTCTTCCTCGTAAAACGAGGTTTACAGGGGCTTTCGAGAGAGGGTTTTTTTCTGCCATTTGGCCCCGTCTACACGGGGCCAATTGGTGGAAAAACCTCTTCCGGGAAAAAATGGAAGAAGATAGGCAAATGCGAGTGCTATTTGCATACCTCTTCTGAAAAATAAAACACAGTGAAGCCGTACCCATGCTGTCCTTGCCTGCAGACACCACTCCTGCAGCTCCCATTGATCAGTAATGGGGAACAGTAGAAGCTGTGGGCTCAATGCCTGTAAATGAGGGGCAGCACATGGTGCCGTGGAGCTATTGCTGTACATGCCAGCTGCTTTCAGGAGTGGGGTAGAGCCAGGGCAGGAGTAAGCCTGCCTTAACCCCACTGCTCCACCAGCTGGAAGCCGTCTCAGTTAAACGGTGACCAGCCAGAGCCTGCTTCCCGAACCCCTATCCCAGCCCTGAACCCCCTCCTGCACCCAACCTCTTGCCCCAGACATGAGTCCCCCTGCACCCTAACTCCTTCCCAGAGCTTGCACCCTGAACCCCCTCCAATCCCCCACCCTGGGGTAAGCCTGGAGCCCCTCCCACACTCCAAACCTGTTGGCCCAAGACCAAAGCCTGTCTCCCAGCCCCAGCCTGCTGAAAGTGAGTGAGGGACTGGGGGAGGAAGGGGGTGGCGTGAGCATGGTGATAGACAAGCCAACAACAGCTGCAAACTGTCAGCAACAGGTATTTGTCAATGACTGGATTGGTGAGCCAACAGAGAGGAAATCCAGGATCCACTTATCTGGCATGTTACCTCCTGGAAGGCTGGTGATCGAAACTGCTTGTGTTCCACATGTTTATTGAGTGGCCTAAATCTGTGTACAGCTGGAATGTCACCATTCTTGTATGTGATCACATGGGTGAATTGCAATCCACAGTCCCTTCTACCTCCTGAATTATACCATTATCTCCCAGGCACTGTGATTCTCCTCCAGACCTTGTCCACAAGAGCAAGAGGTGCATCATCTATAGGACATGCAAGAGGTTTGATATTCAAATCCTACAACAGACAGTATGCATAGCCCACAGAGAGACCATTGCCATTCAATCAATCATGCTGTCTCTGGATGATACTTGGGGTGTACCCTGCTATTCTAGGCAAAATAACCACACCTGAGGTGTCCTGCATGAGCTCACACATAGTACCAAGCTGTACGCACAGATCCTGGGATAATAATGGAACAGCATTTGCAGCAGTGCCATTAACAATGTAGAACTTTGTAGTCAAGGCTATTCCTTTGCAGAGCACAGAGCATGCAATTTCAATCACTGTCTGCAAAGCATAACAATGCCAAGCTTTCATAAGCACTGTAGTCAACTGTGAGCTTAACCAGAGTGGAGAACATTAACTTCAGCACCTGTATCCACCATGCTCTTCAGCAGTATACCATTAATTTCCACAATACAGGAAACCAGCTCCAATGACTGCCACTAGGGATGTAACAATGCAATCCATTAACCAATAAGCAAAAGCTTAGCAGTTAATGCTATAGACTTTATGCATTCCCCCCTCCCACCAGTTAATTTTTTAGCAGGCTGGTCCGCAGCCCGGCCAAGTCCTGGCTTGTGCTGGATCCGGGACTTACCCCCACTGTGGCTCTGCACTTAAAGTGTATTAGGAGCCAGGCAGGCAGGCAGCCCAGTTCAGTTCTGGCTCATGCCGGGTTGGGGAGCTCAGACCCGTCCCCCCTGGACAGGGGCTGCTGCCAACCCCGCACTGCTGCCTCTGTATCAGAGGAGGCAGTGTGGGGCAACAGGCAGTCGGTCTGCAAGGGGAGCTGGTTTTTAAACTGGCTCCCCTCATGGACCAGCTCCTGCCTGGCACCCCACGCAGAGTGTGGTGTGGCAGGGGGCTCCTCAGGAGTGGGGCTGGAGCACACTGGCTGTCAACCACGGGTGCTAGAGAATAGTCAAGTAACCGATAAGAATTCATGAGGTTACTCAACTATTAAATTAACCGATATTTAACATCCCTAACTGCTACATGAGAAGATCTTATTAAAGGAAGCATAGGAGTCCCTGATACAGGTGGTCTCATACAGCTCCATATTCACAGTACGGACTTAAGGCCTCGCTTCTTCATGGGCCAATGTACCAATGTACTAGATGGGCAAACGGGGAAATAGGCTAAATGATCCATACCACAGAAACAGAAATCAACCAGCAATTTTACCTGATAAGGTCCTGGAGCAGGGGTAAGTATCATCCTATGACAAGGCGAGGACAGTAAAAGGAGCAGCAGACCATTTAAGGGTAGACACAGAGGCAGTAGCAGTCTGAGATTCAAGCTCTTTGTGACATTCTGTACATTGGACGAGCACTGTGTAGCCCCCATATTGCTCATCTACATATATGTGTGATATTGCATATAAAGCAGGCCATGTAAGGAATCAGGGAAAAGGTTATGGTCAGCTGAAAGTCACTGTTCTGTCTATGTACATCTTTAGTGCATATGACGTTGTAAGATTGTGTTGTACGGTTGTCACTCAAACATGCTGTAAATTGGGGAATCAGCCAGATTTTCATTCCCCAGATACAACAACGACGAAAGTAACCAAAGTGTAGGCAGACGGTCAAACAACTATCAACAGCCATTGTCCAGCAAGGTAGTTACAATTCAATGACTCACCTGCATGAGGCCACAACAAGGGAAATGCTCAGCCTTGCAATTCCCACTGGGGAACTCAGCAATGTCCACCAGACATGCCTGGACTTGTGTTCTCCGAGCACACGGACTAAGTGTATAAAAGCAAATACAGCGGGCCCATGCGTCACCTTTCTCCTGCCCCTGCCTATAGCGCAAGCAACAAGGACACTGAGAAGACTGAACATTCTAATGGAGGAGGCTGGCCCAGGTTTAAGGGATAAAACTGTGTATTAAAGATGATAATATCCAGTGAGGTGAGGAAAACTGCTTATTCTAGTTGTTGCCCAGTCAAATAGGGTTGAGAGTTTAGACTGCTGCCTTTCTCTCTGTGATTCATGAGTTGCTATGGGAACATTCATGCAATCTAGCCGGGTGTGAGACTCCATATGCGGTTGTGCTCAGTGATAACAGCACCTGGAGGGGTTTGCGGCTTGTCACTAGTAAAACATTGGGAGAGGCAACCTAGGCTGCAGAGTTAGAGGACACAGTGGTCCCACAATGCCAGACTGCACCCTCCCATCACATAGGAGTCCGCCATAAATATCAGTGCCATCACAGCCCAAGCAGTTCTGCAAGGATAACCTTGTAGCATGGGAGAGTTGCAGGATGAGTGCAAACTTCTAGAAATTACTAATAAAGTCCCACCAGTCAACAGTTGAAGGATATGCAGGCAGCAATGAGCTGCAGAAGAGAAACACGCGTTCCCATAATGTTATGTTCCCATGCACCCCAGAACAGCAATCCCCAAAACACGTGAAAATCATCAAAACAAGACATATAGGAACGCTATTAATCAAAACACGTACTAACCATGAACCAATTAGGACAGTAACAGTTTGAACAAAACATAATTCAAACAGCAGATATCTAACTATCTATCAAGCCTTGTGGATAAGGGAGAAGCGGTGGATGTGGTATACCTAGAGTTTAGTAAGGCATTTGATATGGTCTCGCATGACCTTCTTATCAATAAACCAAGCAAATACAACTTAGAGAGGGCTACTATAAGGTGAGTGCATAATTGGCTGCGTAACCGTTCTCAGAGAGTAGTTATTAATGGTTCACAGTCATGTTGGAAGGGCATAACAAGTGGGGTTCCACAGGGGTCTGTTCTGGGACCGGTTCTGTTCAACATCTTCATCAACAATTTAGATCATGGCATAGAGAGTACTCTTATTAAGTTTGCGGATGATCCCAAGCTGGAGGGGTTGCAACTGCTTTGGAAGATAGGGTCATAATTCAAAATGATCTGGACAACCTGGAGAAATGGTCTGAGGTAAATAGGATGAAATTTAATAAGGACAAATGCAAAGTATTCCACTTAGGAAGGAACAATCCATTTCACACATACCGAATGGGAAATTACTGTCTAGGAAGGAGTCCTGCAGAAAGGGATCTAGGGGTTATAGTGGACCATAAGCTAAATATGAGTCAACAGTGTGACGCTGTTGCAAAAAAAGCAAACATGATTCTGGGATACATTGGGAGTGTTGTGAGCAAGACATGAGAAGTCATTCTTCCGCTCTACTCTGCGCTGATTAGGCCTCAACTGGAGTATTGTGTTCAGTTCTGGACATTGCATTTCAAGAAAGATGTGGAGAAATTGGAGAGGGACCAGAGAAGAGCAACAAAAACGATGAAAGGTCTAGAAAACATGAGCTATTAGGGAAAACTGCAGGAATTGGGTTTGTTTAATTTAGAAAAGAGAAGACTGAAGGGGGGCATGATAGCAATTTTCAGGTATCTAAAAGGGTATCACAAGGAGAAGGGGGAAAAATTGTTCTACTTTGCCTCTGATATAGGACAAGAAGCTTAAACTGTAGCAAGGGAAGTTTAGGTTGGACATTAGGAAAAACTTCCTAATTGTCAGGGTGGTAAAACACTGGAATAAATTACCTAGAGAGATTGCGGAATCTCCATCACAGGAGATATTCAACAGCAGGTTAGACAGACATCTGTCAGGGATGATCTAGAAGGTGCTTGGTCCTGCCGTGCGGGCAGGAGTCTGGACTTGATGATCTCTTGAGGTCCCTTCCAGTTCTAGTATTCTATGATTCTAACAGCAGGTACTGAGCAGAAGCACATACCCAGTACTATGTACCAGTGTGCATACTTATGTGCACACAGACACACAACACTCATACACACACATGGAACAGGGACTACAACACTGAGTTCTAAAGCAAACTGAAGCAGGGAACAGGAAGCCAGAATACACACACAAGTCACAGGTTTTAATGAGGAGCTTGGGAGAAGTGGCAGGGTGGTTAATGGAAATAAGGACATAGCAGTAGAAATTACTACATCCAGGGTAGAAGCAAAACTCAAACAGCTTAATGGGACAAAACTGGCAGGCCTTTAACTTCCTGAAGGGAGGTTCCAAAGAGAATGGAGAAAGGCTGTTCTCAGTAGTGACGGATGGCAGAACAAGGAGCAGTGGTCTCAAGTTACAGTGGGGGAGGTCCAGGTTGGATATTAGGAAAAACTATTTCCCTAGGAGGGTGGGGAAGCACTGGAATGGGTTCCCTAGGGAGGTGGTGGAATCTCCATCCTTAGAGATTTTTAAGTCTCAGCTTGACAAAGCCCTGGCTGGGTTGATTTAGTTGGGATTGGTCCTGCTTTGGGCAGGGGGCTGGACTTGATGACCTCCTGAGGTCTCTTCTGGCTCTATGATTCTGTGATTCTAATATTAAAAGGAACTGGCATATGAAATTACAAGCACAATAGCAAGGATTTTTAATAAACCCACAAACTCAGAGGTTGTACTCTATGACTGGAGAATCGCAAATATAGTACTGTGGTGGATGGGAGGAGTACTGCCTATAAAGTATTAAACTCTAAAAATCAGAGAATCCTTGAAAAAATCCAGGAAGTCTTGGCAGGGAGCCAGGAGAACCAATGAGAAGGAAGTGTTAAGATTTGAATTGAAAAACAGGTTGCCTGCTTCAGTCTCCTTTGTGGGAGTTTTAAACCAGGAGCTGGGGGCGGGGGGAAGGGAGATGAATTGAACCAGGCAGAAATATCCATGTCTAGAATTGGACTGGCCCTTGGACATACGGCTATGTGAGTAGATAGGGAATGCTTTAGTTACATATGATCAGGTTATTTCCTTTGGTTTTTTGGTTAAACTCCTGTGTGCTGAGTCCATGTGCTCCCCCTCCTTACACTGTAATTAAAGCTGAATCCCAGAGAAGCGTCAAGTATCAGAGGGGTAGCCGTGTTAGTCTGAATCTGCAAAAGCGGCAAGGAGTCCTGTGGCACCTTATAGACTAACCGAAGTGTTGGAGCATAAGCTTTCGTGGGCAAATGCTCCAACACTTCGGTTAGTCTATAAGGTGCCACAGGACTCCTCGCCGCTTTCCCAGAGAAGCGAATTCTCTTTGCTTGAATCTGTTTTTTCTCAGTAGCTCTATAACACCTAGCAACCAAGTCTGCTTTCCTTACTGTATCTTTTTGTTTTCTTAATAAAATCAACTTTTTTAAGACTATGATCTGATTCTTGTGTCCTGGAAGGTAACAGGAGGTCTGTGTGTGCATGCCTAAGACTGGGAGGTCAGCTATCAGAGATTACAGTTTGCTTTTTTCAAGCTCTCTTGTGGTAAAAGAGCTTGGGGTAACCCTCTGGAAGAAGTTCCCAAGTTCTCCTCCTGGGTTCGAGAAAAAAGGTGGGGGGGGTTTTCACTTGAGTGGTGGCAGCATCCCACCCAAGGTCAGGGAATCTGTGACCTTGGGGAGTTTTTTAAATAGAAGCCTCTAAAGGCAGGGTATCTTTAAGGTCTCTTGCGGGCCCCTCACCTTCTACACTCGAAGTGCTAGAGTGGGGAACAGCCCTGACAAGTACCAATATTTGAGGAAGGAAAAAAACATGGCCTGGGAAACTTCAGGCTCCTTCATTTAACCGCAGCTGTATGCAAGGTCTTAGAACAAATTTGGAAGGAGAGACTAGTTAAAAGCATAGAGGTAAATGGCAATTGGGATTAAATACACCATTATTTTACAAAAACTGGATCATAACAGACCACCCTAAACTTTTTAGCATAATCATTTTCTAAACACAGGAAATACAGCCAATCTAACCGATCTGGAGCTCGGTAAAGCATTCGAGACACTTCTGGGCCTGCTTGCAGGTTAGGGGGGCTTTGTAGCAAAGCATGAGATCAGAGGCAGTCTGAAAAGAGGCAGTTAAAAAAGTGGGGGTGAGAAGTGCCTTTCTGCCTTAGGTAACCTTCTGTTCTTCTCTGTGCTTTTGGTTCTTGTGCATAGTTGTTCTGAATTCTAAAAAATAAAGCAGTGGTATGCTGCAGCCTTGCAGCAAGAGAATTTAAGTTTTTTATCTAGTTTCCCTCTGTATGTGCAATGAGCATAACAGAAAGACAGGTATAAGAGAGAAAACAGGGGCAAGAAAAACTGATCGCAGACAATTAATGGAGAAAAAGAGAGAACAACATGGGTAGGGTAGGGAGCAAGACTGAGTCTACGTCTAGACTGCAGGCTTTTTGCACAAGAAGCTTTTATCAGAAGAGATCTTCCGCAAAAACTTCTTGCACAAGAGCACATCCACACTGCAAAAGCGCATCGAAAAAGTGATGCGCTTTTGCGAAAGAGAGCATCCAGACTGCATGGATGCTCTCTCGAAAGTAAGCACTGATTGCTATCCACAGAATGGCCACCTGGGCACCTGTGCTTTTTCCTCTTTCCTCTTTTTGTGCAGAAAGCCCTCTTCCTCATCCACACACACCTTTTTGTGAAAGAGCTCTTTCACAAAAAGGTGTTCTTCCTCGTAGAATTTTTTTGTGCAAAATCGCGCGTGAGGTGTCGGTGCTCCACGAGTTTTTCCAAAAATACCCTCTGTAGTGTAGACATAGCCAGAGAGAGACCGCTGAGAGGAAAGAGAGAGAGAGCTGGGCAGAATGATGTAAATCACTGATTTTAAACATGATTTAAATCAACATGCAGAAAATCTTGATTTAAATAATCAGTTTTAATCATGTTTTGCATTTGTACTTTTAATGATTTTCCTAAAGAAAGGTGGTTTCTCATTGATAGGAAACCATTCAAACATGTTTATTTACTACTAAAATACAATATTTACACAAAATTTGGTGTTTCTTTTTTGATAACTAGAATGCTATACTGCGTCTATACTCATTTCTTTAAACAATTATACAGTTTAACTTACATTGATTGAGATTTGTATTTGTATTTATTGTGATAAAAATGGTGAATGATGCAGACCAGCTGATTAGTTTTTCTTAGTTTTGATTTGAGCCAAGCTGTGCTGGGATAGACATTCACATTCAATTAAAAATACACAAAAATAGCATTTTCAAATTGTTTATTAGTCAAATAAAATCACTTTAACTGTGCTGGATTCACGTGAAACAAAAACATGTTTTGCATTTACATTTAACCGATTTATTAAACAAAGGAAGTATTTTGTGGTGTTAACAAATTAGTGTCTCTGGGCATCATGTCCTTCCAGATTTTGGAACTAGGGAGATGTCACCCTTTCACACCTTGTTTTTATTCATAGATTTAAAAAAGAAAGCAAGTTCTCCTGCTTTTTCAACTCTCAGTTAGTTTCTTTACTTGTAATAGTCATTCAGCTGAACTAGCTGAACAAATTGAAATGAAGAAAATATTCTCTCTGCACCTGCAGAAGATGTTCCCACTGCCAAAGCTGGTTTAGCATTTCAGCAGACTGGTTCCAGGTGGCTGGCCTGTGACTTCCAACAGTTCAGTGATTTGACTTGCTTTAAAACTTGGCAGCAAATATTTACTGCTTACAATTGTTTTTGTTATTAAATTTCAATGCCTGTAGTAGATTATAACCAGTATAGGCCTTAACACAGCTTGTCAATTTCAAATTAAACTTTCTAAACTTTTAAAAATAAACCTCTAATGTAATATTTTTTTAATTATCAATGTATTTGCTTGGAAGGTTGGACTCAGTGGAGGAAAGAGAAAGTCTTGGTGGGAAATGGGACAGAAAACAGGAAAACAAAACGAGAGGGAGATAAGAAGAGAGAGGAATTGATTTTGCTATGTCTTTGCAATAGAAAGCTGTCTTTGGCGATCAGTCCTGACTCCTGCTTGATCTCATTGTTATGTGTGACTTCAGGTATCAGTCAACTGTTGGCCTGCACCTTACCATTTAGGTTAGCACCCCCAAAAAGTACACCACAATTAATAGCTATAGTTCTAGAGCTCCAGAGACTCTAGCTAGAAGAAGCGGCTGCACAAGCAACCAAAGCCAAGACTTTTAGGCATTCAGAGAGCTTTCTTGTTTTGACTGGACTTTCTCTGCCCTATGCTGATTGGCTGTTTGTGCCAACCCTCTCTCTCCTCCTTCATGGTTCCTTCACCCCAGTTTCTCTCCACACCTGCACCTTTCACCCTCCTCTCCCCTATTGTGGCCCCTTCTCCCTACCCTTTTTCTTTCCATTTAGCTTGACCCCTCCTAGTAATCCCTCCTCCTCCCCACTCCCCCAAAAAATCATGGTCTCATTCTTCACTCTGCTGGTGTGTAATACCCTTTCACCCCACCGTGTTTGCCTTGTCGACTCAGGATGTAAGCTCTTAGGGCAGGGCATGTCTCCAACTCCAGTAACCCTCATCCTTTCCAGACACCTGTACCCTTTTCAGGAATTTGATTTGTCTCACATACCTCATGTTTTACCTAACTGAAAAATTACTTGCTTACAAAATCAGACATAAAAATACAAAAGTGTCACGGCACCCTATGATGGAAAAATTTGCTGACAGTCTCCTTTTTACCATATATCAGGGCTGTTCCCCACTCTGGCACTCTGAGTGCAGAAGGTGGGGGTCCACAAGAGACCTTAAAAATACCCAAAGCTCCCCGAGGTCACAGATTCCCTGGCGTTGGGAGATAGGCTGCCACTATCAAGTGAAAACCCCCTTCTTCTTGGACCGAGGAAGAAGCACTTGAACTTCTTTCAGAGGGGTACCCCCAAGCTCTTCTTTACCACAAGAGAGCTTGAAGAAAAAAAGAGAAAACAAAGTGCAGCCTCTGATAGCCAACCTCTCAGTCTCAGGCAGGCATAAACAGACCTCCTGTTACGTTTCAGGATACAAGAATCAAATCATTGTCTTAAAAAAAGGTGATTTTATTAACAAAAGAAAAAGATATACTTGGTTGCTAGGTGTTACAGAGCAACTGAGAAAAGAGTAGATTGAATCACAGAGAAAAATGGTATCTCTGGGTTCAACTTAGATACAGTGAATGGGGGGAGGGCACATGGATGTAGCACAGAGAAGTTTAACCAAACAACAAAACAAAGAATATAACTAACTGCGACTAACTATACATGTTTCCTATCTACTCTCAATCTATACTTCAAGGTCCAGTCCATTTTCATGCCCAGTATTCCTTGTAGGCATGGTAGTTCTGCCTGGTTGAATTCATCTCATTTCCCCCAGATCCTAGCTAAAAACTCACACAAAGAAAACAGCCGGCAGGTATATCTTCCAATTTAAATTTCAACAACTTTTTCCATTGGCTCTCCTGGCTCTCTGCCAACACCTCCTAATCACCTGAGCTTAACCCTTTAATCACTGAATGCTGGCCAGCGCTCCTCCTATCCCATCACACCATATGACTATAAATCAATTTACTATATATTTTAGAGAGTTTCTCTGTTTGTCTGTTTAATGAAGAACTCCTCCTACATGATAAGAGCTAGGACCATCAAATCCGGTATACAACTTCCTCTTATCATGACATGAAGCAAGGTAAGGATTTTGTTGTGCCAGGAAAACAGGATGTGCCTGGAATGGGATTGCTTCTCATAAAACAATACAAAAGAGAGACAGATTGATCACAGCTAGTACAGTCCTCAAAAGTAACATAACTGAGCGAATGTTGAAGGAGACTGAACCAACATGATCCAGAAAAAATAAGAATGGACCTGGAATAGGATTGATTCTGAACAGACTTTACAGAAAAGAGATAAAATGGAGAAATTTGGAGTAGTGCTCTGTTTTGGCAACACTGGGTAAATCTACTACTTGGAAGATAAAATATTGTACTTACATTTCCAGGTATAGTATATAGAGCAGTATAAATGTTGGTTTGTACTGCCTTCGCTAGTGCTTCTTCTGTAGGCTTTTGTAAACCTAGGCAAATAACTAGATGAGTTGATGTACCTGTGGAAGACCTCTGAGTACCCCTGGTTGAGAATCACTGTCCTACTCTGAGTTTGCACCATGAGGCCCCATTCCTTGGTTGGTCTTTAGGCACTACCGTAATAATTATGATTAATGAATAATTCGTATGAAGCAGATGTGCACATTGCATCCCAGCCTAACTGGACTCCAAGACACAAATGAACCCTGCTGGTTTGATATTCAGTCTCTCTTTGGTCCTGGATTTATACAGTTTTTACTCCCTTCAGTGAAAAGCAGGCACTTGGCAAATATCATCACTTTGCTGGTTACTCTTTTTTTCTCCCTCTCTCTCTGTTTTATGACTTATATTATTTAAAATCTCTATTTCCATACACATTACATTGTGTAGAAAAGACTCTACATATAAGAATGATCCTGTGGATGTAAAATAGAGAAAATTTCAATAGTGGTCTACACCATCACTCCCAAACCCACCATGGGTATTATGGGTGTAGTTAGACAAATGTTAGGGCAAAGGCTGGAGATTTTGACCATGGCCAACATTTTCAAACCTAAGTGCTTAATGTGATGCTTCTATATCCATATTTAGACACAGGCAGTATCTACAGTTCCCATTGCAGTTGCTTAGTACTTATGAAATGAGGCCATTTGGGTGTCCAATTATGGATCTAGGAGTTTCAGTTTAGGCACTCAGGTTTGAAACACACTCACTATCAAACACATTCACGTATGTTTAAATAATTCAACCCCCAAAAAACTTTGGTTTCATTTTTAGCATCTTTGTGTTTGAGGCTTCTCACTGGGCCCAAAAAGCCCTCACCTGATACTTCACAATGCAGGCTTGGATTGAAAAGTCATTGTACTTACACAATAACACAATTAAACTTTTTTAAACAGCAAAAACAAGGCAGCTCAAACCTGAGATCCTGTCTTACTTTTTTACTTTACTCCAGTCATAGGAGTTTGCTGGAGTCAGGTTTTGCGTAAGAAGTCAAGGATCTCAAGCTTTAACCCAAATTGAATGTAATAAAAACTAGTTTTAAGTCCATAAGTTGGTGGAACCTTTACCTTCCTTTATCTCAGTCCTGCACCATTTTCTCTCATCACTACGGGTTACATAATGCTGAACTTAAACACAGCTCATTGGCAGTAGGAATGGTGTCTACCTATAAAGCACCATGCTTTACTTATGGCACTCTCAAAAAAATCATCAACGTAATTGTTGCATTTAATTTTATAGTATTTATAGGCTTATGACAATTGTAAACTCTGCTGTGTCAAATGCATATCCTAAAGTCATGAACTAGAAGCCAATCAGGATGTTCCACGTGACTGGCCCAGCACTACAGAATACATGCCTGAACTCATCTATTGACCGATCACACATGAGGGGCATCTAGCTTCCGTCAATGTTACTGCATGTCTTAATGCTCATAATTTCACTCTCTGGGTCAATCACGGAATTCTAAATTGAAGACTAACTTCATCATCATCTGCCTAAGAGGTATAAAAGCATGACATTTCTATGATCCAGTTGCAATGCATGGAAGTGAGGTCCAATTCATGGAGGTTGGGTCCATCAATACTTATTTGCCAGGATGGGTAGGAATGGTGTCCCTAGCCTCTGTTTGTCAGGGGCTGAAAATGGAGAGGAATCCCTTGATGATTCCCTGTTCTGTTCACCCCCTCTGAGGCATCTGGCATTGGCCACTGTCGGCAGACAGGACACTGGGCTGGATGGACCTTTGGTTTGACCCACTATGGCCCTTCTTATGTTCTTAATCTTTTCACAAGTTGAAATGTGTAAACTGCAAGGGAGGAATGAAGTTCCATCAGAAACAAATACTCTTAGGATAAGTGTATTTGATATATATGTTCATTTGTAGAAGGCCTGGTTTCTAGCCGTGGAGTACTGCTCTGTTCAACTGTTAGCCTGATGCAGTGGCTGGGGACATGTTTGAAATGCAATAAAGTTAAAAGGCATCTTTGCCAACCTCAGTGACCTTCAAACTAAACTGCTGATTGCCAAAAGAGAAGTATAGTTTGATATTTTTCATACTCCCGAGTCCAAACGCATAATCAGCAATGAGATATAAAAGTGATGAGATACTCAGAAAAACCAAAGGGCTAAGTACAGGGCCTGGCCCTTAGGTAGATGCACAGTATGTATGCGGGGAGGAAAGGGGCAAACAGCCTGACAGCAAGGGACATCTGCAGCCTGCAATCCATGGAACAGAATCAGTATGCAATGCATGCTGCTTCCAATCAAGAGATGTGGCAACTCTACCTGGGTTCCAGGGAGCTCTAAGCGACATTTTTAATGCCTTCCAGTGCTCTTCCCGGGATGGTACGCCTCCACATGGCCCTCAGTGCCTGTAAGTTACCACTGTCCCTGCTGTTCCAGAGTAAAATCATCTTGATAGTAAAAAGAAAATGTCTTTTCCTCCATGTGTGAGTTCCCACAGTGTAGTGATGTAGGGAAGCTTATTAAGAAATGTAAATCAGATGAATGACTATATGAGCAAAAGCTTCAGGGGATAGCTGAGTTAGTCTGTTACAGAAAAAAACAACAAATGGTCTGGTAGCACTTTATAGACTAACAAAACATGTAGATGGTATCATGAGCTTTCGTGGGCACAGCCCACTTCTTCCGGTCATCCGAAGAAGTGGGCTGTGCCCACGAAATCTCATGTTACCATCTACATGTTTTAATAGTCTATAAAGTGCTACCAGACCATTTGTTGTTTTTTTAATATGAGCAAAGATACATGCAATGCTCACATGGCTGCTGGCCATGTCAGATATGACAAAATGCCAAAAGAATCAGTGAATAAATATAAACATCTCACAAGGAAGCCTGGAAGTTGTCAAATTCTTCTGTGTAGGATCTCAACATAAATGCAACCAACAAAGCACAAGTGTGATGTTATCCAGCCTGGATTACTCATGTTATGAAAGTTTTTATCTTTTTACTTATGAAGTCAATTCCAGCAGACTCACACAAATGGATCGTGATATACTAAGTTCATCCAATTCAAGGTTTTATCCTGCTACCAGAATCATCCAGAAATGCAGCTGAGAGTGCTATGCTATTTGCAAGTTATCGCTCTGCTGCATGGTAAACAGATATTCTGGAAGTGACAATGAAGCTGAGTTTTCTGCTGGCCACGGTAATATGAGGAGAATGAATGATTGTTCACTGTAAGACCTGTCATTTCAGTTACCAGTGGAATGTGTAAACATAGGCACAAAGGGGATGTTGATACCGTAGATAAATGACAAAATTAAAACAAACCAAAAAAGGCTGCATTTCGGGGATCAAGTTCACTCATTTGCACAAAACTATTTTCAGAAGTCGAGCGACCATCACTGTTCTCTTCGGTATTGATGCAAAGATGTGACAAACATTTTCACTTGAAGTTCGAAGACTGATACCTTCTGAAGAGGAGTTATCAGATGCTTTTCATAAGAACATAAGAACGGCCATACTGGGTCAGACCAAAGGTCCATCTAGCCCAGTATCCTGTCTGCCGGCAGTGGCCAAAGCCAGGTGCCCCAGAGGGAATGAACAGAACAGGGAATCATCAAGTGATCCCCCTCCTGTCACCTATTCTCAGCTTCTGGCAAACAGGAGCTAGGGACACCATTCCTACCCATCCTAGCTAATAGCCATTGATGAACCTAACCCTCCATGAATCTATCTAGCTCTTTTTTGAACTCTGTTAAAGTTCTAGCCTTCACAAGATCGTCTGGTGAGGAGTTCCACAGGTTGACTGTGTGCTGTGTGAAGAAAAACTTCCTTTTTTGTTTGTTTTAAACCTGCTGCCTATTAATTTCATTTGGTGACCCATAGTTCTTATATTGTGGGAATAAGTAAACAACTTTTCCATATTCACTTTTTCCATACCAGTCATGATTTTATAGACCTCTATCATATCCCCCCTTAGTCTCCTCTTTTCTAAGCTGAAAAGTCCAAATCTTTTTACTCTCTCTTCATATGAGACCCATTCCAAACCCCTAATCATTTTTGTTGCCCTTTCCTGAACCTTTTCCAATGATAATATATCTTTTTTTTCAAACTACTGAAATTCAGAAGCCTTATTAAAATCAATCTTCTACATCCAAAGAAACCTGTAAGCAGCCACCTTCTCCTATCCAAGACCAATGTGAACATCTTTCTCCCAGTCACCATACACAATTTAAATCTTTAGAAGATTGTCCATGTGAAATTATACTAATAAATAAGCTCCCTGCAGCTGTCAATGAATTATCACAAATAACTGCTGAGTATAAGAAGTGTAAAACCAACAGGTGTAAATTCTTCCAAAAGAAACAGGAAGACAACAACCAATGTCACTCAAGAGTCAGTTGCTCTCGTAGACAGGTCGTGATACCAAACAACAGGGCATCTGCTGGAAGTGGTTGATGGATGCCCTTCTATCCTGAATATGGCAGAATGTAATAAAATATAAAATTCATCTCTGGGGTAATTCTATTCATTCTTATGGAAATACACCAGGGATGAATTTGGTCCAGTTTATTCCTTTTGCTGTTCAATTCGGTGAGAAATTTTAGACATTTCATTGAAGGCTTGGTCTTCAGCTGTAGTCATCTGTCAAAATACTCCAAAACACTAGACATTTGATGAAATGCCAAGTGACATGATAATTTGACCAGCGAAAGTTTCAATCATTTACTTGGACGACTGGTTTGATGATATCTTAAAATCAAATTTTATCCTAGTCTTCTTTCTTTCATGTAATCAAAGCTATTGTGATGGGGGAGTGGATACAATGCCATTTTAATCCACCCTGCAACTAGGGTAGGCTGTTTCTCTTCAGTATATCTTCTTGAATACTTTGCATGTCTACCATAGTTTTACAGCTCTCCCAGCAATGACATTTCCACCACTTCCCTCAAGAGACTACTCTACAGACTAATAGTTCTGGCCATCAGGAAGGCTTTTTCCTGATCTTCACTCTAAATGTTCATTTGTTTAACTTAATTCCATTACTCCTAGGGTGTGTCTAGACTACATGGCTCCGTCGACGGAGCCATGTAAATTAGCTTATTCGGCATAGTCAAAGAAGCGGGGATTTAAATAATCCCCGCTTCATTAAAATAAACATGGCCGCCGCGCTGTGCTGACGATCAGCTGATCCGGCACAGCGCGGCAGTCTAGACGCGGCGCAGTCGACAAAGGAAGCCTTTGTTGTTTCACAAGGCATACCCGAGCGGTCGTCAAAGGCTTCCTTTGTCGACCGCGCCGCGTCTAGACTGCCATGCTGTGCCGGATCAGCTGATCGTCGGCATAGTGCGGCGGCCATGTTTATTTTAATGAAGCGGGGATTATTTAAATCCCCGCTTCTTTGACTATGCCGAATAAACTAATTTACATGGCTCCGTCGACAGAGCCATGTAGTCTAGACACACCCCTAGTTATACTGTTGTTTGCTTTTATGTTCTCAAATCAACTTATCGGCTGACTTAGATTTCAGTGTGGCACTGGGCCGGCATCGCATTCCAACAAAGCCAGAGCAGTTTGCAGGATCAGGGAAGACAAGATTTATTATTGTTGTATTTCAACCTGTTGGTCATTGTGGAGAAACAGAGAGACGGCTGCCAGGCACAGCAGGGATTAAAGGAAACCTCTGGGTTTGGCTAGCCCCACCCCCTTACACCTGCAGCCAATGCCAGGCCTGGAGGAGGGAGCCAAGAAGGGAGCTTGGCTCAACATCAGGGGCTGACTGGCGAAGAGGCAGGAGCTCTCTGTGTGCCTGCCTGAAGGCACAGGCACAACCTGCCTGCCAACGCAGCCACTGGAAGCAAGTCTTCCCCTGACAAGGGGAGCCTGCGGACAAGCCCCAACTGTGGGGAAACTGAACAAGGAGGTCCACGCCCCAAACTAAAAGGACTTGCATACGGAGCAGCTTGGGGCAACGGGTCCTGACCCTCCGTCTCATGGTTGGGAGCAAGACCCGTCTTCCCTGTTTATGGGTCTGAATGACCCAGGACTCTAGGCCAGGACCTGAGGAAAAAAGAGGGGTCAGGTCCTCCTACAGCACCTAACCAATGATCTAACCACTAGTCTGCCTGGCCACTGCCGACCCTATTACAGACAGGGAAAAGCAAGACGCTTCTGTGCTTGATCTAGAATTTCTTATCTCATTGAAAAAAACAATTTATTACTTCTCTGTGTGGCTTGGCTGAGGGCTTAAACACAATTTTTTCTTCACCTTCTCCATCTTCTTCTTCTTATCTTAGAGCTTTCAGTCCTCTCTCCAGATTGGTAACCATGGGGGGAAAAGTACTGTAAGGCTTTGTCTACACTGCCGGCTTTGCCGGCAGAGCCTATGCAAATGAAGCACAGATTAGCATTTTGCTGCACTTCATTTGCATAATTTATTCAAGCTGTTTTTGCGCAAAAACAAGCAGTGTGGCCTTTTTTTTCGCGCAAAAACCTTTGCCGGAGAGGCATAAGGATCTTGCGCAAAACGGGGTTTTTACGCCAAAAAAAGTCCACACAGCTTGTTTTTGCGCAAAAACCCCTTGTGCAAAAATGGCTTGAATAAATTATGCAAATGAAGTGCAGCAAAATGCTAATCCATGTTTCATTTGCATAGGCTCTGCCGGCAAAGCCAGCAGTGCAGATATAGCCTAACTGTCTCTCCAAGACCTCTGCATAGGGCAGCATTTCTCTATATGGAGCCTCTTACTAAGGTAGCAAATCAACTTAAACATTCTTCATATGCAGAACAGGAGGCAGGAGCTTATTTTCCTCCCACCATGGCCGACATCTGTATGTCAAAGACAAACGTTTGAGACTCCAAAGCTTACAATTTAGCCTAAATTATTAGAGATGGCTCAGACATTTTAATGCATTTAGAATCCCCGCCACAGTCCAAACATGCAGGTGGGGCCCTTACATTGTTTTGCATCTGGATTTTGTCCTGTCAGGAATTTGCTTTTATAGGAAAGACTGTGTCGTGTGCCATGTGTCTGCACCCTGGCAACACTGTCAATCTTTGCCCTCTAAAGAAGTCCCCGAAACCTACTTCAGTTGAGGAACTATTACATGACATATATTTCTTTCAAGTAACCCAAGCATGTCTTACCCTGTCCCTATTTCAATCTACTGTGGTGGATTCCTGGAAGCTCACAAACCTGATGCTTGCAGCTTGGCTGAACCTAGCAAGACTGTCATTTTGAAAAAAAAAATTGTGCTCTTCCTGCCCCCCAGTTCTGTATCTGGATTATTGGCTAGATAATTCATTTGACAACCAAACCCAAACTTGAAACTGTCTTGAAAATTAAATAACCCCCGGTTCAACTGTATTAAAAACAATGCAAACACCTCGGCTTCAGACAACATGGATTGAAGAGCTAAATCACAGATCGTTCATCAAGCTCTGGCCCCCGTTTTCTGGTTTTATAATTACACTTACACCTTTGTTACAACTCACTGACAGTGGAACTGTACATAATACATATTACCCGTCACTGACTCCCACTGTATGCACTCAATTTCATAAACACTCAAGGATGCTTGGCCCCAATACATATTCATTCCTTGTTTCTGTATTGCCATTTCTCAGCCACCTGCATCTGCAACAAGTTCCACAGCTGAAAACAGATGTGTATCATGGAGATGCACAGATTCAGCGTGCCACCCCACTCTGGCTCCCTGGGCTAATAGGAGGAAGGGATGTTAAATTTAGCTTAATCAGCTAATCGACTAGTCGATGGAATTTCCATCAATTAGTCGATAAGTGGGGGAACTGGAGTGGGGTTATCTCCCAGCCCTGGGAGCTACACCCACTGTGCACCATCTTTTTAAATGTATTAAGAGCTGGCACTTAAGGTCAGCCACCTCCCACTGCACATTTTGCATAGCTGGATGGCATACCTTAAACTAACCTCGCTGGTCTAGTATAGACCAGGATTAAGATAGCAATATGATGCATACATCTACTGTTTCATAGGTATAAGAATGGTCATTCACAGCTGTTGCAATCCTTCTTGAACAGTAACCTGTCTTTAATGCCTCCATCAGCTGCTTCAGAGAAATTCAAGATAACTTATAGTGAGTTAGTGTGGGACATCCCATATATAAAGGAAGTTTCTTCCTAACTCCCATCAGTTAACGATTGCCTTACTCCAGAAGCAGGAGGATTTCATTTGTCAATAAAACCAAAAAAATGTCCTTCAGTGTAAGAAGATAACACATATCAGAGAGCATAATGTATACTTGATCCTACACCAGCCCAGCGGGCTGGACTAGATGACCTTCCAAGGTCCCATTCAGTCCTACATTTCTATGATTCTATGGCTCCCTGAAACTATCCACTGTTAATTCTTTTCAAGGTTCTCAGCTGAAAAGAAAAAGTCAGCTAACTGGCCTGAGTTCATGTTCCATTACGCTGTAAGATAACAAACAAGACAACTTCAGTTACGGTGCCGGAAAATCACCAGTACCACTCACACATACATTGCTGGTACAATACATGTAGCATAGTGGAGGATGCGGTGTGCATCAATGCATATCTTGGAAAACCAAGTACCATGCTACACCTTTCTCTGAATTGCTAAGGCTTATGGAGATGCATCTAACATATGCAAAAGTAGCTCATGCATTGTTGCTAGTGGCACATGAATGAATATAGTTTACTGTATATATTTACCTCAAAATTAATGCAATGCAAATCAAAGGGAAAAATGGCTCCTACAAAACACCGATATGTGTCACTGCTCTCTGAACACAAGAGGTGTACCGTAACTACAGTGCTACCGTAGATGACATGGCAATTGCTCTGGTAACTACAGTATATTTGTGTTGAGTAGCTGAGTAACTGACTGAACAGTCACCTTTTTTTCAAGTCACTTTCCCAGTGCAGAAACAAACTATCCATGATATCAGTTATATATTTCTGCCTAATTATATTAATATACTAATTAGATGCACTTTCCATCTAAAGCGATAGACTTCAAACAAGCGGGATTTTTATAAATTGTGCCATTAGGCAATTCTGCTAGTGGGATGGCAGGTCACAGAGCATTATGTTGCATTGGTTTGTGTTGAGATTTTGCTTTCAAGTTAGTATCTGCTTGGTGACACTCACAGCTTTGGGAGAGCAAACAGAAAGCTGGAAGTCTCCTATTGTGATATGGTTCAACTGCTGTTGGCAGAAGAGGAAAGCAAGCAAGCTACAAAAGGCACAGGTCCAAAGTAACAATAAAAAGTAGAATGAAGGTATGTATGAAGAATGAAGCTTCAGTAGCCACTGTATACACAGAGAGAGAAAAACGTAGGAAGCTTCATATCTATACTTCTGTGGGTGCCACTATTACAAAAATATGTAGGCAATTGCACACAGTTTGCATGCACGGTTCCTAAGATGCTAGTAGCCTTTTGGAAATTGGTCATTTGCATTTTCAAAACAGTGATTTGCATACCAGACCGTAGTCTACTGTATGCATAATTTTGTGCATAAAATTAGTGTATGCACAGTTATAAAAATCAGAGCCAATACATATATCTCAAGCGCTATGGCCTCCCATTTAGACTGGCATATATTTCTGGTTTGTTTTTTATTCCTTAATAGTTCGGCTCCCTACTGATTTAATCTCACTATATTATATTATTATATTATTATTATTATAATATACTCTACATTTTAGAAATGTGCATTTGTCTGTCTGTGAGTCCGTTTCTACAAGAATTTCTCTTAAAAGGTCAGAGCTATGACCACCAAATTTGGTAGGCAGCTTCTTCTTATCATAATTGAAAACAAGGTCAGGGTTTGGTTCTGTCAGGACAATGGGATGTGCCTGGAATGTGACTGTTTCTCATCAAAGGGAAAGGAAGAGGTGTGATAGCAGGGACAGTTATACTCATGAATGACCACAGAGAGGCAGCAAGCACCCCAGCCCTGAGGAGCAGCTGCCAACTATGCTGCATGACCCCTGCCACTCCAGCCTGACCCTGGGGAGCAGCCATTGACTGTGCCACACAGCCCCCATCACCCCAAGCTGACCCCGGGGAGAAGCTGCTGTGATGCTTTTAAGAAGTACATGGGATGTTTTTAGGGGAAAAGGCAATACACCCCGTTTATTAAGAATAAAACAGTACAGTAGCTAGCATATGCTCACATAGACACACACACACTTGTCGATGTTATAGTTAACAGACTAGGGTCTGGATTGCTCTGGTGGCCAGAAAGATTGATCACGAGTAGGGAGGAGCATGGCTCTATTGGTCCAGACTGATGCTCCAGGATCTCGGCAAGATGTGCCCTTACATAACCTTTTCCTTCAGATTAATGGCTGCATATTTAATCCATCACTTTCCTTCATTACCACTGATCTTCCCTCAGAGAACCAGATATGTTCTTCCTAGCCCACGGTGTCTAATTCCCCAAGAAGGGGTGCGTGCACTAAGGCAATCCTTTGTTCCGAAGTGATTTTTCAGCACTCATGTTTGTTTCCCTTTTTGGTGAAGGCATGTGTCAAAATGTTCAGCGTAGGGAAAAGGAGGGTGCAGACCCCACCGGCCAACTTCTCCCCAGGGCCGGCCGCACAGCTTCTCCCTGAGGCTAGCCCGAGGCGAGCAGGGATTGTGCAGCTCAGCTGGTGGATGCTCACCAAGGCAAGCCAGGGTGGCGTGGGCCGTGCTGCTGGCCAGTGGCTGTTACCCAGGGCTGAGGTGCTTGCTGGTCCCCCTGTGGTCATTCGTGAGTATAACTGTCCCTGCTATCACACCCCTTCCTTTCCATTTGATGGGAAACAATCGCATTCCACACACATTCCATTGTCCTGACACAGCCAAGCCCTGATCTTGGTTTAAGTTAGGATAAGAGGAAGCTGCCTACCAAATTTGGTGGTCCTAGCTCTTATTGTTTAGGAGCTGTTCTTGAACAAACAGACAGACAGACAAATGGACAGGTGGGCACAGAGACAGACAGACAGATGCACAAACTTTCTTAGATATATGGCTGATCTGCACCATGGCACTAAGTCATATTATCTATAATTGTCCATTATAGGACTTTTTACGCCCTCTTCTGTGACCTTTGGTACTGGCCACCACCAAAGACCAGATATTGTACTGGCAAGACCTCTAGGCTGATTTGGTAGCAATTTCTGCATTTCTACATCACTAAAAGCTGGATGCTCTGGACAGAGATGTTGAGTGATGTTCTCTAGGCTGTCACAGTGGAGAAATACTGGAGGGAGGAAAACTGGAGAGAGAACCCTAAAACATTATCATCATTCTACAGTAATGCTTTGCACCATTAACTGCAACAGTTGGATTGTGAACTTAGCTTCCATAGCAGGACCCAAGTTAGGGCAACTGTTCCCCATGAAATATACACAGTCATCAACATTTCAAAAAAATCTGGATCTTGAAAGTAAAACATTGTCAGACTCTTCACATCCAGAGCTGTAATGCTATTTAGAACCTTTGATATGGCAACAATAACAAATGGAGCATTAGTTCATGACTGATATGATGAAAGTTTGCAAATTAAAAATGGAATAGTTGGACAATACACATGTCAGTAACCTGGAGGGATCTCACAACATGGATGTAGACACTTACGTTAAAATGAAGCTGGAGAATTAGCTTACATTCTCCAGGAGTGTCCCTTTAATTATTTTATGATTGTGCAAAGTAGTTTCTTCTAAGATATAATAAATATTTTGTCCATCTGAGTCCTACAGGATCTCTTATGATAGAGAAAACCAGAACCCAATGAAATTACTTTACATGGGAGTGTTCACTGGAGCTATTGAAGGTGAAAGGGTCTGTCGTTTTCTCTTGCTCCCTACCTCTCACATTAAACAAATCTTATGTTGCTTAATGTCAACACAGCAGATTTCCCTAAATCATACAATAGACTGTAAATCTCCCTCAAATCACACTTGGGCTAAGCAAGTATCGGACTGCTGAGTACACTACAAATACATTTCAAAGACTGAAACACATGATTAGAGATGATCCTGAGTAGCATCGTTCTAATCTGGATCCAAATTTCGCCGAATTCCATGAGTGCTTGGATATGAGGTTTGCTCTGAACCTTTATAGGAACAGAGACCAGGTGCAAAGTTGAGATTTGGACAGTCCTAAGGTCCCTGCATTTTGTTTCGGCACATCCACATAGTCTGGATTTTAAAACTAAAACACTAGTATTTTCTACCAGAACAAGTAGCTAAACCATTCAGCACAAAGCCATCCAGATGATTCACAAAAACTTTTATAACAATTCAAATAAACACAAGGAAAGGAACAAGAGGCAGCAAACGTTCAGAACATGAGCCAACTGTCTATGCTCATTCCCAGTTTCCCTCCAGCTTCGATCACCCACCGGTCAATACCACATCCAAGCCAATATTACCTTTTGATAATCCTCTTTAGATCTCAGAGCAGTTTCCATCTGTTCCTGAGAGAACGTGTAGATGGCCGAGTGATACTGGGTGCCAAAGTCATTACCTTGCCGCATTCCTGGGAAGAGAGGAAGCCCAAGGAGCCATTAGGAGCATAGAATTGTAGAACTGGAAGGAACCTCTAGAGATCATCAAGTCCCATCCCCTGCACCCATGGCAGGACCAAGCACTATCTGGACCACAGCCGGCTTCTTATCTACTAGGATTTCAGTGTAAAGATTCAATAGACATAATTTTAACAGATTCCGCGCATCTGGACTAGCAGGTCTCTATTTCTCCACAGTCTTTCGTATTTTTAGTTAGTCCATTCCTCTCCTGCTTAAACAGACGTGAAGTGAGTCTATTTTGATATCTCCTTTTAAATGGGATGTAAATTAAATGTAAGCATATTATGTTTGGTAAACCACATAAGCAGTCAAATACAGATGTAAAGCCTTAAAAACAGAGCATTGAGCAAGAGACATATTATGTGCTTGGTTCATTTTACTGTAATGAAGCTATGCCTAAAATACTTATTTTGCATTATGCAAACACACAAATCTTTTTGGTTTTGCCAAGTGCTTTAAAATTTCCCTGAAATGAAGGATTATATGTTGCTGAGAAAAAAAGTTTACAATGCACTAGAAGAGGCCGGAAACCCAACTCTGTAATAGGGATGTTAGATGTTTAATTTAATAATTGTGTAACTGCAACAAATCTTATCAGTTACACAATTATTCAATGGTCCCTGGGGGCGAGTTAGTGCGCTCCCGTCCCCATTCCCGGGGAGACCCCTGCCGCCCCACGCTGCTGCCTCTGTAGCATGGAGCTCCTGGATAGAGGCTAGCTGGCATCTCACCTACGCCTCCCCCTGCACTGCAGCCTCTGATACAGAAGCAGCAGAAGGGGTGGGGGAGTGTGTGTAGTCATTTGGATAACTGATAAGACCAGATTTATCGGTTAATCATTTAAACGACACTACGCTAACATCCCTACCCTGTAACTGTTCAAAAATGTTGATCATCCTCTAAAAAACTGTGAAGTGTACTTTGATGAGTGACAGGCATGCCTGGCTCATTAATTCACCTGGATGTAAGGGAGATAGGAGTGACCCCTTAAGAGAAGAAGCATCTAGGATGTGGGCTAGGATGTGGGGACCCAGGCCTGGTGGAAAGGCTTGGCTGGGTTTTGTTCTGTTTCAGATTAAATTCCTCTTGGGAAAAAAACCAAGCACTCAGCATCCTGTCACTCAACTCTCCATTGGTTTATGTTAATTGGGACCTGACTGACACACAGGCAGTTGGCAGAGCGTGCCAATTAACTGAGTAGAGATATGGCCAAGGGGTTAATTGGGTGGAAGTAACCCCTCAGCAGCCATGACTATATAAGCAGACAGGAAGGAAGTGCAAGGAAGGAGAGGTGGGTGCTTGAAGGGAAAAAGGAGTAGCAGGACTGGCTAGTGTACTCGTCTCCCAAAGCGAGTGGGGACGCTGGCTACCAACTGTAAATAGGATGTAACGAACGCCCTAGGCAGCGGCCTGCTGAAGGGGTATAATAAAGCACAGTGGAGTTTAAGGAGACCAGGAGTTGTGGTGGTCAGTTAGGGTATGTCTACACAGCAGGGCTAAAGCCAAAATAGGCTACGTAACTTGAGCTATGTCAATTGCTTAGCTTAAGTCAAAATAGCTTATTTCAGCTTTTGGCGCTGTCTACACAGCAGGAAGCCCAAGAAAAAGCACTCTTCCTCTGACTTCCCTCACTCCTCGTAAAATGAGGGTTACAGGAGTCAGAGTAGGAAGTCCTCCAGCTCAACGTTATTTTGACATTATGTCAAAATAACTGCTTGTAGTGTAGACGCGGACTATGTTATTTTGGAATAACGTCCGTTATTCCGAAATAGCACTGCTGTGTAGATGTACCTTTACTGAGGCTGGAGAGTCCTCCTGTTTAGATTTGTATTTGGACAAGTTAGGAAAGACACAGACACCAAGGTATTCGAGAAATTTCTGCTGTAAAAGTAGGTTTGAAACATACATGCATTAATTTTTATGAAGAATATACATGAAGTAAAGTACACTTAACGCTAATATAAGACCAAATCCCAGTGGCAGATAGTGCTTCAAGGATTTGGCCTTCAAATGCTTACATACACAAATTCTACATACATGTTTTCAGGATCAAGGTTAGTGTCTATCTACTAGGCTCAAAAATAATGGGCTGAATCCTGTTATCCTTTCATAGAGGCCTAGGACTCAAAGGGACCCTCCTGAACTCAAGGCAGGACTATGCATTGTCTAGCCCAGGGCTACTCAACATGCAGCCCACGGGCCGCATGTGGCCCGTGGCCCATTTGTTCGCAGCCTACGGTGCGGTTTGGGTTTACGCGGGGTTCAACACGCGGCCCACAGGTGGGAGCCAAAACAAAAAAGGAGTTGATATGATGGTTTTCTGTTGATATGCGTTTTAGCAGTTAAATTCCTGAACTGTCATTGCTCATTAAAAGTGCTTATGGGTGGAAATCGGGTAAATATTGCATTTTATTAATAACAGCAGAACTGACTTAAATGGAGCCTGTGTGTTGTGTAGTCTTGCCGTAATGTTTGTATTCATACCTGTCAGCGTGAAAGAAGCTATTTGCATATATTTGCACATATATTTGCATGTATATGCAACCACACTTAAGTTGCGAGGAGTCCTGTGGCACCTTATAGACTAACTGAAGTGTTGGAGCATAAGCTTTCGTGGGCAAAGACCCACTTCGTCACGTGCATCTGACGAAGTGGGTCTTTGCCCACGAAAGCTTATGCTCCAACACTTCAGTTAGTCTATAAGGTGCCACAGGACTCCTCGCCACTTTTGCAGATTCAGACTAACACGGCTACCCCTCTGATACTTGACACCATGCAAGGCACTGCATTTAGCCCTATGGAGTAGAAATCTATCAACCTCATGAAGAAACTTGCACAAGTACAAACAGATATCATCTTTCTCTCCAGATGCAAATGGATGGACATTATTCCAAATGGACTGAAGGTGAAAAATCCATTGCTATCTACATACTGCACAGACTACAGTGAGAGATTATGCCATACACTATCTAAAAAACTGAGGAACCACCTGATCAGCATCCTGTACAGCAAACAGGAAAACATCAAAAAAGAGCTCTCCAATCTGGAGTCTCTCAAAACACCAGCCTTCCCCACAAATGGACTTGACTAAAATAAGACAGGAGATCTACATTACACACTTCACTTCTCGACAGAGGAAAACGGACTGTAAACTGTCTAAAATCCTACCGACATACATCCGACGACGTGGGTCTTTGCCCACGAAAGCTTATGCTCCAACACTTCAGTTAGTCTATAAGGTGCCACAGGACTCCTCGCCGCTTTTGCAGATTCAGACTAACACAGCTTCCCCTCTGATACTTCACACTTAAGTTGAGGCCCTCAGCATGCGCTGTGGGTATCATTGTGGTCCCTGGGACTTCCAAAGTTGAGTAGCCCTAATCCAGCCCCTCCCTGACAGATGTTTGTCTAATCTGCTCTTCAACATCTCCAACAATGGGGATTCCATAACCTTCCTTGGTAATTTATTGCAGTGCTTAACCACCCTGGCAGGAAGCTTTTTCCTAATGTCCAATCTAAACCTCCCTTGCTGCAATTTATGCCCATTGCTTCTAGTAGGTTCCTCAGAGGTTAAGGAGAATATTTTTTCTCCTTCTCTGAAACAACCTTTTATGTACTTGCAAATTGCTATGTCCCTCCTCAATCTTCTCTTCGCCAGACTAAACAAACCCAATCTTCCCTCACAGTCTTGTTTCCTAGACCTTTAACAATTGTGTTGCTCCTCTCTGGACTTTTTCTAATGTGTCCACTTCTTTCCTGAAATGTGGTGCCCAGAACTGGACACAATACTCCAGCTGAGACCTGAACAGCACAGAGCAGAGCAGAAGAATGACTTCTCATGTCTGGCTTACAACACTCCTGCTAATACATCTCAGAATGCTTATGCTTTTTTTTTTCGCAACAGTGTCACCCTGTTGACTCATATTTAGCTTGTGGTCCACTATAACCCCTCGATCCCTTTCTGCAGTACTCCTTCCTAGACAGTCGCTTCCCATTCTCTATCTGTGCAATTGATTATTCCTACCTAAGCAGGAGCATAAGCATGTGTGGGCCTGGGTGAGACATGGCCCATCCACTTAGCATCCAGACCCACCTTCCTCCAGCCCTGGATCTGCACCCACTAGGGCATGGGGGCCTGCTCATCCCTGCCTGGTGCTCCAGCTGGGCCTGGGAAGCATGGTCAGAGACTTGGCCTGCTCTGCTCGCTCAATGTTCCTCTCAGGGAACAGAGTTGGGGCTTGGAACCCCCCATGCCTGGACCCTGCTCCCCTACTGGGAGCACTGGCCAGGCAGAGCAGGGCAAGCTCCAAACCAGCTTCCCTGCTGGAGCACTGGGCAGAGCAGGAAAAGCCCCTGCACCTTGACCAAGCTCCACAGTGAGAGTGCCTAGTGGGTGGAGCTGGGCAAGCCCTCGATCTGCCTCCCCAGCAGGAGAGCCCAGGAGGCAGAGCAGAGCAAGCCTCGACCACCAGGTGGGGGCCCAGAGAGGGTAGGAGGCACAGACCTTGGGGCGCACATTTTATGGGCTCCCCATTTTTACTGAGGCCTTTGGCCAAAAGCGTCTACATGTCCTCCAAGGGTGGCTGGAGGTGGGGGAAAGACAGCCTCATCACTCCTACCGCCCCGTCATTACCTGCCCACGCAAAGATGGGGCCCACCCACCTGTCCCATTCTGGAAACACCACTGTTCCTAAGTAGAGTAGTCTGCATTTGTCCTTACAGAGAACATATCTAGACTACGCTGAACAGTCGAAAAAGAATATGCAAATTCTGTGGGAATTTGCATATCTTCTTCCGATCGCACTTTCGAAAGCAGAACCGGTTAAATGTTAGGTTTAAATGGGGGCGGGCAGGCTAGAGCACACACCCCTTTTTGCAGTGGTTGGGGGCTGCTCTGGCCAGGCTGGAGCACCCCTTCCCATGACGCACCGGGACTGAGCCCTCCGGGGCTGGGGGCTGCCCCAAGAGAGCTTTCGAAAGTGAAAGTAATTAAGTGAAAGTAATTAAGACAATTTTTCGGCGAGCTGCCCCCTTCGTCGAGAAGCTCTTCCTTAAAAAAGGAGGTTTACGCTTTTCGACAAAGGGAGGGGGCTCACTGAAAAAACTGCGTCTTAATTACTTTCACTTAAGAAAGCTCTGCTTTTGAAAGTGCGATCGGAAGAAGATATGCAAATTCCCACGGAATCTGCATATTCTCTTTAGACCATTCGGCGTAGTCTAGATACGCCCAGAATGTCATCCCATTTGTTGCAGGCCATTTCTCCAGTCTGTCCAGATCATTTTGAATTCTAATCCTACCCCCAAAGCACCCACGACTCCTCCCAGCTTGATATAAGCAGCAAACTTTATACGTATACACTCTTTGCCATTCTCTAAATCACTGAAGAAAATATTGCGCAGACCCGGACTCAGAACCATTCCCCACGGGACTAGGGATGGAAAAGCCCATCGAATTAGTTAACTGGTTAAACGTTAAGTTTAAATGGGAGCGGGCAGGCTGGAGCACACACCCCTCTTTGCAGTGGTTGGGGGCTACTCTGGCCAGGCTGGAGCACCCTTTCCCATGACGCACCGGGACTCGGCCATCCGGGGCTCGGGGCTGCTCCGGCCGGGCTAGAGCCCCCTGCCTGCGGCAGGCCCTGTGGGACCTGAGCAGCCCCTTGCTCGCAGCAGGTGGAGGGCTGCTCCATCACTCACCGGTTAAGCATAATCGGGAAGCCTTGCTCATTAAAGATGAAGACTTACCGGTTAACTGGTTAACCCTTAACATCGCAAGAGGGGCCCAACTTGATAAGCCCTTCTAGCATGACTGTGAATCATTGATAACTATCCTCTGGAAACAGTTTTCCAACAAATTATGGACCCGCCATCTAAGTCCTATTCCCTTCATTTGTTTATGAGAAGGTCATGCACGACAGTATCCAAAGCCTTACTAAGCACCCATCTTCTGCTTCCCCCCATCCACTGTCAAAACAGCTATTACAGGTTGAACCTCTCTCATCTGGGACTCTCTGGTCCGGCAACCTTGGATGTTGCTGGACCAGAGAGCTCCTGCACAAGAGAACCCTAGAGATGAGCCCAGCAACCAGAGATGAGCCCAGAGCCCCACCACCCTAGGGCATTGGACCTCGAGAGCCCCAAAGCAGTGGAGTCTCAGGACTGAGGGGGCAGCAGCAGTCCTGGTGGCCCTGGGGCAGCAATAGCCCCAGCAACAGCGGAACCCCAGCAGCAGCAGAGCCCCGGTGGCAGCAGGGCTGGCAGCCCTGACAGCAGCACGGCCCCAGTGGTAGCGGGGCCAGCAGCTCTGGGGCAGGAGAGCCAGAAGCCCTGAGGCAGAGGGTAGGGGAGCTCTGCTTCCAGAAGAGGAGCCCTCTGCTGACAAACACTGGGAAAGCCTGGAGACTATCATCAGAGGGGCGGAATTGACCTCCCTTGGTCCGGCAAACTCCCTCATTCGGGACTGGTCAGGTCTCAACAGTGCCGGATCGTGGAGGTCCACCTTGTAGATAGGTTTGACACAACTTGTTTTTAACAAATCCGTGCTGACTGCTACTTTTCCCCTTATTATTTCTGAAGTGTCTGCAAGCATATTACTTAATTATTTGCCATATTATTTTTCCTGGTCCTGAAGTTAAGCTGACTGGTCCATAATTCCCCCAGATGTCCTTATTTCCCTCTTTGTAGATGGGCACTATATTTGCCCTTTTCCAGTCACCTGGAATCTCACCCACGACTCCATTACTTTTTGAAGATAATTGCTAATCGCTCGGGTATCTTTTCAATCAGCTCCTTGAGTATTCAAGGATGTATTTCATCAGGCCCCTGTGACTTGAAAACATCTAACTTAAGTAATCTAAGTAAATTTTAACTTGTTCTTCCTCTATTTTTAGCCTCTGATTCTATTTTATTTTCACTTGCATTCATTGAGTGAGATGTCCAATTACTACTAAAATTTTGATGAAAACTGAAGCAAAAGTCATTTAGCACTTCTGCCATTTCCATATTTTCTGTTATTTTCCCTCCTCACTTAGTAAACTCTGAATAAAGACTTAAGGATTTGACCTAATACTAATTACTACTTATGATTAATTATTAATAAACTGCAATAAGGCTATTCATCATATATTAAAATATAATGCCACCTTAACTCTGTTATCCCTGATGCGGAACAGAACAAAGACTTTAAAAACAGGAAAATTTAAAATATCAGCTATAATCTGGCTAAAACATTGCAAGCTCTAACAGAGCGAGTGCCATTTTTAAAGGTTGCTTCTGGGTGGGGAAGTGATGGCTGTCGGTGATTATAAATGAAAAGATTTGAAAAAGTAGTGTTTTTAGTTCTTGTTTTGTAAAGGGGGGGAAGATATAATTAATCACTTCTTTGACTGCTTAATAGTATATTCTGATAGACAGTGATTATTTTGCTCAGTTAGTTGACAAAGTGATGTGTATGAGGTTGTTTTAGAAATATGGTGCTGGTGAAAATGGCAACATTTAGAATCAGGCATTGCAGAGACGCAGGCTGGGCAAGTTTCTTCATGCAGCCAGCCTTGCCAATGTATCTAATTCCCATGTACATTCTTCACAAGAAGAGGTCAGCACAATATAAAAATCAATGCAGTCCATGTACAAATTGATTCAGAACTGACTATGTGATTGATCACAAACAATAAGTATAACTGGGGAATTGTCACAGAAAGGACGTAGCCGTACGATATGTTACTGACCCAACTCTATTTTATAACTCTATCAATCATCTAAAACAGGCGTGGCCAACCTGAGCCTGAGAAGGAGCCACAGTTTACCAATGTACATTGCCAAAGAGCGACAGTAATTTGTCAGCAGTCCCCGTCAGGTGCCTCCTCTCCTGTCTCCGGTATCTTTTGCCCACCAGCAGCCCCACTGATCAGCGCCTCCTCTTCCTTCCCCGTGCCTCCTGCCCACTGCAATCAGCTGTTTCATGGCACTCAGGAGGCTCTGTGGGGGAGGGAAGGAACAAGGGTGCAATACACTTGGAGGAGGAGGTGGAGCCAGGAGTTGAGCACTGGAAAGTTGGCACCTGTAGCTGCAGCCCCGGAGTTGGAGCCTGAGCAAGGAGCCGCATATTAACTTCAGAAGAGCCACCAGTGGCTCCAGAGCCACAGGTTGGCCACCCCTGATCTAAAAGCACACAAAATCACTAATACAATTTGCAGATAACACAAACATTTGCAGGGTGGGAAATACTTGTGGGACAAGTCAGTTGTACTGATCAACCTGAATTGCTTTGAACAACATACATGTTAACAGAGTCTAATGCAAGGTCCTATATCTCGGGGGAAATGAATGTGGGTCAAATCTATAAGACAGGGGACTGTGTCCTAGAAAGCAGTGACCCTGAAAAGGACTTAAGGGATCGCTGAATATGAGTTTCCAGTTAGGTACAGTAGCGAAGAAGGGAAATGAGTTGCTTGGATGTATACACAGATCAACAGGGGAATATCGACTCAGGTGGTGTTATTAACTATTTATACACCTTTCGTGAGACCATTAGTAGTTATACCATGTCCAGGACAGGTATTCCCATTTCAGAAAGGATGTTCAAAACACAGAATGTGTTCAGAAAAGAGCTAGAAGAATAAGTCGAGGACTAAAAGGCAAGCTCTATCCATTGAGTTGATCAAAGAGAAGGTTAAAAAATGTCTTGATCACAATCTACAAGTATCTGCCTGGAGAACAGATTTTTGATAGCAGGCTCTTTAATCTAGCAGAAAAAGGGCATAACAAGATGCAATGGTTGGAAGCTGAAGCTAGACGAATTCAGATGAGAAATAAAGCATATTTTTTAACCACTGCAACTATAGATATGGTGTATTTTCCATTACCCGGAGTCTTTAAACCAAGACAGGGTGTCTTCCTAAAGATATACCATGTATAAATTATTGGTGGAGGGGTTTTGGTTTGTATTATGCAGGAGGTCAGAAAAAGTGGCCTCATTGGTCCCTCCTTGCCTTCAAATCTATTAACTCAGCTTGCCCTGTACCACCACCTGCTAGCCCAGACAAGGGCCTCTCCTGAACAGGATCTCTCAGCAGTACTAGCAGCTTTGTAATGTGACCAATTACCTATTCAATTCTAGACAAGTTATTTTCTCTTGTGATTTAAATAGATTTGTACCTAGGTCTCCAGAGGTGAGCAGCTAATGCACTAGCCAACTGTGCCTGTAGACAACATAATTCTAAGGTAGAATACGGATTCTGTATACAGATACATATATCTCTCATGTGTCACTGCTGCTGATATTGTTATTTCTAATGTATTTTATATGTGCAACCTTTGTTGTCAAGGGAGCATCACCGATTTTTAAAGCCCTTTGGCAACTATTACTAGCTGAAATCCATTAATCCACTGAGTAACAAACGAGGCAAGAAATTCAATTTACTAAACAACTGCTGTACGATGATTGATCTTAATAATCCTGTCTTTGTTTAAAAGAAGATATACTAAATCAAAAAATGATGTGAAATGTGTTATTTAAGTATCCCACAATGTCATCTGTGGTTAACTCTGCCCTCTTTTTCTGAGCAGAGTCTTAATTGCCTTGTCCATTATGACATTACAGCTCTCCCTCTGTCAACATAATAATAGCGCACTGCGCACATTTAAGAATTCAGATAGGAATTAAAAAATATGTACAATTAATGTAATAGAAATGCTAACATAATTGGAAGAGACTTTATACTTTGTATAAAAGAGGTCTTATTTTAGCTTTTCAAACTCTTTGCCATTGATTCTAGCAACACCAATGTGTTGTGCATGTGAGTTTTAAAATTAGGTTTTGGTTAAGGTAATCATAAATGTGTCAACAACGCATTACAGTTGTAAAAAACTTCATTATCTTGCCCAGGCTTAATGTCAAGCTGACTAATCTACAATTTCCCAAGTCATCCTGTTTACACATTTTAAATATTGGTGCAACATTAGCTTTCTTCCAGTGTTCTAGGACATATTCAAAACCAGCCACAACAGTCCGGTGAGCTCATCAGCCAGCTCTTTTAAAACTCGTGAATACAAGCGATCTGACGATTTAAGAATCTCTAACTTCAGTAACTGCTCTTTCATATCCTCCTGAGAAACGTGTGAAATGGAACGAGTCATTTTTTATGATATGTGCTAGAAACTGGCCAATGCATAATGGACAAAGCAGGAGCCAGGGAAATGGATTCAAACCATGGGTCAGGGCTGGAGTCAGTAGTCAGTAACTACGCCATGAGTCAGAACCAAAGTCAGGAACCGGAGTCAGGGTGAGGAATCTGGAACCAAGAGCAAGGTGAGGCAGCAGAAACTGAGCCGGAGCAAGGCAGTGGAACAAGGCAGGAATGGGGCAAAGAGCAGGGCTGGACCAAGGTAAGGGGCAGCTGACACAGCGATGGTTGGAGCTGTTGGCATGAACACAGTGAGCAGCCAGAGAACTGCTGCTAGTCTTGAAGGACAGCCAGCTACCTTTCCTGGCCAATCAGGCCTGCTGCTAGCCGGCTGTGTTTATTGGGTTGCCAGGAGACTGACTTTGCTAAAAACTCCGATCTCTGACAGTATGACTACATCATCTGTATTTTTTCCCAAATACAACAGTTTTAAGGGTGGGAGTATTTGCCTTTGGAGAACTGGCTAATCACCTGGTACTGGTTCTCCTCCTTTTATTCAGCTGCTGTATTGCATTACAAGACATACATCAAAATATCTTTGGATA
Organism: Pelochelys cantorii; assembly: GCA_032595735.1. Lineage (NCBI taxonomy): Eukaryota > Metazoa > Chordata > Testudines > Trionychidae > Pelochelys > Pelochelys cantorii. The sequence goes on from CM064328.1 coordinate 5,828,054, forward strand.
CATTTCCCAGTGGTAATTTCCTACATAAGCAACTGCTATAGTAATCACTAACAATTATAGATGTATTCACAATCTCTCTATCAGGATATGGTCCAGGCTAAGAAAACAATTGTGAACCACTGCTACAATGTAACTAGCTTCCACGTATCTCTATCAGAATGCAATTTGGTGTCAGGGCTGTTCCCCACTCTGGCACTATGAGTGCAGAAGGTGAGGGCTTGCAAGAAACCTTAAAAAAACCTTGCCTTTATAAGCTTCAGGGGGTAGCTGAGTTAGTCTGTACAGAAAAAACAACAACAAATGGTCTGGTTGCACTTTATAGACTAACAAAACATGCAGATGGTATCATGAAGTGGGATGTGCCCACGAAAGCTCATGATACCATCTACTCGCCTTTATAGGCACTGCTTACAAAAACTCCCCAGAGTCACAGACTCCTGGCCCTGGGAAATAGGCTGCCACTCTCAAGTGAATTAAATAAAATCCTGAAAACCAGGAAGAAACACTTAAACTTCTTCCCAAGGGGTACCCCAAGCTCTTTTGTCACAAGAGAGCTTGAAAAAAGAAACAAAAACACAGAAAACAAACTGTGCTTCTGACAGCTGACCTCTCAGGTTAGGCAGGCACACACACAGACCGCCTGTTACCTTCCAGGACACAAGAATCAAATCATCGCCTTAAAAAGGTGATTTTATTAACAAAACAAAAAGATATACTTGATAAAGCATACTTGGTTGCTAGCTGTTACAGAGCAACTGAGGGAACAGCAGATTAAAACACAGGAAAAAAATTGTATCTCTGGGCACAGCTTAGGTATAGTGAATGGGGGAGAGGGAGGCACATGGATTATACACAAAGAAGTTAACCAAACAGCAAAATAAAGAAAAATAACCTGATTGTGACTAAAAACACATTTTCTTTCTACTCACGATCCATACTGATCCGTACTTCACGGCCCAGTCCATTCCCATGCCCAATATTTCTTGTAGGAATGGTAATTCTGTTTGATTATTTCATCTTGCTTCCTCCAGCTCCTAACTTAGAACTCCCACACAAAGAGAGATGGCAAGGTATATATTTACAATTTAAACGTCAGTGCTGTATCCCATTGGTTCTTCAGGCTTCCTGCCAACACCCGTACCTACCTGAGTTTAACCCTTTAGTCAGGGAGTGATGGACAGCGCTCCTATCCATCACATCTGGGTCTGTGAAAATGCACCCTTGCAATGTGATAGAATGTTTATCAACAATGTGAAGTTTGAAAAAATCCTTGTGACTCATGCCAAAATTGGAAAACTAAGCTCTGTACTCATAATATTGGCGAAAGAGACAGAGAGAGGGGAAAAAATCTGACAGTGGATGTTGAAATCTGGCTCTATAAATAAAGCAAGCTATATGTATGTGACTGTGCATGACTGTCCGTTAATGACACAGAGGTTCTTCAAGAAATGTTTGACCTTGATAAATGAATAGAAATTGTTGAGATCTTGCAATGGCCTTTCCACTGCAGATCTGTCTGAGCAGACAACATTATTGCAATAGGTAGAACTCTTGATAAAAGACCAAAATTAATTCCTTGTGAAATAAAATCAGCTATTATCTCCTTTGGAATATTCCCTTTTCGGATAGTCAAGACAAGATTATTAATAGTAATTTTCCCATAGGTCAATGCGCAAAAATCAAAATACATCACAAAAAAACTTAAAACTATTACAGAATTTTAAAATATTAAAACACATTTAAAAATAGATGTAAAAGAACATTATTCAATCAAACCATATATAATCATTGTGCCACTTGTCTTTTCCTTATTTTGACTATACAAATAGAACTTCGTTGACGTGTCTGAAACATATCAGAGAACAAACTAGTGTTTTTCGACAGGATGGAATTTTATATTATATCTGAGATGAATGCTGTCCAAAACTCAACTGTGTGACAGGCTGACTTCCTGGCTACATGGATCATAAGTGGACACTATTTTGTGGTCCCATTTTCACAGGAAAATTAACATAAAGCTTGTTATTTTGTAATCTACTGGAGAAAAATACTAAAAACTATTGGCTGTAACAGACTGAATTTTGTTTCCTTTTCCTTAGAAATCTTGTAGAAAATAATCTATGAAAATGATGCCTTTGGCACTCTTGAAGTTTATTTCTTCTCTGATCATGCAGACTGAGGGTATTTACTATCCTAGGGCAGTTGGACTACTGAAGTTTATTTCTGTGGCAAACTGTAAAACAAAAACAAAAACAAAAATCTTCACCAATAAAACTGCTCTGTAAATGGCATGATGATCTGAGATTCTGCAGAAAACTTTCTTTCTCCCAGAACTGGACTTAGATAACCCTGATTCATTGGGCGAATCTTGCAGCAGAGTGATAAAATGCCTCTCTTAAAATAGGTTATTTTAATCTGGTTCCTTCCTCAGCCCTGATATACTATCCCTACTTATAAACAGCTCTGCTTTGTGTGTCTGGATTTTGCATGTGAGCACACACACACACACACACGTTTGGACTGTGGATCTGATTATTCTACGGATAACTGAGCCAAAGAAAATAATGAAAATATTCTGAAACTGAAGGTCCAAACCCTCAGCTGATGTAAATCACATATTTCCATCAAAATCAATACAGCTAAGAGGAGGACGAAGGGGGGATATGATAGAGGTATATAAAATCATGAGTGGTGTGGAGAAAGTCAATAAGAAAAAGTTATTTACTTGTTCCCATAATATAAGAACTAGAGGCCACCAAATGAAACTAATGGGCAGCAGGTTTAAAACAAATAAAAGGAAGTTCTTCACAGCGCATAGTCAATCTGTGGAACTCCTTGCCTGAGGAGGTTGTGAAGTCTAGGACTATAACAGGGTTTAAAAGAGAACTAGATAAATTCATGGAGGTTAAGTCCATAAATGGCTATTAGCCAGTATGGGTAAGGAATGGTGTCCCTAGCCTCTGTTTGCCAGAGGGTGGAGATGGATGGCAGGAGAGAGATTGCTTGATCATTACCTATTCTATTCACTCCCTCTGGGGCACCTGGCATTGGCCTCTGTCGGCAGACAGGGTACTGGGCTGGATGGACCTTTGGTCTGACACAGTATGACCGTTCTTATGTTCTTATGTCTCTGACCACCACCACTGCAGCAGCAGCAACAGTGGCTGGAAGCTCAGGGGGCCTTTTGAATCACTGGGCCCCAGGGAAGTTGCGCCCTTTACCCCGCCTTTTTTGGCAGGCCTGATGATAATAAAGACCAGCACACTTAGACAGCCCACTGAGCCCCCGATCCTGGAGTGGAATTTACCCAGAGGTGTACCCAAGGGCATCCAACTGCCAGATGTAGACCTAAAAAAACCAGTCAGCCAGACAAATTCAATGGTCATACTAAAAACACAGTTCATTGTTTATTGGTTCGAGTCACATTCCTCATTAGCGCTATGGGGAATTTCTGTAAAACCAGCAGAATCTTCCAAAACAGAATGAATTTTTAAGTGCGGCAATTGTATAACATTTCTTTCAAGAGTCAAACTGTATCTTGTGATCTGAAGCAATACTTATATATCACTCCTTATCGTCTTCCCATAAAAGAAAATCTAATGGTGCCATTCCTTAATCTTTCAATTCTTAAAGGACCCCAACTGTAATGGAGACAAATGACTAAGCTCTGTTATTCTCTTCAGTGCATCTCAGTGAAACTTTAAAGGGCAGTTCATAGCTCTTATGTTCCTCATGAAATTTTCGCTGTGATTTATAGAGTTTTCGGGAGCCATCACTTATTGCCTTCCACTCACAGAAAACTGATATAATGATTGGTCATTTTCCCTTCCCTGATCAATACCTGCTGAGTTAAGACTAATAAAACTCCTTCCTGCAGCTCATCATATAATTATTTAGCAAAAATCATTTACACCATGACTTGATGTCATCGCTCGCTATAAGGATTACACCCACGCAGTTTAAAAATTGCCAAGGAAAACTAAAACTCTAAAGAACACATTATTAAAAGAAGAAAATGGTAGCAGGATCTGTGGATCACCCAGAGAAGGTTGGAAGGGAGTCGAGAATGATCCTCGGAAGGAGCGATCTGAGAGGTAAGAGGAGAAGCAGGGGAGGACAGAGTCATGGAATCATAGAATCCTAGGGTTGGAAGAGACCTCAGGAGATCATAGAGTCCAGCCCCCTGCTCAAAGCAGGACCAACCCCAACTCAATCACCACAGCCAGGGCTTTGTCAAGCTAGGACCAAAAGAATCTAAGGATGGAGATTCCACCACCACTCTAAGGAACCCATTCCAGTGCTTCACCACCCTCCTAGGGAAATAGTTTGTCCTAATCTCCAACCTAGACCTCTCCCACTGCAACTTGAGACCATTGCTCCTCATTCTGCCATCTGCCCCCACTGAGAACAGCCTCTCTCCATTCTCTTTGGAACCCCCCTTCTGGGAGCTGAAACCAATCAAAGAGAGTTGTGTTATAATGTGGGACTCAGGTTTTTGATGGACTTCTTGGTTCTGGGTTGCAGACAGGATCTCTTCAGAGGGTCATAGTACATTGAAGAGCTGTCATGCATTTAAACTAGATCCTCACAGCACCAGTACTATAAAAGGCTCACAGAGCTTTCAATCCATATGCCTTTCAATGTCAAAGAAGAACAATGTAGGACAACAGTTTAGGAGCTGCAATATGATGGAAGAGAAAAAAATCATTTAATTCCATCCCCATGATCATGCCGGCTGAAGGTATTTACAATTCTAGGGCATCATTATCCATTTCCTTGACCAGTCTGTAATCATTTACACATGTGCAAAGGGAGAACAGAACGGGGTAGAATATTCCCGCATCTGAATTGTTCAGTCTCACTGGGGGAGTGTTTTACACCCACTTTGCACGCAGATAAATGACTACACTGTGTGTAAAACAGTAGAGAATCGTGCTCTTAAATTCTTCCACTTAGCACTGCAATAGCTCTCACTATTTAACCCCAAAAGTCTCACAGTGGAGAGTTCAAATTGATACCTTTATTTATTTGCTTAGTAGAAAGCAAATACCCAATTGCTTTAAACAATTTATTTAATTCAGCTCCTCCATCGCCTCGAGAGACAATGTGCTTGCATGAATGCGGTGTAGATTCCTGATCAAACCTTAAGATTTCAAGGCTCTTGATGAAGTACCAAAGCAAAAGCACTGTGGCCTGAGACTGCCAGCCGATGGATATAAATAAATCCTCCTGATGAAAGAGAAATGCTCACTGTATGTAACACCATGAGCCACTTTTAATATAGGGACGTTTGTTACTAAATTGACCCTTTGCTTAAAGCCACAGACATATCCATAAAGGCTACCGGAGATGAGGCAGAAGATGTCCCCTTAACATGTTAGAGAAGACATTTTGTTTCCTCACCAACTTTTGTCCAAGGGCCTTTTTCCATATGAAGGTCCAACTCTTGAGCGAGAGCAAGGAAACGAGAATTTTAAAGTCTCTCTCACTGTCATTGAAGTCCCATAGGCTTTGTAATTATAATAGGCTGGGGCAGCGTGGTGAGGTGCAGAAGTCTCACACTGGAAGAGAAGGGGTTAAGGAGCTGTTCTGGGCAGCTGCTCTTGTAACTGCCACTAGGTAGATTTGAACCTGGGACCTCTGGAGCTGAGTATAGGAGCCTGTACCCCCTGAGTTAAAAGCCAGCTGGCTCCCAGCCCATGCTGTAGAGGTCTCTTGGTCTTAACTGTTGCTGTGGTCTAGGTACCACTTGCATTGCTCAGTAACCACACTAGGTGTGTGGGTTACATAATGATTCTATAATTTTTCTTCACGGTAGGTTTTAAACCTAATCTAGAAAACTGGTGTCCCTTCTGCCATCTCTCCCTGCAACTTTTAATCTGTGTTTCACTATATGTTGACAGCAAAAGCAATGGTAGGTGGGTGGGGGAAGGAAGAGGCACAGTACCACAGGTATCTCTCCTTGGCTATTAAGTCTTGGACATTCACTCCTCCACAAAGCCAGCCCCACCTTTATGTCATAGACCAAGGGTACGTCTAGGCTTTTGTCGACAGAGGCTTTATCGACAGATACTGTTGACAAAGCCTCTGTCGACAAAGAGCGTCTAGATTACAGCCAGTTCTGTCGACAAAGCAAGCCGCTTTTTCGACCGAGAGTCTAGACGCTCTCTTTTGAAAAAGCACAGTGTGGATGCAATAGCGCCTTTTGTCGACAGAACTCTGTCGACAAAAGGCATTATTCTTCGTAGAATGAGGTTTACCTCTGTCGACAAAATGTCCGCGTTCTGTCGACTTACTGTTGACAGAACTTGGAGGTAGTGTAGATGCAGGTACAGTTTTGTCGACAAAAGTCCACTTATGTCGACAAAACCCTGGGGTCTAGACACACCCCAAGTGAATTTTCCCCACCCCTTCTACGTGCACCAAGCCTTGCATTGGACTTGGGGCAAGGGGAATCAGCAGGGACTGATGGAAAGTAATCAGTTCTCAGCCCCAGAGTGACAGCAGCAAAGGTTGCCTCTGTGAGGTTCAATGTTCCTTCAGTGCATAAGGTGCTTGAAGGCAACCTGCTTTATTCCGTCACCAGTTGCAGGGAGGGTGGAACTTAGCTGTGAATGGTGTTGGGATATGTTAAAATTAATAGGGATCTGGGATGGCTATACACTTGTGGTTAAGGAGTCCAGCCACAGTAGGCATTACCCTTGAACATGTTTTTTTCCATTTGTTTCTGGAAAGATAGTTTAAGAAACCTTCCTGACGTATAAACCTGCTCTTTCCCTTCATTTCTGTAGCCTAAAAAAATAGATAAGTATGCAATTGCTCTTCTTTGTTGTGTCTTTTACTTACCCTCACTGGCGCTGTATAAGATATTTTCAGGGTTAAATTTCTTGTAATCTCTGTAACCTATTGATTTGGAAAGTTTGTAGTGTAGAAAACTGTTGATTTAATTAGAAATTTTGTAAATAGTAAGTAGGGGCGGGTATAATAATATTCATCACCTGCCTGTTAATATTCATTGAATGGGAGTTAACATTCTAAATAAGGTTTTAGGGAAAATAGTGATAGACGGATGAATTAATGTACTAAAAGAGATAGAAGGTGTAATTGGTGCCAAATTGTTTCCATTTGGATGTTGTGTTGAATGTCTGAGGTAAATGTGCGTGGGCAATAAAGCAGTTCCGTTTACCCCATCCGCTCCTGGCTCGCCTGTTTCTTCTCTAACAAATGGGACGGTGGGATAGGAGGGGAAGTAGCCAGCTCCAGGCTGTGAGGAGGGTTGTGACAGTTCCTACCAGATCCTGGGCTGTGGAAGGTGCTCAGCAACTCTGGGTCCCAATCTCATCACTGCTCCCACCAGCCTGCCATGTGAATACAAGTTTAGGCAGGTTCAGAGCGGGGTGCTAGCCCTCACTGCCTGCCCCACCCCAGTTCCACCAACCCAACTGGTTCCAGCACTGTGTGTATAACATGAGCTTCTGCTACGCCCCACCCAGACTCCATCTGGGAAGTTCAGCTTTGAGAGCTGCAGTCCTCACTCACCAGTCTTTCTACGTGTGGGTGATAAGTGAGAACAAGAGGAGTGATGCCCTAGGAAGCCATGTAGTGGTGAATCCCCACTATCCTAACTCAGCATATCCAGGCCCCTCTTTCTATTGCCTGCAATGCAGGGCTATGAGGGGAGCCTCCTAGAGGCATGGGTCCACTGCACATAGGTAATAGGCCCATAACGAGCTCTAACATCTTGTTTCCTTCATGACTGCAGAGCAAGGAGAAGAACTTTGTCCCAACAAAGCAGATGTGGGAGCAGGCTTTGTTTAGAGGTATGTGAGAAGTATCTGGCAGCTGGTGGGGAGTGTTTGTATTTTAATTATTATTTTAAGTAGCTCCATTTCCTTAAGAAGAGGTGCTAATCTCCAGCTGATGTTCTCCACTTCTGCTGCTAGAATTAATTTCCACTGAAAAAATAATTGTAATGTTTCAGCATTCTATGGTTACTAAGGCGAAATGGATGGAATCACTTCTCAAGACAGTAAAAATATCTTATCATAAACCTGGAAAGGCTGACTCAAGACTGTTTGAAGAGCGTGCTCCACTTCTACCTTATTCTCTATTAATTCACACAGATATAGCAATGCTTAAATGTATTCCTGCACTCTCTTTGACCTTTCTGTGAAGTGTATGAATATACTTTAGCCCACAGAAATCTTCTGGTTAGTCTTTCACACAGTTTGGTGGAGCATGCCTATCTGGCCGGCAGGGTTTCACAATCCACTTTGAGACCTTAATTTATTATGCCTCTTAACCGGGAATAGACCCAATAGAAACACTGAATGATGAATAAATAAAAGGGATAATCTGTACTGGTATCACAGCCTGCGTCCTGTAGGCAGAGTGGGATGAAATCTTTTAACAGCAAAAAGCGCCATAATGCAATTATGCAAATGAAGCGTGGAAAAGTCAAATCCCGGCTTCATTTGCACTTTCGAAGTGCCTCATTTACATCCCTCTGTCGACAGAGGGATGTAATCTAGACGTAGCCCCCATGTTAATGCAGCCATGCCACCTTGAACCATGAGCCTATCAGAGGGTATGTCTACACTACCACCCTAGTTCGAACTAGGGTGGCTAATGTAGGCATTCGAAGTTGCAAATGAAGCTCGGGATTTAAATATCCCGGGCTTCATTTGCATCTTGCCGGGCGGGCGCCATTTTTAAATCCCCTTAGGTCGAACTCCGTGCCCGCGGCTACACGCGGCACGGAGTAGGTAGTTCGAATTAGGATCTCTAGTTCGAACTACTGGTACACCTCGTTCCATGAGGAGTAACGGTAGTTCGAACTAGAGATCCTAATTCGATCTACCTACTCCATGCCGCGTGTAGCCGCGGGCGTGGAGTTCGACCTAAGGGGATTTAAAAATGGCGCCCGCCCGGCAAGATGCAAATGAAGCCCGGGATGTTTAAATCCCGGGCTTCATTTGCAACTTCGAATGCCTACATTAGCCACCCTAGTTCGAACTAGGGTGGTAGTGTAGACATACCCAGAGAGAGCTAAGCAGGGATGGGTAGAGACATAATTGGGATGAGACCTCCATTGACTAATTAGGAAGTTATGTTGATATATGATTAGGTGGTAATCTGGTGTGTCTACGCTGTACCCTAGGTCGAAATAAGATATATAATTTTCATAGCTCAAATTGCTTATCTTATTTCAAGCTGATTTTACTCATAGACTCATAGACTTTAAGGTCAGAAGGGACCTTTATGATCATCTAGTCTGACCCCCTGCACAATGCAGGCCACAGAATCTCACCCACCCACTGCTAGAATAATCCCCTCACCTATATCTCAGATATTGAAGTCCTCAAATGGTTTAAGGACCCCAAGATGCAGAGAATCCTCCAGCAAGTGATCCGTGCCCCATGCTACAGAGGAAGGCAAAAAAACTCCAGGGCCTCTGCCAATCTACCCTGGAGGAAAATATGGCGATCAGCTGAACCCTGAGCATGTGGGCAAGACTCACCAGCCAGACACCCAGGAAAAAGTTCTCTATAGTAACTCCTATCATCCCACCATTTGCCTATTTACCATTGATAGTGAAAGATCAATTAGCTGCCAAGATCATGTTATCCCATCAAACCATCCCCTTCATAAACCCATCTAGCTTAATCTTGAAGCCAGATAGGTCTTTTGCCCCCACTACTTCCTTTGGAAGGCTGTTCCAGAACTTCATTCCTCTAATGGTTAGAAACCTTCGTCTAATTTCAAGTCTCAACTTCCTAATAGCCAGTTTATATCCATTTGTTCTTGTGTCCACATTGGTATTAAGCTTAAATAATTCCTCTCCCTCCCTGGTACTTAGCCCTCTAATATATTTAAAGAGAGCAATCATGTCTCCCCTCAGCCTTCTTTTGGTTAAGGTAAACAAGCCAAGCTCCTTGAGTCTCCTTTCATAAGACAGGTTTTCCATTCCTCGGATCATCCTAGTGGCCCTTCTTTGTACTTGTTCCAGTTTGAATTCATCCTTCTTAAACATGGGAGAAATAGCTTATTTTGTAATTTGGCGCTGTCTACATGGCGCCAAATTTAGAAATAACCCACTACTCCAAAACGTCCCTTACTCTATGTGGAATGAGGTTTACAGGGACGTCGGAATAGTGAGCCCAAAATAACAGGCTTGCTGTGAAGACGCAGGATAGCTATTTCGGGATACTCCATTATCCTGAAATAGCGTTGCAGTGTAGACGTAGCCTAAGTCAGTATTAAACCAATGTCCCAGCTCCATGCCAGAGTAAACTGAAAACTGAAGCCTTGAGTAATGCTTGCTTTGCAGTTTACATAAGAGTTAGGATTTTAGCCCTGGTTCCCTTGGCAAACTCCAGCTTGGGTTATTACATTATTTCTACCTATTTTCTTGATGAAGTTCAATTTAATAGGTAGAGAATTATGCATTCTTATTCTAATTTATTCTTGCTGTGCATAGCATATTTATTTCACCTCTTCACATTTCCCTGGTGAGGGAAGTGACCCCTATACATAAAATTCCTGTATTAGCTTATAACATGCGTCAGATGCTTCTAAATGCAAGGTGCTGTACAAATGCAAGGCATAGTAATATGAACTTTCAACTGTCAGGTCATTACACTATAATCTGCGCTCCAGTGTAAATGGAGTTACTTCGTTTTTATTTACCTTGAACTTATTCTGAAAACATAACTTTGTAGATGGAGCCGAATGAACCCTGTCTGCATTCTAAAAGCCTCAATGCAGACCACAAATTCAAAATACCTTTTAGTGTGTGTTTTGCCAAAAAAGACCAAGGATATTCATTTCAGCTGTCTAGCCAGCTGACATGTAATCCTGACATTTTATCACATCATGCCCCACATCTTTGTCACCACCAGTAATGCTAATCTCAAGCACCAACCTGCCTCACAATTGTCCCTCATTTGAGGACTGTTACTACTGTCCATATTACAGTGGTATTATTGATCTCAAACACTGGGCCCCATTTACTAGGGACTGGAGAAATATTTAGTGTCAGACAGCTCCTGTCCCAAACAGCGTACACTCTAAATAGACAAGACAGACATAGGGAGAGAGGAGAAATCAAGGCACAGAGATGAGAAGTGTCTTGCTCAAAGTCACGGGACAAGGCAGTGGTAGAGCCAGGAACAGAATCTTGGTTTCCTGATTCCCAGGACAGTGCCCTAGCTACTAGACCAGCTGCCCTCTTCTACTCCCACACTTCATGACATGGAGCTAAATTTGGTGTTCCAAAATTTGGGGTTACAGAGAGATACAGCAAAGGAAGGAGTCCCAACCCATGTAAGTATCCTTGATCAAAGATTCTTGTGCCCCTTTGATGGGGTGCCCACCCATACTGGTCTATAAAGAGTTACTGGAACCCTAGGGAGGTTGTGCAGAAAATGGCCAATGGGAGAGGGGCGCCGAGAAGCAGCCAATGGAGGCCAAGCTGGTCCATATTAGAAGGGCTGCAGAGCAGAGCTGCTTTAGGTGCTCCCTGGAGCTTGAGGAGGGAGAACTGGCTGCCTTGCTGGCTGAAGGCAATGAGTCACCCGGGACAGAGCAGTGCTGCAGACAGATACCTGGGAAGCTAAAGGCAGCTCCTGGTGGGCTGTGAGATCTGCAGGCTGAGGCCCTGAAGCAAAGACAAAAACGGTGCTGAGAAGGTGGAAAAGTGGCCTAGGGAAACCTATTCAGGAGTTGGAGGAGACACAGCTAGTAGGGGCCTTCTGCAGGGTTCCTGGCCTGAGACCTGGAGTAATGGGCAGACCCAGGTCCTCTACCCATGCCACTGAGAAAGTGGCCAAATAATTGGCTTCGGTTGCCACTGAAAGAAGTGACTGGACAGTGAACTGCAGTTCCCCCAGAAGAGGAGAGAACAGAGAGTAACACAGCTCGAGGGCTGTGTCCTGAAAAGGATACCACAGTCCTTGGAACAATACAGATCCAGGAGCAGAGATGAAGATGGGCAAGACATCACCAGAAGATATAGCAGAGTTAATTCTCTGACAGCCAGCAGGAGGCGCCATTGTGGTGAGTCTCACCCTGTCACAATCCCTTATTTTCGGTCTCTCTCACACATTGTTAAGAACATGAGAACGGCCATGTTTGGGTCAGACCAAAGGTCCCTCTAGCCCTGACTCCTGTCCTCTGACAGTGACCAGGGCCAGGTGCTTCAAAAGGAATGAACAGAACAATTATTGAGTGATCCATCCCATCCTCCAGACCCAGGTTCTGGCAGTCAGAGGCTTTGGGACACCCAGAGCATGGCGTCTCCCATTTGAGCTTTGGCATGTTGAGAGGTGTGACTGTCATTGTCTATGAGTCTCACACCATCTTTATGTTTCTGCCATCCCATCCCTTATGTCTGCAATGTCCTCCTGAGCTAGTGCTCTTTCCTACTCCTCTTCTTCATGTACCTTCTGAACACCAGTTGCACTGTTGATACCTACAAGAAATCACCCAACTAACATCAGGTATGGGGATATAATTACAAATATAACAACTCAGAGGTCTCAAGAGGTGCTCAGAGCTAGCTTGCGACCATGCAAGTGTGTTAATAATACCTTTCTCTTATCTCTTCCTTCTCTCCTATTGTCTTGCCTAGAATTAGACAGGGACTGTGTCTTGGTGCGTATTAGTACAATGAGCCCAGCCCTGAGTCGATCCATTAGGTGCTCCAGCAGTAACAATAATAAATTAATGAGCTGCCTTTAGTTGCAGACAAACTCATGAGACACTGCTCTCAAACAAGTCAAGTACTCCCTTAAAAATATGCTAGGAAAAATTGTAGGCAGGGAAAAACAGTCATTCGTTGAAAATAGTGTTGTTTATAAGAGTCCACAGAACTGACCTCTTGTACCTAATTATACATGAAAAACAAAGATTAAAAGCCACTAATAATCACTGTAAACGATGATTAATGGTGCAATGCCTCACTGCTTCGGATTTCTAGACCCAAGTACAGTTAATTCACAAGTGAGTTCTCTGAGGAAAAGAATATGCAGCATTTTGTTGTAACTTTGTGTAATGTTTTCATTTTATGTGGATAATGAAGAGCCCACCCAGAACAGTGCAACAAGGAAATGCTTATCTCTAGTTCTACACAGAAAGGGCCACATCCAGCTGTCATTATGTACTCTAAACACCCACTGACTCCATGAAATCCGCTGAAGACAATTAAGCATAAAAAAACCCCTAGATTTGTCTGTGACAGAGTGAGGTCACAGAAGACCCATCGCCGGTGCCTCCCGGGTTGCTGACACGGACACTGCCACAAGTCTTCCCTCTCTCTGGGGCTTCTCACCACCCGGTCCTGCTGGGCCAGCTCTGCTGGTCTCCTCCAGCTAGGGCCCTGAGCTGAGATCCCTGCCCCCTGAGAAGCAGTATAGACACTGAACCACTTCAGGTCCAAGGAGAGTACAGTTTTGTGCCCAGCTTCCTGGGATACCACTCCCCTCATGGGATCAAAACCCCCAATGAATTACTTGGGTAAGCCCCGTTTAGCAATCAAAGGGGGAATGTACACACTGGTTGCCCCTGCATGTAACAATTATTTAAACTGGGTTTGATAGTAAGTAAAAGTGATTTTATTAAGTACAAGCAGTAGGATTTAAGTGGTTATAAGTACAGGCAAAGCAAAACAGATTACCAACTCAAAAGTAACCGAAAATGCTTAGCTACTTCTAACACTAAAATCCTCAGCACAAACTTATTATAAACTCACCTTAAAACTGTTTCTGTTCCAGCTGCACCTTCAAACCAAGGAAAATCCCATTTCCCCTAGGGTCTCTGGTTCACCCTTCTCAGGAGTGTCCAGCCAGCCCAAAGACACAAGTCTCCTACCTTCCTATTCTTTTTAAAGAATTCCCTTATTGCATGGGGAGTCACCTGGTCACTCCCCACCAACCACTGCTAAGACTTAAGGACAAAAGGCTATTTGCATATGACTGCCCAGATGCTGAGGCCTCCCTTGATGACTTTCATTCACACATTTAAAAACCTATGAAGTATTCCCTACTCCATATGTGTAATTTTACACACAAGAGTGATACATACACCAAAATAAGATAAACGGATCCAGCGGATTACGGCATGAAGATTGACAGGTTACATCAAGTAATTTGCTCAAAACTCCGGTCATCTGAAGAAGTGGGCTGTGTCCACGAAAGCTCATGATACCATCTACATGTTTTGTTAGTCTATAAAATGCTACCAGACCATTTGTTGTTCTTTAAGTTTATCCTGTACAGAATAACTTGGCTACCCCCTGAAGCTTTGAGTTATGTACATTCATGTCCATAAGTCCATCTCATAAAGCATGGGTGTGAGGGGGAGGGGGTGAACCATCACATTGCCTACAGAGAATCAAAATGAACAAGCCTGAACAAAGTGGACGTCCCTCTGTTTTCCCTCCCCTCACCCCCAGCCCTGCAGGAATTAATAAACAAGCCAAAAGACCCCTGGGTCACTTGTGATACATCAAAGTCATTTTCCATGAACTAGTTCTCAGTGGTAATGGAAATACTAAACAAAGAACAATCGCTCCAGGTGAGTAGCTGGTGTACGCTACTCCAAAACATTGGAGACACAGCATCTTCTTCCACTGCGGACAAAGAATGAAACCTAGCATTATCTCTTCTCCAGGGCTGTATTTTGCTCATTCTGGATATATTAACAGATAAAGCTAATTGTCTGCAGTCCAGGAGGACTGGATAACACATCCTTGTCACATATAAAATAAATAAGTTACAATGGCTTAAAAAGCAAAAAGAAATCATAACCCAATTGGACTTTTGCCCTTGAGCCAGAATTGATTCAGCCTGGCTTACCTTATAATGCAAACCATTCAGCCATCTTATCAACCACTGCGCTTGCTAACACTCTACTTCATTAAAAAGATGCAGAGTCAAATATCAGCTTCTTTCTGCGATATGGAAAAAAACAGTCCCTGAACTGGAAATATAGGTCAGAAAAAATCTATTCTAATGTATTGAAATAAAAAGATCCTCTTATTCAGATTAGATCATGGCAGCTGAATTTCCTGAGGAAGGAAAAACAATCCAGTATTTACTTTTTATGGCATAGTCAGGGTTTGAGAAAGAAGAGGGGGTGGGAAGAGAAGCACATAATTCAGGCATGCTGAGATCAGTTCACTTTGGAAACAAAGTTGGATTCGCAAAGCCATGCAGGAATTCAGCATCAAAGGGAGTAGCTACTCCCTATCCAATCCCCACTGGCAAGGAACATGCTTGCCCCTTTGCATGGATGGCTAGAAAATAAATACCTCATGGACCTGTGTCCTCTTCACCAGAACATGATGATGATGGACAGGGGACTACAAGACAGGTTGATTGCGAGGTTTGCCTGTCCCCACCTAATGGCTGCTCTTCACTGTAATTTAATTGCCAGGGGAAGGAGCTGGGGGGCATGAAGACACCATAAGCTTCTAAGCTCCATAAGCTTTGCGTATTGATACTCCCTGGGATCTCCAGGCAGTACTGGAAGTAATGACAATAGCTCCCTCCTGCCAGCACTCTGTCATTTCCTGAGGTTAAGCTGGAAAGGACCAAAAAGGGGGAGGCCTACGCTCTCTTCAGGAACCCCTCCAGTGAATAATGTGTTGTGGTAGGGCCATTTTCATTACAGGTTGAACCTCTCGAGTCAAGCACCCTTGGGACTTGACCAGTTCTGAACCAGAGAATTTTCCAGACCACGGGAGGTCAATATTGTCTAGAAGCATTGCCAACATTTCCATTGCTGACTGGGCTTTTAGAGGACATTAAGGGGTGAATTAGAGCTAAATAACAGCACAGAACACTGAGTGCCAGGACTGTTGGCTATACACAAACTTTATGAGAACATTGGAAATTTGGCCACACCCATGAAAAGTGGACATCTGGCTCATTAAAATCATTCCGGACAATGGATGTTTCCGGACCAGAGAGTTCTGAACTAGAAAGGTTCAACCTGTATATCAAAACCATCTCTAAAAGATGCTCTCCCCTCTCAACTCAACTTCCTAGCTAGTTATCCTCTGTTTTATATTTGCACTGCTGATTATTTATCGCTACAGGAACCAATACTCTTTTGTCTCATCTGTATCTCATCATATCAATTTCGGCCCATTTCTCTATCAACACTGGGCTGTATTTTATTCCAAACGCCTCCCAGCTTTGTATTTAACAAAGACTTCATTCGCATCCATCCTCCAAGTCGTTAATGAAACCATTGAATAGTATTGGACCAAGAATGGACCCCTGAGGCATGAGAAATTCTATTTTGAAAAATCTTTGATGTGTCTGGTGACGATAGCTTTTGCATCGTTGCTGCTTTTATATATATATCGGGTAATGTGCTGGAAGCATTGGAGTCTCACAATGACACTTGAAATACATGACAAAGGTGCAAGATTCTTTACCCTGGAGAGTTGCCAGACTCTTTGTAAAGTATAGAGGAAACAGAAGAACAAAAATGTGAAAAATATGAGAACTGGTAACATTCTACATAGCTGAAAGATTCATCTTTTCCCCTGTTCTTCAATTCCTAAATGAAGTTATAGGCCTGTAGCAGGATATATAATAACGGTTAAGGGTCATTTTTGCATTTCATAGGTGTATAGCTGTTCTTCCATGGCTATAAGTAGACACATCTGCTCATTAGCAATACAATGCAATTTCTAATGCCTAATTTTAATTATTTGCAAATGAAAGATTCCTTATGCAGTGTCTGAAAAAAAGTACAGTCCTTCAAAACTAAATAAATATGCACTACACCCTGCAAATTAACTGGGTCAGCACACTGAAGACCAGATATTAATCTGCAGAATTCATGTATTGGCATTGCGACGTGATGCCAAACTGTTTGGAGGATCACAGAGCAGAGAAATAGTTGTAGGTCTCCTGCTAATGACACTGACGAATACAGGAGGTTAAACACCCACCACATCATGGATCTTTGTAACACAGAGTACATTTTACATGGACGATCATTGGACCATGCAAAACAGACTCCTCTGGTGTCAATCCCAGTTTTCCAGGGGCTTATGGAACTTGTAGGCTAATTTTGGCCATAGATAAACAATGACAAATTTGTCTATGTAAAGTAAGATACCTGCCTCTTTGAATGTAAGTGAGGCTTGGGGACATACAGGGATGCTAGTGATCTGAAACAGACAGAAAGTAATTTAGACAGTTATGACAGAATTGCATATTCACAGAGAAAGTACAGAGAAGAATCTACCTGATGAGCTTTACAAGGCTAAAATGACAATCCCTTAGTGCACGCTAGAAGGGGATAACCCTAAAGTAAGACAAATGAAACTATTAGGTTAATTAAATTAAACTGACTTAAAGCCTCTTTAATTCTGAATGAATTTGTGGAACAGCGATGACAACCAAATGTCCCTATGTAGAAATCTAAAAGTTTTTTATTTGTTCATTTTAATATCCCAAGTGTAAACAATATTCTAAGCTAACCATCAAGACCTTATCAGGTCCCCTCATTTAGGAGCTGCTCCAGTGAGGGATTCCTTTCAAATCATAGCAAAATTCTGTTTTTCTTTCTAATTATAGTTAATAATACTGATACAGGTTGAACCTCTCTAATCCAGCACCCTCAGGACCTGATCAGTGCCCAATCATACAATTTGCCAAACTACGGGAGGTTAGTATTGTAGTGAGCGGGACTCTATTTTTATTTCACCACGCTGAATAAATGGAGCAGCTCTTGCAATGCTGCTTAATAGTATATGTCTGTACTGATACACCATATATAAGTCTACACCTAGCCAAGGTTACTAGCTCTCTTCATAACAAAGTGCCAATTTTCTTCCACTATTTGATCTGAGGAAGTGGGTCTGGCCCACGAAAGCTCATCACCCAATAAACCATCTTGTTAGTCTTTAAAGTGCTACATATTCCTGTTTTTTGTTTCAGCTACACCAGACTAACACGGCTGTATCTCTATCACTATTCATAACAAAGTGTTAGTGTCGTTATATAATTTTACTGTATTGGCACAAGGCAATAAAAGTAGATAAAGCATAAGAAACTTGATTATGCTTAGTAGCATTAGCAACACTTCCACTGCTTACTGGACTTTTAGAAGACTGTTAGGGGCA
Source organism: Pelochelys cantorii (assembly GCA_032595735.1). Classification (NCBI taxonomy): domain Eukaryota; kingdom Metazoa; phylum Chordata; order Testudines; family Trionychidae; genus Pelochelys; species Pelochelys cantorii. Next base: position 5,846,199 of record CM064328.1, read on the forward strand.
AATCAGAGCTAAATAACAGCACAGAACACTGAGCGCCAGGACTGGTGGCTGTAAACAGATTTTACAGGACCATGGGATACTTGGCCCCATCCACGAAAATCGACTAACTGAAATCAGGCCTGACCCCGATGTTGCCAAACTCGAAAATGCCAGACTAGAAAGGTTCAACCTGTACTTATATTGAAGCATTTTTTCAATTTCTAACCTTTTAAATTTTCAATTGTGGGAAACTGGAGGGGGGGGGGATGCACTGGAATAATATTTATGTAATTAGAGTGCACGTTGAGATTCAAAAAATTAAAGTTATAATTATTAAAACACAAGCTGTCAACATCACTTGCCAAAATATATAAAGTAAATGTCCTTAAATCAAACTCTAAGCTCTCAAGCAGCATTTCTTTCTTTGCCTCATTGTAAATTTCAATGATCATCAATGGAAATATTTTTTCATGGGGGGGGAGGTGTTTGTGTGTGTACGCATGCATAAACTGATTTTTACCAATAAATATGTAATCCCTCCACAGTTAATTATAGAGAAAATTTGACTGATCAGATTCCCACTTTTCAAACAGGATCTTTTAATCTTCTGCATTAACACTCAATCAAGAATCCCAGCAATCCTGAATTAGGCTTTTGTCCAGGGAAATTTGAAACCTAAGTGGAGACTCCCACCTCATTTCAGAGACAGAAAACCCAGTAACTTGTAACTTTGTGAATATTAATATTGTACATGGTACTGAATGACAAAATTCCTAATCTCTGACCATGGCTACTAACAGCAACTTGATACCAACTAGATCAACATTCAAAAGCCTTCTCAGTTGACCAGAATCAGGGGCAATATGTAGAAAAGTTCTTGCCCTGGACTCAAGAAAGAACTACAATATTGGTGTTAGAATTTGTTTGTCTTTGTATCAGAGTCATAGATATACCTGGTATTCTTGTCGGGGAAAATAACTGGCATTTACTCCATTTTTGGGAAAAAAGATAACAAAATGGAGACCATGATGGAGCTTTTTGAATAGACAGATCTGTTCAAAAAGTGTGCCAGCATATTATCTTCCACTGGAAGATGAGACACTGGATCTATACAATAATGATAGTGAACTTTCTGAATAGGAAACTCCTGACCCACCTGGCTAGAGACCCTCTCTGGTACTCTGTGTAATGTATTCCTGCAATAGTCTCCATCATGAGAATTCAGTCAAATAAAGAAGAGAAATCTGGGAGTGTCTAGAGATCAAGGTAAAGAATCCTTTCCACCCATTCGCATTATTACTGCAGATGTCTGGAAAATGGTAAGGACTTAGAGGGAATTTTCTTTCCCTGCCTTACAAAATAATGCATCTGTAAAGTAATGGATCAAATATTTCTGTTCAAACAACTAGACAGTGCCTGGTGTTAAAAGTATCATATATACTGCACCAGTCAAAAACATGTCCACTGCAAAAAAGATTGCATATGTGGTATATATCCAATCTTTCAAAATAAGTAAGTTACCTGCCAGTGACCTGCCACCGCACCATCTATCCATCTCCTCTCTGGCTGTCCCAAATCACAATGACCCTGCACCATTGCTTCCATAATAATTTTCTCAAGGTTATTTCCAACTCTATGCCTAACAAAGCACAGACGTTTACACCTGAATTACATCATGAGGGTCTGTGTCTCTGCAATAACACTTCTAACACAGGCATTCATCTTTTTTCCATCAAAGAGATACACAAGAGTCTTCACCAGAACTATATTTCAAAAACTTCAATATTCTTATTGTCGGCAGTATTAACTTGTCACAGCTCTCATCCATTAAATTGCCATGGAAAAAATTAGGTTTGTACATTTTCAAGATGTACAGTTTTCCATGCTTTCTTAAGGGAGACATAGCTGAGCGAACCATCCCCAGTTAGCTGATTTCTTTGAAACTGTTTCTTGGTTGAATATCTATGACCCCAGATAATTAAATTAATTAGCTGCCTCTTCAGATTTTCCATTAATTGTGGAGTCTATTTCAATCCTGGTTTTCTGTCACTCATGTCAACAGGCATGCATATTGCTCTCATTGCATTCAGGAATAGTCCATATTCTTCATTGTTTGTTTTAGAGACTCCCACATTCTTTGCATTGTGTTTGTGGTTTGTAGCAGAGAGCATTGTCCCATCAGCATATCTGAAGTTGGTGAAGATGTGTCCACCAACGGAAATCCAAGCTCCTTCCACTTTGTCTCAACCTTCTAAGTAAATTCTACATCTATATTAGGTAGGTTTGGGGACAAAATACCCTCTTGTCTGAAACCTTGCTCAATGGAAAACCCTCACTGCAGCCTATCGCTGTTTCTACTGTGATCTGTTGTTGGTTGTAGAGACTTGTGATGAGCTCGATAAAATGCTTTGGAATCCCCATATCTGCCAGTATCTTCCACAGACTGTCCTGTTAGACAGTATCAAACCCTCTTGAGTAGTCAGTGAAGCATATGATCAAGGGATGATTGTGCTCCCTGCATTTTTTAGCAATGTGATGGATATTTGCGATTTAGTCACACATGCCTGGGCACCTTTTGAAACCAGACTGTGGCTATAGTTCTCCTTCTATCCTTTGTTTCATGTATTCCTAGATTATAGAGAGTAGAACTTTGCACATAGAATCATAGAACTGGAAGAGACCTCAAGAGGCCATCGAGTCTAGTCCCCTGCCCTCACAGCAGGACCAAGCACCACCTAGATCATCCCTGACAGGTGTCTGCCCAACCTGCTCTTAAATATCTCCAGGGATGGAGATTCCACAACCTCCCTGGGCAATTTATTCCAGTGTTTAACCACCCTGACAGTTAGGAAGTTTTTCCTAATGTCCAACCTAACATGCACTATCTGGGAGAAGGCACAATACTTACCACACTCTACCTTTGATAAGGACAGAAAAATTCTCAGGGCGTAGCCGTGTTAGTTTGTAACTGAAAAAAATTAAAAAACAAGTAATAGTCCTGCAGCACCTTAGAGACTAACAAAACATGTAAATGGTGTCATGAGCTTTTGTGGGCACAATTAGCCTCATTTAGCATGGACACTCCAATTGACAATATTTTTCCCCCATTTTTCTCCCATCTCCTTCCCTTCCCATCCCCACTCTTTCTCTGCTATTTATTTGCACCCTGGACTCCTTAACTCCATTCATCTGAAGAAGTGGGTTGTGCCCATGAAAGCTCATGATACCATCTTGTTGGTTTCTAAGGTGCTACAGGACTACTCGCTGTTTTTCGAGTTTTTTTCAGAAAAATTCTCTTCATCCAGTCCCCCAGCCAATTTCTAGTCATTAAAGATTTTCTGTATCTGACAATCCATTTTTGCAGGAATGTTATCTCTTCCTGTTACTTTCACAGGCTTCATTTTCACAGTACCACTTTCCTTTCACAGGATTCACGGCTCCGGCCCTAACCTCTTCTGTTGTCCTATATTAGAAGAGATGAAGCATCAGTCATGTCTCCACCTCCATTTAATATCACCCTTAGTGAAGACTCTGCCATCATGTTTGATTTCAGGGAAACTCTTTTGGTAAGAAGTCTGATCCCCGTGAAAATACATTTTGCCCTTATATTTGCTCTGGGTTTGCCAAGTCTTCCTTTGACTCGGTCTGCTCAGTTCCTTCTGTTCTCTTATGCTCTTCCATCTCTGAGCCTCTCTCTTGCATCCTGCATCAGTTTTCTGCCAGCGAAAGAGCTTTGCGGTTAAGCATAATGCAGAATATCTGAATTTAATTAAATGTCTCCCTCTCTCATTTTGTCAACCCGGACCATTACTTCCCATTACTCCTTTTCTTTAGGAGAGCTCAAAGTCCCCCCTTTCACGTTCAAGTCACCGAATATGTTAGTGTCATTTAGACAAGTCGTTTTTACAGCTTGGTCAATCACGTCATCATCAGTGGCTGTTACAGGGCATAAGCTGTTGAGATAGACATTCCTAGGCTTCACGCAAAGGCAAATTGCAATAGTTCTGTCATTCACTGGATTATATCCAAGCACATACTTTGTCTCCTGGAATAAAATCAGGAGAAAAAATGGGTGTGCATATTTCTCTTACCCCAAATATTACGCTGTGTATTCATCCATTAACATGAAACGACCCCCAACCCTTCCGATGCAGCTCTGAGGTTCCACATACTTCTATTTTACATCTTTCCAATTCTTTGGTCACAAAGGTGAGGCTCCCTTCGTACATATTCCTCATAACCCATGTTCTACTTGGATTTGTTTATGAAGGTTCAGGTCATTCTTTTCCTTTCCGAATGAGTTGGTACAGCACCATCATAACCACAGTCTGCAGACTTAATTGCAGAAGCCTCCAATTCAGTACAATGCCCATTCCCAGCTTCTGACAAAACAGAGGCTAGGGACACCATTCCTGCTTATCTTGGCTTATAAGCATTAATGGTCCTATCATCCATGAATGTATCTAGCTCTTTTCTGAACCCTTTTAGGGAGATGGTTACCGGTTAACTGGGTAACTGGTTAACCTTTCACATCCCTAGTAGGAAACAGTATGAAAAAATTCCTGCTCTTCACACAACATCCTCTGGTGAGGAGTTCCACAACTTGACTATGCATTATGTGAAGAAGTACTTCCTTTTGTTTGTTCTAAACCTGCTACCTATTAATTTCATTAGATGACCCCTAGTTCTTATATTGTGGGAACAAGTAAATAACTTTTCCTTATTCACTTTTTCCACACCTGTCATGATTTTATAGACCTCTCTCATATCCCCCCCATAGTCTCCTTTTCATCTTAGAAAAAAGTCCCATTTTTTTAAAATCTCTCTTCATATGGCACCCATTACAAACTCCTCATCATTTTTGTTGCCTTTTTCTGAACCGTTTCAAATGCCAAGAGATCTTTTTCAAGATGAGGCAACCACATTCTATGCAATATTCAAGATGTGGGTGAACCATGGATTTAAACAGAGCCAATAAAATATTCTCTGTCTTATTCTCTATATCTTACTTCACATGGCAAGGACCTATTTTTGGGGAGAGAAGGATGTGAGTTACATCCCCACAACCACAACAGAATACCAGGTGGCCAAACTACACAGCACTCTCAAAAACAAGCACTCCTAAGTGGGAAAAGACTGTTTTTATTTGACAAAATGAGGCACAGAAAAGTTAAGAACAACATTTTTAAAGGCTCTAATTTTTAGAGGCTCTGGCCTGATACTGAATTGTCTTGAGAGCTGGTGCTGGATGATGGAGCAGAGCAGATTTTTATGCTTATAAAATCTGTGAATGACACTTGGCAGGGAATGATTGAAAGCGTATAGAGGACAGAAACAGAATTTTAAATGAACTTGATAAACTGATTTCAGTTCGGTTGACTGATTAGTTCTCCAAGAAGAAATTCAAAAGACAAGTTCAAAGTATTACACTTAGGAAGGCAAACTCACATGCACAAATACAATATGGAGAAAAATTGGATAGGTGGTGGTACTGCAGAAGATGATCTGGGGGAGTTACAGCAGATCACAAACTGTATTTGAGCCACCCATGTCGTGCAGCTGTGGAAAATATTCAGGGATAGATTAACAGGAGTCAGGTATCAGAGGGGTAGCCATATATCCACAAAAACAAGTAGGAGTCCTGTGGCACCTTAAAGACTAACAGATTTCTTTGGGCATAGCCATGCATCTGACAAAATGGGTTTTTGCCCATGAAAGCTTATGACCAAATAAATCTGTTAGGACTTCTCTTCACTACAAGGAAGATCGCCGGTGCTGCAATCAACCTTCTGGAGTTTGATTTAGCATGTCTAGTTAAGACACACTAAATCAAACTCAGAAGGTGCCTCTGCCAGCATCCAGTACCCCTCCTTTTGCGAGTAGTAAGGGAAGCTGACAGGAGTATTTGCTCCCATCGGCCTCCCACTGTAGGGACGCCACCAAGCTCATCTTATGGAAAGATGACTCCAGCTCCGTGTTCTATGTAACTAGAGTTGTATACCTTAAGCCAACCTGTAGGGCGTAGCGTAGACCTGGCCTTAGTCTTTAAGGTGCCACTGGACTCCTCGTTATATTAACAGGAGCACTATACATTAGGCATAGGAGGTAACTGTCCTGCTCTGCTGGGCAGTGGTGAGGCCTCAGTCTTCCCATTTTAAGAAGTGGAAAAATCAGAGAAAGTCCAAAGGAAAGCTACAAAAATGAGAAAAGGTTTAGAAAAACCACATCTGTGAAGAAAAGCTTTAAAAAACTGGACATATGTAATCTTGACTAAGAAGAAAAGAGTGAAGAGTGATTTAATAAGTCTTCAAGTATGTCATGGACTTTTATGAAGAGGATGGAAATCAATTGCTTTCTTTGTCCACTAAAGATAGAATAAGAATTAAACAGCTTACTCTGTAGAAAGGGATAATTAGGTTAGAATTTTTTCCTAATATTTAACTCTAAGGATAGTTAAGTACTGAAAGAAATTACCAAGGGCAGTTGTGGAATCACCATCATTGGAGGTTTTTAGAACAGGTTACAGAAGCATATAGCAGCGATGGTCTAGGTCCAGGTCAGTCCAGCACAAAGGCCTAGATGACTTCTCGAGGGGCCTTCCAGCTCTACATTTGTATGATTCTGTGCACTATAGGGAAGCTGCCTTGACAGCCAGAGAGTGAAGAAAGGGCTTCTGCCTACTTGAACAAAAACTGAATCTGATGTTTAAATAAATGCCTGTGAAAACTGCTAGGCCAGAAGTTCCGAACCTTTTTCACAGAGCACCTTGTGGATACCACCCCTTCCACGCGATATTTTGTGCACCAGGTTCATCACTGTTTGCAGTCTCCTTATACCCCTGGTGCATCCTGAGCAAGGTGTGGGGCGTGGCTCCACACTGTCGGAAGGGGCGGGGCTTCAGGCAGAATTGACAGGGCTGGGGCATGCTGTACCTCCTCCTCTCCCCTGACAGCTCTCAGCACCTCCTGGAGCACACTACATGGAGCTCTGGTGGCAATTTAAAGGGCCCAGGGCTCTGTCTGCTACTGTATAAGCAGCAGTGCCTCCCTTTTGAATAGCTAGACCCTGGTGCAGTTACTCCATTTGCCTCACCCCCACCTCTTGGGGGGCTTGGGGCAACTACAGCAATTTCTGACAAAGGAAAGTATTGTAGGAATTCTTGATTTGGCTGCTGGAAAAAAAAGAAAGAAGTCATCATCATGAGACCAGCCATTTCTCTGTGCATCAGCAGAGCAAGCTGGGGAACATCTTCTATAAAAATTCTGAATTGATCCACAGAACAGGCACAACACAGACAATGGCAATACAAACTTCCCCACATTTCTCCACCAACATGCCACACGCCTGACTTAGGTAAAAAGCTCCTAGGAACGGGACATTAGCTTAGAGTTTAGGGTACCATTAGGATGTAGCTCAGATCAGAAAAACCACAGCCTCACTGGTGAGCTTATGGTTTGAAAAGCATGCATTGTAAAAGGACCTAATGCACCGAATATTGGTGCAGAACAAAACTTGCAATGTAAGGAGCTGATCCTATATATGCTAACTCCTTCTCAGACAGATAATCCCATCTGAAGATAGTGGTTCTGCACATGGGACCACTCCTGTGAGTAGAGGTTTTTAGGATCAGGCCCTAAATGAAACAGACCAATACAGATCAGGAATAAAAGTCACCAGGTGACCTGAAGAAGGTTTGAATCTGAAAACAGTGCCAATTTTTAAAATTTTCTTTTTATTTTTTTCTTGTCTCCTGCAAACTGGACTGAAACCTTCAGGAAGCAGATCTCCAAATATTCAAGAGGTATAAATAACAAGGCACAAATGCTGCCTCCCACATCTCCTGATATAGGGACTCTTTCCCTCTTGCCCCACATCTAGTTTTCCCCAGTGTCCACTCCAGTGATTCAAGCTGAGACCTGTAGGATCCCATGAGTCAATATAAGCGGAGAAAACACCCCCCCATACACATCCTCCCTCTTAAGAGCATGCTTTTTAATATTAACCACATAGCTAAATGCACGACAACTGGGGTGAAAATGCTGAAAATGTAGAAAATGAGTTATTTTTATGTAATATTTCAAGGCATCATATTGGAGTGGATGTTCGGAAACTATATACACACGTAAAATGTTTTCTCAGTACAATTCATCATTCCTGTTTGAACAGATGTGCATAATGTCATCATGCTGCCACTTCCAAGGAGGATAAATTAAACCAAAAAGCTTGAATAAGGTGAGAAGCTAATACGTTGAGGCTGGTGGTACCTTTGAGCTTCATGTCTTTCCTCCTTTTGCTCATTTTCTCTAATCATAACAGATACCCACCGTAATTTAAAAAAGATGAAAAATGTGAAATGTATGAAAGGTAAAGTTTCTATGCATGAGTCAAATTGCCAGCTCCAAAGCTGCTGAGAAATATGCTTTAATTTAGGAGACAAAAGAGAGCATTACGGAAAAACTGTCATAATCAAAAGTGAGAGGATTTTCTATTGTCTAGCCTCTTTCTCTCTGTGGGAATTTTCCCAGCACAGACAGCTGTAAGGGGGGAGGGGTATTGTGAGCATCTACATCCTCTTTCTCCCCCTCCTTCTGTCAATAAATGTCTGCAATCATATTCTTGAGCTCCCATGTGATTTCAAGGTTCATCTCTTCCATGCAGCTCAAACACTAATTATCCCAGCTGTAATTAGTAAGATAATTAAATACTGGCTCACTCATCACTCTACCTTGTGTCGGGTCATGATTCTCCCAGAAGACCTTGAGCAGATTCTGAAATCTGATGTTTTCTGGCTGATACACGACTCGCACAGCTTCTGTGTGGCCAGTTTTCCCTAAAACGACAATTCAAAACTCGACAGTGTTAGTAACAATCAACGAAGGCATAGCCAAGACATGAAACACAATCTTTTTGCTTTCCCAAACGCAAAAAGGTAATGCATTAGTGTTTTCATTTAACTGAATTGTAGCCCCAGGCTCTTTTACAGATTCCTCCATGACAGTGTCCCTAGTCAGACAAACTGCCCGTTTGGATAAGGCCCATCAATGGACTAAACTCACTGGAAGCAAAAGTGAGATGAGCAAGAGCAAGCCCATCATAAGAATTCAGCAACTTTCAGAAAAATGTAAATTGTGGTTAAAATATTCCGTCAAATATATGAAGTCAGTAAAGTCACTGAAGGCAAAAAAACAAATGGCATGAGCCTGTTAGACTGTCTCAGAAACATGACTGCAAACAATCCTCTATTGCCCACACCACAGAATACCAATGGGCTTCAATGACAGGCTCTAAGCGAGTGCCTGAGCACTAGGACAGGAAACGAAAGGGAGGTAAGTGCAAAGCAATGCACACAGAAAGAGATTATTCGTATTTTTGGCTACTTTATGTGTCCTCCAGCAGCCCTTACACATCCAAGCTTTTATTGACTGTAGTGAAAGTGCAAGCTTCCCAAAACCTGAAGAATCAGGTCAGTTAACTTTCTTTTATGATAATGACTAGAAGACTTAGCCAGCATTGCTCGGGTCCCTCAGGGCAGAGGGCTGGAGAATGTGGGGGGCTCAGGACAGAAGACTGGGCATGTGTGGGGGTGCAGAAATCAGGGTTGGGGAGTAAAGAGGGGCTCAGGGCAAGGGTTGTGGGCATGCTGAGGGTATGGGTGGATGTGCCAGAGTCACGGCAGGGGATGGGGAAGTGGGGGGGGGGGACCAGAGAGGGAGGGTGGGCTCAAAACAGGGGATGGGAGTGGATAGCGGCTGCTCCCTGGGACTTGGGCCACACAGCACAGGGCAGAGCGGGGTGGTGGGGATGTGCCGCCCGGGGCAGTGGGGATCGCAGGCCTGCTGACCAGCTTCTTCGCAGGAATTACCCGGTGCAGTTGGGGCTATGCATCCTGGCCAGTGGCTGTTCTCTGGGACTGGGGCCCTTGCTGCCCCCACCCCCTGCGTGATCATTTTGGAGTATAACTGTCTCCGCTATCACACCCCTCCCTTTCTGTTTGATGAAAACAATCACATTCCATGCACATCCCCTTGTCCTGCCACAACCAAACCCTGAGTTTGCTTAAAGTTATGATCAGAGGAACCTGCATAGCATGTTTGGTGGTCCTAGCTCTTATCATTTAGGAGGTGTTCTTGAAAAAACGGGCTCACAGTCAGACAGATGGACACAGTCAGATGCAAAAACCTTCTCAAATGTCTAGTAGATTTAACATTTCTATTAGCATCATGCACACGCTCCTCAGTCAGGATCAGGCCCCCATCATGCTAACATTGTACAAGCCCGTACAAAGAGTTTTCAAATGAAGAAATGGTTTCCTTTATTTGTGTAATCTTTCCTTAAGAGTAAAAAATACAAATTTTATTCTCTCACAAAATCCACATATTCAACACCAATAAAAGGCTCTGGAAATGTTGACAAGGAAAAAGACTAGCAGTGCTACATTTTGCTGGGAAGGGGATACACCACTTGAATACAGAGAGCTAGACTTTGATCTCAGACACCAGTGTAAATCTAAATTAATTCAATTCCCTTCAGTGGAACTGGTCTGGATTTACAGCAGTGAAACACACAGAAGAATCCGGGCTGCTGACCGTTTCTGAATTAGCTGCTACTGTTCTAAGTGTCGCTGGGGAAAGCTCTGTAAAGACATTTGCTTAATGCTCAGCAGAACTGAAAAAAGTAAAAAAGATAGACAATAATGGGGGAAATACACGATGACACTATGTCAATCAGAGATGCCTCCTACTTTCCAACCTCAACTACTGCAATCATTTGTGTCTGCTTTGTCTCACAGCTGAAATAGACAAGGGCAAGGAACTGAGGAGAAGCAAAGTAAGCTAAAGGAGAGAGTACAGGCTAGATAAGAGAAGAGACCTAAAATACGAGGATTATATTTAATCTGGAAGATAGAAAAGTAAAAGGGGCTCTGACAAAGGTGTACAATAAACAATCATGAAAAGTACAGTAAAATCCAACTGGGTTCCAGGTGTCCTATCTCATAACACAATAAAGAGACACCCAGGGCATGTCTACACAGCAGGGCTAAACTCGAAATAAGTTACGCAACTTGAGCTATGTCAAGCTATTTCGACTTAAGGTACGCAATTATTTCAACTTTTGGCGCTGTCTACACAGCAGGAAGTCCAAGTTAGAGCACTCTTCCTCCGACTTCCCTTACTCCTCTTACAAGGAGGTTTACAGAAGCCGGAGTAAGAAGCCCGTTGTTTTGAATTTATTTTGAAATACTGGGGTTGCTGTGTAGATGTGCACTATGTGATTCCGAAATAATGCTGCTGTATAGACATGCCCTCAGTAAGTTTAGTAGCAAGTACCAGGAAATTATTTTGTACATAAGAACAGCCATGCTGGATCAGAACAAAGGTCCATCTAGCCCAGTAACCTGTCTTCCGAGAGTGGCCAATACCAGATGCCACAGAAAGAGTGAACAGAATAGGTAGTCATCAAGTGATCCCTCTCCTGTCATCCATTCCAGCTTCTAGTAAACAGAGGCTAGGGATACCATATAAACCAAGCTACTTTCCTCTGCATGATATTTATCAGACAAACACAGTGATGGCCCAATTCTACCTTCACCTGGGCAAATCAAATTCCAAGGGCTGACTTTAACACTAGGTTAACAGAGAAAGGTTAGGCATTTGTGTGAATAAAAATAATTCACAATTTAAACTTGGTTACATGGGCCTCCACCATCAGGGATACATTGCCAGCAAACTGGGGTCAGCAAGGAGATTTTCACCCAACAGCATATCATTGCGTAATTAGCCAGCAGCACTATGAAAGGAGGAGGGGGCCTTGATGCACAAGTACAGGGTAATGTCACTGGCTAAAGTGGAAGAGCAGATAAATGGATGATGGTCTGTTCCAATATGGCAATTATGACTTCTCTGAGTATGGCAGCTAAAGATGAAAGCTAAGGGAACAGCTGCTAACAACATCAGCATACATTGCTTCTTTTCTTTAACTCAGTGTGAACTTTACAAAAGGATCCTATCTCACCAACAGGAGTAAATAGCACATCTAATCTGGCCAGCTTTAGATCAGAAGACAGTCTCTCAAAGAACTTCAAAACAACAGAGCTTCCACCTTTCCTCACAACTGGAGCCGCAATTACATGGCGTCAGCGTACTTTGTTCTGACTAATCTAGGAGCTCAAAGAATCCGTTTTCTGATTTTCCTCTGAACGAGACATTCACAGTGCTGCTTTGAGAAGTATGGCCTGACCTCAAGAAAAACCCCTTGTGATGTGTGGCTGCAGGAAGGCAGGATGATAGAATTTAAGCCTGTCTACTCGATATCCCTCCTCAGACAGAACACAAGGGGACGATGTCTGCTGGCCCTGTCAGATTCACCTTTAATTTTCCTCAAAGCCTTTACGCAATAAACTCCCAGGGGATTTTCTTCCATAACATGGCCTGAAAGTTACTGCTGCTCACAGCACCATTAACCATTCCACACTGAGAGCACTTACCTGCAAGGTGCAGAGCAGTTTCATTTCCCACTGACTTTGATGGATACCTCAGCAATGATTTGCTATACAGATGCTGACAAGCATCATGCAGTATTGGGTGCTCTGAGCTGCACTGGAAGGAGCACCGAACACGGCTGTGGCAGGGGAAACAGGGTTCCTGAGAGTATTCTGCACTCCAGCTAGGAGTGATCCTTCAAGCAAGAGCAGACAGACTCGTGTTAGTGGGGCTGAATGGTCATGCTAAAAATTGCAGTGGGGTGTTGCAGCTTCCGCTGGAGCAGAGGTTCTTAAGCCTGGAGGATTGGGTTGGCTTGCAAACCCAAGCTGCAGCCCCAACTGGAAAATCCAGGCTGCTCTTTTTAGCACACTAGCTCCAGTCTTTGGTTCACAGTGTCCTCAGTTCACCTCTTCCTCTTGATTAGCTGGTTTTTCCTAATAATCAAAGTCTAATATGCTACCCAGAACCAAGCTTCACATTAATTTCCAAGAGGAAGTTGTAAGAAGTATGAATATTTTATCTCTCCCGCACAAAGTCAGCACTTTACATTGTTTTTTTTTCTTCAAAGTAGTTCATTCTATCACTGTGTAACTCCACCATGTGGAACTGAACCTGGAACTTCTGGAGCTTAGTGTATGATCTTCTACCGCTTGAGCTAAAAGCCAGCTGGCTCCCAGCAAAGGCTGTAAAGCAAGCTCATTCTTCCTCTCTGTAAGTGGTCTAGGTGCCACTAGGTGCCCTACTAAGAACTAGGCATCACTAAATGAATTTAATCGGTAGCAGGTTTAAACCAAACAAAAGGAAGTTTTTCTTTATGCAGTACACATTCAACTTGTGGAACTCCTTCCCAGAGGATGTGGTGAAGACCAGAACTTCAACAGGGTTCAAAAAATGAACTAAATAAATTCATGGATGTTAGGTCCAGCAATGAGTATTAGCCAGGATGGGTAGGAATGATGTCCCTAGCCTCTGTCAGAGGCTGGAAATGGATTACAGGAGAGGGATCACCTGATGATTACATGTTCTGTTCACTCCCTCTGGGACAACTAGCATTGGTTACTGTCAGAAGACAGGATACTGGGCTAGATGGACCTTTGGTCTGACCCAGTATGGCCATTCTTATGTTCATACATGGGACAGTGTACCACACCTAGCAGGTGTATGGGTTAAAACTACATATAATTTAATTCAGTGTTAAGTGGGCAAACAGAAATCCTTTATTAATAGAGACCATTATCCGATCCCTCTACTTTCTACAGACAAGTCTCCTTGAACATCAAAATGAGCCTAGCCAAAGGAGAACTTAAACTGCTGGTGAGAAGACTGTTTGCCAACAAGTGATTGTCTTAGCCTATCTCCATTTGCTTCTTGGAAAACAAAGCCCTCTCTAAGGATTAGCAGCACTGTGCTGTTTCAATGGAAAGCCAAACTCTGGCAAATTTTTTTTAAAAAGGCTACATACAGAGCAATGGACAGAGACATCTGTGTGACACCTTAATGAATCTTGTCAATGTTTCCTTTATAACAATGTTTAGATTCTTACCCAGTTAACTATTTTTGACAACCCCTGGGGCTTGTGTACTAAACTGCAATGTGGAAAATTCCAAGATTTACATCACCTTCAGGGTATTAATCAGATATCATGATAATTTGGCTATTCTAATTCTACCATTCCTTGAGCAGGTATCTCTACTAATAAAAATTAATAAGTGAGATGATGAAATTTAATGCCAGTTTGTTTAATTGTAAAATCTAGAGGTAGGTATAAGCTTAAGACATGTGGGTTCAATTTCTGGCCCAGCCACAGACTTTCTATCTGTCTTTTGGTAAATCACTTAATCTGCATCAGGATCCTATATGTACATTGGAGATAACACGTCTGTACCTCACAGAGACCTTGTGAAGAAAAAAATCCATATATAATAGTGAACAATACAGTGATGAGGGCCATATCTGTACCTAGATATGTTGTATGTAAGTGCCATTTCATAGCTAGGAAAATTATATACAGCAAATTGGGATAAATTAATCTGCAGAGTCTGTACTCCATCAGAAAGAAACAATGGATTTAAATGATTCACGTTATATATGGGTTGCAATAGGTGCTGCTTTGTTTATACCAAATCATAAATCAGCCAATTACTGTTTTATCAAAATTAGGAATGTTAAATTTCATTTAATCAGCTAATCAAGTAATCAATGGAATTTCCGTCAGCTCCCCGCCCCAAGCTCTTACTAAATTTGAAAAGCAGAGGTTCAGCATCTGGGACCAGGCATGAGCCGGGACAGCTGATTCCCCCGCTGTGCCTCTGCCTCCCCTGCCCCCCTGTGGAAACGGTGCTGGGGGGAACCAGCTTTTAAGCCAGCTCCCCTCAGCACTGGCCCCTGCTGCCCCTTTGCTGCCTCTGATAGAGGCAGCAAGAGGAGGGGGTGAGTAGTACAGTAGTCACTCAACTACCCGATAAGCATATGCTTATCGGGTAGTTGACTACTTGACTAGCCACTTACATGCCTAATCAAACTACAGTAAAAGCATTGTTATCCAGCACGCTGGGGGAATGGGAAGCGCTGGTAAGTCAAAACTTCCAGTTAACTAAGAGGGAACGAATTTGGGTGCAGGAGTGAGATCAGGGCTGGGGCACAGGGAGTGGGAAGGGTGTGAGGCATGGGCTCTGGGAGGGGGCTTGGGACGGAGGGCTGGAACACAAGAGAAGTTTAAGGATGCTGGATCCGGACTGCACTCATCTCGTCTGGCTCCCTGCAAGCAGCGACGTGTCCTGCTGCTCCAAAGCAGAGATGCTACCAAGCAGCTCTGCACGCTGCCTCCACTCATAGGTGCAGCCCTGCAGCTGCCGTTGGCCACAGATTCTGGCCAATGAGAGCTGCAGAGCCAGAGCTCAGGGCAGGGGCAGCGCACAAAGTCCCTGTGGCTGTTCCTACACCTACGAGCAGCAAGGACATGTTGCCACTTCCTGGGAGCCAGGCTGAGTCAGGTAAGAAGCCAGCTGGCCATGCGCCAACCAGATACAACTGAAGAAGAGAAATGCCAGTTAAGAAAGCTTTCTGGTTGCTAAAGGGCAGGGTTACCCAGCTCTTACAGTATTAGGTTTGTACTCTTCTTCCGTTTCTATTATTCTAGTTTGGATTATACATATGTGCAACACTGAGTTGCAAAAAGTTCTTTACAAGATTATGGAGAATCTTGGGACCAGGCATGAGCCTGTGAAGGCTAGGACTATAATAGAATTTAAAGAGAAGCTAGATAATTTCATGGAGGTTAGGTCCATAAAAGGCTATTAGCCAGGGGATAAAATGGTGTCCTTGGCCTCTGTTTGTCAGAGGCTGGAGAGGGATGGCAGGAGACAAATCGCTTGATCATTGTCTTCGCTCCACCCTCTCTGGGGCACCTGGTGCTGGCCACTGTCGGCAGACAGGATACTGGGTTAGATGGACCTTTGGTCTGACCCAATACGGCCATTCTTATGTTCTTATGTTATGTTCTTATGAGAAGTTGCTAACAGCTCCAGGGCCTAATCCATTTCTATCCACTTTATCCTTGTCAGTGGAAATATTTTAGACTTAGTGTTCATCCAGCAGTTCAATCTTTTCATTTTTACTTAGAAGGAAACATGATAGAGGGTTTACTTAAAATACCCCACTACTCAGAAAAACATTACAATGTTTGATTTCAAGAGCCCTCTCCTGCAATCACTGCAGGCATAGAACTCTCTCGAAGTCAATGGAAGCAATATTGGTAGAAGGACAGCAGAAGCATGAGGGATGTGTTGTGAATTCAGAAAAAGTTTAATTCAGATTCAGAAAGGACATGCAGGGATAAATGGGTGTAATGCTAGTATCTGAAAGCGTCTCTTTATAGAACATTTTAAGACAGGGGATTGCAAATATTAGATAGCCTGGAAGATAAAAAGAAGCTAGAGCAAGGTAATTCGGTATCTATGCTTTTCAATTAGACTGCCAGAAAGTGGAACTTTCTCCTTTTGTCATGAGTGTGATTTCTATCTTGAGGATATAACTGAAGAGAAAGTTAGGTGTTAGTAGACATGACAACTATCACAATTTGTGAGTCCATAAACCAGTGTTTCCTTTAGAACAAAACCATGTATGTCTCAGTCCTTACTATTTGATCCACAGTGGTTGGAACCAGATGAGAAGAATGATATTGGTATTAAGACAATTTCTGTTTAATGTCTACCCTGCCATTCAAAATGTAAACATTCTAACAATCAGAAATATATAAAATATGCATCATTATGTTGTTTGCCCAACAGATTACGATTGCAGTGAAAGAAAAATGTAAAGAAGAGAATAACCAATATGGTTTCACAAAGGACTGCTTAAAGACAGGAGAATAAAAACAACTCTGGAGACAGACACAACAGAGGGAACCTAGTAAGGCTAACCAGTCATTTAGAAGGTTTGCAGGGAAAAGATGACGGTAGCAAAAAGGAAGAATGAATCCATGCTAGACAAAGGCATTTGACTTTACAGAAGTAAGATGGGATTTTTAAAAGCAGTCTATAGCAAGTGTCATTTTTAAAATGTTTGTGACATTAAGGAAATAATGAAAATTTTGACAATTTATCTTATGATAAAGTAGCACCAAGGGGTATGCTTGAAAAAATTGACTCAGAGGGGGAGCTGTGTTAGTCTGTAACTTTAAAAACAACAAGTAGTCTGGTGGCACCTTAGAAACTAACAAAAATATATAGAATCATGAGCTCTCAGGGGCAAAACCCACTTCCTCAGATGAGTTGGCTGATAGGATGTAGTAGGTTTTACCCGCAAAAGCTCATGATCCAATGTATTTTTGTTAGTCTCTAAGGCAGGGGTGGGGAATCTAAGGCCTGAGGGCCGGATGCAGCCCCCAGCTTGCCTGGATCCAGCCCCTGAGACTCAGGGATCTGCCCAGGTTTGGGAAACCCATGCTGGTGAGAGGTGGCTTTTGTTGCTTCTCACTTGTGCGCAGCCCCAGACTGATTTTTCTGTGGGTCCGTGTTCCCTGGCCCAGAAAAGGTTCCCCACTCCCACTCTAAGGTGCCACAGGACTACTTGTGTTTGAGAAAATTGAGTTCATATATATCAGCACACTTTAGTATCTTCCATCTACAAAAACCCTCCCTTAGCCCCAATGGCCTCTCCTGCTATTCCCCAACCCCTTTCTTTCTTTCATCTCTAAGCTAACTGAGTATTTGGTCTATAGAAACTCTCCAATCTGGGATCCAGCCCTTATACGCCTCTGAAAATGCTGATGGCAAACTTTGTAATGAACTCTTCCTAGCCAACTCTCAGATACCGTATTCTGACTTCCTTGGCCTAGCTGCCAACTTTGACATGGTCAACCATCCCCTGCTTAAACAACGAGAAGTCCTGTGGCACCTTATAGACTAACAGATTTATTGGACTACATGCATCTAACAAAGTGGGTCTTTGGCCACGAAAGCTTATGCTCTGATAAATCTGTTAGTCTATAAGGTGCCACAGGACTTCTCATTGTTTATGCAGATTCAGATTAACACGGCTACCACTCTGATTCTCATCCCCTTCTTGAAATCTTGGCCTTCCTTGCTTCCATATTCTTGCCAGCAAGTTAAAGAAGTATGGATTGGATAATAGGATTGTATAGTGGATAGAAAGCTGGCTACATTGTTGGGCCCAACAGGTAGTGATTGATGGCTCGATGTCTGGTAGGCAGTTGGTTTCAAGCGGAGTGCCCGAAGGATCGGTTCTAGGGCTGGTTTTGTTCAACATCTTTAGTAATGAACTGGATGAGGGGATGGATTGCACCCTTACCAAGTTTGTGGATGACACTAAGCTAAGGGGAAAGGTAGATATGTTGGAGGGTAGGGATATGGTCCAGAGTGACCTAGACAAACTGGAGGATTGGGCCAAAAGAAATCTGATGAGGTTCAACAAGAACAATTGCAGAGTCCTGCACTTGGGACGGAAGAATCCCAAGCACTGCTACAGGCTGGGGATTGACTGGCTAAGCAGCAGTCCAGCAGAAAAGAACCTGGGGATCACAGTGGATGAGAAGCTGGATATGAGTCAGCAGGGCACCTTTGCAGCCAAGAAGGCTAATGGCATATTAAGGTGCATGAGGAGGAGCATTTCTAGCAGAGCTAGGGAAGTGATTATTCCCCTTTATTCAGCACTGGTGAGGCCACATCTGGAGTATTGCGTCTAGTTCTGGGCCCCCCCACTACAGAAAGGATGTGGATGCATTGGAGAAGGTCCAGTGGAGGGCAACCAAAATGATTAGGGGGCTGGAACACATGACCTACGAGGAGAGGCTGAGGGATTTGGGCTTATTTAGTCTTCAGAAGAGAAGAGTGAGGAGGGGATATTGATAGCAGCCTTCAACTTCCTGAAGGGAGGTTCCAAAGAGGATGGAGAGAGGCTATTCTCAGTAGTGACGGATGGCAGAACAAGGAGCAAGGGTCTCAAGTTGCAGTGGGGGAGGTCTAGGTTGGATATTAGGAAAAACTATTTCCCTAGGAAGGTGGTGAAGCACTGGAATGGGTTCCCTAGGGAGGTGGTGGAATCTCCATCCCTAGAGGTGTTTAAATCTGGCTGGACAAAGCCTTGGCTGGGATGATTTAGTTGGGGTTGGTCCTACTTTGGGCAGGGGGCTAGACTCGATGACTCCTGAGGTCTCTTCCACCCCTAGGATTCTATGATTCCATGACTCTGTCCTCTCCTGCTTCTCCTCTTACCTCTCAGATCGCTCCTTCTGAGGATCATTCTCGTCTCCCTTCCAACCTTCTCTGGGTGATCCACAGGGCTCTGTCCTTTGTCTTCTCACTCTACACCCTACCTCTGGGGAAACTTATTTGTGAACACAAATTCAACTACCATCTCGCTGCTGCTATGACTCAGAGATCTATCTGTTGACTCCAGACCTGTCTTCTTCTGTCCAAACTAAAATATCAGCCTGTCTGATGCCTCCTAATGGGTGTCGAACCTTCAGCTCAAGCTCAGCATGGATAAATCAGCGCGCTTATAGTTTTCTCTCCCAAGGCCTCCCTGCTATTTCCTCTTTTGATCACTGCGGATAGCACCACCATCTTGCCTGTCACTCAGGCTCATAAACGAGAAATAAGTTCTCTCATTCAGGGCATGTCTAAATCTTGCCGTTTCTTTCTCAGTGACATCTGAGGTACAACCTTTCCTATCCATTCACACAGCTAAATCTCATGTCCAGGCTGTCATCAACTCACATCTCGATCATTGCAACATTTTCTCTGACCTTGACACTTGCAATCTGCCCCACTCATATCCATTCATAATGCAGCTGCAACAACCATTTTTCTAGCCCACCACCCCCACTCCTCGTGTCACTCCATTGGCTCTCGCTTCTCTAAGGCACCAGACATAAGCTACTTCTCTTCATTTTCAAGGTCTTTTATGACTTATCTGCACCTACCTACCTTTCTTTCTTATTCACAATCAAAATGCTGACCTGCACCGCCAATCAGCTCACGATGCCAGCCTCCATCACCCACTTGTTAATTTTTCAAACAAAAACCTTTCTCCTGGGCTACCCCTCACACGAAGGAGGGTTCCCCATACACATTCAGCACATTATCCTTCCTCAAAACCCTTCTTAAACCTATATAATGGGCTTGCTGTAGTGCCTACAAAAAACTGACAATGGTTAGATTGCTGGCGTGCTGAGATGGCTGCCTATCAGGCTGACCAATATTATCTCGTTTCATTATTTCCCCCATCAGTCTGTCTGCAGCTATCTGTTGTCTTGTGTCTTTACTAAGATCACAAGCTCTTAGGAGCAGGGACTGTCTTCCTTTTGTTCTGTGTTTGTACAGTATTTAGAACAATGGGATCCTAGTCAATGACCAGGGCTCCTAGACCCTGTGGCAATACAAATAATAATTATTGCTATTAATAACTAGTAATAATGAATATGCATTGCAGAGTCATAATGTAACTAAGTAATGATTTTTTTAAATTATGGTAATTAAGTTTAAGAAGTCACAGAGAACTGGAGAAATATCAGATGATTGGGGAACAAAAAAAAAAACCCAGGGAAAGCTTCTTTTCCAAAGGAATTAAAGCTCACAAACTTCATAAAAGAACTAGAGCATTTCTGAGGAAAAACTGAATATGCCAAAATATAAGCTTGGCTTCAAGACAGCAATGGCAGATGGATAAACCACTTCAAATATTTGAAGGGAATAAAAAGAGATTGATAGCAACTGTTTAAGACGATCCAAGGATTAATAAGGAGTAACAGAATGAACTGGAACAAATGAAAGTTTAGACTGGTTAACAGGAAAAATGTCGACAGGAAAATGTATTAGGTTGCAAAATGGCTGCCAAAGCAAAATGGTGAAAGCTTTGTTGCTTGAGTTGTTTAAAAGGAAATGGACAGTACAATTGTTAATATACAGTACTGTAAAAAACAATACAGCACTGATACAGAATGGACTTGACTTCTTCCCATTCTTAATAATGAGATCTCTTTGACGTGCAGAGGCTGCTTTGGGTTCCTTAAATCAAAATAAATGGAAGGTCATGTAACCTCTTCAGTGCCACATTCATGTAACTACACCCCCACGTTTTAAATGTAGGGCCATGTAAATGCCTCTATCGTGGCATGATCTATGACATCTACCCCAACCCACGGTCAAAGTACCATATTTTCAGACTCGTGTACTAACAGAGTTGCGGGACCTGCTAAAGTAGTACTTTTAAGGAGAATAGACAAAAGTAAAAGGTATTTTAAACATTAGGGAATATGAAAACTTCAAATCAAAAGCACAGCCAAAACTTCATGTAGTTAGGCATTTAGCTGTGTGTGGGTTGACAAAACAGCGGAGTTGTTCTCATAGCTTTAAAGCAATGAACATGATGGATCATTAAAGAAGCAGTAAGGCAAGTCATTTAGTCAATTTAAGTATTAAGAAAAACACATAAGGCAAGAAAGAGCCAAAGATGAAATATACAGGACACATTAGGAGTGAAACATGCCTGGAAGGGTCATTCAAACGAGGAAGGAGGGAAGCTAAGGGAGACGGCAAGGGGTGTAGAGGGGCCATGCTTTGGAAGTGCATTGGAGCAATGACTCACCACATTTAGGGAGGGTGCAACATGTACTTCCGTTCAAGCCTCACCAGCTCCAGTATTATTAGATATTTATAGCAGAGTAGTTCCCAGATTCCCCATCAGGATCAGGGCCTCACTATGCAAGGCACTGTACAAACATGCATAAAGAGAAAGTTTATGTCCTGAAGAAGCTACAAGCTAGTACAACTTGTCCAATGCTGAGTTAACAAACCTAGGACCATAATTTAACCTCCCCCCTGCCGCCACTTGCATGATCCCTGCATAGAAGAGTAACTAATGGTGATGCTCCTTGTTTCCCTTTGCCTTTGTGTAATACCAACAGACCCTGGTCATCAGCAGCAGGGATCAAACCTGGGACTTCTGGAGCTTAATGCATGAGCCTCTATTGCCTGAGCTAAAAGACACTTCTCTTGGCCAAGGCTGTAGCAGACGCATCAATCTCTAGCAGGTCTAACCACCACGCAAGGTAGGCAGTGTGTCACACCAAAGAGGCCTGGATTCCACTTGCCCAGCCACGTGGGTTGGCCATAGTCTACCTTGAGGAAGGATCTCAGGCTATACGTAATAACTTCTTGTTGATGACTTTTAAGAATACACCCCAAAATATGCCAGACTACTTTCATAGGTTCCACAGAGACAAGTGGGAACCGATCAAACACCAGCCAGTGTATTTGCACAGCTGCCTGACTCAGATTCAAACACAAGCTTAAAAGATAAAAGATGAGTAGATCAATTTTAGCCCATTAATAAATCTTTCCAGATATTTAACTTTTGTGTGGTAAATCTTTTCGACATTATTAATTCTCACCCCATTTTTAATGAAGTACTGTGTCCGTGTTTAACCCCAGCAAGCTACATAACGAATTATTACTGATGATTAATTATGTTGTAAGAGACCAACTTGGGTTTCAGTCATACAGGGAATTAATTAAAGTCGCCTTCAGTAAACAGTTTTCTGTTTATGGTACCACTCAGAGACAAAAAAAGGGCCCCTTCTTCCATTTGCTGCCATTTCACTTCCCATCAGACTTATGAAAGTCTCTACATCCTATTAAAATCTACTGAACATTCATTGCATTTGACTATCAATCATTCCAAATTCAGCTATATGCAAATGAAGAGTCATTTCTATCCCATATAAAATCCCTTTATATAGCAACATGACTAGATATGATTCTAATTCAAATGGAACCAGTATTTTCCTGTTAACTTTGTTAGTCCAGAATGAAGCCCTTAATTATGCCCAAAAGTGGTTAGCAAGACACACTACCTAAAAATCTTGACGTGAGCATGTGCAAACCAACTTGATCCAAAGACCCAGCCAGCTAGTTCATGCCTGTGGGTTCCTTTATTTGACATGTAGCAAAGCTATGCTGAGTTGATCAGACTGCAGCATAGAGCAGGAATTGGCAATAATTCTGAAGGGGTTGGAGGCACTTGCAAAATTTTCAAAGTGGTCATGGACTGCCCTTGAAGGGGCGGGGCCGTGGGCAGAAGGGGCGGGCCTTTAAACAGCAAGAGTTGAAAAGGCTCACGCATCCCCTGTGGCTCCCAGGCAATGCATGAGAGGTGGGGCAGGAGCTGCCAACCCTTTCAACACCTGCTATTTAAAGGGCTCATGCCTTAGCAGCCGCCCGGAAGGCGCATGCCCTTTAAATAAAAGCAGTTGAAAGGGCTCGCAGCTCCCAGCCCCACCGCTAACTCATTGTCTGGGAGCTGCCGGAGAGGCACAAACCCTTTCAAATGCTTCTATTTAAAGGGCTTGTGCCTGCCAGGTGGCTGCTACTGCGTTGGTTGGCAGCAGTAACCCAGCAGCAGTTTGCCAGGGTTAGCCCCTGGTGGGCCACTGCTATATTTACCTGCACAGCCGCAAGTACCAGTGATCGCAGCTCCCATTGGCTGCAGATTGCTGTTCCGGCCAATAGGAGCAGCAGAAAGTGGCGCAGCCCGGGACAGCAATTTTTTTGTTGTGTAGACAGCCCTTTGGGCAGTCCCCTACTCAGGCTACATCTACGCTGCAGGCTTCTTGCACAAGAGCACATCCAGACTGCATGGACGCTCTCTCGAAAGAAAGCTCTGATTGCTATTCACAGAAGAGCCACCAGAGCACCTGTGCTTTTTTTGATTGGCTCCTTTTGCGCAAAAAACCCCTGCTGCCCGTCACCACACACCTTTTTGTGTAAGAACTCTTGCGCAAAAAGGAGTTATTTCTCGTAGAAAGAGGAATACCTACGCCGCAAGAACCCACTTGAGGTGTGGACGCTGCACAGGTTTTTGTGCAAAAACGGCTGGGTTTGCACAAAAACCCTGTAGTGTAGACGTAGCCTCAGTGCACTGGCTTTTCTGGATTTCATTCTGAGGTGCCTAACTCTTCCAATATGTATGGCTACATCTACACTGCACAATTATTTCGGAATAAGCTATTCCGGAATAGTTATTCCAAAATAGCTTATTTAGAAATAGCACGTCTATACTTCAGGGCAGCCTCAAAATTAGTCCAAGGCAGGCTTCCCTAATGTAGACGTGCTATCTCGATTTAGAGCCCCAGGAGGAATAACTTATAATGGCCCTGGTGAGGGGCTATTTCAAAATAGCAGAAGTGGAGCGTCTATACACGCCTTATTTTGAAATAGCTATTTTGGAATAGGCATTATTCTTCGTAGAATAAGATTTACAGAAATCAGAATAAGCCGTCCATTATTTCGAAATTATTTTGAAATAATGGATTTGCTGTGTAGACTCTCGCATAGTTATTTTGGAAGAACGTCCATTATTCCAAAATAACTCTGCTGTGTAGATACACCCTTGTACAGGAAACTTATGTGGGGATTAGACTAGCTGACAGAAGACCAAAATGTTAGACATTGCAATACTAAGCCTAAATCCCCTTTGTGTATCTCAGAGCACGAGTCAGATACTGCTTTCACGCTGCATATTGTTACAAGTTTCTATTGTCGTCACCATAATACACTATGAAAAACCCCCGGCATTGCCGATAGTTAGTGTACTTTGCACTAACAACTGCAAATGATATTCAGGTATGAGAAGGGACAGTGGCTTTATTGTTCTTTGCACTGTTACTGCAGCATTATAAAATACGTATATTGGAACATAATGACAACAAGATAGCAGCACATAGATTAATGTCCCTTATTTACAGAGGCCATTTCCATTATTTAGCTTGCAAGTTTTTCTATTCATAAAAGTGATCAAATATTGATCCTGCAGTAGCCATGAGACGCCTCAGTCAGGGTCAGGTCTCCATTTTGCTACATGCTGCCAAACACACACAAAGAGCCCGGAAACGTTTGCAACCTAAAGGTTGGATCCAGCATGCACTAAAGCCAATGGAAGAATTCCTTTCGACTTCAGTGGTCAGGCTTTAAGAACTGTAAAAGGGATCTGAAAATGGGATTAGATGGGGTAGTAACATCAGACTTTATACAGCGCCAAAGAGAACAGTGAGCTGACCATATATTTGCCATTGCAATCCACAAAATTCTTGCGTGGCTGCCTCCTAACCCTGTAGATGCCTGAACTCCCTCACTGCCTACATTTTTGCCAATAAAACGATTCCCAGGTCCCTATCACTTGCCTAAGCTCCAGGGTGATCCAAAAACTGGGGTGAGAAAGGCAGTCCTTTCCTAATTGTGTGCTGAGTCCAATCCCGGGGTGGGGGGGGGGGGGGTCTGTTTTAGGCCAGTTCTAACCACTGACCTTTGGGATAATCTAATGCTGGTCTTTCTCAATCTCTCCTATTGAAGTTGTTACACTTAATTCATTGAATAATTAAACAACAGCTGGGCCAGAGAAAGAGTGGGAATGACTCTATAGCCCAACAGTCAGTATTCACATATAAGGAAGCAGATCCCTGTGCAAATCCCTTCAGCTCATTGGGCATGGGGGAACTTGGACCAGAGATCTCCCATTGGCTAGCTTAGGCAGCTACCCGCTTGGGGTCCTGAGCTTTGCTGGTCACATTCTAAGGTGCCTCTCTCTCACAATCCACTGTCTAAGGAGCTTAGGCCCCTGACTCAAGGCTGTCCTAGTGACTTTTCCAGGTGCCTAAGAGAGAAGTGTTGCAGTGATGAGCATTGTACCTCAAGTCCCAGGATTAAAGATGCAGATAAGTACCTAGTGAGAATATCAAAGACTACTGAGTGGGGCAGATGCCAGGATCCCATTTACTCCAATGAGGGTTAGGTACTGAACCTGTTTAGTTACTTTTGTAAATACCACTTAGGTATCTTTAGCTTCCTAAATAATTTGGAAATCTGACCCTCAGTGCTGCAAGGAGGGATTACAGAGAACCTCCGCCTCACCTTCCCTGACCTCCTCCCCCTGCTCTCAGAATGGGGAGGAAAAGTGGGCAAACCAGCCATGCTACAGGGAGGTGTTGCACCACTTTGTGGATTCTAAAATCAGCAGCTGAGAGGATATTTGGAAGAAACCAAAAATAAGTGTTAGCTTTAGAACAGGTCATCTGTTCAAACCCAGGCTATGTTGCTAGTGCCCCAGACATTGTGGCATTCCAGCTGGCAGTTTGGTGAGCGGTGGAAAATGAGTTTGGCGGCGTCACTGTGCTTCTCAGAGGAAAAGCACTCACCTCGTTCACACAGCATTAGAAACTCATCACCTGCTAAACTCCAGTTGGGAGAGCAAAGATATAATTTGCTTAAAAGAGCAACTTTGGGTTCTTTTAATGGTTTTGTTTTTTCACAGAAATGGCCACACCAAATTTTCACACACACGCACACAGAGGGACTGAGATGAGTAATGCATAATGGCCTAATTACACATCCGTGAAAAATGGGGTTTATAATATGTCACTGATGTACCCTTGCTGGCAAGGGGCTTTATACATTTTTTATTATTATTGGGACATGACACTCAATTATTAAAAATATGTATTACTGCTATAACACAACCAAAACAGAGCTATTTATAATACTCATAATGGTTGTAAGATCACAATTACTTGTCTATATAAAAAAAAATGAAGCCCCTCTGAGTTTTACCTTTTCATAAGCCTGAAGGATCACTTCACTAGGCTCTGCACCAGCTGTTATAATTCATAGGAGAGAGACTATTTCCTTTATTACTAAAAGGGTGATGTAAATCAAATGCAGACCTTGGGAAAAGAAGACTATCATTTATTAAGTTTACATAAAAAAATTAAGAGATGTTAATAAATACTGAGTCTATAAGCAGGTCCAAATCTATCTGAAATGCCCCGCAGTGAAGTCTTACATCAGTTGTTATTGAAACATTAAATGCTTTTCTTACAGGCTTAGAGCAATCAATTTAAACTTATAGTCATCTTGTACCCATATGTGCGGCTCCCGTTGATGAGAAGGCTATTAATAAAGGACTAGATGGCTGTGAATTAAAGCAAGCTCTACTTAATCACATTAATCCAGAGTATGTTAAAGGCTTCAATTTTCTAAATAATTTTGGGCTTAATGCCTCCAAGATGGGCAGACTGTTCTATTGATGCAGCATCTGGTCCAATTTAAACTGCATTGTGAGAGAGGAATTGTCAGGCCTTTGCTAAACTAAGGAAGACTGACGGTTCTAGGGATGCAACCAAAACTGCTACAGCTGAGACAAAAGATACTGCAAGATATTGAAACAGACCTACAGCAATTAGAAGGCAGCCCACTGCTCTGCAAATGCAACTCTACTGTTCAATGAATTGTATATGATTAACTTACTCTTGCTGATGGGGTGAGTACTCCACACACTTAACCATTACTGTGTTTTCCAGTCATTGAACATCCAACAGCTGCTGCTGTGAAATATATTCACTTACCCATTACTTTGGGTTACCAATTAGAGAGGAATTATTTGAAAAGAAATGGTGTAACCACTCTCACCACCCTCCTATTAACCACATTTCCTGGCTTCAAACATTTTTCTTGCCCTTCTGAAGGTCTTGATTTTTGGTAAGTGAAAATAAGAGTTGTACGCTTGAACTCCAAGGCTTATCTTGGCTTGTGGTGTAAAAATCTTGCTGTTTCTCAGTAAAGAGACAGGGAAACAGTGTTTTCAATAGTGTTCAGACAAAATTTTAAAAGGGACGTGGCTGTTTTAGTACAATTCTTCAGCAGGAAAAATGTTATTTATTTATTCAAGGATCAACCTTTACAGAAATTCTTCACTGCAAGTGGACATTGAATATTTTATAATCTCCCATAGGGCAAAATGTAATGTACTGTTTTCTATTCTATTTCTCTTACATATGTTAGAATTCCTTAAGATCTTGAGGAAAGCATTGAATACGGAGCCAGATTCCACCCTGTTACAGAAGTGTGTGTTCCTACAAACTCCACTGAAATCAATGGTGTTACGGTAGCTATGCGCCTTTGGGTATGAGAAGAGGAACAGGTTCATATTTTCAATGTCACACTTACAAAGCTGTAGAAAGCTTTCTCTCAGAGCTGATTTCAATTTCAAGGGAAGTTTTTATAGAACGTTCAAAGCTGATTTTGAGTGAGTACAGATAGCACTGAATGTGTACTCACTAATCTTAGCCCACTAAGGCGAAGATCCTGTCATGGAAGTCATGGATTCTAGGATGCAACCACTAGCCGCAGAGCTCCAAGCTGCTCCAGGTGGCAGGAGGAACCGGGAGCTGCCAGCCACAGCAGTGGCGGCTGCTAGATCCCGCCACTTTTCTCCCATAGCACAGCTTCTCATCCCCCACACCTGCATCATCTCCATTTGGTCAGTTACCTTTAGCAAAAGTCAGGAACAGGTCATGGGCATCTGTGATTTTTTGTTTATTACCTATGACCTGTCTCTGACTTTTACTAAAATTAATGTGACAAAAACGTAACCTTAATCATCACATAGTGTAAAATTTGCACAATAGCAAAATGGGTGAGATTTACAAGATACAAAAGCATACAGTTTAGTGTGTCTTGAAAAAGGGAACAAAATGTTATAATAGAGATTGAAGATATGTTATTATTGAAATGTTACAGATATATTGCTATCTCTGGGCTGGTACATAAACAAACTAAAAAAGAAAGCAATTATAAATTCATGGTTTTGAATCAATGGAAGGCCAGAAAAGACAGAGCAAACTTTGTTGTGTATTCTCCTCTTCCTTCCTGCACTTAACAGAAGTTACATAGTTGTAGATTTCAAAACGCTTTACGAGACAAGCCAAAAATCTCTTTTTATAGCTGGGCGCAATGGCTAAGAAAAGCTGAAATGATTGTTGAAGGTCGTCCAGTAATTCAACAGCAGAGTCAGAAACTGAACTCAGGGTCTCCTGTACCAAACTGATTTTCAAACAAGCCCGGCTGCCAAGAGCTGACAATATAAGCAAGCTTGAAGAGACGCCAACAAAGATAGCAGGGCAAGAGGGATGAAGGTAAAGAAGAAGAAATATACTGAATTAGGTTTTGGGGTTTCTTGGATTGCAGAGCATGTATGAAGATTAGTCTCTAACTTTGCTTGCTTGATTGGAATTTTTTCATATAATTACATTTTTTCAATACAATTTAAAAGTAATCAGCACCTCATTGCTCGTTGGGTGGCGAGAGATGGTGACTTTAGAAGAGGGATTTAAAGAAGGAGAGGAAGAATTCAAGGCTCACGGAATCACACCGGCCATTTAGCCATAAGTCACAGCATGGGAGAAACTATGAAAGATGCTACTGGGAGATGAGGAAAAAAAGGGCCATGAAAGGAGTGTTCTGAAAGAGTTCCATGCAATCTTTCTTCTTTAACTTCCACCTGGAAAGCCATCGGACTAACCACAGGATAATGTCTCAAATGCAATGGCACCTCTAATAGGGCAGCAGACCAAGGCCTATTGGCTACAGTTGCAGGCCAAAAGCATAGCAAAGGTCTATGATCTATGAATTTTAAAGCAAGAGGGCTACCATCCAAGCCATACTAACTGATCTGCATGGATGAAAAGGCCTCATCAGGATCAGGCCCCCACTGTGCTATTCGTTGTAAACATAGATAGGACGAAACCTGAAGAGATTGATGTTTAAGCAGACAAGACAAAGGGTGAAAAGACCACTTCTAAAAGTGTTGACAAAATATTATGGAAGCAATGGTTCTACCAAGCAAATTTTTCCTTTAAATGTTCCCCCCATCACAATCTATTCTGAATGCGGAGACAACTTTTTTATACCCCTGCCCGCTATGGGAAGAATAACTCAGGTGCATCTACACTACGGAGGAAGATCAAAGCTGCCACTGTCGATCCTCCAGGGTTCGAATTAGCTAGTCTAGTGAAGACACACTAATTGGAACTGAGGGGGGTGCTCTGGTTGATGTTGGTAGTCCTGCTTCAACGAGGAGTAACAGAAGTCGAAGAAGGAGTGTTCTCCCTTCGACTTTCTGCAGCGTTGATAGCACCAATCTCCATGTTAAGGTACTCCAATATAAGCTATGCAATTAACGTAGCTGAAGTTGCCTATCTTAATTCGACTTTGTCCCGTAGTGTAGACGTACCCTCAGTTAATCCACAAAAGAGAAGATAGTGCACAATAAGGTAGGGAGCAAATTTACAGCGCGCTACCAATAGGCAAGAATTCCCCATGTGGACACTCTTACTGCTCAGTAAAAGAGCCTTTGTGTATTTCACCTTAAATTGTTCAAATCTAGTGTGCAGCACAATTGTTCACAAAAGGTATTAGTGTAGATTATTTTACTGCAGAGTAGTTGGTGTGCTAAAATAGTGTGCGTTAGATTCCCCATACAGGCAAGCAACAAGTCTTACTGACATCAATGGGAGTTCAATTTGTGCATGGAGCTCAGTCCTCAATGCATAACTTTTTCAGTAAGATTTTTCTCTCAGGAAAGCTGGAGAAACCAATAGAGCATTTACTATCCAACCAGTCAAACATAGGCTATTAAAGTCTATTAACATTTATTAAAGTCTATTATAATTTTGGAGTAATTAAAATCTATTAAATGGCTACAGCTACAAATTAACAGCCATAGCTCATATCACAGATGTAAAATGTATTCATTTCTGAGTATAATTCTATGAAACCAGCCTTTTGAAAGACTCTGACGCAGGAGCAGAACTATTCTTAAACAATTCAACTGAGTAAAGCTACAAAAAGGAGAAAAGAGCCATTAAGGGTATGTCTACAGTGTGTGCTAAAGTCAAATTAAGCTACGCAATTTCAGCTATGTTAATTGTGTAGTGAATTTGAAGTAGCTTAACTTGGCTTTAGGCGCTGTCTACACACCAGGAAGTCAAGGAAGAACACTCTTCCTTTGACTTCCCTTCCTCCTTGTGAAACGAGGGTTACAGAAGTTGGAATAAGAAGCCCATTATTTCAAAATTATTTTGAAATAATGGGTTTGCTGCGTAGACGCACACGCTGTTATTTTGAAATACCGTAAGTTATTTCGAAATAACCATGCAGTGTAGACATAGCCCAAGAGATATCACTGCTCTTAGTTCCATCATTTTGATAAATCCTGCCCTTACATATTACATGACCATGTCATGTATATTCAAATTTCACTCTATGATAACAATGAATCTGCCTAAAGAAAACTATTCCCACACTGAAAAATAAAACCCAGACTGGAGAAGAATTCCAGGCCATAAATATATAAATGTGCAGGAAGACACATGGCTTTATGATAAATTGCTCTGCAGCACTTGCCTTCCACATTTGTTGTGACACTATTCTTCATTTCTGCAGCTTTTGTGGAAGACTCAAAATGCTTTTATGGCAGGAGCAGGAACATTCTCTATAGTTACAAAAACATTTCAAAAAGTGATGGGAAAGTGGAAAAAATTGATTTAAAATGGAAATGTTTGCACTTCTTTATTATAGAACCTTCTTTTGCTTTCTTAAAAACATGTAATTTGAACTCCTTTGTCTGTATATGCGTTTACCTGCTTTAAGTCTGTACATACTTCTGGTTTCCTTTTCCTATATGATAAATCTTCATAGAATCATAGAATTCTAGAACTGGAAGGTACCTTGAAAGGTCATCAAGTCCAGTCCCCTGCATTCACAGCAGGACCAAGTACCATCTACATAGTGATTTTGAAGTTAGGTTTTGAAGTTAAAATAAAAAAAGAACAAGTTAAAAATTACTTAGAAAAGTTAGATGTCTTCAAGTCACCAGGGCCTGATGAAATGCATCCTAGAATACTCAATGAGCTGATAGAGAAGCTATTTGAGCCTTTAGCTATCATCTTTGAAAAGTCATGGAAATTGAGAGAAATTCCAGAAGACTGGAAAAGGGCAAATATAGTGTCCATCTACAAAAAGGGAAATAAAAACAATCCAGGAAACTACACACCAGTCAATTTAACTTCTGTTCCGGGAAGATAATGGGGCAAGTAATTAAGGAATTCATCTGCAAACATCTGGAAAATAATAAGGTTATAGGTAATAGCCAGCATGGATTTGTAAAGAACAAATCATGACAAACCAATCTGATAGCTTTTGTTGATAGGATCTCAAGCCTTGTGGATAAGGGAGAAGCAGTGGATGTGGTATACCTAGACTTTAGTAAAGCATCTGATACTGTCTTGCGTGGCCTTATCAATACACTAGGGAAATACAACCTAGATGGGGCCATTATAAGGTGGATGCATAACAGGCTGGATAATCATGTACTCCTGTAACACCTTATAGACTAACAGATGTATTGGAACATAAGCTTTCGTGGGCAAAGACCCACTTCGTCATCCCAGAGAGTAGTTATTAATGGTTCACAATCATGCTGGAAGGGCATAACAAGTGGGGTTCTGCAGGGGTCTGTTTTGGGACCAGTTCAGTTCAATATCTTCATCAATAATTTAGATCATGGCATAAAGAGTACACTTATTAAGTTTACAGATGATACCAAGCTGGGAGGAATTGCAAGTCCATTTTGAATAAAATGATCTGGACAAACTGGAGAAATGGTCTCAGGTAAACAGGATGAAGTTTAATAAGGACAAATGCAAAGTACTCCACTTAGGAAGGAACAATCCGTTTCACATGTACAGAATGGGAAGTGACTGTCTAGGAAGGAGTACTGCAGAAAGGGATCTAGGGGTCATAGTGGACCACAAGCTAAATATGAGTCAACAGTGTGATGCTGTTGCAAAAAAAGCAAACATGATTCTGGGATGCATTAACAGGAGTGTTTTGAGCAAGACACAGAAAGTCATTCTTCCGTTCTCTGTGCTGATTGGCCTCAGTTGGAGTATTGTGTCCAGTTCTGGGCACCACATTTCAAGAAAGATTTGGAGAAGGTCTGGAGAAAAGCAACAAGAACGATTAAAGGTCTAGAGAACATGACCTATGAAGGAAGACTGAAAGAATTGGGCTTGTTTAGTTTGGAAAGGAGAAGACTGAGAGGGGACATAATAGTGGTTTTCAGGTATCAAAAAGGGTGTTACAAGGAGGAGGGAGAAAAATTGTTCTCCTTGGCTTCTGATGACAGGACAAGAAGCAATGGGCTTGAACTGCAGCAAGGGAGGTTTAGGTTGGACATGAGGGAAAACTTCCTAACTGTCAGGGTGGTTAAACACTGGAATAAGTTGCTTAGGGAGGTTGTGCAATCTCCATCTCTGGAGATATTTAAGAGTAGGTTAGATAGACAGGGCTACTCAACACATGGTCCATGGGCCACATGGAGCCCGTTTGTTTGTGGCCCATGGTGCGGTTTGGTTTTCCACGGGGTTCAACATGAGTCCCGCGAGTGGGATCCTTTGAAAATGGCCTCCACTGGGAACACACTCCACAAATGCGAGGTGTCTCCCAGGTAGGGTGAGCACTGAAAGACACAAGCGGATGGGATGGCTGGAACAGACAGGTATAGGGTGTCAGCATTTCTAGCCTCAAGGGAAAAGGTGCCCGGAGCACTGGGGCATTGTGTGAAAGAAGCTATTTGAATATATATTTGCATGTTTATGCAACCACACTTAAGTTGCAACCCTCAGCATGTGCTGTGAGTTTCACTGTGGCTCCTGGGGCTTCCAAAGTTGAGTAGTCCTGATCTAGACAGTACTGGGTCCTGCTCTGAGGGCAGGGGATTAGACCTGATGACCTCTTGAGGGCCCTTCCAGTTCTAAGATTATATTATTCCAGCCACAATTAACATTTTAAACCCTTTGGAAAGAAAATAAAAATAATTTATAATTTTATCACTTCACAGAATAAACACTAGCAGAGCCAATTGGGTGATTGGGAGACAAAGAAAGGAAAGTTGCACAAAGTGAGAATTATGAACTTTTCCATAAAGGTTTTCTTATGTTTCCCCCCACCTTCCGAAGACCTTTAGCCATGGCTTTGAGAGCTGATGGAAGATACTATAGAAATACAAAGGGCCATTATATTGCTAAGGCAATGTTCACTGATTTGATAGAGGCTACTCCTGCTATCACATACTACTCACTGTAGTACTTACTCTCAGATTTACTAATATCTAGATGCCATGAAGCATCTTTACCGAAAGCCAAGACCCTAAGAAAATTAAAGTACTTTTTCCTTTCAAATGTCCTCCACAAATTCAGGGGTTTCAAGTGTAAACAAAACCACATTATTCCTCTTACTTTTCAATTTTTCAAAGAACTTGCATTAATTTTCATTTTCTCTCTTTCTGAGCACTAAGTCTATATCTACCTAGAGAGTCAGTATGGCCCAGTGTACACCTAAAACTTAGTTTGGCCTAGGAAGGTCACTCAGGGTGCATCTAGATTACATGCCTCTGCCGACAGAGGCATGTAAAATAGACTACCCGACATAGTCAATGAAGTGGGGATTTAAATATTCCCGGCTTCATTAAAATAAAAATGGCCGCTGCACTATGCTGGCTCAGCTGATCGTCGGCACAGCACGCGAGTCAAGACGCGGATCGGTCGACAAGGGAAGCCTTTGTCGACCGCTCATG
Source organism: Pelochelys cantorii (assembly GCA_032595735.1). NCBI lineage: Eukaryota > Metazoa > Chordata > Testudines > Trionychidae > Pelochelys > Pelochelys cantorii. The sequence goes on from CM064328.1 coordinate 5,880,647, forward strand.
TAAACCTCGTTTCTTATGTTCTTTTGATATATTTTGCAACCTGAGCACCACAGTTAGACTGATCTAACCTCTGGTGTAGATGCAGCTAGGCTGGTGGAAGGATTCTTCCTTTGACCCAGCCACCACACATCAGATAAATGAATTACTTAAATCAATGGAAAAACCCCTTCTGTCAATGTAGGAAGCATCTACACTTCAACAGCACAACTGCAGCTGCTAACAGTCTTATCAAGAAAGCTTGTTAAAAAATAGAATTTTGAGCCCTTAAAAACAGATTTTTCTCATCATTTATATGAGATACTTGCTATGCAGGCTCTCATTTAAAATTACTGAGAATTATTATCCTGCTGTGAATGAGATTGCGTGCAACTTGGAGACTTTTACACATAAGCACAGGAGTGCGTATCCCATAAAGGGGATAGGTAAAAGTTGGTTATAATGATTACCCACAGTAATTACAGTATTATCTCAATATCAGGAAGAGATAAGATGCTCCTGAAAACATTAATCATCATCTCCACTGTGCCTTGGTGGTGTGTCACCAAAGGAATTAAGATTTCAATATGGGGAACAAGCTCTAGGAGCAGTAAAATAAAACAAATCCACTGCAATAAACAAATAATGTATGAACAGCTCAAACTGCTTATGCCATCTGCTTTCCTTGTAGAAAGATGGTCTCCCAACAGCTGCAGTCCCTTCGGGTGTGTCTAGTCTACAGGGTTTTTTCGAAAACAGTGGCCTTTTTTTGAAAAAACTTCCCTTGCATCTAGACTGCTGCCACGTTCTTTCAAAAGAAAATCAAAAGAACGCGGCAGTTTTTTCAACCACGGAAAACCTCGTTTTACGAGGAATAACGTCTTTTTTCGAAAGTGCTCAAAAAAAGGCACTATATAATGCAAACTGCTTTTTCGAAAGAGAGCATCCAGACTGCCTGGGGGCTCTCTTTTGAAAAAAGCGGCTTGCTTTTTCGAAAGTACTGATTGTAGTCTAGATGCTCTTTTTCGAAAGAGGCTTTTTCAAAAGTATCTTTCGAAAAAGCCTCTTTCGAAAGAGGCTTGCAGTCTAGATGTAGCCTTCCTGTTTTTCATTCTCCCTTACCTACTACGTTCAGTGCCCCCTATTTTTTTATTTTATATTTAATTTTTTGTTACCTGTCTAACAACAAAGACAGGGAAAGATACTGCAAATATTTACTACCATGTATAGCTCTTAACATCATAAGTAGCCCTATTTGACTTCAGCAGAGCTCCTCCCGGAAGTAATCACTACAGTGAAACCTTTGTTATCCGGCACTCTGTTAACCAGAAAACTTTGTTAACCGGCATTGCCCCCAGCCACAATACTGTCACATCTTCAGGTGCACAGGCCTGGCTTGGTTTACCATGACTGGCTTAACAATTTTTTATTTAAGTACTAATCATCTTTAACTCAAAATAGAAATGCGAGACCAACTGCCTCACACTACAAAACTACCAATATTAAAAACCTGAGTTTTACTATTATTGTCCATTGGTTTTTCCTAGGTTGATGGGACCCTCAGATAACCGGAATTTTTAGATAACCGGAATGCCCTAATCCCCAAGCATGCCGGATAACACAGGTTTTACTGTATTTCCCAGAAGAAAGTGTTTGCAGAATCAATCCTTTAGATGCTAATCTTTTTGAGGCAACCTTTACTGCTGCTATTAATTATTTTAGTTTTACAGAGGGCTATTAGTATGTATGATGGTTTACAGACAAGTCAGAAGGTAATCCATGCCTCAAACACACAGTGTTTTGTGTGTCACTTTTGAAACCTTACGTGGACGATCCAGCCACCTCCCCCCACCATTCCAGATACAGGGCCATGAGGAATACGTGGTCCACAAGATCCTGGATTTTAAGCATAAACGTGGCAGACTCTGGTATCATGTCAACGAGGAGGGTATGATCCTGAGGAGCGCAGCTTGGGGCTAGCAAAAAATGTACATGGCCCCAAACTTATATAAACATTCCTTACAAATCATCCTGAAAAGCCTGGTCCCATACTATCCAGACAGCGTGCCTAAGAGGGAACCAGGGGTCTCAAATACTGGCCTACTGAGGACTGCAGTCCAGGGCTCTGACTGGCATACTCTGGCATACTCAGGTCTCCCTGCCTGTATTTAAACCAAGCACAAGAATAGGAAGTTGCCTGTACAACTGAGTTTCCCCTGCTTAGGGCTGCTTCCCTTGCTGACTCCGATCTCCGATCTCCTGGTAATCTGACCCTGGCTGCCTCCTGACCCCTTCACTAATAAAAACAGGATATGAGAAATTTGGGGAACTATCTCAGTACAATGTTCACTAAATAGCATTTTTATTACTGTTACTATTATTTAATGCTGCTATAGTGCCATCTTACCAAAAACACACAATGTGAAAAAAAAAGTGGATACAACAAATGGAGGACGCATACGACAACGGTTAGACAGTTATTGTTTTTCCCATTTTCCAGGAGGTACAATCAGATATTTAAGTAATGTCAGTTTAATCCCTTTGTAGTTTACAACAGCGAAGATAGTAACATTGAGACCCAGATTTGTCAAATGGAAACACCAACACAACCCTGATTACAGTGCTATAGAACAACTCCAAATTTAGGGTTGGCCAGCCTCTATTGTTGATATTCTGGTTCCTGGTCACCTTTCATGCTGTCCTTTATTTTTAAATGATAAAATCCAGAATTCTGTTCAGCGAAGCTAACTAAACTCTGAATAAGTACAGGAAGAAGCTCTTCTTAATAAAAAATGGTGCAGTTTTCTTCCATAGCTGTTTTCTAGGTAAAACTGCATTTTAGTGGGTAGCTGAAATTCAGTGCATCCCTTAAGCTTCTTTTTGACAAAGTTATAATATTTCAGCAGCATCTTCTGTCGTATCACAAGATGGTTTTGAAGCAAAAATGAGTATGATCTTGTTACTCTATTACTTTAGCAACTGCCTGCTGAAAAGATATTATAGGCAAATTTCTCATGATTTTGTCCACACAGTTAGGATCATGGGCCTATAATCTCAAGTCTATATAGAGATCATTTTTTCTAACAGTGGTCTGATTATAACAATAGATACGATAGAAAATGCCAATATCTAATGTACTCTATAAAATATTAACACGACACTAACTTTGATCTTTTCAATATTTTGTACTTTCATTGGTTGACCTTTCCATCCTTCCTCACAGGTGAGTGAGGCTAAAAAAAGGGGGAGAAGTGGAATGGGCAGCCAATCATGCGGAAGCATGTTGAACAGATCAAGGTTGTGCCGAGCACTGATATTCTTCAGAGAATCTATATGTCATTAAAATTCTTACACCCCATTCTTGTAAGAGAAGCAGTAAAGAGAACAGACAAAGGCACCCTGGGAATCTATTCTCTTGACAATGACTTTCACAGTAAAAGAAAATGATCTGAACCTTTCCCTTTACTGTCTGAAGACTTTAATCTTGTGGACTTCAGTTTCTGTTCTTGAAATCCGTCAAGTCCCTTTAGAAGTTATAGACACTGAGAATGTTTGTAGTCTAATTATGCATTTAAACATTTTGGAGAGTAAGACACACCTAGAAAGATGCTGTGATGCCCCAGTTTATTGCCAAAAAAAAGCATTGGGCTTTTAAAGTCATAGTTCATGATTATTCTCTTAATTTTTGGTAGACCATTAAACTCTACTAGGTGAGGACAGGGAACACTGGGAAGAGTAAAGAGAAAGCTGTGTCCATGCTGACTGTTCCTTCCTTATCAACACTCAGCCGTGGCCTATGACACCGATTTTCCTTTGTCATGCTTCCCACATCTGTGATCAGGGTATTTACGTGCAAACATTTAAAACAAGCACCAGGTCACTGAAGCAAGCCTTTTGCGCTCCCCTTTTTTTAAATGAAGACAGATCAACTAAGAATAAATGTGAAAGGCAGCCTTGCCTCCCATTTGATGTATAATTAAGATGAAGCAGAGACGGAGCTAACTTTGAAAATCACCAATTGACCAAAGGAATAGGAGGTAACAGAGCAAAAAATTAATTTTATGTTTCTCCACCTTTTCTTCCTACTACGGAGAAATCTTCAGGGTGACCTTTGGATGCTTAGGAACTTTCAAGGCAAGTGGAACTCCTAGACATAAAAAGCACTCTATTACTACCTGCTATTCAAGATGCACTTGTATCCATCAATAAAATATGTGCATGTTGCATTTGTAAAACAATTTCACATCTGAATATAGTATGTAATATTGCACCTCACATAGATGTATCCTGCATAGTTCTACATCCTGTTGTTAATTTTAAGGATTACTCATTCAAAACAGTTTCAGAGGAGTAGCCATTTTAGTCTGTAACTTTAAAAAAAACAAGTAGTCTTGTAGCACGTTAGAGATTAACAGATATAAATATATATGCACTGATTATACTCATACATAAGCTGACTTTTTTTGAAAAAAAACAAAACAAACCCGCTGTGAAGAGCGGGGGTCGGCTTACGAATGGGTCTTTCCTGCCGCTCGGGAAGCAGTGGGGCTGAGGGACTTGCTGGCTGCCAACATGGAGTCTCTCAGCTCCCATTGGCTGGGAACAGTGTACAGCAGCCAATGGGAGCTGAGAGGCTCCATGCCTGCAGCCTGCAGGACCCTCAGCCAGCACTGACACTGATGAGCTGGGACTGGAAGTCTGTACTCTGGAGTTGGCTTATAAATAGATCAGTGACTTTTTACCATTTTTTCTCTGTACATTTGGGGGGGTCGGCTTATAAACAAATGGACTTATGTTCGAATATATATGGCAGTATCATGAGCTTTTGTGGGCAAAAGAGGAAGTGGGTTTTGCCCATGAAAGCTCATATTATATATATATATAGTTAGCGCTGAAGGACTGCCCTTTTTAAAAAACATTTAAGGCAGTTGCCTAGACTATGAACAGGGATAGCTACTAAATTTCCAATATTTCCCTATAGCCAGAACAAATCTACGATATATTTTATAAAGTTTGTCTATTTGTGTTTGATCAAGAATTCATACTAAAAATAAGAGCTAGGACCACCAAATTCAGTATACAGCTTCCTCTTATCATAACTTAAAGCAACACAAGGGTTTGGTTGTTCCAGGAAAATTGAATGTGCCTGGAATGGGATTGCTTCTCATAAAACCAAACAAAAATGAGACAATCACAAAGTAAGTACAGTGCTCAAAATTGACATAGCTGAGCAAATACTGAAATTGAACCAAGATGAGCCAGAAAAATAAGGATGAACCTGGAACAGGACTGCTTCTCAATAAACCTTCCAGAAGAAGAGAGAAAATGGAGAAACTTGGAATAGAGCTGTTTTGGCAGAGCTGAATCAATGCTTAAGGTTTGAAAACTAGATGAAAATGTTATTGGAAACCAAATTAACTATAGTCCTTTTTTGTTAAAACATAGTGAACGGTAAGAGTCTATAGGGATAAAAAAAAAAGTATACTTGATGGAATTCTCATTTAAAAAAAATATACAGAAAACATTTCACACTCTTTTTTAAAGAAATCCAAAATGAAGATTAACTTCATAAAAAAAACACTGCTTTTTTTTTTTTTTTTTTAATACAAGCTTTTAAATAAAGCATGTACATTTTCCTTTTATTTGCGGAAAAAAAAACAACCTTGAGTTACAGACCCGAGCAACACTGGGTCCACCGGCTAACATAAATAAATAAATAAATAAATAAATAAAGGCACATTTACCATGCATTGTAAATTATGATCTCTGAAATGTATTTTTATAGAAAGCCCTGTTTTGATGTTCAGTTCCTCTTCCCAGAAGTCTAAAAAATATCCTGTTTGTAAGAAAATGGACTTAAGCTTCCGCTCTTATGTGGTAATTGCGCACTGGTTCATGAAGAACAATAGCTTATTTTTTTCTCTTCTGACTTCAGTGCCACCGAAGCCACATATTTTAAAAACCTTAGGCATCTACTGGTAAACAGAGAATCACTCTGAACATCTGTAAGCAGAATACAAGGAGATATTTCATAGTAAAGGAAGATCCTGTGCTGTGTAATGCTTGCCAAAGTATGGTATATTCATGTATTAAGCTAACGCACTAGAAATAGCCCAGAATGTTTATCCGCTGCAGAATGGCTTTTCTCATTTTCATCTGTGCAGCAGCTACTAGGAAATGTAAAAACAATTTCTTATTTATAAGCTTCACAAGAGCTCGATTATCTCCAAACATCAATTTAATAAGGCAGCCCCACACCAATTGATGGGACAACCTACGTAACAGCCATTTATGTTCTGGATAATATGACACTGGTCTGACCACTATCTCTAAGCAGAAATCATGGCTCTTCCACCTTCCCACCAGGGAGGTGAACCAACTAGAATCCAGTGAATTTTCAAAATGCCATGACAGAGCTCACGCCATCAACAGCTATATCAATAATACCTTCTAGTATAATCAAGGCATAAGGTTTTGGCATGATGAGGTTTATTCTGAGGCAACCATAGCTGTCACTAAATGAATTTTTTGTGTGTGTTTTACAGAAAACTGACACATTCAGTCTTTTAACTATCGTTTAAACTGGCCATTTAAAAAAAAAATCCCCGATGTTTTTCACCACTTGGCAACAGAAGGTGTGAGCGGCAGTGAAAGTAAGGGTGTGGGGGGTGCAATACCACAGTACAAGAAATTTAAGTAGGGGATGGAATTAGGGGGGCAGGGCAGGGGGTTTGGGCTGTGGGGGGGGTCAAGGCAGAAGCTGGGGATGCAGGAGTCAGGGCAGGGGGTGAGAGTACTCAGGGCAGGAGTGGGATGTATAGGAGTCTGGGCAGGGGATTGTGAAGGAACTCAGGGCTGAGGATTAAGGGTTGTGTGGGGGAAAGCTGAAGGTTGGGAATGTGGCCAGTGTATTGCCTGGCTGCCCAATCCCTGGGGCTGGCCCGGGAAGCAGGGATCATGCTGCCAGCTACCGGATGCCCCACGTGCCAGGGGCTTAGCTGTTGTCCTCGCGTGACAGAGGCTGTGCTGCTAGTCCTGCATCCAGGGTCCTGGCTGCTGACCCCATATGCCACACCTCTCCCTGCAGCAAAGCACCCCAGTGCCAGCTGGCTCCTTCTTACTGGAGTGGACCACCGCCTTTCACCTCTGAATGTGATACCCCTTCAAGACCTCTCTCTCTTTGCATATAATATGCTGCTTTTGCTTTCTGCACAGGCTTTGTGGGCTTCCTTTCATCTGCGAGAAATGGTGGGAATTGCAGCCTGTGATGTAGATGGTTTGCAATGTCTTATGTGACTGAACAGACCAATCTCAGATGTGTACTAGTAGTTATTGCAAATCTACATATCTTGGTTGGTTGCTGCTTGCTTCCTATGGGCTGGAGGAGCCAGATGTGAAGAGATAAAGTAGTCCTTGAGGAGGCTGAGCAGGACCCTAGCCCATCAGAGGAGGGCTTGTAGAGTCAGCCAATGAGAAGAAGGCTTGCTGGAGCAGTCAATCAGGGCCAGGGAGGGTCATATAAAAAGGGCTGCTAAGTACAGCAGAGGCAGTCTCTCCCAAGAGGGCAAAGGGAAGAGGAGTGGCTCTAAGGGAGGCCCCTAAAACAGAGCAATGCTGCACAGAGTGAGCAAGAGCACTAGGCTGATGACTGCCAGACTGAGGCCTTGACACAAAGGGCACAGAAGATGCTGGGGCTACCGGGCAGTGGCCAAAGAAAGGTTCCACAAGATCTCTCATGGTAGGTCTATACCGCATGCTTATTTCGAATTAAGCTATTCCAGAACAGTTATTCCAAAATAGCTATTTCGAAATAAGGCGTGTGTAGATGTTCCACTGCTGCTATTTTAAAATAGAATGACCCTGGTGAGGGGCTAAGTTATTCCTCCCCAGTGCCTCGTGGGGCTCTAAATCGAGATAGCACGTCTACATTAGGGAAGCCGGCCTCGGGCTAATATTGAGACTTCCTTGCAGTGCTATTTCAAAATAAGCTATTTCGGAATAACTGTTCCTGAATAGCTTAATTTGAAATAAGCATGCGGTATAGACCTACTATGAGAGATCCTGTGGAACCTCCTATTCTAATACAACCATTTTCTTAAAGCTAATGGTGAGAGCAAATGCCTGACAAGCACTGGACAGGCACTCTGAGTTCTTGTAGTAGATCTTCATCGTGGGCTATGAGGGCATCAGCAGCAGCAAATGATAGTTTCCTAATCAGCACCTTTGTGACTTTGGTCTTTGACTCAAGTCAGGACAGGTTGAAGAATTCTCTCGTGTGGAGTACACGCTGTCTTTCATGGCCTTAAATACACAATTTGTGAGTACCAAGAAGAAGATTCCAAAGGTGTAAGGGCAAGAACACATCTTTGTTTCACTCTTCTTTTCATCTCAAAGCTGCCTGAAGTGGACCTGTCAAACTGGACTGTTGCTTTCATGTTCTTGTGGAATGAGCGGATTAGACTTAACAGGGTTGGTAGGCATCCTATCTTTTCCAATATTGCAAACACATCTCCTCTGCTGACTGCATCAGTGGCCTTGGTTAGGTTCACAAAGGCAACGTACAATGGCTGGTTTTGTGCTCTGCATTTTTCTTCCCTCACAGAAAATATCATGTCTAGAGTTGATCTTCCAGCCCAGAGTCCTCACTGTGACTGAGGGTAGACACGATTCACTAGCTGTTGTTGACTCACTAAGATGATCGCTATGCATCTGGAATCCTACTGGCCTTTGTATGGAAAAGTAGGGATGGGAGGGTGGTCAACTAATTTAAAAAGTGCTCTGAGATCCTTGCATGAAAGGCATATGAATATGTGCAAATCAGTATTATTTGTATTGTATTGCTCTATTTTTGCAGTGTACCTTCAAGATAGATGAATCTGAGCTATCCTTTGTCAGACCACCCGTCAAATGAGATGGCCAGTTAAGAGGCTGAATGGCCCCCCCTTCCCGCTTTGTTCCTGGAGCACACATTAATTGATTATTATTATATATTAATGCATAAAAAGCCATGGTATAAGCTCCAAAAAGCTTACAGTCTAAATCAGAGACAAATATGATATACATGTGTATCAGAGATGGATGTCTCCTCATAGCCAGGGTTGTCTTTGCAGCACCCTGGTGGTAATAACAATAATTTCTCTCTCAAATGGCTCCTTGCAGACTTCACATGCTTTTCCTGAGGTCAAAATGCCCATCCTTGGAGTCTGGGTTTAGTCACAGAAAATAACTCAAAATAAAAACTGAAGTCCCATAAACACAATTTTCTCTTCCGAATCCCATGATCCTCTGCCTGGAAAGCTTTGTACTCTTTCCCTGCCCTGCTCAGGTCCCCCCTGCATTAGCAGGTTACTCCCAACCCTTCCTGCCTGAAGGGTAGGTCCCAGGTCTCTGCTGGAATCTATTCACAGCTAGCAATCTTTGTTCTGCCTGAGCAACAACCAGAACTGCAGCTTCCAGATGCTGATCCCTCTCCTGTGAGGCTCACCTGGTAATCAGGGCTGTCTTAGCCCCAGGCTCTTCAGCCCAAGGACCCAGTTACAACAGGCTATCCCCTGCCCCCAAAGAGCTATTGGGAAGTCCAGAAGCAGTCTACAAAGTGAGTATTCAAGAGAGTTTACACCCTGACTGTCTCTCTCAGCCTCTCTTCACACTTCCCCTGGCAGAAACCAGCACATAGTGTCTTTAGAGGGGTTTGATGGGGTGGACTAGGCCCCGATATCCCTGCTAAAGGCTGGAGGCCTTTCCGTACCCTGCCCAGCAACAGGAGCAGAAGAGAGGTCCTCCAAGAAGAATAGAGTGGCAGCGTCTGCTGCAGCCAATCAGGGCGCAGCAGGCCAATATAAAAGAAGCTGTTGGGCCAGGGCCTGCCAATTCCTGGCTGGAGCTCGACCCAGGCAGACCTAAGGGCTGACTGGAAGAACAGCAGCACTCTGGACAGCTCCGAGTGGGAGCTGGACTTCAGATTTGGTCAGAACCAGGTCTGTCAGCTGAAGACTAGCCAGTAAGCCAACAGCAACACTTTGCACAACACTGGCCAGGGAGAACTTGACCACAAGGCCCAAGAGAAAGGGCTGGACAGAGTAGCTTCCCAGGGAAGTGGCCCAGGGAACATGACACAACTGACCTCTTGGAGACTCAGCAGGTAACTGCTACTTACAAGGTCCCTGGGCCAGGACACAGAGGAGTGGGTAGGCCTGGGTCCCCCACAAGTCTCAGCAGCTACACCAGAGGGTAAGAAGCCAGCTGGTCCCAGGCCACATACCGGACACTTCCTCTCCCTCAGACAGCCGCGCAGAGAGACTACAAGACTCTCTTCAGTAATCAAGGGGCACTCACAAGAAGGGCGGAGCCCTTTACAAGGGGCCCTCAAAATTCTACCCTAAGTCACCTAAGCATACCTGGAATGTGGGTGTTGGGATGGGGGAAATTGTAATATGCTTCACTGTGCAACATGAAAGATCAGATAATCAAAGGTGTTAGGGTCAGATTTTGTGGCCTTTTACAAGCGAATGATCAGGCTGTGGAATAGAATGGACTGAAAGTGCCAAATGGCTAGCGGATCACACATAGCTATGAACACTGCACTTGGTGCGCGCCTGTGGAGAGTCAGGCCCAAGGTGTAATAATGTGGAAGTTAAGCTTTCAGAAAGGAGGCAATGGATGGTCTAGACAAATCAGAAAGACGTGACTGACCCACTGTGCTTTTTTCTGAGCATGTGCAACCTCTCCTTGGTGGCCGTGCTCTCTAGCAGCCTGCAGGCACCCCGGGCCAGGGTATTGCTAGCAGCTGCCCAGCCATCAGTTAATGCCAATGGTATAGTATCCTTGTTGGGGGTTTTTTAAGTTCAGTTCCACTGAGTCCTTACATTCAGGAGCACTTTTGCTGTTAGTTCTCACTACTGAAAGATTAACTCTGTGCCTATACAAAAATAGCTCCTGTAATTTTTACTTTATAGAGTAACTTGCAGACTTAGCTGGGTGTTGCCTGGATCCTTCAGGGCAGGGAGCTGGTGGTGTGGGGTGCAAGAGTCAGGGCAGTATCTTGGCGAGGTGGGGGAGGCCATGCAGGAGACTAGGTGCAAGGGGGGGTGCCTGAGTGAGGGTTAAAGGATGAGGCAGGGCCCTGGGAGTCCCATCCGGCAGGGTTTTCTCTTCCCCCGCCCCTCCCCCAGACACCAGGGGCCTTTTCTCTCCCCTTTGTCCCGTGTGACTGCCAGGGGCATTTTTTTCTCGCCCATCCCTTCCAGTGCTGCAGCCATAGGCCAGGAGGGAAGGAAAGGATTTGGTGCAGGGGGGCTACTTACCCAGTGTGTTGGCAGGCAAGACGGCAGAGCCCCAGCCCTGCTGATCACTCATTTTGGTGGTACGGCTGCCCCAGTGGCCACGCTGCAGCATAGCTCTCCCCGGTGGGCTCACTGCCCCCAGTGGCCACTCCCAGTATCGCATCCCTCCAAATAGCAGCCCCTCCCTTTGCATGTTATGGAACACAGTCTCTTTCCCGGGGATTCTGGTTGTCCTGTCACAACCAAACCCTGACCTTGCTTTAAGTTGGTATGCAGCTTCCTCTTCTCCTAATTTTATTGGTCCTAGTTCTTATCATTTAGGAGGACTTCTTGAACAAACAGACTTGCAGAGAGGCACAAACCTCATATACACATATAGATAGATATAGATAGAAATAGATTTTTTTAAATTTCTTTCACCATTCTTGTTTCCGTACAGATGGTTTCTATTTCCTTGGGTACTCTGCAGCAATTCTCCTTGGCTGATGTGACATCTATTAACTGCTAGGACTGCCAAACTTTTTACACTTTTTTATGTCATCTCTTAGTCCCTGGGTAATATACAAAAGTGGTAAAGCAGCCTCAGCAGTTGGCATGAAAAGTGTTGACAAGAGAACAAAAGCCAAATAAAAGCTCAAATCTATACTCTTCTAACTACTGTGTAAGAGAGCAAGCAGTGAGAACTATGCCCAGCATGGATACACTTTCAGAGCAGCACGAATCAGTGTAAAATGGCTGAAAAGGATTATGGGATGTGGATTACGGGTAAAAACAATGAAAGAGTTTTGGTTGCAGTAGGGTGCGAGGGTTGCTGAGAGCACAGAGCATTGACAAATTCTGGAGGGTTGTTTTGCACTGGTAGGACAGTGGCTGTTGGGCTGTATATAAAAGATGATAAAGTAATCCAGGAAACAAATTATATTTAAATTTATCACCACATGACACCCTAGGGACTCTTGACTTCTTTCACTACTAAAGGAACAGTTGGAACTGTACATTATCAGTTTTCTAAAGAAGAAATATATGGTAGTGATAATTTTCTGAGCACATACAACAGACACAAACAATGAAAACCTGCTTCTTTCCCATCATTGTATGCAAGACAACTAATTAAATTCTAGGGGATGACGATGGCTTCTAAATGTCTTGGATTGTATTATATTAACATTTAGATTGGTACAGTAGATATCAGTGTTTTTATGGGTCCTAACCTGAAAGGCTCTGATCACCTTCCACTTCCGCTAAAATAGCTCATAATCTCACAGAATCAGGTCCACGATCTGTGAAAGCAAAGAAAACAGACATACCTGAACACACCTCTTCATAAGTGGGATTTGGAGTACACCCTCCTGCATAACCCACTTGAGTGGAGTAGACGCCTTTCAGTGTCCAAAACTTTCTTTCTGCTCCCCAGAAACATCCCAAACCTGCATAATGTGTAAAGAACACAACAAGGTATCAAGATCTATTCAACATTAAATCAGTCATTTGCACATTAATTAAGATTGTACAGGAAATGACCAATACACCCGGCACATGGTCAAATGTCCAACAATATTAGTTATGGATTTACAAGCAATCACAGACCCAACTTCCGATTCATCGGCATATTAGCATATTATAGAGAGAAAAACTTAGACTAACCTATGAAAATTTTAAAGGTGCATATTTTAATGACAAATCCCCACCCACCTAAAAAAATTGCTTAAATGGCAACTGTACATATTTCTGTAGCAGCATTTTCCTTTAGTTGATTAGCAAGCTGTCAAAACACATTAATTTGTATTAATGGCAAACATTTATTTAATGTTCTGCTTCCTGGCACATGCAATCTTTAAAGGTGGAAGAGTAATAATTAACTAAATTATAGATCATAGAGGAGAAAAAACTCTTGGGCTTAGTTAATTTATACATGCAAATATCTGATGTTCATGCAAAAGTCAGGTATTCCTTCACCCACATGGCCAGTTACCAAAAGAGACCAGATTCTCAGCTGATGTAAAATGGGCAAAACTCCACTGAGTTCAGTGGAGCTACATGATTTATACTACCTCAAGAGGCAGGGAAGCCATCAGCCTCACCAGGCCACTAAGCAAGGTGTGTATGGGGGAGGAGGGAGGGTAGCTCCACACTCCTGGAAAGGATGGGGCCTTGGGCAGAATTTGTGGGCGCCGTTGGCCCTCAATGCCACCCGGACCATGGTGTGCCCCTTCAGCCCTCAGCGCTGCCTGGCCCTTTTGAATCACAGGGCCCCAGGACAGATGCCCCCTTTACCCTTCCCATCAGTGAACCTGTGAAGAGTCAATTGAATAAGGATCTGATTTGCACACATATCAATTTTTGTACTCAATTTCAGTTAGTGCGAACTGATGCATGCAATTCTACATAGAATCATAGAATACTAGAACTGGAAGGGACATAGAGAGATCATCAAGTCCAGTCCCCTGCCCACACAGAAGGACCAAGCACCATCTAGATCATCCAACTTTCTTTTAAATATCTCCAGTGATGGAGACTCCAGAACCTCTGTAGGCAATTTATTCCAGTGTTTAACCACCCTGACAGTTAGGAAGTTTTTCCTAATGTCCAACCTCAACCTCCCTTGCTGCTTTAAGCCCATTGCTTCTTGTCCTAACATCAGAGGCAAAGGAAAATCATTTTTCTCCCTCCTCCTTGTAATACCCTTTTAGATACTTGAAAACTGCTATCATGTCCCCTTTCAGTCTTCTCTTTTCTAAACTAAACAAGCCCAGTTCTTTCAATCTTCCCTCAAAGCTCATGTTTTCTAGACCCTTCATCATTTTTGTTGCTCTTCTCTGGACCTTCTCCAGTTTCTCCACATCTTTCTTGAAAAGCGATGCCCAGAACTAAATGCAATACTGCAACTGAGGCCTCATCAGCACATGCCTTACTTTAAAAATACGACCCTAAACAAAGGCTATTTTCCATGGAAAGCTGCTCCCATTAGCCCACTCGCAGGCCATTCTGAATTACGTTCATTATTTCCATGATCTACTGGGCCAGATTCTCTTCTAGTATAAAATCTGCATCGTTCAACTGACTTCAGTGGAGCTGCACCAATTTGCACCATATGCAAATCTGGGCATTGGAATTGGGTGCCTAAACTGACTACTAATGACTGGGAACCAACATGACTAACAGCCAGGATTCTCTGAATATTTTAACTAGTTAAGAAGAACTATTTTTTGTGATGCTCTCTCAGGATGAAGTGTCATGTAAATGCTATTATTATCTAACTAGTCTCTGATTACAGATGGCAATGTATTTCTTGTCTGAAGTTTTATATAGTTTTTTTTTAAAAACTCTTCTCCTACTAAACCTTGGAAATAAAGGGTCATCTAACACACAATCAATTCCAATTACAGTTGGTGAACAGTGAACACTTGTAGGTTTTGCAGTGATAATACTGTTGAGATTTCAGGTGTAAAATATTACCTAAAGTTTCCATTAAATCACAGCAAAAAGAACAGAGTGGTGCTTTCTGTGAAATAGAAATTGTTCACAAAGACACGGCTTTTGTTTGAAACTTCAGAGATCAACTACAAACTAGAATAACTTACTCTGACCAACTCTTATAGTTGTTTCCTGTTGTAACACACTAAATGGACAGGTCACTGCTCTTTTTGAATACGTGATGTCAATTACAACAAGCCTGCTATACAGTACTAGCGTGACCATTATTATACAGTCAGCTGAACTGGGAACTGGGAATCTGCTGATGGTGGGCTGTCTACTCAGCTCAGCCTGTGACTTGCTGTCTTCTGGCAAGTGCCCAGTAAATTTTCAACACACACAAAGTGTATGCGGACATGCTTGTGCCTGCACTTTGCAGATGCAAAAATCTACACACATCCTGTGCACACAGTAACACCTGAGCACCTGCTCTAAGGGTATGTCTAGACTACATGCCTCTGCCGACAGAGGTATGTAAACTAAGCTACCCGACATAGTCGAAGAAGCCGGGATTTAAATATCCCAGGCTTCATTAAAATAAACATGGCTGCTGCGCTGTGCCGGCTCAGCTGATCGTCGGCACAGCGCGCGAGTCAAGACGCAGATCTGTCGACAGGGGAAGCCTTTGTTAACCGCTCCCTTATGCCTCGTGAAACGAGGTTTACAGCAGCGGTCGACAAAGGCTTCTCCTGTCGACCGATCCGCCTCTTGACTCGCGCGCTGTGCCGACGATCAGCTGTGCCGGCACAGCGCAGCAGCCATGTTTATTTTAATGAAGCCGGGGATATTTAAATCCCGGCTTCTTCGACTACGTCGGGTAGCCTAGTTTACATGCCTCTGTCGGCAGAGGCATGTCATCTAGACATACCCTAAGAGTCCAAAGCCTGCATGTGTGAGTATTAGATCAGCAACCAGAAAACCCATTGGGACCGCTCAAACACAGAGTGCACGCAGGTGTTTGACTATTTAAGGATGCACAAGAGTTAGCAGAGTTCAGATGCAAATATGAGTGCATACAATTTTATGTCTACAAAACAGAACCTGGCCTTTAAAAAAAATCCCGGATCTCAGCATCCAGAATTGTCAATCTTCTGGGAGGCTTCCATTGACTTTTTTGAAGCAATGGGCATTGTGCAGGGTTGTCTGCATAGTGTTCCTTTCTAGGTCCCTTGTTTTGTCATTGTGGCCTGCACCCTCACCTCTGACTTTTCATTCTTGTTCCTCGGGGCCCAGGACCCTCCTCCCATAGCTGCGGAAGTGGGCCTTTTGTTTTCCTGATGAACTCTGCCCACGCTCCCATTTATCAAATAAACAGACCAACATTTTCACATATACAACATTTTCACATATAGTAAATCCTCACATGCACGCAAACAAATAGGGAAAGTACACCAAAGCAGCTTTAAACTATTGTATAGCTTCTTAATACAGTCTACGGCTGATGTCACTCTCTGCTAAAGGATCAGCATGTTCTGGGGGAGGGGTGGCTGTCATAAAGTGACATTTTACTAATAAAAGAGATATGCTACATAGCAGACAATGGGAGATTTTGAAATAAATAGATCTCTGCAGGGCAGAGACTTTCTTTTACAATGTGTACTATATGAACAGTTACTACAGGTTGTACCTCTCTCGTCCCGGCACCCTCGGGACCTGACTGGTCCCAAACAATGGGATTTGAAGGTATCTAATTGATCCCCACTGGATCGGTTGAGCCCCAGCATTAGAAATGGGCAGATATAAAAATACTGACGAACACATTCTAGGAACCTAGAAAAGCACAGTTTGAATATGGATGGATGTGCAGCAGAGCATGTGAGCCTTAAAGATAGTTGTCACTTTGTAATCACCAAACTGTAAAACAAAAACAACTGTTTTAGTGCTGGGCTCGAATTTCAAAGGACACTTTGAAACTATACGCTTTTGAACTTCACAATCAAACTGACTGAAATTTGAACATTTTAAGGCTCGTCTATCCCTAGCAATAGCGTTAATCACACAGTCTGAGAATGAATGCTAATGCTTAAATTCCTTTTTAGGATTCTGCTGTCATTTTCTTGTGCTGTACTCTCAAGATTTACATCATTTGAACAACTCCTTAATTAACTTACAGCCTTGTATTCAACTGCTGAGCATGTGTTGCCATGAGGGACAAGAGTCATTGGCAAGATTGCACAAAATATTAGAGAAATCTAGTTTCAAGAAAAACATCTCAAAGCAAGCAATTACTCCATTCAGATGGATGAAAATCTACCAGTGTAAAACCAGAACAACGATACCTTAATTTCTCTCATCTTTAATAGTTTTTGAAAATGCAGATTAGTCAAAGATATAAAGTGAACAGGACAGCTTTGTGAAGAACTTATTTTTTGTTTCAGTCAAACTGAAAAATTGGGGAGGAAATGAGTTCTTCTGGCTTTACCAAAACAACAACAAAAATCTGTTTCAAAGAGCAAAAAACTGGGCATTTAACTGCTTTTTTAAATTAAAAGCAAAGGACATTTGGAAGGGCCGTTTATAAAGCCACGGAGGAGGATGTTTCCCCACTTTCCCGGACTGTGATTAGAGCTGGGATGTAGGTTTGAGTCTCCATTCTGCTCAATTTGAAGCAGATGGTTGAATTTCGATCTTCCCTCTCTACAGGTAAGTGCTAACTACTGGGATACTGGGTATTCTGGTGCAGGGAGAGCTCTCTCAGTCTCTTTTGTAGGAACTGCTCCACTTTGTATAAAGTACTCAGTCATTAGGAAAAGGACCCGAATTTGAATCTCTCACCACAGCCCAGGTGAATGTTCTATGCATGAGGCTATAGGATAAGGCACAAAATCTGCTCTTGCTCCTCTGCTTTTAGGATTGGTGCCTACATCCCCTGACAGAGAACCTATAGAGAACCTACATCAACCTATAGAGAAAAAAAACTGGGGGGGGGGAGACTATTTGGCAGATTTGTGTTGAATTCACAAATCGTTTTGGTCAACGCAAAATTCAATTTTTAGTGAATATTTGTCCAAAACATTTCACCTAGCTCTACTGAATAAATACGTTCAGTTGTATTTATCCTCCTAAGGTGTTTCTCACTTTGTAATTGTGTTTTGTTGGAAACCCATTGTACACAAATAAAAACCAATTTCTAAACAATAAACTACAAAGATGAATAAAAATTATGAAATTTTCAAGATGCTCGCATTACTGATCAAAGTGTCTGTGTGAATTTATTGTCGTTACCTCCTGCTAATCCATTCCCACCTCCAATGTGTGTTTCCATCACTTGTCATAAACATACTCAGCTAGAATCACTGGCACGCCTCAGACAGGAAAACTGGGTGGGCCTAGACTTTCGGGTGGCTGGGCAATGACAGGCGAGGGGCGCAGGAGAGATGTGGCCCACCTGCCCCACCCCTCTCCAGCAGGCCCTTACTGCACAGCAGGTATACGAAGATGAGGCTACCAGGGGCACAAAATCTATGGGGTGCATGCATGGGGTGAAGGGGAGCCCCACTGGACTCAGCCTCTACCCCCATTCCACCGCTGACCCCAATTTGGTGTCCGGTCGTGTCTCTCTCCTGGTGCTGTGCACTACAGACCCAGTCTCCATCCTCAGAGCTAGCCCCATCTAGACCTGCCCCACAATACACACACACCCCGTCTGGGAGGGGGCAAGTCATCTCAGGTCGGGGGGTGCCTTGTGGGGGCAGGACTGGGTGGGATTAGCGCTGGAGTCAGTGCGGGGTCAGAGACTGAGACAGTAGCGCACAGCGCTGGCAGGAGAGGGACACAGCCGGGCGGATGGACACTCAATCAGGGTCAGGAATCCCAGTCTGTGGATTTGGGGGCTCTGGCCCCAATTTTGGCCTGGATGCTAAAGGGGTGGTTTGTGGCCCACCTGTGGCTAAGCCCTTGGCTCATATATAGCACTTTTAATTCACAGTGCTCAGAGCACTTTAGAAAAGTAGGTAAGTGTTATCAACCCCAGTTTGCAGATGGGAAACTGACGCAGAAGTGGAAAAACAACTCACCCAAAGTCAGACAGCAGCAGACCTCAGAGGGTACCCCAGATCTCCTGACACCCAATCCTGTGCCTAATCTGCTGGATCACTCTGTGACCCAATCACATGCTAATTTTGGGCCCACACCTATGAGATGCTAAGTTCTGTGGGAGTTGAGGGAGCACTACATCTCACAGGTTCTGGTCTTGCATTGTATGTTCTTCAGGACAGCAGTTGATTTTACATGTCTGTAGCACGTCTATTTATGGTACTATCTAAACAAACCAAAATCATTATCTGTTGTTTTTTTTTAATGTCCATGCGATTTCAGTTGGGATGGATGTTTTCACTACAACATACATATGTGTAAGTTATTTTCATCTGACTCTTTGATTTTGAATGCAGCTTTTCCTTTTTTGATTTCCCTCCATGCCCTTTTTCTTTTGTTTTATTCTTCCTCTTGTGAGAGCAAAGTAGTTCCACCCATGCTACCAGCATCATACAAAAATGTACATGGACACCTTATCTGTCCCAAGAGTCTAGTGGGATAAACACGGAAGCAAAGGATTTGGGGGCATGCCAAATCTCTCCTGGCTTGCAGCCTGAAATCTCTGTGCTGTCCTCAAAGGCCCTTTTCCATGGGGCAAATGAAGAAGCTTTATCAACATTGTTAGGACATCAGTGCTTCATTACAGAAGATGGAACTACAAAGGCAACACATCCTGCTCCTCTTCCTGTTGGCAGAGTTCAAATGCCTGAATGAGCTCACTATAGGAAGAAGGTTTTCATTTTAAAATACACTTTTGGGAAGACGGGATGTTGTGAAATGCTGAGGGCGTGGCGGCCAGAGAATACCAGATGGGGTGCTGGCGGTTGCTCTGTAGCATAGCTGTAAAGGGCAGCCAACAATATATCCCCCAGGTTCACCACATGGAATCCTGCCTGCCCAGGCTAAAAGGACTTCTGGAGCAGAAGAGGCATCTGCTAGTATCTCTGCTCCCCCTAGCAATGTTGGCCAGAGCTGGATTTGGCCCTGCATTTGAATATAATTTATTTAGTTGCTTTTACATAATTATCCATGTTTCCAAATGCCGCTGAGAACCCTTGGAATAACATTTGCCTTGATGCCAATTTTCTTTTTTCAGCTGGAGGAGGTAAAGTGAACTGTGCACCAGCTATATGGATGGAACAATGCCAGAGGTTGTCCACAAGGCCACCAAAATACTAACTGCACAAGATTGTTCTCTTTGCCTTTACAGACATTGTTCTTAAAAAACAACAAATAGTCTGGGAGCACCTTAAAGACTAACAAAACATGTAGATGGGATCATGAGCTTTCATGGGCACAGCCCACTTCTTCAGATGACCAGAGTGTTGGACCTGTTATGCAGCAAGTGCAGGCTAGCTAACATAGTCCACCTAACAAGTGATGTTGCTCTGTGTTGAGCTGAGGTCATCCTTGTCTATGTAGTGTCCTTGATTACTGGGATCTTTTTGAATATATTGTAATTCCCAAGATCCTGGAGTCCTAAGAGCTACAATCTGTTCTCTGGAGGTATGTAGAAGCCCCACTAGCTTCACTGAGAACCTTGGACACACATCTAGGAGCAGCACTGGAACGTAGTCTCATTAGTAAAGTGTCCACTTTGTTAAAAACATCCATGCTCTTGAGCAGCATTTACTAAGAGCCTGAGCCCTCACCAGCTGAAGTCAATGGAACCAAGATCAGAACCTAAAATTCCCGAAGTCCTGTCTTAAGTTGCATCGAGATCAATGTAAAAGTCTGGAATTGGTTATCTAGGTGATGTGGTTTTGATTGCTCCAAAATCATGGTTAGGAATCGCCACAGGATATTGCAATCTGGAAAGCACACTGGGGGAGCCTACTGAATGAAAATTCTGCATGTAGAGTTATTATTATCCACCAGGATTTCAGACAATATTGCATTACTGAAGCACTAAGTTGGTCGACACAAGGCAACCACGGAGACTACAAAGCATCCAGGACCACTGGAAAACAACAGCTAGTAAATGGCTGGGAGGAACATAAAAGTATAGGATGGATCACCAGCTCCACTGAAGAAAATAAAACTCCTGATGACAGATGGTATTAAGCAGATGATCATGCTAGCTAAGTGTTAGCTATAATGCTAAAACAAGGCTTGATAAATATGTTGAACAGCTTGCCTGGGGCAAGTAAAACAAAGCCTTCGGCAAGAAATTTAAAATGCAGTTTGCCTAATAGAGCAACTAAAGAGGAATTTCTTGGCTCATCATTTTGCCAAAATGTTCTGTTCACAGAGATGTTTGTGGGCTATGCTTATTTTTCCATAGGAGTACCACAAGAGTCATGTTCATTTAAATTAACAAATACCCATGAAATTTAGCAGTTTACCAGCACAGCAGATGCAGAAATTTGAAGCATGTATTATATGTGCATGGTGGATTATGATGACTGGAAAATCATGAGGGGAATGTAATGATGGAAAAAAGGGAATATGGCTTCTCAGAAAACTGCCTTAGTTTTCATTACAATCCATGTTCACAATGTGACATAAGAAGTATGATTGTAGGAAGAGAGAACAAGAAGTTACTGCAATGGCGAGTTCCACCAGAACAGACTACAGAGGGTTGTATTTATTTTATGATTCATAAAATGTGTTTCTCCAAACTCAAAAATGCAGGTTCAGAAATTACGAACCATGTGCCACTCATGAATATTGTGATAAATCTGTGGCCATGTAGACACGTCACAGTTATCACCAGGGCATACGCCATAGGCACACTGAACCTCACATTGACAGGAGCTCAAAACCTTCTGTTTCAAAGGCAGTTCTGGTCCTACCCAGTAGAGAGCAGAAGCATGCACATGCACACACATCTGTGAATTTATTAAAATATGAAATGATCTTCCTCTTCAAGGGTATGTCTACACTGCACATGTACACTTCCGGTATCCCGAAATAGCTACGCTGAGTCTACACAAGCTGCCCATTATTTTGAAATAGTTTTTGAAGTAACGGGTGCACTATTTTGCCATCCCGGTAAACCTCATTGACCGAGGGATAAGGAATGGCTCAAAATAGCACATTATTTAGACATTTGAGTAGCGCAAATTGTGTATCTTATTTCGAGTTTAGAGTGCTGTGTAGACCCACCCCAAGAGTGCTTCCTACTCTCTTCCTCAGTACTGCCAAACCAGGTACATCAATAGATATGCCTTACAGGCTGAGGTCAACAGACTTGAAATCTGATGGACGAAGGGGGCAAGAAAATGTCAGTGTCAAGGATCCACCACTGAGAACATCTTGTTTCCAATTCCCAAATGTTTAAATTAAGGCACTGTTGGCAAAAGCCCCTGTGCTGATCTCAACTGTTGTAATGCTGCACGAGGGGAGAGTGTACCTTGAATCCAAGCCACCAAAACCAACTCCATGGATTTCACGCAAATGTGAATAGGAAGCAAATGCAACTTACAGAAAACAGGACTAATTTAGAATGACTAAAGCAGAAACAATTTAAAGACTAGAGAGTCCAAACCATTAAGTTAGCAGAAGAAGGAAGAGCTGTGGAGAACCAGGGGTCACACAGGAACTAAAGGTCATCCAATTGAATTAATAGATAGACTTTTAAAACAAGAATAACTAACTACTTCTTCACATAATGCACAGTCAGCCTGTGGAACTCGTTGTCAATGGATGTTGTGAAGGACAAAAGTATAACTTGGCTCAGCAAAGAAACAGATAAATTCACGTAGGATAGGTCCATCAGTGGCTATTAGCTAAGATGGCCAGGGATATAACCCCATGCGTTGGTTTTCCCTAAACCTCTGACAGCCAGAAACAGAGACTGGATGACAGGGGATGGATGACTCAATAATTGCTCTGTTATTTTCATTCCCTCTGAAGCATCACATGACAGGATACTGGGCTAGTGGACCACTGGTCTGACCTAGTATGGCTGTTCTTATGATGAAGGTGCCTGGATTTCTCCACCATAGCATACACAATTCAAGAGCAAGGGTGTGATCCTTAGAGAGAAGAGGATGGATGAAAGAAGTGGGACTGTCATTAATCTTCATGCCCACACATACACAGAGGCATCACAGTCTCTAACACCTGGTTCCCAAATGGGCTCTGATATGGGAATATGCCACAGGTGGAAGGCTGTGAAGCAGCTGTTTCGAGTCAAGGAATCAAACTTCCTTCCTCCCCTTAAAATGCAAAACATCTAGAAGAGAAGACAATAATTTGCATTTGTCTACCACCTTTCATCTAAAACTCTCAAAGCACTTTGTAAATATTAAGACTCACAACTGTGAATATTATTATAAATTATTCTATAGCTGTCATACCAATAAAGTGTTGAACTCAGCTCTAACAATTTGTGTAAACAAGTGATTGTTAAGAACTATCCTGTAGACAGAATATGTGTTGTACCTCTATTAAAAAAAAATCAAACATACTTTATGTTTCAGACATGGAAGATGATGAAGCTAAGTAGCCATAAAAGGCTAAACTTTTCTCATGCCTGTCACTTCTTATTCAAGACTTTAAAAATTGATTTTTATAGTTGAGGAGTCTAGCATGTGAGCTAGTGGCTTGATATGATGGGAAACAGTTGGAAAAAATTTCATGGAGAGCCACGAAAGCATGCAAAATTAACTATTCAGATCACATGGATAGTTAAGTAGAATCAGTTCAGTGGGAACACTGCAGCCAAAAAGGATCTGACCAGTGACTCAGGAGAGGTGCTTTTCAGGGGACCATAAATCAGTATTTCAGTGCAGAATGCTTTGGTCCTCAGTGTCCTATGTTTTAAGGAATAGCACTGAGAGGTGCCGAAAGGAGTAACCTTCCTTTCCTTATCCAGATGTGTGTGATGACTCAAATATTCAATGAGCCATGAAGGGATTTTTTTTTTCTTTTTTTTTTTGTGTGTGTGTGTAGGGGAAAGGTCTGGTTAGGGGCTAAAAGTCACAATTCAGCACTTTTAATGTTTGGCTCTTTTCTATTTCTTATAAAAAACAGTTTGTTGGAACAACCCAGAACAAATGTCTTCTTCAAACTTATTTGATAAATACTAACAGACGCTGTGATCAAATAACAATGATAGCTGCTTCCTTGAATGTCTTCAAAGTGTCCGAAAACTGCCCCATGCCACAAATCAGAATTATTGTAGAATTTCCAAAGAACAAATCTATATAGGGCAAGCTATGCCAACTAGTGCATAAGTGCAGCTAAGACCCTTTTCTGCCCCACAACTCTACTTCCTGTAAGTAGGCGCTAAATTCTTAATTTGAGAGCTCTTGATAGGGATGCAGGGAACACCCACAAATACATGAGAAAAGGGGGCTGAGGAAGAGAGAGAAGGTCCTGCCATCAAAATGATGATTTTCTTCATTGCAAAGGATCACTTTTCCCCACCCCCTTCCCTTATTTATTCTTGGATCTGGACTTTTAATACTCCAGTCATCTGAAGAAGTGGGTTGTGCCCACGAAAGCTCATGATACCATCTACATGTTTTGTTAGTCTTTAAGGTGCTGGTAGGCTTTTTGTTGGTTTTTTAGTTTTTCCAGTTACAGACTAACTCAGCTACTCCTCTGAAGCTTTTTAGTTCAGTCATTGATTTGAGGCTTTCCAATGATTTCATGATCTTCCTTTGAGTCCAGCTGTCCAACACTTCAAGCCACAGACTCATTTTTACATCGTCCTTGGTCATTTGGCACACTTTAAGGGTCCACATCTCAACTGGAATTAAATGTAAATACTGAATAGGAGATACCATCTGAACTATGCAATCCTTTTGATTCTATGGGAGCTGCATGTTTCATTTAACTAATCTCTGCAGTAATAGTGATGCCTTAGCCTTATCTCTTGAAGATCTCCATAATTTATCAGTAACCTTAGGGCTTTTGAAATACACAGATTCAATATAAAACATTCTAGAACTATCAAGGCAGAGCACCACAAACATTCTTGTTCCAGACAAAACAAGAAGCATTTCTTGGGTTATGCTTTCCTGTAAAGAACAGAAATCCTCTATTTTCTTTCTAATTATCTCTAAGTTAAATTAAATCTAAATTAAGTGTCATAAATACACCCATATGAAGCAGCCCCAAAGTATTAATTTTATTTATATCTTTAGATATATTATGTAATTCTTTAGATAAAAATAACAATAAAAATGCCCATACAAAAAACTCTAGGCACCCTAACAATTAATTAAATTTACATTCATAAATGATAACCACCCAGCAGCAAAAAATAACCATGCACAAAGAATGAATTGACTCAGTGAGCCAATAAATCAAAGCAGCAAACAGCCACGTTAGCCTCTCCCATTCCCAGCCTCCACAGGCACAGTCCTTCAACCCTTCTCCAATAAATCCCTGTCCAATAAATAGCTTTTACAGCGTGCCCAGAAGATCAAGTTCAAACTAATTTGGACCAAGGGGTCCGTATTTGAAATACAAGACTTCCAAGAGGGAATTACTCATCTGTTACTAGTCAATAGCCTTCTCAGCGGAAAGCTCCCCTGAAAACAGAGGAATAACTCAAAAAAATGAAAAAATTAATTATAAAAAATGTAATGGAAGGAGGTTTGCCTTCTAGCTTGGTAATAGCCTTACCTATAGATAAACTTGACTATGTCACTGCGCAGAATCTCTGGGTGAGTCTACACTGCACCTTTATTTCAAGATAACTAGTGTTATTTTGAAATAACAATGTGAGCGTCTACAAAACCATTCCGTTATTTTGAAATAACAGACGGCTTATTCCGAAATCTGAAAACCTCATTCTGGGAGGAATAACGTCTATTCCGAAATAGCTATTTCAAAATAAGGCATGCGTATTATTAAGTTTTACCTCCCCAGTGCTTCCTGGGGCTCTAAATCGAGATAGCACATCTACATTAGGGAAGCCTTCCTCAGACTAATTTTGAGGCTTCCCTGCTGTGTAGACGTGCTATTTCAAAATAAGCTATTTTGGAATAACTATTCCGGAATAGTATCAGAGGGGTAGCTCTGTTAGTCTGAATCTGCAAAAGTGACGAGGAGTCCTGTGGCACCTTAGGGTATGTCTAGACTACATGCCTCTGTCGCCAGAGGCATGTAAATTATACTACCTGACATAGTCAATGAAGCTGGGATTTAAATATCCCCGGCTTCATTAAAATAAAAATCGCCGCCATGCTGTGCCGGCTCAGCTGATCGTCAGCACAGCACGTGAGTCAAGACGCAGATCGGTCGACAAGGGAAGCCTTTGTCGACCGCTCCTGTAAACCTCGTTTCATGAGGCATAAGGGAGCGGTCGACAAAGGCTTCCCTTGTCGACAGATCCGCGTCTTGACTGCCGCACTGTGCCGACGATCAGCTGAGCTGGCACAATGCGGTGGACATTTTTATTTTCATGAAGCTGGGGATATTTAAATCCCAGCTTCATTGACTATGTCGGGTAGTCTAGACATACCCTTATAGACTAACAGATTTATGCTCCAATAAGTCTGTTAGTCTATAAGGTGCCACAGGACTCCTCGTCACTATTCCGGAATAGCTTATTTTGAAATAAGTGTGCAGTGTAGACGTACCTTCTTTCAAACAAAATGGGATAAACTTACGTTTGTAATTGTTAATACAGAATTTTCGGTTCTTGGTAGTTGTGGAACATGTGTGGTAATGAATCATACATTTGCTTATATTTTCTAAATAAACAGTTATTAAAATGGAGAAACAGGGCAGTCCCCTGTATAGGAACCTCACATGATGGAACAGCTATTGGCACTATTTACATTCCATGGAAGTATACTCCATAAAAGGCCCATATCCGCTAGTGCAGAGGGTAGTGTTGTGTGTTGGATGTTGGAACCAGGGGATCTGTAAACCATTATCCTACTGCCCCTTTCATAACCTACTCACAGCCCTGTGTTCTGCATTCCCGACCTGTGTCTGCCACACAGGCTCCTTTCACAGAAGACAAGGGGGATCAATGTCTCCTTGTTCTCATATTTCGAAAAAGAGTAAATCATCCCTCCATCTTTACCTTTTCCCCATGTATGATAAGCATCTCAATCTCTTCAGTCTCTCCTTATACAGAAGTCTACTTGTCGCTGATCATTGCCCCCCTGTGGACCACTCTGTTTCCAATGTCTTTTTTCAGAAGGGGAAAACAGAACGTAGCACAGCACTCAGTCTAAAGCCTATTTCACTCAAATTCTCAGGAACTTACAACATTTTTCTTTGTGGACCAAAATCTAGCTGAGGCCCTCACTGTCCAAACTGCTGGTGGTAGTGTTCTGATACTAATCATGTTCAGCGCAACACGAAACCAGTAGCCATTAACCTCATGGCAACTGGTGCATTGTATCTTCTGCCTGAGCTGCACCAGACTGACCACTGAAATGGATGGAAAATTAGCACGGCATGCTCAGGGCACCACGGGTGACTGCTTTTTATAAATGCTTCCAGCTCATTGCTTATTGTGAAAGAGGTTCAGTGCCATTCTTTCACATTCATTTTCAGAAAAACACCCTCCTGCAATAGGTAGTTAATGAGGGTTATGACTTGCACGCAAGACGCTACAGCCCACATTTTCAATGCCTCGCCGAGTTTTTAGCCTTGTGACTTCCAACAACCTTAATTAGTTAATGCTGAAAGGAGTCACACTGCTAACTAGATTATTATAACCAGAGATGAGCCAGGATCAAGAGTCACTTCATGTTATTGTTTAAATAAATAGTGGACTGCTTAGAAAAGGAGAGCACGACCCTACGTAATAAATTGGTTTCCAGCACTGTTCCTGATATTACAGGTTGAACCTCTCTAGTCCGGCACTCTCTAGTCCAGCAACATCCATGGTCTGGCATGATTTTAGCTAGCTGGCTGTCCACTTATCATGGGTGTGGCCAAGTTTCCCACAGTCCCACAATGTTTGTTTAAACTTTATAGCCACTAGTCTTAGCTCTGTGTTCTGAGCTGTTACTTAGCTGTAATTTACCCGTAAATGTCTTCTAAGAGTCCAGTAAGCAGTGGAAGCGTTGGTAATGCTGCTAGACAATATCGACCTCTGGCAAATTCTCTGATTCGGCACCAGTCAGGTTCTGAGGGTGCCAGACTACAGAGATTCAACCTGCACTTAACGTTTGTTACTTATCAATCTCTGTTAAACGTGTCTTTCACAAAAAAAATATTTGCCATAAAAGAATGTCCCAGTTGTTTTTTTAAGATGTAATTTTAAGTATTGTGTGAATAACATTACATAATATGTATCTCGTGCCTTCCATCCCAAAGTGCTTCACAAACTCTGTCAATGAGGCATGATACCTTCCAAGAGAGGTTATTTAACTGCAACTGAAGTTCCTTTAGAGATGCCTGTCAGCACTAGATTAGAGTAGAGGCATTATGGCCTAGAGCCACAAATGGGTTTAGGTGACTAAACCCCAGATTTAGGCACCTAAATCTCAGATTTGAGCTTCAATGTGATCCACAAAACCCTCAGCACTTGCCACCTGACATTGTAAGCCACTAAACTCTCTCAGCACCTACATTTGTGCTGTCAAAGTTCCACAGGCACCAAGCTTCTGCCTCTGTATATGTACACTGCTGCCTCACTCTTGGCATCTATCTTCTGCCTACACTCCCATGCAATCCACAACCATTGCAGGCAAACATCTGTCTTGCCCAAAGAACAGAGCCCAGCCGCCTCTGAGCACACTTACTGGATCTGTCCCCGTTCAAAATCTGGGTCACTGAGCTGGGTGCCCGATCTACCAGGCTACAGAGTAACTCTCGCTCTCTCCGTGGCCCAATTATGCTGTCATTACTTATCCACCAGGGAACAGCTTCAAAAGGAAAGACTGAGAGAATCCCACCTTACAATGCCCCGTAGCCCAGTGGCAAGAGCACTCCTAAGAGAAGGGTTAGCCTGGTTCACTTCCTCCCTCAATCAAGCAGAGAGGTCTCTGAACCTGGTCTCCCACATCCCATGGGAGCACTCTAAACACTGAGCAAAAACAAGGCTGGGAGTTCCTCCTCCTAGCCATTTTGCATGGACTTAGGCAGGCACTGAACCCATGCTTGCAATGAGCAGCTGAGGCTCCTTACACTGCCTGATTCATGGAATGAGGATCCCAAGTGGAGATGGACACCTTTCTGCAGCCCAAACTTC
The DNA here is from genome assembly GCA_032595735.1 of Pelochelys cantorii. NCBI lineage: Eukaryota > Metazoa > Chordata > Testudines > Trionychidae > Pelochelys > Pelochelys cantorii. The sequence goes on from CM064328.1 coordinate 5,909,531, forward strand.
AGCACCAGACTCCCTGAGAGGGGCAGGGCTTAGACCATATCCCTCTCATTGGCATCGCTATTGGATACCTTAGGAAGCTTCGTGCCAGGCGAACTGGCTTTTGTGGCCCCTCTCCATACCCATTCATTGTATCAGGAACCGAGGCACCTAATCCAGACTCTGGAAATCCCAGTATTGTTCAAGTGATTTTCGAGGGTACTACAAGTTAGGCATTGCCACACTGACAAAGGCAACACCCAAGTCTTTTTGTGGTTCTGGACCTACAGGTATATACCTCAGGCCTCAGAAAGTGGAGTCTTCTGATAAGATCAGAACCTGTCTTGTCATATAAAACAATAAGGTTCTAGTCTTATGGAATGTGTCAACACTAAACTTTTTAACCTGGAGCTAATTGATTGCTCATTAACTCATTGTAAAGATTAGCCTGAACAATCCCAAAATGTTTGCTCAAGACTAAAACTAGACTTGGAAGCAATCAATTGTTATCAGTAAATGTTAGTAAATGTTCATTTTAACATACACACAAAAACGAGCAAAAATATTTCTGTCAGCAATAACAGAACTTTACAGACGGCCAAAAAAAATACTGCTTGAGAACATCTTGGATTTTGATTGAAAGATACTGACTTTGGATTTCTTGACATGTAATGTTGACAATCTGTGTTTCAACGGTTATAAATCTTTAATTTTGTAAATCTCAGCATTTATTCTCATTAAATAATTATTGTCTGATTCCCCTCTATTGCCTCTTCCTCTCCATAATTTCCTGCAACTGTGAACATTTAAATGATATAAATCAGAAAGAATGCTTCCTAACAAACACTGATATTATCCATTGAAATTATAAAAAATGTAAAACAATTTCTGCCAAGTCTAATTATAATGGTGAGTGCTTTTCCTTAGCATAGCCTGATCCAAGAGAGATGCACAAACATTTATAGTCTTCCAGCAACACTGTGCTTTACTCTAGCCTGGTTGTCTCTGCATATACATTATCGTGGGATTCAAGGAACCTGTGCTAACCTGAAAAGCCACACTCATTAGGATTTGCACAACCACCAGTTTGTTCAGAGCCTGAGGCTACATAAGAGTGGTGTGAGCCCCAACCACCTGAATTCCTATGTGACGAGTCTGCTGTGGAGTTAGGGAACCTCGCCACTCACACTGTCAGACAGATTTGGGCCTCAAACTCCCTTTTAGTACATAGTTTTAAGATAAGGATAATACAGGTGGGACCTCCCTGGTCCAGCACCCTCAGGAACTGACCGGTCCCGAATGAGTGAATTTTACAGATCAGGGAAGGTCCCCCTGCCTCCAGCCTCCTAGCACACTGCCCCTTCCTGTGGCTGGCTCTGCTCTGGCCCCACTACTGCCCCACCCAGCTGGGGCTCCCCAGGGAAGGGGCTAGCCAGCTACCACCGGACCCTCTTGTTCCCCACGCAGCTGGGGCTCCCCAGGGAAGGGGCTAGCCAGCTACCACCGGACCCTCTTGTTCCCCACGCAGCTGGGGTTCCCCAGGGAAGGGGCTAGCCAGCTACCACCGGACCCTCTTGTTCCCCACACAACTGGGGCTCCCAGGGAAGGGGCTAGCTGGCTACCACCGGACCCTCTTGTCCCCCACCCAGCTGGGGCTCCCCAGGGAAGGGGCTAGCCAGCTACCACCGGACCCTCTTGTTCCCCACACAACTGGGGCTCCCAGGGAAGGGGCTAGCTGGCTACCACCGGACCCTCTTGTCCCCCACCCAGCTGGGGCTCCCCAGGGAAGGGGCTAGCCAGCTACCACCGGACCCTCTTGTTCCCCACCCAGCTGGGGCTCCCAAGGGACAGGACTCGCTGGCAGCACCAATGCTGCCCCACCTGGCTGGGGCTTCCCAGGGACAGGAGTCCCCAGCACCTGATGTTTCCAGCCCAGGCTGGGGCTCCTGGCCACTGGACTCTTGCCCAGCTCACACTCCAGACCATGGATGTTGCTGGAGCAGAGAAACCCAGATTCAGGAGGTTCATCCTGTATTACTGTAGTTAGTTCTAACTCTTTCATATCACCATCATGCCTAGGAACCCCATTAGTGGGAACAGGCAGAGGCTCCCTGAGGAGGAATTGCAGCCTCCTAGGGCCAAAGAGCGCACGTTGTGGGGCAAGACAATTTTGGTCTCTGGCATCAAGGCAATTCACTGTTCTCCTGACAGGTGCCGACTGCCAGATCTTTAATGTCCCCTCACAGTGGAATGGGACTTGATTTTTAAGGTCTTATCCAAAAGGCCTCCACATAGTAAAATAGAACTATTCTTACTTCTGGCTGCTTCAGGGCTGAAATGAGCCTGTGGGGATTTGAATGTTGTCTCTGAAGAGTCTGGCCTTTCCCAACCTGATGTTAGACCTCTAAGGTTCTGACTCAGGGCTGCCGACTGGAGGGCGGGGAAGGGGTTTGGAGGGAAAGAAGACAGCTGCCCTGGAGCCTGGCAATTTAAACGGGCCTGGGGTCCCCAGCCACCAGCACAGCTACCTCAGCAGTGGCAGGAGCCAGCACCCTGGGTCCTTTAAATCGCCCCCGGAGCTCTAGGCAATGCGCACCTGGTGGTACTTAAGGGGTAGCTGGGGAAGGCTAGCCCTCGGCCCTACCCCTTCTGGAGGCCCAGTGAAGTCTGTCCTCAGACCAGTTATGACAACATTGCACTAAGTCTCAAAGCTTGGATCAGCTGACTTGGGCTTGCAGAGTTTGGGCCGTGGACTAAAACCAGTACAGACATTCCCCGGAGGCTAGGCCCCTTGCTCTAAGCATCTCCCCCACTCCTTGGGCTTCAGAGCCCGGGTCTCCAGCAAGAACATCTACACAGCTATGTTTAACCCCTCCACCCAAGCTCCACAAGCCTCCATTAACCCAGCTCTAAGACTTGGTGCTGCAGGCTTTTCTTTGCAGTGTAGACATCTCTTGACTTAAGCTCTCCCACAAGACAGTAAAATCCTACCCATCCTACGGGGTGAATTCCACCGAATATCACAGAGTCCCTGCAAAAAGACACTCCCCTTCCTGAAGGGCAGTGAACATTTTAGGCTCCAGGATGCTATACAAATATTATACCTAATTATGACATTTCAATATTTCATCCAAGTGACATTTTTTTTTACATGAATGGCTGACTGCTACAACCTAATTCACAACACGATCCTCAATAATTTTCAGTCAAGGTTCAAGCAGAAATGTGTCACACCAGGATTATATTATTTACGATTATAATGCCGGATTTAAGATAGTATGTTTTATTGCAAAGCCTGCCATGTTGCACGCAATTTTCTTGGCTGGCAAATAAATAACTGTGTCTGTTTAAAGATTACCCACAGGTTCAGCTCCAGTCAGAATTTACTGTGCTTGGTTCTGTTTATCTTATTGGAAACACTGATCGTTCTCTTTCTCATACATGTCCATGTGTTTCTCTCCCACATTACAGCTAAGGTGCTGTCTTGCATGGAGAGCAATGCAGAGCCACCTTGCCCCACTGGGAGGTGAGCCCAGCCTAAAGGGGGAAGTTTACACACATCCTCTTCTACTCCTTTGCACAGGCTGCCACCAACAGCGAATGTAATAATGTAGAATCCCTGGGCTCCTTAACTGTAAGGGCTCTTAATGTGCCCAGCACCCGTGACAAGATACTCCATCCCTAGAGGTGTTTAAGTCCTGGCTTGACAATGCCCGGGCTGGGATGGTTTAGTTGGGGTTGGTCCTGCCTTGGGCAGGGGTTGGACTCGATGACTCCTGAGGTCTCTGCCAGCCCTAGGATTCTATGATAGACGGAAGGGACAGTGGGGATTCTTGACCTCTATCCCTGCCTTCCACAGTGAGCACAATTTGACCCTGAAGTCCTACAAAGCTGCACATATTAGGGATGTTAGATAGTGTGTAATTGAATAGTCATGTAACCGCATGAAACTGTAGCAGTTGCACGACTATTCAATAGTCCCCAGAGGTGGGGTCAGCAGCCAGTGCGCTCCCGACCCCACTCCTGGGGAGCCCCCAACAGCCCGCGCTGCTGCCTCTGATACAGAGGCAGCAACGTGGGGTGGCAGGCGGGAGCCAGTCTGCAAGGGGAGTTGGTTTAAAAAACAGCTTCCTGCACAGACCAGCTCTCACCTGCCACCCTGTGCTGCTGCCTCTGATACAGCACAGAGTTTGGACTCCCCGCTGACAACGGCTGCTGCCATAGAACAGCCTCTCTCTGCGGCAAGCCTGGGCTGCTGCAGACAGAGGCTGCTTCGAGAGCTGACTCCCCGCGCATATTGGTTCCCACCTGCTCCCCTCAGCCTCCAGGCTGCTGTCTCTGTATCAGAGGCAGCATGGCGGGGGAGGCTGATCCAGTGCTTATGGGGAGCCGGCTTAAAGCTCCCCAAGGCAATGGCTCTGAGCCCTGCTTGCTGCCTCTGATACAGAGACAGCAATGGTGGGGGGGGGTGCGTATAGTCAACAAGATTAACCAATAAGCCCAGGCTTATTGGTTAATCCTGTAGTCGTCTACACTGTGACATCCTAGCACATATGAGCCTTTGTATTCTTCCATATATGCTAATTTATAGGCATTTCTAATGCACTTGTCTCAGCTTAGGGTAAGCCACAGACACTCAAGAGCTCAAGCCACAGACACACTGCCTTTACAAGGGAGTGAACTTACTTCCAGTTCACTGGCAATTAGTTAACGCAGGGTAAAAACATTAATGAAGACAAGCCCTCAGCACATATTCACAGGTAATGGCGCTGCCAGCATTGTACCAAACATTGCCCTCTTGCATTGCAGTTATCCTGGTTTGTTGAATCCAGTTTGGGATTCCCTTATTCTCTGATGACTTTATATAAAAATTATCTGGGCTCTCAGAAAACAAGCCACATAGCCTATTTCAATGCAAAGGCTCCTAAAGTATTTTACAGATATTCCTACACAGGAACCATATCACTGACCTCTAACATGCCAGGTGGAGATTAGCAAATAGTTAACTGTATTGGTACCTAAGCATTTAGGACAGGAAGCAAAGAAGAAAGGAAGTTAGGTAGGCAGAATGAAATTGAGCCAGCACTGTAGAGCTAATGTGTCCCATATCTTGTGTAAAGTTTTATGTCACCTTCCAGTGCCACAATTTATCAGGATCCAGTTTTCTACCTCCTCTGAAAGACATGGACCCATAGGCACTTCCAGCAGCAACATAGGCTCCCCAGGCACCAATCTGGGATACTGGTCAATAACAGGAGTAGGCAGATCAGGACAATAGGATATTAGGAAAAACAAGTTCCCTAGGAGGATGGGGAAGCCCTGGGACGGGTTACCTAGGGAGGGAGTGGAATATCCATCTCTAGAGGTTTTTAAGTCCCAACTTGACAAAGCCGTGGCTGGGATGATTGAGTTGGGGTTGGTCCTGCTTTGGGCAGGGGGTTGGACTCAATGACCTCCTGAGGTCTCTTCTAATTCCATGATTCTATGATACAATATTCAGCATCAGTTTGTTCAAAAAAAGTCACTCAATTTCATGACTAATTTATTCAGTAGGCTACGACACCATCTGTGCTGGAAATTGTCCTTGCATTTCAAACATTGTTTTTGTAGACCTTAAATAAAAGTGTAATTATCTATCCAGAATTTTACAAATCTTGTTAAGATTTATACTGATAAAATTAGCCTCTCTAGACATTTTTATAACCTCACTGAGAAAGTCCACTGCATTTCAGATAGCTAAAGGTTACTAACAAAACTAAATTAACTGTACTATGCCACAAAAAGGAAAGATGATTGCATGGCTAAATTCTATACTTGGTTGCAGGAAAACTGGTTTCTATTCTTGGCTCTGATACATACTTCCTTTATGATCACTAGGAGTTAGTGTCAATTAGGGTCTCTAGACCCCTTAAGCACTTTTGAAAATGGGACCCTTAGGGCCTGATCCAAACTCCAATGAGGTCAACGTAAAGATTCTCATTGGCGCTAATGAATGTTGATTAAGGTTCCAAAGCAAGATTTTTTTTTTTTAAGTAACCACTGATTTTGGATGCCCACTTACGAGACAACAAAAGAACTGATTTTCTGAGGTACGGAGCACGGATGGTTCCATTTTCTTCAAAGAGTTCTCCTGAAAACCAGAATCCAAGATATCAAGCCCCCTCAATTAGTGACCACTTTTGAAAATGTAGCCCTTAATCTCTCTGGCTATGTCTACAGAGCAGCATTATTTCGGAATAACTGATGTTATTCCGAAATAACAAAGAGCGCGTCTACACAGCAAGCCATTATTTCAAAATAATAGCAAACTGGAGGATTTCTTACTCCAACTCCCGGTAACCTTCATTTCACAAGGAGTAACGGAAGTCAATGGAAGAGTGTTCATCCTTCGACACCCTGCAGTGTAGACAGCGCCAAAGCCGAATTATGCTATTTTGACTTCAGCTACGCAATTGACATAACTGAAGTTGCGTAGCTTAATACAACTTTTGCCCTGCTGTATAGACATGCCCTCTGAGTCTTAGCTCCTCATCTTTAAAACGGGATGACACTTCCCCCCTCACAGTGGTGTTGTGAAGATAAATCCATTAATGTGTGAGGTGCTCAGATAATAGAGACGAATGCTATAGAAAAGTCTAAAATGAAATTTTAAATGCTGATAAACAATGTACTTTTAAGTGAAATTCCTTTTTCCAAAAAAAACCCTCTATATCTTTGTTTTCCTGAGATGACCGCATTGTAAGTCAATTGGCCACTTTAGACATAATTCTCTTCTCACTTACATCAGTGAAAATCAGGAGTAAACACTACTGACCTCACAGAGTGACAGCAATGTGAGTGAGAGAATTAGCCCATTCTAGGACACATTTTTACTTTTTGTTTTCATGAAAAATTTGGCACCCTAAATTCTTCTTTCGGGTCAATTGTCTGCCATTGCAGATTACTGAGCTGCGGCCTCAATCGAATGCCCATTGAAATCAATGACACTTCTTCCACAGACATCAAGAGGTGTTGGATCAGGCTCCAAATGCACAATTATAAGGCTTTTTAGAGGTGGCTATATTGATTTGAAGCTGCAATCTGAGATGATGATCAAATGGAATGTCGCATTTTATATACAACACACACTATAAAATGGACATTCACACAAAGCTAATTTTCTGCTTGCTCGGGAATTATAAAGTAAAATAAAGAGAAGACACAAACAGATGCTGCAAGTTCCTGAAGGACACAGGACATCCTGCTGCCCAGGCCTCATTACTTTTGTTTTCAGGAATAAAAGGAAAGAGATGTGATCCTTTGAAATATATGGACGTTACAATAACTTCTACCAATCAAGAACTGCTTTTACTGTGCATTTGAGATTTATTATCCCCTTATTAGCGCACAGTGTACATAAGGAATTGTCCTTGGTAAAAACCTAGTGAATTGCACAATTTTGTAAATATTTGGGGCCTGACTCCCTGTGATGGATAGGAGGAGTGCTGTTCTTTTCTACACATCCCAGCATTCAATAAATAAAGGGTTGAACTCAGGTAGCTAGAAAGTTTTGGCAGGGAGCCAGGAGAACCAATGAGAAAAAGGGTTGAGATTTGAATTGAAAGGAACCCTGCTTGCTGTTTTTTCTTTGTGTGAGTTTAAACCAGGAGCTGGGGGGGCCGGGGGAGAGAGATGAATTGAACTGGGTAGGAATACCATGCCTAAAAAGAAATACCTGGGCATAGAATTGGACGGGACATTGGCAGTATGGATACATGAGTAGATAGGGAATGTTTATTTAGATGCAATCAGGTTATTTTCTTTGTTTTGTTGTTTGGTCAAACTTATCTGTAATAAATCCATTTGCCCTCCGCCTCTCCTCTCCCCCCCCCCCCATACATTGTAACTTTAAAGCTGAGTCCCAGGGAAGAAATTATTTGTGCTTTAATCTGTTTTCTCAGTTGCTCTATAACACCTAGCAACCAAGTATGCTTTACCTAGTGCAGGGTAAATAATTTTTAGTGAGGGGGCCACTCTAAGATTTTGGTAAGTGGCCAAGGGCCACACTTTTCTGTGGAGGAGTGTGGAGGGTCTAGGGTGGAGGTTGGGTGCAGAAGGGCACACTGGGTAAGGGACTAGGCTGCAGGAGATGGTGTGAGGTCTCAAAGAGTGTTTGGGTGAAGGAGAGGGTTGTGACCTGGGTCAGGGGATTGGGGTGTAGATACAAGGAGGGGGTGTGGGTGCAGGAGAGGATTCTGGCCTGGGGGAGGGGTGTCGGAGGTACTAGGTCTGGGAGGGAGTTGTCACCTGGGGCAGGGAGTGCACAGAGTTTGGATGGTGATCCGGGGAGGAAGCTGGGGTGCAGGAGGGGTTGGTGTGCCAGAGGCAGGCACTGGCTGGGAGGAGCTTACCTAATTGTCTCCTGGACACTAGCCCCAGCCTGCTTGAAAATACAGGCTACTCCCTCCACGTGGCTCTCAAGTGCAGCTGCCCCAGTCTCTCAGGCCAATCTCTCAGCCAATAGGAGCTGAGAGATTAGCTGAGGTCAGTTCTTATTGGCTGGTTGTTTATAACCAATAGGAGCTGAGGATTGGGTTGGGGGCGGGGAGATTGTACCAAGCCTCCCCCTCCCTGCAGAGCAGAGAAGCGCAGGGACTGTGTTAAACACGGCAGCTGCGTGTGCCTGAGGGTCCCGGCAGGATGGTCCATGGGCTGGATCCTGTGTCTTAGTAGGCCGGATCTGGCCCCCAGGCCGTATTTTGCCCAGCCCTGACCTAGTGTATCTTTTTGTTTTATTAATATAATCACCTTTTTAAGGCTATGATCTGATTCTTGTGTTCTGGAAGGTAACAGGAGGTCTGTGTGTGCACGCCTAAGACTGAGAGGTCAGCTATCAGAGACTGCAGTTTGTTTTCTTCTTTTGTTTTCAAGCTCTCTTGTGGTAGAAGAGGTTGGGGTACTCCTCTGGAAGATGTTTCCAAGTGCTTTCTTCTAGGGTTCAAGAAGAAAGGGTTTGTTTGTTTTTTATTTGGTGGTGGCAGCTACCCCACCAGCCCACTCTCTCAGTTCCTATTGGCTGGCTGTTTCTGGCCAACAGGAGATGAGATATTGGCTGTGGTCAGTTCCTATTGGCCGGTTGTTTCCAACCAATAGGAGCTGAAGATTGGGCTGGGGACAGGGAGATCACTCAAAGCCTCCCCCTCTGTCCAGAGTAGAGACACACAGAGCAGCCCTGTGTTTAAAACAGCGGCTGCTGCGTGTCAGAGGGTCCCGGGAGGGGCGTCCGCGGGCCAGATCTGGTAGCTTGGAGGGCCAGATCCAGCGGACCCCCAAACAGTCCTACCTCTGCATGTTGCTTATTCTTTGAACACTGTCATTGCCACAGTTATCCATACCACAAAGCACTTTTTAAAAGCATTACAGAGACAACATACTGAAAACAATAAAAGAACCTACATGCATGCTGTCAAGCTTAACAGAGTTCACCCCTGACTTCAACAAAAACTCTGGCCAACGAACAGTCAGTAAAACCTCCAGAAGGGTCACAAGTTAGCTCAAAACATGCACACAAACTGGGCCAGGTCCTTCCAACCCTTCCCAAGAAAGGTTGGGGCTCCCCTTGGAAAGAAGGTCCTGTCCATTTGTTGGATCAGAAGGAAGTCTCTGACTCAGTTTTAATGCAGGCTATTTAACCAAAACTCCTTTCCTTCTCGGTTGGCCCCCAATGAGTGCAGTTTGAACCAGTATCCGAGAACCTTCCTCCAGGTGATTGTAGTTCTTTGGAGGTGTTACAACCTGAATCAATTTGCTTAACCACTCCCCCACCCACTGTTCTTAGTTCCTGGATGGTTGTGGTCCCATTGCCATGGTATTACATACAATCCCTGGTCCACAATGATACATACACTTACCACAGCAAAGTTTAAACGTTGTTCATTAATGTTTGTCCAAAATATAACAGGAAATGGCCATGTCTGTCAAAGTCATCAACGCCAATGTAAAGTAGGTATGAAATGCTTCCGAATCAGAATGATAGCATTGAACACCCACGTTGCACTGATGTCAGTGTAAGGCAACAGAGAATCAGGTTCCTAGACATAATTTTAAGATTTTTATGACTAGCCTGATGACTAACCTCAGAGCTTTCTTTGAGAAGACAGCTAATTTTTTAGGTAAGGGAAATACAGGAGCTCTAATATACTTGGATTTCAGTAAAGCATTGACACAGTGCCACATGGGAAATTAGTTAAATTGGATAAACTGAGATAGGCAGGAACGGGCCGAAGGGAAGAAGACAGTGGTGAATTATCAGATGGGGGGAAGGTAACTGGTGGAGTTACTTAAGGATCAATCTTTTTAAAATATTTTTATTAATGACCTTGGCACAAGGAGGCATGTGCTAATGAAATGTGCTGATGATCCAAAGTCGGAAAGTATCATCCAGACACGGGGGAATTGGTCTGTTATACAGGAAGAAATGGGTGACCTTGAAGTCCGGAGTGACAAAAGTGGGATGAAATTTAATAGTACAAAGTACAAGGTCACGCACTTAGGATCTAATAACAAGAATTTCTGCTATAAGCTTGTCATTTGGAAGTGACAGAGAAAGAAAAAGCCATGGGTGTGTGCGTTGATCACAGGATGACTCTGAGCCACCCATGTAATGTGGCTGTAAAAAAGACAAATGCTACTCCAGGATCTCTCTGGCAAGGCATTTTCAGCAGAGACAGAGACATATTAATGGCCTTGTACAAAGCACTGGTAGGATCTAATCTGGAATACTGTGTACAGTTCTGGTCACCCGTGTTCAAGGACAATTAATTCAAATGAGAACAACAGAAGGCTGTTGACCAGGACAAACACAGGCAGCCTGAATAGGAGGAGAGGACCAAGCCATGGCCCGGGAACCCAGATGGAACGACGTGAGTGGGACTGATCGGGGTTGGCAAGCAAATCAGTGAGAGCACAATGGACTCCACTGTCCCGCTTGTAGCCTGAGTACATACTGTGGCAGCCTGAGAGCAGGGGGTTGCAGAAGCCTAGTGGAAGGCAGATACGCAGGGACTATTTGGTGTCCGGGAGGTGGGCGGGCATTAGCCCGCCCACATCTAAAGGACCTCCCCCCAGCCTGCGGGGAGGACCCACAGAACCCAGAAGAACCAACTAATTACTGGGGGCAAATAATGAGAAAAAAGGTACGGGTGTGAGGGTCAAAGGGCTAAAACGAGGGAGCCGGATGGGGATACCGAGCAGAGAACCCCGGACAGCGCCCACTGCTCCACGAAGGTCTCGAGAGAGCCAGCGGACGCTGCCCATTGGAACTCTGCCCGGATACATGAGCGGATACAGCAACGGAAATAAGCCCCACAGTCGCAGGCCCCTCCCCCCGCCAACCTCTTTTCCCTGGTTTTATAGATTGCCAATTTGGCCATTGCCAGGAGGAGGTTGACCAGGAGGTCCCGCGACTTTGTGGGGCCACGGATGGGGTGTGCATAAATTAACAAATGGGGGGAAAAGTGCAGCCAGAACCTCAACAGGAGGTTCTGGAAGAGCCGAAAGAGGGGCTGTAACCTGGCGCACTCGAGGTAGATGTGCGCCAGGGTCTCCCTCACGCCACAGAAGAGGCACATTTCAGGGGTGGGGGTGAACCGCGCCAAGTACACGCCCGTGCTCACCGCGCCGTGCAGGACTCTCCAACAGATGTCCCCGGTGGGTCATGGAACCAAGGTCGAATGGAGGCTGGCCCACCAGGGCTCCCCACCCTCTATTGATGGTAGGAGGTCCCGCCACTTGGTGTCTGGGTGGGACACGAGGGTGGGGAAGTGGAGCGTGTGAAGCACGAGCGTGTACAGATGACTCTTTGGCACGGTTCGGAAGGGGACTGGCTGCAGCGAGTGCAGCCGGCTCAGGTGACGAAGGGGAGGAGGTCGGGAAGGTACGCGGGGCTAGGGGCCGATGGAGAGATCGGGAGGGCCGGGGGTAAGGGGTGGGCGGGGTGCACCCTCTCGCAGGACTTTGTTTAGGTACACCCGAGCAGTGGGCGGCAAAGCGTCCTTCACCTCCTGAAGTACGCGCCGGGGAGTACGTAGGGTGGAGAGCCCCATGCGCTGGGCGAGCGCCTGAGGATCCACCCAGTCTCCCCGGTCGTAGTCCAGGAGGTCTCCGACTCTGGTGACTTCTGCCAGGACCAACCTCTGGCGCACCAAGGGGGACTCCGCCGCCTGCACACGTAGATGGGGATTGTGTAGCAGGGGCTCCGCGAGGAGGTCTGCCCCCACGGTGGCTCCCAAGGACATGGTCGCTGCAAGCAGCTTTCAGGTCCGGAGGAGGTCCTGGTAGAAGGCCGGCAGCCCGGAGAGGTCTCGCGGAAGACCTCTCAGATAAAGGAGCTGCCGGTCATATCGGAGCCCTCGGAGGCGGCGAAGGAAAGCGTGCGCAAGCGTGCTCCATGCTGGACTACCTGCATCAAATAGGAGTCTCCGCAGGGCCCGGAGGCGGAGGACATGAACCCGCGTGCGCAAACACGTCAGGCCCTGCCCTCCCTCCTCCAGGGGGAGATGGAGAACCCCTGCAGAGACCCAATGCAGTCCTGGCCAGATGAACCGCAGCATGAGCTGCTGGATACGGACCAAGAGGCCCAGGGGCGGGACCAGGGTGTTGAGGCGGTGCCAGAGCATGGACAGGACCAATTGGTTGAGTACCAGTACCCTCCCACGCAGGGAGAGGCACCGGAGCAGTCCCGTCCATCTCTGCAACCGCTCGACCACCCTGCCCTCTAAACCTTGCCAGTTCTCCGGCGGGGAGGGATGCGTGGCAGAAAGAAAAACGCCGAGATAGAGCAGCGGACCCGCGCTCCACCTGATGGCCTGAAGCACGGGTGGGAGGGAGCCCGCCCGCCACCCAGCCCCTACCACCAGGCCAGAGCTCTTGACCCAGTTGACCGGGGCGGAGGAGGTCGCCGAGTAGACGGCTCGGCAAGCCTCCACCCGCGCCAGGTCTCCCGGGTCCTGGACCACGAGGAGCACGTCGTCGGCATACGCCGACAGGACCAGCCTCGTCTCCGGCTCACGGAGCACCAACCCGTCAACCTCTTGCGAAGGAGACGGAGGAAGGGCTCTATGGCCAGAGCGTACAGCTGGCCCAACAGCGGACAGCCTTGACGTACTCCCCGCCCGAAGCTGACCGGTGCGGTCAGGGTCCAGTTGAGCTTGACCAAGCACTCTGCGGAGACGTACAGCACCTGGAGAAACCCCACAAAATGGGGCCCGAAGCCGAAGGCCTGCAGGGTGCCCAGGAGGTACCCGTGGTCCATCCGGTCGAACGCCTTCTCCTGATCCAAGGACAGGAGGGCGAATGACAGACCGTCCCTACACCCGAGCTCTAAGAGATCCCGGACCAGAAAGAGGTTGTCGAAGATGGTTCGGCCTGGGATGGTGTAGGTCTGGTCTGGATGGACCACGTCCGCCAGCACGGACTTCAACCTTAGGGAGATGGCTTTGGCGACAATTTTATAGTCCGTGCTGAGGAGCGAGACGGGACGCCAATTCCTCAGATCGCGGAGGTCCCCCTTCTTGGGCAGCAAGGCGATCACGGCTCGCCTGCACGATACAGGGAGGACCCCGCTCTCCAAGGACTCGGCCCAGACACTAGCAAGGTCCGGGCCGAGGACGTCCCAGAACACGCGGTAGAACTCCACGGTCAGCCCGTCCATGCCCGAGGATTTATTGGTGGGCATGAGACGGAGGGCTTCCGAGAACTCGGCCAGAGAGAGAGGCAGCTCTAGCCGGTCCCGGTCGCCCGCGCTGACCGTCGGGAGTTCATTCCAGAGAACCCTGCAGGCGTCGGCGTCGGTCAGATCCGGGGAGAAGAGAGAGGCGTAGAAGGCACGAGCCCTCTCGCGCATCTCCACCGGATCCGTGAGGGGGGTGCCGTCCTCCGCCAGAAGGCAGAGGACGTGCTTTTTAGCCCCCCTCTTTTTCTCCAGGGCGTAGAAGAAGCGGGAGCCTCGATCCATCTCTCGAAGGAGATGGATGCGAGAACGAACAAAGGCACCCCGGGCTCGAAGGTCCTCGAGGGCCCGGAGCTCCTCCCGCTTCTCCCGGTACGCTCCGCAGAGGGGCGGATCCTCGGGGCCGGTGGCCAGCCGCTTCTCTAGCTCTAAAACCTCCCGTTCCAACTGCTCTATCGCCACATCCCTCCGCCGGCTGGCCCCCCGGGTGTAGTCACGGCAGAAGAGCTGCGTGCGCACCTTCCCCACATCCCACCACCGCCGCGCCGAGGGAAAGGTGCACCGCCGCCCGCGCCAGGCCAGCCAGAGCTCCTGGAAGGATGCTACGAAGCCCACGTCCTCCAGCAGGCTGTTATTGAAATGCCAATAGGCCGGCCCCGGCCTCTCCGAGGAAAGAGAAGCCCGTACGGCCACCACGTGGTGGTCCGAGAAAGGGGCCGGCCGAATGCCGGAGGAGTGGGCCCGGAAGAGATGATGATGAGACAGATAAATGCGGTCCAACCGGGAGTGGAAAGACCGACGACCCACCACCTGGACGTAGGTAAACACCGTTTCCTCGCCCAGGTGGAGGTCTCGCCAGACGTCCACCAGGGAGTGATGGTCTATTATCTCCCTGAGGACGTCCGCGGCGGCCGGGCACCACTCGAGCCCCGTACGGTCCCACTCCTCGAGGGTGCAGTTGAAGTCTCCGCCCAGGACCAGGCACTCGCGAGGATCCAAAGTGCCGAGGAAGGCCGACGCCCGCCGAAAGAAGCGGAGCCTCTCCGGGCCGGACGTCGGGGCGTAGATGTTGACGAGATTTAGTGTCAGCCCTTCCGTCCGAACCCGGAGATGCAGCAGGCGACCCTGCACGACCTCGGCGGTCCCCAGCACCTCGGGCTGCAGGTTCGGGGAGAACAGGGTAGCCACCCCGGCTTGACGGGCCGACAGGTGGCTAAAATAAACCCTGTCCCCCCGCTCCAGCCGCCAGCTAGCCTCGGCAGCCGGAGCTGTGTGGGTCTCCTGGAGGAATATGACGGAGTACCTGCCCTTCCGGAGGAAGGAGAGGACCTGACACCTACGGAGACCCGACCCGCAGCCCCGGGTGTTCAGAGTAGCAAAGATGAGCGGCGGCATCGAGAGGGCTGGGGAAGATCCTTATTGGCAGGAGTGCCAACGGCCCCCATCGGGCCCCGCAGCAAACCGCGACCATTCCCAAAAGTGAGCAGGGCGTCACGGAAGCTGCGGACCCGCTGGTAAGCCGCGGCCCCCCGCCGCCCGGTCCCTTTACCCTCCCGCAAGAGGGCTCTGACTATTTGCAAGATGAGATGAAAATCTCCCCAGCGCTGAAGGGCGAGAGCGACCTTGTTCTTGGAGCCACGGATGTCTTCCAAGAAAACACGCATCTCGCCCTTCAGCGCGTCTGGCGTCGGGGCCTCGGGCCCTCGAACGCCTTGGGGCCAGACCCCTCCGTGAGCCCCGCGACCCATCGACACGGGGATGCAGGGCGTTTGAGGTCCCTGCTGGGAGGACAGTGGCGGAGGGAGATCAGCCCCAGATGTGCTGGGAGCAGGAGAAACGAAAACCGCCTCCCGGGGGCCAACGTCTGGACTAAACGTGGCAGCCCCAGGGGCGGCAGTAACAGAGTAAGGGGAGGAAAAGAGTTCAGGGAGGGGATCGGGAAAAGGAGGGAGACGAGGAAGGAGAGTAGGGGGAGGAAGAGGTGAGGGATTAGGGAAAAGACAAGAATGGCGGGGAGGAGGAAGAGGGGTGGGAAACTCGATTGAGAGGGCGTTTGAATAGGGAGCAGGAGAAGGAGCAGGGCGAGATGCCTCAGCAGAGGAGGCACCGGGATGCGGTGCCTCCTCGCAGGGCAGAGAATCGATGGCAGCGGTAGGGGTAGTAATAGTCTCCCCAGCGCTGGGCTCCAGTGCCACAGAGAGTGCAGCACCGGAGGCCTCAGCGCCGGGGGTGACAGATATTAACGGGAGCTCCTGCCTGCTGAGAGCCTCAAGGGTTTCCGCGGCGCGGCCAAGGTGTTGTCGATGGCCGGGCAGACGGTCGCACCCCGGGGCAACTCAGAGGCAGGGAGAAGGGATAGCAGCGGGTCGGAAGGGGAAGGAGAGGTCGGTTGTTGTCCCTCCAGGACCTGATGATCCCCCTCTGAGGCAGCCGGGGTCAGCCCCAAAGCCTCCACCTCCTGAAAGAGGAAGGCGAGCCCGCCGCCCGCCACCAGGTGCTGATCTCTGTCGGTGGCAAGGTCAGCGGCCGCCCCCTCAGTGGAGGTGGGAACAGTGGGAGCATCCTCCATGGACACCCCTCTTGCAGGGACCCCGGGAGGGAGGTGTTCACCTCTCCCGCGACCGCCGCAGTCACCTCGACCGCTTCGTGGTGCTGTGAATCGTTTGCGGGCTCAGAGGGTGGAATGGCTCCAGCATCCACCCCCAAAGGTACAGGGAGGTTGTCCTCCCCCTCAGAGGGCGGGGTGGAACGCCGAGCACGCTTTCGGCGCTTCCCCATTGCAAGCTCCCATCCCTCGGAGGAAGAGGGCTGGGCCCGAATGGAGGAAGAGCCAGGGGACAAGGGCAGTGTCGGGGGGGCAAGGGTAGATGGGGGCTGGGCAGCAGGGGAAAGGGATACCTCCCCCCGAGGTAGGTCCTGCCCGAGTCCCGTCACTGACCCCGCCACCCTCTCCTCCGCGGGCCCGGGCTTGCCGCTTTTGGCGGTGGCAGCATCAGCACCCGCACACTCGTCTGGGCCCTGCGGAACCCGAGCGGGATTGATGACGGTCACGGTTGGAGGAGGGGCGACCCCAGGGTCCGGACCGTCAGGGCCGCCGGCAATGGTAGGGCCGGTGCCCTCCCGGGCATCGGGGGTCCCGGGTGCCTCTCCAAACCGGGCCAGGGGGCAGTCCCTTCGGACGTGCCCCGTCGCCCGACAGAGAAAACACCGGGCCTCCCCCATGGTGTAGTACACCCGGTACCGGGCCCCTTGATGGGGCACCAGAAATGACCCTTCCAGGGCTTCTCCGCCACGTCCCGCCGGCAGTAGGAGGATTTGTACCTGCCGGCGAAAGGAAAGGACGTGGCGGAGGGTCGGGTCTTTACAGCCCAGAGGAAGGGGACTCAGGACTGACAGAGGCCTCCCCAGGGTGGAGAGGAAAGGCAGTAGTGTGGCATTGGGGAGGAAGGGAGGAACAGAGGACAAAACCACCCGTACGCCCAGGTCCTCCAAAGGCTCGAGGGGAACGTGGACTCCCCCCACCGCCAAACCCCTTTCCACCGCCTTCTGGGCGGCGGCCTCGGACGCCAGGAAGAAGACCACCTTCCCGAACATCTTAGAGGCCGCCACCACGGCCGCGGGCCCCACCACGCGTGCCAACGCCCGCACGTAGGTCTCCACGTGGGGCGAGGCCGCCACCAGGAGACAACGGACCCCGTGCCTCCTGGTCAGGGTGGGAAAGGGGCCGCGGCCGCCGGGGATGGCATTCCGGGAGGCAGCTTGGGAGGCGACAGGCGGGGGGGTGGCGGCCACCTGGGCATACGCCCTGGGGCCCGGGACACCGTTGCCCCCAGAGCTGGTGGAAGGAACAGGGGAGCGGGAAGGAGGGGGAGCCGCGGCCAACATGTGGGTCGCGGCCGGGGAGTGAGCCCTCGCCTCAGGAGGTTTTGCCTTCCGGGCGGGGTTCTTGCCCTTTTTGGTCCCCAGGCCCTTCCTACCCTTCAGGGGGGCATTCTTGATGGTGGCCGGAGGTGCTGCGGCAGAAACGGTCGAGGCCCCGGGGTCCTCGTCCATGTCCACTCCCTCTACCGTAGTGACGGGGGGCCCGGCAGCCTCAGAGGAGTTGTTGTTTTTAGGGAGGGGTGGGGAAGGTTCTGCAGGGGTGTCATCGGACAACCCCTTCGTTGTGGTCATGGGTAGGGAGGAAAGGACAAAACAAACAATTAGGGGAGAACCAAAAAAAACACCAGGGGAGGGGACAGGGAGGGAAAGAGAGGGGAGGAAGGAGATTTACCACTCCCCCCCACTAAGCTGGAAGTGGGGTGGGAGGGTGATAATTCAGAAAAAAGGGAGGGGGAAAAGGTGTAAGGAATACAGCTCCCAGCACAGAATGAAAAGAGTGGCTTCTCCGGCTGCACTGGGGAGATGAGGGGTAAATAATCATTTAAAGGACATGGGGACAAATGAAGCTGTGTGTGTGGGAAGAGTAACTAAAAGGAGGGGGAAGCTCAAGCACCTAACAAAAGAAAGGGGGGGGGCGCACTGGCACCCAAAGGGGTGGATGGGACAAGCACTGGAGTGGGAAGGCAGGCAGTGAAAAGATGCCTGTTCAAGGGCGGGAAGAGGGAGAAGACACTGCTGGGGGAAAGGGAAAACGTGTACCTACAGGCACCTGAGCAGCAGGCCCACAGTACCTGCTGCAAGGCCCAGAAGAGCAGAGAAGGGCAAGGAGACAAGCAGTGGGGCCGAGACTGGAAAGGCCCCTACAGCAACTGGGGCTTGGAGAGGGAGCAGCAGGAGAAGTGTGAGGGCCGATGGACTATGGGGAGGTAAACCGCCCCCTGCCCTCAGCACCCCAAAGGAGCTGCACCAGCCCCCCCACCCAGGAGCCCTGATGGAAAGGGCCCCTAATCTCCCCTCCCCAGCACCAGGCAGGCTGTGGGGAGAGGGAAACCCCAGGGGCTGCTTTAAATCAGCCCCCTTACCTTCTCTTCTTCGGGGAGAGCAGCAGGAAAGGTGAAGGTCAGGCCTGCTGAGGTGGAGAAAAGGGGGGGTCAAAAATAGACCCCCAAGAAAATGGGAGGGGGGGCTCCCCCACCCCACCCAAAGGTAGGGCAGCAGAGACCCCCCCACCCCCAGCACCCTCAGCAAATAGCTGAGGTGAAGGGGAGAAAAGCTGCCTGCAAAAAGGCAGGTGGAAAAAGGGGCCTGGCCCAGAATGTAGGGGTAGCCAGGGCCCAGTTGCCACAACAGCAGCAGCCCCCCTCCACAGACACCCCCTTCCAAAAAGGAAGAAGGGTGCAGGAGAAAGTGCAGCACCCTGAAAACAGGGTGCTGCAGATATGCAGGGAGCTGGGTATGCAGTTTTATGTTCCCGGTCTCAGCTGCCAGAGACTGCGGCCCAGCCAGTTCAGCACCTGAAGCCCATCTGTCATCAACCTGAAGCTAATTGAACACCTGCAGCCAGTTAAGGCTGATGGGCACACCATAAATAACCCTCCTCAGGCAAAGCTCGGGGGGGGGGGGGGGGGGAGTGGAAGGACGGACGGACGGACGGACCGACCGACCGAAGGAAGGAGAAGCGAAGGAGAACAGAGCAGCCCAGCACAAGAGACTGACCTTAGGCAGCCTGCAATGAAGCCTGACCCAAGGCATTGGGGGGAGATACTCAGGAAGGGTTGAGGAAGTGGCCCAGGGAGAGGCAGCTGTTCAGTGGGGCAAAGGCGAAGCCTCGCGACCCACTTCGGTCTACCCTCCCATAGGGCCCTGGGCCAGAATACAGAGCAAGTGGGTGGGACTGGGTTCCTCCCAACACTCCTCCCGGCTGGTGGGCTGCCAGCAAGAAACAGGGGAGGCCCTGTGGATTAACAGAGGGACTGACCTCCCATACCTTCGACTTGCCTATGATGAAAAGGGCTCTGATAGCGGGGTACCCTTGCCTTCGCAGCAGTGATAGGGACACCGTGAGCCTCTGAGGCACACAAAGAAAACCCCTCCAGGAAGCACAGGACCCAGGGGCTTAACCCCAACTGGCCACAATATGAACCAGTGAAGGTTCTGAGATTCTGACTGCAAGCTTGTAGGAAGTCATTTTTCTTGATATGTTATTTTGTGTAATGATGTAATAGGGGTTAAACTCTGAGATCTTAGGTGCTAACCCATCAAGACCAGGTTCAGTAGCCATGTTCACTGTCTGCCCTCACTGGGGAAACTGAGTCAGCGCTGAGTGTGTCTCTGGCCAAGAGCGCTGTTCAATCGGCGAGACAGTGAATGCTGTGGGCCCAAACTCCACTGCAGCCAAGGAAGACTGTGGCACAGTAATGGGACAATTTGGGAGGTCTATCAGTACCACTTCTAAATTGTGGATGATTTCATGAAACTACACCATGAAATGACTGCGTGATGGCAAGCCTCCATGTATGTGGATCAACCATAAGTTATCAGGGTTGCCTCATGTCTCCGATGAGCCAGACATACTAGTGGGTGATCTTTATTCAACAATCATGTGCTCAAAATAAAACACTGAGACGACAGGTTTGCTCCAGCAGAGAGAGGACACTTCCTCCAAGTGCTCTGAAGGGCAGCGGGGCTGGGAGAAGGGAAAAGGCAACCTGCCAAAAGACAGAACAAAACAACAGGTGACCTAATCAAGATCCTATAAAGAGATTCCCAATGACAAGTTCATTGCACCCAGTCAAGTTGAGGGAGGCTGCCCCAGGGACAATGCAGGTAAGGGGGTAAAGCAGTCTGCCTGCTTGCTGGAACACAGATGATCCCCCAGATTGAGCTAACAAGGGACATTACACTTAGGATGTTTACTGGTCTAGAGAACATGAGCTATGAGGGAAGACTGAAAGAACTGGGCTTGTTTAGTTTGGAAAGGAGAAGACTGAGGGGGGCATGATAGTGGTTTTCAGGTATCTAAAAGGGTGTTACTAGGAGGAGGGAGAAAAATTGTTCTCCTTGGCCTCTGAGGACAGGACAAGAAGCAATGGGCTTAAACTGCAGCAAGGGAGGTTTAGGTTGGACATTAGGAAAAGCTTCCTAGATGTCAGGGTGGTTAAACACCGGAATAAACTGCCCAGGGAGGTTGTGGACTCTCCATCTCTAGAGATATTTAAGAGCAAGTTAGATAGACACCTGTCAGGGATGATCTAGACAGTGCTTGGTCCTGCCGTGAGGGCAGGGGACTGGACTCGATGACCTCTCGTGGTCCCTTCCAGCTCCAACATTCTATGATTCTATTGTTTTGGATGGTCAGTTCTCCCTTATGTTTTATCTGCTCTGTAAATAGCAATGTGCTAGGATTGGTGCAAAGCCTTTCCACCAGCACACGTTAAGCATTCACAACTACCACATTGCCCCAAGAGTGCTAAACTGTGAACCAGACACTTCGCACCTTTGAGCTGGAAATCTGGGAGAAGAGCATGTTCAGGTTCAGGGGAGCCTGAAGAGTAGTGCTGCACCCAAATCAGACAGCAGGTTCTGACATTCAGGTGGGGGGCCAAGCTGGCTCCAGAAGCTACATACACCCCAGGGGATCCAGAGCACATAGCATTGCTGCAGTGGCCAACAGGGGGGGGTTCACTAGGATCTGACACAGACTGGATCACTGGACTGCGGTTCCACCCCATCTGCCTTATCTCAACCACATTAACTTTGTTTGCACCTCCAAGCCCTTTTTCTCCACAAACCTCTCACGGAAAGTTTGCAGAGACATAGAAACAGCATCCTCAAAACAAAGCCTTATTTTTACTTCACCCAAAGGTACACAGCACACAGAGAGCAAAGGTATAAAACAAAAAAGAGGCCTATACACATTTCATCTTACCTGCCCTTTCATCTTTCCTTGCCAGCTTTTATAAGTTGTTTCACAGAGCATGTGATATAGGTGTATCTTAGACTCCATTGAGGCTGCTATTGACACCAGACTCAATGCCTCCACCTTTTTCTTTAGGCCAGCATCTTTAGTGTTTTAGGATCAAAGAGGATGGTAGGTTAAGGTCTGAGAGGTCTTGCTGGATTAGATGGTGCCAGAACAGGGGTCATTTCCCACTTAATAGTTTCCCCAAAGGCCCAAGATATATCCTGTGATAGTACCTTATTTTCGTGATTGCTTTGTTTCCTGCGGTTTTCCTGTTACAGCCTTCTTTGCTTTCAGGGTAACACCACACCATCAAACTGGCATGTATATAATTATAAAAAATAATACCTGTAACTCCTCCTTTCTCCACATCTCCTTCATGAGCAAATTCCAAATGACATGCTGTGCGGCTTAGTGACAACCACAATTTTCTTATGTGGCCACAGACTTGTTACACTACTTCCAAAATTGCAAGAATATTTACAAGTGCATGAAAACCATTAACTCACTACATTCTGAACTTGAATTTAACCTTGCAAAATACTGCACGCTACTAGGTAAAAGCGCTTTACAAAGCATTAGGAAGGTAAGATCTCCTGACATTTTTCAGTCTTGGTGTGGCCACTAATTTCTACCATGAACAAATTTAGGCTGAAAGTTAGAAGACTGTGACTAAGCATGAAGGGGATGAGGTTTGGGAATAGCCTCCCAATAGGAGTTGTGGGGGCAAAAACTTAATTCAGAGAGAGAGCTGAACAAATCTGTGAATGCAATTGCATGATGGAGTCACTTGTGTTGTTAGGGCTGCAGATCCCTGCCTCTTTCAGCTCACTTCCAGTTTATAGGTCATGTTTCTAAAAGCTTATGCTCCAGGGTTTTAAGCTGATCACCTGCGGGCGCCAGGAAGGGATTTCATGCCCACCCCTCCCAGTGTATTCTGTTTATTTTTTCCTTTTCCTCTCCTTCCTCTGATGGCTGAAGATGAATCATTGAACAGGATAGGCCAGTATACTAAAGTGGCACTCTCTCTTTTAAGTGCTTGGCTGGCTGCTCACGTGCTCATTGTCTATCTGATCACCATATGGAGAGTCAGGAATTTTCCTTGAGATCAGATTGGCAGTGACCTTGCGGGGGTTTCGCCTTCTTCTGAATCACATGGGTATGGGTCACTTGCCAGGTACATCTCATTCATTGGTGCATCTCAGCCCTTTCTGTTCTCTGTCTATGACATATAATAGTCTAGTCTCCTAACAGCCGCAACACTTTGGTCTGATTTCAGTTGATGGGTTTAGCAGGAGGGGCTGAGTGGCGTTGGTGACTTGTGATACACAGGAGGTCTGACTTGATGATCTGGTGGCCCCTCCTGGCCTTGAACTCTATGAATGGATGGCCCTATTACTTCCTCATCTGAAGGTTTGGTGTAACAGGCTAAGGGACCTCGACTGGAAGAACAGAGAAAAGATATGAAATCACGCCTCTCTTTAATCAACATGCCATTAAGGTAATAGTATGAAATCATAGAATCAGAACTGGAAAGGACCTCAAGAGGTCATCAATCCCCTGCACTTATGGCAGGACCAGGCACCATTTAAACCATCCCTAACAGGTGTTTGTCTAACCTGCTCTTATATATCTTATATATCTCCAGTGATGGAGATTCCACTGCCTCCCTAGGCAATTTATTCCAATGTTTAACTACCCTGGCAGTTAGGAAGTTTTTCCTAACGTCCAACCGAAGCCTCCCTTGCTGCAGTCTAAGGCCATTGCTTCTTGTCCCATTATCCGAAGATAAGGAGAACAATTTTTCTCCAGCTTCCTTATAATAAACTTTTAAGTACTTGAAAGCTGTTGTTATGTCTCCTCTCAGTTTTCTCTTTTCCAGAATAAACAAACCCAATTCTTTCAGTGTTTTCTCACAGGTCATATTTTATTTTTTACTTTTCTCTGGACCTTCTCCAGTTTGTCCACATCTTTCCTAAAATGTGGTGCCCAGAACTAGACACAATACGCCAGTTGGGGCCTAATCAGTGCATAGTAGAGGAAAAGAATTACTTGAGAGTTGGATCAACATCTTTCTAATACTCACCTGCCTTCTCAATGCCTTGGAGTTCTTTGTATTTTAGGACCCTGTGGTCTGGGAAGTAGGAATTGAGATTGTCAGAGGCAGGGATGGACTACCTTCTATAGACAGAACCAATGATGTCATCTGGCATAACCGCAATCTTGTACCTCCCTAGTGGATGTGTCTTTGTCATATAGTTCTTCAGCTTGACTTAAAAGTGCAAAAGCATACAACTGCAAATGCACAGAGTCAACTCCTAAAGAACACTAACTATTAGATGCAACCTCTTTATTAATGATATCTAAATGGAAATGTCTGAATAAGCATGATTTTTGAAGTATAACCTGCTTTCAGTAAATATTCCCAGTACTCAAATATATTTATATTTACTAGTAAAATAATATTATATGTTGTCAAGTCTACATGGAGATGCAAAAGATAATCCTTTTCCCAACTTCTGTAATATAGGTCCTCAAATAGCTCTCATTTCTGATGACTTAGAGAGTGTGTGTGGACTGTAATTATTCCTGGAGGTCTTCTCATTATGACAGAACACCACAGTTAAGAGAGATGAAGCTGCCCTCAGGTTATTCCAATTCAACAGTTACTTAAAACAGTTACTCTATTTACCATGGCCCAGCTGTATGACATGGTATACCTGCTGTTCATTACAATAAATAAATGCTTCCTTATTTTTACCACAGTGGGGGTCTAGATTTCAAATGTGACACACTAGGGGCAATGCATTAATGCCAACCAACTAGTGACCTGTTGCCCCATCTTGCATAAACCAATCAAAGAACACCTAGCATGGTGACACACAGTAGGCTCATAGTTACCGCACACAATCTCACAGGAGTTACCACAGACTCATATAATGAAATCATTATGACACTTGAAGTGAGATGGAGAAGTGTTCCCAGCTCCTGCTGGTCAAGCAAATGAAACGCTAGGAATCAAACCAAGGCGTCACGCGTGGTAGACCAGAACTCATCCATTAAGTTGCTATCCAAGCAATTTTCCTGTTTATCAGGCAATAAAGTTTTCAATGACTGAAACATCTTGCCTCTGTGTGTGTGAAAGGGAGGGATATCTTTACAAACTGGCCTATTTTTAACAAAAATATCTGAAAAGACCATATTTAAACAGGTACAAAAATTTTGAAAAGTATGTTAGGATCCCAAATCAAAAGAGGATATAAGTGTAGTTTAAAAAATTACAAATAAAAAGCCTTGAGCCAGCGAAGCACATGTAACAAGATCCAGAGCTAGAATAGTGAACAGTTATTAAGAACTCTCTTCTAAAATCATTATGTCATGTTAACAAGGAAAGAGTGTGCTCTTCCTAATTCTCCCTTAATTCAAACATCTGCTATAGCCAGACTTTCCATACAGAATGTTACGTTCAAGAGATTTGCTTAAGAAGGTTGAGATTCTTTTTGTGTAATTTTAAAAGTTAATCATGACTGTCTTTTTATACATTTCTAGCAATATATTATGGGATGTAAAAAGTGCATACAATGTGATGGTCCCTGTTCCCAGAGTACCTATCACTTGTGTTATGCATAGTGGTAAAAATTAAGACTTAAATGATGAGGCCC
Organism: Pelochelys cantorii; assembly: GCA_032595735.1. Classification (NCBI taxonomy): domain Eukaryota; kingdom Metazoa; phylum Chordata; order Testudines; family Trionychidae; genus Pelochelys; species Pelochelys cantorii. Next base: position 5,934,720 of record CM064328.1, read on the forward strand.
GAAGGGACCACTGAGATAATTTATTCTTAAATCCTATATAACATAGAGAATAGGACCTCCCTGACAATGCCCATCTACTCTATCTCTTCTACCATTGCTTCCACGGTTAGAGCTATACCACTTTTGCCCCAGTTATATCAGTGTAGACACAGCTAGAGCAAAAACAAAATGGCGACTCTATTAAACGCCACCTGCCGAAGAGAAAAGTTTCAGGGCATTGCATTATATTGGGTAGCATATGGAGCAAATGTCATAGCTCTCTGTTGCCAAATGCCATAGCTTCACCACAACTTTCTAACCTCTTACTGAGGATCAGTGAGTTTTTGCTGTATTTTTGGATCAAGACAGTGGCATTCCTGGTGACCATCACTGCAACTGGGTGAACATAACTAGTGAAAGCTCTACTAATGATGAATTATGCATTTTTCACCCAGAAAATGAAGTTCCAAGAACTACAGTTCACCCATAAGATTTATTTTTTATGTTCTGTAGAAAAAATGCTTTCTAGCATTTTACTATCCACATCCAAAGCAAAATAAAAAGCTTAGTCATACTTCTATATGTCAGAAGACATTTAAATCTGTATCTGAAGAGATCATAAAACTTCAGAATACTGTACCAGGTGCATGTGCTGTGACCCAAATTTTAGAGGAAATATCTGAAGTAAAATTGCCGGATGTTTCAAGAAGCATATTTTGGAAGCATAAAGAGCCAGAGGGTACATCCCTCCAGAGGAAATTAATACACACCTCACCAGATCTCTTTCAATATCTTGGGCGGGTGAAGGAAGTGCCCTCGCTGAGCAGATTTGTAAAGCAGCTAAACGCTCAAACTGTCATATATTGCTAAGACACTATAAAAACGGACACTCGTTTCTCTGTAGACCTGGAAGGAGGAAGCTAATCTCTAAAGACACTGTAGAAGGAAAGAAGACCTCGTGTCTTTCTAAACTAAATTATAGTGCACCACAAGCTAAATGCAGTATAATTCACTGCAAAAAAAAAAAAGAGCAAATATTCTGGGATGTAGCAGCAGGAGGGTCCTAAGCAAGATATGAGAGCAATAATTACTACTCTATAACTCCTCTTTCTGTTTTCAAGGATTTCTGTGCATTTTCATAACTGGCAGATTAGCAAGCACTGTCTCCAACAGAGGATAATGGGTGAAGAGTCTAGGCAAAAATGGACCTTGCCAAAGTGAACATTGGATTGGAATAATGAATCCAATGAATAATGCTTATCAAAAGGAAGAATAGAACTCTATGTTGCTGCTTTGAAAATCTCTACAATAGCGAAGTAAGCCAGTGACGAGTTTTTAAGCCAAGTACTACTGGTTTTAGAGCTAAAACGTAACAATGATTAGAACATACAGTATTTTGAAAGACAGAAGTTAAGGATAAAGAGGTAAGCAATAATTGCGATAAAATACAACATGGTGTTACAAAAGGAAAATCATGCCAGTCCAACCTGATCTTTCTTTGAGAAGATTCTGCATTTCCTTTCTCTAGAAAAATCAATTGATCCAATCCACCTGGATTACAGTAAAGCATTTGATACAGATCCACATGGGATATTAGTTACATTGGAAAAGCTGAGAGTAAATACAAGCATCAGAAGGTGGGTGTGGAACTGATTAAAAGGGAAACTACAACAGATCACAATGAACTGTCAGGCTGGGGGGAGGTTATTAGTGATTTCCTCAAAGACCAGTCTTTGGAAATTAAATTTTATTTAATTTTTTTGTAATGATCTTGGAACAAAAAGTGGGGTGTGCTAATAAAATCTGTGGAGGACACAAAGTTAGGAAGTACTGCCAATATGGAGGGGGGCCACAAGCTACAAAAAGATTTGGACAACTTTGAAAACTGGACTAATAGAAAGTTTTACTAAAGGCTGGGGAAATATCAGTTGGAAGCAACAGAGGAGGAAAAAGACCTCTGTATACTGGTTGCTCAAATAGGACTATGAGACACCAAAATTCTGTGGAAAAGGCTAATGAAATCCTTGCATGCATCAGGCAACATATGCGCAGTAGAGATAGAGAAGTGTTATTACCGTTGCATACGGGGCTGGTGAGACCTCATCTGTAAGTTTGTCTGCAATTCTGGTCTCCCGTGTTTAAGAAAGGGTTGTTCAAACTAGAACAGATGCAGAGAAGAGCTAGTAGGGTGAGCAGAAGAATGCTGAACTTGCCTTATGAGAGAAGACACAATGAGATTGACTTGTTTAGACTAAAAAATTGAAGGCTGAGGTAAGGTATGATTTCTCTCTATAAAACCATCAAAATAAACGCCAGGGAGGAAAGGGCATTATTTAAGGTAAAGGCCAACGTTGCTGTAACACTGACAGACCCCAGTCATCTGTGGGCGGAATCAAATCTGGAATCTTTGGCGCTTAGTGTATGAGCCTCTGCCGCATGAGTGAAAAGTCAGTTGGCTGTTAGCTACAGCTGTACAGAAGACTCGTTATTCTTTCTGTAAGTGATCTCTGTGCCACTAGATGGGACAGTGCACCACAGCCAGAAGGTGTGTGGGTTACACTGGCATAAGAACAAATGTGCTATAAATAAGTTTAAGGCCACCATAAATTTAAGTTTGAAATTGGACAAAAGTTTAACCATCAGATGAGAAATTCTAGATCTGCCTTCTGAGGAGAATATTCTGAGCAAAAAAAAACCTTAACTTGTTTTAAGGCTGAACATGATACATTTATGGAGGGGATGGTATGAGGTTGCCTATAATGGCACATGTTCCATCGGCAACTATTATTAGCCAATATCTCCAGCGGCCAGAAATGGAATGGTGGGTAGGGAGAGCTCTGTGTCACTATAGAAAATAATTTTCTAAGGTGTCTTACTGATGAGTCGTACCCATGTATTTGGGGTCTACCCAATTGCCATATTTGGCATCAGGCAGGAATTTTCCACTGGGTCAGATTGGCAAAGACACTGGGGAATTTTCACCTTCCTCAGCAGCATGGGGCATGAGTCACTTGCTGGCTTGAACTAGAATAAATGATCAATTCTCTGTAACTTAAGGTTTGAAATCAAGATTTGAGGACTTCAATAACTCAATCAGGGGCTGTAGGCGTACTTGGGTAGGTGAGGTTCTACGGTGCAGGAGGTCAGACTAGAGGATCACAATGGCTTCTTCTAGGTCTAGGTCGGATATTAGGGAAAACTATTTCACTAGGAGGGTGGTGAAGCACTGGGATGGGTTACCTACAGAGGTGGTGGAATCTCCATCCCTAGAGGTTTTTAAGTCTCAGCTTGACAAAGCCCTGGCTGGGTTGATTTAGTTGGGATTGGTCCTGCTTTGGGCAGGGGGCTGGACTTGATGACCTCTTGAAGTCTCTTCCAGCCCTATGATTCTTCTGGCCTTAGAAACTATGAGTAATGCTCACTACACCTCTTAGTTTTAGGGGAGAGAGTCTTTTCACTAACAGGTTCCCCTTTACACCCTTTCCCATAGGTGGAAAAAATAATCTGTAAGATTTTCTGACTGGTTGAGTCCTGGCCAGATAATAGCACAAGCCTTTGTCACAGGAGTAAGTCTCCAGTTTTCATCTGTAGCAGTAGTTCTTGTAAAGCTAAAGCAAGATCTCACAATGACTTCTCTTTATGGCCTGCCCACTCTAAACGTAAAGCACTGAGCTCACTAATCCTCCTACTGCAGGTAGTAGCTATTAAGAATGCTGTTTTGGTACAGAAGTATTTTAAGAAAGCTTGAGTGCAAGGTTCCCACTTGGCTCAAGTCCCAGCCTAGGGAAAGATTTCTAGTGTTGGGAAAGACATTCATGGTGCCCTCAAAAAACCTGGAAGTGAAAGTACAAAGGTCTGTCTCTAACAAAACTGTGATAGGCAGGATGCAGCAGTTAAGCTGACCTTCAGAGAAAGACAAGGTTAATCTAGCTTTTGTATTTAAATGACAACTCTAAAACCATCCATGAGAGGATTAACCCTTTACTTTTCACACAATACAAACTATATCCACTTGAGTCTGCAGAACTTTCAAGTAAAGCATTACCACTTCTACAAGGTAACAGTACAAACTCTCTGTTAACATAAGGCATCCAGGAAAGTTAGCAGACTATCCTCCAGGCAACCAGAATGTTCCTCCCTTGTTCTTGAGAAAAGATGAAATGGCAATTAGTTAGCTTGAATGCCGCAAATCAGCTGTTCACAGCATCCAGACTCTGGGAGGGAGGGTGAGGAGCGGGGAGGGAGCACGAATCAGCGGCTCCATGCCGTTCCAAAAGTGCTGGGAGGAAGGGGGAGGAGTAGTAAGTGTGGGGCTCCAGTGCCAGAGATGGGTGTGTGGGAGAGGGGGTGCACGAGCTGCACGTGGAACCCCCATGGGCCATGGGTCTCAGGCTGTCCACCGCTAGACTATGCAGTCCACTGAAACAAAGGAGGGCCACTCACGTGGCTCATTCGCTAGCCTTGGTTGCCCATCACTGAGCTAGAGAACCCGTAAGGAGTGTGGTTGAAATCAAGAAGTTTGGGATGCTTTTGCTCAATACAGTTTAGTGTTTCTCTTTTAGACATGGTATCTTACCAAATAAAACCATCTCCATTCCCTCTGGGAAAGGTTCCACTGTTCTGTTTCCATTGACGTGGTGTTTAGCTAGAAGACAAGAAAAATATAGAATATCAAATCACTATGGAAACACAAATACATTTTCAAAATGGCTCTAGGGAAGCCTGAAATCTGACTGGTTAATAGCTATGGCACAGGTGCACATTAAGTTTTGCTCACTCATCTGTATGTCAAAAATATATATCAATTCACCTCTCAGCAATGATTGTTAGCCGAGAAGAAGGCCTGTACAACCTCAGCGATGTCTGTGATTTTAGATAAGAAGGAGCTGTTTTCCCAGAGGTTCTAAACCCCACAGTTCCCACGGACAAACTGGAGTTCCACTTCGCTTTTATATTTAGGGCAACTTATCTATTTCTAAAGGGACACAGCGTGAGCATTGTATAAACATCAGTCAGTTACAAGTGAAGCATTTTTAAAAGAGGAAAGGTGTCCTGTCTGGAGGAACAGGAAATAGTAATCCTGTATTGCAGCGGTTCTCAAACTTTAGCAACCCAAAGAGCCCTATCTGGATTTACAAATTTTCATGGACCCCAAAGTGGGCTTCTCATTTTCCCTAGGAGTGATCAACCCCTGCTGAGCCCAAGACCCCGTCCCCATTCCCGCAAGAGCCCATCTCTACCCCAGCCCATCCTCTTCACCACCTCTTTTAGCCTCCTCCCTGCTTCATTGTCTCCTGAACAGCTGGTCCGCAGCATGCAGGAGGAACTGGAAGGGAGGGGGAGAAGCTGATCAGTGGGGCTGGCGGCCTGGGACATGATTTGCGGACTCCTTGGAGTACTCTCATGGATCCTCAAAGGTCTGCAGACCCCAGTTTGAGAACCACAGAGGAATGACAAGCTTTTTGATGTGTGAATTTTGACTTTTTTCCATATTCCCAATCAGTAATCTAAATTAAAAATTTACACTTCATGTTCTAATGTCACATTAATTCAATAAAGATCACTTCAATAATAGGCAATGGCCACAGAATCCTAGACTGGAAGAGAGCTTGAGAGGTCATCAAGTCCAGTCCTCTGCACTCGTGGCAAGACCAAACACCATCTAGATCAGTGTTTCCCAAGCAGGGTTCCGCGGAACCCTGGGGTTCCGCAGACCATCATCAGGGGTTCCGCAATAAATCATGGAATAAATAAATAATTTTTTTTCTTACAATATAAGCTGACATCATATATATAGTAGCCCAATGTCTGTGACTCTGTAACGCTGAAACACTGGCTGTTCCCTCTGGGCGGCGCTGTTGCCTCCCGCCGTGGCGCTCGGCTGACTTCTGTGCCGCTCAGCTAGGCCACTGTGTGGGAGTAAGTGGCTCATGGGGCTGTTTCGTCGTCCGCGCTCCCCATGCAGCATGGGGGTGCTGCATGGGGAGTGCAGGGCCCAAACGTCCACTTGTGCTGCTTGCTCCCGCGCAGCGGCCCAGCTGAGCAGCGCAGAAGTCAGCCGAGTGCCACGGCAGGAGGCGAAGGGGGGCGGGGCAGTGACGTACATGCCCAGGGGGCGGGGCCTGGACAAGCGTGCATCCCCGATGGAGACAGAGGAGAGCGGAGAGAGAGTGAGAGGCAGGAGGGGGAGAAAAGAAAGAGAGAGACGGAGAGAGAGGCAGAAGGCTGAGGAGAGCTGAGAGAGAGAGGGGGAGGCACTAGGAGGAGGAGAGAGAGAGAGAGATGGAGCGAGAGACCGGAGGCTCAGGAGAGAAGACCAACGTGGAGGAGAGACCTGAAAATCCCGTCTTATGATGGGCTAATTGGCTAGTATATACATATATATATATATATATATATATATATAAATAAAACAGCTCTTTACAAATACATTTTCTTGACAATAATTTAGCAGTAATTGAATTGCACTCCCTGCTGTCAACTTTTTCTGGCCAAGCAAACGTTTTCATAGGTAGGGGTTCCTCGGGATATGAAAAATTATTTTAGGGGTTCCTCCATGGGAAAAAGGTTGGGAATCACTGATCTAGATCATCCCTGATAGATGTTTATCTAACTTGCTCTTAAATATCTCCAGGGATTGAGATTCCACAATCTCCCCAGGCAATTTATTCCAGCGTTTAACCACCCTGACAGTCAAGAAGTTTTTCCTACTGTCCAACCTGATCCTGCCTTGTACAATTTTGCTTCATGTCCTATCATTAGACGTTAAGGAGAATAATTTTTCCCCCTCCTACTTGTAATACCCCTGAAAGCTTCTATCGTGTTCATGAAAGCTGCTATCCTGCCCCCTCTCAATCTTCTCTTTTCCAAACTAAACAAACCCAATTCTTTCAGTCTTCCCTCATAGCTCATGTTTTCTAGATCTTTAATCATTTTTGTCGCTCTTCTCTGGCCCTTCTCCAATTTCTCCGCATCTTTCCTAAAGTGTGGTACCCAGCACTGAACAGACTACTCCAATTTAGGGGAAGAATTACTTCTTATGTCCTGCTCACAACACTCCTGTTAATACATCTACTTTACAGATTACCCATACCTTGTACCTAGGATTGTCAGCTATCTGGTTTTTCACCAGAAGACGCTGACTCAACCATCTAAAGGCCAGTTGGTGCAGGGTAGCAGGCTCCCTTCCCAGCTCCATGTGACTTCCAGGAAGCAGCCAGCATGTCCCTCCGGTTCGGAGGTGGCCACACGGACTCCGGGGACTTCCCCCACCCCCACCAGCTCCGCAGATACCACTGGATGCAAACTGCCATGGTGGAGTCTTCCTGGGAGCCAAAAGAGCTAAGCATCACCCAGAGCCCATAACCCAAACCCCTCTTGTACCCCTACGCCCTGCCTCAGCCCTGAGCCACCTCCTGTATCCAAACTCCCTGCCCCAGTCCTAAGCCCCCTCACACACTCTGAACCAATCAGCTCCAGCCCTGAGCCCCTGCTGAACCCCAAACCCTTCATCCCCAATCCGACCCCCTTCTGGAGCCCTCACCTCCTCCCACATCCCAACCCTCCCAACATGTCCCAGCCCCAGAGGTGAAAGTTAGCCGGTACGCCCCCAGTGCAGCGCATCGGTAAGGAAGTGGCCAGCTGAGGGCGGTGCCTTAATCCTGTCCTCCTCTCCCCCTCCCCCGCCCAAAGTTGAAGTCTGCAGCCTGGACCTTAGCACACCGGACTAGCAAAAAAAAAAAAAAGCCCTAGGCATGCAGGGCTAGCGGCAGCTGGAGAGGCATGGAGTTGGGGGGAGTGGGGCTGCTGGCAGCCAGAGAGGTCCAAGGGTGGAGGGCTGGCATTGAGGATCCCAAGTGCTGGGCCAGGATTCTGGGGGTGCTGCAGCACCCCTCCCACCCTTAGCTCCCTTCCCATGCCTAATAGTGCTGCTCTCACAGCTCCCATTTGCCTGGGAACAGGAGCAGTGCAGGGCAGGGTCACCAACAGGGACTGCCCCAGCCCCAAGCCTCCCATGCCACACTCCACCCTACACACACACACCCCAGCCCCCTGCCCTGAGCCCCTCACACATGCCAAGCCCTCTGACCGGACTCCTGCACCCCCCACATCCAACCCTCTGCCCTGAGCCCCTCATACCCCTCAACCCTGACTCCTGCACCCCCCACATCTCCAGGCTCCTACTCTGACTCCTTCATGCCCCACACCCCAACCCTCTTTCCTGAGACTCCCACATTCCACCTCACAATTAAATTTCTTACATGTCTTGTCATATCTCACCCCCCCCCCCGCCACCCATCCTCTGCCCTGAGCCCCCTCAAGAAGGGCAGGTTGTGATAGGACAGTACTTGTAAGAAATTTAAGTTACTTTCACCCCTGCCCAGCCCTGTGAAAATGGATAAGGGAGGGAGGGTGAGGGAGAGAGAGGAACAGAAGGAGGGGTGAAAGAAGTGAGCAGGACTTTGTGGCCTCAGAAAAGGTGTGGAGCAGGGTGGGGCCTCCAGGAAAGGAATGTGATTAGAAAGTTGGCACTCCTACTTATACTGTTGTTAAGATTATAAAATTATTAGTAACATTGATAGCTATACAATCATAGAACTATAGAACACTAGAACTGGAAGGGACCTCAAGAAATCAAGTCCACTCCCCTGCCCTCACGGCAGGACCAAGCACCATCTAAATCATCCCTAACAGGTGTCTGTCTAATCTGCTCTTACATATCCCCAGGGATGGAGATTCCACAACCTCCCTAGGCAATTTATTCCAGTGTTTCACCACCCTGACAGTTGGGAAGTTTTTCCTAATGTCCAACCTAAACCTCCCTTGCTGCAGTTTAAGCCCATTGCTTCTTGTCCTATCCTCCGAGGCCAAGAAGAACCATTTTTCTCCCTCCTCTTTGTAACATCCTTTTAAATACAATGGATCAGATTGTACCTTTTAAATACAATGGATCAGTAAGCTACTACTTCAGTTTAATAAAGCTTAACCTGGGAAGAGGGGGCACAGTAAATCTGGTTTTCACTGGCTTCATTTGCTGTATGATTCAAAATTGATAGCAGCTCCATTCAAGCACTGATGCATAACTGTTTTCAGTCCTCACATGCTTGCCACCCAATTCTCTTCCACCTCCAAGCACTAAAAAAGTGTTTTTTAGTTTCCACTGCAATCCAATTCTAACCCTTCTTCCAAGAAGAACTGATGCACAAGGCTGAATTCCACAAAACTGCACCAGCTCTTTAATTGAAGCTGAAAAGTTGCTGCACTAGAGTTTTTAATTATATTAAGTTGGTTTTTTTATTATTATTTGCCCCACTATGTGATATCTGCCCATCAATTTCCAGTCCCTTCTGTGACAGCACAACAGCAACTCTGTGGATCTGATACTCTGCAGAAGGAGAGAGATTAGCCATCGGCTACAACTTTAGGGCCGCACAAGTGTATTAGAAGAGAGTATGCGGGGAGCCCGGTGGCAGACATGTTTTTTGGCACTAGAGAGTGTAATGTGTATGGGAAGGAGGCAGGAGCTAACGTTCTGGGGATGCTAATGCACAGAGGAGGAATTTTTATGCAAGACGAGAGCAGAGCCCTGTTACTACGACCTGTGGGCAAGGGTGTCTGTGCTGAAAATAGATACAGTTTCCAAAACATATTCTGCATGGTGTCTAGCGCACACCCCTAATATACTGCCTCCAGCATAATGGAAAATCTACTAAATTGGACTCATATCATTACTGTGGCATGAAACAGATCCTATGAAAGAGCTGAATGAAATATCTGAGCTTTTAGCAAAATGCTGCATGCAAGATCTGATCCCACAATATTCCCCAGGATCATATCAACACCTAAGCTGTCCGACCATATAATTCCGAGAACGTTACTCCCGATAGCAAAGGGATAAAAGAGCATAAACTCAACATACCGTGGTTGCTGCAAGCTCTATGATCAGCAATCACTTTCCAAAGTGAAGTCCCACAGGACCTTATCATTAATTATTACACTTTATACATAGTGTAAAAGTTACTGTGAGCAAACCAGGTTGAATGGGGGTATTGTATTGTTTTCGGAATTCTCTCATATGAACATCTTCCATTAGCAGTCAGGTGTACTGCAGAAGTAATCCCAGCCTGGGTCAAATATTCACAGACATATGGAAGGGGGAAGTCCCAGTGATCTCCAACTGGACTGAGGCAAACTTTGAGTTTGACAGGTAGCCGTGTTAGTCTGTTGCAGCAAAAACAGCAAGGAGTGTGGTGGCCTTTAAAGACTAATGGATTTATTAGGGTATGAGGGCAAAAGCTTCTCTGAGCTACAGCTCACTTCCTCAGATGCTGATGAAGAAAGAAAAAAAAAGAATCATAGAGCTGGAAGAGACCTCAGGAGGTCATCAAGTCCAGCCCCCTGCCCAAGATAGGACCAATCCCAACTAAATCAACCCAGCCAGGGCTTTGTCAAGCTGAGACTTAAACACCTCTAGGGATGGAGATTCCACCTCCTCCCTAGGTAACCCATTCCAGTGCTTCACCACCCTCCTAGGGAAATAGTATTTCCTAATATCCAACCTAGACCTCTCCCACTGCAACTTGAGACCATTGCTCCTTGTTCTGCCATCCGTCACTACTGAGAACAGCCTTTCTCCATCCTCTTTGGAACCTCCCTTCAGGAAGTTGAAGGCTGCCATCAAATCCCCCCTCACTCTTCTCTTCTGCAGACTAAACAAACCCAAATCCCTCAGTCTTTCCTCTAGGTCATGTGCTCCAGCCCCCTAATCATTTTGGTTGCCCTCTGCTGGACCCTCTCCAACGCGAAAAGAGAGAGAATGTGTGATCATCTAGGAAAATTAAAAGCCCGGCCTGTGAGGACAGAGAGAGGGTTACATACCAGAAGGCGTTGGAGGAGTGAGCTCCAAGTAAGGGTAACAGAGCTAGTGGCTGACAATAAATAAGACAAGAACTGTTATTGCAGAGAGGGAAGGGTGTGAGAAAACCTGGGGTTATTACATAGGAAAATAGCTTCAGACTTAACAATGGAGGGTCTTTGTGTCTCCCCATACTAACTGCACCAGTACAGGTTAGACCTCTGAGCGTGCCAGAATAGCACTCAGTGCCTCTGTGGAAAAATCACATGCTGCAGGATCAGGACCTTAGACTGGAAGGTTTTTGGAGCAGGAATCTGACAAGCTTTATCTGTAAAGCTCACTGCACACCTACAGTACTGGATAAATAAGCCATGCCTTGTAACAAACAGTATGTTTCAAAATGATGATTAGAAAGCTTTTTAAAAAAATAATTTCTTTCAAAGAAGTCTGGGTGAACTCAATTAACTTCATTTATTTTTAAGCTAATTTACTGGGCTGCTATTATATACCAGCCCAGAGAAAAATTAGTGCTCCATTAAATTAAAAAGAAATCCATTAAGTTAGATTCCTGATAAAGGCATCGCCACAAAATTAACAGCTTTTGCCGGACCTATTAATTTAACAGACTATGTTGTCTATTGAGTCAAGATTAAAGTCTTATTTTTTTCCTTAAAATATTAAAGATTAAAAACTGTTTACTGTGGTACATCCTTCCACTTGTAGCCCAGAATTCACTCCGTACTACTGGACAAATGAAAGTATCATCAAGAGCAAAATCCAGTGTGTCGAGAGTGCTATGCACCACTTAAGACTGCAAAATTTATTTTAATAGAGCTTGAGGCTAAGCTTTTCCAAATGACTAATGACATTGGGAGAGGCCGCTGTTTGAGGGCCCAACTGGAGATGCTGTAGCCTTACCTGATTTTTAGAGAGAGCTGAGCACTCACCCTTTGGGATGGGCACTACTGAGGCACCAGACAGGGCACACTTTTCAAACAATCATCACTTTGGTTTAAAATCAGAAGGGATTTTTAAGACTATAATGCATTTTGAATGTTTTTTATTGGCCCTTCTAGAGTTTGAGCCAGTAGGAGATACTCAGGACATGCTTCCAAGCTTCTCTCAGCAACCACGCAGGTTAGAAGCTCAATATGACTTTAAATGAAAACTCAGATTCTCACTGAGCCAAATGAAGCCTTTCAATAAAATAGTCAGTGAGGCTCTCAAGGTGTTGATACTGCTAGCACATCCAGATGGGCACACAGAAACCCAGGTGATCACTAGTCACAGCTGAAACTTTAGCTGTCATTTTTCCCTAAGCGTAATGACAGCACGTCATAGTTATTCAAAACAGAGCCAAAGAGGGAGGTGGTGCCTAAGTTTTATTCTGGTCTTGAGCAAATGCGTGAATTTCACCTTATGCTAGTAAAACAGGAGTGAGGGGGGCTATTTGATTTAATAAAGCTTCCTGTCCTGCAGCTGACATATTCTTTTATTTGAGTTTAATTAAGTTCCATATTTAATTTAAGGATCTGATTGTGTACATTTCAGGGCTGGGGAAGAAGTACAGGCAAATGATGCAGCAGGAAAGTGGCAGATTCATCGCTTCTGTGATGGCTGAGACAAAGTTTAGAAGAAGAGAAAATTATCAGCAGTCTGAAAAACTGATGTAGCAACAAAAATAACCTGTGAGCAGCTTTGTGAGAAAGTGAGGCATCCACAAAAAGTTCCTCGTGGCATGACTGGTAACTCACCGCCAGACATGCAGGCTATCACGTCTGATCATCCCCTACCGCCATTTCATGTAACACTTTGCACTATCAATATTCAGTACATAGTTGAAGGCCAGTGGTTTTCTTCTGAGTCTTGTAAAAAAGGAAGGGTTCCAATCTGAATTTCCAACGAAAGACTGCAACCTTTAGACTAAATGCTAGTTTGTCAGTGTAATGAGTGTAATGTTATCATTTAGAGTCTAATGACTGAAGTGTCTGAAAATGTCAAGAAGAGAAGGAGCCCCAAGACAGAGGACAAAACTAAACATCAAAAGCAGAAAAAGGACACCAGTGCCTTTGGGTAAAATTTCAGCAACAAATCACACATAAAAACTCAGTGCAAAAGAAATGAAAATCGTTTCACTTGTCATTGCTCTCTAATCAGATAATTCCTTCCTAATCTATTCAATCATCTCTATTTGAGCAGCAAACAAGCTACATGCGTCTTTATCTTTTCTACCACTTGTACTCTACTAATGTAAGCACGCTGAACACAGACTGCATGAGGTGTCGAATTAAATAGTGGTAACAAATATATCGTTCAAGTTTCCACGTATCAATTTGTCACATTTTCATGAAAGCAAAACTCTGTGAATACATGTTCTTCGGTTCAGTTTATTTACAGGCTGTAGGAGAAGAACAGCTGCAGAATTACAGGGGGCTTTAAACATTGTAGAATTCTGCTTCCTTAAGCTCTCTCTTACGCTTACAAACCATGAACAAGCTTTTCAAAAAAATGGGAGCCTAAGCTTAGACACCTGAGTAAAGGACCTGACTTCAAGAGCAGGTGTAATTGCTTTTCTGAACAAGGATGCTTTCCTGAAATCAGGACCAGAATGAGAAAAGGGGATACCTGGAAGCAGGCGTAAAGGCTCAGAGAGACAGTTGGAACCCAATGCACTTTTCCATTTGGACATGCATATGGAGACAGATATAGTCATGAGGAGATGCATGAGGTTATCAATAAAGGATCTTAAATGGAGTTGGAGTCTGATAGAGTTTACGTGGTCTTTCTTCTGTTTGATTTAGTTGGTTTTTTCTTCACCATTTTAATGTGTCAATCCTAAACCACTTCATTCTGTACAAAGCTGTAAAGGCCAGTCCATTTTATCCTCCACACACACACACACACACACACACACACACACACACACACACACACACACACACTCACTCTCTGGCCCTCCAACTCTCTGTTTGAGGTCACTAAGGGTATGTCTACACTACAGCACTAATTCGAACTAACTTAGTTCGAATTAGTTAATTCGAACTAAGATAATTCGAATTAGCGCATCTAGACTTAAAAACTTGTTCGAATTAGCGTTTTGCTAATTCGAACTAGCATGTCCACATTAAGTGGACCCTGAACCGAAGTTAAGGCTGGCTGGAACCAGTGCCAGCAGGGCATCAGCTTAGGACTTAGAGCGTGGAGCTGCTGCCTCAGGCTAGCCGAGGGCTGTGCTTAAAGGGACCCAACTCCCACCCCGGACAGACAGTTCTCAGGGTTCCCCACTTGCTTGTCTACCTCGATGAGGGACAGCAAAGCAGTCCTGTCTTGGAGTGCCCTGAGTGCCCACATTCGGCACATCACAGCACTCGGCCATCAGCCCGGCTGCACTTGCCGCAGGCTGCCATCCACGGGGGGCATTCGGGGCGCTGTCAGGATCCAGGAGGCCCTACAGGAGAGCTTCCACCCCGAGGAGCCCGCAGAGCCACCCCAGTCCTCCCCATCGGGGGCTCGTGCCCCATTCCTCCCTCACCTCCTTCCACTTACCCTTCCCTAGCCCCCCTTCCTGATGTAAAAAATAAAGGACACGTGTGTTCAAAAATAGAAACTCTCTTTATTTAACAAAACTGAGGGTGTGGGGGGGGGGGTTAACCTCTGGGGAGACTGGGAAAAGGAGGTGGGAGAGGGGAAGAGAGAGGGTGGGAGAGGGGAGGTGGAAACCTGGGAGGAGGGAGCTGGAAGGGGGAAGCCAGGGGAAGAAGGAGGAGGGGAAGTATAAAACTATGGTACGCCATATCTTCAGTATTGTGTAGAGATGGGGTCTCCTCACCTCAAAAAAGATATTTTGGCCTTGGAAAGGGCTCAGAAAAGGGCAACTAAAATGATTAGGGGTTTGGAACTGGTCCCATATGAAGAGAGGCTAAAGAGACTGGGACTTTTCAGCTTAGAAAAAAGGAGACTGAGGGGGGATATGATAGAGGTATATAAAATCATGAGCGGTGTAGAGAGAGGGGGCATAAAGAAAAGTTCTTCATTAGTTCCCATAATAGAAGGACTAGAGGACACCAAATGAAATGAATGGGTAGCAGGCTTCAAACTAATAAAAGAAAGTTCTTCTTCGCAAAGCAAATAGTCAACCTGTGGAACTCCTTGCCACAGGAGGCTGTGAAGGCTAGAACTAGAACAGAGTTTAAAGAGAAGTTAGATAAAGTCATGGAGGTTGGGTCCATGGAGTGCTATTAGCCAGGGGGTAGGAATGGTGCCCCTGGCCTCTGTTTGTGGAAGGCTGGAGATGGATGGCATGAGACAAATGGCTTGGCCATTGTCTTCGGTCCATCCCCTCCGGGGTACCTGGTGTTGGCCGCTGTTGGCAGACAGGCTACTGGGAGAGATGGACCTTTGGTCTGACCCACTACGGCCGTTCTTATGTTCTTATGTTCTAAGCTCAGGGTTGGGGATCTTACTGGACCAACTTGATTTTCATGCAAACCTGCTCCTGGGTTCGCATGTGGCCTTTGGTGGCCAGGCTGGCAGTTATCCTGCCCTAGACGGCCGCTTTCCTGTGCCTAGTGTGGAGATTGTGGACATTGGAGGCCTCCCCCGAAACCTGGATGAGGTCCACGATCTCCGCACTAGACCAGGCGGGTGTCCACCTCTTGCGGCCCCGGGCAGGCTCCTGGGAGCCACCAGCCTGGTCCTGGGAAGCAGGGAAGGGCTGGGTGGCAGCAGGTGCTGGCTCGTGCCGTGCCAGGTGCAGGGTCTGCTGGCCGGGTGCTGGCAGGCTTGCACCTGGCACGGGCATCGTAGCCAGACTGTGCCCCTTCAAGGGCTCCTGGGCCGGGAGGGGGGCAGACGAGTTTCCCTGGCTTGGCCCAGAGTGGCCACCAGGACAAGCTGGGAAGGGCTAGCCTCCCACTAGTTCAAATTAAGTGGCTACACAGCCCTTAATTCGAACTACTTAATTCGAACTAGGCGTTAGTCCTCGTAGAATGAGGTTTACCTAGTTTGAATTAAGCGCTCCGCTAGTTCGAATTAAGTTCGAACTAGCGGTTTGCATGTGTAGCGCCTATGAAAGTTAATTCGAACTAACAGCTATTAGTTCGAATTAACTTTGTAGTGTAGACATACCCTAACTTCCTAGCCAAAGGGGCCTGAAACTCATCAGTTGCACTACACTGGTTGGTCATAGGATTTGCTGTTTGGGTTAAGGTTAAGGGGGGAGTGCTTATTTCCCCCTGCATCTGGGGATGTTGTCACTGCCAGGGTCCTTGCCCTCACTGCCCTGAAAGATAAACAATCAAAACCTTCAAATCCCCCTGGAACAATATTATCTTCCCTTTCTCTTTTTCACTCTGTCAAACTTAAAGCATTTTAACTGGGGTTACCTTTTACCAAGATCTGTCACTCCACATTATCTCCAAGACCACAAATATTCCATCCTATAAGTATAAGGAAATTCTGTAATAGCTTAAATTGCCATCTTATGACAACTGGGTTAGTGTTGACTTTATAAACAGCAACTGCTATACACTAAACAACAGAAACCCTTTTAAAAAGGAGGAGTCTTGTGGCACCTTACAGACTAACAAATTTATTTGGGCATCAGCTTTTGTGGGTAAAGACCACTTGGTTAGAAGCACTGGAGTAGCAATCACAGAGGTAGGCACCCTCGGGACCGGAGTAGTCCCGAACAAGGCAATTTGCTGGACCAGGAGAGGTCAGGCATCCGGGCTCTCCTCCTGGCTGCTGCCCCGGGAGAACCCGGAGGCCTGATCTCCTCCGGCCCAACTGCCTGGCTCTGCTGCCCCCAGCCTGTTCGCAGGGCTCTGCTCCCTGCCCCCAGCCCCACACGGGCGGCAGCTGCTCCCGGGGTTTCCCAGCCCTGCGCAGCAGCAGCAGTTACTCCTGGGGTTCCCCAGACCCAACCCCATGTGTGGTGACACCAACAACTGCTCCCAAGGTTCCCCAGCCCCGCGTGCAGCGATGGCACCAGCAGCTGCTCCCTGGGCTCTCTACCCCCAGGTCACTGCCCCGGATCAAACCAGCTCTGCTCCCAGCTGCTCTCAACCTTTGCAGCTGGGGCTCTCTGCTCTAGCAACATCTGTGGTCCTGCTGGACTATGGATGTTGCCAGAGCAGGGAGTTCTGGACAAGAGAGGTTCAACCTGTATATCTAAAGAAGAGAAGAGAGTTACTTATCAAGTGTAGGACCAGGGTTAACGAGGCCAATTCAGTCAGGGGGAATGTGGCTCACTCCCAGCAGGTGAATATCAAGAGAGGGAAAATGGCCTTTGTAGTGAGATAACCATTCCAAATCCTTATTCAGTCCTCATTTCAACATGTTAAATTTGTGAACAAATTGCAGCCAAGTGGGGGACCCCAGAAAAATAGGGAACCCCAGAAAAATTAGGGGCCCTGTGACCCAAACTATTTCTTCCAGCACTCCTACCAGGAAGCAGGGGCAGAGTACAGGACTCACCCGGCTATGTCCACTTGGGACTTCTGCCAGGAAGTGGGAGAAGTCCTCCAGCCCACTCTTTGGGGGGGGAGGTGGGGAATGCAGGCATTAGACATCCCACAAAAGGTTTATCTGTCTCTGTTCTACTCCTAATGGGGGAGAGCAATAAAATGTATGGTCCAGAAAAACCTGCTAAAGCCAAATCAAGCACGTTTCTAGTTATGTGTAGTAGGGGGAAAATAAGATTACAAGACTATCCCTCTCTATACATATAAAAAAAACTTTTCCTGTGGGAGGACAGAGTGATGTCATCACATCACTCTGCGTCCCGCTTGCTTCCTCCCTCTCTCCCCACTCCCCAAGGCAGTGGGAGGTGAAATCCCCCAGCTTGAGCCAACCTGGCTGCTTGTCCTTGCCCTTGGAACTCGTATTTTGAACCAAGCCCCTGCTCCGCTTCCTCCATCTCCATCCTACAGGGCTTTCAACACCAAGACACATGGCACAGTAGCCAGCAGACCCCCACATCACAGCCGTGACTGCCCAGGGGCTGGGGGAAGAGGGTGCAGTGCTTGAGAACAGGCACTAGGAATATGGCTCCCTGCCGGGCTTATGTGCCAGCAGTGGGCTCTTGGGGACTCCCCCACTGCCAGGCTCTTGGGGAGCTGGAGCACGGAGTCCGACTGCCCGGAGTCTCGCTGCCCCCACGGAGACTCACCTCCTCCCCAGCAGCTGAACTTTCACCATGGCTACCAAAGCACCTGCCAGCTCCCTGCCCCGGGGGTAGCCGCCACACCGACCTGTCAGTTCCTTTCCTTTGGCTCCCAGCGGATGGACGGGCGGGCAGCCCCAGGTTCTGAGGGCAGGGCTGGGGCAGTGAGCCATGCAGGCGAGACCACATGGGGGAGAGGATGGGACGCCCACGCCCCCATCCCGCGCTGCTGCGTTCCCCAACTCAGCAGGCTGCAGTGCCCTGGAATGCTACATGCACACTAGGGATGTAATAGTGTAGTCAATTCACCGATTAGCACAAGCTTATCAGGTAGTACTATAGACTACACGCATTTCCTCCCCCACCTTGCCAGTACATTTTTTAGCAGGCTGGCCAGCAGCCCAGCTCAGTTCTGGCTCGCACCGGGTCTGGGAGCTCAGACACGCCCCCGGACAAGGGCCGTCGCCAATCTGTGCTGCTGCCTCTGTATCAGAAGCAGCAGTGTGGGGCAACAGGCAACCAGTCCACAAGGGGAGTTGGTTTTTAAACTGGTTCCCTTCACAGACCAGCTCCCGCCTGTCAACCTGCACTAGGGTTGCCAGGTGTCCGGTATTCAACCGGACAGTCCAGTTTTTGGGCCCTCTGTCCGCTAAAAAATTTCAGAAAATACTGGACGTGTGCAATGTCTGGTATTTTCTGGTTTTCCAGCTGGGCGCCCGACGGAAGCCTGGCAGGGGCGAGGGGAGTGGCTGGGAGGAGGGGCGCAATCGGCGCTGGGAGCCTCTGGTTGCGTCTGACGTAGGAGTGACACCTTGGGGAGAAGGAGAAGCCCTGTCCGTGCTCCTGAGCGCTGTTCAAGTGCCGGGACACTTGGCCGGACTTGCTCGTGCTTCGCTGGGACCGTGCGCGGGACAGACAGCACCCTGGGATCTGCATGTGCCCCGGTCAGTCCCACTTGACACCGGCCGATTCTTCCCCCCCCAGCCAGCCTCGCTCCCCCCGACCCCTCCCGACCAGCCCTGCTTCCTGCTGGTCGGTTCTCCTCCTCCCAATTTCCCCTGGCCAGCTCCGCTGCCCCCGACCTCCCCACCCCGACCAGTCCTGCTTCCCGCCAGCTGCCCCCCCCATCTCTCCCAGCAGCCCCGCTGCCCCTGACTCCCCCCCGCCAACCCTGCTTCCCATCCCCCCCCCCGTCCCGCCCAGCCCCGCTCCCCTCCCAGCCAGTCCCTCCCCCACCCCCCCAATCAAGTGTGTCCGGTATTTTTTCTGAAGCTACCTGGTAACCCCACCCTGCACTGCTGCCTCTGATACAGAGACAGCAGCACAGAGTGACAGGAGGCTCCTCGGGAGTGGGGCCGGAGCGCACTGGCTGCCAATCCCACCCTGGGGACTATAGAATAGTCGAGTAACCGATAAGAATTCATGAGGTTAATCAACTATTCAATTAACCGATATTTAACAACCCTCTGCATGCTGCACTACCTGTGCCTCACTGCACCACATGTGGGGAGGGCAGGCACCCCTGGGCTTCCCTTCTGCCCCCCTCCCTCCCTCGCCAAATTGCACAGACAGGACAAAGCAGCCTCCGAGCACAAGCCCTTACTAAACACAGGCCTCAGGATGCCTCCTCTCAAAAGCCCCCAACCTCCTTGCCCTCCCGTCAGCCTCCCACCACTGTCCTCAGACTGGCTCCCCCAAACTCCCAGCCTCCTCTCAGCCTCCCACTCATCGCTCAGCAGCCTCCCCCAGACTCTTCATACTGCCCTCAGCCTCCTCCCAGCACCACTCCAGCCTTCTCGCAGAGTCCTCAGTCAGTCCCCTGGCCCTCAAGCAGCTTCCTCAGAGCCCCCCACACACATCCCTCTCAATCAGCCAGTCTCCCTCAACACACAGAGCTCCCCAGCCTCTACAGAGTCCTCAAAACAAGAGCACACATTTCCCCAACCTCCTGCCTCCCTCATCTCCCACCCCGGTGCTCAAGAGGGGAGCCGGAGCTGCCGCGGCCTCGGCCCTGCCCTCCCCGGCGGCCGGGGGGGTGGGGAGGGAAGGAGAAGAGAGCTGAGGTTGGCACGGCCTCAGCCTTCTCCGGCAGCCATGGGGGGGGGAGGGCAGAGAGCAGGGGCTGCCTCAGCCACCGAAGACCGGGGGAGGAGGGGGAGTGCCAGGGCTAGCCCAGCCTCAGCCCTGCCTGATGGCTGGGGGGAAGGGGGCAGGCTGGAGGTGCTGCGCCTCAGCCCAGCCCTCCCTGGCGTGCAGGGGGAGAGCCAGAGCTGCCTACCCCCAGAGAGAGTAGGGTTGGCAAATGTAGCTAGTTTTTTTTAAAGAGAGAGAATTCCCCCGCCGCATCTCCCGCCTCCCTCCTCCCGCACACACACTGTTCACTCAAGACTTCCTTGGAAAGAGAGTAAAGGTTAAATTTTCTGTGCAGAACCTGGAGTTGAATGTGCACCACTCTCTCCTGTGAGACTGTTTTGCGTCTATATAAGCAGGATGAATGCCTTCTCCCTAGAAGAGGTAACTGATTTGTGAAAGAAGCTAAGGAAAGGCACAAAAACACATTGTCCCTTGTGACTTCCTATCAGGTGACAACAGAACTGACATTTTACTGGACTTCATTTTCTTGGTTTATTTTCCTTAATTAGGAGAAAGTTCAGTGGACTTTACTTGGTATGCCTCATGGACATGTCTAAAAAGTATGGCAAAAACAAAGCTATGAGTTACCATGACAGTTAATTATTATAGACCCATGCCTACAAATGTGCTTTTAAGAAATAGTAGGAATATCTTGGTTATCTGTCACCCTTCTCTACCCTTACCCTGAAGATACTTCCTCAACAGACCCTTGCATTCCCTGCTTTGAGATCTGGTTAGCATGCCAAAAGAAAGCTATGCATGTTCTGCATATACATGGCATAATCGGACATACAGAGTCTATAAAATGCACGAGTAGACATCCCCAGCATTGCCCAGGTCCTTCAGGGCAGGGAGCTGGTAGTGTGGGGGGGATGCAGGAGTCAGGGGAAGGCCTTGGGAATATGGAGGGGGGGGGGGTCAGGCAAGAAGCTGCGGGCATGGGGAGGTGCAAAAGTGAGGACTGGGGGAGGTGGAAGGGCTCATGGTGGGGGTCCCATCCTGTGGGGCCTTCTCTCCCCTAAATCACCCCTCCACCACCAGGGGCCTTCTTTCCCCCCGCGCAGGCCTTCCACTGCTGCCAGGAACTTTCTCTCCCCCACCTCCAGCGCTGCAGCCAAGAGCCAGGGGAAAGGGTTTGGAGCAGGAGGACCACTTACCCGGTCTGATGGCAGGCAAGATGGCAGAGCCCCAACTCTGCTGCCCCCAGTGGCCACTCTCAGTATCGCATCCCTCCTCTCTGTGCCCTCCCTTTCCATCTTATGGAAAACAGTTCCATTCCCTGCACTTCCTGTTTTCATGGCTTAACATAAAGCAAGGTCAGGGGTTGGTTAAGAGGAAGCTGCATACCAGATTTGGTGGTCCTATTTAGGAGGAGTTCTTGAACAATCAGACTTGGAGACGGACAGACAGACATATGCACATTTCTAAAATATACAGACAACTGGACATGATTTTAAGAAAGGCTGGTCTGCAGACACTATTATTCTTCAAGCCCCAAAGTGTTTGTGCACTTCACAGAAGACAAAGACAGATCCCTGCTGCCAAAGAATTTGTAAGAATTAAAACTAATGAGTTGGAAAAACAGAAAGGCAAGAATGGGCGAGGAGAATGTTTACAATAACAAGATAGTCCTAACAATGCCATTAATTCTGGTACCCTGCACCAGATTGTAATTTGCTGGGTCAACAGGGTTTGTTTAAGAAAATTAATGCTTTAAAACAAAGAACGCATTTAAAGTGCAAGATTTTACAAAATGGTTTGGACAAAACCTTCACTCTGATTGACAAAGAGTTCCACCTCTTTGTCCACATGGCGCTGGCCACTGTCGGCAGACAGGCTACTGGGCTAGATGGACCTTTGGTCTGACCCAGTACAGCCATTCTTATGTTCTTATGTTCCAAACTCAAGTAATTATCTCCTGAGGAGAGCACTACATAGCCTCTCTGGATCATTATGCCACACTGTGGGAGCTTACCCTCTCTGGGTATGTCTACACTATGGGACAAGGTTGAATTAAGATACCCAACTTCAGCTACTTTAATTGTGTAGTTAAAGTCAAAGTCGCCGAACTCGACTTTTGGCGCTGTCCACACTGCAGGAAGTCGAAGGGAGCACACTCTTCCTTCGACTTCCCTTACTCCTCATGAAAGCAGGGTTACCGGCATCGACCGGAGCGCCCCTCTCCATTCAAATTAGTGTGTCTTCACTAGACCTGCTAATTCGAACCCTGGAAGATCGACAGCAGCAGCTTCGATCTTCTCTGTAGTGTAGACATGCCCCGTATCCTGGCACCACAGTTTCTCCACATTGGCTCCTCTTAGTCCCAACAATATTACTGTAACAGCCCTGTCAAAGAGAAGTCTTTAGTCCAGAGAGAACATAAGACAAATTGATTTTGTGCCCCTCCCGGGCTCCCTTTCGGATCCAGTCATAGAGTGCAGACCCTCAGGACTTTCTCTCCCAGACACCCAGCTCCTACCCAAATCGCTGGCTCTCAAGGATTATTCCCTGGAGTCATTCCCCCAGTCTGGATACTTATTCACAGTCCACTTCCAAGTCATCTGCCCAGAGGCTGGTCTTTTCATAAAGCTATCGTAAGAACCCTCGTCCCCGCTACCATCCATTCTCTTCAGGCCAACCACCATGGACAGCTTCCCTCTCACAGCTCTCTTCCCCAGCTGAGCTCTTTCAGCCTTTCTGGAAACTCACCCTATTCCTCCCCAGCTGGGTCTGACAATTGGCTGGGGACCAGGTGTCTGGATTCACTCAGGCTCAGCTGGGGAAGCAACAATAGCTGATCCACCATAGGCAAAGATGAACTTGACTCCCCTTAAAAGGCAAGCCTGCGTGTGAAACAGCCAGGGATTTTATTAGCTCATCTTGACAACTACAGACATTTAAGAGACATATTAAAACATTCTAAATGTGAAACAAGCACAACACAACAAAAGGACTTAAGTAAACGCACTATAGAGTCTATCAGGTGTTTTTAAATGTGTAAACTGTGATTGTGGTCTGTGATGGACAGAGCTCATTGGCAGCATCACCTAGGGCACGTCTAGACTACATGGCTCCATCAACAGAGCCATGTAGATTTGTTTACTCGGCAAAGGGAAACAAATCTCATCCCACAAGGCGTACCGGGGAGGTCGACAAATGCCTTTGATGTCGACTGCGGAGTGTCCAGACTACAGCGCTGTGCCGACAAACAGCTGATCGGCACAGCACGGCAGCCATTTTAATTTAAATGAAGGGGCGATTATTTAAATCGCCACTTCATTTCCCTTTGCCTACAGCCCTAATCTACATGGCTCCGTCGAGAGGAGCCATGTAGTCTAGACGCATCCCTAGTGGTTAGGCTGCTAGGTCTCCACTCACCCCACCTCCAATGTCTGTCACTGGACACTAACATGACCTAAGGCCATCTGCCTTTGCATGGGTGTAGAATCACTGCTCCTTTCAGGTCACAAACTAGTCTTGTCCTCTAGGGTAAGGAAAATATTGGGTCCCACACCCTCACAACTGGGGGGGATTACCTCCAGTCCATTCACTGAACCCTGCCTGTGTCCAACCTGTAATCTTTTCCATCCATTTGCAGAATAATATTTTTAATGTGCACTGAGGCATGTGCCAGCGCGCACCACCAATAGAAATACAAACCCTAGCTGTGGGCACTCTGCTAATTAGTGAGGTGGCATTTACATTTCACCTGAGCGGCCGCACAAGTGCACAGCTTACGGGGAACACTGGCTCAGACCCAGCCACTGACTTTTCACAGTTTTTACCCTTCCCTTTCTTCCCCAAGGGAATTGAAGGCTTTGTGCTCTTCATAAAAAGGGAGGCTAGTAGGAGACCTGGGATCTCCCACTCCACCAGACTCCATCCCAGTTCCCTATAAGCAAAAATCACGTCTGCACCCAGGAGTGTCTTAATGATGCCTCTTTGAGCCACTTCCTGACATCCATCTCCCCTCTGAACTCTTACAGCTGAACACTAAGGGTATGTCTGGACTGCATCCCTCTGTCGGCAGAGGGATGCAGATTAGACAGGTCGACATTGCAAATGAGGTAGGGATTTAAATATTTCGTGCCTAATTTGCATAAAAATGGCCGCTGTGTTTTGCCGACTCAGCACTTTGTCGGCAAAAAGCGGCAGTCTAGAAGGGGATCTGTCGAGAAAGAAACCCTTTTTCGACAGATCCTGTAAACCTCCTTGCAGGAGGCATAAGAGATCTGTCGAAAAAGGCTTTCTTTCTCGACAGATCCCCCTCTAGACTGCTGCTTTTTGCCGACAAAGTGCTGAGTCGGCAAAACACAGCGGCCATTTTTATGCAAATTAGGCACGAAATATTTAAATCCCTACCTCATTTGCAATGTCGACCTGTCTAATCTGCATCCCTCTGCCGACAGAGGGATGCAGTCCAGACATACCCAAAGAGACAAAGAGGAGAACAACTGAGTCTTCGGTCCCTTTGAGTGCAGCACCCAGGCTCTTCCGCCAAGGGAAAGGCTTCCGCAGCACACTTTGTTTGGGGCTCCTAGGGTTGGGCCCTGCCCTGTTGGCCCCTTTTCTGCTCTGTCTGGCTCTCTTTGAGGCTCCACCTCTAACTAAAACATGTCCTGCAGCTGGGCAATCTGAACCCAGAGTTGCTCCTTAACTCCTTTGGTTCTACTGTGGAGTTTATACACTCCATGCCATGGTCAGATAACACACTGCATGCACAGGCACTTACTGTTTAAAAATGGCATGATCTTACTCAGCAGATCTGTTCATTGTGTGTACACAAGAGTAAGAGTGGATAATTTTAATGATAAAAATACATTTTACAACAGATTACACCCTTAATCACGGCAAAGCCAGCACAGCTGCTGGATTCTGTTCCAGCTCTGCAGCATCTGAATTTTTAATTAAGGACCAGAACATCTTGTCAGCATGCGGGTGGGGGAGGAGGGGAGGATGTCACCTCAGCTGTATTTTCCCCTTTCCCCAGACGTTATGAGAAGCAGCTCTGTGGGTGAGGAAAGAGAAAGCCAGGAGACAGCATAGTTGAAGGGACAGGTATTCATACAATCATAGAACTATAGGAACTAAAACTGGAAGGGACCCTGAGAGGTCGCAAAGTCCAGTCCCCTGCCATCAGAGCAGGACCAAGCACCATATACACCAACCCAGATAGATGTTTGTCTAACCTGCTCTTAAATATCTCCAATGATGGAGATTCCACAGCCTCCCTAGGCAATTTATTCCAGTGCTTAACCACCCAGACATTTCCTAATGTCCAACACAAACCTCCCTTGCTGCAATTTAAGCCCATTGCTTCTTCTCCTATCATATCATCAAAAGAATAATTTTTCTACCTCCTCCTTATAACAACCTTTTAGATACTTGAAAACTGCAATCATGTCCCCTCTCAGTCTTCTCTTTTCTAAACTAAACAAACCCAATTCTTTCAGTCTTCCCTCATAGCTCATGTTTTGTAGACCTTTAATCATTTTTGTTCTTCTCTGGACCTTCTCCAATTTCTCCACAACTTTCTTGAAATGTGGTGCCCAGAACTGAAGTTGAGGCCTAATCAGCGCAGAGTAGAGCTGAAGAATGACTTCTCGTGTCTTGCTCACAACACTCCTGTTATTGCATCCCAGAATCATATTTGCTTTTTTGCAACAGCATCACACTGTTGACTCATATGTAGCTTGTGGTCCACTATGACCCCTAGATCCCTTTCTGCAGTGCTTCTTCCTAGGTGGTCAATTCTCATTTTGTATGTGTGAAAATGATTGTTCCTTCCTAAGTGGAGTACTTGGCATTTGTCCGGCTTCTGCTGTTGAACCACTCCTGCCTCACTCACATTGGGAGTTCCAAAAAGAGCCTGAAACCATGACCCTCACCAAGGCAATCTATCCTCACGGCTGACAGGACCACAGGAGACAGAGACAGTCTGGTGGTACAGAGCCTCTGCAGAGGATTCTGGTCTCTGTGGATCTGCAAGGGATTGCACAAGTGTAGTTTAGGGCAGAATTTGGCCTGCAGAATCTTTATTACTAGTGATAAAGCACAAGTGACAAACAGCTCAGCTTGACTTTCACACCCAGTCTGGATTTGCCGGGCTGACAGTTAGGAAACAACGAACATTGTTTACTTGTAAAGGGAGCAAATCTCATATAGAGTCAGAGAAGTAATAAACAGAATCCCATGATGCCATGTTTAGAATCACTTTTTTCTATCAAAAATTATGTTTTCTGCTTGGTTTCCCACCAGAGTTGCTTATGTCTC
The DNA here is from genome assembly GCA_032595735.1 of Pelochelys cantorii. Taxonomy (NCBI): domain Eukaryota; kingdom Metazoa; phylum Chordata; order Testudines; family Trionychidae; genus Pelochelys; species Pelochelys cantorii. Next base: position 5,961,125 of record CM064328.1, read on the forward strand.
CAGATTCCACTAGTTCTGTTTGACAGAGGGACAGACTAGATATCCTAATGAGTCTATTTCATCTCTCAATCCTGAGGTTCTATCATTTTCCTTCTCGTGGTACACCCTATCCATTGACTCACTACCAAATAAAAATTCAGCTCAGGTATCTAGTGGTAGTTTATTTCCCAAACTTTTTTCTAGTATTATGCTATTTTACTCACAGTATGAGCCTTAACTGCTTTCAAACTGCTATGATAAAGTATCACGAAAAACTTTTTGATTACCAATTTTGTTTAAAAATATCTTTTCTCTTATTAAACTTTGGTCACAAGGAAGGATATGACGGTGACTGAAAATAGTTTTTGAAATTTGTTTTGGAGTTGATGTATCACAATGTGACACACCACATTCCGTTTCATCCATTACATCAAATAGCATTACTGTATAGCAACTGACTGATGCTGCAATGTGGTGCATCTCAGCACAAAATGTCAGTTCATAATCCAAAAGCATGTGGACTCCTAAAAAAGCCAAGTTCACCTTTAAACAAAGGCCCTAGAGAATCATACAAGAATTTTGTTGTGAATTTGTTTCTGGGAACATTACGGATAGAATAATTAGAATAAATAGAAAGTGGCTATTTTAAAATGAAAAGCCATTACATTTTTAGAAGGGGCAATGTATAACTACAGCCTTATAACCAATAATATTATCTGACTTTCTCAATATTTATTTGGTTCCTTCCCTTTTCAATTATCATTGGAAACTCAAAAACCAAAAGGCAAATAAAAAACCTTATAAAATGTATGACTGTCATCTTAAACTCAGACCTCTCTCTAGGTCCTCACATTCATTGTATATGTACATCTTGCAGATTCTTCCTGCATCACATTTCTAAGCAATGGCCTGTGATATCCATTCACACTACTAAAACTCCCATCACCTCACAACTTAATTAGCAGCATCTTTTTCTCTGGCCTTCACAAATGCAATCTTGTCCTGCTCATATCCATCCAGAATGCTGCTGCAAAGCTCATTCTTTGTCTGGCCTTCACTTTGACCATGTCACCCCCCCTGCTTGCATCTCTCCACTGGCTCCCACTCTCTAGAGTATCAAATGTAAGTGTTTTGTTGTTCCTGGTAGCCCCTACCTCCCCCAGACCTCTCCCCACCATCTCTCAATATTGAAATGTTAACTGCCATCCCCGTCACTCCCTTGCTCATTTGTAACAATGACTTGCTTTCTGCTATGCTGTGCCCTTAAATCACCAGGCCCCCCCGGGCCAGTTGCCCACTTTGTCCCCCTGCCCTCAGCAGGCCTGGCTGTATATGCTGCTCTATATACTCTACAGTGAAATGTAAGCACAATATTTATAGTCCAGTTGATTTACTTTATATATGTTACAACTGTATGGTAAAAGTGAGAAAATAGGCAGTGTTTCAGTAATGGTGTGCAGTGAAACTTGGGGGGTGTGCAAGACAAATCGGACTCCGGAAAGGGATACAGTAGCCTAGAAAGGTTGAGAACTGATTTAGTTATTTCTTTGGAATCCCCCTATAAATGTGTCCACGCATGGCTACCCCCCTGAACAGGAGTGGTGCAGCAGCTCTTTCATTGGGCTTCTTTTCCAGCGACTTGGCCCTCCACCTATTCCAGGGTCACGACTGTCCAAATTAAAAGTTTCAAAAATGTTTTAATCCTTCCCAGCTTCATTGGAGCTATTCCTTCCTTGCTATGTTCAATACCCTTATGTGAGTCCATATGCAGCTTGGTCTGCTCCTTTACCTGTGATGTAATTTCCACCAGGCCATCTCCTATCCAGCCTCTTAAGTCCTCCTCTGGTTCTCACCATCTCATCGCTGCTTGGAGAATTTTTTTTAGTTTCTGAGCTTCCAACCTGGCTCTCTCTTCGCAGCAGCCTCCCCTATCCCTTCCCCCCCTTCTGCCTCTGATAGAGGAAGTGGGGGTGGGAAGCAGGCAGCACTACAGAGATGGTGTTGGGGGGAACTGGCTTTTAAGCTAGCTCCCCCCAGCACCGGCTTGTTTCCCCCACACACTGTCTCTCATAGAGGCAGCAGGGTGGGGAGGAGCGGGTAGTCAAACCTCCAGTCAACTACTGGCTAACATCCCTACCCCAGGGAAAGGTAGAAGTCAGCGCACATGCAACGCCATGTGCCCTCAGCAGCCCAAGGACAGACCATGTCTCACCTGATGCTTTTCCTCAGCTGGTTTGGCTCAACTGTTGCAGGCCTATAGTAAAGATAGGCAACCAACACCAGCGTGTGGGCCGCGTGAGTGGCCCTCCTCCATCTCAGTGTGTAACTGCCACCAGGCGGATTTGAACCTGGGACCTCTGGAGCTGAGTATAGGAGCCGCTACCCTCTGAGCTAAAAGCCAGCTGGCTCCCAGCCCATGCTGTAGAGGTCTCTTGGTCTTAACTGTTGCTGTGGTCTAGGTGCCACTGCCTGGTAACTACACTAGGGCTATGTCTACACTGGTGGCTTCTTGCGCAAGAACATCTTGCGCAAGGGTTCTTGTGCAAGAAGTCTTGCGCAAGAAAACGTCCACACTGCCATGTGCGCGCTGTGCTTTTGCGCAAGAGCTCCCATGGCAGTGTGGACGCTCTCTTGCGCAAGAAAGCTCTGATGGCCATTTTAGCCATAGGGCTTTCTTGTGCAAGAAACCCCTGCCGAGCGTCCACACTGCCCTCTTGCGCAAGAGCTCCTGCGCAAGAGGGCTTACACCTGTTAAAAAAGAGCGTAGCTCTTGCTCAAGGAGCCCTGTCTTACCACGCCGTACTGTAAATTTCCTTGCACAAGAGCGGGCAGGCAGTGTGGACACTCTGCAGATTCTTGCGCAAGAACGGCTGTACTTGCGCAAGAAACCGCAAGTGTAGACATAGCCTCAGTGTGTGGGTTACAAGTGCACTGCAAGATTGAAATCCAGTAGTGGGCAACCTGAGGCCTGAAGCCTAAGGATGTTAAGGAGCAGGTATTTGGCTAATCGTACAGGCGATACAATTTGTGTCGACCACACAATTAGGTCAATAAGGGGAGGTATTCTGCAGAGCCGCAGCAGGGGTACCTCCCGGAGCCAGCGCGAAATGGGACTCAGCAGTCCCAGCTTGCGCCGGCTCCACGGCCACTGCGGCTTTGCATTTTAAATAGAGTAAGAGCCGACTGATTCTTACTACATTTAAAATGCAGAGCCGCAGGCTTACAATATCCCAGGTTGGTGGTGGTATACATATTTTAAAATTCAGCAAATTAAGGCACAGACAAGTCAAGTACTGTGCCAATGTTCAGAAAGCCAGTGGTAAAGCATGAACTTTTCTCTCTTCCAACTCCTTTCTGAAAGCTTAAAATATTCTGTTTATTGAGCTAATAAAGCAGAATAGTGGGGATTCAGGAGTCACTTTCTATTAATGAGCTAACATCACTCAATCATCTACAATTTCATTTTTCTAAGAATTGAAATTTTAATTTGTGTAATACTAGTATTAATTACAATGCCTAATAACAATGTCTAACTCAGACATCTGTTAAAAGTATGTAAAGTTAATTTATTGGAAAATCTCCAGCAGAGCTCAATTAAAATGTTCCCCAGTTAAGCTAATGCATGCAATTTGTAATGAATACCTAAATTAGATATTGTTAATAACAATAACAACTAATTAAAATATAATTTAAAACATTAAAAGCTTGCATATAATGCTGAAAATATAAAATACAGAATTCTTTGCAAGAGTGTAGAGCAAAATTTTTTTAATAGATTACTCTCATAGCCTATATCAATTTAACACAGTATATTTCAGACCATTGTTATACATTAGTGCCTAGTGAAACTATTTATTGTACAAAATACGGCAGACAAATATTATAAATTTATTATGTAATAGATTTTTGTTGTCCGAATTTTACTTTACCTTCATAAAAATGTTGAGTGTCTCTGTGTACTCACTTATAGTCTTATATTTGTCAAAGTGGGTTTTGCTGCATTGAAGTAATTATAGTATTTTGCAGCATATCTGCAGTCTTGTGAATTAAACCAATAAATGAAACAAAAGGCAGTGTTTTCTCATCTGATCATCGTCATCATATTATCATTTCTGAGCCTGTCTGCATGTCTCCACAATGCCATTAATCTGTTTTTAAAAATGGATCTATGAACCCATGGAAATGAACTACAGCACAGTAATGCGTTAGTGAAGCATTACAGTAACCCACGGTCCCTTAAAGCACAGCTGACATTTCTTTTTTTCCTTGTGAAGATGTCAGTAGCTTTAAGCAGGAAGCAGCATGCACACTGTGATATAGTATCTCTCTCGTACACATTCCCCCTTGATGGCAGATTATCTGCCTGGAGGTTGCATTAGGCTTCAGTCAGCTGTCAGTCAGCAGATGAGCAGGAACGGTCCAGTGCCTCTTCCCCCTACTCCCATCTGACAGTGATAAATGATCAGGCCTAATGCTCAGCTAAGCTTGACGGAGCCAGGCCTCCCCTTACAATCTGTTACAGACTGACATCAACCTTTTTCCTTTAATATCCCCCGTGGGCACAGCAAAGCAGGATCACAGGGGTGTTAAGGTTAGGCCTACTGGCTTTTTTCTTTCAAAAAAGAGAATTACTACTTTACCCCTTTGAAGAAGCTCATAATCTGATGGAGAAAATAAAGGAAGAGGAGCATGCACGGTGTTATAAAAACTGCACGGTGAACATGCTAGGTTATCTAGCTCCTTAAAAAAGTAGCTACATCTGGCCGAGAGCTTCAGAAACATACATCAGCCTTACACATATCTTGTCTGAAGTACTATCCTAAAAAGATGAGGCTAGGGCCGGTGAATTAAGTGTTAACTTACTATAATGATAAGGGTTTTTCAGATCAGCCTCTAATGCCATGTCCTTTCAATTGCCCTTCTGCTCAGTACATCTATTTTACACATTCAGTTTGTTCTCCTTTACACCTTCAGTTTGTTCTCCCCAGCAAATATAAACTGTGATAGGCCCAAAAAGTAAGGCCTCAACTGGGGAGCTGCTAAGCACTTGCTCATGTGAGTAACCCGATTAATAACAATGGAGCAGCAAACCACAGGAATCCCACAATCATATTTTTTGTTCTTCCTGGCTAATGACATATGAGTAAAAGGTAATATTTTCAAAAGCTCAGAAGTGATTTAGAACTAGTGGAATTTACAAGAGCACCTAAGCAGGTTAGGCATTTAACTCCCACTGAAAAATCACAGGAGCTAGGTGTTTTTGCAAACCCTTCTAGGTCCCTATCTGCATTTTTAGGCACCTTTGTAAATCTGGCCTTTGGAAATCCAGACCCCATTTTCAAAAATAACATGGGCATTTAGGAGCCTAAATCCCAGATCGAACTCTTGGTCACTTTTCTAAGTCATGCCTTTGAAAATTTTACCAATAAACCAATGACGGAAACTTCTAAACTTGGTTCATCAAATTTCAAAAGTGAAAGCATGTATAATGGTCTGAACCTGGCGGCATAGGTCCACTTCAATAAACCACTACATCCCCGGCACGGGTCTTTATGATTAGCACTCAACGCTCAAGAGAGCTATAGATAGAACAGAATGAGTCATTTGAGACAAGTCTCAGGAGCAGAGCTGCAAAGAAAGGAGCAGTGCAGTTAGGAAGGACATGCATTCATGCAGCACCTAAACAAAAATATGAAAAAAAGAAGCACAATATTAGCAAGCTTTTTATGAGTATACTGGATCTGAATTACAAGCAGCACCTCAACTAGGAATCTGTTCACTACGTTCATAGAAAACATTGGCTTTTTTGTCCATCTAATACAAATTAGCATGTCATTCTTTAGTCCTCCGAAAATCTGTGCTTGTAGGGCAAGTGGGAGTTCTATGGGCACTGCTTAAATCTGCAGGTTAGGATAGGAGGTATGTGCTACATCTCTCGCTGCATGAAGGAACAGGCTTCTCCTGGAAATGCCCATAATACATGATAGACTGGAGGGGAAATCAGAGACCCTGCCTAGAAAGGATGACATGTGGAACAGCGGTCCAGAACCCTCAGAAGACAACATGAGGGGTGACAAGGGCATGGACGATGGGGCAAGGGGTCAGTCTCCCTGCCCTATGGTTCCTTTCAAGACACGCATGATAAGGAAACATTCTGAAGAACCTGAAACATGAAGCAAGTCAGTGGGAAATGATCCAGTTTCTGCAAAGAGACACTGTAAGGCCTGGTTTGTAACAGACACACAAACTGAACCAGTTTATTTCAGTTCAGCCACTTCACAAGGTAGGTATGCACTAGCATGTAAGTGAATAGTCGACAATGCAACTACCCGATAAGCATATATTTATCGGGTACTTGAGTGGAGTACTCAACTACTTGCTCCCCCTCTTGATGCCTCTGTATGAGAGGCAGCAAGGGGCGGGAGGAAACAAGAGCCGGTGATGGGGGAGCCAGCTTAAAAGCCAGTTCCCCCCCAGCACTGTCCCTGGGGTGCTGCATGCCCCCTCCCCCCCCCGCCTCTATCAGAGGCAGAAGCAGGAAGGAATAGGGGAGGCTGCTCCAGCAGCAGCCCCTGCCTGTGGCCAGCCTGGGCCACCACGAAAAGGGGCTGCTGGACCCACCGCAAGCCGGGACTGAGCAGTTCCAACTCGTGCTGGTCTTGGACCACTGCGGCTCTGCATTTTAAATGTAGTAAGAGCTGCCGGGCTCTTATTACATTTAAGATGCAGAGCCACAGCACGGGTAGCTCCCGGAGCCGATGTAAGCCGGGACTCGCACTGGCTCCGGACCGCTGCAGCTTTGCATTTTAAATGTAATAAAAGTCCGGAAACGCTTACTACATTTAAAGTTCAGAGCCGCAGAAGTCTCGGATCAGCGCGAGCCAGGACTGCTCAGTCCTGGCTCAAACCGGCTCCAGGAGCTATCCCTGCTGCGGCTCTGCAGTGCAGCCCTTATCGACGAATCATGTAGTCGATACAAATTGTACACAATTAGCCAAATAACCACTCTTTAACATCCTTCATATACACTGAGTCACAACGTATCCAATAGCTTGAGCCTGGCGTCTCTCCTCTTTGTTCACCTCTTTCTTAAAGAGTGGCACCCAAAGCTGCACACAGTACTCTCCAGCTGAGGCCTCCCCAATACCAAACAGAGCACAACCATTACCTCCCATGCCTTAAGGTATGTCAACACTACAGCTATGGAAGCAGCACAGCTCTGGTGCTGCTGCTGTGCCACTGATGCCTTCCACACCAAGAGAAGGGGTGCATTTGTCTTCACTACATTTCATCTCGTGGATTTCAGGCCAGTTCTCCAATTTATCAAAGTTATTTTGAATTCTTCAAAGTGCTTGCAACCTCTCCCAATTTGCTGTCATCCACCAGCTGTAGACCCATACTTTCCACTTCCTTGTGCAAAGAAATAAAAATGCTGAAGACACCAGAACAGACTCCTACACGACCTCACTAGATATCTCCAAGTTTGACAGGGAACCACTGACAATTGTCTGTGAATAGAATTTTTCAACCAGTTGTGCCCCTACCTTATAGTCATTTCATCTACACAACATTTCCCTAGTTTGTTTATGAGAAAGTGGGATTTGCAAATCAAGATAAATCATGTCACCTGCTCCTCCCACCCCCAGTCCACTGGGCTAGTTACCCTATCAAAGAAGGAAATTCTTGGTTTGGCAAGACTTATTCTTAACAAATTCATGCGGCTATTCTTTATCACCCTATTATATTCTAGGTGCTTATAAACGGATTAATAATCTGCTCCAGTATATTTCCAGGTCTCAAAGTTACATATGAAGTTCAATTAGTTTGAACTACTTTAGTTATAAAAGCCAAGCATGTCAGGAGGTAACTCTTGAGAGTTGAAACAAGTTATGAGTTGGAGCAGGTAAGGAATGCTGCCACCTTGCAGTACTTTTGATCTTTACCAAGTTGGGGTAAATTTGATCTTTACCGAGTTGGGGTAAATTCAAACAGGTTACCTAGAAGTGACAGACTCTGCATACTATGACCAGTCGCCTGAGTCATCCAGTTACCCATTATGAACAAATCTGTATGTAATATTGCCATGTCACACTCACACTAAGAATCTTGAACAGTTGAAATAGCTATAAAAGTACTAATTATGTTTTTCCTCAACACTTTTAACAAAATATCCATCCAAGGAAGGTAATATCATATTGTCTTAGAGCCATAAACCATTATAGACCCAGTTTCACAATCAGGGAGGGAATAATGAAATGATAATTGATGCCTATGCAAACCGGAGATTACTGCTAAACTATATTTGGTGTTTGATCATGGGAAGCCAACGATGTATTTAGAATGTAGCAGATTACATTTCTAAGGCTATATATACACAAGGTAGTCGGCTGTAAGTGTACTTCATGAGACTGTTCTAAGGTTGTTCTGTTTAGCAGTTAACATCAGAGACTATCGCTAACTGGTTACTGCCCATTTTTGATACGTCATTAAATCAGCCCACCATTCCAGCACAATTGATCCTGGAGGGTGTTTCTACACTGAATTTGGGGGATTCCTATTAGTACAGGCCCTGATGCTAATCTCGTTTACAGTAAAGTAATGTAACATTATGTACTAGTGACCAGTGTTCCCTGGAAGCTGAGCGCTTGGCAGCCACTCAGAAGAGTGCCTCCCAGCTGATTAGCAAAGCACCCACACCCTCTCACAGCCAGCAGCATGTATTTCTACTGGTGGTGCACATCAGCACATGCCTTGGCACACATAAAATTTATTTTGCACATGGATGGAAAAAGATTAGAGGGAACATTGATACTGACATAATCCAAATAAGATTCTTCATAGATGGACAGTCTCTTAAGTTGCTTTGGAAACTGCCTGCAAGACTACTGACCCAGGTCCTGGTATCAGTGCACACCTGCTACTGACTGAATGTCCTTGAAGGATCAAATGTCTTCCAAGACAAGAGATAAAATAAACAGCTAGAGAAGCTTGGGATGAGATCTCCCAGGAGACACAGTCTGAAAGCAATTATTGGTGTAAAGAAAATATATTAAAGGACCTGTTAAGGTAACAGGGTTCAGAACCTGCTCCCATTTAATTCAATGATAAAATTTCCATCATGAGCGACAGCAGGCATGAGATGGGTACCCAGGAATCTTATAAATTCGATTTCAGTCTTAGTTAGAAAGCTCTGACAAATGTTAGAGGATAATGGACCAGTAACATGGGATTCTAAGATGCAGCTCAGGGACTTCTGAAGGAGTGTCCCAGCACCATGAGAATAACATGAGATACATCAGTTTTGATCTGCATGAGGTTCAGGTGCTCAAAAGGGAGATTTGCTATGGCAAAGTCAGGAGCACCTCAATGAAAATCTCAGCAATCTCCTCCAAGGTTCCCGATAAGCTGTGTGCCTGTGTGGGTGCTCAGCCCTTTTCTAATTAAGACATGGTAAACTGTACCGCAATATGGCCAGGGTAGTGTTAATTTTCTTTTTATTTTATTTCATATTAAATAATCATAAGCATTGCTCCTTGTAATTATCCCTCATTTTAATATATTTTCTTCCACACCTATGAATTATTTAAAATATATATTTATTTCTATGGTTTTTTGTTTATATGGTGTGTGCACAGCCACACACTACCTCAATATTGGTGTTGCACATAAGAAATTTTGACACCCCCCTAAAAGAAAATTCAACCCACCCAAGGATGGAAAATCTTAGAGGAAACACTGATCTCCTCCCTAGCAATTCATAGGGAGTCACAAATCTCATCCTTCACACTCAGGCATGCAGGAGCTCCTAGGTGGCAGGACTAAGGCAGCTTTCTCACCTCTTCAAGCATAATAGCCAATGCCAATTCTAACAGAAATTCAAGATTCCAATGACCATGAGAGACTAGGGAGTTGGGAATTTCTGGTGCTTAGTGTCACTTCCATTTCTGGCAGAGATGTTATACAATGTGCATGTTTATTAGGGAAAACATAGAAAAATCTGTATTTAGATCTTTTTAAACTGAATGTGTAACATTTACTTGATTCAGTAAGTAGTTTAGGTTCCATGCTATGCTTACTTTCAAGTTTACCATATTACCCATGACTACACTTAGTTCAAGGGTCTATTGCATAAATAAATACTGTAACAAACTTACAGATATATAGAGCTTCAGGGAAGATCCTGTACTGCACATTTTGGCCACCTGAACTTTACAACAGCAGTGAGGATAAGACTCCAGTTCCAAAATCAAAAGCTGAAAACACCTGGAGCTAACTACAGGCCCAACTGAAATCAGTGGCAAAACTCGTATTGGCTTCAGTAGGGCCAGGATGTTATCCTTGAGCTAAAGAAGAATCTTGGCCTTCTATCCCGCATGGTACCTAATTAAGCGCAAGAGAAGTTCCATTGAAGCCAGGACTACTCACTGGCTTAAAGTTAGGCAGTTGTTTAAGTCTCTTGCTGAATCTGGATCCTTTTCAGCACATAGTAGGCCACAGCCTATTGCACGTAGTTGAGCAGTTATGATTCTGTCCAATAGAGGTAATAGTGTGCATACATGTATATGCACTCACACCCCTTGTGAATCACAATATATTCTCATGTGTGCGTCTTTTAATTACTATTTTCTCTATTATACACAGTAATGGTCCCCTCTGACACATCCATCGTTAGGCACTTTTTTCAAAAACAAGATTTCTAATTCAATCATTTGGAGTCCTTACAATCAGTAAATGGTGGCTCATTTCTCAAGTCTGCAGTCACAGCTTAAATAGAGAAATCACAATGTGCTGTAGAAGACATAGGAGGAAAACTTGCTGACTTGCTGTGTATATTTTTTTCAGATGCAACAGCTGAAAGCATTTCTGTTAGGCAGAGATATTGCCTACCGGACCCATGACCTTGACTTAAAGTTCAAACTGTTTGTTCCTACTCTGTAGAAGGTTTTGAAAGTTCCTAATGAAGATGTAATTGTGTGATATGGATTATTATGTATTTATATGACATATAGGGTATGTCTAGATTACATGCCTCTGCCGACAGAGGCACATAAAATAGGCTACCCGACATAGTCAATGAAGCCGGGATTTAAATATCCCCAGCTTCGTTAAAATAAAAATGGCCGCCGCACTGTGCCGGCTCAGCTGATCGTCAGCACAGTGCGAGTAAAGATGCGGATCGGTTGACAAGGGAAGCCTTTGTCGACCGCTCCTGTAAACCTCGTTTCATGAGGCATAAGGTAGTGTTCGACAAAGGCTTCCCTTGTCAACCAATCCGCATCTTGACTCACACGCTGTGCTGACAATCAGCTGAGCCGGCACAGTGCGGCGGCCATTTTTATTTTAATGAAGCTGGGGATATTTAAATCCCGGCTTCATTGACTATGTCGGGTAGCCTATTTTACGTGCCTCTGTCGGTAGAGGCATGTAATCTAGACATACCCATAGTGTGCACATCACTATCCTATAAAACCACATATTTTTATTACTTTTAACTGACTCCTCCTCCTTATCTCCCCTCCCCGCCCCCATTCTTGCTTATACTCAAGAGTTCGGTCTATTCTTAAACTAGATTATAAGCTTTTTGGGGCAGGAATGATGTCACCCTAGGTATCTGTAGATTACAGAGTGCAACGGAGCCTCAATCGCCAGTTGGGAACTTTGGACACTACTACAACACAAATAAATAATCATAATGACTATAGACCCTTTACTAAGCATCAAAGCACTATTCAGAATTATAAACTAGGGACTCACTTCACTGGCTACTGAAATGCAATAACTCGCTGGTGCAACATAATAATGATTGATTATGTCTACAACACTACACAGCAGTTTAAAGACTGGAGGTCAAAAAGAATATCATATCCATTTGAATCTAGAAGAGAAAAATCGGTAGACAGACCACCAATACCCTAGATGGAATCTGGGGGGACATTCAGCTGAACACTCCTCCCCTTGCAAAATGAGCCATACGATTAATAATGACCTTGAGTAGTCAAACCTTCATTTTATGTCTCACCCAAAAGACAGCACTATGGCTCCTGACACTTCATTATGGTTACTGACTCAAAAGGAACAAGACTACTATAATCATTAATACCACTTCTTATATCCTATGTATATTTCCTTAGATTTCATCATCTGAGTACTGAGCAACCAGAGTCTGGTAGTTAAATACAACTAGATCTCAGTCCAAGTTGGTTTGGCCATAGATATGAAGCTGAACCTTAAGAAAAGAAACCTTTCACACTTAAGGTACATCTACACAGCAACATTATTTTGAAATAACTAGTGTTATTTTGAAATAACTGCCTGCTGTGTAGACACAGACTAAGTTATTTCTAAATCATGTTGAAATACTGTCAAGCTGGAGGACTTCTTATTCTGACTTCTGTAACCCTCATTGTACAAGGAGTAAGAGAAGTCAGAGGAAGAGTGCTCTATTTCGAAATAAGTGCTGTGTAGACACTCCCAATTTCAAAATAAGCTACGCAATTGACGTAGCTCAATTTGCGTAGCTTATTTTTAGTTAAGCCCTGCTGTGTAGAAGAACCCTTATTGTCAGGGAGGAGGAGGAGGAAGACTACTGGCATAGTTTGTAGATCTTTAGAAATGATATCAGTTTGGGGGAACAACCAGAGTACAGTAACATGAACAATTTCCTTAGAATTCTGCAAAATAGCAAAGGCTCCATCAAACAAAATCATTTAAATGTTTTGTTAGAAAAGCCCCAAATTGGCACATTTTCAGTATGCTCCTCCCCAGAATAGTTCCCTTCTGATAACATGGTTCATGTCATTCATTTAAAAGTTTATATAACAACATTTTAAACTTGCTGCAGAGAGAAATAGACAAATTCAGGTACTTTTGTTCAAACTTGCTTAAAATTTCTGCATTAAACACAGATTTCCATTATTACTGATCTAATAAGTCCTATTCTCATCTGGGCTATCAGCAACTCAATAAGTAATTACCATTCACCTTAGGCTGTTCCAGTCCATTAGACCAATACTGATGACTCAGGAGAGGAAATAAATGAAGAGCACAATGCCAATAAAAGAACAGAAAATGTGAGAAAATGCTGTGGCTGGAACTCACACCATTTTGCTGTTTATGGGAAGTGTACAGATAATATAAAATTGATGTGATCAAAAGTAGATGGTTTTTTTTTTTTTAAATCAGTGGTTTACGCATTGGAAGGATTTAATACAGAAGTTGTTCAGACTGAAATTGGAAATGAAACACTGTGCAGATCTGGATATATAGCCAGTCTATCTGTATTATTATTTGTATTACCATGGTGTCTAGGAGCCCTAATCATGGGTCAGGACCCCTCAGTCCTCGGAGCTGTACAAACAAAAAGACAGTCTTTGCCCGAAAGAGCTTGCAATCTAAGTGTAACATACAGCCATTGGAAAAAATACTAAAGCCTTCTCTGCCTTAATAGAATGGACATTATGGGGTTGGTTTTGTTGCGGTATCTTTATGATTTATCATTTATGGAGCCTGATTCTGATCTCAGTAAAAATCAAGATTTACTCCATAGAAGTCCATAGGGTTACACCAGTATAAATGTGATCAGAATGAGGCCCAAGGACCCTTGGTTGCTGTAGGAAGCACAGCAATGGACACCTCTTAATACACTTTTTAAAAAGCAGTAGCCAGTATCCCTCCCAGCACAGGGAGTAAAGCAGGGTTATCACCCATCCAGACATGCAATCCACTGAACTGCTAGCTTTCCAGACTCGCAACAAAACCATGACTGCCTGCAGGTTTATCAGGAAGAGTAAAGAACTCCCAGCCCCTGTTCTCTCCAGCATAGCCTAGGTATATGGGGATCATTTGGCCCTAGGAAAGAGCAATCTTAGGGTGTGTCTAGACTACAGGGTTTTGTCGACAAAAGTGGACTTTTGTCGACAAAACTATACCTGCGTCTACACTACCACCAAGTTCTGCCAACATAACGTCGACAGAACTCGGCAGTTTTGTCGACGGTGGTAAACCTCATTCTACGAGGAATAACGCCTTTTGTCAACAGAGTTCTGTCGACAGAAGGCGTTATTGCATCTATACTGTCCTTTGCATCTACACTCTCATGTTGACAAAGTGGCTTGCTTTGTCGACAGAACTGGATGTAGTCTAGACGCTCTTTGTCGACAGTATCTGTTGACAAAGCCTCTGTCAACAAAAGCCTGTAGTCTAGACGTACCCTTGGTGGATAACAGATGCAGATTGTGTGGATAGCCAATATAACTCTCCCGGTCAGGCTAAATGAAAAATAAAATGGTTAAAAAATGATAAGCTACATACAAAAATCCTTGGAATTCATACCTCATAGCACACCTCAAACATGTGACTCACTGATATGATTTGCGGCCTGGGCACATTTTGTTGCTTAAATGAGCCCAAACTGCCTAACTAGCAGCCAACAATCAAGACAGAAAAGATTCTGATGATTATTGCCAGTTTGAGAAATAGCATGATATTTCATGTTTGAAGTGAAATATCAAACTTTGAAACACATTTTCAAAGAGCTGTAACACAAAGCTTCATTTGGAAAAAGTACATTTCACTTGTGTTGCTAATAGGGAATGATTATATATTTGATACCTCCAATCAAGTTAACTCTGTAGTTTAAGTGGAAGTGTTAAACATTAGCTTATTGAGCTGAACATCTCAAATCAAAATGACATTTCTATCAACTATGCTTACTCTCCAGTTATATTTTTTCTAGAACTGCCCAGACTATTAAAAGGGGGGTATTTCTGCATAGTAGGAATAATTAGAGCTGGCCAGAAAAGCGAAATTGTTTTAGAAAATTTTCAAAACATTTTGTTTTTCATCAGAATTTCATTTCTGACAATTTTTTCTGACCTGCTCAAATAGCAAAATCCCCTACGCATTTCTGTCGCAGATTATTTCAAGGTGCTTCATAAATATTATTTAAAACTCACAAATGAAGCTTGTTGAATTATTCCCTGTGAATAACATTCAATGTGCATTTAGTTCTTTGTCCTCTTTGAGGATCATTCACAAGTGCACTTTATTGTCAGCATGCAGGTTGGAAACTATCGTCACAGGGAAACCTCCCCTTCATGACAAATGGTGAGTATGTGTTACAGTTTTCAAGATTAGGCTCTGTGTTAGCAGACTGGACTTAAAACTGGGATCCTTTATTCTCTGAAAAAAAGGAAACTATCCATAACGATGAAAGTATTAAAACAATAACTTTTTCAAAGTTTGGGCAATTCAGTATTATTGGTATAGATTTTATTGCCACATATGATTACGGTTGCCTCACACTTTCTATTATAGGAACCGATTTTCAATTGCTCATAACATTGCCAAACTTTAACTAGTTGCACTGAAATTTACTATGATGGATATCTGCTTCAGGTGGAATGTTTTTAGTAAGTGTCAGCTAATACCATTCAGCCATTTTTTAGGGCAAGCTTAGGGAAAAAATACAAGGTCTTCTCCATGTTAATTTATTCGTTAAACCCATTAACAGATTCCAAAGCCAGAAAGGAGCACTGTGATCATTTAGACTAACCTTCTATACAATGCATGCTATAGAAAATAATTTCTGTGAACTAAATCCTAGCTTTCAAAAATAATATAGAATCTAGATTTTAAAATTGGTTAGGAAAGGTTAAGGTGTCAAAGTCAAGGACTGAAAAGTTAGGAAAGGCCAGAATATGGTCATGCAACCTTTCATTCTGCCTCTTAGTGTGAACTCAGCAATGTTTTGTATTAGAAGTTAAATATTTATGGAAAAGTTAAAATGACTTTAATGTTTATTTGATCCCCATATTTTTCAATCAATCCTGCTTCAGTCGGTGCACAGGATGAGTGGTGCTCAGAGAATACACAGCAGCAGTATTTCAAAATAACTCATGTTATTTTGAAATAACAGTGTGTGTCTACACAGCAAGCCTGTTATTTTGAAATAACGGGCTTCCTACTCTGACTGCTGTAACCCTCATTTCACGAGGAGTAATGGAAGTCAAAGGAAGAGTGTTCTTTCTTTGACTTCCTGCTATGTAGACAGCACCAAAAGTCCAGTTAAGGTACTTCAACTTCAGTTACGTAATTAACATGGCTGAAGTTGCATATCTTAACTCGATTTTAGCCTGTAGCGTAGATGTACCCAGAATGAGCCAGAGGAGTGCAATGAATGTTGTCAGCAGGACCGCTGCCTTATGTGTTGCATCAGTTGGAAGGTGTATAGTGAATGAGGCAGGAGACGGCAGTAAGACAGAGTATACCCTCATGACTAAGGCAGTTGAGTGCCACAGTGGAGAATTGGATTCCATTATCCCTGCTTCTGGCCAGAGATACTACATGGTGATAAGCAAGTCACTTAAATCAAAATGTTCAAGCTGGGCATTTAATTGCACCTTCCTCATTCCCTTGAGACATCTGGTATCAAATCTGCAGAACAGCTCAGTCCTCCCAGCTGCATCTGAGTCATCAGAGCTGTGTTTTTAACATATATACGGGCTTGACAGAACTCAACTGTTATTGTTTTATACTTTCAACATTTATTTTTAATTTTTAAGCGATTTAAATTTTCACAGCTGCTGATTATTGGAGGGTCAGACAACAAATTATTTAATGACAACAGATACTGAGATTCAAAAAGTTAAATCTTTTATAACCATTAAAATACAAATTGTCAACATCGCATGTCAAAATATACGAAGTTAATATTCTTAATATTCTTAAATCAAATTCTAGTACGTTTTCAAGCAGCATTTTTCTGACTTTGCCTGTCTGTACATTTTGATGATTATTAATGGAAATATTTTCAGTCCACTTGTGTGTATGATGAAATTGACAGATACTTAAATGTAGATTTGTATCAGTATATGCAAGATGCTATAAACATGCTAAATACTCTGAAAAAAATCAAGGTCTAGGTGCCACAAGTTGGGTCCCCCAAATTACCAGACAGTTCTGGCCTTGGTATCGCTGTGCTTCAGTTTCCTAGCTTTAAAATATGGATAATAATGCTACCTAATCTCAGAAGACTGTTGCAAAAGCAAACTCATTAAAGTTTGTGGGAAGCTCTGCAGAAACACCCATGAGGAAATTAATAATTTTGTATTCAGTGCAGGGTTTGGATGCTGTGTGTTAAATAAGGCTTAGGGTCACACACTGAATAAGAAGAGTAAAAAGAAATAAGTAAGTAGCCATTCACTAAAAGGAGGATAGGTCCTGTGGAAGGAACAGTATGTGATCATGTAAATAAAGATTATATCAAAGCATACACATGGATGGCTGAATTATGGTAACATGGGCAACCTTAATACTGACATTTCCTCATTCTGAGTACTTGATTTTGAAACCTTATTCTTTTTTAATATAATTTCTGGATATAAGTGATCAACATTTCAAGTATTCATGAAGCTATATAAAAAGAAATAAGAACTAATAGTTGAACTTTGGCTTTAACTTTTGCTATTTTTAAACGCAAACCAAATTACATGCATTGTAACTTAAGTCTTCATTCTTAAATATTCTTAGGAATTGTTAAGTATCCCTATCTTTTTGTAAAGCTGCATTTTTGCATTCTCATTCATCTTCATTACTGAAAAGTATATCTTAGTTCTTGTCTACACTGGGAGTTAAGGTGTAATATTCACACATGTTAATTAAGGACACATTTTAAAAGTCTGCTAATGTCTACATGTTGCCTAACCCCTGTGGCAAATTGATAGGACTGAACTCTAGAGGAAACCTAGGCTTTAAGAATATACCTGTAGTTCAGACAGTCTTTCTAATGTGTGAGCAGGTGTAAGCTAACGTAACAGGATCACACCTTAAATATGAATCTAGAGCAGTCTTTAAGGCACTAAACCTTCAGGCTTTATTTAAGGCAATGGGAGTTTTCCCTGAGTAAAGATGGCACAATCAAGTGCAAAATTATTTTAAATATTTTACCACCTTAGTTTGGTCTTGACAACAGTACAATTCTCCTAAATTGTGTTCCAAAAAGAACAAAATATTGGCTGCACAGATTATAGCTGCCAAAAAGATTGCCCTGATATGGGTTTTTTTGTGAAAAGGTTCAACTCTTTGTACACTGTAAATCAAATTAAGCCTTGCCTGGGGACTCATCATCTCAAGCATCTAATGAAGAAAATACATCAGGGCTGCTGCAAGTGTAGTGGCGAATTCCTGCAAAAAGGAAACAACAAAACAGCCAAGAAGAACCAGGACTTAATGGAGAAACAGATGATATTTAATTAAATAAAAATAGTCTCAGCAGTGCTCCAAGGAATGAAATAATTTGCATGCTAGATAGCCACATATTAAGCCACACTGCCGAGAAGATTTATACTGCACTGCTCATTTTTTATTAGCACAAATACATACTGTACTTAGAAATTAGGTATCTGGAAGCATGACAATATTACATTTTCAGGAACTAATGCTGCATTAAAAGTTCCCTTTAAAATATTCCACTTTTAACTCTGCATTTGTTTAATTTTTGTTATTTTCTGTAATTACATCAAAAGAATTAGCTTAGTTAATTATTGCCACACTGATGCAGTCCTAATTACCACTATTGAAAGTAGTGTGTAAGTGAAATTTAAGGCTTATTTATTCGGAACTCAAGTGAAGAATTATTTGAATAATAGAGGAATTTGTCTTCATTTTTTCCAGAAGATGCCCTTGAGAAGAGAGGACACCGTTGAGGATGGCTGTCATTCTGGTATAGGTGCTACAATGAGAAGTGGAGGGGGTCAGTGCTTAGGAGTTTGCATGGAGTCCATGCCTTTGATGAAGTGTTTTTTACTCACGAAAAAGTGCATGCCCATATAAATCTTTAAAGTGCCACAGGACTCCTTGTTGTTTTCTCTGGGAACAGTTTTCCAACAAGTTATGCACACACGCACATCCTTATAGCTGCTCCATCTAGACTGTATTATACTAGTTTGTTTTTGAGAAGGTCATGTAAGACTGTATCTAAAGCCTTGCTAAAGTCAATGTTTACCACATCTACCACTTTCCCCATCCATAAGGCTTGTTAACTGTCAAAGAAAGTTATTAGGTTGGTTTGAAATGATTTCTTCTTAACAAATCCATGTGGTTACTTATCACCTTATCTTAGGTGTCTGTAAACTGTTTATTTGTTCCATTATCTTTCTGGGTGTGGAAGTTAAACTGATTGGGCTGTAATCCCCTGGGTTGTCTTTATTCCACTTTTTCTAGACTGGAGCTATATTTGTCCTTTTTTGGTCCTCTGGAATCCCTACCATGACTTTTTAAAGATAATTGCTAATGGCTCAGATATCCCTTCAGTCAGCTCCTGGAATATCCTAGGAGGCATTTCATCAGGTCCTGGTGATCTGAAGACATCTAACTTTTTTTAAAAGTAATTTTAACTTGTTCTTTCCCTATTTTAGCCTCTAGTCCAATCTAATTTTTACTGGCATTGACTACGCTTGCCATCCAATGGCTACTAATCTTTTTGTTGAAAACTGAAACCAAAAATCATTTAGCCCTTCTGCCATTTCCACATTTTCCGTTATTGCCCCCCTTCCCTTGAGTAACGGGCTTACCCTGTCCTTGGTCTACTTCGTGTTTCTAATGTATTTGTAGAATGTTTTCTTTTTAGTTTTTATGTCTCCAGATGGTTTAATCTTGTTTTGTGGCTTGGACTTTTTAATTTTATTCCTATATACTTGTGTTATGTGTTTGTATTCATCCTTTGTAATTTGAGCTAGTTTCCTGTTTTAGTAGTATTCTTTCTTGAGCATTCAGAACATTCTTTCTTGAACTTCAAATCTGCTAAAGTCTGCCTTCTTGAAAACAATTATCTTTACTGTGCTGTCTTCTCTCCTAGCATTCCTTAGAATCATGGACTTTACCATTTCATAATCACATCCATTGAAGGTGCCTTCCACTTTAAATTCTTGGCCACTTCCTCCCTATGTGTCAAAGTCAAATCTAGAACGGCCTCTCCCCCACCAATAGCTTTCTCTACCTTCTGAAATAAAAAATTGCTTCCATTTCAAAAACTTGTTGGATAATCTGTGCCATACTGTATTATTTTCCCAAAAGATGTCTCGGTAGTTGAAGGCCCCCTTCACCACCAAGTCCTGTGCTTTGGATGATTTTGTTGGTTGTTTAAAAAAAACATATCCACCTCTTCTTCCTAGTTAGGTGGTCTATAATAGACCCCAACCACAATATCCCCCTTGGGTTTTACCCCTTTTATCCTTACCCAGAGATGTTCAGCAAGTCTGTCTTGTATTCCCACCTCAATCTCAGTACAAATGTATATATTTTTAAAATATAAAGCAATTCCTCTTCCCTTTTACTCTGCCTGTCATATCAGCAACCAGGCATTTTCAGTGCATCTCATTTTTCATGGAATCTTCAAAGATTTGTAGCAGGTAGTTTTAATCTCACCTAGAAGCCACTTTTTACAGTAGTTCATTTAGAATAAGCTACTTGACAAACTGAATAAACTAAACAGTAAGTACGAAGACAATGGCATTTGGAGATAAGGAAATAGGAAGGAAGATCAGTGTAGATAGGATCAAACTAGAGAACGTAGAGAAGTTCATGTATGTGGGGAGCAATATGACGTATGATCTAGACCAGTGTTTCCCAAATGGTGCTCTGCAGAACCCTGGGGTTCTGCGAAAAAATTCTACTCCCCCGCCACCTTCAGAACCCATAGGCAGCTCCCATTGGGGCTTTGCCGGAAAGGACGGGGTTCTGGGGGTACGCGGCTTTGGCCGTTCCACCACCCACTGCGGCTGCCCCACCCACATGCACAGTGCGGCCCCTCCTCACTCCACAGAACTGCCCTGTTCCGGTGCCTTGCAGCCTCCTCCTCCTCGTGTGCAGGCGGCCACTTTTACAGCAGCTGCTGCTACTGGGAGGGGGAGGGATAGCCAGAGCCGACGAGCCGCTCTCGGACTGTGGCGTTTTAAAACTGCCACCTGCATGGAACCTGGCTCGGGCTCTGCTGCCCCCCCCCACCTGGGGCGCGCTCAGGCTCTGCTGCCCCCTGTGTGCTGCTGTTCTCTCTCCCCTGCGCCCCTCCCCAGCCTGCTGGGGAAGTGGCAGAGTTTGATCTGGCGGGGTAGGTCAGGGTTTCTACTCCCCCACCCACCATGCCCTGCCAATGGGAAGCATGACCTGGTGCTGCAGCTGCGCTGGGTTCCCCACTGCATGGGCGGAGGGAGGGGGGGGACTGAGCTCCCTCCTTTCCCCCTGCCGCAGGAACAAGACCATGCTGCCTGGAGGCTTTCCCTGCTGCAGCAGGGTGCCAAGCCAGGTAAGCGTCCCCCCTCATGCCCAGACCCCACACCCATATCCCCCTCACTCCCCTCCCCCCCGCCAAGAGCCCACATTCCCAGCTTGCTCTGACACCCTGCCCCAAGTCCCCTCTTGTACCCTCCCTCCTGGCCAAACACCCTGCCCCAAGACCCCTCTTGTACCCTCCCTTCTGGCTAGGCACCCTGCCCCAAGTCCCCTCTTGCACCTTCCCTCCTGGCCAGACACCCTGCCGCAAGCTTTCTCCTGTACTTTCCCTTCT
The DNA here is from genome assembly GCA_032595735.1 of Pelochelys cantorii. Lineage (NCBI taxonomy): Eukaryota > Metazoa > Chordata > Testudines > Trionychidae > Pelochelys > Pelochelys cantorii. The sequence continues at coordinate 5,982,666 of CM064328.1, forward strand.
GGCCAGGCACCCTGCCCCAAGACCCCCTCCTGTGCCCTCCATCCTGGCCAGACAACTCTGCCCCAAGCTTTCTCCTGTACTCTTCTTCCTAGCCAGGACATTGCAGATCATCTTTGTGATTTAAACACAAACATCATAAAGTGTTTTCCAACCATAAATGACAACAATAACTGGATTTGAAATCCATTAAGTATAACAGGAAAGCCAGTCAGTTTCTCGATGCAAGATTATGAAAACCTAATCAAAATCACTTCAGATGGCCAATTAATACAAAAATTTTAAGAAATTTCTCTGATTACGTTTTGGGGCAGCTTATGTCAAGAATATTCAGCTTTATCAAGACGTGCAATTTGTCAGTTGTTACCCTTCACCAGCACATACTTGTGTGAAACTGGGTTCTCAAATTATGCAGCAACAAAAACAAAATACAGAAATCGACTGAATGCAGCACCAGATATGCAAATTCAACTTTTTAGTATTAAACCAAATATAAAAAGAATTTGCCAAGAAAAGAAGAAAAACCACTCTTCACATTGAAAGCTGCCAATATAATTCATATTATTTTTTGAGCTTTATTTTTTTTGTACACATTAAATGTGATTTTTGCTTTTAAATATGTCCAATTAAACTAAATGTTGATCTCATGACCTTATTTAGCATATGTTCATTATTATTATCCTTATTTATTTGTGGTCTACTTTTTTAGCTCCATATACCAGACTGTCTTCCTGGGGATTTGGGGAGGGAAGGTGGTGGTGTCGTGGCACTCAGGTCCAGCGGCTTTTTTTTTTTTTTTGCTTGACAAATTTTCCCTAGGGGTTCCTCGGCAGTCTTCTGAGTTTAAAAGGGTTCCGTGGCCAAATAAAATTGGGAAACACTGATCTAGACTGTAAGAAGGAAATAGTGACTAGAATAGCGAAAGCAAGAGCACATTTGAAGGTAATGGATAAGATCTGGAAAAGTAAAGCGATTAGCCTAGGAACAAAGCTGAGCGTCTTGAAAACGTGTGTATTTAGCAGCATGTTGTATGGATGTGAGACACGGGTGATAACAAAAGATTTGAAGAGAAGGATATTGGCGGTCAAGAGGAGTTGTTATAGAAAGATCCTGAAAATAGGATGGATGCAAAAGGTCACCGACGAGGAATTATATAGGAAGATACAGCCAAAAGAGAACCTACTGCAGAAGATCATAAACAGAAGTTACAGCTATTCGGGCATATCTGGAGAATAAACAACAAGCAAAAAGTTAAGACCCTAGTATTCGGCATAATGGATGGTCCGAATAGGAGAGGCAGACCCCACAGAGAATGGGTAGATGATATAGTAGATTGGTGCGGAGCTAGTCTACAGAAACTAAGCCACTCCGCACTGGACAGGGAAAGATGGAAGGAAATAGTGAGGGAGGCATTGGACAACAACAGGCGTTGAGCCCATGGTTGTTGTTGATGAGGATAATGATGTTAAAATACTGATTTTCTAACATCACATGTTCAATGTGTCACACTTGCACTCTATCCAGTTCATGAAAAATACAAGTCTAATTATTTTATTTTTTGATACTATTTTTGTAGGTTTTTGTCTTCAGAAACTTAACTTTGATCCAACTACGTACCAGCACTTCAGTACCATATTTATTTTTTCATAGTTTCCAAGGCCAGAAATGTATAAAGTTATGGAAGAGGTCATATTTCTCAATCATAACCCATTTTAGTAATTTACAGTTAGACAGCTAAAAAAAATGTTGCATAGAAAATGTATTTTAAAAATGTCATTAGCATGCCTAAACTCATAGTTTTCTCTGATCATTTTTCTGAGATGCTGTAATGGGGTCAGCATTCACCTCATGCAAGTGCCCCTGTTTGGCCAAGTATGGGTTCCTGCACTGCCTCAGTCTTAAAAAGCCTTGCAGCTACTCAGCCCTTTGAATTCACAAACCCTTTCTGGGGTATACCTCTATCAGGGGGCCATCCTGGTGGCCTCTATAGAGTGTCTCTTTGAATCCAGTCTTTCAGTCTGCTTCCCCACTTGGCAGGAGAGTGGTGTCTCCAGTGCTTCCCCACTCTGAGCTGTTCCTGGTTCTGCCAGCCAGCCTTCTTCTAGACCTTCTCCCTTCAGGTCTGGGCTGCAACTGAGCTGCCTCTGATTCTACAGCTCCTTTTGTCGTCCTCTCTGGCTCCTGATTGGTCGGTTCCTCCAGAGCCTTTCTAGCCTCCTGGATGACTTCTCTATGGCCCTTTTGGCCTTAGGGCCTATCCCCATTACAGATGCCCATTTATCCACACAATACTGTGTGTATATAACAATACCCTTTTAACATTCCTATTACCCCAAATTCCTTACATGTCAACTAGAAAATTCACATAGGACTACTAATCAGTGTTTTTAGCAAAGACATAAGAGACAATGATTTGATAGTCTACATGTAATAGGTAGGTAAATGTCATAAGCTAGATGAAGATTACAAAGAAGCTACTACAGTGGAGAGCACACTTAGTCTTAGTAGAAAAGAGAAAAATCAGATGGGAATAAAATGTTAATAAAAATTTTATTTACAGGCAAATATTACTGGTGTCTATATTTTCAAAAGTGCAAATCGGCTGTTCTTTCAAGTCCTGTGAAATAGTATCAATGGTCAGAAAAACTCTCTGATGGAATGGCTTAATCTTTGGCATCACTACATCTGCATTAATTTTTTCAAATAAATTACTGCTCTTTTGCACTTTACAAGACATTTAAAGTGTTTATACTTCCGGTTTTATCAGTAAGTTTTTGCCTGTCCCTAAATTCATGATGATAAACCTGATTCCTACTTTGGCCTAAAATGCCATTTTATCCCTCCTTTTTCTGGGATCATATTTATTAGACTGCAGAGTGAGAAGGAAGTGAGCTGCAGTTCACAGTGCCGCTGGGAATTTTTACTACATCAATATTGCACTACAGAAATAAATTGCTTGTACAGACAGTGAATAAAACAAACTGTTGTCTTTAATAGTGCTGTCAGGCAACTATCTGACAAATGGCAACTTCACATTTCTGTTATTAATTACAGAAGGTTTTGTCCTACAATGTGCTGAGCACTCTGTCCATGACGCAGCAAAGCATTTGCAAACATCTTCAAGATAATAAGGTGATAAGTAACAGTCAACGTGGATTTGTCAAGAACAAAGTGCGTCAAACCAATCTGACAGCTTTCTTTGACAGGGTGGAAAACTTTATGGATCGGGGGAAGCAGTAGATGCGGTGTATCTAGACTTTAGTAAGGCATTTGATATAGTCTCCCATGACCTTCTTATTAATTAACTAGGAAAGTACAACCTAGATCGAGCTACTATAAGGTAGGTGCATAACTGATTGGATAATCCTTCCCAGCGAGTAGCTGTCAGTGGTTCACAGTCAGGCTGGAAGAGTATAACAAGTGGAATTCCACAGGGATCAGTTCTGCATCTAGTTCTGTTCAACATCTTCATTAATTATTCAGACAATGGCATAGAGAGTAATAAAGTTTGTGGATGATCCCAAGCTGAAAAGGGTTGCAAGTGCTTTGGAGGATAGGATTGTAATTCAAAATTATCTGGACAAACTGGAGAAATGGTCTACAGTAAATAGGATGCCATTCAAAAAGGACAAATGCAATGTAGTCTACTTAGGAAGGAAGTTGCACACATACAAAATGGGGAATGACTGCCTAGGAAGGAGTACTGTAGAAGGGGATCAAGTGCTCAAGCTAAATATGAGTCAACAGTGTGACACTGCTACAAAAAAACCAAACATTATGGGATATATTAACAGGAGTGTTGTAAACAAGATATGAGAAATGATTCTTCCACTCTACTCCCAGTGATTAGGCCTCAGCTGGAGTACTGTGTCCAGTCCTGGGCAACACATTTCGGCAATATGGACAAATTGAAAAAAGTCTAGAGAAGAATAACAAAAATGGATTAAAGTTCTAGCAAATCTGACACGAGGGAAGATTGAAAGAATTAGGATTGTTTAGCCTGGAGAAGAGAAAACTTAAAGGGGATATGATACAACCTTTTAAGTACATAAAAGTTTGTTATAAGAAGGAGTGAGAAAAATTATTCTCCTTAACTTCTGAGGCTATGGCAAGAAGCAATGGGCATAAATTGCATCAAGGGAGGTTTAGGTTGGACATTAGGAAAAACTTCTTGAAAGGGTGATTAAGCACTGAAATAAATTGCCAGGGAGGTTATGAAATCTCCATCACTAGAGATTTTTCAGAGCAGGTTAGACAAACACCTGTCAGGATTGGTCTTGATCAAAGGTGGACAATAATTTTTGATAGGGGGGGCACTCCGAGAATTTGGTAAGTGGTCGAGGCTGCACTCTTCTATTATATTGATGAAGGATATGAGGTGTCTAGGATGGAGGTTGGGTGCAGAACAGAGCATGGGGTAAGAGACTGAGGTGTAGGAAGAGATGTAGGATCTGGAAGGGAGTTTGGGTGAAGGAAGGGGCTTTGACCTGGGACAAGGGACTGGGTGCAAGAGAGACTGCAGAGTCCAGAAGGAGGTATGTGTGCATGAGAGAATTCTTACCTGGAGGATGTAAGCAGGAGGGAGTGCAGGGTCTGAGAGGGGGTAATAAGCTGGGAATGGGGTTAGCGTGAGAAGCCTCTCCTCCATCCCCTTGGGCTCACAGCATGCCCCACATCCAGCTTTTCTGAATGTCGAGCGGGGGGCAGGACAGGCAGGAAGCCGGCCCAGGCTCCCACAGGCCAGATCTAGCAACTTGGCAGGCCAGATCTGGCCCATAAGCCGTATTTTAACTCAGCCCTGGGCTAGATGGTGGTTGGTTCTGCCATGAGTGCAGGGGACTGGACTTGATGGCCTGTCAAGGTTCCTTCCAGTTCTATGCTTCTATGATATAAGCATGTATTTAACTTCATGTATGTAGTCAAATGTCACTCATCTGCCTCAACAGGTGGGGAAACTTGAGGGGCCAGCAGCAAATGGGGAAAGTTCCAGCAGTAAGGGAGGAAGACATTTGCTGAGGGCTCCTCCTTTAGTGTGTGTGGCACCCACTGGCCAGTCAAAGAACAGGTACTGAGTCACAGATTCCAAAGCCAGAAGGGACCATTGTAATCATCTAATATACCAGGCCACAGAATTCCTCCAAAATCATTCCTAGAGCAAATCTTTCAGAAAAACATCCAACCTTCAGTTACAAATTGTCAATGATATAGACTCTACCAAGCCCTTCATAAATTGTTCCAGTGGCTAATTACTCTTACCATTAAAACTTACCATTATGGTCCTTATTCCATATTTGAATATGTCAGGCTTCAACTTCCATCCAGTAGATTGTGTTATACCTTTTCCGAAGAGCCCATAATTAGATATTCATTACCCATGTGGATATTTATAAACTGAGTCACCCCTTAACCTTCTCTTTGTTAAGCTAGTGTGACTGGCGTGCATTCCAGGATTTAACTGGGATCATAAGGATCCCTTTTCAGATCCATTTCAACAGCCCCCACCGCTATTGTTGAACTGGGCATGGGAGTCAAATGCACATCTAGCTGATTGCCTATTTGGAGATCAGGAAGATGTTTTTCCTAGAATCATTTGGAAGATGCTCAGGGCTTTCTTTTTCGCAGCACCTTTGAGTTACAGTAGCTTAGGGTATGTCTAAATGACCTCAGGTTTAACTGGTAATTCGAAGTAAGGGGTTTATTTCGGAATCGCCCTTCTCTGCCGCATGTAGACGCGGGCAGTTCTTCCCGGCTAGTCAATTTCCAAAATGGCGACCGCCCGGGAACATGCTAATGAAGCGCGGGATATTTAAATCCCGCGCTTCATTTGCAATTTCGGTCACCCTCATTAGCCTCCCTAGTTCGAAATAGGGGGCTAGTGTAGACATACCCTTAGGTAGGAAGGCACTTAATACCTTACTGAGGTCTCTGGTAGAGTTTTTAATTTATCGCCACTTGTATCCTGTTTCCTGTGCAGTTAAAGAGTTCTTCGAGGTAAAAGATCTGGAATTCTGCTGAGGGGGGTAGAGTGAGATCTTATGGCCCTCACCAGCAGAGGACAGACCTTGTGGGTCAAGGTCCTCACCCTCTGCCCTCCTCATGGGGGGTGTTGGTATGACTCTGAGGCCACATCTACACTACAGGCTTCTTGCACAAGAAGTTTTTTGCAGAAGAGATCTTCCACAAAAAGCTTCTTGAGCAAGAGCGCATCCACACTGCAAAAGTGCATCAAAAAAGCAATGCGCTTTTGCGCAAGAGAGCGTCCAGACTGCATGGATGCTCTCTTGAAAGAAAGCTCTGATTGCTATTCACAAAATAGCCACCAGAGCACCTGTGCTTTTTTCGATTGGCTCTTTTTGCACAAAAACCCTGTTGCCCCTCCACACATACCTTTTTGCACAAGAACTCTTGCGCAAAAAGGTGTTATTCCTCGTAGAAAAAGGACTACCTACATTGAAAAAACCCCTCTGTTCTTTTGATTTACTGTAAATTTACTTGTGCAAAAATGCGCTTGAGGTGTGGACACTCCACAGGTTTTTGCACAAAAACCTTGCAGTGTAGATGTAGCCAGAGAGAGCTGAGTCCTGAAGGGTAGGCTGAGGGGAACATACCGTGAGTTATGGAATATGTGGTAGAAATCCTGTCATCCCTGTTCTGGAACCACCAGTACAGGAGAAAATTGGTGGTGGGCAGGTACCTCCCCTCTCCATGTTTAAATTTCATATAAATTGCAACATGGCAAGTGAAATCTATCCACGTATCTGTCCTCACTTCGCCACTGTGTCCAGATCAATGGGACGTGCTTGAAGTTAAGCATATGCTGATGTGCTTTTCTGGACACAGACCAATTGCTCAGCACCTTGTAAAGTTTAGTTTGGACAGCTCATAGTACACCAAGTGCTTTACATGCAAGTATAAATACGTTATCCCTGCCCCCAAATTCTTCTGCAAATTCAAATAAAATAAAGATTTTTAAATATTTCTGTTACTCATAAGATTAGCTTGATACCAGCAGACTGACTGGCAGATAATACGTGTATGTCCAACAGAAAAGAAAGATCTAAAAAAATAGAATCGAAATATTATGAAGGATTAAAAATAACCATCACATAAAACTGTGCTCTAAATTCATCCATGGTGTATCTCCAGTGAAAATCAAGAGTTACACCAGAGATGAAGTTAACCTGTGTATGGTTTGGGGGGTTTGTTTGTTTTTTAAATGGCTGTTAGACTTCAGAATGTTAAGCTTTTGTAAACCTCCATTTAAAAGCTTTTATGAACTGCTGTTCCAGTTTCCATGGAAACAGCCGATCATAATTTCTGTGAGAATATAAAACCTTTTTCAACACGTTTGGTAGTAATTTTCAAAATGACCTCCAGATAATTAATGTGATGGTTTGACCCATGCTTTAACATTATTTTCTAAGAAACAAGTTGAATTGCACCTTTAAAAATGTGAAATCATTGTTTGTGCACAGCAAAAAAACCTTGAAACTTTGTGTGATCTTCTCTAAAAAGGGTTTCTATACATGGCCTGTTAATGTTTCCGCTTCTGCTAACACATTTGCTCTAACCTTGTGGAAAATTACACATATTTATGACCTCAATGTCTTTGCAATATTAGCAGTCAGAAACCTGCCATGCTGAGAAAAATAAGTACTGAGTTGTACAGTCTGTGTACATCCCATTGTAAGAATCTGAATCTCCTCCTTTCTCAAACCATAAGAATACGTTGACTTAATCCAAATGCAACACAAACACTTTTGATGCAACTATTGGGTCTATTCTATTCTCTCTTTGATGTGTGTATGTAACTCCCATTTGTATAAGGGGAATTCTGTATACAGTGAACGGGGGGGGGGGGGGGGGGGGGGGAACATGACAGGAAAATGCAGCATAATCAGAAAATGCAGTCACAAAAGATCTTACCTTAACTGCCATAAACTTACTCTAAATAAATCATCTCTGACCACCAACCCCCCTTTCTCCCTCATTCTGCTTCTAGGGACCCAGTTCAGCAATGGATTAATAATGACCCAGGCCCTGCACCCTAGAGAGAGCCTTCTCTTCACATATTTGATGTGACTCTCCTCATGTTTTTATAAGCCCTTCCTTCCAATTCTTTTTTGATATAATCATATACATCAGTGGATTTGCAGCTGACCTTGGTCAAGATATTCAAAGATAAAGCTGAATGTTAACTTCCAAATCAATATTTAACGATAATGATAACATTTCAACAGGACCTTAAAGATAAGTACCTAAATAAGTGACTTGATTTTTCAAATGTTCTGAGCACCTGGAAGCTTCAATTAATTTCAGTAGGAACTGTTTTTGAAAATCAGATCACTTCTTTTGAATCCTAACCTTAAGCTCCTATCATTGACAATCTTAGCCCATAGTTACATTTAACCTTGCCTAATTTCCTCAGTGAAATTTCAGGGGCTTATCGTTCTAATTATTTTTAGGACCTTCATTTGTTTTCTCTATATTTTATAGAGTACTTCTTTACAGCACTCTCATTCTTTCTGTTTCTAGGGCCCCATCCTTTTCGGGCCAGATCTCCTTTTCTTACTACCTATTCCCCATTTATGGTTTATATGTCAGTCTTCAGTGGTCTGTTTCCCGAGTTGTTCCCTAGGTTCCCCTGCTTCTATTGTGCTTTATTGATGTCACACAACATGATCATTTCCCTCCCTCCCCCCAGCAAATGGATAAATACATATCACTTACAGGTTAAGCACTGCTACCTGTACCTTTATGAACAATCTTAGTGCTGTCCTCAAATCAAAGGGGAAGAATACTGTATTAGCGATGAAAAACTTGGCTTCTATAGCTGTGATAAACTGCTGCTATAGCTCTGCATGTATGATACCTTCAAGATATCAGGAAGCCTCCTGGTAAATGTGTACATTTGTGGTGCTATAAGGACAAGATCTCCCTTTCAATGTTTTTTTACCATATTTTTTTTTAATTGAGCTTTCTACATTTTCAGGGGGAGGCAGACAGAGCCCCAACTCTAATCTTTATTCCAATATTAGGGAAATCAGAATCCAGTCTGTTAGCTCCTGTATCTTCGTGTAATTAATTCACAGAATGCTGCATTAATGGGCTTGACATTAGCAGATGGGCTAGTATTGCGAGACAAATGTTTGGGGTAGTGAATTTGTCAGGTCTGAGATGAGAGTTGTTCACAAAGAACAGGGGACCCTTGGCCAAGGAGCTCCCATCACAGAGAGGTGTGGTTCTAGCCTCAGCATCAGCAAGTGCCCAACACCTTTGTCACAGGTAGGAACATACTATAAAGCAAGGCAGCAAAGAACCAGTACAGCTGGAAATGGAACAAGCACCCATTGCCCTATTAAATGAAGAAGATGCCCAAAGGATAAATGACAGAATCCAGAGAACTTTGCTTAGTAGTATTTGTAGGGGCAGCATTAGCACCATGTGGCTCTAACCCCTCTACTGCCTATTTAAAAGTATTGTTACCCCATCCCCTTGGTTCTTTTACATCAAACGCCATGAGCAGAAGGGTTCTAGAATGCACCAATGATTCTCAAACCTGAACAACATGAGGACCGCCATTTGGCTTTAAAATTTTTCACAGACCCCCCCCCCCAACCAGGCCCCGCCCTCACTCCACCCTTTTCCCCAAGGTCCCACTCCCACCCCACCTCTTCTCACCACTGCTCCACCCTGGCTGCTCCTCTTCCCTGCCTCTTTATGCCCCTTCTCCCAATCATGCCCCCTCCTCACTCCTCCTCCTCCCTCCTGAATGGTGCTGAACAGCAATTCCATGGCAGGCAGTAGGATGGGGGGCAGAGCAGGAGTTGAGGGAGAGAGGGGAAGCTTAAGGATAACCTGTGGAATGGGAGGAAAGGCATATATCAGGGGTGATACCCCTTGAGGAGGAAAGGCACCAGTTAAGGAGCCTGGACCAAGATGAGCTTGAGAGCAAAACTGATGGCTCTTCTTGTTGTCTCTTATTGCAAACAAACAGCACACTTCTTTAACTTAAATAAAGGATCCTCCACACAAATCTCCCCAATGCCTGGTGAGGGGATGCTACATGGGGAGGACTCTGAGGGTATGTCTAGACTACATGCCTCTGCCGACAGAGGCATGTAAACTAGGCTACCCGACATAGTCAAAGAAGCCGGGATTTAAATATCCCAGGCTTCATTAAAATAAACATGGCCACCGTGCTGTGCCGGCTCAGCTGATCGTCAGCACAGCGCGCGAGTCAAGACGCGGATCGGTCGACAGGGGAAGCCTTTGTCGACCGCTCCTGTAAACCTTGTTTCACGAGGCATAACGGAGTGGTCGACAAAGGCTTCCACTGTCGACCGATCCACGTCTTGACTTGTGCACTGCCAATGATCAGCTGAGCTGGCACAGCACGGCGGCCATGTTTATTTTAATGAAGCCTGGGATATTTAAATCCCGGCTTCTTTGACTATGTTGGGTAGCCTAGTTTACATGCCTCTGTCGGCAGAGGCATGTAGTCTAGACATACCCTCCATTACTACAAAGAATTCTTTCCCACGTGTCTGTCTGGCAGATCTTGCCACATGCTCAGGGTCTAACTTATGACCATATTTGGGGCTGGGAAGGAATTTTCCCCAGGTCAGATTAGCAGAGACATTGTGGGGGTTGCCTTCTTCTGCAATATGAGGCATGGGTCAGTTGTAAGTTGAAACTAATGTAAATGGTAGAATCTCTGTAACTTGAAGGCTTGAAATCATGAATGAGCCAGAGGTTATGGGTCTACTACAGGAGTGGGAGGGCAAGGTTCTGTAGCCTTCAATATCAGGAGGTCAGACTGCATGTTCATGAGACCCTTCTGGCCTTAAGCTAATTCGAACTGAGAGGGTGCTTTCAACAGCACCAGTAGTCCTGCTCCTCACGAGTAAGGAAGTCAATGGGCCCATTTGTTCTTGTCAACCTCCCCTTGTGTGGATGGTCATTAAACATGATTTAAAATATTTCTACTCCAGCTACATAATTAACGTAGCTGAAGTTGCGTCACTTAAGTCAACTTTCCCCTTTAATATAGACCAGGCCCATGAGTCTAAATGAACTCAACAGCCATTTGGCTGATGTAGTGTTGAGTAGCCCCTGAGGCATCATGAGTCATTATCAGCCCAAGCCATTTCAGCACTCTCTATATAATGTTAAACTATTTGATTCTGCTTTGCAGTTCGAGAGGATATGAATATATTATTATTAATATTACAGTATGCCTAGAGGGCCTAAGCAAGACAGGGGCCCCAATGGGCTAAGCACTAAAAAAAAAAAAAAAAAAAAAGAGGAAGGAGGAAGAAGAAAGAAGAAAGAAGGAGGAAGAAAAAATAAAACACACACAGCAAGAGACACTATGCTGTAAAGCTTACAATCTAAGGATACATCTACACTGCAAGCTTATTTTGGAAAAAGCTATTCCAGAAGATATCTTCCAGAATAGCTTATTTCAAAATAGAGCATCCACACTACAGGGAAACCTCAAAATTAGTCCGAGGCAGGCTCCCCTAATGTGGACACACTATCTCGATTTAGAGCCCCAGGAGGCACTGGGGAGGAATAACTTAGAATGCCCTGGTGAGGAGCTATTTTGACATAGCAGCAGTGGAGCGTCCACAAACACCCTCTTCAGAAAGAGCTTTTTTGGAAGAGGAGTTATTCCTCGTGGAATGAGATTTACTAATGTCGGAAAAAGCCCTCCGTTATTTCAATTTTCTTTCAAAATAATGCAATTGCTGTGTGGACGCTAGTACTGTTTTTCCGGAATAATGGCAGTTATTCCGGAATAACAGTGCAGTGTAGATACACTGTAAATAAATAAGATAGAAAAGAGATAGGAAAAAGTATTGCTTTGTTTTTTAGAGTTTTTTTGATGCAAACACAATACAATAGCAGTCTAAGTGCATAAATTAATAAAAACCTCATAGGTAAATGACACCCAGTGAATAAGAATCCCATACATTACTTAATTACTATATATTGCAGAGCATTACATGTTGTTTTTCTGAGTCTTTGGAAATGAGGTAATGTATCAACACATTAATTGAAATGTTGGTCACAATTAGCATGTATTAAGTTGCTGATTAGTTGTTTGCATTTAAAACATTTTAATTGGTTTGTTTCTATTGATATAACGTAATTTGTTTTTAAATGATGTCATTTAGAGGTGTGCATTTAATTATCATTGATTAGATAATCAATAGTGTAGCATGTGCACATCATTACTATGGTAATCTCTGAAACGCATGTTTTTCAAAAAATGAGAGATCAACTTTCTCTGTAGTTTTTTTTGTGCAGCATTTACCTCTTCAACAAAAAAAGTTATATGCAGATGCCACATGCATGTGCGCTGTCTCTCCTGCCTAGTTTTTTATTAAAGCAATCAAAATACCTTGGGTCTCATTCCCTCTCTCTCATTTCACACCAGTTTATTTCCGCTGACTTTATTTGAATTAATCCTGATTTATTCCAATGATAGTGAGAAAAGACACAGGACTACATAGGCAGTAACATCAAATTCTCTTCTGTTTTACTTTCATAGTAGAAGATTGTGATGCCCTCACTCACAGTGGAAGAAACCCTCCTGTTCCTACTGAATTCAACTGCAAAACTGCTGAATCCAATGGGGCCCGGATTTCACCTGCTGAATAGATTTATTATCAAGTAGTTCCTACTGACTTCAATGAAACTAATAACTCTATAAGACAGTATTCAACAATCTGGCCTTTACAGATTAGTCACTTCTAATGGTCTCAATAGCTAAGTAATAGGTCTCAAAACGCATCTATAAACAGGAAGTCATCAAATGCATTTTTTTTTCTAGTGAGGACCCACAGGGACTGGTTGTTGGCTCTACGCTATTTAACATTTTTATCCGTGACCTGGAAGAAAACATAACATCATCACTGAAAGGTTGCAAGTGGCACCAAAAATGGGAGAGTGGTATAATACAGAGGACAGGTCGTTGATGTGGAGCAATCAGGATCACTTGGGAAGCTGGGCACAAGTAAATTGATCATAGCCAAATATAAAGGCATGCATCTTGAAACAAACAATGTAGGCCATACTTACAGGATAGGGGACTTTATTCATGGGAATCTATGACCCTGAAAAAGATTTGGAGGTTATGGAGGATAATCAGCTGAACGTGAACACCCAAAAAGACACTGCGGCCAAAAGGGCTAATGGGATTTTTGGTTGTTAAACTAGGGGATCTCCAGTAGGCTGGAAGCTGAAGCTACATGAATTCAGACTAGAAATAAAGCATGCATTTTAGTCAGTGAGGGTAACTAACTGTTGGACCAAGGTCATGGTAGATTCTTTATAACTGGGATTTTTTTTAGTCAACCTTGCATGGTTTTTTTTCTGAAAGAGAGGTGCCAAGAATTATTTTCAGAAAGTTCGGTGGCCTGTGTTATACAGGAGGTCAAACTAACTGATCACAACGGTCCCTTCTGGTGTTGGAATCCATATGTCTTCTATATTTTTAATATATTAGAGCAGTGTTTCCCAAATGGTGCTCTGCGGAACCCTGGGGTTCTGTGAAGTGGAACTCGGGGTTCCATGAAAAAATTCTACGCCCCCACCCTCTGCAGAACCCGTAGGCAGCTCCCATTGGGGCTTTGCCAGCGGGGACGGGCTTCTGGGGGTACACGGCTTTGGCTGCTCCACCACCCACTGCGGCTGCCCCACTCCCATGCACAGCGCAGCCCCCTCCCCACCCCGTAGGACTGCCCTGTCCCGGTGCCTTGCAGCCTCCTCCTCCTCATGTGCAGGCAGCAGCTTTTACAGTGTCCACTGCTACTGGGAGGAGGAGAGGGGTGACTGGAGCCGAGGAGCCGCTCCCAGACCTTGGCGTTTTTAAACTGCCACCTGTGTGGAACCCAGCTCGGGCTCTGCTGTCCCCCACCTAGGGCACGCTCGGACTCTGCTGCCCCCCCCCTCGGGGCACACTCGCTGCCCCCCATGTGCTGCTGCTCTCTATCCACTGCGCCCCTCCCCAGCCTGCTGGGGAAGGGGCAGAGTTTGATCTGGCGGGGAAGGTCGGGGTTTCTATACCCTCCCCCCCACTCCGCCCTGCCAGCGGGAAGCCTGACCTTGTGCTGCAGCTGCCCTGAGTTCCCCACTGCATGGGCGGGGCGAGGGAGGAGGGGGACTGAGCTCCCCCCCACTCCCTCCTGAGGAACAAGAGCATGCTGCCTAGAGGCTTTCCCTGCTGCAGCAGGGTGCCAAGCCAGGTAAGCGTCCCCCCTCATGCCCAGACCCCACACCCATATCCCCCTCACTCCCTTCTCCCCAATAGGGCCTGCATTTCCAGCTTGCTCTGACACCCTGCCCCAAGTCCCCTCCTGTATCCTCCATCCTGGCCAGACACCCTGCCCCAAGACCCTCTCCTGGCTAGACATCCTTCCCCAAGACCCCTCCTCTACTCTCCCTCTTGGCCTGACACCCTGCCCCAATTTCTCTCTCTTCCTCCTGGCCAGGACGTTGCAGATCATGTTTGTGATTTATACACAAACATCATGAAGTGTTTTCCAACCATAAATGACAACAATAACTGGATTTGAAATCCATTAAGTATAACAGGAAAGCCAGTCAGTTTCTCGATGCAAGATTATGAAAACCTAATCAAAATCACTTCAGATGGCCAATTAATACAAAAATTTAAAGAAGTTTCTCTGATTACATTTTGGGACGGCTTATGTTGAGAACATTCAGCTTTATCAAGACGTGCAATTCGTCAGTTGTTACCCTTCACCAGCACATACTTGTGTGAAACTGGGTTCTCGAATTATGCAGCAACAAAAACAAAATACAGAAATCGACTGAATGAAGCGCCAGATATGCAAATCCAACTTTTTAGAATTAAACAAAATATAAAAAGAATTTGACAAGAAAAGAAGAAAAACCACTTTTCACATTGAAAACTGCCAATATCATTCATATTATTTTTGAGGTTTATTTTTTTGTACACATTAAATGTGATTTTTGTTTTTAAATATGTGCAATTAAACTAAATGTTGATTTCATGACCTTATTTAGCATTTGTTCATTATTATTATCCTTACTTATTTGTGGTCTACTTTTTCAGCTCCATATACTAGACTGTCTTCCTGGGAGGAATCGTGACGCCCTGGTCCGGTGGCTCTTTTTTTTTTTGCCCGACAAATTTTCCCCGGGGTAACCTAGGCCCGGCTGAAGAGGTTCCTCGCAGTTCTTCTGAGTTTAAAAGGGTTCGTGGCCAAAAAACATTGGGAAACACTGTATTAGAGTATTCAATACTCTATTTGAAAATTATTAATAAAAAGTCATTTTAGATATCACTGACAAAAAGTTTCCTGAATGTTGGCACCTATACAGATATTAGTAAAAGCAGTAAAACCATTGCTTATTAATTTTTATAGTACAAACTTTTCAAATTGCCTTGACCAAATGACTACACTAAATGCAGCAGAAACACACAATAGTTAATAACTGCTAAAGTGTTTTTTAAAAAAAAAAAACATTGAATGAAATAAATATGCAAGATACTTCAAAAACGTATATCAATTTTTAGAATTTGGGACCTTGTATTGGATTTTTAAGATTCTATATATATTGTTTTAGAGTCTAAGAAAACTGTTAAGCATATTTTTTTCTTTCCTATCGTAGCTTCTTAAAAATTCTATGGTTTTTTTCACTGATTTTATCCTTCTGTGTTTGACAAACATTGATTTTTTTCATCTGATTGTAATGTGACTGTTTTTGTTTAATAACTTCAATTTAGACAGCACTGTATCATGCCAAGACATCTTTGTGTACCAGCATCATCAGTGATGGGAGCCTAACTATGGGAGATACATTTCTTAGTAGACTGATGAAGAGAAAAAAAAATATTGTGATTTTGGCAGCTTCTACAAAAAAAAAAAAAAACCCACCACAAACACACCAACCTTGATTGGTCTAGAGATTCTCTGGTCTCTCTCATTAACTTGGCAAGCTTCATACACAATAAAGAATCAAATCCTTTTTGTGTTTTTAAATTTATCAGATGTAAAAGCCACTGACTACGGTCACAAGATGGATTTCCACGTCAAGGAAGTTATGAATAGAGGCCTGAGCTGATACAAAATTTGTACCTGCATCCGCATTCATATCTGCAAAAATGAGCCACGAATATCCGCATCCGCATCTGCAGATGCGGACATCTGCAAATTTGCACAGTTCTAGTTATGAAAGGTGTATTTTTAAAGACTATTTTAAACTGAAACCTTGACAGCTTGTGGTCATTAAAGAGGACGTGAAACTTTTCAGGTATTAACCCCAGTGTTTTGGCCTCCTTTTGTGGCACTGCAAACCACAATTGCTTAGTAACAATTAAAGAAGAAATATCACTCATTGGCCCTTAAAGTACTCTTTGGTGGGGTGAAGCAGAGGTCTTGTCTGTCAACTCTCTTGACTATAAACAAACGCAAGGATTGGCCTTCACGTCACATTGCAATGACTATCTAGTTTTCTTCAATGATTGGTTTTGGGGAAAGGATTTGGAGGTGTGGAGTAGAAGAAGTGAGAGAGGGAGAGATTTTCAGGTGTCGAGGACTAGGATAGAATCACAGGACTGGAAGGAATCTCAAGAGGTCATCTATTCCAGTCCCCTGCCCCCATGGCAGGACTGAACATTATTCTAGACCATTCCTGACAGGTGCTTGCCAGGATATCAGTGTCTCCTACCAACTCACCTGTTAGCAGGTGCTGGAACCCTGCCTGTTATACAGGAGGTCAAACTAACTGATCACAACGGTCCCTTCTAGCGTTGGAATCTATATGTCTTCTATATTTTTAATATATTCGAGTATAAATGGTAACTGATTCCTGCTGATTTGCTCTATAATCCTGCCCAGGCTATCAGAAAAGTGGGAATGGCTCTCTGGGCACAGATATCTCCATATGAGAAACAGAGAAAGCCACACTTGGGGAATAAGTTCAGGCTAAGGTTTACAATTTAGGTCTTGTTATCCAACCTATCAGTACAGCCAAACCACAGGTGAATTGTAAATTTGAGCTAAGGTGCAGAGTGGGCAATATTTAATCCTGCACCAGTGGCAGGTATATGGTCTGATTGCTTTCTAGCTCTGATGAGTTACAAGTTAAGTTTATACCATTGCAAAGTAGAGATTCCCAGCCTTCCAGTAACAAAAACAGTACTTGCTTTGAGACTAAATATTTTTTTAAAAATCAGATTATACACATTTTTATGTAAAAATAAATATTTTGGTTAATTTTTGGAGAATGTAAATTGATTACTTACAATTACACACTCACAACAGGAATATGGATTATCCGGCTATATCGAATGCCTCCTCAGACCCTATGCTACCAGCACTCCGAGCTACCTCTGCGACACCACTGACTTCCTGAGGAAACTTCAAAACATTAGTAATCTACCTGGAAATACCATCCTGGCCACCATGGACGTAGAAGCCCTTTATACCAACATTCCCCATGAAGACAGATTACAGGCCATCAGGAACACCACCCCGGATGACAGCACTGCACACCTGATTACAGAGCTCTGCGACTTTGTCCTCACCCACAACTACTTCCAATTCAAAGACAATTTCTATATTCAAGTCAGCGGCACAGCCATGGGCACCCGCATGGCACCACAATATGCCAACATCTTTATGGCTGACCTTGAACAACGTTTCCTCAGCTCTCGCCCCCTAACACACTTACTTTTCTTGCGCTACATCGATGATATCTTCATCATATGGACCCATGGAAAAGAGACTCTTGAAGGATTTCAACAACTTCTACCCCACCATCAACCTCAGCTTGGACCAGTCCACATGGGAAATCCACTTCCTTGATATTACAATACAATTAAATGATGGACAAATTTCCACCACCCTATTCCGGAAACCTACCAACTGCTACACTTACTTTCATGCCTCTAGCTTCCATCCCAGACACATTTCTCAATCTATTATATACAGCCAAGCCCTGAGATATAATTGGATTTGCTCCGATCCCACAGACAAAGACAAACACCTACAGGATCTATGTAGAGCATTCCTAAAACTGAAATACCCACCTGGAGAAGTGCAAAAACAGATTGAGAGAGCCAAAAATGTACCCAGACATGAACTACTTCAAGACAGGCCCAAAAGAGAAAACAGAATGCCACTTGTCATTACCTACAGTCCACAGCTTAAACCTCTCCAACACATATTCCACAATCTACAACCTATCTTGGAAAATGATCCCTCACTCTCAGAGGCCTTGGGGGAAAGCCCTATTCTCGCTAACAGACAACCCCCCCCAATCTGAAACAAATCCTTTCCGGTAACCATGCTACACAGCTACATCATAAGCATCCAGGAACCCAGTCCTGCAATCAGCCTCGGTGCCAACTCTGCCCACATATCTATACAAGCAAATTCATCACTGGAGCCAACCATATCAGCCACCAAATCAGAGGCTCATTTAACTGCACATCCAGTAATGTGATCTATGCCATTAAATGCCAGCAATGCTCCACTGCAATATACATTGGACAAACTGGACAATCCCTACAGGAAAGAATTAATGGACACACCAGAAATCTGTAAAGGGAACATACAGAAACCTGTTGGTAAACACTTTAATCTACCTGGACACTCATTAAGAGATATCCAAGCTGCTGTTTTGCTATAGACCAATTCCACAAGTCATATACATAGAGAAGGATTGGAACTACAATTCATTCACAAGTTTAATTCTCATGCTAATGGTTTAAATAGAGATACTGGATAGCTGGGACATTATCAACCAAACAAACAATGAAGGTGCCAATGGTTCTTTGTGTCTGTGATAATCTGGTTTTAGTTCTCTTCCTCTCTATTGCTAACTAATGGTTTTTATCTGCCTCTTTTATCTATCTAATTTTTTGGTGCTAATAGACTATCTGTTGTTTTCCAGTTTTTCCAGTTACATATATTCTCGGCTTTCTCTTTGATACTTATCTACCCTCTGCCTCTTTGTTTCCCCGTCCCCCTTCTTCCCTCATTTATTTTGGTTCTGGGCATCTAACACTCTGGTCATCTGAAGAAGTGGGCTGTGCCCACGAAAGCTCATGATCCCATCTACATATTTTGTTAGTCTTTAAAGTGCTACCAGACTTTTTGTTGTTTTTTTCTGTTTTTCTGAGGCCTGTCCATTAGACTCATTATAAGGTAACCCAATTTTACAAGAAGAATACAATTCAAAGAAATAGTCTCTACAGATTTTCTCTAGAGCAAATTTATGACATAGCTTAAAGGCTTTATCAGGATTTCGTTCGGCTGACCTGTATACCTCACTCACAGTTTTGCCATTAATAAATAATGTGACCCACCCATGGTCTTGCCAATAAAGCCTTTATGCCATACTATACCATCATGTATTGCTTACCCCCTCCTCTCCCCCCCCACACACATTTTCTTAGCTAACCCAATGGAACAAAATGAATGCTGAAATTTGCTTATTTTAAGAATAGTGGCAGTTAGAATAATAATGTCTGTGTGCATTAACTATTTGATATGTCAAAGTTTCACTTTTTTTTCCAACCACACTGGAGCAGATGTTCTCACCATAATACTCATGTAACTAATAAACTTGCCATCTTATGAGCCACAGTTGCTAAAAACATGTAAAGGTAGCACACTCCCAAAATATAAAATGAAAGATTTTCAAACTAAACAGGCAGTGTTTGCATCATCAGGAACTGTAAAACAAAAACACAAAAAGGGCACTTGTCCTACAGCTTAGATGATAATAAGCATGCATCATCAGAGGACAAATGTTAGGGGAAGCTGGCAGCATGCTATGAATTATGCAAACCACCAAGGAAAAAAGCTAATATATTTTCAGCTATGAAACACAAATCCAATATATGAACTAGATGCTGCATTACGACGGATTAAATACACACCAATTTTCTTGTGATATACCTTCAGTAATTTCACAGGAACAACATTTCACCTGAAGGTTTAGTGCTGTAATCTACCAACTTGTCTTCACCTCCCAGCTAATCATATACTAGAGCATATGGTATTTATTAATTTCATGGATTTTTTTTATACAGATGTAAACTGAAGCAGACTACAGAACAGTTGAGCATATTATTTCACTTTAGAGATGCCCCCCCCCATGTCATCTGATTTTTGACTGAGCTAAAGCACTGAAAAATTAGACGTCATTTCAGTATGCTAATAGCAATCTATCCAAAACAATGTAATCAAGGCCTCATGTGCTCCTATAATTTCATTCTTGACATAAGCCTGACAGCTATTTATTGTTGGAAGGTGTTGGAGGGGAGGTAGAGAGATAAAATTCTTCTAATTTCCCTTCCCCCCAACAAACACAACATCTTTACAGTTTAAAGCCATATCTTTGTAAAATACACAAAATAGCAATAATGACGGGGTTTACATATGTCTTAAGCAATCAAAGCAGAGAGTTAACAGAGACACACATTCACATGTGCCAATCCCCAAACTGGCCACCTCTGATGAGCCAGCTGTGAGCTGCAATTGTCACATTATAATTTAGGCAAAAGCGGGGGTAGGGGGGAAGGCATCAGAATCCACACTGGATGAGCATAATTATTCACAGCAGGATGCTGCAGAATTAATTTAGCCAATCAGAATTATTGTTGGGGGCTGGGTATATGCTACAATGAATATGAAGAAACAGAAAATGGTGAAGAAGAGATCAGAAAATGTTACTAACACCTTAATAATATTTGGATTATTCATCACTCAGAATATTTAGAATACAATGAAATGAAAACATAATTGTTACACAAAGGTTTTGGCTCTAATGGGATTTGATTTGGAACCAGAGAAACTGTGAATTTGGTGTGTTGATAAGAAGCTAACAGTCTGAACATTATCATCAAGGCATTGTATAATCTACAACAAGATGAATCTAAACTCTGCAGCAACGTTCCTAGATTCCACATCACTCTAGTGAAGCATATTAGAAATTCTGCAACAGCTTCACTTACATTCAATAATGGAGTAAATATGAAAATGTGTAATATAATCAGCTCAGTAGATCATGTACTCTTTTATTTTAATTATAAATTCAATTTATTTTATGATGTCCCCACACTTTTCGTTTCCAGCCTGCCACAAATGTTTATACTGATAATGCATAATTGCATTCTAGAAGTTTTAAAGGGGAAGCTGGGGTTTTTGGCAGCTAAGTGAGGGACAGTTGGAGCCTTTGGCATCTGGGGCAGTAGTTCTGAGACTGTGAAAAACACATTGATCTGTTGTTTCCGCTAAAATAGTCAACAGTGACCAGTTTAACAATATTGACATATAAATGAGCCACATTAAGACTCAAAGTTAGCATCCCATTGAGATGATTGGGACAGTTGGCCTCTCTCAAAGATATTATTTCAAGCTCTCTGCATACTCTGAAAGGCAAGAGTGGATCACTTTTCAGTTGGCCCATGTTTTCAAGGTTGTTGGGGGTTTTTCCCATAATCATAAATGTCTATCTATACTCTGTACCAAGAGGAGTGAGAAAAGAATGCCAGAAAACCATTCCCATATGAAGAAACAAAGAAAATGGTGAAGAAGAGATCAGAAGGTTTGTTAATTATTCAGCTCCAAATGTTATGTCCAGGCTAAATACCACAATTGGACACTTGGGAGCACCAAGAAAGAAAAATAAGGGAAGAATCCTTCTATTCCAAACTCACAACGTCTGCTATGCTACAGCCCCTTTACAGAGGATACTCCAACCTAATGACCACAGAAGTGTCTGTGACCCTAGCATCATCCATTTGCAAGAGGAAGGGACCACAGAATCCCCACAGCATCAGAACTTCAGCCCCTATCCCTGCCTTGCTGCAGACACCATCTGTGCATACATGGCACAGAGTGCAGCTCTCCCTTTAAACCCAAAATATATGGAGTGATTATACTGCAAAGTGGCAGCCTTTCCTTCCTTTCCTGCAATTCTGCAGGACTCATGGACATTAAGTAGTCTAAGAGGGGTAGCCATGTTAGTCTGTAACTAAAAAACTTAAACAATGGTCCTGTAGCACCTTAAAGACTAACCAAAAACTATAGATAGTATCATGAGCTTTTGTGGGCACTACCCAGATTTGTCATCTGAAGTAGTGATACTATCTATAGGTTTTGGTTAGTCTCTAAGGTGCTACAGAACCTTTCCTTTTTTTAAGCTTTTTTAGACGTTAAGCAGAGCAAGCAGGACCCCTGAGTTCCTGTAGAAGTTAAACAAGTTTGTGTTCCTGGATCCTGGTAATGGTGAGAAAAATAACAGGAAAGTTGCCAAGATTTTATTTCTGGCAATAATATTTGATTTATGCCACTCTCAGTGAGCACCATTACTTAATTCATAAGGATATAGGGTCTCGTGATGAAAGTAGTATAACTACACATTCTGATTAACGATCACTGCAACAGTAAAATTGGTTGCCATAGCAACAAGACTGAAATTATACAACAAATGGCCATGGCAGATCAGAGAAATTATTGTATGAAACGTCCCTTTTCAGAAACCATTTGGCTTTCTACTAACTTTATATTTAAAAAGATGGGACAATAGGGGGGTGAAGTAATATCTTTTATTGCACCTACATGTGTTGATGAAAAGAGACATGCTTTCAAGCTTACACAGCGCTCTTCTTCAAATCTGGGAGAGGTAGTGAGTGCCACAGCTAAATACAAGGTAGAACGGATTATTTAGCAGAAGGAGTTAACATGTAGTACAAGTCCATTCAGGACGAAGCAGGCAGCTAACACATCTGCAGCCATAGGACATGGGTTATACAGATTGTTGCAATGATCCATAAATCCAGCGTCTTTACTTTAGTTCATGATTTTAAGTTCCCAGGCTCATCTTCTGACAGTTTTCTTTGAGGACAAGGAGTGAGCGGTCAGATTTGGAGTGATCATTTTGTGAAAGGTGTTTACCCACTGGGATAATGGCATTTTTGACATCTATCATTTTTCCATACGAGTTTATCCAAGGTGGTAGTAAATGTCTTTTTTCACCCACAGAGTTGTTCATTTGGGCATTTAGTGCACCGGAAGTGGTACCCCACAAGTTACAGGAATGTGTAGGATTTTCAAAGATTTGTGATGGGAGATTTGATCATTGTGGCAATGAAGGTAGGTCTGAGGGTTCTGCATCTGTAATCCTGGCAAGGTCTGAGTTGGTGGCTGCTGGTGGAAATCTACAAGGGAGTTTAGGGCATCTATCCAGGGGATGAAAATATCATTGACATACATCATGTGTATCATTTGTTTCATGGTGCATTTGTCCAGAAATTATTTCTCAAAGTGGCTCATGAAGAGATTCGCATATTGGGGAGCCTTTCTAGTAATCTCGTTTGATCCCATGACTTGGACAAAGTATTTGCTGTTGAATATAAAGTTGTTATGGGTGAGGAAGAAAGGGATGAGTTTAGCAATGTGCTTGAGGTGGATATATGAATGTTGTCCAGTGTCTGATACCAACTGAGGCAGGCAGCAATGCTCTCATTATGAGGGAAGCTGGTGTATAAGAAAGTGACATCTATGATGGCAAGGAGGAAAGTGGCCCTTTCTCTGGTGGAAGAGTCAGAGTATTCCTTCAGTAAGAATGCCATGGCCTGACAAGATGGGACTGTCTCCGTTCCCTTGTTAGGGTATCTTGGAAGGACGCTGGAGGTCCAGGAGGAGAGTTGTGGGGGTGAGGTGGTACCTTTTCTCTCAGAGTTGTTTCAAGAAGGATTTAATGATACCCTTAAGTTCCTGGGTGAATTAAGCTGTGGGGCCTTCTTTGAGTTCTTCATACTAGATGGTGCCAGAGAATTGACAGATGGCCTCACTGACATAATCATAATGCTCGGGCACTATGATGAAGCCCCCTTTGTCTGTTAGGGTACGTCTACACTAGCCCCGTAGTTCGAACTAGGGAGGCTAATGAGGGCGACCGAAATTGCAAATGAAGCACGGGATTTAAATATCCTGAGCTTCATTAGCATGTTCCCAGGCGGTCACCATTTTGGAATAACTGCACGCGTCTACACGTGGCAGTGAAACAGGAGTTCGAAGTAAACCCCTAATTCGAATTAGCTGTTACTCCTCGTGGAATGAGGTTTAATCTCCTTGAGATAAAGACATAAGACTTTACACTTGTGCAGTGAAGTTGCAATGAGTCTCTGCGTGAGAAGGAAATTTTTAGAGGAGAAATGCCTCTACTGTATCTCATGTTGAGAATCAGCATCTGGATCTGAAACTCACTCGCTGCACCGTGCAAGCTTATTATCAAAAGGAATAAATCTCTCTGAAAACTTGGAACACATATGTACTGACAGATAATCCAAAGGAAGTGATCATCAGTTTAGTGAGGATTATCTTGAAAGCCATGACATAGGGTTTCAACAAAACAAGACTTCAATTCAAATACCAGAATGTGGCAAATATAATCTTTTCATTCTTCTTAACACAAATTGAGGGAGTGAGCTCTATGAAGTTAGTAATCCAGATCAACATAGATGTGGGATGCATCAACATAATTCATATTAATTTACTTGCCAATCTCTGAAAAAATGTCCCTGTTGAAATCACTGACATTTGCCCTTGGAGAGTTTGAGAGTCTCCTCCACTTTTGTCTATTTTACCCCTTTCTTCCATCAAAAGGTCCGTCCTGCAAATCTCCAACCCTATTTCATCAATATCCACTTCCTCTGCTCTTGCTCTCTACTTTGGTAGAAACCCAATGATCAGGCTGACTTCTCCCACTATGAGTTCATTCTCTAACTCTTTCAGGTCTGCCATCTGCCTTGCTAAATAACTCTATTTCTAAATTTAACTGAAACCCATGCCCACCACCCCTTACTGCTTTTTCACTACCTTTGACTCACTCATTAAACTCTCCACTCCTGCTCCCACTTCTCTCTCTGTACAGGATCTTGTCAATTTTCCCCAAAGAAACAATTATGTAAAAACCAGTCTTTTCCCTCCCCTTCACTCATCTTTCCTTCTGCCTTTTCTCCAACAACTCTCACTACCTTCTCACTTCTGTTCTCCTCATCTAATCCCTCCACCTGCCCCAGTGACCCCATCCAATCTTATCTCTTGATTTTCCTTTAGACCACTATCATATCCTCCCTTACTCTTCTCCCCTTAACCCCTCACTCTCCTCCGGCTCCTTCTCCTCACAATACAAACATGCTGTGTCTTTCTCCTCTTTTAAACAAATGTTTTTGAAACAACTTGCCTTCAACTACTACTGCATCTCCCTTTCATCTCCAAGTACATGAAATGTGTTGTCTGCAATTCCTGTCTGGTATTCATCTCCTGCAAGTCCATCCTACTCCCTCTCCAATCATGCTTCCACCCCTTGCACACTAATGAAACTGCCCCTGCCAAAGTCTCTAATGGCCTCTTCTTAACTAAAACTCAAATCCAGCATTCCATCCTCATTCTCCTTGACCGGTCTGCCATCACTGACACTGTCAAACAGGCTCTTCTTGACTATTATTCTCCCTTGGCTTCAGTGGCTCTGTCTCCTCCGGGCTCTCCTCCTACCTTTCTAATTGCTTCTTCAGAGGATCCTCCTCTCATCCATCCTCCAACTTTCTGTGGGCTGTCCAAAAGGCTCTGTCCTTAGTCCCTGTCAGGATCCTAACAAGCGCAGTCAGATACAAGGGTCAGAGCAGAATCAAACTGGAAGCTAGAAGTAAGTGGAAGAGTTCATAGTCAGGTTCCAGGTCAGGGTCAATATCAAGAGCCAGAGGCCATGCTGGGTTTCAGGATCTACATCAAGAGGTGAAGTCCAGATCAGACTGTTGCAGCTACAGGAGACCCACACAGTTGTCTGGATGTTTCCTGGAATTCTCCTTGGGTGTCTGTAAAGTGGGAAGCCAATCAAAAGTTGTGAGGCTCCTGCTTATCAGACCCCTTGAAGTAGAACTTCCTCTGGTCCGGGTCCACTGATTCATGGACAATGGACCACAAGCTGGTTACAGGTGCAGGCCGATGGTAGCATAGAGATGTCATGTGCCTTGTAGCTCTGCAGGCTATCATCCTAGATCTGTAGGGTCTTAGAGTTCCCTAACATACTCCTTCTACAAAGATACAAAGCTGTGTGTATTTGTTCAGGCAACATACTTTAACATAAATCTAATTAGGAGTTATTTAGAAGTCTTGACACTTGGTATATAAAAATATTAAAAGTGAAAACAAAACTGCACACATTAGATAATGTTGTGGCAATAATCTATATCCCATGTCTTTCTTCTAAATCTTCTCCATCTCCACCCTGAGGAAACAAAATTAAAAGAGCAACTATTCATACACTCCTGGTGCTCTTAACACAGATTAAAACAGAACACATGTCAAAAAGTTCCTTCATTATGGCTCCAAAGCATACTCTTCACAAAATTCCTAAGTCTGCTATAAACAGAAGTTCATCTACTTCCAAAACAACTAATGCAACCAACTAATTGAAATCCCCAAATTACCATAGTTAAAGAAGGCTAACAGATAAAGGCTGAAGTTTACTCCCAATGAAATCAGCAGCAAAACTTATATTGACTTTCATAAAATCATAGAATACTAGAACTGGAAGGGACCTCGAGAAATCATCAAGTCCAGTATCCCACCCTCACAGCAGGACCAAGCACCATTTAGATCATCCTTAACAGATGTCTGTCTAACCTGCTCTTAAATATCTCCAGAGATGGAGATTCTACAACCTCCCCAGGCAACTTATTCCAGTGTTTAACCACTCTGACCGTTAGGAAGTTTTTCCTAATGTCTAATCTAAACCTCCCTTGCTGCAATTTAAGTCCATTGCTTCTTGTCCTATCCTCAGAAGCCAAGAGAACGATCTTTTATCCTTCTCCTTGTAACACCCTTTTAGATATTTGACTTTGAGAGACTAGGACTGAGACCTATTTTTTTAATGTAATAAGCATTGTCATCATTGGAGGGATTTATGCTGCTCCCACTGGGAGCTTTTAAGTCGCTGTTGCACTTGGATTTCTTAAATAAAAGAAATTTTGGACCAAGAAGGTAATAATTCTGAGACTTTGGGGGCAGAGCCTAAAACCACAGTGAATCATAAGATGAGGCCAAAAGTAAATATTCATATCTGGCAGGGTTAAAAAATAAGCAGATAACATTCAAGACATCCTCAGTTGACAGTAGAAAGGAGAAAGCTGACAAATTTGAATGCCTATCCAACAAAAATGAAAAATCATACAATCATATTCCTACACAATATATGTTTATTGGTTTTATAAGTACATTGAGGATATTAGAGAAGGGGTTTTGTAACCAAATTCTCAAAATGTGCATCGTAATATAAAACCCCAGAGAAAAATAGGAATTTCGCCTTGAGAGTGAAAAAAACATTCCTAAAGCTATCTTCCAGAGAAACAAAAATTAATATTCAGTGCAGAGTAGCTAAGAGCAAAGGTTAAGTATCATGTAAGAAGACTAATTTAATTTTTTTTTCTAATGAAAGTGAAAAAAATAGTGTTGAGAACATAATAGACCTGGAATACAGATGCCTACAATAAAACAACATAATTCTTCACATAATGTGTGTGTAAATGTGCTTTTTTTCCTACAAGTACCATGGCATAAACCTCAGGAAAAAACACAAGTTTAATTTAATATTAAAAAATTTAGATCACCATGAGTAAAGAGACTGCCTGAAGATGTCTATTTCATAAAAGGTATTTCCCAAACAAAAAATTCCTCCCAGGATTGTGGGAGTGAAGAATTGAGATAATCATGCACTCAACAAAACAGGGCATGCTTACTAGTAAAGGCAATGCAATTCTTGCTATAAAATAAATCTGGCCATTTATAAACATTCATAGCTCCAAAAGATATTGAAAACTGTAAGATAAAGCAAGAGCAGAGGAAATATTTATAAAAGCAGTAGAAGGATGAAGAACATTTTCTATGTGCAAAAATTTAAGTAGAAAATTAAGGTGTCTCATTAACAAAAGGCACAAGACAATCTTCCCAGAATTAAAACAAAATCCTATAATACAACGAACAATAGCTACATCTTCACTTGGAGCTCGGGGCGTGATTCCCAAACCATTTTATCATATTCACACAAGTCCTCATCATGCTATATACACTTGAGGGTACACACTTGAGGTAGCCAGAGCCCATATTACTATAACTACCCTGGGAATAGGCAACAGGGAATGGATCACGGGATGATTTCCTATGTTGTTCATTTCTTTTTGGGAGACATGGCACAGGCTACAGTCAGAAGACAGCATGCTGGGCTAGATGGACCTTTGGTATGACCCAGTGTGGCCATTCTGATATACTTATGTTCTACACTACTATCTATAGCATAATAGCTTGATGTGAGCTAGCTTGAGTATGTCTCCTCAAACTGGGAACTATATTCCTGGCTCCAAATGAAGCATGAACTTCATCATGGGTCACTTTTTCTCAGATTCAGTGTTACAAACCTACATAAACTCCCAACTGGTATAAGCAAGAGCAGAATCAGACTTGTAAGGGTATGTTTATAATGAAACTAAGCCCAATTATGTGGGATCCGGGCTCTCACACAGCATTTCCCAGCCTAAGCTTGAGCATTTAAACTGCACTGTAAACCTGGATTATATAAATCTGGGTTTACTATTGCTAGACCTGGTCTCACAGCTTTACTTGTTCTGTTCAGTGCCTCTAGGGCACCTGGCATTGGCCATTGTCAAAAGACAGGATACTGGGATAGATGGACCTTTCATCTGACCCAGTATAGCTAATCTCAATTTCTTATGTAATAATGTATCCATACTGTACTACGCAAACCATCTGATTTGTGTCTTAGGCTTGATCTGTGTCCACACTGCAAAAAGACAAGGTTTGGGCCTGAGTCACAGTGGGACTCAGACTCTTACCCACCTCCCTGTGATCTACAAGTGCCTGCTGACCTCAGTCAGACTGATTTTTTGTGTACAGAAGTTGGGTGTGGGCTCAGACATGAATCAGATCTTAGTGTGGAGGGGAAAGCCAAATCTTGAGGATTCACACAGTATTTACTCAGGTCCTAGTGGCCATGGAAGACCACGGGTTATTTCTTATGTTAGAACTTGCAGATACAGGGCATAGTGCTCTCTCAAAAACTAAATCAAGCCCAACTCCACTGAGGTTACGCCACTGTAAACCTGTGTGAGAGAATGGAGCCCATCTTCTTAATATCCCATTTATCTGCCACTTTTTTTACTTCTGATAAAACAATAATCCTACCCCACATGCTTGTGATCTCATATCTCAGTATATGTAATAGTATCTACACAAGTCTTTAAAAAAACCTCTCTTTCACCAGATCTGTAAGTCCAAAACCATATAAGCACATCTAGGACCAAATTTTCCACTCAACTGCTTTTATTACAGCAGTAATCTATTACTTTCTTCCTATGACAATTCATTAGTCTATCGCGGTTTATAAACACTAGAGATATTACTAATACGAGCAATATTAGTTTATTGCTGTTTCCTCTTCTGACCCCAAGTCCTTGGAACACTTTTCTAATTCTCATTTCTTCACTCTTTGTGATTTTAAATCCCAGGTCAAAAACCTTATTCTTTTTCTCTTCTTAGTGATAATTTCTCTGATGATTGGAGGCCTCTTTTCTTTTAATAAACACAGAGCCTGATTCACTCCTGTGTTACTCCAGCTTTATGACACATAATTCAATGGAAACTCCAATGCGAAGAGAAATATTTGCAATTAGTTCAGTGGAAGCTCAAACAAACCACTGTAGCATATTGCAGAAATTTTAACCTTTAGAACAGAACTCAGTCCTTGTACTGATTTGTATCATTTAACCGCTGTTATGCATAGGTTCCTAGAATTGACACTGCTGAATAAGAAATGTCTGTTTTATCATGCCCCTGCAACATAACTTTTTAAAGGTGTTAATTATAACTTTTTTATTATAGTAATGATAGCAGAAACACCAGTAACTGGAGAAAAAAACCCTTAGTCATGGCTTCTTTACACACACAAAAAAGTAAGCTGATTCTAGTTCAGAGACTCATTGGACAGCTCTTTTGTTATTGCAGAAAGAAACTGACAGTGTTGATAACACAAACATATCTTGCAATGCCTTTGAAAGCTTAAAGAGAAACTGTCAGTTCCAAAAGTAGCATCGAAAATCTTCCACTACTTTCAAAAGCATGGTATCAATTCACCCACAAAAATACAGGAAAATGGCTTGAAAAACCTTTGAAAACTCAGAGCAGTCACAACAATATAAAAACCCACAATTTTTTCAGTGCTTTTCAAGTGACATATACAAGATCCAATGGTCCAGAAGTCAAAATATTACAACTTCATAGTGTACCATGATGAACCCTCAGGGTGCCTACCTTAACACAACAAAAATTGGCATAAATGACTTTGATGGAACAAGTATTTTCTATTCTATGAAGAATATGAAGTTACAAAAGGTGTCAAAACTACTGTGAAGACAATTCTGATGATATCTTTGATGGAATAAGACACCAAGTTCTTCGTCAAAATTTTTCTATCCTATTAATGTGACAGAAAATGTGTTTGGTAGGAAGAATAGTAAAGATATTACTCAACTGACAGAGAAAGATTCTGTCCAATGATTTGGGCCATATAGTATTTATCATCATGAAAACTACAGTAATCTCATTTATAAGTCAATCGTGTAGACCACTCAGACAAGTGGAGGAGACAATAGAAAAACAAAAAACAAAGGATTCTAAACACAGTGTGTTGTGCTGAATCCTCTCCTTAGTTAAAATCTTAAATTAGCCAAACTGAAAGGTAACAGGGTGTCATTTTAATCTAGAAACATTGGGCCTGATTCTCCTCTCACATATTATACACAGAAGCACATTGGTGGATATTTTCAAAGCAAACTATGGGGTTTAGATCCCCTTGACAATTCTGAAAAAGTTGACTTCATTAAGTCACTTTTTTTAATCCACTCAAACTAATCTGAAGAAATGGGTTTTGCCCACGAATGCGCTTGATACTATATATATTTTTGATAGTTTCTAAGCCCTGGTCTACACTAGGACTTTATTTTGAAATAACACCCCCTAAGGTCAAATTTATAAAGTGGAGCATCCATACTACAAGCCCATTATTTTAAAATAGCGGGCCAACTTAATTTGTAGATTCACAAAGGGCAAGTCGTGCCTGACCAATCTGATTAGCTTCTATGATGAGGTAACTGGCTCTGTGGATATTGGAAAGTCAGTGGATGTGATATACCTTGACTTCAGGAAAACTTTTGATACTGGTCTCCCACAATATTCTTGCCAGCAAGTTAAGGGAGTATGGATTGGATAAATGGTCTGTAAGATGGACAGAAAGCTGGCTAGACTGTCGGCCCCAACAGGTAGTGATCAACAGCTCGATGTAAGGTTGACGGTCGGTTTCTAGTGGAGTGCCCCAAGGATTGGTTCTACGGCCGGTTTTGTTCAACATTTTTATTAATGACCTAGATGAGGGGATGGATTGCACACTCAACAAGTTTGTGGATGACACTAAGCTAGGGAGAGAGGTAGATACACTGGAGGGCAGGGATAGGCTCTAGAGTGACCTAGGACAGATTAGAGGATTGGGCCAAAAGAAATCTGATGAGGTTCAACAAGGACAAGTGTAGAGTCCTGCACTTGGGACGGAAGAATCCCAAGCATTGTTACAGGCTGGGGACCGAATGGCTAAGTAGCAGTTCAGCAGAAAAGCACCCGGGCATTACAGTGGATGAGAAGCTGGATATGAGTCAACAGTGTGCCCTTGTAGCCAAGAAGGCTAATGGCATATTAGGGTGCATTAGGAGGAGCATTGCCAGCAGATCCAGAGAAGTGATTATTCCCCTCTATTCGGCTCTGGTGAGGCCACACCTGGAGTATTGTGTCCAGTTTTGGGCCCCCCACTATAGAAAGGACATGGATGCATTGGAAAGGGTCCAGCAGAGGGCAACCAAAATGATTAGGGGGGCTGGAGCGCATGACCAATGAGGAGAGACTGAGGGATTTGGGTT
Source organism: Pelochelys cantorii (assembly GCA_032595735.1). Lineage (NCBI taxonomy): Eukaryota > Metazoa > Chordata > Testudines > Trionychidae > Pelochelys > Pelochelys cantorii. The sequence continues at coordinate 6,014,719 of CM064328.1, forward strand.
TATTTAGTCTACAGAAGAGAAGAGTGAGGGGGGATTTGATAGCAGCCTTTAATTTCCTGAAGGGAGGTTCCAAAGAGGATGGAGAAAGGCTGTTCACAGTAGTGATGGATGGCAGAATAAGGAGCAATTGTCTTCAAGTTACAGTGGGCGAGGTCTAGGTTGGACATTAGGAAAAACTATTTCACGAGGAGGGTGGTGTGAAGTACTGGAATGGGTTAGCTAGGGAGGTGGTGGAATCTCCATCCCTGGAGGTTTTTAACTCTCGGCTTGAGAGGGCCCTGGCTGGGTTGATTTAGTTGGGATTGGTCCTACCTTGGGCAGGGGCTGGACTTGATGACCTCCCAAGCTCTCTTCCAGCTCTATGATTCTATGAAATCTGTACTCATACTTTTCATCAGGAATAACACTAATTCCAAAATAGTTATTTTGAAATTAACAGTAGTGTGGATGCTCCAGTGCCACTATTTCAAAATAACTACTTCGCAGCGTAATTCAAACTAATTACTTCCCAGTGTTTCCTGGGGCTCTAAGTCCAACATAGCGTGTCCACATTAACGGAGCCTGCCTCAGACTAATTTCAATGCTTCCCCATACTGAGGATACACTATTTTGATTTTTTTAAATAGGGAGTAATTTAGTAATTTCAAAAAAGTTTCCTAGAGTAGACATGGCCTAAGGCGCCACAGGACTCCTTGTTGTTTTTAAAGTTACAGACTAACATGGCTATACCGCTGAGATTTCATTTGAGTTATCCCTGATTTATACTACTTTTAAATCCAAAACACTGCATTAAAATAAAGTTGCAAAGTCAAGCACTCAAAAGTTAGGCAATGCCAGAATTAAGATTGACTATGAAACTTTGTTTTCCCCCTTGTGCATATGTTTTATGAAACAGTCTTTAAATTACATGACCGTATGCTATTTTTGTCCACAGGAATCCTGCCCCCATTCAGTGAATGGACACTTATTTGATATATATCCTTATTCAAGGTGTGACCCCAGACAGTATTGAACATACACTATCCAAGCCTTGTACTGCACACACAATTATTACTTTCCTTATGGGCATCTCTGTGGAGCTCAGTTCTATATTATTTGAGTGTTTCACAAGCAAATTTCCCAAGTTTTTAGTCATCTGATGAAGTGGGTTTTACCCACAAAAATTCATGATCCTATATATTTGTTAGTTTCTAAGGTGCCACAGGACTGCTCATTGTTTTTAAAGGCACAGACTAACATGGCTACCCCTCTGAGACTTTTCACAAGCAATTGTTCATTTACCTTCACAACCCATGGATCCATCCCTGCCTCCCTCCTCATTCATCTTTCTCCTAACTGGATGCCAACAGAGGGAGAACTAAGAGACAGTCTACACTAACCGCTGCCGTTGACCTACTTTGTCCTGATGGCATACCAGCGTCAACGGGAGAGCACTCAGATCAATTTATCATGTCTAAAGTCAGTGGATCAATCCCCACAGCGCTGAACCCCCCGGGCGTAGTGGAGACAAGGCCTTTGGGTGCTCTGTACCACAGTAGCCCACATGAGCCAGGAACAGCAAATGCAGGGAATGTTTTTCTCATTCCCTGCATCTCTTAGCTGCAGCATACTCATTGCAGAGACTTCTAAGAATTTAGCTGCCAAACTCTATCAAGTTTCTTCTGAGCATGTGCAATGTGAGAGGCTCATCACTTGGCTACATTTGGCTCTCTTTTGACAGTAATGAGAAAAGGTAGCTCCCTAACATAAAGCAACCCCCCTCCCAAATTTCAAATCCTTGCTCCAAAGTATGGACATGCTAACGCTTCTCAGTACATGATTGCAAGGCTTTTTTAACATGGGCAAAGCAATATATTTTCCCTTTATTTCATTCGCAGAAACAGTTGTCTCATAAAACAGAGTCTCATAATGGAAACAGCTATGCAACCTTAACCATACACAGCACTACCAACTCTACCTGTATGTCAAGGGGAAAAACAGCCCTTTCCACGATGTCATGGGAAATTGTTGTTGCAAGCAAGCTCTGAGAAGTAATGTGATCTCAATCCTTTGGCACTAAAACTGCCGATGAGGTGTTACCAGTTAAGGCTACATTTTTAACAGGCCACGGTTACCACTGCATTTGGAAGCTTCTGAGATGCACTTGAAGATATGGGCAGTAGCAGCAGCACCATTACGGACCATCATCAGCATCATCCTGGTTGCCACAATCCCTCCATAACAGGACTGAGGAATCTGCCACTATGCCTCTGAGCCTTTTCCTGATTCTGAAAGAAGATCTGACCAAAGTGAAGAAAGGAATCAAACAACATGGCCATTTACACAGTGGCGCGGAAACATTTTTAAAAGTGGGGGTGCTGAGCTCCCTTACTCCTGTCCACCCCCAGCTGAGGCCAGGAGCAAAGTCCTGACACGGAGCAAGAAGCTGGGACAATGTGCATGTAGTCAGCAGCAAAGGCCCCTAATGTACAGGACTCAAACCGGGACCCCAGCTCTCAGGGGCGGCAGCGGAGTCCCTAGCACGCAGGCAGCAGCCGGGAACCTGGCATGTAGGGTGGCAGGAGAGCCCCTGAAGCATGCAAGCCAGCAGCTGGGATCCCGGTTTCAGGGCCAGCAGCAGAGGCCCATCTGGGGCTCAAGCCGGGACTCCAGCACATAGGGCTGGAAATAGAGCCCCTGGAGTGCAGGGCTGGTAGCTGGGACCCTGGGCACTAGGCCAGGAGACATGGAGTGCTGCATTTACAGGGCTGTGACTGAAGCAATGCCCGAGATAAGCTGCTCACCGTTAGTATATCCATTTCCATCCCTACCTTATTTCCAGCACTGTTTGCTTTATGCCTAATAAATATCTGTCTCAACGAAGTGTTGCACAGATTGATTTGTACAAGTTGGCTGAGACCTGTGAAGAGCACAATCCAAGCAGCCTGAACTCAGTATAAATGTTGACTCCTGCAGACTGCCAAGAGGAAAATCAGGTCAGCTGAGCCAAATATTCCCCAACACCAAGGATCATAAAATCATAGAATCACAGAGCTGGAAGAGACCTCAGGAGGTCATCAAGTCCAACCACCAACCTGACATCGAGCCGTTGATTACTACTCGCTGGGCCCGACAGTCTAGCCAGTTTTATATCCATCTTACATCCATTTATCAAATCCATATTCCCTTAACTTGCTGGCTAGAATATTATGGGAGACGATATCAAAAGCTTTGCTAAAGTCAAGGTTTGTCACATCCACTGACTTTCCCATATCCACAGAGCCAGTTACCTCATCATAGAAGCTAATCAGATTGGTCAGGCATGACTTGCCCTTCGTGAATCCATGTTGACTATTCCTGATCACTTTCCCCTCTTCCAAGTGCTTCAAAATGGATTCCTTGAGGATCCCCTCCATTCATTTTCCAGGGACTGAGGAAAGGCTGACGGGTCTGTAGTTCCCTGGATTGTCCTTCTTCCCTTTTTTAAAGATGGGCACTACATTTGCCTTTTTCCAGTCATCTGGGACCTCTCCCGATCTCCATGAGTTTTCAAAGATAATGGCCAAAAGCTCCGCAATGACATTTGCCAACTCCCTCAGTACCCTCGGATGCATTAAATCAGGGCCCATGGATTTGTGTATGTTTAGCTTTTCTAAATAGTTCCTAACTTGTTCTTTCCCCACCAAGGGCTGTCCACCTCCTTCCCATACTGCGCTGCCTAGTGCATTTGTCTGGGAGCTGACCTGGTCCGTGAAGACAGAGGCAAAGAAAGCATTGAGTACTTCAGCTGTCACTAGGTTACCTCCCTCATTCAATAAGGGCCCCACACCCTCTCTGATCACCCTCTTATTGCTAACATGGCTGTAGAAACCTTTCTTGTTATCCTTCACATCCCTTGCTAATGCAATTCCAATTGTGCTTTCGCCTTCCTGATAAGTCCCCTGCATTCTCTAGCAATATATTTATACTCCTTCCTACTCATCTGTCAAAGTTTCCACTTCTTGTAAGCTTCCTTTTTGTGTTTAAGCTCACCAAGGATTTCCCTGGTAAGCCAATCTAGTCGCCGACCATATTTGCTTTTCTTGCTGTGCATGGGGATGGTTTCTTCCTGTGCCCTCAATAAGGCTTCTTTAAAATACTGCCAGCTCTCCTGGACTCCTTTCCCCTTCATGTGAGCATCCTACAGAATCCTGCCCATCAGTTCTCTGAGGGAGTCCAAGTCTGCTTTTCTGAAGTCCAGGGTATGTATTTTGCTACTCTCCTTTCTTCCTTTGGTCAGGATCCTGAAATCTACCATCTCATGATCACTGCTTCCCAAGTTGTCACCCACCTCTACTTCCCCTACTAGTTCCTCCCTGTTTGCGAGCAGAAGGTCAAGCTGCGCATGGCCCCTGGTCAGTTCCTTCAGCACTTGTACCAAGAAGTTATCCCCAACGTTCTCCAAAAACTTCCTGGATTGGCTGTGTACTGCTGTATTGGTCTCCCAACAGATGTCAGGGTGATTAAAGTCCCCCATGAGAACCAGGACCTGTGACCTGCAAGCTTCTCTCAGTTGTCTGAAGAAAGCCTTGTCTACCTCATCCACATGATTCGGTGGTCTATAGCAGATACCAACCACAACATCACCCCTGTTGCTTCCACCTCTAAATTTAACCCATAGACTCTCAACAGGCTTGTCTCCCTCTATATACTGGAGCTCCGAGCAATCATACTGCTCTCTGTAACTCTGGATCCAGGAATGGGGAACTGGGTTGTGTAGCATGTGCTGTATCTGTGGTCTTCAAGTAACTGAACTGCAAGCAACAGATAAAAAATATATTCAAACTTGTAGTGACTTGAAAAATATATCCAGCATCTTTCAGCCCAAGGGCTAAGCGCACGAGCCAGGGTGAAAAACTACCTGTGCCACCCAACCAAAACTTAAAGGAATACACTAGCTTTGTACTGACCACTGTAAACTGCATTTATCTGTAACTGCATGACTTATCCTCAGTACATAGTTGGACATTGTTTCTTTAAAACCATAAAACCTAGAGATGCTTTGTTAAAATAAGAGCTTAATTTCCTCAGAAGATGATGGCCATCACCCAGAATAACTTTCTAGTGCATGTGGAAGAGCGGGAAAGTGGATAGTTTTCAGGATGTTAATAAGAGGAAGCAAACCTCATTACTGGAGATCTGTACATTAGCTCTTTCATGACAACGTTTAATCATCTTCCCACCTAATCTGCAGGAAAGTAATGTTTACAAGACTGGTATCCACCACATCAGTCTTGAGAGGAACATTTCCAAAATAGCATGTAAGGTTATCAGAGGTGTATGCGCTACACAATAACACTCAACTGCAAGTAGCAGAAGGTGTTTGATGAACTGTTACCCAGGATACTGTCACACAAAGTTAGTAAAGCTCCCTCTGCTGACCATTTACCAGGCTGCTGTGTTGGGTCCCAACATGGTAGATTTATGGGCTCTTAAGCTTCCCTGAGTCTCAGTAGGCTGTCTCTCCCTTGTCTTCTCTGGCACACTTGCTTGGTATTGACTGTGTCTGTTACCCCTTCACAGAAATGAGATAATGCAGTTCAGCTGCCCCAAGGCCAGAATTAGTGATGATTCTCCAAGATTTCACAGTAGTTTATGCTCATCTTTTCCCAGAACTCCAATCTTGTAGGCACTGAGTTTGCAGTTTAAATCTTCAGCAGCATGTGATACATAAAGCAAACAGATACACACAGGTTTTGTAAAGGTTTCTAAACGTAATTACTTTTAACTTAGATGGCAGAGAAGATGGTGGATTCAGTGGTAACAAAAGCCAGACTCATTTTCCTGCATGAGTTTGCACACTACTTTGGGGCATTCTCAGGGTGCATGTCAGTCCACTGGGAAGTCCAGGATACACTCCTGATGCACCTGGCATCTCCTCTGAAACATGGACTCTCTGGCTTTGACATTGGCAGGTCACACAGTTAAACAGGATCCTTCTGCTACAAAAAGCATGCTCTTCTCAATCTCTTTCCTGACTCTTGTGTGTCTTTAGGAAACTTCTTGACCACCCAGTCTTGGTCATTTAAAGGTTAGTGTCAACACCATGGTTCTGTGCCCTCCTGTTTGGGGACTGTCTACTTTCCAAAATCTGGCCCTCTCTAGACAAATTGGAGAAAAATGATTTTAGTTTTCATTTGTTCTCCCCAGGTAAAATCTATCCATGTGCTGATTTTTAAGAACTATCCGCCAATTCAGAGATAGACATGTCAGTTGTCAAACTCAGAGAATATATGTATTTGGATTCCACAGTGGTCCACCCTGGATGCAATACTAGTCAACATTTTCATTAATGACTTTGATAATGGAGTAGAGAATGTGGTTATAAAATCTCTGGATAATGCCAAAGTAGGAGGGGTTGCTAGTAAGTTGGTGGACAGGATTAGAATTCAAAATAACCTTTGAGAATTGGTCTGAAATCCACAAGATAAAATTCAGTAAAAGCAAATGCGAAGTATTACCCTTAAAAGGGAAAAATCAAATGCCCAATTACAAAATGGGAAATAACTGACCAGGTGGTAGTACCGTTGTAAAGAATTTAGGGGCTATACTAGATCATAAACTGAACATAAGCCAACAATCTGATGCAGCTGCAAACAAAAAAAACCCCTCCTAATATAGTTTTAGGGTGTATTAACAGGAGTGTTGTATAAAAGACACTGTAGGGTATTTACCTCCCCTATTTAGCACTAGTGAGGCCTCAATTGACATACTGCATCCAGTTTGGAGGGCCCAATTTAAGAAAGATATGGACAAATTGGAGGAAGTCCAAAGAAGAAGAATAAAGAATACAAGCTGTAGAAAACCTGACCTATGAGACAAGTATTATAAAAGTGGGAATGCTTAATGTTGAGGAAAAGAAGATTGATTAGGGGACCTTATCATAGTCTTCAAATATAAGGGCTGATATCAAGAGTATGGTGATCAATTGTTCTTCTTATCAACTGACAGCAGAACAAAATGCAATTGGCTCCATCTAAAATAAACAAGATTTAGGTTAGATACCAGGGAAATCTTCTAACTATAAGAATAACTGCAGGCCGAATCCAGCCTGACACACATTTGGATCTGGCCCACCATGATCCTCTGGGCTGTTAATGTCCTGCAGCCCAGCAGGACCCTTAGGCAGGTTCCCTGGTGGCCACGGCTCCACATGCCACTCAAAGCAGCTAGATGCTGAGGCAAGCATGTATCTCTGGATATAGCCAGGATGGGTAGGAATGGTGACCCTAGCCTCTGTTCTCTGGAGGTGGGTGACAGGGGAGGGATCCCGTGAGGATTACCTGTTGTGTCCCCTCCTTCTGGGGCATCTGCTATTGGCCACAGTCAACAGACAGGATACTGGGCTGGATGGACCATTGGTTTCACTCAATATGGCCATTCTTATATTCTGCATGGCACGCCCCTTGTGAGGAAGGGTGTCTCTGCGCACTACCCTTGCCCCCAGCACAATAGGAGCTGCAGGGGCAATGCCTGCGGGCATGGGCAGCACATGAAGACCAATGGACATACTAGGCAGAGACACATGCTTGCCCCAGAAGCCAGTTGCATTGAGGGGCATGTGGGGCCACCGCATCTAGGAAGCCTACCTGAGGGTCCCGCGGGGCTGCCAGATGGGACCCATAAGCACCTTCCAGTCAGAGCCTGCACTTTGCACACCACCCCCCCACACACACCAACTCTCTGCCCCAGGTCATAACCCTTTCCTGCAACCAAACACCATCCGAGATCCTACATCCCCTCTTATACCCCTCCCCATAGTGAGAATCCTCTCCTGCACCCAACCCCCACACTCCCTCCTGCATCCCAATCCCCTACCCCAAGATCCCTTCTGCATCCAACCCCACACTCCTCTATGAATATCATAGAAAAGTACAGCCCATGACCAAGAATTACAAAATTCTTGGGAGTGGCTACCCATCAAAAATTATTGTCCACTCTGAGTTAGATGAAGCTATAGATAGATTCCGATTCTTCACATCACCAGAAGTGCTCAAGAAGTTTCTAGCTATGCCTAAAACAAGGGACAAATTGTGCTATTTTGGCACCTACTTGCACCAGGACTGCTCCAGAATTCTATCCCTGTCACAGGAACTCCAAGAGAGGCTGTAGGTCAAAATTGTGATTTGGGCCTTGAGAAGATTACTGTGTGTGGGACTTGCCTGTCCATTACAATGGTACAAACTTCTTCCGCTGATATACTGAGCTCTCAGAATGAGCCAGGCCATGACTCTCTGCCCTCCACAATCTCTCTAGATTGACATGAAGACCTAGCAGCTGAAAAGAGCAGTTTCTGTACTCCCTGAAATGATTACAAAAATCCTGTGCATTGGACTGTAAACAATCAATAAAATCAACAGTTATCGGACTGAGCCTGATCTTACATGTACAGGCTCGAATATTGCCAACTATCTGATTAAAATCAGCTACTTCAGATGCTTATGCATTGCTGTAAGGTAGGGGGTTTAAAAAGCTATGCAACAATGTATCTGCCTGAAGCGCAGAGTTGATTTTTAAATTAACTTGTCATTTTTAAAGAAATGACAAATGCTAGTTTATGCTGTTATTTTAGCATGCAGTGACGAGTGTATCAAAACAAATGTTCACTTCCTGTCTAAACAACAAAATAATTTTTTTCCTACAACATAAATCTATTGCCTTATTTTTACATTACTACTTCTCAAAATTATGTTATGAATTATTCATGGAGTCCAATTTAATTCATTTACTTTTACTGAAGTTGCATCTGATCTAAAAAGGGTTTCATGTTTTGGGTTTTGGGGGGTTTTTTAAAGCGTGTAACATATCCTAAACAAAAAATCTTCTTTACAATTGACTACAAGAGTGCAATGCATTGATGTTTTTCTGTCAATAAGTGATGCTAAAGTAGAACAAAGCTAAATAAGAGCTATTAAAAACAAAAGAGAGCTCAATCTTTTTAAAGACAAATAGCTGGATTCAGGATGACACCTCCAACCAGGATAATTCATGTGCAGAGAGCATGCTTATTAGCTGGGAAAACATGCAGAAAGGCATTGGAGTTGAGGACATTTATTTCAAAATAAGATATGAAATTGGGCTGCATCCATCTTCCAAGGCCTCTTTACATTGTAAACGTACCACAGTTTGAGAGTAGTTAGGGAGTTTAATTCCAGTGTTACCCACCAGTCTTAGGAGTATCTGCTCTCCCTTCTGCAGCTTGCCCTGACTGTGGCTGCCCTAGGCTCCCTGAGTCACGCTCAGTTTACCTACGGCTTTGGAGTTTTGAAGAGGTAAGGATGTGGGAAGCCCTTGCCTGTTGTGGGCAGATTCCTGTGGAGCTTCATTTGATCTCCAGAGATATGCCCATGCAAAAAATCCATTCCTGCTACAAGGGTATCCTTATAATTTTCACTCACAGCAATGGGACTTTCCCCACCCTCTTTTCCTAGAGGGCTGAGATTTTCGACTAGCTTTTTCTTAGCTGCTTGCTGTTTTTTACCTTCCTGGGAAAATTGCTTCCTCCTCCCCTTTCTCAGGTTGTCACCAGCATTTTCACTGACACTCAAATCTTTAGTAGGATTCCCAACCTGTCTTAAAGAGGATAGTTTCCACAAGTACATCAGGAGCAGCATTTTGGAAAAGAGGGACCCAGACTGGGGTATCCTCTGTCAGACCTCTCACTATCCCCAAGAGGTCAGTTATGTGACTGTGCCCCTCCTGTAGATAAGTTACACAGTTCTCTCTTAAAACCTAAGCCACAGGTTCGGTACCGAGCTGCATAGCAGCTCAAACAGCTGTTCTGTCCTGGGCAAACCCTCTCTCCCCCCCATACTCTCGATATCCCTGTACTTCCTCCTCTGGACCCCTAGGAGACACACACCACAGTGTGTAGAATCGAGAGTGAGATCTACCCCCTGTTCAGCTGTGAAGAGCTCAAAGCTAACAGCCTGAACAACTCTTTCACTGGCAGGCACCACACACCCCTCCCTCTCAGAGTTGTTTTTGCCTTCAGCTACAAAGTCAATGGAACCCTCACCCTCCTCAGTGGCCTCTATGACTCCATCATCCTTCTCTGGGCTTCCCTCTAGGACACATCTCGCTATGCACCCTAGAGTGCAGTCTGTCCCCTGCTCAACTGCAACCTGCTGGTAGTTAACAACCTGGATATTTTCTCACTGGTAGACAATGCACTCCCCTCCCTCCTGGTGCAGACACTTAGCGCTCGCTATGACGAATATGGGGTGCAGGGACGCAAACCTCCTATATGAGACTGAAAATCTACCCAAGGCAGGAAAATAATAACATAAAAAATGATAAAAATATACAAACAATAAATGGTGTAAAGACATTCAATTAGGAATTTTGGCTTACCCTGTCCCACAATGCAAGAAAAAGGAAATGTTTATTGAATTTAATGGGGGCAATATAATGGCATGGCTGGAGTAGCATCTTCTTGTAGATCTTGACTAGCATGTGGCCTATCACTTGACCTGCAGGTAATTGCCTCTGATGAGTTGTCACAGTCTGGAACAGGAATCTCTGACTAAAAAGTAACTCTGGCTTAGAGGTATCAAAGTCAAGTAGTGTGCAAGATCTCCAATGTGTTAAAAATCTGTGTTAAGGAGATAGTGTTGTATTACATTCTGTTTTACAAGACACAGACTTTTTCCAACATGAATCTTTGATCATTATATTTGCAAAGTAGCAGTAAAAGTTAATGTTCAATAATAGACTATTCAGTACTCCCCATTATTAATGATTAAACTCATTACTGAACTTTGAAACATTTTCTTGTTACTTACCCAAGACATGATTGCCAGAAAATACTCTCTTTCTCCTACCAAAGCTATTATGTTCATGACAATAATAGATGAAACCACTGACTAACTCCAGGTTCTGTGAAGGTGGATACTGTGCAAGCTTCCACCACACAGCTCTGTCAATGTATTTCAATACTGTCCCGTCATACACCCTGCCAGACTATTCATAGGACTTCTTCGTAGAACAGACCACCAATTACTCCAAACAAGTGTTCATTGAGAGTATAAAGAGACTATTCAAACTATTATCACTTGAAACCTATGATGAATTTTGCTCTAAACCTCCACTGGTAGAAATCTAGTGCATTAAGCAACTAACCTATATATATTTATATGTAGATATATATAAGGCTACGTCTAAACTACAAAGATTTTTCAAAAGAGGATATGCCAATTCAGCGGGAATTTGCATATCTACGTCTGATCACATTTTCAAAAGAGGATCTTTCGAAAGTGAAAGTAGTCTGGATGTGGGGGGGGTTTCGAGGAAAAAAACCCTTTTTCGAAAAAGCTGCCCCTCCTAAAAATAGGAGGTTTACATGGTTTTTCAAAAAAGAGGTTTTTCCCAAAAAAAACACGTCCAGACTACTTCCACTTTCAAAAGATCCTCTTTCAAAAATGCGATCGGAAGAAGAGATGCAAATTCCCGGGGAATTTGCATATCCTCTTTCTAAATCAAAACGTAGTCTAGACGTGCCCTTAGTGAATCTATCTGTCTGTGAGTCCATTTGGTCAGTAATTCCTCCTAAACAGTAAGAGCTAGGGCAACCAAAATTGGTATGCAGCTTCCTCTTATCCTAACTTAAAGCATGGTCAGGGTTTGGCTATGCCAGGAAAACAGGAAGCACCGGGTATAGGACTGTTTTCCATAATATGGAAAAGGAGGAGGCAGAGAGAGGAAGGCCATGATAATCACAGTGGCCACAGGGAGCAGCAAGCATAGGGAAGAACTATACTGCAAAATGACCACTGGAGGCAGCTGCATCACCAAGAGAGTGGTCAGCTTGCCTGCCACCAGACTAGGAAGGCCCATGCTGGCTGGGGAGCTGGAAAAAGAGAGAAGGCCCAGACAGCTGAGGGGCAGGGAGAGAAATCCCCACCAGACAGAACAACCCACTCTGACCCCCTCCTTACCCCCAACCCTCACTCTCGCACCTCCCCACATCCCCATCCCCCTGTCCTGAGCCCCTCCTCAACCCCCCAACTCTGACTGCTGCTCACCTCCACATCACCAGCCCCCCGCCCTGAAGGACACTGACAATGCCAAGTAAGTCTTCCAGTTGTACCATATAACCCAGACCCTGTATCCTATGTGCACATTCGATCTAAATTAAGCAGTGGAGATAGTAGGATTATGTGGTACTATACTCATTCCTCCATCTCAGAGGACCTCTCCCTTCAGCCTCCATCCACACCCATAACCAGTACAATATTCCTTCTTACTTATGTCATTACATTTAAATGTACACTACCTCCCAAATTTACAATGCACAGAAGATTTTTGTAATGACAATACATAAATGTATTGCAAAAGGAAAGCTGGAAGTTTTTGACACTTGCACAAAGGATAACTGAAGTTTTTGGACGCCCAGGAATACAGGGGCATCAGTTTTGTATTTTGGCTATGGGGGAGCATCTAACGTTTTTCTTACTAGGAAAGGAATGTGTCTCTACTTTATTCTCCTTTTTGGGCAAGGACAGAAGAGACCAAATTTGAGGAGATAGGGGTTTGAGCTCTTCATTCCCCATCTGAGTTTAATTTGCTGTTCCACTGCGTCATGTTCCATCATCTGCTGTTGTAGCCCAAAACAATGGAGATGCTTAATGTTTCTGCTAAAATGCTCAACTATATAGTTAGCAATTTTTTCATGTCCTGTTTACATTTAAAGTAGCATTTTTGGCGTCAGAGTTAACGTCCTATTGAGAGCACTTCCAACTTCTCAAAGCTATTGTTTCGTGCTGACTGCAGACTTAGGCAGATATCGTTGCATTTGATACACATTTTAAAATCATGCTTTGACAACTATAAGGACAAGAGCTCTTTTTAAATAAAATCCGATTCTGGAGCACCATTATGTGAAAAATTCAAAAAGGATAATCATGCAGCAAGTTCCATGATTGTATAATTGCATTATATACATATACAGGGCCATGCCTACAACACCCCAGACAGAATAATGTTATGGATTAGCCTGCTCTGCTTTACACAGGACACGCTGTTCTCTGAGCTGATCATCTCTTCACACTGTGCATGTCATGTAAGTGCTCTGATGCAGCAGCATGATAGATGATTGTGTCGGTTTGCGGGTTAAATTTTCTTGTGTGTTTTTAACAGTGTGAAATTTGATGTTAGGTAACTTTGCAGATAGAGTTCCCTAAGGCTGAGAATTCATTAGCATGCTAAAGCAACTTGCTCCAACAAAGAAGTTAACCCAGAAGCCCATGGGAGTAGGGAAGTATTCTTTTAGATGTCTCACAGTGCTCCTTTTGAAGCAGAGAAAAGACTTTTGAAATGGTCCTATAAACAGGAGGAATTGAAAGACTGAGTCTCTTATCGCCTTCCCCAGTTTTATAACATACAGCTCAGTTGACTTCCTTGCTGTTATTCTTGAATTATATCAATACACACACTGATCTCGAGAGGAGAATCAGGCCGTCTATATTTGTTTTAATGCCGCTACGTATTAACGAGAGTCATGTCCCAATATGCAAATGAAAATTTTGCCCCGTCACTCAAGGAGGTGGGAGAGACTTATTGCTAAGAAGAACGGAAGTCCTTTATACAGAAAAATCTGCACAGAAAAAAAAAAGACTATTATTGGAAGCTCATTTAAACTAGGGATGTTAAAGAAAGTGTATTTATGTAAACGTGTAACCACTGAAATTTTTAGCATTTTCACGATTATACACAGAGGGGCAGGTGGGAGCCGGTGCCCATGGGGAGCCAGATTTTAAGCCAGCTCACCGTGTGCACCAACTCCCATGGAGCCATTTGCCTCCCTCAAATGGCAGCAGAGCGGGGGGCAGAAAGGAGCCAGGGCTCAGGGGGAGTCGGCTTAAAAGCCAGCTTCCCATGAGCACCAGCTCCCATGGAGCTACCTGCCTCCCCCCTCCACACACACACACACACACACAGGCTGCTGCCTCTGATACTATCAGAAGCAGCAGCAGGGCAGGGGAGCAGGTGGGAGCCGGTGCTACAGAGGCAGCAAGGGAGGGAGGTGTGTGTGTAAGCATTAGGATTAACCCGTGAGCCCAGGCTAGTCCAGAACCAGCAGGAACTTGCCAGAATCAATCAGGGTAATTAAGCATCTGGAGCCAATTAAGAGGGCTTCCAGAGTCAAGTGAGCCAGGCTAGTTGGAACACCTGGGGCCAATTAAGAACCAGTTGAGACTGGTTAAAAAGAGCTTCTCTGCAGTTAGTTTAATGTGTGAGGATCTGAGTTGACAGAAGGAGCTGTGGAGGAACTAGGTGTGGCAAGCACAAGCAGATACCAGGAGGAAGAGCCTGAGATAAGGAAGGTGCTGGGGAAGTTTCCCAGGGCATTGAAGCTATCATTCATCTGGTGTTGGAGACATTTACAGACAACTGCATTTACAGGGCCCTGAGCTGGAACGCAGAGTAGAGGGTGATCCCGGGTTCTCCCCACCCTCCACCACTCATTTCCACTCAGGGAAAGTCTGGCTGTGGAAAGAAAAGGGGTTCATTCAGTCCTGTATCGTTTGGCGGGTTCACTGAGACTATGGATTTTGGTGTCCCTCTGTTCCGTATGCTGGCCAATAATGAGAGTAGCTCAGCAAAGAGCAAGCTGATGCCCTAGAAATGGTGCCTAAATTAAGGGCTGCTGTGAGCCCCTGAGGCAAGCAAGCTACCACCAAGCGCAGGACGCACCAAGGTTAAGTAGTATCTTTGTCACACTATATAAAATGTTGGGATAGTGGAATATTTATTAAATGTGTATATTGCTTTAATTCAATGAGAACTATGGATAGAGCAAACAGGAAGGCAACACAACAGCTCCCCAAATAACAATGTCTCAGCACACACTTGAAAGGCTGTGGGGGAAGCTATTAGCTTCAAGCATCCTATCTATATCCTTTCCTTTCTCTAACCCAAAATGACACAGCTGTTTGGGCAATGCTGGGAACTAACTAACTAATCAAAGGGCTATAAACAGCAAACTAAAAAAACAAAAAAAAATGATCAGGGAAGGAAGGCAATCAAAAAGAGTGAACAGCCTTCAAAGTGGATTTGCCATAAAGTGGGGTGCCAGGGTGTGGGAATAGTTTGTGAGACAAGGGAACAGACTATGCCAGACAGACATATGGGCCTTTGGGGTTTTATAGGAAGCTTAGACTTCCAAAGGTCCCTGTGTGGATGATGGACAGACACCTAGTAAGACAGCATATATTGTCAGTATATACTGATTTATTGTTTTAAGATGAGTTTTATCTGAAATGCTTTTATTCTAAACAAATAATCCTCTACTTTAAGAAGGCTGTTTGGTTACTGAATGTTACTGCCATGAACCAAGCTGCAGGCTATTGAAGATAAGTCATGTCTGCTGAGGCAATCACAGATGACTCCAGCTCAGGCCTGGTCTGAGCACAGGAGAACGGTGAGCGGTGACAGCTTAAGGTCTGAGATCTGAGGGGCTCAATGGTCAGGTGACCACCTCAGTAACTGTAAGGTATCTGGCTACAGAATGGTGGAATGATGACAGCGGTGTATCTCCAATAAGTGCCAACAGCAGTAAAAGCAAGTATTGGAACAGGAAAAAGCAAGACAAAAAGTGTCTAATAATCCTTTGGGGAATGTATAAGAAAAGACAAGAAACATTAATTATGAGAAACTAAAGAAAAGACAGCTAGTGGAGCTATTTAGAGAGAGAGAGAGGAAGAGAGAGGCAGAGAGATTCTCAAATGCTGAAAAAGGCACAGCAGCTTAATCTGCTCTCTCAGAGGATCAGAAAAAACCCTGCTGTTTCAGTGCTATGAGGAGATTCAAAAAGAATAACCATACAGAAAGTAGGGCTATTGGAAATTGAGCAAGAGAGTCCAGGAAAGCACCAGTAGGACTGGGAGATCTCAGGGACAATCTCCTTAAGAGGGGCAAAGAAGAGGAAGCAAAACCTGTGCTCCACCCAGAGTTGAGTTCACCATTTCAGCAGCAGTCGATGTTGGAAAGGCGTCAGACTGAGGAAAAACTGCAGTTTGAATGAGAACATCTATATTTGGAAGACATGCAACTAGCTAATCAGGAGCTAAAAAGACCAAAGCAACAACATTAATTGGAACTGGAGAAAATATGCCAACAGCATCCTGATCTGATAGGATGGGGCAGTTCCTGTATGCTTGGCTCCTTGGAGGGCAAAGAGTCTAAATTGCTAGATAATAACACAGCAGCTTCCCATCCATCAAAGGCACACATTTAACTATTCAGGTTTTAAATTTTCTATAGGAACATGTTTGAGCTCCTTTGACATTTTTCAGGTGGCACTCTAAAATCAGACAAAGATGGGAATGTATTGTTTTTATCCAGCGTTTAGAGCTCATTATCATTTTTAAATGTTTTAAGTGGCTCAGTTTTCTGCATTTCCTCCTAATATTTGTGTGGTTAATTAGAGATAATTAAGCTAAAAGTAGCATTAATGAGCACCCTTCCCCTCCATCTTATGACCTGTCACCATAAATGAAAGAAACAATATTGGAAATACAGCAAGGACAATACAGTAAGGACATTTTAAGTTTACTTTTAAAAAAGTATAATGCAAATATATATACATATGTATGAAAACTTGCACTCCATTTTTGTCAGATGTTGGAAGGTTTGTAATTATATATTAATTAAAGGTCTACAGAGCAAAATAGCCTGTGGGCCTAATTTTTTATCTTGATTCCACAGGTACAAGTCATGAGCCAACCCCGTTGAAGTTAATGAAGTGACAGAGAAGAAATTGAAATCAAAATTCAATATATTGAATCCAGAGCCCACCTTTATCCTTCATCCGGTTGGTTTCTGTTAAAGTTGATCAGATACAAAGGACAGATCCTACTCAGTGAAGTCATGGTGAAGAATGGTGTCCCTAGCCTCTGTCAGGGACTGGAAATGGGTGACAGGAGCGGGATCACTTGATGATTACCTGTTCTGTTCACTCCCTCTAGGGCATCTGGCATTGGCCACTGTCAGAAGACAGGATACTGGGCTAGATAGACCTTTCGTCTGACCCAGTATGGCCATTCTTATCTTCTTATGAACTAGACTGTGGTTCAGCCCACTGGGAATGCAAAGCCATTCATTCATTAAAGCATAAGAAGTTTAGAGGGACTGTAAATTACTTTTAAATCTTTTCTCTGCCCTTTTTAGGACCATAATCCAGGTTCAAAAGAGCTGGATGGAGAAACCATTCTTTCATTGCTAAGTCCTTTAACTATCTAATACAAATTGTGACAGGGTGGCGGGGCAGAACGAAGCAAGCCCCGCACTGAAACGGCGCTTGGTCCCCACACCGCGGGATGCAGGCGGCTGTGCCGGGAGTGCTCGGCAGCCGCGGCACATGCATGCACAGGGGTTTCCCAGCCCGCCAACCCCGTTGACAGGACAGCACACGCGCCGGCATCCAGGAAAAGGGTGCCGGTGTTGAAAAGAGGAGAGGCAGACCGGCAAAGGAGAGTGGAGAGCGAGGAAGAGAGATGGAGGGCAGCGAGGGAGAGGAGCTATCAGCGCGACCGACGGACGGAGGAGAAACCCGGGGCAGCAGTATCACCGCTCAAGAGGGAAGGAAGCAGCCCAGGACAGGGCTGAGAGTAGCCCGCGGGCCGGTGAGTTACAGTACGGCCCCACCGGCCGAACAGGGCATCATAGTGCCTGTTCATAGGGTCCTGAGCTGAGACCTGGAGTGAGGGAGAGCCCAGGTCTCCCTTCCCTCTCGGCGTAAAAGGGGCCGTGAGGAGTAATCGGGACCATGAAAAGACTGGCGACAAGAACGGGATAGGAGGGGTGTACAGAGGGTATAAGGAGTGGGGGGAGGACTATAACCCCCTCCCCAGGCGAGGGACAGACACAAAACTATAACACAAATCATGCAGTATATTTCCTCAGAATATTTGAATATATAAACACATTAGCCAAAAATGCTATGTAACACAAGGCACAGCTGACTCCTTTTCCTTAACAGGGGTGGAGAACCTAAGACCCGCAGGCTAGATGAGTCCTCCAGCTGGATCTGTCCTCAGGGCTTCTCCCCGCAGCTGGTGCTCCAGCTCCCCCACGACCACCACCCCACACGGGGCTGGAGCACACGTAATCTATTAGGCTGCCCTCCCCCCCCAGGCTCTGGTGTGCGAGGGGGAATGTGGGAAGTATCTCTTTCCTTCTCAGACGGGGGCCACGTCAGTGAGGGTTTGGGGATTTTTTGGTCTTTTTGCTTCTCACCCCAAAAAAGGTTCCCCGCCCCTGCCTTTTCAGAGAGTTGCTTGCACAGGAACATATCCACATAAATGACGATGAAGTCAGTGATTCTCAAACTTATTGACCCATGGACCACCTGGCTCAATACAAATCTTTCTGCAGACCACCAGTTGCTAATGGAAACTCACTGTTCGTTAAATAATTACACCCAAGCCATTTTGCTAGTGCTACAGCTAGTGAGAACAGTTTAATTTAAATTATTAAACAGATTGTTTTAACTTTCTCATGTTTACTTTATTTAAAATGAGTTTTGATAAACTAAGTAACACAAAAGCTTTCCATGTTTTGTTTATTTAATGGCATGGGTGGGGAACCTTTTCTGGGTTAGTGGCCCCTGGCCCACAGAAAAATCAGTTGGGGACCACACAAGTGAGAAGCAAGAAAACTCCAAAAAAAAAACCAACCCTCACTCCTCTGGTGCTACAGCCTCATGGGGCAAGGGGAAGGAAAAGGGAAGACTGAGGTTCAGGGCTTCCCATAGGCCAGATTTACTTTTCTGGGATTCTGGAGTTAGTGTATTTTGTGGCCCCCCTGCCTTAGGCTCTAGGGTGGGGACAAAAATGAGGGATTCAGTGAGCAAGGCAGGGCTGCCAGTGAGTGGGATAGAGATGGAGGTGAAGGACCTGGGTGGGAGGTGGGGTGCAGAAGCAGGCTGGGAGTAGGGTGTCTGGCCAAAGATGAGGGGGCAAGAGCAAGGGAGGGTGCAGTGTGTGGCCAGGAGGGAGGGTGCAGGAGCAATGGTGGATGCAGGAGCAGGGTGGGATTATGTGTCTGGCCAGGGGTTAGGGTACAGGAGCAGGCTGGAGGTGTGGGGTCTTGGTGGGGGGAGGAGAGTGAGTGAGGGAGATTGTGGCGCAGGGGTCTGGGAATAAGTGGGGAATGCTTACCTAACTTTGTGCCCCTGTTGCTCCCATTGGCTGGCCAACAGGAGCAGCGGGGAAAGCCTCTGGAGAGCGTGTCACTGTGCTGTCATTCCCCCAGTGGGGTGGGGAGGGGGATAACCTAGCTCGCCCCTCCTCCCCACGCAGCGGAGCACCAGCTTCAGCTTCCCACTCGGAGGGCAGGGTGAAGAAAGCCCTGACCATTCCTGCCAGACCCGGAATGCAGAGAGAAGCAGAGCAAGCAGCTCCATGCACAGTGCCGATCTGGCAGGGAAGGTTTAATCAGATGCTTGGTACAAACAGCCGGGGCTGGGCAGGGCAGGCAGCTGGGAGCCCTACACTATGACTTCGCAGAAGGCTCTCTTCTCCACCTGTACTTCAGCCGATATTTCCTCTTGAACTTGGCTCACTCCCTGGGCTTAATCAGCTTCCTCTTCTGAAGGCTGTTTAACTGGCCATGCAGAATGCTGCCTTTGGGCTTCAGTGTCCACAAGGACTCAACCCTCTCTGTTCTCAGCTGCACCTCCAGCTGGAACTCTTCATACCTGAGCCTGCCCAACTGCCAAGGCTTGGTGGACTTGGCCCGTCTCTTCACCAGCCGTGCCTGGGTGCCTGTGCAGCAGTTCAGCCTCCTGCTGCTTCACCTGAGGCTGGATGACACAGAGCCAGAAAAAGCTCCTGGAGCTGGCACCATGTCGCCATCTTACCCAGCCTCTGGGGCTTTGGCTTCCTTCTCCCTACTGCGCTGCTGCTCCATTTTCTTCTTGCACGGGGGAAGGTCGGGGCTTTCTTCACCTCCACCCTCCTGCCCTCTGAGCAGAAAGCTGGAGCTGGTGCTTCTGACCATGCGGCTGCAGTGGCAGAGCGGGCTCTCCGTTGCATGGGGGGGCTGAGTGGACTGCACTTTGAGAACCACTGATACAAATCAAAGGCAGCTTTGCAGCTAAACCTCTTTCTAAGACTTTCAAAATATAGGGGTTAGTGTTTACCAATTACTACATTAATTGAACATAAGAGGTGGATAAACACTGCAGTAATGCACTCACATTGTCAAATCTGTTTTCTTTTGGGTTTCAACATTACCATAAAGATGCCGGCATGCAGAGAGAATTGTTTGACTGTGATCTAAAATAAATAATCCTCTTTCAAAATTGCTATCTTAATATTTCTTTCTCAGAAAAGGTTTATAAATAAGTACAAAGTATCTTCACATAATTTCCCCCACTCCTATGCACTAAATAGTTTAAATCCATAGAAGAAAAACATTACTTGAATACAATTAAAACTGTTCCTAATAGAAAACTTAGAGAAAGGCTTTAAAACCAGCCAGTTACAGCAGATTTTCCGGCAGGAAGCTCAAATATAATCTCCATGGTATAGAAAAAAGATAGGAAAAATGAGGGGAAGGAGGACTGAGTGTTTTCGGTAGAGTGAGGGGATTTTGGAGGGAATAAATGACAGGGACAAAGGTTTTATGGAAGAAGTAGGAGAGAAAAGCAATTTTTAGCAGCAAGGTTGGAGTAAGCTGCTATCAATGTCTTAAGAAGCACATGCACAGAAACAATTGAGAATGGAGTAAAACAACATGTGACATTAGCCAGCATCTTGGATGCATCAGTAAGGTTCAGACCAGCACATAGCATTAGGTCAAGCTGGAGAATATTTGGATAAAGTTTATTCAGATCATCAAGGCCTGATGAAATTCATTCTAGAGTACTTATGGAACTAACTGAAGCAGTCTTGGAATTGTTAGCAGTTATCTTTGAGAACTCATGGAAGACCGGTGAAGGACAAACACAGCACCTATCTTTAAAAATGGAAAGAAAAAGGGCCCAGGTAATTATAGTCCAGTCAGCCCAATTTCAATACCTGGAAAGAGAATTCAACGAATTATTAACCAATTGATTTGTAAACACCTAGAGCTGGGGTAGTCAATAGGTGGATCACAGGCCAAATCTGGAGTGCCAGATGTTTTTGAATGGACCCTGAAATCTTTTTATTTAAATATTGTCATCATTATTGGGCTTGGGGTTTTTGTTTTGTTTTGGAATCTGGACCTCGATTATACATTGACAAAGAAATTTGGACCTTAACAAAAAAAAAAACTGACTACCCCGACCTAGAGTGTAATAGGATTATAAATAATAAACAACTAACCAAGAACAAAACACACAAAACCAACCTAATTTCCTTCTTTGGCAGGGTTACTGGCTTTGTGGATGGGGAAAGCAGTAGATGTAATATAGCTTGCATTTAACAAACTTTTTACATGATCTCACATGACATTAGCAAACTAGGGAAATATGGATTCAATTAAATTACTGTAGTGTGGTTGAACAACCAGTTAAAAGATTGTACATAAAAATAGTTATTAATAACTTGCATACCTCGCCTGGTTCACTTTTGGTACAACATACCGGCCAACAGTTCTGGCAACTATAGCAGGACCCCCATTTTAATTTGTTGTGGCCCGTTTTGTTTTGCTGACTGTGACCACAACCCATTGGTGGCGCGGTTAAATCTCTATGCACTAGTGCACACGGTACAAGGATAGATAGGTAGGCCGAAACACCTGACGACAGTAGTGTCACTGTGTCCCACAGCAAGACCGTGTGCTGCCAAAGGACAGCTGGTTCCTTATGAAGCATTTTAGTGTAGGGTTGCTGTTTGTTAAGGGGACCCTTGGCCAGGCAGCTGAGTGGGGCTGATGTGACCAAGTACGGGTGACACCCAGAATAGTTATCAGTCAAGGCATTTGTCAGCAAGCTTGCCATGGGGCAGTTAGTTCCCTGTGGAGCAGTGCCACCTATCCTCACAGAGGGTGACCAACAAGGTGGATAGTGGATTAAAGCACCCCAACAACCTTGGCTGGTTGGGGTTTGATACCGCACACTGGTGGCAGGGAGGAAGCAGCAAAGCAAGCAGGAGTCAGCATCGCTTTGTAGGCCCAAGGGATCCCTCACCTCACACCATTGCTATATCCCTCTGCTATTGAGGAAGCTGTCACACCCCTCGAATACACTGTGGCAATGCACATCATAAAGATTCTTTAGTGCACTTCTTTGGGAAAGGGAAAAATTCCTGGTCCAATGATTTGTTCCAGGGTATAGAGGCATTAGCAGAGATCTCCCACAGCTGGGAGCTCTTATACGGGAAAAACTTAAGCCCTCCAAAAAGCTAAAGAAGCATGCCTTGATCTCTAAGCTCTATCTGTTGTGTGTTGAGCTAGATAGATGCAGCTCCACACAGGCTGCCTGGATCAAAGAACTCGAGGTATTGCCAATTCAGAAAAGGATCGGGATATCATACAGGAAGATCTGGATGACCTTGTAAATTGGAGTGATAGCAATAAGATGAAATTTAATAGTGAGAAGTGTAAGGTTATGCATTTAGGGATTAATAACAAGAATTTTAGTTATAAGCTGGGGACACATCAGTTGGAAGTAACGGAGGAGGAGAAGGACCTCGGAGTCCTGGTTGATTATAGGATGACTATGAGCTGCCATTGTGACATGGCTGTGAAAAAGGCTAATACGGTCTTGGGATGTATTAGGCGACGTATTTCCAGTAGAGATAAGGAGGTGGTAGTGCCATTATACAAGGCATTGGTGAGACCCCATTTGGAATACTGTGTGCAGTTCTGGTCTCCCATGTTTAAGAAGGATTAATTCAAACTGGAACAGGTACAAAGAAGGGCCACTAGGATGATCCGAGGAATGAAAGGAGACTCAAGGAGCTTGGCTTGTTTACCTTAACCAAAAGAAGGCTGAGGGGGGACATGATTGCATTCTTTAAATATATTAGAGGGATAAATACCAGGGAGGGAGAGGAATTATTTAAGCTTAATACCAATGTGGACACAAGAACAAATGGATATAAGCTGGCTAGTAGGAAGTTTAGACTTGAGATTAGACGAAGTTTCTAACCATTAGAGGAGTGAGGTTCTGGAACGGCCTTCCAAGGGAAGTTGTGGGGGCAAAAGATCTATCTGGCTTCAAGATTAAACTAGATGGGTTTATGAAGGGGATGGTTTGATGAGATAACATGATCTTGGTAACTAATTGACCATTCATTATCAGCGGTAAATAGGTCAATGGAGGGATGATAGGAGTTACTATAGAGAACTTTCTGGGTGTCTGGCTGATGAGTCTTGCCCACATGCTCAGGGTTTAGCTGATCGCCATATCTGGGGTCGGGAAGGAATTTTCCTCCAGGGTAGATTGGCAGAGGCCCTGGAGGTTTTTTGCCTTCCTCTGTAGCATGGGGTACAGATCACAGCTGGAGGATTCTCTGCATCTTGGAGTCTTTGAACCATTGTTTCAAGGACTTCAATATCTGAGATATAGGTGAGAGGATTATTCTAGGAGTGGGTGGGTGAGATTCTGTGGCCTGCATTGTGCAGGGGGTCAGACTAGATGATCATAATGGTCCCTTCTGACCTTAAAGTCTATGAGTCTATGAGTCTCAATTGTCAGCTAGGGATTCAGAGAACGAAAGAAAGGTTGGGATTTAAGGTGGAGAACTTGGTGATGCAGAACAACACCTTAGCATCACAAGTAGGACACTGGAGCTTAAAATCCAGGATCTCAGCAAGATGATGGACAAGCGAGAAAAGGAACTGCCTTCTGCCCAGGCCCAACAAGGGGAGTCACAGCAATCTAGGCGCCCCTGAAGGAGTCACACTCAAGGCAAGGTCAACTGGCTGAGCATAGCAACTGCCTTCAGGAGAATGAAAAGCTCCAGGACAAGGTCAGAAAAACAAAACAAGGTTCCTGTAAAAAAGGCTAGGACCAGTGAGGGTAGCTGTAGTAGCCCAATCCAATCAAGGAGGAATTCTGTCATGCCTCCTTGCAGGATACTGACTGCTTTTGCATGCCATCAATTCCTCCACTAGAAGCTGGCACGAAGGGGATGAAATTGCCAATGGCACCGGTCATGACTACTGTCACAAGTTATGGGCCAGGGTCAACTAGGCTCCCTGAGACTAGACGGGAGCTAAGGGCATATACACCCAAGCAGGCTTGAGCAATGGGGAAGACTTTGGGTCCCCTTAATCGAGACACTGCACTAGATTGGCTAGCTCAGCTGTGCTCATTACCAGGGATCCTGAAAGAGATGCTGCTACTTTGATCAGGGAGTGCATGGCAGAGGAAGACTTCAGTGCTCTGCCACATCAACTGCAGAGGGGGGATGTTGATTCCTGCTTGCAGCTGTTTGAGGGCATAATGAGGTTTTTCTTCCTTCATCACAACCTGATTGGGATATATTATTCAGAGTGGCAATGCCCAGGACAGTGTCCAGAACGCTACCTAAACGGAACTTCTGTTCTGGTTGGCGGGGGCACTTTCCCATGGTATGCCAGAATTTGTTGAGGCTCTCTTCCAGGGTTTGAGTCCTACCCTAAGAATTCCCTTGGAAACACTAGATCTGCAAGCCTAAAGACTTAGAGGTGGCACAGAGCTGCAGTGGGAAGCCTTCCCATGGGCTTCCAAGAAGAGGATCTTGGTGGTGATGAGACTGGCAAGTGAGAGTACCTCTGGGCACAGCTATCTAGCAACCAAAGCAGCACCCACAATAACCCCAAAAGCCTGCAACTTTCCAAAGGCCCACAGCTCACCAAAAGCCCAAGTGTTTCTCACAAGATGACTAGATTGGCAAGCAGCAACTTGACTAAGGAAGAGGCCAAGAGTTTTCACAACCCAATCTGGAAGCAGCTACACCAATTGGAAAAGAAAGACGACATCCACAGGCTGTCAACAGAGGAGCTGCTGCAACGTCTGGCTCAAAAGAAGGAGCAACCTGCAGCAATGTCCATATCGTTGTCACCTACCTGATATGCCCATCCAGCTGGATGCCTGTGGCAGGCCCACGATATTGGCAGTCATCAAGGGAAAGATTGGAAAAACCAGACAAACGCTGTTAGTGGACATTGGTGCCTTGGTCTCTCTCCTTTGTCCAGAGAAAGACCCTGTTGTAAATAAAATCCCTGTCCAAGACACCAAAGGTCTACACAACAGGGCTAAAGTCGAATTAAGCTATGCAACTTGAGCTACATCAATTGCATAGCTTAAGTCAAAATAGCTTAACACTGCTTTTGGCGCTGTCTACACAGCAGGAAGTTCTTACTCCTCATAAAATGAGAGTTACAGGAGTCAGAGTAAGAAGTTTCCCAGCTTGCCATTATTTCAAAATAATGGCTTCCAGCATAGACACACTCCTTGTTATTTTGGAATAACGTCAGTTATTCTGAAGTAACACTGCTGCATAGATGTACCCCAAGATACTGGAAGGACCTGTAGAATAAAGGATTTCAGGGGGCCTGTAGAATAAAGGATTTTGTTGCTAAGATCACCATTGGCATCCAGCAACTGGGTGGCATGGGGATCTTGGGAATCAATGTAATGAGACAACTGGGAGTCACTGTTGATCTTCCCAATGGCCAACTCTTCCAAGCAGCAGACTGTGACCAATTTCGAGTGAATGCAGCATCTCACCAAGTAGCAGCCCTCAAAGCACCGGAGGACATTCAGAAGCCCCAGTGAGACACTGAGGTATCTGCCATAGACAGACTTACACCAGAGTTTTTGCCAGCAATAAGCTCCAATGTGGTAGGATCAAAACTGACTTCCAGGTGGATTCCCTGGATCCCAGGCCATTCAGGCAATACCATTATCCTGCTATAGCTGCTGAAGGTATAAAGCCTATCATCACGGCCCTCCTGCAGCAAGGAGGGCTTACAGAATCAGAGAGTCTGTCCAACTCCCAGATTTGGCCCTGAACAGGGCTGGCTCTAGGTTTTTTGCTGCCCCAAGCAAAAAATTTTTTGGCCGCCCCACCCTCTCCCGTTTTTTTGTCCAGGGAGGGTGCGCGTGCAAATGCAGCTTGCGCAGCTTGCTGGGGATGCGTGCGCAAATGTAGCTTGTGCGGCTTCCTGGGGGGTGGGGCGCGCACTCCAGGGGGAGCCCAAACCCCGGGGCATTTTCATCTCCTAGGAGAGCGCCAGGGACTCCCCACAAGAGGACAATGGGAGGGCAGGTTCATCCACAGCAAGTCAGTTAAAGATTTCCAAAGCATGCAGCTGTTCACATCACCGAGTGCTGGAGTCCCAGTCCCACTCCTCACTCTCCAAAGGGATTTTATTATTAGAAGCCTTATAATCACTCAGACTCCAACCCCAACACATAAGCTGTCCAACTCTTGGTGTCCATGGACAAGAATCAGCCTCACTATACAATGAGACAGTTCAAAGGGATTAAGAGAACTTTTGTGTCAACTCCCCAGCTCAACTGTCCAGAACAAGACAGGCACCAGACAACAAAACCCCACTTGCCTAGGACCTATTCCATGAGCGCAGCCCTGTGCTTTCTCCTTCAGGGATGGACCAAACAGCCTCTGAAGCAGGGTGGATTGACTTAAATAGCTTTGATTTAAATCTCTAATTTTAATCATGATTTAAGCCGGCAAGCAGAAAACCTTGGTTTAAATGAGCAATTAATCATTTAAATGATACTTTCAAAATATTTTCCTAAAGGATGGTTGAGTCTTATCGATTAGCAACCTTTAAAATATGTTGATTTATAACTAAATATAACCTTTATGCCAAATTTGGTGCTTCTATTTACTAACCAGGAGAATACAATTAAGTACAGCTACCAACTAAATAAATGCCCAAACAACTGTGTAACTTACATATAATCAGATTCTTAATTTTTACATGTTTATTCTATTACAAAATGGTGTGTAATAGGGACACTTAAGAGATACGTTTTACCCCATTTATTATTTGCTAAGTGGTGGCTACTTTTTTTAAAACATACGATTTGCATCTACTTCTGTCTGGACGGAAATTCAATTTAAAATAACAAACCCAGCATTTAATTTTTGTATGAAATAAAACTACCTTAAATGTGAAGGACAAATAACAAAAAAGTATCCAAACACATTTTGCATCTAAAATTCATTTGTTAAACAAAGGAAATATCCATAGTGAATTTAACAGATCGATTCTAGTCATCATGTTCTTCAAGATGTTAGAACGCTCTCATAACCAGTTTTTTACTGAGAGAAGAGGAAAACAAGTTTTTCTGCTTCGTCAACTCTCGGTTTTGCAACGGTGAATGAACTAATCATTGAATTGAACTAGCTGAATAAACCAAAGTGATAAAAACATTCTCTCTTCACCTGCAGAAGAAGCTACTTCTGATGTAAACACTGGTTCTAGGTGCTTACACAGCAACTTACACTAATGAACTGGTAGAATTTCTTTAAAATTTGACAGGACACATGTTCTATTTAATTTTTAAACTTAATTCATAAGTTATTTAAATAGGTTATGATAAATTTAGGCCATAACAATTTTTAATTTAATTTTAAAGGTATATTATTTAAAACACAGCCTATTTAAATGGGATCACAATTCCAATTTTAATAAAGCTCTCCTGCCCCAGACAGGAAGGGACGTGGGGACATGGGCACTGGGAACACCAGAGTTCCCCTTCCTCAGACAAAGGGGGAGGGAGAATCACCTGCGTCCCAGGCAGGGGTGAGGTTGTCAGGACACAGCACAAGGGGGCTGAGTTCCTGGGCAGGTGTGGGGGGGGGAAGGGTTCAGGGCCCCAAGAGTAGGGGGAAGCGGGATTGTTCAGAGAGCCATGGGGATCTAGGTGGGTGACAGAGAGGCAGGGTGGGGGGGGAGGCAGAAGAGGAGACGGGGTCCAAGCAGAGTTGCAGTGGGCCAAGAGGTGGGGTGTGGGGTTGCTGGGCAGAGGCCGAGCCGGGGGAGGAGAAGGACGGGGAGCGTGGGGGGGGTCGCAGGACAGTGGGCGGGGGGTTCACAGGCAGGGGAGTTGCGGGGGAGAGAACAAAGGCAGGGGGTGGCCGGGCGGGGGAGTTGCAGGGGGGAGTGCACAGGAGGGGGGTGGCTGGCTGGGGGGGGGGGCATATGGGCGGGCAGGAGGGGGCCACACTCACTCAAAGGCGAAGAAGAGGCCACCAGGCTCAACGTCACCAGCAGTAGCCGCGGCCGCCCCGCACCGCCCTCCAGGAAGCGCCCCAGAAGGGGCCGTGCCTCGGGGCTGCCTTCACAGAGCTCCCAGCGCCTTGGGGCCAGGCGCAGGCTCCGAGCAGCTGGGTGCGGGGCTCCCAGCTCGGGGCGGCCTCTGCGGGGCTCCCCTCCTGCAGGCCAGAATGCTGCCTCTGAAAATGTGCCGCCCCAAGCACGTGCTTCCTTTGTTGGTACCTAGAGCCGGCCCTGGTCCTGAAAGTGGACCAGAAGACTTGGCACTTGACTGTCGACTATCGGGAGCTCAACTATAGAGGTTTCCAAATTGACACACGAGACTGACTCCCTGGCAAAGGAAGCAGCACTCCTGGGAGAAGAACATATATGGACCTTACACCATCCTTGCCTGTGATGAAAGTCCAACGGCCAGACATTGATTTAAATTCTCTGGTCGACATCAGAAGCTACAACAACAGCACCCAGACATGCCAAACCTTCTAAAAAAGAAGGAATGCGGGGGGCTATGAAATATTCCAAGACAAACATGGCATAATCTTGTCCTTAAAGAACTCTGAAAGGCTCTTCCGGTCTTGGTGCTTCCATCTTGCCTCTGAAAGGAGTGTCATACTGCGGATAGTTCTGACAATTTGGCTTGGTGGCCAGACTTAAATAAAGACATGGCTATGCACATCCATTTCTGCTTAAACTGTGCTGAAAACAATACAGCTAGCCTTTTGTGAAAGACCCACTGTAGCACCACATGGCTGAGGGCCCATCATGATGGTTGCAGACAGACTTTATCAGACCTCTGCTTCGCACTGGCCATGGAAATCAACTTTGTCTAGTGGTGATTGACGTCTTCACCAAGTGGATGGAGACTTATACTACCCACAACTGCACAGTCACCGCCACTGCCTGGGTCTTTTGAATGAGACCTTTGCCTGGTTTGGCCTCCCTGTAGTCACTGACTCAGACAAGGGACCGCACTTCATAGGCGAGAGAACAAGGGTTCTTTACCAAGCTTTTAGAATAAGGCAGAGGTTCCATGTAGCTGGTCATCCTCAGAGCTCTGGGCTCATCAAACGGACAAACTGAACCCTCAAGACTTCTCTGAGGAAGACCGCTGATCATCAAGGCAGAGATTGGGACCTCAAACTCCCCCTCATCCTCATGGTAGTGAGATCAACTCTGGCATATCATGGCTTCACATCCCATGAGGCCATGACAGGTGAGAATTCTGGTGCTCTGGTGGGTGGGTGGCCAACCCCCAAAGGAGTACCAAACACAATTAACCACAGACAAATACATGAAAAGCTTTGGCGGACATCAGTACCATAAAATACCAGAGAGCCAGGCAATAAGTCAAATGTATAAGAGGCTGGAGCATATGAAACTAATCGAGTGGGAGGCTGGGGGCTGAGTTATGTTCAAATACTACTTGGACCAGGGCCACGCTCTTAGTCCATGGAGGGTGGAACAGCCCTTATCACCAATAAGGCTAGCTCCTGCGCGTACCAGCTTGAAATTCCTGGGAAGCAGTGAAAGAAACTGAAATGGTTTTACTCTAGCCCAGGGGTTCCCAACGTGGGGTACACATACCCCCAGGTGGTACAAGAAGCTTGTCAAGAGAGTATGGGGAATATTTGGTAAATAACTAGATTATCCTAATTGAAATATTCCAAAAGTAGTAGTGTTAGTGAAAAAAGTTGTGGATTCTAGAATCTAGAATTTATTTTCTTTCATATTGAATAGGGGGTACAAGAAAGTTTACTAAAAGCCAAGGGGGTATGGGGACCGAAAAAGGTTGGGAACCCCTGCTCTAGCCAGACAAAAACCTGGAAAGGCGATGCCAAGTCCAATGTCATTCCTTAACAATGTTCTCTCTGGGTACGTCTAGACTACATGCCTCTGTCACCAGAGGCATGTAGATTAGGCTACCCGGCATAGGAAAATGAAGCGGCGATTTAAATAATCGCCGCTTCATTTAAATTTAAATGGCTGCCGCGCTGAGCCGATCAGCTGTTTGTCGGCTCAGCGCGGTAGTCTGGACGCTCCACAGTCGACATCAAAGGCACGAGGCATACCTGAGAGGTCGACAAATGCCTTTGATGTCGACCGCGGAGCGTCCAGACTACCACGCTGAGCCGACAAACAGCTGATCGGCTCAGCGCGGCAGCCATTTAAATTTAAATGAAGCGGCGATTATTTAAATCGTCGCTTCATTTTCCTATGCCGGGTAGCCTAATCTACATGCCTCTGGCGACAGAGGCATGTAGTCTAGATGTACCCTCTGTGTTTGTGCCACAGGAGTCCCACCAGCATCATCTCCTCCACCGGCACAAATTTATAATGGCTGTAATTGTAAATAGTGTAAAGAAGGTGTTCTACTTTGAGTGATGTCCCCGTGGGTGCTCCACTGTAGGTGACGGGTCACCCGAAACCACAGATCAGAGCCTTGCAAAGCAGTTCCCCCCGACTCCAGCCCCAGTGAGCCATGCATGTGCAGGGGGCATCTCACGCTGCTACCACCTAAGTGTGTAGCTTGCATGGCTCAGCCCCTCCCTTTCAGTTCCTCTCTAACCACCCTCATAGAATCATAGAACTGGAAGAGACCTCAGGAGGTCATCAAGTCCAGCCCCCTGCCCAATGCAGGACTAATCCCAACAAAATCAACCCAGCCAGGACTTTGTCAAGCCGAGACTTAAACACCTCTAGGGATGGAGATTCCACCACCTCCCTAAATAACCCATTCCAGTGCTTCACCACCCTCCTAGGGAAACAGTTTTTCCTAATATCCAACTTAGACCTCCCCCACTGTAACTTGAGACCATTGCTCCTTGTTTTGCCATCCGTCACTACTGTGAACAGCCTCTCTCCATCATCTTTGGAACCTCCCTTCAGGAAGTTGAAGGCTGCTATCAAATCCCCCCTCACTCTTCTCTTCTGCAGACTAAATAACCCAAATCCCTCAGTCTCTCCTCATAAGTCATGCACTCCAGCCCCCTAATCAACCTCTCCCCCTCGCTTAGTGTCATCTGCAAATTTGCTGAGGGTGCAATCCATCCCCTCATCCAGGTCATTAATAAGGATGTTGAACAAAACCAGTCCAAGAACTGATCCTTGGGGCACTCCGCTAGAAACCGACCGCCAACCTCGTCAGCACACAGAGCATCAGGAGCTCTCCTCAGCCTGTTACCTCACACAGTGCTTTATAATTATAGTTAGACAGTTACCTTTAGTATTCAACAATAGTTAGTTTAGTAGTTAGTAGTAATTTCCATCCTTTAATTATTTTAAAAGAAATTCCTCTCAGAGGGGCTTGAACGCAACTGTGCCGCTTAGAATTAGGACAAGCTGCATTAGCATGGGCTCTCCCAGGTGCTTAAAGCAAACAAAGAAGATAAATTAACAAAAGGAAGATAAAGTCATTTACAGACAAGTCAAGTGTCAACAGCCTCAGGCTTAAAGAAAATGTGTGGAGAGCCTATGCCAGTGTCAGATGGCCATTCATTATGCATACAGTGCTTGGGGGAAACCCACACACCACAGAAATGTAAACACTGCTCTTCCCTGACAGTGAGAGCTAGGCCTCAGGATGATACGCCTCACATCTGTGGAAAGGCTCTCCACAAAAAAGAGCAGCTTCCCCGCACTGCGGGAAAACCTCTAAAAAGAGAGCGTCTCTATCCCACTCTCTGCCACCTTTGTCCTCCCCAAGAATGAGCAGGGGAGAGAAACAGAACACGCCAGGCACCTCCACAACTGAAATGGCCAGCAAAGCCTCAGCACTATCGCCGGGACTGGTAT
Organism: Pelochelys cantorii; assembly: GCA_032595735.1. Classification (NCBI taxonomy): domain Eukaryota; kingdom Metazoa; phylum Chordata; order Testudines; family Trionychidae; genus Pelochelys; species Pelochelys cantorii. The sequence continues at coordinate 6,046,699 of CM064328.1, forward strand.
GCACTTCCTCGGTGCCTAGACAAGCCCAAGAGCGCTCTGTGCAAGCGGCACCACAGGAGAAGCCTGTGCCGAAACAAGTCGCGGCACCACAAGTAAAGCCGGCCCACGCAGACAAAACGGCACCGACCCTGACAGTGCCGAGGGCCCCCACACCCGTGACAACGGCGCACACTGACCCACACTTAAGGCGGGAAGCAACTGAGGGGATACAGTCAGTGCAGGGTAAGCCCACCGGGCATAACATCCCCTGCCCTTCTGCTGGAGTTTTACCACCTGACATGCCTTCAGCTCAAGGATCTCCTGAAATACTACAGTCCCCAGAATGGTCTTACCCATGGTCCCTTACCCGAGGATGACCAGATGACCACAATTTCCTCACAACATGCATCGCCAACGGGGTCACGGTCTCAACATTACAGATTTGGACCATATCAAAGCCCCGGGTACCTACCCTGGGCATACCCTCCAATGCCTACTCCTTGGGAATACTGGGGACCTCACAGATGTCGCTCCTCAGTTCACTCCACACCAGCAAGGGGCGGTCTGCCTCCCACCTGATCCCTCCCTCCTACAGAGGACTCCGAGGAGGAGGACGCACAAGTATTGGAGACAGACTCTCACACACTCTATGCATTCCCAACAGACAATTCTAACTCAGTGCCCGATAATGCAATCACACCATCTGACATATGCCCAACAGACGACATTAGGCAGTTCCGAGAATTTTTCAAAAGGGTTGCAACAAGCCAACAAGTCTCCCTTCATGCGGTTCAGGAAAAACAACACCGCCTTTTTAAAAACCCACACCCTACTTTGCAGGGCAAGATTGCCCTGCCTATAGATGAGGCAATCATGGAAACATCAGATGAATTATGGAAAACACCTGCAACCTACCAGCAAGAGAGCGGACAGAAAATACTTTGTTCCACCGAAAGACACAGAATTTCTATTCACACACCCCCAAGCAAATTCCTTGGTGGTGGAATCAGCCCAACAAAGAGCCAAGCTACCACAGTATAGGGCAGACAATCAAGATAAGGACCACATGAAATTAGATTTCTTTGGGAAAAAAATCTATTCTTCTTCCACACTGCAACTGAGAATTGCCAATTACTCGGCTCTTTTGGCGAACCATGACTTTGATAACTATTCAAAATTGGGGGATGTTACAGAACATCTCCCCAATTCGAAGAGATCTGCCCTAAATGCAATAGTCCATAAGGGCCACACTATCGCCCGTACTGCCCTACAAATAGCTCTAGATGTTGCTGATACCACAGCTACGGCGACAGCCATGGCAATTGTAATGCGCAGGGCATCTTGGTTACAGTCCTCTGGGGTCCCCCAAGAACTTCAGTCCAAAGTCGAGGACCTGCCATTTGACAAACATAAATTATTTGAAACCAATACAGATGACGTCATCCATAGCAGCAAAGATTCGAGAACAACATTGCAGACCCTTGGCATGTAGACTCCGCCTTATAGACAGAAGCGATATACCCCTATAACCGCAATAGTGAGGCCACTAGGTCAAGACAACAGTCACAGAAAAGATGGTCCAACCAGACCAGTCCCACCACCAACCAATCTATGAAACAGCAAATTTGAGGGGGTGGTCGAGGGTCTGCAAAATCTCCCTCACGATCCAATGCCACTACAACCCAACCATCTCTTTATCCACCACTTGCACCCCTTTCTAACACAATGAGAGTCTATAACTTCAGACCGGTGGGTGGTAGAAATAATTCGCGTAGGATATACAATCCCCTTTACCTCCATTCCCTACACCCAACCCTGTACCCCATCCCTCCTCAGGGACCCCTCTCACAAAGCCCTATTAAGACAAGAGATCGATTGTCTCCTGAGGATCAGCGCCATAGAGAGAGTACCCAAAGAATTTCAGGGAAGGGGGTTCTACTCAAACTATTTCCTGACAGAGAAAAAAACCGGGGGTTGGAGACCAATCCTCGACCTGCACAAGTTGAACACATTTCTGAAGAAATACCGATTCAAGATGGTCACACTAAATACAATTATCCTGGCATTGGATCAAGGGGACTGGTTGCCAGCCCTCGACCTACAAGACGCTTACTTTCATGTTGCCATCCATCCAGCACACAGATGTTACCTATGCTTCAACCTCAGACCAGACCATTTTCAATACACAGTCCTACCCTTCGGCCCATCATCAGCTCCATGAGTATTTTCAAAGGTACTGGCAGTCATCGCAGCATACCTCAGGCAACAACACGTCATTATCTTCCCATATCTCAACAACTGCCTGATAAAAGGAGTATCATGCGAAGAAACCACCTCTATGATACATAGAACCAGAGTCCTCCTCAGTCGACTAGGATTCCTAATCAATGAGCACAAATCAACGTTGCACCCAGTCCAAGACATAGAATTTATAGGTGCCCACCTGGATTCTATCTCAGCCTGGGCATACTTACCTCGACAGCGCTTTACAGCTATCCAAGACTTCATAAACACTATATCCATGACCCATTCTACTACCATACTTACCTGTCTTCGACTGATGGGGCACATGGCCGCAACTAAGTACGTGGTCCTCCATGCCCGTCTACACTTCCGCTGCTTTCAACTAAGCTAGTGACTGTGTACATTCCATCCCAACACTCTTGAAACTAGAGAGTTACGGTGCCTTCAGACATCCCCAATTCCCTACGATGGTGGACATTAGAGGGCATTCTACTAGCAGGAGTCCCGTTCTACCAACCCGAGCCAACAGTACAAATTACCACGGACGCATCACTTCTGGGCTGGGGAGCCCACATGGACAACCAATTGATCCAAGGCAAATGGTCCCCACATGTGACATCACTGCACATCAACCTTTCTGGAACTAAGGGCAGTAAGAAATGCGTGCTTGCACTTTGCACCCAAACTGGCCAATTGCACAGTTTGAATCCTTACAGACAACATCTGCACGATATTTTATATAAACAGGCAGGGCAGTGCCCATTCCCACTCCCTATGTGCAGAGGCCGTCCACCTAAGGAACTGGTGCGTCCGCAATCAGACTATACTTACGGCATCTTACCTCCCTGGGGCCAGCAAAACTATGGCGGATTCTTTGAGCCACAATTTCTCTGCAGACCACAAGTGGGAACTACACCCAGAGGTCACAACTTGATATTTTACAAATGGGGGGGAGCCATCAGTAGACCTCTTCGCTACCCTTCAGAATACAAAATGCCCCCACTTCTGCTCCCGAGCTGGACTCAGCAAACACTCCTAGGGGATGCATTTCTGCTCAAGTGGATAGCCCCTTTGAATTATGCTTTCCCACCCATACTACTCATCCCCAAAGTCCTACACAAAATTCGCACAGACAGGGCATGTGTTATCCTCATAGCCCCATCATGCTCTTGCCAGACTTGGTACCCATACCTACACAAGCTAGCAGTTCAACCTCCTTACCCTCTCCCACGCAGATACGACCTTCTCTCCCAGATCCTAGGAAAGATGTTTCATCCACAACCCAATACTCTGTACTTCCAGGCGTGACTACTTTCTGGTTCACAGAATTAGAAGAACAATGCTCTCAAGGGGTGAAAGACATTCTCCTTCATAGCAGGAGACCATCTACACGGAAAGTGGACCCAATTCTCCCAGTGGTACCAGGCTCCAATCTGCGGCTCCAGGCAACCTGTCACCTATAGTGGAGGACCCACGGGGACACACATCTCGAAGAACAGTCATTACTGCACAAAGTGAATAACTCCCTTTTTTTTTTTGTGAAAGCGTAGGATCACTTTTATTGTAACTCCTGAAAATAACAGTCAGGAATTTATAAGGATTGTTCATGGCCACCATAGGGATAAGGAGCTATAACCACTGTTTCTGGCTATGTGTATGGGCCCAAGTGTGTTTTGTTCTGGGTCCTGGAAACAGAAAATTTGTATTATACCATTGATGGGCACGCATCAGGATCCTACCTTACTTTTGTTTGGAATGCAGGGCCTTTGGGGCAAGTCAATCAAATTCAGAAGGCAAGAGTATGGGAAGTTACTGACACACTAATTAGGTGCTCTGACGGGCCTCTTACTGTCAGCCCAACCAAGTGCATCTGTTTTATGACCATCTTGATTTCCCATATCCAGAAAGGGCCATACTATTCATATCTCCTTGAGTGCTCAGTTTGCACTCCCTAAATTAAAGTTTAGGATGCATACTCCACTCAGCTCTTTTAATAATGTTATGGTTAATTGTAGTGGCACTTTGCCACACTTTTGTAATAGTACAAATACCATTAATCAGTTCTGTTCTGCACAGACCCAGAATGAGTTTATAAGCAACTGCTATGGAGTCATTTCAATTACCACTGACACCAATGAATCTGGTATATAATGGGACAGCATGGTGCTGTCCAGACTTTAGAGATACCTCAGATCAGTTACACTGGGTCCATGGTGGTAAATAGGAGTCTGAGATGCCTCATCATCTCGGAACCCCAATACTTCATTAAGCAAGTCAGCATCAATCTGCAGACCTTGGTTAGCAGCCTGAAACCCAAGTACTTGCCTTTTGTGAGGTCAGCAGTATTAGGCTGGGAGGCATGGGTCCAAGGTGCAGAGCTGTGGGGTGTGGCAGACGAGACCTATCTGCCAAGGTTATGGGGGGAGGAGGAACTGGACTAGGTCTTGTAAGTTCCACACGGAACAGGGTCCCTAGCCCTCAGGGTCAGAAATCTGGGCACAGAGTGGGCCATGTTAAACCAGCCACTCTCTGAAGCCCTTAATAAAAATCAGTGATCTAAGATATGACTTATCCACCAACATCAAAGAATGGTATCATGCCCAGAAGCAAGACTCTATTAGGATCTTGCAGGGTATCGAAGGCCTACAGGGCAACATCTCCTGGACCCTCACTAGCATTATAATGCAGGCATGGATGCAAACTGTATCCAGTGGCATCCTGCAGACCAGGTTTCAGGGAACTTTGGCCATAGAGATAAGGAACATTATGCATCAGTATGTCTCTCCATTTGAGGCTGAACATCATACCTAGTGGAAGTTCCTTGACTTTACATATAACCCCTATACAAAAATAGCCACAACTAGAGTCTTAACAATCATTAATTACACTGCTCTATGGGCATACCTGTTGCTTCTCCTTAGCATCATCACCAGTGACACCATTATGATTCCTACAGATCTTCCCAAGTGGGGAATCCAGGAGGGGGTAGATGACCATGCTGCAGAGGTCAGCTCATGCTCAGGGGAAACCAATCAGGGGTACTTGTGTCCCTCAGAGGTATTCATAGGGAAATACATCTGCTTAAGTGTGGATGAAGGCAGGTGTCACTACGAGCTATAACCAAGGACCTCAAAACACTCACAGGTGGAGGTGATAGACAATAATTGCATATGACTCTGCAGCACTTACAAATCTTTTGTAGTTAATACTTTTGGCTACATCTACACTAAGAGTTTTCTCGGCAAAAAATATGCTGAGAGACTCATTTGCATGAGTCGCGATCTCATTTCCATATTTTCTGCCGATCCGTTTTTGCACTAGGGTTTTTGCACAAAAACAAGCAGTGGGGACATTTTCTTTTTGTGCAAAAAACCCTTTTCCGCAAGATCAGTAAACCTGCTTTTTGGGGGCATAAGGATCTTGCGGAAAAAGGGGTTTTTGCGCCAAAAGGAAACATCCCCACTGCTTGTTAATTACTTGCAAAAGAGAGAGATCTTGGAGTCATTATGGATAGTTCTCTGAAAACATCCACTCAGTGTGCAGCAGCAGTCAAAAAAGCAAACAGAATGTTAGGAATCATTAAAAAGGGGATAGAGAATAAGACAGAAAATATCTTATTGCCACTATATAAAACCATGGTACTCCCACATCTTGAATACTGCGTACAGATGTGGCCGCCTCATCTCAAAAAAGATATAGTGGTATTGGTAAAGGTTCAGAAAAGGACAAAAAAATGATTAGGGGTTTGGAATGGGTCCCATATGAAGAGAGATTTAAAAGATTTGGACTTTTCAGCTTAGAAAAGAGGAGACTAAGGGGGGATATGATAGAGGTCTATAAAATCATGACTGGTGTGGAAAAAGTAAATAAGGAAAAGTTGTTGACTTGTTCCCATAATATAAGAAGTAGGGGTCACCAAATGAAATAAATAGGTAGCAGGTTTAAAACAAACAAAAGGAAGTTTTTCTTCATGCAGCACAGTCAACCTCCTTGCCAGAGGATGTTATGAAGACTAGGACTTTAACAGGGTTCAACAAAAGAGCTAGATAGATTCATGGAGGTAAGGTCCATCAATGGCTATTAGCCAGGATTGGTACAAATGGTGTCCCTAGCCTTGTTTGTCTGGAAATGGATGACAGGGGAGGGATCACGTGAGGATTACCTGTTGTGTTCCCACACTCTGGGGGCATCTAGTATTGGCCACTGTCAGCAGATAGGATACTGGGCTAGATGGACCTTTGGTCTGACCCAGTATGTCCGGTCTTATGTCTATCCAAACAGCTCTTAAATATCTCCAGTGATGGAGATTCTACAACCTCCTTAGGCAAGTTATTCCAGTGTTTAACCAACCTGACAGTTAGGAAGTGTTTCATAATGTCCAACCTAAACCTCCCTTGCTGCAATGTAAGCCCATTGCTTCTTGTCCTATCATCAGGAGCCAAGGAGAACAATTTTTCTCCTAACACCCTTTTAGATTCTTGAAAACTGCTACTATGTCCCCTCTGAGTCTTCTCTTTTCTAAACTAAACAAGCCCAATTCTTTCAGTCTTCCCTCATAGTTCATGTTTTCTAGGCCTTTAATCATTTTTGTTGTTCTTCTCTGGACCTTCTCCAGTTTTTCCATATCTTTCTTGAAAAGTGGTGCCCAGAACTGGACACAATATTCCAACTGAGGCCTAATCAGTGCAGAGTAGAGCAGAAGAATGATTTTTCATGTCTTGCTCACAACACTCCTGTTAATACATCCTAGAATCATGTTTGCTTTTTTTGCAACAGTGTCACACTGTTGACTCATGTTTAACTTGTCATCCATTATGACCCCCTAGATCCCTTTCTGCAGTGCTCCATCCTAGACAATCACTTTTCATTCTGTACATGTGAAACAGATTGTTCCTTCCTAAGTGGAGTACTTTGCATTTGTCCTTATTAAACTTCATTCTATTAACCTCAGACCATTTCTCTAGTTTGTCCAGATCATTTTGAATTTTGACCCTATTCTCCAAAGCAGTTGCAACCCCTCCCAGCTTGGTATCATCTGCAAACTTCATAAGCATACTCTCTATGCTATAATCTAAATCGTTGATGAAGATATTGAACAGCACTGGTCCCAAAACAGACCCCTGCGGAACCCCACTTGTTATGCCCTTCCAGCATAATTTTGAACCGTTAATAACTACTCTCTAAGAACGATTATCCAGCCAGTTATACACCCACCTTATAGTAGCCCCATCTAGGCTGTATTTTCCTATTTTAATCATAAGAAAGTCATGTCAGACTATAACAAATACTATCAGATTGGTTTGACATCATTTGTTCTTTACAAATCCATGCTGGTTGTTACCTATCACCTTATTATATTCCAGATTGTTTGCAGATGGATTCCTTAATTACTTGCTCCATTAACTTCTGTGCCAAGAAAGATAAACTGACTGGTCTGTAGTTTCCTGGGTTGTTCTTATTTCCCTTTTTATAGATGGACACTATATTTGCCCTTTTCCAGTCTTCTGGAATCTTTCCCGCCTTCCATGATAGCTAAAGGTTCAGATACCTCCTCTATCAGCTCCTTGAGTATTCTAGGATGCATTTTATCAGGCCCTGGTGACTTGAAAACATCTAACTTTTCTAAGTAATTTTTAACTTGTTCTTTTTTTATTTAAACTTCTAAACCTACCCCATTTCCACTAGCATTCACTATGTTAGGCATCCCATCACCATCCATCTTCTTGACAATAACCAAAACAAAGAAGTTGTTAAACACCTTTGCCATATCCAGGTTTCCTGTTAAGTGTCTTCTTCACTGATCAATAGGCCTTGGTCTTCCTCTTGCTTCTAGTATATTTGTAGAATGTAGAAACCTTGCAATAGCTTAGTTTAAAAAGAAAAAAAACAAGACCTGAAACAATAAAAGCTCAAAAATACATTCAGTGGGGGGGCTCAGTGTGAAGAGCTGTAAGATCATTTTCCATCCAGTAGCTATAATATGTCACTTTACATATTATAAAACTACACTGAAAACCTGCTGTCGGAATTTTCTCTCATTAATTGAGCTAAATAAGTCCCTGAAAAGCCTCTGGTAAAACAGACACTAGATTACATTAATTAATCATTTAATTTTCTTCTGATTTTTCTTTCACTGCCACAGGCAATCCTGCTTTTTCAAAGACAGCTACATTGCAAAGGCAATAGCTACAGTTCACTAGGGCAGCATCAGTACTGAAGGAGACTCACACAAGGTGAAAACTTGAGCATATCTGTTGGGATCATACATCATAGCAATAATGCAGCTGATAGTAACATTAAAATGCATTTCTGCTGTGATTTTATTTATGCATAATCAAGTAATTAGAAGCTCTTTTGTACTGCTTTGCTTTTATTTTTAAGAAATAAAGCATCTTCTGAGTCTATGTAAGGGGAAAATATTTATTATGAACAATGTACTGGGAATAAAACATCAGAGTACTCCATGTTTCTAAAATGCAGCTGACTCGTTATCAAGAGAAGTGCTGAAAGTGCAACTAGAATTCCAGCCATGCCCACACACTTCTTTGTGTGTCCTCTAATCTCCTGCAACTTGTGTTCCACCCTCCCAAGTTCTGTGCATGTTGCTATATATTCTGTTTCACATTGAAATACATTTTCCCATTTTAGTGTTAGTTCCCATACAAGGTAAAATAAAGATATGTATTTCCATATAGACAGTTACTTATTAGTAATCATATTAAAATAAGAATAAAATATATCATTGTTCATTAGAGGATTTTACACATAATAAAATATCCTTGTAATGTAGTTAGTATGCAATCAATTACACAAATGGGTAAACTGAGTCATCGTGATTTTTTTAAATGTATCATATTCTCTGAGAATGCCAGCCATCTGTGCCCCATTCATCTAAACCAGCAAACTGTGAAATTCAACTGTCTTGGCTGATTACAAATGGATGACAGGAGAGGGATCACATGATGATTCCCTGTTCTGTTCATGCCCTCTGGGGCATCTGGCGTTGGCCACTGTTGGAAGACAGGATGCTGGGCTAAATGGACCTTTGGTCTTACCTGGTATGGCCGTTCTTATGACAGCAGGGGGAAGAAATGGCAGGAGGCTGGGTAAATTGGCATTTCAGGAAACACTAGGTGGGGGATGAAAAAGCATGGAATCACTTTACTTTGAGGAGTAATCTTTAGAAGAATCCATTTGAAAGACTCATTGGACTATAAAAGGAACAGAAAGCTCCAAGTTCACTCAGGTGAAAGAGAAATCACAAAGGCACCGGTACCTTTCAGCCTCTGGGAAAGATCCTGATCAAGGAAAGTGTCAGCCATTATCTTGCTGGAAGACTGTCATCTTAAACAAAACGATGAATCAAAACTTGATAGGTTATTTTAGACTTTTAGAGGTATGTTTTCACTAGTATTTGCTTATAACCATGTCTAACTTTCTCTCTCATACTTGAGTTCACATAAAAGCCTATCTTCTGTTAAGAAACTTGGTTTATTTGTTTAATCTAACCAAGGGTGGGGAACCTTTTTGGGTCAGGGGTCACTGCCCCACAGAAAAATCAGTCAGGGGCCACACACAAGTGAGAAGCAAAACAAAAACAAACCCTCACTGATGTGGCCCCTGACTGACAAGGAGAAAGATACTCTTCATGTTCCCCTTGCACATCAGAGCGTCAGGGACAGGATCCAGGCAAGCCGGGGGCTGCATTCAGCCCCCAAGCCTTAGGTTCCCCACCCCGATCTAAACCAATCCAGTGATGTGGTGCGCTGAACTGTTTGGTAACTCAATTTAAAATAACAAACAGTTGAATGTTGACTTGTTACAGGGGAAATGGATCTTAACATCTGGAATGTCCAAGGGAGGGCTGGTCAATGCAGAACACACAATTTTGGGGAAATTTGGGACTGCAGGTGTGTTGGGGTCACCCTATAAGCAATAACCAAGGCTGGCAGAAGCCAGTGTTGTTGACAGGCTAGTGGGGTCAGAACTATTAAACCAGGACTGCAGCAATGCATAGACGTTCAGGATGCAACGGACATGTTGGCAGTCTGTTTGTGAGCATCTCAGGTTGGGTGCTACAAGAGCAAAGCATTGGGAGACACCCAGGATTGCTAGGCAGGTGGAGATACAACCTCTCATTGGTCTGGACTGCACCCCAGAATGTCTCACACACATACACACACACTTTCAAAATGGAACAGTGAGCATACCACAAGCTAGTCATAACTACAGAGTTTCTACCTGGGAACTGTCTGAGTCCAGCAGAGCACCGTAGGTGTGGGAAATATAGAAATAATGGGGAATGAAGAGGGTTGGAATAGTACTGACAGGCAAAGATTTATAATTAATCAACAACAAGAATACCACACTATATTTCAAGGCAATAATCCAACCCAGTTCCCTAAGGTAAAGACTAGGAGACGGAAGGCCAAGCAGTTTATTCAAACAAAGGAACTAGATTATTGCCTCATAAAACAGCGTGGCACTCTGATTATTACCTTTGTGCTACAAGTCCTTTTAAAATGATATTTCCCCATAAATGTTTAAAACCTAACAAGCAGCATGGCAGAAGAAAGGGAAAAGAGAATATGGAGGAGAAGGGAACACATTTAGTTACTGCCACCTTCTTGAAAAATGTAGAGACTTTGACATTCTAAATCAAATAGTTCTTCAACCGGGTTTATTAGAAGTATTAACAATAAATCCTATTAATAAACTAGTTTACTAATAGTCTGCACCATCTCATTCTTCTGACCTTTCTTTCCTCCTCCCACTTACAGTTTTGTCCTTTTACTGTACTATCCCCAAAACCTAGAAGTCTCTTTCTTACTGCTTAGCTAGAATCTTTCATAACCACGTTAAATCTCACTTACTACATCTTTGTCAACACATCACATTGCTGCTCCCCAAATTTCACTAACTCCCAAGAAAGGGATGACTCCATAACTATCTCAGAGATTACCTGTCTTTCAGCAGCTCACCATACCAGCTATGATTAGTGAAATTACAGAAGCTGAAAAAAATTCTTAAGATCCAAGAATGTGGCATTTTCAGTGGAAGACCATCAGCTAGAAAAACTCCCCCATGTCCTGAGATCAGACCCTTCTTGCCACCTTCAAGACAAAATATAAGGCCCATTTCTTTATGCAGGCTTTCCCTAGATAACAGTGACTATACATAAATGTCCAGCATGATGCCCCAGACTAATTCCACATACGAAAGTGGAGTGGATAGAATAAACATTTTGGACATGCTTATCTTAAATGTTCTATTTTGTATCTATTTACTATTACGATGAGTTCATTCTGAATGATTACATGAATCAAACTGATACCCATTCTGAAGAACTGAGCCGTAGGGAAGCCAACATTTATTTCAAAAGTGCCCTACAGTGTCCAAATATAGGCCCCTAAGACTTGATTATCAAAATGTTTAGCACCCTCAGCTCTTGTGGACTACAAACAGCATTTTCAGAGCTCAGAATCTAGCCTTTGATATCTAAAGTTGAACCCAAAAAAATTAGCATAAAAAATTACATGCCACTTTCAAAAATTTGGGCCTCAGTGACATATACAAATGACAAAGTCAATGCTGGACCTGGAATAAAACACAACAGAAAACAAAGGCCTCTTACAGGCTATGACCTTGTACTCTTATGTCATGTTTCCTCTCTGTACATCTTAAAACTCTTGGCACACCTTGCTCAAAAGAGTAGAATTTACAACAGAAGGCTTGGGGACCTTTTTATTACAGTAGTATTTACAAGTCACTAAAACAAGCCAAAATTCTGAATTTTGATTGAGAATAAAACCACCCTTGATTTTTGAAAGTCCGTTCCCATCTGACATTAGCATTTTTAACTCCAGTTTTTAATTTATATTTTGCTGTGCTCACCAGTTTTAATGCCAGTAAGAAAATACATTCACAATGACAGAAAACATTCTGGACTGAAACTGGAGGGTTGACTTAATTAAATTGAAAATGTAAAAATCCTTCCCATCTGTTTTATACACCTGCTGATAGAGCTTTACCAAAGGTAAGTACATGCATCCAGGGTGTAAGCTTTAAACACATTTTTAATCTATTTTCAACATAACTGGCAATCAGAATGAGAATGGTTGCCTATTCTTTCCATGCGGGAAAGCTTGTAGTCATGGGGCCAAGTATTAATCTCACTTACAACCATGAGGAGGCTGCTAAAGGCAATCTGCTGCACTAAGTTAAACTTTGTTGACTTCTTTCTATTGAGGCCCAGGACATGCATATACAGATCACATTGTGTGATGGTGGGGTGAGGAACAGTCAGAGCTGTCTTTCAACAGTGGCCAGTTCCAGGTGCTAACTATTTATTTTATTTGGGAGCTTAAACTGAATTTTATTGCACAGCAAATAGATGACTGATTCCACATCTTCACCTTCTTTTCATTACAACACTCTAAATTTTGATCCATATTCTATTAACTGTTTCAGGATCATGTAGATTCCTTGTGTAGCTTTTCTTTCCCCTGCTTCATTCAACTTCACTAGCCTTGCTTTCTATGCAATGTCAGTTATCATTTTTGTATTGTTTCTTCACTATTTTATTAAGGTTTCTGTGGGCTTTTTTTGTTTCGTCAGCTGCATGTTGTAGTACTAGAGGCTTTTGTTTTCTTTTGTCTATATTATTCCATGTTTCTTCTGAGATCCACTGTTCTTTATTGCTTCCTCTTTTTCTACCAATTATCTTTTCAGGCGCTTCTAGCACAGCTATTTTGACAAGATCAGACGATAGGCAGAGGAGAAAATGCCAGAAGAATGGACTTTCAGTATCATAATCAAATTACCAAAGAAAGGTGATCTAAGGCAAGCAATTGCTCAAACTGGAGGGGAGTAACACTTCTATCTGTCACAGGAAAATATTAGCAACAGTCCTCTTGAACAGAATGAAAGGAAAGATAGACGCTATCCTACGTGAACGACAATCTGGATTTAGACAAGGGAGATCGTGCACAAAGGTTATTTTCACCCTGAGACCAATTATAGAGAACACAATTGAATTCCGAGGCAGTCTTGCAATCAATTTTGTGGACTTTCAAAAGGCATTTGATAGTGTAAACAGAGAAACAATGTGGAAAAATTTTGTTGGAATTCCATATTGCTCAAAATTATGAAAGCATTCTACATCATCTCAAAGTGCTACATTAAAATGGAAAATTGATTGAGCAAATGGTTCAGAATCAAAACAGGTAAAAGGCAGGGGTGCTTCCTCTCTCCTTTTCTGTTGATGCCAGTCATCAACTTTGGATTGATGCAATGAGATAGTGGTATATGTAGCCTAAAATGGAATAATTCAAAACAATTTGATCTAGACTTTGCTGATGGTATCTTCATTGATGAGAGAAATGTCAACAGACTACAAAAATGCACAAACCAAATAAAAGAAATAATGGAGAAGATAGGTCTGAGATTCAATGCAAAGAAACGTAAAGTCATGTTAATGGAGACTACAAGGACAGAAATCAAAGTTGAAAAGAATCCGGAGAAGGTGGACAGTTTTATGTATCTTGAAAGATGGTACCAGCTCCAAGGAAATAAGAAGAATCAGGAAAGCATCTGGCAACTCAAAAACATCTTCCTCAAGAAAAAACTGAACATATAAAAGCAATTGTTATTGCTATCATACCATAGTGAGACATAGCAACTTACCAAGAAAAGATACACATAGCATAGATGCATTTCATCACAAATGTCAGAGAAGAATTTTGGAAATAACATAGATAGACAGACAAATGAAGAAGTGAGAAAAATTACTGCAGAAAGCACACTTTCAGAAATAATCTCCAAAAGAGGACATCAGTGGCTGGGGTATGTGCTCAGAATGGAAAAAGAATGCTTACCAAATACCACTCTGGAATGAAAGCCAGAAAATGCAAGAAGACCATGAACAACATAGAAATGAACAGTTCTGAATGATATCAAGCACCTCAACATAAAGAGGGAAAATCTGAAGAGAAGGGCAACTGACGGTCAAAGATGACAAAGGTGGGTAGCCCAATGTGCAGCAAAGCACAGGATGCACATAGGTCTAAGGTCAAATACATCATAATAGAGGCTCAAATTCAATGTTTTTAAAAAGTTTCTGTGCAGCTTGTAGGCATTTCACTCTTGTGACTGTTCCTTTCAATTTCTGTGTAATTAGATTCCTTGTTTTTATGTAGTTTTCTTTTCTGAAATGAAATGCTACTGTGGTATTTTCTCACCTACAAGAATTCTGAATTTAATTACATTATCATAGAATCATAGAATACTAGGACTGGAAGGGACCTCGAGAGGTCATCGAGTCCAGTCCCCTGCCCTCATGGCAGGACCAAATACTGTCTAGACCATCCCTGATAGATATTTATCTAACCTACTCTTAAATATCTCCAGAGATGGAGATTCCACGACCTCCCTGGGCAATTTATTCCAGTGTTTGACTACCCTGACGGTTAGGAACTTTTTCCTAATGTCCAACCTAAACCTCCCTTGTTGCAGTTTAATCCCATTGCTTCTTGTTCTATCCTCAGAGGCCAAGATGAACAAGTTTTCTCCCTCCTCCTTATGACACCCTTTTAGATACCTGAAAACTGCTATCATGTCCTCCCTCAATCTTCTCTTTTCTAAACTAAACAAACCCAATTCTTTCAGCCTTCCTTCATAGGTCATGTTCTCTAGACCTTTAATCATTCTTGTTGCTCTTCTCTGGACCCTCTCCAATTTCTCCACATCCTTCTTGAAATGCGGTGCCCAGAACTGGACACAATACTCCAACTGAGGCCTAACTAGCGCAGAGTAGAGCGGAAGAATGACTTCTCGTGTCTTGCTCACAACATACCTATTAATGCATCCCAGAATCATGTTTGCTTTTTTTGCAACAGCATCACACTGCTGACTCATATTCAGCTGGTGGTCCACTATAACCCCTAGATCCCTTTCTGCCGTACTCCTTCCTAGACAGTCGCTTCCCATTCTGTATGTGTGAAACTGATTGTTCCTTCCTAAGTGGAGCACTTTGCATTTGTCTTTATTAAACTTCATCCTGTTTACCTCAGACCATTTCTCCAATTTGTCCAGATCATTTTGAATTATGACCCTATCCTCCAGATTAGTCGCAACTCCTCCCAGCTTGGTATCATCTGCAAACTTAATAAGCGTACTTTCTATGCCAATATCTAAATCGTTGATGAAGATATTGAAGAGAGCTGGTCCCAAAACAGACCCCTGTGGAACCCCAGCAGGATTGTGAACCATTAATAACTACTCTCTGAGTACGGTTATCCAGCCAGTTATGCACCCACCTTATAGTAGCCCCATCTAAGTTGTATTTGCCTAGTTTATTGATAAGAATATCATGCGAGACCGAATCAAACGCCTTACTAAAGTCTAGGTATACCACATCCACCGCTTCTCCCTTATCCACAAGACTCGTTATCCTATCAAAGAAAGCTAACAGATTGGTTTCACATGATTTGTTCTTTACAAATCCATGCTGGCTGTTCCCTATCACCTTGCCACCTTCCAGGTGTTTACAGATGATTTCCTTAATTACCTGCTCCATTATCTTCCTTGGCACAGAAGTTAAACTAACTGGTCTGCAGTTTCCTGGGTTGTTCTTATTTCCCTTTTTGTAAATGGGCACTATATTTCCCCTTTTCCAGTCTTCTGGAATCTCTCCTGTCTCCCATGATTTTCCAAAGATGCTAGCTAGAGGCTCAGATACCTCCTCTATCAGCTCCTTGAGTATTCTCGGATGCATTTCGTCAGGCCCTGGTGACTTGCAGGCATCTAACTTTTCTAGGTGATTTTTAACTTGTTCTTTTTTTATTTTATCTTCTAAACCTACCCCCTTCCCACTAGCATTCCCTATGTTAGGCATTCCTTCAGACTTCTCGGTGAAGACCGAAACAAAGAAGTCATTAAGCATCTCTGCCATTTCCAAGTTTCCTGTTACTGTTTCTCCCTCCTCACTGACCAGTGGGCCTACCCTGTCCTTGGTCTTCCTCTTGCTTCTACTGTATTTATAAAAAGTCTTCTTGTTTCCCTTTATTCCCGTAGCTAGTTTGAGCTCATTTTGTGCCTTTGCCTTTCTAATCTTGCCCCTGCATTCCTGTGTTGTTTGCCTATATTCTTCCTTTGTAATCTGTCCTAGTTTCCATTTTTTATAGGACTCCTTTTTTATTTTTAGATCATGCAAGATCTCGTGGTTAAGCCAAGGCGGTCTTTTGCCATATTTTCTATTTTTTCGACACAGCGGAATAGCTTCCTTTTGGGCCCTTAACAATGTCCCTTTGAAAAACTGCCAACTCTCCTCAGCTGTTTTTCCCCTCAGGCTTGATTCCCATGGAACCTTACCTATCAGCTCTCTGAGCTTACCAAAATCCGCCTTACTGAAATCCACTGTCTCTATTTTGCTGTTCTCCCTTCTACTCTTCCTTAGAATTGTGAACTCTGATTTCATGATCACTTTCACCCAAGCTGCCATCCACTTTCAAATTTTCAACCAGTTCCTCCCTATTTGTTAGGATCAAATCTAGAACAGCTTCCCCCCGGTAGCTTTTTCAACCTTCTGAAATAAAAAGTTGTCTCCAATGCAGTCCAAGAACTTATTGGATAGTCTGTGCCCCCACTGTGTTATTTTCCCAACATATATCTGGATAGCTGAAGTCCCCCATCACCACCAAATCTTGGGCTTTGGATGATATTGTTAGTTGTTTAAAAAAAGCCTCATCCATTTCTTCTACCTGGGTAGGTGGCCTGTAGTAGACTCCTAGCATGACATCACCCTTGTTTTTAATCCCTTTTAGCCTAACCCAGAGACTCTCAACACTTCTGTCTCCTATGTCTATCTCCACCTCACTCCAAGTGTGTTCATTTTTAATATATAAGGCAACACCTCCTCCCTTTTTCCCCTGTCTATCCTTCCTGAGCAAGCTGTACCCTTCTATACAAACATTCCAATCATGTGTATTATCCCACCAAGTTTCTGTGATGCCAACAATGTCATAATTGTACTTATTTATTAGCACTTCCAGTTCCTCCTGCTTATTACCCATACTTCTCGCATTTGTATATAAGCATCTAAGATACTGATTTGACCTTGCCTCCCAGTTTTGCACTGATTCTCCTTTCTCTCTGCCATTATAGCCTATGCTCCCTCTCGTTTCCGACCCATCTCCCAGGTCTCCATGTTCTCCACTTACCTGTGGGCTTTGCTCACCTGTCCCCGTCAAACCTAGTTTAAAGCCCTCCTCACTAGGTTAGCCAGTCTGTGTCCAATTATGGTCACTATTACAAAGCAGTTCAGTTATAGCCACCTCTTGGACCAGATCCTGTGTGCCCCTCTGGACAATTTGCTTCTCATCTTGAGAGTTCCAGGACTCTCTGCTCCAAGAATCAGTCATTAAATTGTCTAGAAATTTTATATCTGCATCCCCTCCTGAGGTGCCATGTACCCAGCCAGTATGGACAAAGCTGAAATCCCACATTATCATTATCATAAGCTACATGTTCAGTGAGATAAAGTTACTATAATATTGGGTTATAAATCATAGAATCCCACAAATGTACAGCTGGAAAAGACTTCAAGAGGTCACATAACCATCCCCCATCACTGAAGCATCACCAAGTACCACTCTTGAATGAAAGCCAGAAAATGCAAGAAGACCATCTGTGACAAGTATTTATCTAACCCGTTTTTAAAAACCACCAATGGCAAGAATTCCACAACCTCACTGTGAAGCCTATTCCAGTACTTAATTACCCTTGTAGATAGAAAGTTCTTCCTAATATCTAGCCTCAATATCCTTTGCAGCACATTAAGTGCATTACTTCTTGTCCTACCTTAATTGAATATGGAGAACAATTGATCACCACCCTTTTTTTAAACAGTGTTTAACATATTTGAAATCCTTTATTAGGTCCCTCCTCGGGCTTCTTCATGGCCAGCTTTTTTAACCTTTCCTTGTAGGTCAGGCTTTTTAAACCTTTTATAATTTTTGTTGTTCTCCTCTGCACTCTCTCCAATTTGTCCACATCTTTCCTTGAAACGTGGTGCCTCAAACATGACACAATATTTCATCTGAGGCCAAAGCAATGTCTAGCAGAGAAAGACAATTACTTCCCATGAAGACCAGGACATTAACAGGGTTCAAGAAAGAACTAGATACATTCACGGAGGACAGGTCCATCAATGGCTATTAGCCAGAATGGGTAGGAATGATGTCCCTAGCCTCTGTCAGAGGCTGGGAATGGGTGACAGGAGAAGGATCACTTGATGATTCCCTGTTCTGTTCACTCCCTCTGAGGCATCTGGCATTGACCACTGTTGGAAGACAGGATACTGGGCTAGATGGACTTTTGGTCTGGCTCAGTACGGCTGTTCTTATGTATGTCTTACTTAACTTCTGTTAATAACACCTGTCATGGGGTATATAGAGTAGATGGGGGCTTGCAAAGAAGGAATTAATGCAGGAACTGCAAGCCAGTCCTGATTGGCAGCCACATAGCAACTGGGAAAATAAATGAGCAGAAAAGCAGTGGCGGAGTGGCTGCCAAAGGAGCAGACAGGCCAGAGAAAGAAGGTCCTGCCAGAAAGGCGGTGAGAAGCTGCCCCAGGGTGACAACAACCTAAATAAGGGACTATCAGAGCAGCAGGCTGCAGAAGCCTTCAGAACCAAGGGAGGTAGGAAGGAGATCAAGGTATAAACAGGAGAGCTGTTAGCAACAGATTGTGCCTGCCTGAACTAAACATCCTGAGGTGGAACCCAGTGGAGTAGGGGAGCCTGGGTATCCCTACCTGCCCTGTACACAGACTTAAAAGCCAAATGGAGTTCCAGGGCCAACCACCTCGTCCCTGTTTTGATCAGAGAAGCATGGACAGCTTATTGGGCCCTCAACCAACAATTCAACTTCAACTATTCAACAGTAAAGATGGCCATATTTGGCCAGCTGCAATTAAGAGACTTACTGTCACTACTTCAGAGAGCAAAGGTTTAGCCCACCCATGCAGCCCCTGGCACTGGTACAGAAACTCAAAAACATTGTCTGGAAGTGAATGAGGGCTGAGGCCAGGATGAGCATGCAGACTGTCAACTGACTGTCCTTGTACAGTTCCTTTGTGTCTTCTTGTCATGAGACAAAGGATAAATAGACCCAGCCCAGGGACTCCTGAAGAAGTGGTGAGGGAGGAAAGAACTCTTTCGAGACTGACAACCCACAAACACAACCCAGAAGAAGCAAGCTCCAAGGGCTGACAAGGGCTAATCAAAGCAAGGAGTAGCAGCTATTCAGAGACCACAGAATGAAGATCAGCCTTGCCCTTGACAGATAAGGCCTCATAATGAAGGTTTACCCTACCTTACTCTCCACCCCATACTCCAAAGTCCAGACCTGGGAGGACACATCAGGCCAAGACCCCAAGTGTCCCTCAATTACAGGGTTCATTATTAACACTCCATACCCAACGAAGTAATGGACCGACACTTTCTTTTGTATTTCTTTTGCTTCTAATGTGTTCATAGAACCTTTTCTTATTGGCTTTTATTTCTCTTACTAGATGTAACACATTTTGTGTGTTAGCCTTTCTGATTTTCTCCCTACATCCTCATGCTATTCTTTGTACTTCTCAAGACCGATTTGTCCATGTTTCCTGTTTCTGAGGGTTCCTTTTTGATTTTCAGGTTATTAGAGAACTTCCCAGGAAGCCATATTGTCCTCTTGTTATTCTTCCTATGTTTTCTTCACATTTAGACAGATTGCAGTTGTGCCTTAAATATTGTAGGCCTTGCAAAAGCCCTAAGCATAAGTAACCATATGAACCAAAGGCTGTGAACCAGAGTAGGCTTGGTTTTAGCAGCATGTCAACTAACCAAGTAAGTACCATTTCTGATCAGAGAGAACAGTACAAAAGTATGCAAGTCTTTTAAGTAAATATGTAAACAATTTTTAATGAGATGGTACAAGAATACATCAATCCCTCAAAAGAAAAGAAGGAAATGACAGGATAATGGATGAGAATATTTAGTTCTAACCTTCAAGTACAAGGATAAGAGTGGTAACTAATAACATCTGCAGTGTAATATGTAACTTCTTTCTTTCAATCCATAAAAGGAGAAGTCATAGGAAAGGTATCTTTGTGTCAGCTGACAGGTCAGGGTCATGGTGTCCTGACTGAGCCTTTACCTTTTCACAGGCATACATGTGGTAGTGCATCTGCACCCATTAATCCAGAGGGCTAATACTGTGCTTCATCAACAATAAACTTGGCTGAGCACCTTCACCACCAAACCGAGAAGAGGATCACAGGCCTGCATTTGCTTTATTTTGTTAGAAATGCAATAAAAAGTCAGTGAATATTTAAAGGTTCTAGACAAATTGAGCCTTCGTGTTAGCATACCCTGGGTACAACTTTTGGAAAGGTATGAGAAATCTAGCAGGCTACTCATGGAAACACAAGAGAATATTATCTATAATAAGCTAAGTCTATCCATAGAATCCCAGGGCTGGAAGAGACCTCAGGAGTCACTGAGTCCAGCTGCCTGCCCAAAGCAGGACCAACCCCAACTAAACCATCAAAGCCAGGGCTTTGTCAAGCCAAGACTTAAAAGCTTCTAGGGATGGAGATTTCACCACCTCCCTAAATAACCCATTCCAGTGCTTCACCACCCTCCTAGGGAAACAGTTTTTCCTAATGTCCAACCTAGACCTCCCCCCCCCCACTGTAATTTGAGACCATTGCTCCTTGTTCTGCCATCCGTCACCACTGTGAAAAGCCTCTCTCCATCCTCTTTGGAACCTCCCTTCAGGAAGTTGAAGGCTGCTATCAAATCCCCCCTCACTCTTCTCTTCTGCAGACTAAATAACCCAAATCCCTCAGCTTCTCCTCATAGGTCATGTGCTCCAACCCCCTAATCATTTTGGTTGTCCTCTGCTGGGCCCTCCCCAATGTGTCCACATCCTTTCTGTAGTGGGGGGCCCAGAACTGGACACAGTATTCCAGATGTGGCCTCACTAATGCCGAATAAAGGGGAATAATCACTTCTCTAGAACTGCTGGCAATGCTCCTCCTAATGCACCCTAATATGCCATTAGCCTTCTTGGCTACAAGGGCACACTGTTGACTCCTATCCAGCTTCTCATCCACTGTAATCCCCAGGTCCTTTTCTGCAGAACTGCTACTTAGCCAGTCGGTCCCCAGCCTGTAACAGTGCTTGGGATTCTTCCGTCCCAAGTGCAGGACTCTGCACTTGTCCTTGTTGAACCTCATCAGATTTCTTTTGGCCCAATCCTCTAATCTCTCTAGGTCACTCTGGACCCTATCCCTGCCCTCCAACGTATCTACCTCTCCCCCAGCTTAGTGTCATCTGCAAACTTTCTGAGGGTGCAATCCATCCCCTCATCCAGGTCATTAATAAAGATGTTGAACAAAACCAGCCCTAGAACCAATCCTTGGGGCACTCCACTTGAAACTGACCGCCAACCTGACATCGAGCCATTGATCACTACCCGTTGGGCCCAACAATCTAGCCAGCTTTCTATCCGCCTTACAGTCCATTTATCCAATCCATACTTCCTTAATTTGCTAAAGTCAAGATATATCCCATCCACTGACTTCCCCATGTCCACAGAGCCAGTTACTTAATCATAGAAGCTAATCAGATTGGTCAGGCATGACTTGCCCTTCGTGAATCCATGTTGACTATTCCTGATCACTTTCGCCTCTTCCAAGTGCTTCAAAATGGATTTCTTGTGGATCTGCTACATGATTTTTCCAGGGACTAGGTAAGGTTGACTGGTCTGTAGTTCCCTGCATCGTCCTTCTTCCCTTTTTTAAAGATGAGCACTACATTTACCTTTTTTCCAATCATCCGGGATCTCTCCCAATCTCCATGAGTTTTCAAAGATAATGGCCAAAGGCTCTGCAATGACATTTGTCAACTCCCTCAATACCCTCAGATGCATTAAATCCGGACCCATGGATTTGTGTATGTCTAGCTTTTCTAAATAGTTCTTAACCTGTTCTTTCTCCACCAAGGGCTGCCCACCTCTTCCCATACTTCGTTGCCTAGTGCCATAGTCTGGGAGCTGACCTTGTCTGTGAAGACAGAGGCAAAGAAAGCATTGAGTACTTCAGCTTTTCCCATATCATCTGCCACTAGGTTACTTCCCTCATCTAGTAAGGGCCCCACATCCTCTCTGATCACCCTCTTATTGCTAACATGCCTATATCCATGATATAACTTCACTGACTTCTTCGGAATTATACCAAACATGAACTTAGTACTGTGCTTTTTCCCTCTTTTTATTTTCTGTAAGTGAATAATAAAGAACTTCCCCTCTTTTCTTCCAGCTTCATTTTCTTTCTTACAACCAATTAGGAAATAATTGTACTTCTGGGAAGTATGAGAGAATGTATAAAATAATGATTAAATGTATATAGTATATTAATAATGAGTACTTGGTGTTACACCTATGGAGCTTAGATAACAAGATGATAGGAGTTCTAGAAATATGAGTGAGAAAGAGATACTGCTTAGCGTTTGATGCACTGGAAGAAAGAAGAAACAACCTAAATACATAATTCATTCTTTACTCTGAAAGTCTGTGTCTAATCCTAGGGCTGGAATTGGAACATCAGGGATTGAAACATGGGACTTTGTGGAATTTCATGAGACTTGTGGCATTTGGAATGAAAAAGTCCTGTGCCAAGCATAATTGCTCATTACTTTACTTTTGTTATACTCGTTCCCCAGTCATTTGTCTGTACTTTCCCTAACACACGACTGCATACCCAGATAACTGTGCACCTGTAAAACATCAAGCTTACTTCAGTTGCTATCTAAATAATGTAATTTACTAGGTCCAGGGTATCTCACCCACCTTGTTTCTCTAATATCCTGGGACCAACATGGCTACAGCAACACTGAAAACAATAATGTTTTACTATTATTTAATTTATTAATATTGCTGAATTAAAATACTTTGGGACTGCTGACCCTGCGCTCCGGAGGCTGATGCCTTATTCTCTAGGCCACTGGAAGATCCATCCCACCTCCTTACCTTCAGAGGGTGCCAGCTCCAGCCCTAGGGAAGCTGGTGGTGGCTGCCAGGCTTCTCCCAGGGAGGAAGGAGACTCAAACCCACAATCCCTAGCTCCAGAGACGCACCCTACCTCTCTACCTTCAGCGTATGCCTTATCCTCCCAATTTTCACTGGGTGCCAGCTCCAGCCCTGGGAAAGTTGGTGGTGGCTGCCCAGGAATACACTCAAGAAGAATCAGGACTTCAGGACAGTTAATACACTGTGGGCTTCAAGACACTGTGCTTAGAGTTAGTTCTTTGGATTCACAGGCCCTAATTAATACTACAGGCAGTAAGTAAAAAGCTATCTCCCCTGGATTTAGAGCCAATAATGGCATAATACAGTTTGAAAAGAAACTATAGTGCCTGCTCTTCACTCCTTGTGAAGACAGGATGAGATTTGTAACTGAAGTCTCAGGGAAGAGTTTATGGTTTTATAAATTTGGGGAAAGGCTAAAGTATATGTGGCAAAACTCACATGAAAGAATTAAAATGATGACAGCAGTCCCAAAACTGTTACTATAAATGGAGGAGCCATCTATAAAAGCGAGAAAGAGTTGATCATCAAACAAATGAAAGCATAAAGACCTTTTCACTAACATCCTTTAATTTTAAAAATAATATTGGTAGTGGAAAATGAGGTGGCCTCAGCAAAGGTAAAACCTGGAGCTTCAGCATCAGTGGAATATATTGAGGCACTCTTCAGCGCCTCCCATGGATCTGTGTTGTTTTCACCACAGTATCTACTGGTGGCCTCTTTGTGGTACAAATAATGCAAAAATCTATGAAAATTGTATAATAATTCGTATTATTCTCTTTGATGATCAGGTTTTAAAACATTTCCATGATCATACTGGAAATTTCCAGTTTTCTATGTATCTGTCTAAAGCCCATAAACAAGTATCAGTGTGAAAACTGTACAGGTATATGTAAATTTAAAAGAGCTGAAGAAGGCCTTTATGGCCCAATTCTGCTCTCATATCTCTTTTACTATAGGATAGTTCCACTGACTTCAAAGAAGTCACTCTTGGTTTATGTTAGTGTATATCAATGAGATCAGATACATGCCCTTTACAGTATAACAGGTGAACCATATTGTAGGGAAAAATATGAGTGTCTCTGCTTGCAATTTAATAACAGTAATCAAATCCTACCTAAATCTTAATTCCCACCTCCCTCTCTTACGAGTTTTACTCTGAAGAATAATGCAGTTCAAGATACAATATATATTGAGAGAATCAAATTAAATACAAGTTGTTCATTTAAAATCAAGTTATTAAAAGTCATGAAATTAATAATCGATGTTTTAAATGTCTACTACTGCAATTAAATTATACAGAAAGCTCTAAATTATGGTATAGAATCAAAATAAAATAAGTGATGAAGCATGTCAAACTCCTATGACAATTTTAATTTTCCTATAAAACAATTAGTTTTACAGGAACAGCCATTTCCTCCCTTGTAGCGTTGTAAGTTAAGCTGATCAAGTTATTGATAGTCTGGGAGAGTTGTGTTTTGTTCTCACAAGCACTTACTTGAAGTCTTTAGAGAGAAGTGTTTTTACATGAGACAAAATTCCCCCTTTATTTATTAAATAAAACTTAGGCAGACCAAAAGAAAATCTACAATGGTCCACATCTCACTTTGGTCTAATTTTGGAAATCGTTACTTTTAGTAAATACATTTGTTTTCCCAAACACATTAAAAAGTATAACTGGCCTATTAATAAATGTTTACCCTTGCCCTGAGATCCATTTGTGAAACTGCATAAGCATTTAGAAGTTAAACAAGGTTATTCTAATACTCAGCGCTTCCTCTGAAAAAAGTTTACATTTTAAAATGCAATAAATGATTAAACAAAACAGGATAAAATCTGACACTTCATACTATTTCTGAGAAACACAAGGAGAAATGTAGGTCAGTATATGATGTATGACAGTTAAACTTAAGGTGTTTCTCCAACTGTAAACTTACATGCCGAGACATCTTTGTTTCCATAATCACATCACATGTTCCTGTTTGAACAGGCATGAACAATGTACTGGCTAACTGCACTACAGGCAAAACAGAACTCATGCAAACATTTCCTTTCTAATGAATATCAGTTTGTCATCTATGGCTGGGCACCCATTTGAATAAATATTTGTGGAGAATAACACATTTTAACAATCTACACTGGCAAGGTTCTTATTTTTATAATCCCAAGAAATCAACTGATGGAAATATTTATTTAGAAGAACATTAATATATAAAGTAAAAGGGGCCCTGTAAAACTTATTTTAATTACACAGCATCTAACTCTTGTTTATCTTTAATAAGGTCCATTTATTTAACAAATCCCTGACACGTACTGCTATGAAACCATTTTTAATGTACCAATCAACAACCTAAGTTCTTCTATATATACAAAATCTAATTTTCAGCAGTCTAAAATTCACAGACCCAGGTGTACCTTTAAAACAAAAAGCATAGATTCTGTTAAAATCTTTCATAGTGATTGCAATATCTGGTGCTCACATGAATTGGGCTTTTGGATTTTTGTTACCCCACCCGCCATCCACTATATACAAAGAAAAGGGGGAAATACTCTTACAGAATGCCAGAATATGTAAATCTTACAAACTGAACAACTTTTCTTTAAATACAGCAAAATACTTACTATAAATGAAGATGATCCATAAAAATCTATGCTTTACAGTTACTCTCTGAAACAATACTGATTGTCAGAGTAGAAGTAGTATAATCCAACCATATCCAGGCCTAACAGGCAATATATCAGTATCTGAGGCTATGAAATTTTAAAAAGGAATCTGTCTCACTGAAAATCCAGGTACTTTTTATAGAACAAACAACAGATTTTCAGAGTCTTTAATATTATTGAAATTGTAAGGGATCCCAGCTTCAGCCATCAATGAATTGTTTAATCCGATCATAAGAAAAGGACAGATTTTTTCACAAAGCTACAATATAGGTATTTTAACTACAAACCAAAGTTTGCTTATCCAATGTAATCAGTTCTCTATTCTCCTCAAACCATTCCTCAATTGACAGAAGTGAATTCTTCTCCATCTCATATTATTTCTTCCTCGTGTAGAGAATTCACTAATCTCACACATCTTTTATTAATAGGCACTAAAATGTTTTAGAGCAACAACAAAATGACCATGCTCACATTTCTTGCTTGCCCTTCAGGCGTAGTCTGGGTGTCTTCAGCTTGCCCTGCTGGTCTTCAGTGTAGTCACTAATTGCTAGGGGATGTAGTTAGGACAGCATGAAGCAGCAGAAATGAATGCTGTTGCTTTAAGAGCTCATTTTCTTTTACACTAAGATAAAACAACTTTGTCTCTACTCTTACTTCACTGCTGGGTCAGATGAAATCTTAAAGAAGGCTCCTTTAAAAGTTAATGTCTGTAGCATATATGAAAAAGGTTGAAATTTCCATTCTGAATCAATTCCGAAGGAGGTCAGATTTGGTTTTAAAGCAGATTTATGTTCATGACTTTTTTCGCAAAAAAATTAAAAATGATCCCTTTTATTTAGAAATTCCTTTATCTTCCAAATTACTCCTGTCTCCCTTACAATTTAATCATACATACAAAAATCAGATACCGTATTTCCCATATGTATGGACAGACATTGTGAAGGCATCATTAAAAAAGTCTTTTATTTCCCTTAACACTGGTGACTCAACATCATTTAATGTACCACCGCTTTCAAATAGCCCAACAGACTTAAAAAGCCTTCTGAGTTTGAAAACCAAAAAGTTGTGAGTTTTTCTGTACCCCAGGACGGTTTTCTTTCTTGAAGCTCAAGCCGAGAAAGCAGACAAAAGAAGCTGATTTGACTGAGCTGTGCCAAGTCTTGCCTTATTTTTCTTTCCTCAGCTCTCGCTCGCTCTCTCTCTCTCTCTCTCTCTCTCTCTCTCAGCATGGCAACCTTCCCAAACAGCCTTGGCGGAGCTCCAGCCTGTGCCAGTCTGTCTGAGTTCTTGTTTCCAAAAAGATGCCCTTTGCAGATGAATTAATACATTTAAAAACAGGAAACTGTGGATCAGTAACCAAATCCTGGCACCAGCAACCACTTCATCTGCCAAATCGCCTTATAGATTTCATGGTTTCCTACCTTTTACAATGGTTATAAACATTTCTACTCAGAGATCGTGGCGTACTGGAAGCCATTCACTGTTCAGTGATAAGAAATCTGTTCTCTAAAAATGTCCGCATGCGACACATGAACAACCTGCAGTAAATCAAGATTCTTTTGAAGGAGGGTGTTTGTACATTTCAATAAGTGCCAAATACTTCTAACAATATTAGCTTTTCCTTTTCTGCTACCGAGAATCATGGGAAGATTTCAAGAATGGGAGCAAATAGATTTAAAATAAGACCTTGCGTGCCCAAATCACTCACATTTTAACTTTCTTAAATTTCACTGTGAGAGCTAGTGGCTCTTACCAGTATAGCCATTGTTAGGAATGAATTGAAAATTAAAATTAAATCCATTCCCAATTGTCTACTGCTGGACAATGAGGTTTAGCAAATTCCACACATTTCAAGGTGAGGAGGGGGAGGGAATAGGTAACTTTTTAACTTAAAACTTAAAAGTTCCTGTTTTCGAATTCATAAGAGAAACTACACAGTATTCAAAGTTCACTTGAATGGAAAATTTTTCAATATATTACAATCCTTTTAAAATGTAACAAGGTCCCATTAGGAGCTCTGTTTCCTTGAGGAAAATCACAGGAATACTCTTTTCTCTTATTTATAACCTATTTGCCAAACCAAAAAAGTGAACTTTTTTAAAATAGGTACTTACCTTAATGAACACAGTAAATTTATGCAGAAAATATAATTTCTCAACTTTATAACTATAACCTATGTTCTCTAGCTCAATGTATGTAACTTCCTCTCCTTATGAAGAAGCCTAAGTTTAGGACTAGAAGCTAACTTCCTCTTCTTAGGAAGTATAAAGTCCTAAACATGTTGTGACCTAGTTACTTGAGAAACCACACTCCTTATGCAGTATTTCCAAAGCTCTGATTAGTAGAGGCATTTCAACAGGAGACACTTTGGTTTAAAAAGGGAGGACTAACAAGATGTAAGCCTTGCATGCCATTCACTCAGAAGGACAAAACAGATTCCAGTGTTACATCTGTACTGCAACTGGGAGCGAGACTCAGTGCCTGAATAGACAGAAGCACACTAGCTGAGCTCAAGCGGACACGTTAAAAATAACAACGCAGTTGTTCTGTCTTGAGTTCTGAAGGCTAAGGAAGGTGGGTGAGCTTGAGTGACTGCTTCTGCCAAGTCAGAATAGCCATACTGCTATGTTAGCATGCTACCTTGAGACCCTCTAGTGCAAGTCTACCTACCTGCACTGGGAAGCCCATTCCCAGATGCAGTGTAGACGTACCCTTAGTTTGCCAAAACACCAAATTTCTTTAACCTTTCGGCCACAGTGCAAAGCTCACCTCTTCTCAGACACTTTTTGGGAAAGAGTACCTTGATGTGTTGACGAGACATCTGTGGTGGGCTGAGATAGAAGTTCTACAAAGTAACTTCATGTGCAACTTGTTAGAACTTTGTGCCAGGTTATTTTTATTTTTAAATTTGTGAAGCTCCAAAACAATACAGATCATAGAATCATACAAATGTAGAGCTGGAAGGGACCTCAAAAGGTCAAGTCTAGCATCCTGTGCTGAGGCAGTACCAATTAAACATAGACCTTCCCTGACAGATGTTTGGTCTTTTCTTTAAAGCCTCCAACAGTGGGGATTCCACAGCCTCCATTGGAAGATTATTCCAAAGCTTAACTACCCAGGACTGATCTCTAAGGTAGCGTTTCTCAACCAGTGGTACGAGTATCCTTAGGGGTACTCAAGAGAAGTCTGGGGGGTACATCAACACAACGGAAATTTGGAGAAAACTGAATTTTTACAGCGCTTTATTATTTTTGTACTTTTTACACCCAAAAATTTCATCGCCCACCCGACTACGAGTAAGTTGTTTAAACAAATGTGTTGCAATAGTAGAAAAAAAATTATGTGTCTGAAAACTGTAGGTGCTGGGGGTACCTTTTTTTTAAAAAAAAAAGGGGGGGTACTTTATAAAAAAAGATTAAGAAGTACTGCTCTAAGGAACCCCTTTTAACTAAATATCCTTTCCCAGTTGGACAGAGAAACATTGATAACTACTCTTTGAATATGAGCATTCAACCAGTTGTGAACTCACTTTATAGTAATTTAATCTGGACTACATTTCCCTAGTTTACTTATGAAAATATCATGTAGGAATGTCAAAAGCGTACTAAAAACGAGATCTACCACATCATAAGGCCAGTAATACCAGAAAAGAAGAAAATAAATTTGGAAAATAAAGCATGCCAGCTTTGTTCTTGACAAATCCATACTGATTGTTCTCTATAATCCTATCTTCTCCAGGTGTTAATTAACTGATCGTTTTATAATATGTTCCAGTATTTTTCCAGGCATCAAAATTAAGGTAACTGGTTTATAATTCCCTGAGCCTTCTTTGTTCCCCTTTTTAAAGGTATGTACTACATTTGCCCATATCCACTCATTTAGGACCTCACCTGTCCTCCAAGAGTTTACAAAGGTAATGCATTAAAGATTGCTTCAGTATTTCCTTGAGAATCCCAGGATTAATTTCATCACGCCCTGCTGAACAGAATATATCTAACATATCTAAATATTCCTTAACTTGTTATTTTCTTCCTTGTAGTTAATAATCCTTGTCATAACACTCCCCATGAACACTAAAGCAAAAAAGGCATTTAACACCCCAGACATCATGACGACTCTCCCTCCACATTAAGTAGGAGATCTATACTTTCCTTTGTCTTTCTCCTGCTCCAAACATATTTAAAGAATCTCTCCTTATTGTCTTTTCTCTCTCTTGCTAGGAGCAGATCAATTGGTGTTCTGAAACTTCTACTTATTTAACTAATTAGTATTGTTTCATTATTTATGTTATTCTCCCTGCCCATCATTTATGTCTTCTCCACCAGCTTTCATCTCTCTGTGTGTATAGGTTGTAAGCTCTTGTGGAGAGGAATCATTTTATTATATACTAGCAGACTTAACCAGCATTGCCCAAGTCCTTCAGGGCAGGCGGTGTGGGGGCTGCCAGAGTCAGGGCAGGGACTTGAGGGCATGGGGCAGTATAGGAGGCTGGGTGCGGGGAAGGGAGTGCAAGAATAAGGGTTGGGGGGCAATGAGGGCCTCAGGGCAGGGGATCCCATCTGGCATGGGCCTTTTTGCCCCCCCGCCCCCAGCCCATTGCCCCCTGGACACCGGGGGCATTTTCTGTGGCAAAGGGCCGGGCATGGGGAGAAAGGGTTTGGGGCAGGAGGGCTGACTCACCCAGTGTTCTCTCAGGCAAGACGTGGAGCCCCAGCCCTGCTGGCCACTCCCTTGGTGGTACAGCTGCCCCCAGTGGACATTCTGTAGGAAAGCTCTCCCCTGCGGGCTCAATGCCCTCCGAGGCCACCCTCAGCATCACATCCCTCCAAACAGTAGCCCTTCCCTTTGTGTATTATTGTGTATTATGGAAAACAGGCCCTTTGTCAGGGCTTCCAGTTGTCCTGGCATAACCAAACCCTGACTTTGCTTTAAGTTAGAAGAGGAAGTTTCATTTAGGAAGAGTTTTTGAACAAACAGACTCACAGGCACACACACACACACACTCTCTCTCTCTCTCTCTCTCTATTTATTTTAGAGAGAGAGAGAGAGAGAGAGAGAGAGAGACAGATAGGTACAGCACCAAATACAAAGATCTACTAATCAGGACCTCCAGGTACAACCACAGTAAAAATCAGTAATAATGTTTATCATGAAACTATAAAATATAAAGTAGTAATAATTAAACACTACATAATTTTATTGGAAACCCAAAACTCTCTGGTGAGAAAAATAAAATTATACATCAGCTAAAACAATGTGACAATATACTTTGCCTGTGCATGGTAAAAAAACATATTTCGCAGAAAATAATAATTCTATGCTCTATTATACTTTCTGAAAGCAAATCAAAGAAAAGTCCTCTAAGTTTATAACTTAGCAGACAAATGCTTTGCTAAAATGTTCTGCTATGATCCTTGCTCTGTAGGCTACAGACCGTCTCAGGCTTTTATGATAGCATTTTATACCCAAAGGTGTATTGCTATAAATGTAATGGACCCAATTTGCAAAAGACATTTCTTTTTGTGTATGCACAAATTTTCACATGCAGTTTAGAAGCAACAGGTCCCATTGCAAACAAGGGATATTTGATTCCAATCTATGTGTACATAAAAGGTAGAATTAACAAATGAAAACCCAATTGTCAAAATATTTCTATGGTATGTACAAGAATTAATTTTTAAAACATACACACACAAAAGGAGTCAAATTGAGGTACTTAATCATTTGGGCTTGATTTTCTGAAGTACTATATTTTGAGCTAGGCAAAACAAAGAAAAGTGAGGCTTACTGTATTCCCACCTTTGCATTACTGCGGAGCACTAGCTCTTCTGCAGCTAAGTTTAAGAATTCCTTTCTGTTTAAAGGTCAACTCTTCTAAGTGATCTAAAATTCACATGTTTAGTTGTATTATTTTGAAGTTTGATGTGCCTCCTGTGAAGAACCCTGTAAATCTACGGATATCCATGGGCCATTCTCGTAGATCGCAAATCGGATGCAGGTAGAAATTCTGTATCTGAGCAGTGCTCTACTCATATGATGCAGGTACGTTTATTAGTCCTAATTTGGAGTCATTTCAGCAAAAAGTTCCTGAGATACCACAATCTAAATACATAGCAATTAGTAAGGTTGACAGATTCTACCTCCTCTTTTTTGCACAGACATAAGGATCAAACCATGCTTAAATGTTACCTCCCGCCTCCAGCAAATGCAAGGCAACTTTTGGAGAATCATAATATCATAGGACTGGAAGGCACCTTTTGGGGAATCAAATGCATAGTATAATAGGGCTGGAAGGCAGGGCCAGCTTTAGGAAGTGCGGGGCCCAATTTGAACAGTTTCGACAGGGCCCAGGCAGCCAAGATTTTTTGTTGAGCAAAAAAACAAACAAAAAAAACCACCGCACACAAAAAAAAGAGTCACAGCCCCTTTAAATCCAGGGAAGCCACTGCGCTTCTCCTCCGGGGCCGACGCTCCCTCCCACAGCACGCCCGGCACGCTACAGAGCTGTGGGAGGGGAGCAGCCAGCACGGAGCCCTCTTAGGCGCAGGGCCCGATTTGGGGGAATCAGTCGAATAGGCCTAAAGCCGTCCCTGCTAGAAGGGACCTAGAGAGATCATCTTGTCCAGTCCCCTACACTCATGGCAGGACTATTATCTAGACTACACCTCAATGGCGTTTGTCTAACCTGGTCTTAAAAATCTCCAATGACAGAGATTCCAAACAACCTCTTTATGCAATTTATTACAGTGCTACAACCCTGACAGGAAGTTTCTCCCAATGTGCAACCTAAACCAGGGAAGACCTGCTCTTCTAGGGGAAGGGTTGAGCACAAGAAAAAACACTGCTAATGCAGGTGAGGAGTTGAGAACGCCCACTGAGATGAATTTGAACAGTTCACATGTCACAGAGCTATGTTTCAGGTTGTATTCTCCATGAGGTGCTCTCATTCAATTGAGAAAATCACCTTGAAAGGATTGGGCCTCTCAAAGCCTCCTATGCTTTCAGGATTATTATGTGCTGAGGATTTCATCATAGCAAAACAATTGCCGATGATTAATTTCATACAATGTTATAGTGGAGCACCAGCTGTGTTAAAATTGAAAATACTTTGCAGTCTAAAGGTTGATTTTTCAAAGTGCTCTAAAATCCATCAGTTTGTCTTAAAATTTGCTGTCACTCATGGGAGCATGGGATAGAGTTAGAAGAAAAATATTGAGTCATTTGAACAAGAAGTTCCCAAGATACAGCCTCTCCTACCCCTAGCTTTTCTGATTCACAGATTCGAGCAACTTTTTTGCACACAGACGGCTTCTAAAGTAGCGTTTCTCAAATGCAGCCACTGTGGCCGCATATGGCCACCAGGGGCATTTCCTGTGACACGCATGGCGTTTCCTACATACATTCCCTCTTTTCTTCAGGGTACGCTGGGAAGTGCAGCTGCTGAGAACATGATGGTGGCCATAATACAGCTGTTAAAAACTGCTATCTTCACTATCACTCAGACTTACAACTTCAGCGTCATATTCAACTCCATTAGACACCACAACCAAGCTGCCACAAAAATCCCACATTTTCTTTCTTTCACAATGTCCTTAAAATCTTTCCTTTCTTCTGGACATCTATTTAAAAAGCTGCCCGTGCCTGGTCATGTTTCACCTTGACTACTGCAAACTGTTCTCTCTAACTTTTTACAAGTTACATCTTGATCATCTACCATGACATACCAGATGCAATCCAGACCAGTGGGAGATGGTGTCAATCTTGCCTTGCAACCTGGGGTACTGTGAAATGCTCTACTTGTTGAAGCTCCCAAACATTTTGCCAGCATGCAGGTCACTCTCAGATGTGTTTCTGTAACTGACACCTACCAGTAACATCTTGGCTGTTAGACTGCAGGGTGACCACAACAAATTCCCAGACCCATATTTTCACTCAGCAATGTATGTATTGTACTGCCCAGTCCTCTCCTGAGCAGCCCAGATATATTAAGTCCATTATTCCTTTAAAGAAATAATAAACACACACCAAGTTACTACCCTAAATTGAGTTATGCAGACACTCCAATGTAAACACACTGGATTAGATGAAACAATAAAACAAAATATCTCTCTTTGTAGTTAATAAACATGAGTACAAGCAATGAGGCATAAGAATCAGAAATCATTACAAGAAAAATAAAAATAAAACACTTTCTATTGCATAACTTAACAAATATATTAGATTTAAAGCAAAATTTTCCACCGCCTGCTTCCAATAGCATTACTGACTTGACTTCAGGTCAAGACCACTCTCTCGGAATCCAATGGCCACTGCTTTTGTCTTCTCAGGTACAAAGAATGAGATGGACAGGGAGAGAAAGGAGGGCTGGATCTTGGGCAATGTTCCCTCTAATCTTTTCAATCCATATGTGGATTTTTTCCATCCATGTGTGAAATTATTTTTATGTGCATCGAAGCATGTGTGAATGTGCACCATAAGTAGAAACAAAAAACTAGTTATAGGTTCTCTGCTAATCAACTGGGTGGCATTTGAATTTCTCCTGAACAACCACACAGGCACACAGCTTACAGGGAACAATGGTCTTGGGGCACGTGTCCCATTTTTTTATAGTTTCAATCCCACTTCGAAAAGCATTTCCAGCTGAAAATCAAGGGACATGGATCTGGTGAAGGAAGGGGACCTCATGCTGTTTCCTTGCTAAGATGCAGATCTCTTTGTTTTATATCCCTTTTATCCTTTAGAGACTTTCAGCATGTCTGCGTTACACTTCTATCTCAGCCTCATTGCAAGTGTATACATCTTTGATATACAAGGCAACACTGACTCCCTTCTTTCCTACCTGTCCTTCCTGGACAAACTGTAACTCTCTATATCAATATTCCAGTCACGTGAATTATTCCGCTAAATCTCTGATGCCAGTTATGTTTAATTGTGATTATTCACTAGTATTTCTACTCTTCCTGTTTATTTCCATACTTCTTGCATTAGCATACAGACATCAACAATGGTAATTACATTTCCCCTCTATTTTCCCTCTGCCATTGACATGTTCCTCGTCTTTTTTCTTGTCTGCCTTGAAAAGTTCTTACGCAATACAGATCCACAAAAATAATGAATCACTATTTTGGATGTTTGATTATGGTACTATTGCTCAGACATGACATTTACAAGAACATGCTCTTAGTTCTTAAGAAATTAACTTACTATCTTGACGTGTTTTGTCATTTTGAGGTTAAGTTTAGCCCCCTCTCACCTATTATATTCCTGTTGTCAGTTCTTAGCATTCATTATAAAAGGTACCCACCTATGGAAAATACTAAGGATATTAAAGAACGGTTATTTGGCTAATCATGTAGTTATTTGGCTAATCACAATTAGTTGATAAGGGGGCCACTCTGCAGAGCCACAGGGGGGGTAGCTCCTGGAGCCAGCGTGAGCCTGGACTGTGCAGTCCTGGTTCACACCAGCTCCGGACTGCTGCGGCTCTGCATTTTAAATGTAGTAAGAGCCACTAGGCTCTTACCACATTTAAAAGACAGAGCTGCAGTGTGGATGGCAGAGCTGCGGTGGTCCAGAGCCAGCGTGAGCCAGGACTGCTCAATCCCAGCTCCCACCAGGTCCAGCAGCCCCTGTTTATGGTGGCTCAGGCTATTCCAGCAGCAGCCCGGGCACGGCCAGCCCTGGCCGCCACAAAGAGAGGCTGTTCCGACAGCACCCCCTGTCCACGCGGGAGCCCAGCTCCCCGCTGGCACCCCAGTGAACAGGGGCTGCTGCCGGAGCAGCCTCCCCTAACCTCCTCCACCACCCCAACTGCCTCTCATAGAGGAAACAGAGAGCAGGCATCACCGTGTAGAGTGCTGGGGGGAAACCATCTTTTAAGCTCCTGCTCCCTTACTGCTTCTCACACTGATGCAGCAAGGGGGATGGGGGTGGCAAGTAGTCTAGTACTTGACTACTCGCGTATATCTCTGGAACCTACTGCCTATCAGTTTGCCAAAGCTTGTTTGGCAGCTTGTTTTTGAACCATTCATTTTAGTGATTTCTTTTATCACTGAGTGAAGGTGGCAGGAAAAAAGACAGCGATAGTTACTAAGGAATTTGAATTGAGGAGGATAAAGGGAGATTCATGGATCACATATTTCTCTTACTTTAATTTGTTAAACACACAAATGTCATGATGATGCTGTACAAGTGCTTGAATAAGTGAATGAAGCTAAATATGAGTAATTATGGGCATTGCCAATGTAATTTATAAAAATAGTTTATTTTGAGTCATGGTTTACAGTCCCCTGGTATTTTCCAATAACATTTGTCTGTACAGCTTTCTTGTTTAAAGACTTTATTTGTACACCTAGGTATGATCTAGGCATTTTTTTGGAGGAGGCTGAATGAGTTGTGAATACTCTTGGAAAGGACTACACTAGAAGTGGGAAATTCCAAAGAAATTCCCGTTCAGATTAGGGATGTTAAGAAGTATGTAATTCGTTAATCGTGTCATCAACAAAAATGTTGTCAACCACATGGTTAATCAATAAGTGTTAGCACTGCAAGCACTCAGTCCCAGCCTGTGCCAGGTCCAGCAACTACCCCTGCCGCAGCTCTGCACTAAGAGTATTTTAGGAGATGGTGGGCAGGCAGCCCAGCTCAGTCCCAGCTCACACCATGTCCCAGGAGCTACCACCACTGTGGCTCTACAGGAAAAGTCATTCAGGAGCCCATGGGCAGGCAGAGTGCCCCAAAGATTGGCCCTGAGGCCAGTTTTGTCAAACATCTTCATTAAGAATCTGGATGATGGAATGGATTGCCCCTTTAGCAAGTTTGCGGCACACTCTAACCTGGTGAGGAGAGATGCTGGAGGGCAGGGATAGAATCCAGTGTGACCTAGACAAATTGGAGGACTGGGCCAAAAGAAATCTGATGAGGTTCAAGAAAGACTAGTGCAGAGTCCTGCAATGAGGATGGAAGAATCCCATGCACTGGGCATGGCAGTTCTGCAGAAAAGGACATGGGGATTAAAATAGATGAAAAACTGAGTGTACATCAACAGTGTGCCCTCATTACCAAGAAGGCTAATGGCATATTGGGCTGCATTAGTAGGAGCACTGTCAGCAGATCAAGGGAAGTGATTGTTCCCCTCTATTCAGCACTGGCGAGGCCATATCTGGAGTATTGTGTCCCATTTTGGGATCCCCTCTCACTACTGAAAGGAAGTAGACAAATTGGAGAGAGTCTAGCGGAGGGCAACAAAAATGATTAGGGGACTGGGCGCATGACTTATGAGGAGAGGCTGAGAGTACTGGGCTTATTTAGTCTACAGAAGAGAAGAATGATGGGGGATTTGAGAGCAAGCCTCTTTGGATGGAGGTATCTCAAGTTGCAGTTTGGGAGGTCTAGGTGGGATATCAGGAAAAGCTATTTCCCTAGGAGGGTGGTGAAGCACTCGAGTGGGTTGCCTAGAGAAGGTGATAGAATCTCCATCCTTAAAGGTTTTTAAGGCCAGGCTTGACAAAACTCTGGCTAGAATGATTTAGTTGGGGTTGATCATGCGTTGAGCAGGGAACGGAGTTGGAATAGATGACCTCCTGAAGTGTCTTCCAATCCTAGTCTATGTTTCCATGTTCAGTTGATTGAAAGTCTCAAATTTGTTCAGTGATAATGAGAAAAGATTGCATGGAAAAAACAAAAAGGATCTAAGATACAGACTTTGCCCAAATTGGGATCATACTGTGCTCTCAAAACTGTCATTTTATGTGTGTGGAATAAGAACACATTCTTTGTTATATGCAGAACAAGAGCTTTGTTTTAAAATTCAAATGCTTCAACTCACACCCCACATCAGACCATGAACTGCTAATCAAACAATTAAGTTTATACATGTTGAATATTTTAAATAGTTCTGCATAACTTAATATCTAAATCCTGCATTTGCATTCAGCCAGCAGTTATAAAGAATACATTTTTACTTGGGTTTTCTCATTTTGTACATTTCAGATTTGTACTGTAGTAAAATAAAAAAAAAAAACCAGCTGCCATATTTTACCATACAAGCAACCAAATTGCACTTACTTATATATAACAGGCCATGCTGTTAACCTCCATAGATTGCTATCCTTAATGCACTTCACTGTGCATAGATATTAAAGAGGTTAGCAAATGGTGAAGAGAGTGCTCCATTAGCATCCTTCAGAACCATAGAAAGCAAACACTTGGTTCTTCTGGCTCCCACTACCGTAGGGCAGGCTCTACACGGATTCGAGTTCTGCTAACTGTAAGAAATTTATCTCTGTGCGGATGGACCCACACAAAACCCACACATATGTTTCACTTAAACACTATGTTAAGCACTTAAGTAAAACCTAAGAACTTTATAGGGCACTCAAGGCAAGAGTGAATTACACTGAGTGAGTGGAATGAGGAAATCTACTATAATAGAACTTTCTTCAGCACCTCATGATAAAGCAATCCACAAAAAATACTGGCAATAGAGGGCCAAATAAACTACACAGAAAGGAATATAGAAGACCTAAGATATGCACTAATCCATGGAGTAGTTGGAAACCAGCTGAAGAGGTATTGCCTGCATGCTCTATGACACCCTCTCAAATTACAAAACAGCCACAGAAAACAACTGATTTTTTAAAAGCATCACCCATAAAAATGTTCACACTATTTTGGCACATCAGGGGCGTAGCCACAAGTGGGCCTGCATGGGCCATGGCCCACCCACTTTGCACCAGGCCCAGCCCCAACAGACCGCCCCTCTCTGCTCTAGCCAGGGAGTAGGGCCCGGGTTTGCCCCACTCTGCTCTGGCTCTCTAGCCAGGGAGCGGGGCTGAAGCTTACCATGCTCCACTCCAGCGCGCCAACCGGAGAGCGGGGCTGGAGCTTACCTCCCATCCCTCCTGTCTTGCTGCCCTCCATTCTTGCCCACCCATCTGATGTCGAGGCCAGCCCAAGTGGGCCCTTCTGACTACGCCATTGATGTACATCAGCTACAATATTACAGAAGTGCTACAGACAAACGACAAAGCACTTACAGGTCTGTCAGCTGTTACATGAAAGCTCCATCGTATAAAAGTTACAACTTGGTCATAAAAACTAAGCTAAAACTTGGCAATACAAAATCTAAATCCACAAGTGAACAGCTTTTAATTTTGCCAAACTTGTTTCAAATTAGTTTGGACAGATATGTTAGAAAAAGACAAAAATAACTGAAGTGAGGGGATTACAAATTATTGTAAATGTTCTTATAACTCTAAATCACATCTCTAATCCAAATACACCATCATGCATGGGCTCTAAATTCAGGTTCCAGGTACAGTCCCCTTCATCTTACAGCAGGGAAGGATGAATTCTTTTCAGAAACAGCATATTTAGCCGTGAGGAAGAGAACTTTGCATGGATGTTCAGTGATCCCTCTGAAGAAGTGGCATCCTGAAGAAGTGGCATCAATGAGCCCCAGAGGAATTACATCCAACTTCCTTTCCTTATGAAAGGATTTAAGGGGAAAATGACAAGGAAAAGGGAGGACAGCCATAAAGCCTGAAGTTCCGTTGGGAGAATGAAGAAAAGAATGCCAGCTGAATTCTGAAAATAAGATCTACATGAAAAATCAGCTGTAAAGAAGGTTAATGGGCATCCTCACTGAGTTTGCCCATAAGACTCCTTAATATGTTCTACTTAAGAAACCATATTGATGTTGGATTGTTTGCCAATTTCTTTTCTGTCTTGCACCTTCCCTTTCTGTGGACAGCTAGCAATTTGACAGGAGTGAGTTAGTAACATCCATAATGCCATCAGCCACCTCACACAGGCCAGGTCTACACTGGAGGGGAAGGTCAACCTAAGATACGCAACTCCTGCTATGTTAATTGCGTATCTGCAGTCGACATCTTAAATCCCTGTCCACACAGTGGGAAGTCAATGGGAACAAACACTCCCATCAGCTTCCCTTACTCCTCGCTAGGAACAGGAGTACCAGCGCTGATGGGAATGCCCTCTGAGTTCAATTTAGCACATCTTCACTAGACCCGCTAAATCAAAACCTAGAAGATTGACCATAGCAGCACCAATCTTCCCCATAATGTAGACATGCCCACAGATATCCAAGATCCTGCCCCTTCTAAAACAGAGACTGAAAGCCATTGGTTTCATGGGGCCAATACTAGCCTTTAGTTAACTATAGAGGGGGATATTGTGAATAATATGTGACATAGAAGAAGAAAGTACTATACCATACTTTCAACTTTAGGAACTGTTTCACATCTTCCTGTTTGGTTTTGAGACATATTTCTCAAAGTTAAATCAGAGTTATTGCTTTTATGTTTATTATTCATAACAATATATTTGCATTTAAAATTAAAATTGAAGATAGCCTTGACATACATAAAGTCACAAAGGCTAAAAGGTGCCAATAAAAGAAAGCACTGAAGGCCCAAACACCAATTCTGGCAACCAGTAATAACCAGTAATTATATATAAACTGCTGACTTGCTTAACTGAATCTGTGTAACTATACTATACCACCGTATGTTCCTTACACTTGTGATTATAGAGTGACAAACTGTGTAGAGAGCCAGTTAACACTATTTCAATTTTAAATATTGTTCTGTTTTTATTATTTAATTGCACTGAATATTAACTGCTTATTCAGCAGCATGAGCACAATGACAGAGAGCATTATATAAAATTAAAAGTATTTATTTATCAGCTGCTTAACTTACTTTTAAAATTGTTTGAGGAACATCTGTTTCAGAAAAGGCTGCATGCAGTTCCATTCACAGCCCCACACATCAAGTCAGCACTTGTAACTATAGCAGAAGTGAGTTTCTACACTTCTGTATTAGATAGCGGGGGGCACCCACAAAAGAATATAAATGAAAGAAGCAAACCCAATAACCCCTGCAGACTATATATATTATAATGTTATCTCTCCTGCAGTTATTTTGCGTCTGATAACCTTAAAAAAAGCTCTTGGTGTGGTTTGTTAAGCCATATCAGAAAATCATCCACTGATTTCAGAACATGAAACACTCTTTTTATTTCTTTATTTTTTAAATGGAAACACAACCTTTGGGAAACTGCAGATAACCACAGATCCATTTAAGATATTTTCCTCTGTGACACACAGCCATTTCATTCAGATATGAATGTTGTTTTCTACATGTTTGTAAAATGCAATTCTTAATGCAAATATTAAACATATGTAGGAGTCAGTCTTGCCAAAGTGCACAAGATGGGAAATCAGCCACATGGGCAAATACATTCTCTAGCTGATCTTCCACGATATACAGGGCACATTTGTCTATCTATTTGTTCAGGCATAAATGCTCATATTACAGAATACACAATTTTATTTTTCAATATTCAATGAAGAATTATAAAGGTATGTTATTTCATACTAACTTGCCTATGCTGCTCAACTAGAAAATAAGATCTTATTTAAAACTATGGGCCAATTCTTATGCAATGGGTGAATTGCAACTAATAAATCATAAACTGTAAATCTGAATAAACATTATTATACAGTCCCTTGTTTTACACCTCATTTTAAACAAGGAATTATTTACACTTAGGATTTCATTTGAAGTGGAAATTTAAATGCAAGTTTCCTACATAATGAAAAAGACTGAAAAAAATCAAAAAGGGATTCAGAGGTTCAAATTTATCATAGCATGGTACTTCTGTACATAAATAAAACAACAGATCAAAACAAAAATACTTTATTATATGCTGCAGAAAACTTTAATATTCACTCTTCATCATTGTTCAACAGTTACTATAAGGTGGGTGCATAACTGGCTGGATAACCATTCTCAGAGAGTAGTTATCAGTGATTCAAAATCATGCTAGAAGGGCATAACAAGTGGGGCTCTGCAGGCGTCTGTTTAATAAGGACGCTTAGGCTACATCTATACGGCACCCTTCTTCCACAAAAGCTTATGCAAATGAAGAGCAGAGTAGAATATCGCTGCGCTTCATTTGCATAATTCCTGAAAAAATGAGGAAGAACGGCTCTTGTAGCAGCTGGTACAGGAACCCACAAGGGGAGAGGCAATTCTCGATTTAGTCCTGAGTGAAGCGCAGGATCAGGTCCAGGAGATAACCATTACAGGACCGCTTGGGAATAGTGACCATAATATAATAACATTTAACATTCCTGTGGTGGGAAGAACACCTCAGCAGTCCAGCACTCTGGCATTTAATTTCAAAAAGGGGAATTACACAAAAATGAGGAGGTTAGTTAAACAGAAATTAAAAGGCACAGTGACTAGAGCCAAATCCCTGCAAGCTGCATGGAAACTTTTTAAAGACACCATAATAGAGGCCCAAATTAAAAAAACATAGCAAGAGACCTAAAAAAGTGTCACCGTGGCTTAACCACCATGTAAAAGAAGCAGTGAGGGACAAAAAGGCATCTTTTAAGAAGTGGAAGTCCAATCCTAGTGAGATAAATAGAAAGGAACATAAACACTGTCAAATCAAGTGTAAAAATGTAATAAGAAAAGCAGAAAAAGATTTTGAGGAACAGCTAGCCAAAAACTCAAAAAGAAATAGCAAAATGTTTTTAAAATACATTAGAAGCAGGAAGCCTGCTAAAAAACCAGTGGGTCCCCTAGACAATCGAGACATAAAAGGAGCAATCAAGGACAATAAAGCCATTGCGGAGAAACTAAATGATTTCTTTGCTTCAGTCTTCACGTCTGAGGACGTTAGGGAGATTCCCAAATCTGCACCATCCTTTGTGGGTGATGAATCTGAGGAGCTGTCCTGGATTGAAGTGTCATTAGAGGAGGTTTTCGAACAAATAGAAAAACGTAATGTTAACAAATCACCGGGACCGGATGGCATTCATCCAAGGGTTCTAAAAGAACTCAAATGGGAAATTGCTGAACTATTATCTGTGATTTGTAATTTATCGTTAAATCGGCTTCCGTACCTAATGACTGGGAAGGTAGCTAACGTAACACCAATATTTTAAAAGGGCTCCAGAGGCGATTCTGGCAATTACAGACTGGTAAGTCTAACTTCATTACCGGTCAAATTAGTCGAAACAATAGTAAAGAATAAAATTGTCAGGCACATGTTGGACAAAAGTCAACATGGTTTCTGTAAAGGGAAGTCATGTCTTACTAATCTATTACAGTTCTTTGAAGGGGTTAACAAACATGTGGACAAGGGGGATCCAGTAGATATAGTATA
Source organism: Pelochelys cantorii (assembly GCA_032595735.1). NCBI lineage: Eukaryota > Metazoa > Chordata > Testudines > Trionychidae > Pelochelys > Pelochelys cantorii. Next base: position 6,089,920 of record CM064328.1, read on the forward strand.
CTTAGATTTTCAGAAAGCCTTTGACAAGGTCCCTCACCAAAAGCTCTTGTGTAAATTACATTGTCATGGGATAAGAGGGAAGGTCCTTTCATGGACTGAGAACTGGTTAAAAGACAGGAAACAAAGGGTAGGAATAAATTGTAAATTTTCAGAATGGAGAGGGGTAACTAGTGACTGACCCTCCAAGGGTCAGTCCTAGGACCAATCCTATTCAACTTATTCATAAATGATCTGGAGAAAGGGGTAAGCAGTGAGGTAGTAAAGTTTGCGGATGATACTAAACTGTTTAAGATAGTCAAGACAGAAGCAGACTGTGAAGAACTTCAAAAAGATCTCACCAAATTGAGTGACTGGGCAACAAAATGGCAAATAAAATTTAATGTGGATAAGTGTAAAGTAATGCACGTTGGAAAAAAATAACCCCAACTACACGTACAGTATGATGAGGGCTAATTTGGCTACAACAAATCAGGAAAGAGATCTTGGAGTTATCGTGGATAGTTCTCTGAAAACTTCCACACAGTGTGCAGCGGCGGTCAAAAAGGCAAATAGGATGTTAGGAATTTTTAAGAAAGGGATAGAAAAGACGACACAGAATATCTTACTGCCCCTGTATAAAATTATGGTACGCCCACATCTTGAATACTGTGTGCAGATGTGGTCTCCTCACCTCAAAAAGATATTTTGGCCTTAGAAAGGGTTCAGAAAAGGGCAACTAAAATGATTAGGGGTTTGGAGCGGGTCCTATATGAGGAGAGGTTAAAGCGACTGGGGCTTTTCAGTTTAGAAAAGAGGAGACTAAGGGGGGATATGATAGAGGTATATAAAATCATGAGTGGTGTGGAGAGGGTGAATAAAGAGAAGTTATTTATTAGTTCCCATAATAGAAGAACTAGAGGACACCAAATGAAATTAATGGGTAGCAGGTTTAAAACTAATAAAAGAAAGTTCTTCTTCACACAGCGCGTAGTCAACCTGTGGAACTCCTTGCCAGAGGAGGCTGTGAAGGCTAGGACTATAATAGAGTTTAAAGAGAAGCTAGATAATTTCATGGAGGTTAGGTCCATAAAAGGCTATTGGCCAGGGGATAGAAATGGTGACCCTGGCCTCTGTTTGTCAGAGGCTGGAGAAGGATGGCAGGAGACAAATCACTTGATCATTGTCTTTGGTCTCCCCCCTCTGGGGCACCTGGTGCTGGCCACTATCGGCAGACAGGCTACTGGGCTAGATGGACCTTTGGTCTGACCCAGTACGGCCATTCTTATGTTCTTAGACAGTGCTTGGTCCTGCAGTGAAGGCAGGGGACTGGACTTGATGATCTCTCGAAGTCCCTTCCGGTTCTAGGATTCTATGTTTTACCTAATTCTAAATCTCCAAGGAGTCTTGTGTCAGCCACAGGACTGCTCATAGTCTGTTTAAGCAAAAACAAACACAGCTACCCATCTGAACCTAAATCTCCTGTGTCTGTAATGCTTGTTTAAGGGCAATTACAACATAAGTACAATGTTTTTACCATTAACCTGCTTCTATGTACACAATCTTAACCCCAATTTAATATAGCTTTTATCTGTGAGTTTTTTATTACTTTTTATACATGAACATTAAACTCCAAGATAATAAAATGGTTTAATTCCTTCCTGTTTTAAGCAGAGAATGCAGCTAAATCTGAAACTGGGAACCATAACCAGAACTTCTATCATATTTCTAAAAATAGTTCTACATGGTTTACTATACAGAAACCGTGATATTTCATCTTAGAGAAAGCACACGGTATTAATGGGATAAGTTTGGAAATAAAATACAAATAGAAAGATTTGTGCGGAAGAAGTTAGGAGGAAAAGGAAATAGAAGATATAGGAGAGGCAGTAGCAAACACAATGTTGGGAGGAGGAAAGAGATGATATGGGGGACAAAGAAGGAAAAGAAGGAACACCCCTTTGAAGACAACTTAGGAAAAGTTGTATTGTGTATAGCAGGAAAGAAAAAAGATAGGTGAAAAGTAAGAGTTATAGGCTTATCAAATAGTATTGAGGAATTTGTGATTTGATGAATTTCCCATATATTCTTATAATAATCTATTCAACGCATTTTTGGTAGTATTCAACTGACTGATAAAATAGTATTGCTGAATATGTTATTTAGCTAATACCAGAGAAAAAACAATGAAAAAAATATATTCAGTTTATATTTGTCCTGCTATTTGACCATTCTTAACAGTAATTTAATTTTTTTAATACATTAAAAACACTTCAGCACAAGAAACTGTTTCTGTCTCTGTGCTTGGATAAAGCCAAGTATATTCTGAGCATGTCCACAATATAAACAAGTGATTGGCAACCTTACAGTTTAACACAAATAGTACACAACTGCTTTATTTCTTTTGGCCTCAATTCAGCATGTTCCATTGTTGTTGTTTTTTAAATGGACTACTCATGAGCCAAAAGTTAGGCACATGCTTAAATATCTTGCTGGATTGGGGCCTTAAATTGCAGGGAACTTCGGTTAGGGCAAGAGGCTGGAGAAACAGCTATTTTTTACCTTGACAGGTTGGTCCTTGTGCTAAAAGATGTGTCTCAAACTTTTCAAGCCCTGACACTGAATGCATAGTACCAGATCAGATTGGGAGATAATGACCTACCCTAAATAAGAGGCAGCATATTGATGCTCTGTCCCAGAAGCCAAAGAGGGAGGGTTGGTCTACAATGAATATTTACATTGGCATAGTTACGTCTCTCATGGGTGTGAAAAATCTACCCCCCATAGACATGTATATGCCAACCTAGCCCCTCCGTACAGAAAGTGCTGAATCAATGGAAGAATTCTTCTACCAACCCAGCTACCAACTCCTGTAGAGGTGGATTAACTATAGTGACAGGAGAATGTGTCCCACCACTGTAATGAGCGTTTACACTGAAGTGTTACAGAGACACAGCTGAAAATGTGCTGCTGTAGTGCCTAAATTCAATCACAAGTATGATTAGATGGAGTCACTATCTCCCTCTTGGCACCTTGTTCTTTTAAGAAAGGAACAAACTGTATTAGGTCTATACCTACCACCATGTATATTGCCCAGTACATTTAGGCGAGGGTCATAAGAACATAAGAATGGCCGTACTGGGTCAGACCAAAGGTCCATCTAGCCCAGTATTCTGTCTGCCGACAGTGGCCAGCACCAGGTGCCCCAGAGAGGGTGGACCGAAGACAATGATCAAGCGATTTGTCTCCTGCCATCCCTCTCCAGCCTCTGACAAACAGAGGCCAAGGACACCATTTTATCCCCTGGCTAATAGCCTTTTATGGACCTAACCTCCATGAAATTATCTAGCTTCTCTTTAAACTCTATTATAGTCCTAGCCTTCACAGCCTCCTCTGGCAAGGAGTTCCACAGGCTGACTACACGCTGTGTGAAGAAGAACTTTCTTTTATTAGATTTAAACCTGCTACCCATTAATTTCATTTGGTGTCCTCTAGTTCTTCTATTTAGGGAACTAATAAATAACTTTTCTTTATCGGCCCCCTCCACACCACTCATGATTTTATATACCTCTATCATATCCCCCCTCAATCTCCTCTTTTCTAAACTGAAAACTGAAAAGTCCCAGTCGCTTTAACCTCTCCTCATATGGGACCCGTTCCAAACCCCTACTCATTTTAGTTGCCCTTTTCTGAACCCTTTCCAAGGCCAAAATATCTTTTTTGAGGTGAGGAGACCACATCTGTACACAGTATTCAAGATGTGGCCGTACCATAGTTTTATACAGACCAAAGCTATGCCCACTTCCCCATTCCCACCATCCTGGGAGAAATGTACTACAATATGGAGCACACTGTCTCTCCTACTCTGTTACCTGTGATATGGATCATCAACACAAGAGGCAAAGGAACCCTTGTGCTGCTATGCTAACCAGATCACAATTTAGACTATAATATAGACTATAATATAGTTGTCATTTACTATATCAGCACTTACTAATATCTGTAATAGCCTATCATACTAACTTGCGTACATTGTTAAGCCTGATCCTCAAATACAATAGTTGTATGCATATATGACTCTAGAGAAGTCATATAGCTCTGGTGCTATAAACTGATGGAATGGAGAATCAGACCCTATTATATTTAAGGTAGCCCACTGATAGAGATGGCAAATAGTGGGTGATTTATATATCATGGTCCAGAGTCTTACCTAATCTATTCTTGTACAATGTAAGTAATGTCAATTGAGCTACACGGATATAATTGAAAGTACAGTTGGGCTCCGTATGTCCTGCAGTAGTTCGGCACAACAGAATTTAAGCTTACATGGAAAGTCAGCTTTTCCAATAAATTTTGTTTTCTGTGCATTTGTTACAATCACAGACTTTCCTAAATGTAGGTCAGATTAATCCCAATAGTTTCTTTGATGATCAAACTGAGTTAAACTATCGGCAAAATGGACCATATTCATCCCTGGAGTATTATATAGTACAGGCGACCCCCAACTTACAACCTCCCAACATACGACCCCCCGCATTTACGACCACCTTGCTCCGGCCACCGCCTTGCCATCTTCCCCCAACACAGACCCCGGCTGGCTCTGGGAGCAGCTTGCACCTTGCCGCCGTCCCCTGGCACAGCCCCCAGCCAGCTCTGCGAGCAGCTCACACCACAAACTACAACTCCCAGGAGGCAAAACGGACCAGGAACAGAACCCGCATTTTTATCATTGCGCCTAGGGGGAAAAAAGGGTTCAACTTATGACAGCTCAACTTACAACAGTTCTCCAGGAACCAATTAGGTCATAAGTACAGGGGTCGCCTGTAATATGAAATAAAAAATCCTGTGTCAATGTAATTTCTGGGTTTACTTCTCATCCTGACAGGTTATTTTTAAAAATGCAAGGTTTGGGCCCTTACATGTTAGATCACAGGAGGGCAATAAATGGCTGTTCACCAGAGTTGGCCCCTGGCGGGCCACCGCTGCTATACTGACCTGTGCTTCTGCAAGTACAGGAGATTGCCACTCCCATTGGCCACAGATCGCTGTTCCTGGACAATGGGAATGTGGGAAGCAGCGTGAACCAGGACACCACTTCTCAAAGCTCCCATTGGCCAGGAACAGCAATCCATGGCCAACGGGAGCTGCAATCATACCTGTGAAGGCATAGGTAAATACAGCAGCAGCCCACCAGGGACTAACCCTGGCAAAACAGCCAGTATTTTCCCACCACTGTGTTAGATACTAGTCTTCCAGAAACACTGTCGCAAGCAGCTATTAAATCTTGCATGCCAAAGCACTAACTTTCACTAGGTATAGTTATCCCCTTTTGTTTCACAATTTGGAACAAATCTTCAGAGCAACATATATAAATAATACTCTGAAAAAGGACCCTTTTGAATTTTTTATTTTATAAAGTTAGGGTATCTGCAGTATGAGTCTCATTCAGACCTTATTTGCATTCAAGAGGCTGCCAGTTGGGTAAAGTTTGTACTCTTTAAGTAATGCTGTTTCCCAGCAACCTGTATTCTGTTGCCAGGGAGAAACTCCGTGGAGAGCTACCTCAGTTATCAGGCCTGCCACAGTCCAGAGAGGGTATGGCTTTGTGCTTCATGCCAGTGCACACATTTGAGTGAGAGAAGAATGCTAAGTTGTCGACATGAAACTCCAGGGACTGCAATGAGTGGCTGGGGGAGGGTTGTTTTTGGTTTTTTACATTTAGTTTGGTTTGGTTCTGTCTTGTCAAGTACTTATTAATGAATGACGTAGCTCTTTGTAGGCATGCTGTATTTAGAGGTGATTAGGAAGTGAAAGTTTTTCAGCAATGCAGTGTTATCTTGAGAGCTGCATTTGCCTTCTGCAACATCTTCAAAAAGGTAAAGGCAAGAATGGTCTAAAGAATCGTTCCTTTTGCCAATATCAGGACAATTCTTAATAATTTTTCACAGTTTCATTTTTGGTCTGATACGAATTATTTAACAGTTAGGTACAAATGCCAAAAGTTAAAAAAATATATATACAAAAATGTAAAAGGGAGAGGATACATGACATGCAGATTTCTACTCCCATCACTATTTTCAAAAGAAAATATTACATGCATAATCTAAAGAGACATTGCAACCACTCAAGAATGTCAGAAATCATCTCTTTCAAGAACTAAAAATAAGGTGCCACAGAAAAATATAAAGTCACTTTACATCTTTTCTGATAGGTCATCTCACCATGCTTGGTCAAACTGTAATAAAAATGTAATAAACATACAGAAATCAATAGATCAAAAATGCACTTAAGTGAGGGTCATTCTTTAAAAACAAGAGATACACAATTCCCTCTTCTGATGAGCTGGAAAGGAAAATTGAAACTTGAGAAATACAATACACAGAGTCTATCGACTTGGTACTCATCATACCTCCGAATTGTCCCTCCTGTGAGAATGTTCCTTCTTTTTTACCTATATTTAATAAACTTGAAACTACATTTGGGACATGACAGGTTGTGAAGTTACAATATGGTGATACAGTAAGTTCATTTTTCAGACCTGTCACATAGTCAACAGGATTTTTTTAATCATCTTAGGGAAAAATATCCAACTTTTTTTTCTTTTTATTGCTCACATTACAAAAAAAAACCTATCAGATGTATTCACGGACTTCATCCAACAGTTCTATTATAAAATTTTACATTTTATATGATTCAGCAAATTCCCAGAACTGTTAATGCATTTTTACTGATGTTATGAAAAACCATTAAATGCATTCATATTTAATTCAGTAGTTCCACTAAAAAAACCTCACTTTTTATACAACAAATGTTAGAATTGCTATGTTGACACATTAAAAATTCTCCAAACTAACAAAATACTATAAACCTTTACGTACTAGATATGAATGATGGGCCAGATCCTGCTGTATACAGCATCCTCTTTGAGGGCCCAAAACAATAAAAGTCCTTATGGACAGCTGGAGATTGTCCTGACATGCAGGAATTTCCAAATGGCATAAAACCAGCATATCCAGCTCAACATCACACTCACAACCTTTGTAGGAAAGTATTGGAGATTTAATGGGCCTGGTCATTGTTCACTGAGTTCCAGTGCTCTCTGCCAGTGTAATAGTCCATATGCCATTACAAGCCAGTATAAATTAAAGTAGCTCTGAGGACTGAGCTACACTCAACTTTGCTTTCCTCTCTTTATATTTCAAAAGAGATATGAAATCAGTTTGCCCCCAAAAGATTGCCTATTAATGCAGAAAGAAAAGACATTAAATGAACTAAGTAAAAGGAAATGAATATGGCACTGTTAAATAAAATATTAGGAAAATTATGTCCTCTAAGGAAGATCATTCCTCTGATATCTGGTTAAATTCTAGTGACAGATGTTGCCAAAAATCATTTGAATCTTCATCGCTTCTAAACATGCCATAAAGCAATGGCACAAAAGTCAAGCTAACCTTTTAAAATGTAGTGGAATTTGGTTTTTTATTCACTTGCAAGTGATTTCCCTCTAAAGATATATACTGTATTAGCTTACTGATTGGTTGAGTTTGAACTAATCTTTTTGTTGGCAACTGTAATAAGCATTAAACGGGATTTGGATAGCCTGCCAGGTGCCCACATTTAGGCTTTCTGCATGTTCAGTTGCAGGCTTACTTGCAGTACCACTCTCCTGTTTTCTGATTAGATGATCTACAAAATTAAAAAGGTCTCTTTCACATGAAGGGATTGATAAGATAATGCAACAAATGCCAATCTTCAAATATTAGCATTGAGCCAAATAAAAATACTACTATGTTTTACAACAGACAAAAAAAAAAGTTGTTCAACTCAACCAACCAACAAGCTAATATACTGCATATTTTGAGATGGTAAAAGAAAGATTAATGGAAAAGGCAAATCTGTTACAGTAAGCATGTAAAAGAGCAAAACAAATTCCACTGCGTTTAAAAAGGTTAGTTATACTTTTATTACATTAATTTACCTTAACATGTTCACAATCTATGAAGGTTCAACCAACTTTCATCAACATGTATAAAAAAAATTAACCAGCTATTGAAGGAATGACATTCCTAAGAAAACACAATTTTCGTAATATTTTCATTAAAAATTCCATATGAAATGAATTAAATCTAAGGAAATGAGTATCTTTTCCTTCTGCATTAATATAGAATAAGTTTGTCCCAAAAGTTCACCTATGTGTACTAATGACATCAGAGGCAAAAGAGAGTAACCAAGTCCAGCCTCCGTCCCAAGCCAAATCCCCACTATTTGTGCCTGCTGACCCCACTCTTCTCCTGGGCTGGAAGATAAAGACCTGAAAGCCAGGAATTCAATCCACAAATCTGTGGGACCTTTGTTTATAATCTGCTGTTGCTTAGAGAGTTCTAGGAGCGCCTCCAAATCCTGGGAGGGCCCCCTGGGAAATTTTCTGTAGCCCTGTCCAAACTTAGACCTACAGCAAATGTTGAAAAAGAGCTCAAAGTGGGCTCAGGGAGAGCAGGGGCTCAGGGCAGGCTCACAGAGTGCCAGCTCTGCCTGCCAGCCCCAGCACAGAGCTGCCGCAGCAGTTCCACTCTGGACTGGTGAGGGTCTGTGCCTCCCCTGCCCACTGTGGCAACTCTGTGCTGGGGCTGTTAGATGGGGTGCCTCACCCCCCAGCCAGGGCAGCTCCATGCTGGGTCCAGGGGAGAGGGTGCCTCCCATCCTCCCCTGGCACCCAACCTGGGGCTGCCCCCGAGCTCTCTGCGCTGGGGGACAGGTGGTCCTTCCATGGCCCCCACCCAGCCTAACCTGGACCTGCCCCAGCCAGGGGAGCACATACTCATCTCCCAGCTGTGCCCAATGGAGTTGCAGTGGTCATGGAGAGGCACTTCTCATCTGGCCCCAAGATGCTGTGTTGAGAGAGGGCTGGGGTAGTCCACTCTCCTCAGAGCAGCCCGCATACTCACCCCTCATCCCCAGCCCCACCCCAGAGCAATGATTTAAATGAAATTGTACATTTTCATGTGCTAAGTCTACCTAAAATCATGCCGGACCACGGATGTTGCCAGACCAGAGAATGGCAGACTAGGGAAGTTCAACCTGTAGTGACTAAAGACTGACCAGAGATCAGAGCTCTCTTGTACCAGGTATAGTATTATAGGCAAGACTTAACTACACATCTACGTTGCACCAGTTAAACTAATGGTGTGGAGGAAGAGGAAGTGGTGCATCTCCAGCAATGGTGGTAGAAGCAGTGTTTGTGCTGGTAGGAGTCAAGGGAAGCCCTGGAGCCATCGGGAGCACTGGGGAGTCAGGGCTGCCCTCCCCAGTACAGAATAGGTATAGCAGCAAACACTTCACGTGGCCGCTACCCCAACCCCCGGCAGCAGCAACCCACCCACCCATGACCCCAACCCCTGGTGGCAGCAGCCCACCCACCCACCATGTGGCTGCAAACCCCGACAGCAACAACCTGCCTGCCACGCGGCCATAAATCCCAGCGGCAGCAGCTGCCCGCCCACCATATGACCCTAACCCCCTCAATGCAGCCTCAGCAGCAGCCGGAGCAGCCCCGGCCACCAGAGCAGCTGCCTGAGCAGCGGTCACCGAATGTGGTCCCAGGCGTGGCCCATCCCCATCCCCGCCTGCCGCATGCCCCGGCTTTGGGAGCAGCCACACACTCACCTTCCAGGTCCAGCAGGAAGGTGAGTGCTGCTGCGAAAGAGGTGAGCGGGCTTATTTTTTTGTGCGCACAGCATAGGTGCACACCTTAAAGAGAACATTGACTAAGACTGAGATCGACTGTTAGAGACACCATGATCGACCTGTCAGTCACGATCAACTGATTGGAGACCACTGTAGTAGAAAGATTTATATCACAGAAACAAAGTACAGGACTGAGACCACAAACAAAATGACGAGCTAAAAATTCTTTTGAGCATTACCTACTGATCAGACTAATGGAGCAAGAGTCCCACATCCTACCATCTCACAAAATTTAAGACAAAATATATTTATAATTGGAGGGAGGTGTATATGTAGTGTCAATTAAAGTGTTAACACCTCCAATCTACTCGTATAAAGATTTGATATAACATAATAACCAAAGATCATTGTAATGACTAAACTTTGATTAGTGAAGATAATACAAGTGATATTTAATTTTGCCACACGGCATGACATTACACTCTAGCACATTTAAAAGTGAATTTAGGTAGCTTTACTATAGTGAAGAAAAACAGCAAAATGTTTATATGATATAAGTTCCAAGATAGAGAAAAATTACCGAAGATCAAATAAATTCAAGTTGATTACCAAAAAATGATACTTCATAGAAATTTACCAAGATTCCTATGAAAAAGATAGGAGAAACTTCAGAAATATATATCGATTATGGTATGATGATTTCATAATCTGTGCTGTTAGAAATCTGAAGCAGAATTGCTCTTTTGATTTCTACATACCTTCTGACAAAACAGAATCAAGCTAAACATAACTAAAGCATCACCTATATCTTCAGGTCCTAGTGACCTCTGCAAACCAAACCATTTGCACATTGCTCTTGTAATATATTTTGTCACATGAAACGTATAATACAAATACATCCTTATATAATACATCTGGCTAATGTCACTTCAGAAAAATTAATAGAATATACTATACTGTTTAAAGTGCTGATCCTGCACGTTGCTGAGTTAAAGCACATTACAAGATCAGGCCCTAAATTAGTAATATCCTTAAAATAATACGAAAAACATAATATACAGGTTCAGCTCATATCTATTCCACATAATGAATGGGCTAGGAGTTAAAGAGAAAGAAAACATGGGTTAGAATATCACGTATTAATGAAGACCATTGGTAGGTAAATGGGGAGACAGAAAGACACTGTCAAAATGTAGAAAAATTAATCAAAAAAAACAATACAACTCAGCTTGCAGGAGAACTTGATAAAATGCAACTTTCCATAAAAAAAAAAAAAAAAAAAAAAAAAAAAACTAGATACCCTTAAAATACTGAAAACTAGGCATTTTAAACTACCAGTTGTATTTTACACTCAGCTACCTCCATCCACATAAATTTGGCCCAAGTAAACTTTATACTAAATTTTAAAACTTAATTTGCGCCTAATTTATAATGGCATTTTTCATCCACTTTTAATTTTTACAGTTCCACATAGGTATATAATTTCTTATTAAACATATAGTTACCCAGGGTGGACTGATTTAAAACACCAAATGGAAAGCCATGATTTAAACCATTGATTTGAATCAACCTTTCCATTGATATCACACTTATCAAAAGAAAGGTGCATTCTCCTTAGTTAATATAATCATTAAAGCATGTTGATTTATAACGAAATAAATCCATTACACTAGACTTGGTAAATCTTTTTGCTACCTAGAAGAACACATTATAACTACATTTATTTAAACAATTATATAGCTAAATATTTTCGGCTTATTAATTGTACATTTTTGTATATTAGAAAATGATAAATGATATATTGCTCATTTATTAGATAATTAACTTTTTGGTACATATTTGCATTAGTACCATAAGCTGCATTAGTACCATAACTGGAATTTAATTACCACACAAAATACCATATAAAAGTTATTTTTATTAACAAAACAACCTTATATGTTTTAGATACTTAAACTTCTCTTATCAAAACATGTTTCACATGCATAACTAAATTATTTATTAAACAGATGGATTAACCGTGGACAGCAAATTGATTATTTCAGGTCAGACTGGAAAAACTTTCAAATATGCCTAAGTGAAAATGACTGGAGCTTAAGTTCCTATTCACTCAGGCTATCTTTCGAACTTTTAAAATTAACAGAGCTCATCCCTCCCTCATTTTTATTAATAAACTGAAAGAAAAAGACACGTTTTCAACTTCCCAACAATTTCTCAACTTTTTCTGAAGAAACGAAAATATTCTTTCTGTGCTTGCACAGGAGGGTACTTCAACTAACTCTGGTTCCAGGTGCTTAGCTAGTAAATTCCACCAGTTCAGTGGTGCGACTTATCAACAAACACATACATATAGCTTGACTGGTTCACCTTCAGTGCTGTAATATATTATGGTTGGTATGATTGATGGGTGATTATTAGATGCTTGTGCCATGTCACTTCAGTAGTTAGTCATCTACCACAGTACTCTGGGTTCAGAATATTGGCATCAAAATGAAACAGAGTAAGTGCTTGATCCATCCACTTCTTTTATCGCCTGGAATTTCAAGTATTTTTTTCTTCAGTGTCATGAAGTTCTTTCCAAATTTCAACAGCATCAGCAATACAGCAGTAATATTTCTGCAGTTTAGATAAACTATAGAAATAGATTTCAATATATTCAGCATATTTTCAACATATTTCCATAGTCCAATGATCTTCATAAATTATCATTAGAGTAAGATAGTTCAATAATAAAATTACCAAATCAATGAATTCCACTGTACATCTTAGAAGCAAACTAGTTTTGGATCCTCCTGCTCTCTTCAGTGCAGCTGAAGCAAAATGTTCTGGAAGTTGAAATTGCAAAATAAAACATTTTCCTTTATTCCTGAAGTTATACTTAACTCTCTGCCTAAAAGAAACATCAAATTAGCGCTGCGCCTCTGTTATATCCAGGGAAGATAATGGAGCAAGTAATTAAGGAAATCATCTGCAAACACTTGGAAGGTAGTAAGGTGATAGGGAACAGCCAGCATGGATTTGTAAAGAACAAATCGTGTCAAACCAATCTGTTAGCTTTCTTTGATAGGATAAGGAGTCTTGTGGATAAGGGAGAAGCAGTGGATGTGGTATACCTAGACTTTAGTAAGGCATTTGATACGGTCTCGCATGATATTCTTATCAATAAACTAGGCAAATACAACTTAGATGGGGCTACTATAAGGTGGGTGCATAATTGGCTGGATAACCGTACCCAGAGAGTAGTTATTAATGGTTCTCAATCCTGCTAGAAAGGTATAACAAGCGGGGTTCCGCAGGGGTCTGTTTTGGGACCGGCTCTCTTCAATATCTTCATCGACGATTTAGATATTGGCATTGAAAGTACGCTTATTACGTTTGCAGATGATACCAAGCTGGGAGGGGTTGCAACTAATCTGGAGAATAGGGTCATAATTCAAAATGATCTGGACAAATTGGAGAAATGGTCTGAGGTAAACAGGATGAAGTTTAATAAAGACAAATGCAAAGTGCTGCACTGAGGAAGGAACAATCAGTTTCACACATACAGAATGGGAAGCGACTGTCTAGGAAGGAGTACGGCAGAAAGGGATCTAGGGGTTATAGTGGACCACAAGCTAAATATGAGTCAACAGCGTAATGCTGTTGCAAAAAAAGCAAACATGATTCTGGGATGCATTAATAGGTGTGTTGTGAGCAAGACATGAGAAGTCATTCTTCCGCTCTATTCTGCGCTGGTTAGGCCTCAGTTGGAATATTGTGTCCAGTTCTGGGCACCGCATTTCAAGAAAGATGTGGAGAAATTGGAGAGGGTCCAGAGAAGAGCAACAAGAATGATTAAAGGTCTAGAGAACATGACCTATGAAGGAAGGCTGAAAGAATTGGGTTTGTTTAGTTTAGAAAAGAGAAGATTGAGGGGGGACATGATAGCAGTTTTCAGGTATCTAAAAGAGTGTCATGAGGAGGAGGGAGAAAACTTGTTCATCTTGGCCTCTGAGGATAGAACAAGAAGAAAACGTTACTCACCCTGTGCAGTAACTTTTGTTCTTCGAGATGTGTGTCCCCGTGGGTGCTCCACTATAGGTGTCGGGCTCGTCCCGGCACCGCAGTCCGGAGAGTTTTTCCCCAGCAGTAGCTCCCGGCGGACCGCGCATGCACAGAAGACTCCATGCACCGTTCACGCCTTTTCTGCGTCACGGAGGAAGTGCCAGTTCCTCCTAGCCGGAACATCTGAAAAATATAAGCATAAGAGTTCCAAAGCAGGGAGGAGGGCGGGTCGTGGAGCACCCACAGGGACACACATCTCGAAGAACAGAAGTTACAACACAGGGTGAGTAACATTTTCTTCCTCTTCGAGTAGTGTCCCCGTGGGTGCTCCACTATAGGTGAGTACGAAGCAGTAGCCCGGTGCTCAAGCTGTGCTTCGGCATAGTCATCTGTGCACAGATGAGAGCACTGCCCAAGCTACCGCAGTATCCGTAGCCACGAAGAGATCAAGGGCATAATGTCTCACGAAGGTCGATGTGGAAGACCAGGTAGTGGCGCAGCATATATCGTGCAAGGGAACATCCTTGAGGAAAGCCGTCGAGGTGGCCGTGCTCCTGGCCAAATGCGCCTTAGGTTTAGAGGGCAGCAGCTTGTTACGGAGAGCGTAGCAGCGTGTGATACAGTTCACAATATGAGATGAAATACACTGTGAAGACAACTGGTGACCTCTGGAGCGATTCGCAACTGAAAGCAAAAGGCGTTGTGACCTTCGGAAGGAACGCGTCCTGTCCAAGTAGAAGGCAAGCGCTCTCCTAAGATCAAGGGTATGTAAACGGGCATGTTCCAGAGTACAATGCAGCTTTGTGTAAAAGGTGGAAAGAGCGGTAGGTTCATTAATGTGGAATGATGAATTAACCTTCAGCAGGAAGGCGGGATGGCAGCGCAGTAAACAGTGTATACGGAAGGTCAGCCGAGAGAGCTGCCAATTCGCTAACACGGCGGGCCGATGTGATAGCAAGCAGGAATGTAACCTTCATAGTGAGGGTCGCCAGGTCGCAAGTTGCTCACGGCTTGAAAGGAGGATGGGTAAGGGTGTCCAATACAAGGCCCAGGTCCCACAGCTCTGGGACGGGCTTGTGTGGAGGGTAGAGATTAGCAACTCCCTTCATGAATCTTTTGATCAGTGGATGCGCAAATACTGAGGAGCCATCCGTTGGAGGAGAAAAGGCAGAGATTGCCACCAAGTGAACTTTAAGAGAAGAATTCGACAAACTTTGTGATTTTAAGAAAAGAAGATAATCCAGAATGCGATGGATAGGTACTTGCATTGGGTCCATGTCCAGTGACTGGCACCAGGCCTGAAAGCGACACCATTTATAGTGGTAGGACTTCTGAGTAGTTTGACATCTACTATGGACTAGTATATTGACCGCCGGTGAGCAGGCTAACTCCAGTCCTTGAAGCCAGTTAGGAGCCACGCTGTGAGATGCAGGCGGTTGATGCTCAGGTGAAGGAGAGTGCCGTGCTGTTGCGAAAGTAAATTGGGCAACAGTGGAAGTCGTCGAGGTTGGGATAAGGACATTCGCATGAGTTGAAGCAACCAAGTTTGTCGGGGCCAAAAGGGTGCTATCAATATCACCGTTGCGGTGTCTGTGAGAATTTTCGCTATCACCCGTGATATCAAGGGGATGGGTGGGAAGGCGTATAGCAGGTGTCACGCTCCCCAATCGAAGAGGAAGGCATCTCGCTGCGAGTCGCTGCCTATGCCCACTCTTGAACAATAAAGGCAGCATTTTTTGTTGCGTCGAGTCGCAAAAAGGTCCATGTCCGGACGCCCCAAACCTCGAATAGGTTGCGGACTACCCCGTCGAGCAGCTCCCATTCGTGCTGGAAATGGAAGGTTCTGCTCAACACGTTGGCGATGATATTGTTCTTGCCCAGAAGATACGTGGCCGTGAGTGTAATTTGGCATTGGACTGCCCAATTCCAAAGGCGTATGGATTCTGCACATAGGGATCTGGATCTGGCACCACCCTGCCGGTTGATATAGTAAACTATGCAGATGTTGTCGGTAAGAATTTGTACCGTAGTACTGCGCACATTGTGAAGGAAATGTCTGCAGGCATTGAAGACTGCCCGTAACTCTAGAAAGTTTATGTGGAGGAGGGATTCGTGGTGGGACCATCATCCCTGCACCTGAAGATGGTTCATATGCGCCCCCCAGCCCAACAGAGATGCATCTGTGGTGATCTGAAGAGACGGGGTCTGAGCGTGAAAGGGGACGCCTGCTAATGTATTGGTCAGGTCGCACCACCAAGCAAGGGAGTCCCTGACGCGATTGGGGACTACCACACATCTGTGAGTATCGTCGGCACCTGGCATATAGATTACGAGAAGCCAGTGCAGAAGGCATCGCATATGAAGTTGTGCATGTGGAACTACATACATTGCTGCCGCAATGTGCCCCAACAGCTTCAGACATGTGAGTATGGAAACCCTTGGAGCCATGAGCAAGGTATTTGCTAAGTCCCGTATGACGTGGGATCTGTCGAGAGGCAGGTATGCGGTAGCAGCCCTGGAGTCTAGCCTCGCCCCGATGAACTCGAGGGACTGGGACAGGATATGGGAAGACTTTGGTACGTTGATGATGAGGCCCAGGGCCTCGAACGTGTCTCTGGTGATATCGACCGCAGCTTGTGCCTCGCGTGCTGTGAGAGCCTTCAGTAAACAGTTGTTGAGGTAAGGAGAAATCATGATGCCCGATCGCCGGAGGTGAGCGGCAACGACTGCTAGAGTCTTGGAGAAGACTCTCAGCGCTGCCAACAGCCCAAAGGGGAGCACCGTGTATTGATAGTGGTCATTGCCTAAGGTGAAATGGAGGAACCTCCTGTGGGCTAGGTGAACAGTCACGTGGAAATACGCGTCCTGGAGGTTGAGGGACGCGAACCAGTCCCCTTCGTTCAATGCTGGAATGATAGAGGCTAGAGTAACCATCTTGAACTTTTGTTTTCTTAGATGACGGTTTAGACTGCAGAGATCGAGGATAGGCCTCCATCCGCCGGACTTCTTTCGTGTGAGGAAGTACCGTGAGTAGAAGCCTCTACCTCTGAACTCGTATGGAACTGCTGCCACCACTCCTATGGTAAGTAGACGTACGACCTACTGCCGTAGCAGGGGCTCATGAGAGGGGTCCCTGAAAAGGGACGGGGAAGGAGCGGTGGGAGGGGGCGGGGTGGAAAACAGAATGGTGAGGCCGGAGGTGACGATCTCTCTGACCCATCGGTCGGTAGTTATGGCAAACCAATGGGGATGGTAAGGCCTCAATCGGTGGTGGAACAGCTTGGTTACTTCGCCGGAAGCCTCTCGAAGGGGAATAGTGCGCAGTCCCTCGACTGACATGTCAAACTTGCTGGTTCAACGCCTTGGTAGGTTGCTGGCAGCGCCTCTGAGGGCGTTGCCTCTGCCTCTGCTGATCATAAGGCCTGAAGCACGACGTGGCATATCAAAAGGGCCTCTGCCTGTTGTAGGGAGCGACTCTCTTACATCTGAAGGGCGGGGTGTACATCCCAAGTGTTCTCAGGGTTGTTCAGGAGTCCTTTCCAGAATGGAATACCTGGTCGGTGTTCTGTGCGAATAGGGAATGCCGGTCAAAAGGCAGGTCCTCCACTTTAGGTTGGACATCTTTAGGCACAGCAGCCAGGTCGAGCCATGATGCATGCCGCATGACCACCAATGTTGCAGTGGTCCTAGACGCAGCATCAGCAATGTCTAGTGAGATTTGGAGTGCAGTGCGGGCTGACGTATAACCCTCTTGCACTATGGCGTTAAGGAGTTGCTTTTTGGAATCGGGTAAATGCTCCATGAGTGGCACCAACTTGGAGTAGTTGTCGAAATCATGGTTCGCAAGTTGGGCGGAATAGTTGGCCATCCTTAGCGTGGCTGTAGCGGATGAATATACCTTCCTTCCAAGGAGGTCTAGTCGTTTAGCTTCCTTGTCGGGAGCGGTGGTCTTGCTTTGTGAAGATCTAGACTTTTGTTGGGGAGCCTCGACAACGATGGAATTGGGCAGAGAGTGTGTAAAAAGGAATTCCACGTCCTGGGCGTCGATGAAGTATTTCTTATCAGCGCGCTTGTTTGTTGGTGGTACAGAAGCTGGCATCTGCCATATATCATTAGATATCTCCGAAATTACCTCATCTAAAGGGAGAGCCAATTTTGCCCCACTAGAATGCCAAAGATTTCTCAGAAGAGCATGCTGCTTTTGAGGCGCTTCCGAAGTATGCAAATTCTGCAAGTGGGCCACCCTCTTAAAAAGTTCTTGAAATTGTTTATAATCATCTACCGGAGAAGAATCGTCATGGAACACTGCGTCATCCGGCGAAGAAGATGATAAATCGGTTGGGGAGTCCAACTGTTGTTGCTCGACAGGCGGAGAGTGGGCATCGTCGCCATGGCAGGTAGAATCTAATGGGGGCCTTATCTGTGGGCGTCTGAGGCACCTGAGCAGGAGGGAGAATGACCTGAGTCAGCACCTGTGGCGAATGAGATAGGGGACGGTCCGATGATAGACATGGCGACCGTGTGGAAGAGTGTGGGTGATCCCGATGATAAGAGGCATCACGAGCGTAGCGGTGATGTCTATGATATGAGCGTCCAGGAGAGTATGAGCTCACACTCCTATAACCGTAGTGGTGTAAACGAGCCGGAGAGATTGGTGACCGTGACCAGAACGAACAGTGAGACGGGGATCTGAAATAATAAGAGCAGTGATAACGAGGAGGTGTAGTGGATCGTCTTGGGGACCTCCAATCATGCCTTGAGGGCGATCGGTGTCTGTCAATCTCGTCTGCCGCGGTACGGCGAGGTCGAAGGCTCAGGCGAAAACACCGCCCTGTCTGGGCGAAGGTGTAGGCATACATCTGGTTTTCTTCTGAGCTTTGGTAGGAACTATCGTAGGCGGTGGAGGTGCGGGGGCAGGACTACCGGGGACTGAGATGACCAATCCGAACTCAGCTTGCTCTTGTCCGAAGGAAGATCTATTCAGTGAGGCCAGTGAAGGCAGTGCCGAGCTCACTTCCAAAGGTACCAGCTGCACTGGTTCCATGGACGGTGCCGCATGTAGCTGTGGTGGTGAGTCGCCTCACGGGCCTCTTGCATCACGCACAGTGCTCGGTGCCAAGCCGTGGGAGACAGAGTCCTGCGCCAGCTCTCTCCATGCCGCCCTTGGGGCCGTTGGTAATGCATGGGCGGCGCTCGGTGCTGCTTTCGGCACCAGGTCCTGTCTCGGTCTCGGTGCCGCTTTTGGTGCCGGGTCCTGTCTCGGTCTCAGTGCCGCTTTCATTGCCGGCTCCTGTCTCGGTGCCGGTCTTGGCGCCGGGTCAGCCCCCGGTGCCGCCAGCGGTGCCACTGCAGTTGGCGGTGCCACGTGAACTCTTGGTGCCGCTGCTGGCGCCGACTCGGGGCGTGGTGCCGGGCAGGACACCGGCGCCAACGTCAACAAAGGCGCCGGGCTAGGCGCTGATGTACTTCAGGCTTTAACAAGTTTTGTCGCGCTATGCCCTGGGGCGAGTCCGGACGTGCTCAGCACATCACCCGCGCTTACACTCCATGACGGAGTGGAGCTCTGAGTCTGATGGGCCTTATGGGGCGTCGGGGAGCCCGCCCGTTGTCCCGCCGGCGGCGGCTGCAGCGCCTTGTTGAAAAGTAATATTTTCAGGCGCATCTCCCTGTCGCATCTGGCCCTGGCGGTCAGCTACGAACAATGGCTGCACTTTTGTGGGATGTAGCCTTCCCCCAAGCAGCGTATGCATCGGGAGTGGCCGTCCGATGCCGGCATAGTTTCGCCACATGAGGCACATTTTTTGAAGCCCTGAGAGCCCAGCATGGTGAAGGTTGTCCATCAGACGAGTCCTAATGTACCCGCGGATAACGGTAACGACGAACAGGAACCAAATTTTTTTTTAAACTAACTAAGAACTAACAATAACTTTAATGAACTATAACTACGAGGAAGGGGGCCAACTGGGACGAAAGAGTAACTCTAACTGATTTCTAATTTCTCCTCAGAGCGGAGCAGGAGCTCGTTCCAACTCCGTCTGCAGCCGTGGACGGTTAGGAGGACTGGCGCTCTGGACCGCGTAACACAGAAAAGGCGCAAATGGCGCATGGAGTCTTCTGCGCATGCACGGTCCGCCAGGGGCTACTGCTGGGAAAAACTCTCCGGACTGCGGCGCCAGGACGAGCTCAACACCTATAGTGGAGCATCCACGGGGACACTACTCGAAGAGGAAGCAATGGGCTTAAACTGCAGAAAGGGCGGTTGTGATGGCGCGTTGGGGTTTTCCCGTCTCCTGCACCCCCGTAATGGCACGGACAGACTCCACCAGCCAGTAGAATAGAGGGAGTTTATTGCTTCTCCAGGATACAGCACAGCACAGATGCCATCTGGTTACAGGAACCGGGCCTAGGATGCCTCAGTCCCCCTTGAGATGGGAAGAGACTGGGCCCCTAAATTCCAGCCCCTTTCCCTAGGCTGTCTCCTCCATGATCCCAGACAGAAACTAACCCACTCACTTCCAGCCCTACCCCCCCAGCCAGGGCTCCACTCCCCTTCTTCCCATTGTTCCGCTCCACATGGGAGATACCTGTCTGACGAGTTTTGAAGCCTCTTGCATAATGACTCATCCCCTGCCCTGCTGGGTCGTGCTACAAACAGCCGCCAGCGGGGGCCACTCACAGCCCACTGCCCAGCATAGCAACCAGCAAGGTACCAGCACTACATCACAAAGGGTTAAGCTGGACATTAGGAAAAAGTTTCTAACTGTCAGGGTGGTCAAACATTGGAATAAATTGCCCAGGGAGGTTGTGGAATCTCCATCTCTGGAGATATTTAAGAGTAGGTTAGATAAATGTCTATCAGGGATGGTCTAGTCAGTACTTGGTCCTGCCATGGGGGCAGGGGACTGGACTCGATGACCTCTCGAGGTACCTTCCGGTTCTAGTGTTCTATGATTCTATATTTCAGGTTCCTTTCATTCTCTTCTTGATTTCTTCTCATCTTTGCTACATTTGCAGCATTGTCCGTGACATGTGAATTTTTGCGTGTGAATTTTTTTGCATTCAAAGCTATGCATGTGGATTTTTGTACAGTTTGTTATACTCTTACTGCTGCTTCTTTTAAATATTCTGCTATATGGGTATTCCATGGTGTATCATCTGTTTCTGTAAAACACACAACACCATCTTCTGTTGTCACTCACACACGCACATGTAATTGAATCAGTGTACACTGCTCCACCCTTCAAGACTCTGATGAATGCATTTCCCCATCAACATTTTTTGCACACTATACAATTTCTTTTTTGTACACTGTATTCAGCAACCTTCCAGCATTGTCTGCTCTGCCAGAGGGAGCATAGCTGGGTCACAATGACTGAACTTGTCAATGAAATGTTTGTTGCAAAAGAAGAATTTGTTGCATAATTTTTGCAGCAGTCTTAATCTATGGAATCATGTTGGAATTTGCTTAAACTCATATCTATAGCAGCATACAAAACAGCTTATTCAAATATTAATATTCATAAATCCTTAATAAAACTTTACTGTTTGATTAGATTGAAGGATTTCAGAAGTCCAGCAGTAACAATGAAAATAATTGACAAATACCTCAAACATACCAATCACATTTTGAACACATTTTTAACTTCCTAAGTAATCCACTCAAAACAGAAATTTAAGACAATCTACATTATCGTTTATAACTTGCACAGTAAAACATCATAGATGATCCATGGTATGTTTACTAACCAGTTGATAAAAGTTGTTCAGATTTTGAGAAATGTTTTCTATAATGTCATTTCGTTTTAACAACCAGGCCTCGCACTCTTAGTTGGACTGTTTACATTTGGCACATTCCTTTTTTAAATCCAGAGGTACAGGAATTTCTTTAAAGTATTCCTGAACAGGGTATTCTTTAGCACCTCAGCCATGGCAATTCCCCTTTCCTCCCCCAGCTCCCAGGTGTAAAAATCAATTCTGGAGGCTGCACTCTGAAAAACATCATTCTTTCTTCCAACAGTGTCCTGCTTTGACACATGCATTGCTCCTTTCTGGTTGCATACTCTGCTCCTGCTGCCTTGTTACATAACTCCTTCATTCCCATCCTCCACTACCCCCAGAAAAACAAAACTAACAACAGTCCAAGACTTCTGCTTGTGTACCCACATCTTTTGCACTTCAGTATTTGTTTAGAGACAGAGTGGAAATTGAAAACCTAATGGATTTATTTATGTTGTAGCTCTCCATACACATGCAAGGAAACAGAGCAAGGACATTTACTTGAAGTTTCCAGAGCCATCCACAAGCAAGGGCTGGTAGGTACTGAGCAGATTAGTGTTTGTCCACGGCCTGCAGAGTAAATCTGCATGGTGCAGGGAACCACTCATAAATTGAAAAAAGAGCCAGTCAGAGCTCATGTAGGGAGAAACTATAAAATAGGAGTATGAGAACAATCAAATGGGATTAATAACATAAGAACATAAGAATGGCCGTACTGGGTCAGACCAAAGGTCCATCTAGCCCAGTATCCTGTCTGCCGACAGTGGCCAGCACCAGGTGCCCCAGAGAGGGTGGACCGAAGACAATGATCAAGCGATTTGTCTCCTGCCATCCCTCTCCAGCCTCTGACAAACAGAGGCCAAGGACACCATTTTATCCCCTGGCTAATAGCCTTTTATGGACCTAACCTCCATGAAATTATCTAGCTTCTCTTTAAACTCTATTATAGTCCTAGCCTTCACAGCCTCCTCTGGCAAGGAGTTCCACAGGCTGACTACACGCTGTGTGAAGAAGAACTTTCTTTTATTAGTTTTAAACCTGCTACCCATTAATTTCATTTGGTGTCCTCTAGTTCTTCTATTTAGGGAACTAATAAGTAACTTTTCTTTATCGGCCCTCTCCACACCACTCATGATTTTATATACCTCTATCATATCCCCCCTCAGTCTCCTCTTTTCTAAATTGAAAAGTCCCAGTCGCTTTAACCTCTCCTCATATGGGACCCGTTCCAAACCCCTAATCATTTTAGTTGCCCTTTTCTGAACCCTTTCCAAGGCCAAAATATCTTTTTGAGGTGAGGAAACCACATCTGTACACAGTATTCGAGACGTGGGCGTACCATAGTTTTATACAGGGGCAGTAAGATATTCTGGGTCTTATTTTCTATCCCTTTCTTAATAATTCCTAGCATCCTATTTGCCTTTTTGACAGCCGCTGCATACTGCGTGGAAGTTTTCAGAGAACTGTCCACGATAACTCCAAGATCTCTTTCCTGATTTGTCGTAGCCAAATTAGCCCCCCATCATACTGTACGTATAGTTGGGGTTATTTTTCCCGATGTGCATTACTTTACACTTATCCACATTAAATTTCATTTGCCATTTTATTGCCCACTCACTCAGTTTGGTGAGATCTTCTTGGAGTCCCTCACAGTCTGCTTCTGTCTTGACTATCCTAATCAGTTTGGTATCATCTGCAAACTTTACCACCTCACTGCTTACCCCTTTCTCCAGATCATTTATGAATAAGTTGAACAGGACTGGTCCTAGGACTGACCCTTGGGGGACACCACTAGTTACCCCTCTCCATTCTGAAAATTTACCATTTATTCCTACCCTTTGTTTCCTGTCTTTTAACCAGTTCTCAATCCAAGAAAGAACCTTCCCTCTTATCCCATGGCAATGTAATTTACACAAGAGCCTTTGGTGAGGGACCTTGTCAAAGGCTTTCTGAAAATCTAAGTATACTATATCTACTGGATCCCCCTTGTCCGCATGTTTGTTAACCCCTTCAAAGAACTCTAATAGATTAGTAAAACAGGATTTCCCTTTACAGAAACCATGTTGACTTTTGTCCAACAAATTATGTTCTTCTACATGCTTCACAATTTTATTCTTTACTATTGTTTCAACTAATTTGCCCGGTACTGAAGTTAGACTTACCGGTCTGTAATTGCCCAGATCGCCTCTGGAGCCCTTTTTAAATATTGGTGTCACGTTAGCTACCTTCCAGTCATTAGGTACAGAAGCCGATTTAAGGGATAGGTTACAAACCACAGATAATAGTTCAGCAATTTCCCATTTGAGTTCTTTTAGAACCCTTGGATGAATGCCATCCGGTCCCGGAGATTTGTTAACATTAAGTTTTTCTATTTGTTCCAAAACCTCCTCTAATGACACTTCAATCCAGGACAGTTCCTCAGATTCATCACCCACAAAGGACGGTGCAGATTTGGGGTTTGGATTTATTAGGAACTGGGGACACTTTTGGGAGAGGGGGAGCCTATACAGGAAGGATGGGCTCCACCTAAACCAGGGTGGAACCAGACTGCTGGCACTAAACATTAAAAAGGCTGTAGAGCAGTTTTTAAACTAAGAGATGGGGGAAAGCCAATTGGTGCGGAGATGCACGTAAATCGGAGGGAAACTTCTCTTAGAGGAGAATCCATTGATAGCGAGTCTCTAAGCTGTAGTCAGAAAGAGAGGAGGGGAGAGGGCAAACCATGGGCCAGAGCAGACAAACAACCGCATACAAAGGAATCCAATGCACCAGGGAAGGGCAGAGAAATAAGCAGTGGCAAATTTTTAAAGTGCTTCTACACAAATGCTAGGAGTCTGACTAATAAGATGGGTGAACTAGAGTACCTAGTATTAAATGAGGAGATTGACATAATAGGCATCACTGAAACTTGGTGGAATGAGGAAAATCTGTGGGACACAATCATACCGGGATATAAAATATATCGAAAGGATAGAGCAGGCCAGGTGGGTGGTGGAGTGGCACTGTATGTGAAAGATAATGTAGAATCAAACGAAATAAAAATATTAAGTGAATCAACATGCTCAATAGAATCGCTATGGATAGTAATTACATGCTCCAATAATAAGAAATTAGCAGTAGGGATATATTACCGACCACCTGACCAGGACAGTGATACTGACATTGAAATGCTGAGGGAGATTAGAGAGGCTACCAGAATAAAGAGCTCTATAATAATGGGGGATTTTAATTATCCCCATATTGACTGGGTACATGTCACCTCAGGAAGAGAAGCAGAGATAAAATTTCTCAATGGCCTAAATGACTGCTTCTTGGAGCAGCTGGTGCAGGAACCCACAAGGGGAGAGGCAATTCTCGATTTAGTCCTGAGTGGAGTGCAGGATCAGGTCCAGGAAATAACCGTTACAGGACCGCTTGGGAATAGTGACCATAAGATAATAACATTCAACATTCCTGTGGTGGGTGGAACACCTCAGCAGTCCAGCACCCTGGCATTTAATTTCAAAAAGGGGAATTACACAAAAATGAGGAGGCTAGTTAAACAGAAATTAAAAGGCACAGTGACTAGAGCCAAATCCCTGCAAGCTGCATGGAAACTTTTTAAAGACACCACAATAGAGGCCCAACTTAAATGTATACCCCAAATTAAAAAACATAGCAAGAGACCTAAAAAAGTGTCACCGTGGCTTAACCACCATGTAAAAGAAGCAGTGAGGGACAAAAAGGCATCTTTTAAGAAGTGGAAGTCCAATCCTAGTGAGATAAATAGAAAGGAACATAAACACTGTCAAATCAAGTGTAAAAATGTAATAAGAAAAGCAAAAGAAGATTTTGAGGAACAGCTAGCCAAAAACTCAAAAAGAAATAACAAAATGTTTTTTAAGTACATTAGAAGCAGGAAGCCTGCTAAAAAACCTGTGGGTCCCCTAGACGATCGAACTATAAAAGGCGCAATCAAGGACGATAAAGCCATTGTGGAGAAACTAAATGATTTCTTTGCTTCAGTCTTCACGGCTGAACTGGATGGTCATGATGAGATACAAGGTGGCATTTCCTAAAGTCAGAGGCTAGGTTCCCATATCTGTGAAGACTTTGCCAGGTTCTTGTACCCAAAAGCACAGCACCTGGATTTCACACAGGATCAAACCTTTAATAAAGTACATGACCTACTGTGCCACACTTATAAAGCTTGACCTTAAAAGTTAGAATCAGGGTGAAAGTATCATTCTTTATATAGAAAAGAAACCTTTAACTCAGATTACTTGATAGAGGTTCACTGAGTCAGCATATTTTTTATTTAAATATTACACAAGATCATACATGTAGGCCTTCTCTTATTTTGTATTAAATTCAGATTTCATTTTAAAAATAAACCAGTTTTTTAAAAGAACAGAATATTATAATTCAAATAACAACATTTAAAAATCTGATTTAAAACAACAAAATCCAATTTACATTTTTAAAATGCACTTTAAAAAAATTATCTATTTTTATCCACTCTGCAGGTACCAAGCTGATGCACAGAGAACAAAATCTTACAGTGATAAATTAGATTATTGTACCCCTGTAAAATGAGTAAATTTTACACAAGTGGCCCAAATTCTTCTGCTTATGGGATTAGTGTGTAAACTGGGGCAAAATGTGACCCAGTGTATCTTTTGTCAAACTCCTTAGCACTGCATGCTTTGGCTTTGATCATTGAAACGTTTCCTCCCTTTAGTTCATGCATAATCTCCATGGTACATCTTTGCATCAACTGGCTCATCTTTTGCCACAACTCAAACAGAAGAGTCTTGTCTTCACCTTTAAGACACATCATGATTTAGCCCCACTCTAATCAAATATATCATCTTGACAAGCCATCAGCCCCTTCCATCATTCTGCCAAAGATGTCAGTCTTTATAACCCATTAGTATGTTTCTCCCACAGCACATCCATGCTTTCTGCCACTCTGTTCCCCATCAAAATCCAACTATTGATTTCTTCCTCCCTTAAGACTTACATCTGCTGTCATACTATACCTCCAAACTGCCAGCTGACAGTGGCTGAAACTACTGCTTATTATATAAAAACATGCTTGTTTTACTGTTATCCAATTTCCCACCCTTCCGTATGTCTGTTTCATCCATCTCCCCATTGTACATTGTCATATTATGACAATGATAATCTGGGGCAGATGCTGTCTTTTAATACTCCCTTGTACAATGCTTAGCACAGTAGGATCATGCTCCTACCTTGGTGCCTTTAGATATTATACATATGTAGTGATAATGACAGTAAATGTAAGGTTTTCCATCACCCAAAAAGTATGACATGCAGCAAACAATACTGCTTGACCCAAGATGATTAACTGTTCTGCTGGATAGATTTGATTTGCCTTCAGAGGCAAAGAAGAAAACATTCTTATTGTGAATTAATTTTTAAAGTAAAAAATATTTTCAGTTACTGAAAATGCTGGTTTTCTTCCAAAGTTCTCAAAGCAGCTCCCAAACTTGAAGGATTTAGAAGAGCCAAATTCTGCAAGTAAATATTATTTATTCTCATTTTCAGGGGCCCAGAAAAACAGGGAGTCTGCACCACAGCCCGAAGCAGAAAAAAAAATATGGCTTTTTCTAATTAAAAAAAAAGTCAAAATTAGCGAGAGAAATTAGGTATGTTTGCTTTTGTAGCAGAATGCCAGCAGTTCCAGAAAACAGCCAATTATGATGTATTATTTCTGCTACAGTAGTGCATGTGAATTTACAGCATAAATGAACCAAAAAGTCTTTTAATCTATGGCATTATGTTGGAATCTGCTTAAACTCAAATCTATCGCAACATATGAAACATCTTATTAAAATATTAATAGTCATAAAACCTTAAGAAAACATTATTGTTGAGGACAAAACATCCTACCATGCTAAGCACTGTATGGACAAGTAACGGAGACAAATCTCTTCTCCTAGGTTTGTGAGAATGGACAAAAGTGACAAATGGAAAATGGATGGGCTGATGTTATGGTGCAATAAGACAACAAGCAGCTATTAGCAGAAAAACATATCTTAGTTCACCCATGTGGAAAATCTACATTTCTCCATTTCCCATTACAGGCATCTATGCCCTAGCATTGCTCCAACTGACCCCATTTGCTTTTTTAGGGTCACACAAAGGATGGATTTGGCCACACATTTCTAGTCACACACCCCCATTCTCACAAACAAAATGCACTTTCACAGTCTATCTAGTGCAAACCCATTCTCTGACCCTTTGGCACCCATCTGGCCACCACTGACACCAGTGCTGCCTTGCTCTGGCTGCCTGGGGCAGCATCTGCTTCCCACTGTCTAAGGCAGCAGTAGGCAATGTAAGCTCGTGAGTAGGCCGCATGAGTGGCACTCCATTTCACTGGGACACAAGACTGTCATAACCAAGATAGTTTCCTTGTAGGGTAGTTCTACTAACTACAATTGCGTACCTAGAATTTGTGAGGTGTGCCAACTGAATTGTAACAGCACTTTGACTAGACGTAGGGGGAGCGCAAAGATCTCATCGTCAACATTGTGCATAATCAGTACACGCCTGACTTCACATACCCTTGAACTAAGAAGGGTAGCGGAGTTGGTCTGTAACTGGAAAAGCTTAAAAAACAAATAGTCTTGCAGAACCTTAAGGACTAACAAAACATGTAGATGGCACGGTGAGCTTTCCTGGGCACAACACTTGCTTTGCAAGCATGTCACTTTAGGAATACCAGTAAGAAAAAAAAAAAACCTACAAAGCTGGAAGCTAGCAGACTCTGGCATGGGCAATGACAAACAAAATGTCTGGTGGGCCACACACCCCACCCCAATGGGCCGCAAGTTGCCTACCACCGGTCTAGGGCAGGCACCCCACACTCTGTAGTGTGGTGGGGTGTATGGAGGAGTGCAGCAAAGAGCCCCCTCAGCCAAAGGGGGCTGGGCTGGAGCCCCACCAAGCGCCCTGGCCAAGGGAGGTGACCCAAGCCACGACCCCTCCACACCTGCCCACTCCCAGCTCCTTCGCTGAGGTCAGGGAGGCGGGGTCTCCCACTGCGCGTGCGCTCCCGCCCTCTCTCCTGAAAGCGCTTCGCGGCGCGCGCCCGCACTGCAGCCCACAGCGAAGGCGAGCAAGGGAAGGAGCGCGCGCAGGAAGCGTCCCGAAAGGGGAGGTCAGTGCGCATGCGCCCCTGTCATCCCCAGTCAGGGTGGGAGGGGGCACTGTGCGCCTGCGCTGCGCTCACACCGAGAAAGGGGGGGGTCAGCATGCACGGCGCATGTGCGAGAGCCCACGCGCCCCTGCTCGAGTCACACATCTCCCCCCTCCCCACCAGAAAGGGGCCTTGAGGGGGTTCGCTCGCCTCAGCACCGTGAGCCCGGGACGGGGGTCCACCCCTACCTGAGACCCGGATGCTCTGGCTCCGGCCGGGCAGGGCCTCTCCTCGGCCGGGCAGCCTGGAGGCCGAGTCTCCCATCCCGAGCGGCGAGCCGAGCAGAGTGCGCAAGAGGCGGCGGCGGCTGCCCGCCGCGGTCATCAGCCCCGCGCGAGTCCGGAGTCCGTTAGCAGCCGGCCGGCGCGCGCTGGCCGTTGGTCTGGGGGCAGGGGCGCGTGCGGCGGCGGGGCGAGAGACCCGCCTCCTGCCAACGGCTGCGTGCTTTGCACTAGAGGCGTCGCGCAGCCCGGCTTCCCTAAAAGC
Organism: Pelochelys cantorii; assembly: GCA_032595735.1. Classification (NCBI taxonomy): domain Eukaryota; kingdom Metazoa; phylum Chordata; order Testudines; family Trionychidae; genus Pelochelys; species Pelochelys cantorii. The sequence continues at coordinate 6,119,093 of CM064328.1, forward strand.
GCTGGGGGAGCGCTGAGCGTGCGGTTCCCGGGCTCTTCCTGCTCGGGGGGGGCGGGGGTGAACGCGCCCCCCCCCTTAACTCTACCCGCTCTGAGGGGTGGGAGCGTGCACCCCCCCCCCGCACCTACACACACCTGTGTCCCCGCTGGGGTATGTAAGTGCCCCCCACACACGCACATCTCTGACCCTTCTAGGGTGTGTAAGCGCCCCACACACACCTCTGCCTGCTCTGGGCTGTCAGCGAGCCCTCCCTTACACACGCACGGGGGGGGTAAGTGCACCCCACACGCCCCTCCTAGGGCTCTGCCTGCTCTGCGGTGGGTCTGCCCCCTCCACCATGCACACATACTTGACTGACTTTGGCTCTGCAGACTCATTCTCCATATATGCTGCCCTGAGTTCTGCCTACTCCTGGAGTCTCTCCCTAGGCTCTGCATTCCCTAAGGACTGTGCATGCTTATCACATGCATATACACCCTGCTTTAGGGTCTGCACATCCCCTTCCATCTCACCCTGGGTTTTTCCCATCCTAGGATCTGGAAACCCCTAGATTGTGCCTGTACTGGAGTTTGCACACACTTGCCACACTTGCAGTCTGGGCTGGTGTGCACATCCCCATTTGGCTAGGTACTCTCACTAGGGCAGTGGTCTCCAACCTTTTTACACCGAAGATCGCTTTTTAAATCTCAGAACAGGCGAAGATCTACCGCCCCGCCCCTTCCTTGAAGCCCCGCCCTCTCTGTTCTCCTCCTGTCCATCACTTGCTAGCCCCAGCCCTTACTTACACACTCTGATAAACACTTTATTTTTAAATTATGCGATATATAAAATTAAAATCGTGTTTATAGTTATGAAATAAATGGTCTGTTTTTTATTCATGCTATTTAAATCTAAAATGAAGCATTTATAATTATACATTTTGTGGGGACAGAGTTCTGCGGCTGGGGGCAGGGGAGAAGGATCAGGGTGCTGGGAGGGCAGAGGACAGGGTTCTGCAGCAGGGGACAGGGTGCCGGTGGGGACAGAGTTCGGGGAGTGGGGACGGGAATGGGGACAGGGTTCTGTAGCTGGGGACAGGGGAGGGGGACAGAGTTCGGGGAGTGGGGACGGGAATGGGGACAGAGTTCTGTAGCTGGGGACACGGGAGTGGCGTCTGGGGACCGGGGACAGGGTGCCAGTGGCAGCAGAGTCACCTGCATCTGCCTCCTCCCAGGATTCTCTCTCCCTCGCCCCCCCCCCGCGGGAAGCCAGCACATGCCTCCTCCGGGCCCCCCACGGCGCAGGGAAACCCCAAGCGTGCCTGCCCCGGGGCTAACCCCCGCCTCCCGCGGCAGGGCCAAACCCCCGTGGGAGCCTGCCTTGGGGGCAACCCCCCCCATTCCGCAGCGGGGCCTGCACCCCGCGGCCCTGCCCCTCCCCTCCCACAGCGCGGCCAACCCCCGCGGGCACCTGCCCCGGGACCAAACCCCCCTCCTGCGGCGCAGCACGGCCAACCCCCTCCTGCAGCATGGCCAACCCCCGCGGGCACCTGCCTCAGGGTCAAACCCCCCTCCCAGGGCGCGGTGCGGCCCAGCCGGGCCAACTCCCTCCCCTCCCCTAGCGCGACCAAACCCCGGGGCCGATTCCCGCTCCCGCGGCGCAGGGAAACCCCTGCGCCCAACTCACCCCTCCGGCGCCGGCGGCGCAGGGAAGCCTCCGCACTCCTCCTCTAGGGCCAACGCCCCCTCCCCCAGCACGCAACAGAGCTGTGGGAGGGGGAGCAGCCCGCGCACTTCTGGAACCCCCGGAAGTGACGTGGGCTTCAGAGAGGACTTCTGTCCACCCCGCGGGAAGCCGGCGCTACACTAGAGGTAGGTAGTGGGGCTTCTCGGGAGTGGAGGGAAAATGGGGGGCGGGGTTGCCCGAACGCCTCGCGATCGACTGGTCGAGGCCTCGCGATGGACCAGTCGATCACAATCGATGGGTTGGTGACCACAGCACTAGGGTATGCACAGACAACTGTGGAAACAAACCTGCTACAAACTCTCCACGCTGTATCTGCACTATGAAATACCTGGTTACTACATTGAGATATGGACATGCACCCAGCTGAGCTGTGCATACATCTGGACTTGAGGTTATGTCTAGGCTGCAGGCTTCTTTCAGAAGAAGCTTTTCCGGAAGAGATCTTCTGAAAAAACTTCTTCCGAAAGAGAGCGTCCACACTGCCAAAGCACATTAAAAAGCGATCTGCTTTTTCGAAAGATAGTGTCCATACTGAATGGACGCTATCTTGCATTTAAGTTGTGATTACTATGGAGAGAGTGGCCACCAGGGTACCTGTGCTTTTTCCTCTTTCCTCTTCTTTCAAAAGAACTCCCTCTTCCCCATCCAAGCACACCTTTTTCCGAAAGAGCTCTTTCAGAAAAAGGCTTCTTCCTCGTAGAAAGAGGATTACTGCTGTCGGGAAAACCCCTCTGTTCTTTCGATTTTCTTTCAAAGTGCAATTGCAGTGTGGACATAATTCAAGTTTTGTCAGAAAAACTGCCATTTTTCCAAAAAACTGTACTATAGATCCATCCTCAGTGCTTGTGCCATTACATTTGCTTACTATGTAGATGTATGAAAGGGAGTATGTGCTAGGAGTTCAGAGCAGTCAGATTCATCAAGATAAAGGACCCTTTCTGTAGTGTAATTGTATGTGATCAATGACCTGTTGATGAAGGAATAAAAATAGCTTCATAAACTCTGATTTTAAAAGATAGTCCACAATCCATGTATAGGTCCACGCAGCAGAATTCAAAGTTGCATAAAGAATATTGCAACAGTTAAAGGGGCGTTATAGAAAGATAATCAGAATGATTCAGGGTAAAACTTACATGAAGAGAGATTGAAAAGATTGGAATTGTTTACCTTAAGAGCTGAATAGGAGAGAACTTTTCTTTTACAGTAGACTTCCGATAATCTGGCACCTTTGGGACCTAGGTGGTGTCGGATTGTCGGATATGCCGGAGTATCGGGAGGTACTCCAGCAGGGGGCTGTGACGGATCTGCCGGGACCCGCACTGCATCCGGGGGTTGGGTGGGGAACGGCGAGGGGTGAACCCTCTGCCGTTTTTCAGGAAGGCGGGGGAAGCCCCACGCAGCCGCCAAGAGTTTCCGGGAGGGGAGCGGGCTCCCCACCCCCCCAGACTGCAGTAGTTATCGCGACGAGCGGCGGACTTGGGGAAGCGGCGGAGCAGAGCAGCTGGGGTGCTGCCAGGTTGGTCCCGCAGCGCCGCCCCTCACCCCCCTGCTCGGCGATAACTACTGCAGTCTCGGGGGTGGGGAGCCCGCTCCCCTCCCAGAAACTCTCGGTGGCGGTGCAGGGCTGAGCGCAGCCAGAACGAGGCAAGTTTGGGGACTTAGCTCCCGCGGTTGCATGGGCCTTCCCCCGCCTTCCTGCAAAACGGCAGAGGGTTCTTGCCGCTCGCCGTGCTGGTCCCCGCCCACCCCCCGGCTGGACGTAGTGCAGGTCCCAGCAGACCGTCACAGGGGTATAATCCCCTTCCCCTCTTCTCCCCTTCCCTTTCCCAGCCGCGAGCGACCATGGTGCTCACAGCAGCTCCAATTGTCCAGCTGGCCGGAGCTCTTCCGGGCTCCAGTTGGTGCCGGACTATCGGGAGTGCCAGATCACTGGATGCCGGACAATTGGAGTTTTACTGTACATACTTTTATAATGACTGGTTTAGAGAAAATGGATCAGAAGCTCCTGACTCAAGAACAAGGGAACAAGCAGTAAAATAGCAAATCAGAAGCTAATATAAAGAAATATTTTTTCACTCACCATATAAGTTGGAACCATTTGCCACCTGATTTTGTTAAAGCCAGGAATTTAGTAAGATTCATAGAGGGATTGAATATTTCTAGAGATACGAAGCATCTCTAGAATTAGATGATGCAAAAATAATCTGGAAAGGATAAGAACCTCATGCTTCACAACTATAACAATTGCTTACTCTTAGAAGTTCAGGTGAGATTTAAGGATGGGCGGGAGGATTATTCCATATCTGCATAATGTTGGATTCTAGTGTCTGCCTCAAACATTGGGTGCAGACCACTCTTGCAGATACGATACTGCAGAAGATGGTGCTTCGGTTTGATTCAGTCTGGCAATTCCTGTGTTCCCAGGGAGAACAGTGTATACTTTGACTCATTCATTATTCATCAGTCGTAGGCAATTCTGACTTTTCAGATCAATTTTCAAGGTACATCACGTTTTGTATAATTTTATTAATCATTTAGGCTGACATGTTTAGCATTCCATGAAAATGAACATAGGATAAGAACTTAGAGAATTCCATAGGTCGTAGTAATGAACCAGTGTTCTCCTTCAGTGTGGTACGATAAATAAACTGATATTTTTTCAATATAAATTACTGAGAATTAGAAGTGCTGAATAGCAAAGAAAGAATTTTATTTAAAACATACATACACTGAATTAAATATTTTCTCATCATTTGCTATATTTCCTTTGCTGACATTTCCTATCTTTTATTTGCCTTTTATTCAGTGAAGAAGCCCAAAAGATTGGTCAGAATTTTCAAACATATTTGCCATTGTGCTGATCAATATTGCCTCGTTTTCCTTGTGCTCACCTATCAATCTGTATGCATCTGTTGTCTCTTGTCTTACACTAAGGCTATGTCTATACTGTAGCCTTCTTGCAGAAAAGCATATGCAAAAGAAGCGTGGCGTGGAATATCGTCACACTTCATTTGCATAAATAATGAGCAGCCGCTTTGCGCGAAAAGGAGCTGTGTAGATGGCTCCTTTTTGCACAAAAACCTCCTCTTGCTCAAGAGCCATTCTTCCTCATTTTTTCAGGAAGAACGGCTCTTGCGCAAAAGGGGGTTTTGCGCAAAAAGGAGCCATCTACACAGCTCCTTTTTGCGCAAAAGTCTCTTGCGCAAAAACAGCTGCTCATTATTTATGCAAATGAAGCGTGGCAATATTCCACGACGCGCTTCATTTGCATATGCTTTTCCGCAAGCGGGCTACAGTATAGACGTAGCCTTAGATTGTAAACTCTTTGGGGGCAAGGATCATCTTTTTGTTTTGCGTTTCTGTAGGGTGAGGTTCCTGGTCCATTACGGGGACACATCAGCTGTATCGTAATAATAAATCCATTTGAGACTCCAATCCTAACACAAATAAAAATGGTCTGATTTTCATAGATGCTGAGACAGCCTTGGCTCCCATTGGCTCTGAAGAGACTAGATAATATCTTAATTAGATAAAAGTATTAATTGTTGCTCAGCAAGCTATAAAGTAAATTATTTTACCCATTCCATGGACTGAGATCTGATGGAGGAATCTAAAAATTGTGGTTCTAATTTTAAGTGTAATTTTGGGGGATAGATATGCAGTTAAATTGGTAGCTATGACCCATTTTTTCTTTTTTATTGTTTTAAGCTTTTTCTCCCTTTTTTCTTATGACAAGCCAAACAAATGTTATGTACTAAGCTAACTTATAAAACAAATACAAGTGTAGTGTACATCAGAAAAGACCAACATACTTATATAATGCTTGGATTCCTGCATTTTTGTCACATTATTTGAAGCACAAATATTTTATGGTACATATCAAAAACAAATTAAGGAAATCAGTCATGAAAAAGGCGGGCCAAGGGATAGAGAGCCATATCCTGCCTTTCATGCAGGCCACCTGGAGGGAACTTTAAGAACATAAGAACGGCCAGACTAGGTCAGACCAAAGGTCCAGTATCCTGTCTGCCAACAGTGGCCAATACCAGATGCCCCAGAGGCAGGGATCACAACAGGTAATCCTCACGTGAACCCTCCCCTGTCACCCATTTCCAGACAAACATAAGCTAAGGACACCATTCCTACCCATCCTGGCTAATAGGCATTGATAGACCTAACCTCCATGAATCTATCTAGCTCTTTGTTGACCCCTGTTAAAGTCCTAGCCTTCACTACATCCTCTGGCAAGGAGTTCCACAGGTTGACCTGTGCGCTGAGTGAAGAAAAACTTCCTTTTGTTTGTTTTAAACCTTCTGACTATTAATTTTATTTGATGACCCTAAGTTCTTATATTGTGGGAATAAGTAAATAACTTTTCCTTATTTGCTTTTTCCATACCAATCATGATTTTATAGACCTCTATCATATCCCCCCCACCCCCGTTACTCTCCTCTTTTCTAAGCTGAAAAGTCCAATTATTTTTAATCTCTCTTCATGTGGGACCCGATCCAAACCCCTAATCATTTTTGTTGCCCTTTTCTGAACTTATTCCAATGCTAATATATCTTTTTTGAGATGAGGCGACCACATCTGTACACAGTATTCAAGATGTGAGTGTACCATGGTTTTATATAGATGCGATAAGATATTTTCTGTCTTATTCTCTATCCTCTTTTTAATGATTCCTAACATTCTATTTTTTTTTGACTGCCGCTCGCTGCACATTGAGTGGATGTTTTCATAGAACTATCCACAATAAGTCCAAGATCTCTCTCTTGACTAGTTGTCGCCAAATTAGTCCCCATCATATTGTATGTATAGTTGGGATTATTTTTTCCAATGTGCATTATTTTACATTTATCAACATTACATTTCATTTGCCAGTTTGTTGCCCAGTCACTTAGTTTGGTGAGATGTTTTTGAAGCTCTTAACAGTCTGCTTTGGTCGTAACTGTCTTTGAGCAGTTTGGGATCATCTGCAAATTTTGCCACCTCACTGTTTACCCCTTTTTTAAAAATAATTTATAAATAAGTTGAATAGGATTGGTCCCAGGACAGACCTTTGGGGGACCCCACTAGTTACCTCTCTCCACTCAGAAAACTTACCATTTATTCCTACCCTTTGTTTCCTATCTTTTAACCAGTTATCAGTCCATGAAAGGACCTTCCCTCTTATCCCATGACAACTTACTTTACTTAAGAGCCTTTGATGAGGGACCTTGTCAAAGCCTTTCTGGAAATCTAAGTATATTATATCTACTGGATCCAGCTTGTCCACATGTTTGTTTACCCTCTTAAAGAACTCTAGTGGATTAGTTAGGCATGATTTCCCTTTACAGAAACCATGTTGACTTTCCCCCAACAATTATGTTCATCTATCTGTCTGACAATTTTATTCTATACAATAGTTTCAACTAATTTGCCCGGTACTGACATTAGATTTACCGATCTGTAATTGCCAGGATCACCTCTAGAACCCTTTTTAAATATTGGCATCATGTTAGCTATCTTCCAATCATTAGGTACGGAAGCCAATTTAAAGGACAGGTTACAAACCATAGTTAATAGTTCTGCAGTTTCGCATTTGAGTTCTTTCAGAGCTCTTGGGTAAATGCCATCTGGTCCTGGTGACTTGTTACTGTTAAGTTTATCAATTTATTCCAAAACCTCCTCTAATGACAGCTCAATCTGGGACAATTCCTCAGATTTGTCACCAAAAAAGAATGGCTCAGGTTTGGGAATCTCCCCAATATCCTCAGCTGTGAAGACTGAAAGAATTCACGTAGCTTCTCCACTATGACTTTATCATCTTTGAGTGCTCCTTTAGCATCTTGATTGTCCGAGGGCCCCACTGGTTGTTTAGCCAGTTTCCTGCTTCTGATTTACTTAAAAAACATTTTGCTATTACTTTTTGAGTTTTTTGGCTAACTGTCCTTCAAGCTCCCTTTTGGGCTTTTCTTAGTATATTTTTACACTTAATTTGACAAAGTTTATGCACCTTTCTATTTTCCTCACTAGGATTTGACTTCCACATTTTAAAAGATGTCTTTTTATCTGTCACTGTTTCTTTTACTTGGTTGGTAAGCCACGGTGGCACTTTTTGATTCTCTTACTGTATTTTTTAATTTGGGGTATACATTTAAGTTTGGCCTCTATTATGGTGTCTTTGAAAAGTTTCCATGCAGCTTGCAGAGATTTTACTTTTGTCACTGTGCCTTTTAATTTCTGTTTAACTAACTACCTCATTTTTGTGTAGTTCCCCTTTCTGAAATTAAATGCTAGTGTTGGGCTGCTGAGGTGTTTTTCCCACCACATGGATGTTAAATTTTATTACATTATGGTCACTATTTCCAAGTGGTCCAGTTATATTTACTTCTTGAATCAGATCCTGCACTCCGCTTAGGACTAAATCAGGAATAGCCTCTCCCCTTGTGTGTTCCAGAACCAGCTGCTTCAAGAAGCAGTCATTTAAGGTATCAAGAAATTTTATCTCTGCATCCTGTCCTGAGGTGATGTGTACCCAGTCAATATGGGGATAGTTGAAATCCCCTACTATTATTGAGTTTTTTATTTTGATAACCTCTCTAATCTCCCTTAGTATTTCATAATCACTATCACTGTCCTGATCAAGTGTTCAATATTATATCCCTACTGCTATATTCTTATTATTGGAGCATGGAATTACTATCTACAACTAATAAGCTAAAGTTCTTCTTCACACAGAGCATAGTCAACCTGTGGAACTCCTTGCCAGAGGAGGCTGTGAAGGCTAGAACTATAACAGAGTTTAAAGAGAAGCTAGATAAATTCATAGAGGTTAGGTCCATAAAAGGCTATTAGCCAGGGGGTACGAATGGTGTCCCTGGCCTCTGTTTGTCAGAGGCTGGAGATGGATGGCACAAGACAAATCGCTTGACCATTGTCTTTGGTCCACCCCCTCCGGGGCACCTGGTGCTGGCCACTGTCGGCAGACAGGCTACTGGGCTAGATGGACCTTTGGTCTGACCCAGTACGGCCATTCTTATGTTCTTATGCATAGAGATTCTATGGAACATTTTGGCTCATTTAAGAATTTTACTTCATTCGATTCTACATTTTCTTTCAGGTGTAGTGCCACTCCCCATTATGGAGATCATCACCGCCACAGGTCGTATCTTCATAGATGGTCCCCATGTTGCCATCGACCATACAGACACCATTTCCTCCCTGCCCCCGCTGCGGCATCAGAGCATCATCTCCCTTCTATGCCACCTCTGAGTCCTATACAGCAATCACACTATTCGGACCGCAAAGAGGGTCAGCTGTCAGAGGCGGAGGATCAGCAGCCTAACACTTCACCCATTGATCTTTCTTCCTCTTCGCCTGATGAAGCGATAATTCTGGGGGACATGTCACCGCCTGATGATCTCAGGCAATTCCAAGATTTATTCAAATGGGTTGCAGAGTCCCAGGAGGTTGAATTGGTGGAAACACAAGGCAAGCAATATTGCCTACTTAAAAACGTACACCCTCAGCACTGAGCAAGAACAGTGCTCCCTATCGACAAGGCCATTATGAAGGCAGCTGAAGAAATTTGGCAGACCCCAGCTTTGGCTCTGCCAACGAGTAAGTGTTCTGACAAAAAGTATTTTGTTCCATCAAAGGGCCTGGTATTTTTGTTTAATTATCCACAACTGAATTCCGTCGTTGTGGATGCAGCACAACAAAGGTCCAGAACACCGCGCTACAGAAACATGCCATCCAATAAGGAGAGTAGGAAGCTGGATGTTTTTGGCAGGAAGGTATACTCCTCCGCAACATTATTACTTCACATTTCCAACTATGTCAATCTCCTCTCCAACCATAATTTTGACAATTATGCAAAATTTACTGAACTCATGCAACATCTTCCAGAGTTTAAGAGACCACCGTTAAAGGCCATTGTACAGGAGGGGTATACATCCACAAGGGCCGGTTTCCAGATTGCCATGGACGTAGCTGACACAGCGGCCCGCACCACAGCCATTGCCATGTGCAGGTAATCCTGGCTCGTGTCTTCAGGAGTTCCAAAGGACCTCCAGGAAAAGGTGGAGGACCTTCCCTTCAAGAAACAAAAATTATTTGCAGACAAAACTGATGAAGTGTTACATTCAGGAAAAGATTCCCATACGACCTTGTGAACATTAGGTATGTACACACCCCCATACAGGCGTAGGCTTTATATTCCTCAGAGGCGTTATGGCCAGCCATACTTCAGACAGCAGCAATGTCCTTTCGACCAATTACGAGTGAAACAATGCCCCCAGTGAAGACATACCCAGACCACTCAATTTCCAAGCAGCAAATTTGACTCCTCAGTCAGGGGCATGCAAACACCAATCGTTGTTGATCCAGAACACCACGGATCCCCTGTCTTCCATCACTGCCTAAGGCCATTCTATCACCATTGGGCCAACATCACTTCAGACCGCTGGGTCTGAGAAATTGTGTTGACTGGCTTCACCATTCCATTCCTCTCCCTAACTCTGCCTACCCCACCCACCCCGTCCCTCTTCAAGGACCCTTCTCATGAGGACCTGTTAAAACAAGAGGACCGTTGCCTCCTTTCCATCGGGGCGATAGAAAGGGTACCAACAGAGTTCGCAGGCAGAGGATTTTATTCTTGTTATTTCCTCACAGAGAAAAAGACGGGAAGATGGAGGCCAATACTTGATCTTCACAAGCTCAATCGACACCTCCAGAAACAGCAGTTCAAGATGGTGACACCATAATTCCATCTTTAGACAATGGAGACTGGTTTGTGGCCCTCGACCTTCAGGATGCTTACTTCCATATCACAATCCACCCAGCATGTAGGTGATTTCTTCGTTTCAGAGTAGCTGGCGAGCATTTTCAATACAGAGTCTTACCGTTCGACCTCGCTTCCACCCCCAGGGTGTTTTCCAAAACCCTATCAGTAGTTGCAGCCCATCTACGTTGAAAGGGTGTTATAATCTTTCCCTACCTAGATGGCTGTCTCATAAAGGGACCATCATATGAAGAGACCCGCTATATGGTGGCTCAAACCTTACCTTTCATAGGGGCGCACCTAGACTGTCTTTCAGCTCAAGCTTACTTATCCATCGAGAAGTTCCAAGCATTACAGGTCCTACTAGACATTCTCTTGCATGCCCCGACCGTGTCAGTACTTACCTTTTTACAGATTATGGGCCATATGGCCACCACAACTTTCGTAGTTGACCACGTGAGGCTACATTTTCACTGCCTCCAACACTGGCTAGTGTCAGTGTATGTCCCAGCGAGACACAATCTCCTCAGATTAGTGGCCCCTTCAACTCACGTCTGCAAGTCCTTTGCCTGGTGGACCAAACCATACAACCTCTTGAACCGTGTCCTGTTCCACCAACCTCAGCCATCGAGGCAAACAACCACAGATGCCTCCCTTGTTGGTTGGGGTGCCCATATGGAGGGCAAATCGGTGCAGGGTCATTGGTCACCATCAGAGACAACCCTTCATATAAATCTCCGAGAATTCAGGGCGGTTCATAATGCCTGCAAGCACTTCCACACTCACAATACCGGGACAACCACCAGAATACTTACCGACAACATGGCAACTATGTATTATACAAATCGTCAAGGTGGTGCGAGATCCCGTGCACTTTGCACAGAATCAGTCCGTTTATGGAACTGGTGTATTCACCGCAAGGTCATGCTGGTAGCTTCCTACTTACCAGGTGTTACCAACATAATGGCGGACTCACTGAGCAGGTTCTTCCCACATGATCACTAGTGGGAATTATGCACTGATGTCTTCCGTCGAGTCTTTCACCGTTGGGGTTTTCCATCAATAGATCTGTTTGCCACCAGCCACAATGCAAAATGTCGCCATTATTGTTCCAGAGCAGGCATCAGGCCTTGCTCTCTGGGAGATGCCTTTCTTCTTCACTGAGGGAGGTCTTTACTATATGCCTTCCCTTCTGTAGTCCTCATATCCAGAGTCCTGCAGAAGATCAAGGTCAATGGAGCTCACATGATCCTCATAGCCCCCGCCTGGCCACGTCAACCATGGTATCCATTCCTCTACCGGATGTCTGTACAGTCGCCATACACTCTTCCCCTTCTGCCATACCTACTCACCCAGAACAACGGATCTCTCATCCACCCAAACCCCGAGTCTCTATGTGCAACTTAGCTGGCACCAGGACAGATTTGAGTCCTGGTGCGCTAAGAATTGCATCAACCCATTAGACTCACAATTACACAATTACACCAGTTCCTGGATTATATTCTTCATCTGAAACAAATGGGCCTAGCTATTGCATCATTGAAGGTTCATCTAGCGGCTATTACCGCTTTTCATCGTCCCATAGATAGCTCCTCTGTATTTGCCCATCCTACAACAAAAAGATTCCTTAAGGGTCTCTTAAACCTCAATCCACCGTACAGGCCCTCAACCCCAGTCTGGAACCTGGACTTGGTACTGGACACCCTAATGCGCCCTCCTTTTGAGCCATTAGCCACTACCCCACTGGATATGTTAACTCTCAAGATAGCCTTTTTGTTGGCAATAACATCGGCACACAGGGTTAGGGAGCTTGCAGCCCTCGTGGCGACACCACCATACACAAGGTTCATGGCGGACACGGTGGTATTGTGGCCTCTTCCGGCTTTTATCTCCAAAATTTGCTCGGACTTTCACCTCAATGAGCAGATTATACTTCATTCATTCTATCCCAAGCCTCATGCCTCACCTCGCAAGACAGTTCTTCACATCCTCGACATTTGTCGGGCGCTCGCGTTATACATAGAGAGGACTCGGGACTGGCGCAAAACAGACCGATTGTTTGTGTCACTTGCAGAACAATCTAAGGGCCAAATGTTGTCTTCATAACGTGTTGCCAAACTCATAACTAAATGCATCACCACCTGTTACTCGTTGCGCAGCAAACCTTTGCCGTGTCAACTGAAGGCCCACTCAACCAGAGCTGCAGCCTTTTCTACATCTTTCCTTTGTGGAGTTCCCCTTAGGGATATTTGTAGGGCAGCTATGTGGTCTTCCTATGATACATTCATGAAGCATTACGCTATCTTACAACAATTTGTTCAGGACTCCTTGTTTGTTTCCATGGTATTCGCTGGGCATGGTAAACCAAGATTCTGAAGCCCAACAGTATTCTGAGTACTGCTATGAAGTCACCTACAATTGAGCACCCACAGGGACACTACTCGAAGAAGAAGAAGTTACTCACCTTGGTGCAGTAACAATGGTTCTTCGAGATGTGTGTCCCCGTGGGTGCTCCACAACCCGCCCTCCTCCCTGCTCCGGAATCTTGGTTCCTTTTCTCTCATTCCATATGACCACGTGGGTGAGAGGAACTGGCAGGAGCCAGACTGTGTGCAGCAGGCAAAGGGCGCGAATGGTGCAAGATGCTAACCACGCATGCGCAGTCCAGCTGACTACAGCTGTTGAAAATCTCTGATCTGCGGTGCCAGGACAAGCCCGACACCTACAGTGGAGTACCCATGGGGACACACATCTCGAAGAACTATTGTTACTGTACTGAGGTGAGTAACTTCTTTCATTTAGTGACCCCTAGTTTTGTGTTATGAAAAGGAGTAAATAGCACTTCCATACTTACATACTTCCATACTTTCTCTGTACCAGTCATGATTTTATAGACATTAATCATATTCCCCCTTAGTCATCTTTTTTCCAAACTGAACATAAGAACATAAGAATGGCCATACTGGGTCAGACCAAAGGTCCGTCCAGCCCAGTATCCTGTCTGTCGACAGTGGCCAATGCCAGGTGCCCCAGAGGGAGTGAACCGAACAGGCAACGATCAAGCAATCTCTCTCCAGCCATCAATCTCCACCATCTGACAAACAGAGGCTAGGGACACCATTCCTTACCCATCCTATCTAATAGCCATTAATGAACCTAACCTCCATGGATTTATCTAGCTCTTTTTTAAACCCTGTTATAGTCCTAGCCTTCACAACCTCTTCAGGCAAGGAGAAAAATCCCAGTGTTATTAAACTCCCTCTGTACAGAAGCTGTTCCATAGCCCTAATAATTTTTGTTGACCATTTCTGAACTTTTTCCCATTCCAATATATCTTTTTTGAGATGGTGCGACCATATCTGCACACAGTATTCAAGATGAGGGGGTACCATGGATTTATATAGAGGCAATATGATATTTTCTGTCTTATTAACTGTACCTTTCAGGAGTGGCCCTGGACGAGCTGCCGGCAACTTGCGCCCTAGGTGAAACACGCGATCGGCACCCCCGCCTCCAAAGCCCTCAATGGCTGTTTATCTTGGCACCCTAGGTGACCGCCTAGTTCGCCTGTATTGACGGGCCGCCACTGGTACCTTTCTTAATCATTCCCAAAATTCTGTTTTTGACTGCTGCTGTATATTGAATGGATGTTTACAGAGAACTATCCACAATTATTCCAAGATCTGTTTCTTGTGTGGTAACAGCTAATTTAGATCCCATCATTTTGTATGTTATAGTTGGGATTATGTTTTCCAATATGCAGTACTTTGCATTTATGTCCATTAAATTTCATCTCCCATTTTGTTGCATAGTCACCCAGTTTTGAGAGATCCTTTTGTAGCTCTTTGCAGTCCCTCCATAGAAACACCTTTCAAAAGACTGGCCCAGCACATGCACTTCTCTCAAAGTGGAATCCTGCAATTCACCCCCCTTTTATACAGGGTCTCCTGGTTACCATATCCCCCCCCCTCATTTGCCATCCTCAGCAGGTTAATGCAATCATATAATTTAAAAGCTTCTGATAAAGTTATCAGTGAAATAATTGTGTTGACATTTGTACTGTAATCATTATACAGTAAAACTCCAATAGTCCGGCATCCCCGATAGTCCAGCATCAAAATGGCAAGAGCCTAGTGAGTGAGCTTTGGCAAAAAACTAGTCATAAGGCAGCAGCAGCAGCAGCTGAATCAGACAGGACCGAGTCAATCTGCCACTGGCACTGTGTGACACTGGACAGTGCTTGTGTTTTCTCTAGCTGTTTTGACTTATATTTCGAATATTTTTGCCCATCGGTATGTAGTAATGGCGTCAAAGGTGAATGAAGGTGCTAGTGGTAGTACTAGTGGTAAGAAAAGTGTAAAAAGGAAGCATGTAACACTGACACTGAACCAGAAATTAGAGATTATAAAGATGCTAGAAAGAGGCATAAATTGGAACACTATCATGAGTGAATTTAACATTGGATCTTCGACGATCTATGACATAAAGAAACAGAAAGATAAGTTGCGAGCATTTGTTGCCAAAAGTGAAGCACCTACTAAACATACCGAGGTACAACAAACTCTGAAAATGCCTAAGATGGCGCAGTTGGATGTGGGTTTGTTTAAGTGCTTTAGTGCAAAGCGTTCTGAAGGTAAGCCCATTACTGGACCAATGTTCATAGAAAAAGCAAAACAGTTTCACAGTAAAATGAACATTAGTGAATCATGTGTGTTTTCAGAAGGATGGTTGCATAATTTTAAGTATCTGCACGGGATCCGTAAGTTAGACATCAGTGGTGAGCAAAAGTCTGCCGATCACGTGGCCGATGAGGAGTATAGTGCTATTTTTGTGCGGCTGGTGGAGGAACATGGTTTCTCGCCTTCTCAAATGTACAATGCCGATGAAACTGGGCTCTTACCGCATTGTTTGCTGAACTCTACTCTGGTTGGTGGTGGTGAAAAGGCTGCTCATGGCTTCAGAATGAACAAAGACTGCATTACAGTTCTCGTATGTGCAAATGTGTCCGGCACGCATAAGCTTAAGCTTTTTGTTGTAAGGAAGTACAAAAAGCCTAGGGCCTTTAAAACACTTACGAGTTTGCCAGTGATTTACGAGGCACAGGGGAATGGTTGGATGAAGGCAGAAATCTTTAAGGATCGGTTTTTTAATTATTTTGTGCCCGCAGTTAAGGATAATTTTATAAAGGGGGGGGTCTACCGAAGGATAGTAAAGCTATTCTTTTGCTCGATAACTGTCGAGCGCTTTCCCCCTCTTCGGAGCTTGTTAGCCGAAATATTTTCACTACATATTTGCCAGTGAATGTGATGTCTTTGATCCAATCTGTGGATCAAGGCGTGATACAGAACTTTAAGTGTTTCTACAGGGGATCTTTTGTCCAAAAGCTGGTAAACTCAGACTGCAGTGTTTCTGAATTTCAATCTGAATTCAACCTTAAGAACGCTGTGTATGTGGCTGCATTGGCTCGGAAAGACGTAAAGAAGGCTACTCTACGAAAATGTTGGAGGAAACTTTGGCCTAGCATCATGTTTTGTGATGATTCTTCCTATGAAGAGGAATTTTGTGGCTATAATGTTATCCCTAAGCACATTAGTGACATACAAAAAATAATTGAAAATGTCCCTGAGAAGAATGCTGTTGCAAAGCTCACAGGAAATGAGATTGAACAATTGCTTGATATGGACAAAGACTAACCAGTCGTAGAAATTTTGAGTGATGCTGCTATCACTGAAAGTGTTATGAATCCACAAAAACCTCAAGAAGAAGAGGAGGAAGTGACGGAGAGAGCAAAATATACCTGGCAAGAGGCAACTGATTTTATTTCCAAATTCATTGAATTTGCAGAGAGTTGCAGCCAATATAATGCAGCTGAAGTAATGAACCTTCATATTATTCTGAATAATTTTTATACCAAGAAGTCACAGTTCTCTAAGCAAGCTGATCTCAGGGATATGTTTGCAAGGGCATGGAAGATAGTTCAGCCTTTGTCTTCAACACCACCACCAGAGCCTATTGTTATCGACACCCACATGGAAGCAGAGGAGGATATTGATAATCCGGATGATAACCCGGATGATGAAACACGGGTTTCATCAGATGATGAGTAGTTGTGCAGCATGGCAAATAAACAAAATTAGATTTAAGTTTTAGTGTTTTGTTTAAGTTCGTGGTTTTTTTAGTGTTTATGTGAATAATTTACAGACTGTATTAGTGTTGAAGTGTATAATTTTTGTGTTTAAGTAATAAAGTGCTGTATTAAGTGTTTTTAGTTACTGTCTTAATAGTTCAAGTGATTAATAGTTCAAGTGATTAGCTGGTGCTGTACACTACTGTACATAGTATCCTCTGTTTTCTGTATTCAAAGGCTTCACAACAATAATGGTTAGTACTGTACTGTACATTTATTCTTTCATTTTATGACTACATTTATGCATTGCAATATGTACAATAAAAAGGGTAAAAAAGGGTTAAAAAACTAAAACATTACAGTATACTGTATACAGTATGTACAATAAAAAGGGTTAAAAACACTTTATATACAGTATATACATATATATAACCAGCTTATAGTACCTCCTGATAGTCCGGCATATCTGATAATCTGGCACCACCTAGGTCCCAAAGGTTCCGGATTATCCGAAGTCTACTGTACTTCAGAGTCTACTCTCCTCTGGGATTAACTGGACAGTTGATTCTTCTCTCAAATTTGTTGATTCAGTCTGTCAGGAAGATATCTTATAACTAGGTCACATTTTGAATGATTTTCTTCAAAACCAGTAAGGCTAAATAAATTGCTAGATATTTTATAAACAGCAAGTAGTCCTGTGGCATTTTAGGCATAGGGATACTATATATTTTTTGTTAATATCTAAATTGCACAGGACTACGCATTTTTAAAGTTACAGAAACACAGCTACCCCTCTGAGACTTTTAGATATTTTATTAAATTCTGCACAAAACATTGGAGATGCTCAAGCTCTACAAATAGATCCTTATTTTAAATAATAGTGAACTATGTTGTCTGGAGTCAGCTAGAGGGAACTAAGGGTCATCAAATAAAATTAATAGGTAACAGGTTTAAAACAAACAAAAGGAAGTTTTTCTTCATGCAGCGCACAGTTAACCTGTGGAACTCCTTGACAGAGGAGGTTGTGAAGACCAGGACTTTAACAGGGTTCAAAAAAGAACTAGATAAATTCATGGACATTAGGTCCATCAATGTCTATTAGCCAGGATGGGTAGGAATGGTGTTCCTAGCCTCTGTTTGGCAGAGGCTGGAAATGGATGACAGGAGAGGGATCACTTGATGATTCCCTGTTCTGTTCAGTCCAGTCCCTCTGGGGCATCTGGTATTGGCTACTGTTGGAAGACAGGATACTGGGCTAGATGGACCTTTGGTCTGACTCAGTATAGCCGTTCTTATGAGTCTTGTGTTCTTGGTAGGGTTATCACTGGCAAACAGTGCTAAGGTGCGGTTCCAGAAGAAGTGCAGTCTAAACTTCCCAATGGCGGAACATGTATTGGAGGACTTGTCTGTTCTCAGAACCTATGAAGGCAGATGAGACATTGCAGCAGAATGGAGACTTATGGTTTTCTTAGACTCCCATGCCACCAGGTCAAGGGCTCCTTACTGTCAAGTTTCATAAGGTTGCTGCATGCACACCAGCTCCCATACCTTAAAAGATTTCATGTGTACGTCTCTGTCAAGTATGTACATCTCCTCCACTCCCACAGCAGATATCATCTTTGTATCAAGGGATAGCCGATGACCCAAAAGATATTGGATGATGGGAAATACTCTGTATTGCTTGATGTGTATAATTGTATTGTTTTCTTCTCTCCTTCCCTAAGGTACATACACATAAACCTGATAGAGGAGCATAGCATTCTTTGAGGTGTTGTTCTCATTTAGAAATGAAGCCACAAAATAAAAAAGAAACTGGTGGAATCATTAAGAAATTCTTAAGGGAAATTCTGTCAGTGGAAGATTGCAACTGCTGCATTGATCACATCCATGAGATACTCCCAATGGTTATTCAGAACAAAACAGGCCTTTGGAATATGGATGTGGGCTGCCAGTATTTTGTGAATGCATTTTGCAGTCTCAAGGAAATTCTTTGGCTTTGTCAGT
The DNA here is from genome assembly GCA_032595735.1 of Pelochelys cantorii. Taxonomy (NCBI): domain Eukaryota; kingdom Metazoa; phylum Chordata; order Testudines; family Trionychidae; genus Pelochelys; species Pelochelys cantorii. Next base: position 6,137,716 of record CM064328.1, read on the forward strand.
CAATGCTAGGTTGTATGAAATGGTGCTAAGGATTTTATCGAAACAAATGATGGTGCTGTATACACTTGTCCACTGAGGGAAATAATAATTTTATATAGCACCGGTTTTCAATACAGCGTTGAAAAATAAATCTCCTATAATACACTGTAATACATTTTCTATAAATATCCACGTGTGGTGCTCAGTAGAGACTGCTGTGCTGGTGCTGTGGAACTGAATTGGAGCTTCATACGGTTTAACAGCTATGCACATTGCTGAACAGCAACCATTACTCTTATTAGTAAAACTTCTAAGAAACACAAGCAAAGGATTGAACGTACATGTACACAATAATAAAGACTCGTGTTGCTTGGATTACTTGTTTATTTGTCTACTCTATACTAAGTATTTCTCCGATCACTCAATAGACAATTTCTCTGCTGAGTGTGCTTCCCTCTCCCTGTGCCCGCCAACCCGTCTGCCAAACGTCTTCCCAGGCTATATTAGCTACCTTGTTGCCTTTGTGATGAAATTCATTTCCTTAAGCCATCTGGTGGATTTCATCTGTAATTGCAGTATAAAGGTCCATTGCTGCTACAAACAAGTGACTTGACATGCCTTGATGAGATGATATTTAAGAAATGAACCTGCTTTCTCAGTTGTAGCTAGAAGAAGAGCTTGTGAAAGAGACAAAAACAATCTTATTAAATGCAATGAGAATGTTTCATGTTTTGACAACAGATTTCTTTACTTTGCAATAGAATCATGCTGTAATTTTTGAATGGCAACAAAAAACTCTTCTAAAACTAGGTCTGTAACACAAAATAACACTTCTTGGCAAAAAGCATTCAGTTGACAACACATTATAAACATTGACAACGTATTATAAAGTTTGCGTATTTGGGCTAGGCTTGATATAGATGACATAATAAAATGGATGAAGGGCATCTTATATTTTTTTTTAAAAGTGGAAGTCTGAAACAATTTCCAAAGGCATCTACAAAGAAGATTAAAGAACAAATAATACTAATAGTCTCTATCTGCATAGCAATATATCTACCTGGCTACTTTATAGTTCTCAGCCTAGCTGGAACTTGCTAATTTTGAATTATTTCACAATATACAGAAGATGATTCAGTCCCTGCCCCATGGACCTTACATTCTAAGTAACACACTGTAACATTATTATTAATATTATTATGAGTTTGTATTCCTATAGCATTTAGGAGCCCTTGTCATGGACCAGGACCCTATTGTGCTAGGCACTGTACAATACAGAACAAAAGAACAATCCTTGCCCCAAGGAGCTTACATTCTAAGTACAAGTCAAGAGGCAACAGATAGATGTAGACAGATGGGAATTATGTTATTGGTCAGCATGATTGGCAGCGGTCTTTCTACATCATCATCCTGTTGACATGTTTATTGTGGGCATCATGACAAAAAAGTGTTTTGAGAGGGGATTTGAAAATATATAAAGAGGTATGGGTTCTGAATGGGTAGGAGTCACGCAAAACTGTATTTGTCAAGGCCAAAGAAAAGGATGCTTTAGAACCACAATGGCTCAAGCCAATGTGCAGAGAAAAGCAGTGCAAATATTTTTTTTCTAAATGTATTTCTTCACTGGTGGAATAAAATTGCTATGTGGCAGCTTGTGTTTTAAGAAAGGATTCTAGTAAAGAGATTATGGCATCTAGCAGCGCAATTTGGGAGAACAGACAATGGAAGGGGAATTAGGAAGATTAAGGAGCTGCTCTAGAAGCAGGAAACCATGCTCCCTTGCCTCTGCTGGACAGGTTCCTAGTGGTAGGAGCATTCCAAAGAGAAAGCAATTGGTTGCAGCAACCTGCTGCCAGGCAGTCACTGAGTCTCCAAGCCACTGGGGCTGAGCCTCATAACCAAGCTGCTGGAAGCTCTTTGACTACTCACTCTCACCAGAAGAAGCAGTCTCTGTAGACAAACTTGGGAGGAAGCCAGGAGCCACCTCAAGACAGAACTGTGGCACTATGGAAGTACAGAAACAAGGGTAGGTAGTAACCCACAGACCATGAGTAAGAGTTCCGATGCTGGAACCTTATTGTTTTGAAGGGTCTTAGGCTGGAATTCTATGGAGTAGGATGGGCCGGGGTTCCCTACTCCACCCCTTTGATGGTTGCTGCTGATCAGAGTTGCCTTTGGACTCTTGTCAACGGGCGACACTACCATTAATTTCTGGGGGCCTGGGACTCTCCACTGGGAACACTGCAGTATACTGTAGTCACTAGGCAGAGCAGGCATTGGACTCTTGTAATTAGATAACACAGTTCAGAGTATAGCATTAGGTGGGACTGACAATCTAGGGCATATAGTTAATCCCCAACACTCAGCAATTGCAGTACTATGGTATCTTCTATTCTGAGCAAAGGGAGATACTACAATTACTGCTGAAGATTCAGCATTTGCTATCAGACTTCTAGTCATCTTTGTGCTACTTAATCATGTTCTTATTTTTATTGGTGTGATCTAGCTCTCCATGTGAAGTCAGTGGGAATTTTACCACTGATTTCAATGGAAGCCAATTTGGATCCTTATTTTGTATGGAGGGTAAAGAAAACTGTTTTCCCCATACTATTTTTTTTTTTAAAGAAAGCAACACTAGCATATTGTGAAATAAATTATTACCTGCCTTTGGGAAGTGCACCTTGTATTAGACCTCTTGTGAGTGGTACAGATAGAACTCCAAGTTGAGGTTGAGCAGTTTTGGCACTTGCAACAAGAGGCAACACAACTATCCCTGAGATAATCCTGCAACATAAGTAATAGCTTAATATACATCATGCCATCTGCTCTAAGATACATGCAAGCTGCTTCCAAAGAAGTCAGTAGGAAGTGCATATAATTATTTATTTATATTTATTTTTATAAAAATGATCCCAATCTCTGGGGTGTGTGATATAATTTAATTTCACAAAAATTATACAAAAATCAGCTGTCCCCAGAGTAAAATAAATCCCTACCTGTAGATAAAAAACAACCACTGCAAGTACCCAAACCTGTCCTCCCTCATCCTCTACAAACTTCTAGGTGAAAAGATAGACTTTAGAGACTACTTTATGAGATAAGAGATCCATGTTTTGGCAGAGCAAAAAGGGGAGTGAATTCCAACGCTAAGATACTCTTGTGGAGAATACTCTCCTACAGTTCCCTGCTATTTTAGCACAGCTGTTCTAGCTTAAATACCTTCATTAATCTTAATAGTAGGGGACAGAGATGATCTCCCAGGTAACCAGGTACCAAACAATTTAGGGCTTTAAGCTCAGATCCTCAAAGGATTTTAGTGAGAGAGGTAGATGCCTAAATTCCAGTTGAGGATCTGGGCTTTAGAGATTAAAATCAACACCTTGAATTCTACTTGGAAATGTATTGGCAGCCACTGAAGATTCTTGAGTATAGGAGTGGGGTTTTCAAAAGAGCCTAAGTGATTTAGGAGTATAAGTCCCACTGAAAGTCAATTTAGTAAGCTGGCTGGCATATTTTTCATTGGCTTTAGTCAGAGTGCAGCCTCACACAAAGCACATGACAGCTGAAGGTGTTGACTCTGAAATAATGTCTGAAAACATTTAAATATTAGGAGTTGATATTTGATAGTTCTAATGTTTTTTCAGGTGTTCTAATGAAAGACAATGCTCTGCTCCATCACAAGAGTGAGATCTTAGTAAAAATGCCAATTTGCGTGTTTTGGGTTTAATTGAGGAACTAGCTAAAGGAAAATCTTGCCTCTGTAAAAAATGGTGAAAGCTTTTCGCATTCATGTATCAAGCAATGAGAAAATGTAGAATTCTTTTTCAAATAATAAGGGATGTACGTTTTCTCAGTTACTATCTCAACCACACAAGTAGGTAGGAAAACAGTAATTTCTGTTTACAAACTGATTTTTTTTCTTGAGTTGGTAATGGACAGCTACCTTATTTCATATCAAATTCCACATTATTTCTAATGTGTGCATGTGTCTGTGTTAACTATGATGATACTAGGCAATTTCAAATGAGAGAACTGGGAGAGCATAACAGAGAGGAATTAGTTAACTCACTGTATTCTGATGATGAACTAATGAGGATTTTTATTATCCAGAATTTTAATGTGTTGTTTCACAATCTAATTGTTTAGGGGGTTTCTTTACTTCTATAACTGTTTTATTATGTTTCGAGACAAGATTGTCACTTATGTTACAACCCATGGCTAGAAATGTCATTACTTTTGGATTTAATTGTAAATGCTGTATGATTCTCTGATTGATCATTCAGTCAACTGTTTGGGGATTTGGAATATGTAAATTCCTTGCTCCGCTTTACATCTATATATTTAATTGCTTTTATTGAAACACCTATTTTTCCAAGGGGTTTGTGGAAATTAGAGGGGAAGGTTATTGAACTCATTTTATATGAATGATCATTTTCTGTTCAGGCTTTAGCTCCTTCCTTTTTGAACTGTAGCTGTACTGACACTTCTTTTTTGTGTTCATTGCTGAAACTGCTGATGTGTAATGGAACAAAATGACAAAAACTATTTTAGACGACAAAAAAATATATATACACATGAAGGTCAAATTTTGCTCTGTCAGGTTCTGGGCAACCAAACAGAATTCCTTATTTGTTCATCAAAAGAAAATGATTTAACCAATTACGCTCTGTTACCTTTTTCCAGTTCTCCCATTCTAGTATGTAGAACTGGTTGTGCATCTCTGCTGATTTTAAGGAGTTGCACAAGGCATAATTAAAAGCAGAATTCTACCGTGATTATCATTCAGATATCTGACCCATACAAGCAGCCATCAAAATAATGAGGTAATGAGATGGTTGACAGTACAAAGGACTAGTACTGCAATCTTCACTCATGCAAGTTGTCCCTATGAACATGAATAATCTGTTGCATTCAGTGGGCCTGCTACTGGGAGAGGATGGTCTTGTCAGAGCAATGGAGTGGGACTCAGAAGGTCTGGATTTGATTATTAGCTATGTCATAGATTTCCTGTGCAGTTTGGGCAAGTGACCATGTCTATGCCTAAGATCCGCATCTGTGAAGTAGGGTTAATCATCATTCTTTACTTTGCAAGAGCAAGGACCTGTATGAGGAAAATTATTAATTAACATTTGTGAAGTGCTCAGCTACCATGCTGGTGAGGGCCTATAAGTACTTACACGGACAGGAGTGAGCAAGGGTTAACTGTGGTATGAGTAAGTGTTGCAGGATCAGTCTGGAGCTGCTGAAAAAGAAAGACTCATTACACCACTGAAATAAAAGCAATGTAGTCAATCACTTTGGAAGAGGATACAGGCTGGCAGAATGTAACAATAGTCAGAGCCAAAAGATCCTCCACACACTGAGGTCTCACTGGGGTTCTCAAACTGGAGGTCATGACCCCGCAAGGGATCAGAAAGTGGTTACATGGGGGTCGTAAACTGTCAGTCCGTGGGCTTGACAGCCCTGAGCCCCCATTAAATAAAATTACTCTCCCCCCCATTTTTAATATAAATAAGGGCAGGTCATGCTCATAGGTTTACTGTCTGAAAGGGGTCACCAATATAACAAGTACGAAAAACACTTCTCTATAGGAGGACAATCTCCAAGAATTGGCAATGGGAATGCCCACCTGAAAAGAACAAAACTAATTTCTGGCAGATTGTGTAACGATACTATTCTGCTTCAGGACAGTCATGCTCACGGGATAGTAGGCTCTCCAGGATCTGAGCTGGAGAAAGGTAAAATGGCTGTTAGAGAGAACATGAAAGGTTTACTTAGGCTGCCATGAGAATGAGAAGAAATTTGGTCTCAAGTGGGAAATGGGTTTCAAGCCTTGTCAAGATAGGCTAGAAAAGCTAGGTCTGAATGAAAGAGATATATCCTTAGATACTAGATTGTGAAATATACAAGGAAGTTGCTGGTATAGTAAGGGAATGACACACAAAAATGGTGGTGAGGGACTAGTCTTTATTGCCTGGCCTCAGTAAGATGACAGGACTCATTATCATCTGACTCCAGTGGCTACATGGTAAAGATACAAAATCATAAATGCTGTGGAGAAAGTAAATTGCACACTCCTATTTGCTCTCTTATGGAGCAACTTTGAAATTTCAAGTTTTTGGTGGAAATAGGTTTCAATTTTTTGACCAGCTTGAAAACAGGTATTGTGGCCAAAGAATGACTGGGAGAGGAGGGAATCACTACACAGCTACTGAGAGAATAAAGCTAGTCCAGGGTATTAGGCTAGGACTGGATTGATTAGGGTTCAATTCCCTGTTCTGTCACAGTCTTCCTTAGGGTATGGCTGTATTTTAGCTGGGAGCATGATTCCCGCACAAGTAAAGAAATATGCCATTTACACAGTGCAAATGAGCTGGACTCAGCTGTAGCTGGCCTCATGAGTACTCCCCTGGCAGAGGCAAGATTTGCTACCCCCACCTTGGCATAGAGACCATGTTGGTGAAGGGGCTGGAATGGGAAGAGTGGACCAGAGCTTGGCCCTTCCAAGTCTTAGCTGATTTATGATCTTTTAGGGTGGGTGTGGGGAACCTAAAGCTCAGGGGCCGGATGAGGCTCCCAGCTTGCCTGGGTCTGGTCCCCATGGCTCAGGGCTCCCCCACAGCATTGGGGAGCCCACACTGGTGGACTAGCCTCCTTCCCACCCCCACCCCCGGGCTCTGGTGTCAAGGGGAATGTGGGAAGTGTCTTTCTGCTTCTCAGTTGGGGGCCACATCCGTGAGGGGTTTCTTTATTTTCTCACTTGTGTGTGGCCCCCGACTGATTTTTCTGTGGGTCAGTGGCCCCCAACCCAAAAACGGTTCCCCAGCCCTGCTCTAGGACAACAAGGCCTCCTGTTTCAAGAGACCGTCTGTGTCTCTGCAGCCGAGACTCCCGCAGGCGCCTGCTCAGTCTTTGCCTAGGCCTCGCCCTCCTTCCAACGCTGCACTGACGTATTGAGGGAGGGGGATGGCCAGGCAGGGAGGAATGGAGGTGAGCAAGAGAAGAGTCCCAGCTGTGCATCCCCTGCCAACCCAGCAGAAATGGCTTCTCTTCCTTCCCTTTGGGGACAGAGATGCTGATGGTAACAAAGAATGGCAGGGTTGGAAGAGGCTGGGGATGGGCCACGGAGCAGGGTGATGGTGGAAATAGGGCCAGGGTGGGTGTGACCATAGGCAAGCCTGTACTCAAATCCTGCAGGCTACTGCAATAATATCTGTACAAAATACAGCTTTAGGATGTATCATATGAATACTAACACCACACTGGTAATGCATGCACTAATGGTATATGTGAAGGTCTGAATTTCCTTTGTATGATGTTACTAGGGCAAGTTTTAAACCAGTCAGCTTACCTTAGGTAAAGGTGATAAATGGACTATCCTAGACAATGGAATGTAGGTTTACTTATATTTACTTATTCACAGTAAACAAAACCATTGAGCTAAACCGGTGAGGTTTATCCTGGTCCTGAATGCAAGGACAGAGAATTAACCTGGGACCTGTGCCCCAGAGAGACAAGACACTAAATCCTGAAGGGGTCTTCTTGTCTTGTAAGACAAAAACATCCCTTTGGGGATATAAGGGACAGAGAAAGACATGATCTTTTTCTCCTGATCTCTGTGATGGTCCTGGCTGGGCTGGCTGTTAATAGGCTAGAGAGGAGACTCACAGTAAGAGAAGCCATCGTGAGCAAAGGCTGTATCTTCCTAGATTGAGTTTTTTAGACTTTTAGATACATGTTTTCACTTTTATTTGTTTGTAGTCATTTGTACCTTTTATCTCTTTAATTGGGTATCATTCAATCCCCGTTCTTTGGTTTTTTTGTTTTCATTAGAAATCACCAGGTCTGTGTACAATCAGTAAAGTGTGTGCTTTTAGCAAGCTAACCGTATTTAGTGAGTAGTGTTTTACAGTCTCTATAAAAGCACCAATCCTAACACTTTCCCCTGGAAGGTCCAGTGAAAGGGATTAATCTAGGACTGGGCAAGATATGGCCTAGGGGCCAGATCCGACCTTCCTAACACTTTGATACAGCCCAGGGGCTGCATCTGGCTGCTTTCTATTTATATCTTCTTGCCTGTGCCACCAAATTTCCAGGTAGTGACTTAGGCAGCAGGATCCTATTTAAATGGCTCACAACTCCTGGTCGTGGTGCTACCCTGGCAGGGGCCAGAGCTGCAAGCCCTTTAAATAGCTGCAGCAACCCCAGGCATCTGCCAGGCAACGTGGTAGCAGAGGGGCCAGGAGCCATAAACCCTTTGCTGTGTTTTTAATTCAAAGCCTCCGGCCCCTGGCAACTCTGGGAGAAGGCTAGTCCCCAGCCCCGCCCCTTCTGGGGGGGTGTAGCCAGCCTGGGACCATGTACCAAAATTCATTATGTAGCCCCCCCTGCAAAAATTATTGCCCACTCCGGATTAGTCCCTGCAATAGGATGAATTTGGGGCCAGAAGGGTACTGAGATCCTCTTTGTAACAAGTAACCAGGTTGGACAAAGTCAGGGTGAGGCTTGTGAGCTGCTGGTAGGATGTTGGGATCAGAGCTCTGCAGCTACGAGACACCCAGAGTTACAAGGCAGACAGTGACCGAACCCTAGATGAACCCCAGAATGTCCCAGTGGGCAGACAGATGGGGGGTGGCAGAAGCAGAGGAGAGATGGGAGCAGTGCGGCTAGGCATTTTATCATCCAGGGCCAGCAAGAGTATTTGTGTTCCCTACGGCTCTGTCTACACAGCAGCACTATTTCAGAATAACTGACATTCCAAAATAACAAAGGGTATGTCTACACTACAAAGTTAATTCGAACTAACAGCCGTTAGTTCGAATTAACTTTCATAGGCGTTACACACGCAAACCGCTAGTTCGAACTTAATTCGAACTAGCGGAGCACTTAATTCAAACTAGGTAAACCTCATTCTATGAGGACTAACGCCTAGTTCGAATTAAGTAGTTCGAATTAAGGGCTGTGTAGCCACTTAATTCGAACTAATTGGAGGCTAGCCCTTTCCAGCTTGCCCTGGTGGCCACTCTGGGCCAAGCCAGGGAAACTCTTCTGCCCCTCTCCCAGCCCCGGAGCCCTTAAAGGGCCACGGTCTGGCTACGGTGCCCGTGCCAGGTGCAAGCCTGCCAGCACCCAGCCAGCAGACCCTGCACCTGGCACGGCATGAGCTAACCACCCGCTGCCACCCAGCCCTCCCCCTCTTCCCAGGACCAGGTTGGCGGCTCCCAGGAGCCTGCCCGGGGCCGCAAGAGGCGGGCGCCCGCCTGGTCTAGTGCGGAGATCGTGGACCTCATCAAGGTTTGGGGGGAGGCCTCCAACGTCCACAATCTCCGCACTAGGCACAGGAATGTGGCTGTCTAGGGCAGGATAGCTGCCAGCCTGGCCACCAAAGGCCACATGCGAACCCAGGAGCAGGCTTGCATGAAAATCAAGTTGGTCCAGTGAGACCCCTGACCCTGAGCTTAGAACATAAGAACATAAGAATGGCCGTACTGGGTCAGACCAAAGGTCCATCTCTCCCAGTAGCCTGTCTGCCGACAGCGGCCAACACCAGGTACCCCGGAGGGGATGGACCGAAGACAATGACCAAGCCATTTGTCTCGTGCTATCCATCTCCAGCCTTCCACAAACAGAGGCCTGGGACACCATTCCTACCCCCTGGCTAATAGCACTCCATGGACCCAACCTCCATGACTTTATCTAACTTCTCCTTAAACTCTGTTCTAGTTCTCAGCTTCACAGTCTCCTGTGGCAAGGAGTTCCACAGGTTGACTATTTGCTTTGTGAAGAAGAACTTTCTTTTATTAGTTTGAAGCCTGCTACCCATTCATTTCATTTGGTGTCCTCTAGTCCTTCTATTATGGGAACTAATGAAGAACTTTTCTTTATGCACCCTCTCCACACCACTCATGATTTTATAGACCTCTATCATATCCTCCCTCAGTCTCCTCTTTTCTAAGCTGAAAAGTCCCAGTCTCTTTAGCCTCTCTTCATATGGGACCTGTTCCAAACCCCTAATCATTTTAGTTATCCTTTTCTGAACCCTTTCCAAGGCCAAAATATCTTTTTTGAGGTGAGGAGACCACATCTCTACACAATACTGAAGATATGGCATACCATAGTTTTATACTTCCCCTCCTCCTTCTTCCCCTGGCTTCCCCCTTCCAGCTCCCTCCTCCCAGGCTTCCACCTCCCCTCTCCCACCCTCTCTCTTCCCCTCTCCCACCTCCTTTTTCCAGTCTCCCCAGAGGTTAATCCCCCCACCCCCAGTTTTGTTAAATAAAGAGAGTTTCTATTTTTGAACACGTGTCCTTTATTTTTTACATCAGGAAGGGGGGCTAGGGAAGGGTAAGTGGAAGGAGGTGAGGGAGGAATGGGGCACGAGCCCCCGATGGGGAGGACTGGGGTGGCTCTGCAGGCTCCTCGGGGTGGAAGCTCTCCTGCAGGGCCTCCTGGATCCTGACAGCCCCCCGAATGACCCCCCCTCCCCCGGATGGCAGCCTGAGGCAAGTGCAGCCGGGCTGATGGCCGAGTGCTCTGATGTGCCGAGTGTGGGCACTCAGGGCACTCCAAGTCAGGACTGCTTTGCTGTCCCTCATCGAGGTAGACAAGCAAGCAGGGAACCCTGAGAACTGTCTGTCCAGGGTGGGGGTCGGGTCCCTTTAAGCACAGCCCTTGGCTAGCCTGAGGCAGCAGCTCCATGCTCTAAGCCCTAACCTGATGCCCTGCTGGCACTGGTTCCGGCCAACCTTAACTTCGGTTCAGGGTCCACTTAATGTGGACATGCTAGTTCGAATTAGCAAAACGCTAATTCGAATTAGTTTTTAGGTCTAGATGCACTAGTTCGAATTAGTTTAGTTCGAATTAACTAATTCGAATTAAGTTAGTTCGAATTAGTGTTGTAGTGTAGACATACCCAAAGAGTGTGTCTATACTACAAGCCACTATGTCAAAATAATGGTGATCTGGAGGACTTCTTACTCCAACTCCTGTAACCCTCATTTTATGAATACGGGGAGGTGAAGGAAGAGTGTTCTTCTTTCGACTTCCTGCTGTATAGACAGCGCCAAAAGCCAAATTAAGCGATTTCGACTTCAGCTATGCCACTGATGTGGCTCAAATTGCGTAGCTGACTTTGACTTTTGCCCTGTTGTGTAGATGTACCAGAGCCCTGCATGGGAATATTTTTTTAATCCCACTCCCATCCTGCCCCACTGCCACCCGCTCCCACATTGTTGAATTTTTGTCTTACTCCTACTATTTTGACAGTGGGTTCTGTAGACCCCGGGGATCCCAGACCTGCTGCAGGCCTCTGCCATCTACCTTTTTTTTTTTCATCTACCTTGTTTTCTGCCTTCGCAGCCCCCTTTTGGCTTTACTCCCTGGTCAGCTGCCCTGCTTGCCCGCCACTAGTTAGGGCTCTGGAGTTTGTGAGGCATAGGCTGAGAGGGGTAGTAAAATCTGTTTGGATTTGGGACACTGGTAAAGCAGTCAGTGGTGCTGTAGACCCTCATGTCTTTCTATGCCATTATGTGATGATAAAGAAGTGGCACTGAGTGCATCCATAAAGAAATGGATCCTCCATAACATAAAGAAATTCCATAACATAATTTTTGCATATTTTGCTGCAAACTCAAAAAGGATCCCCTTTCTGAGAAAAATGCCACTGAAATCCAAACATTCTTGTTGAGAGAAAACCACGGAATCATAGAAATATAATGCTGGAATGGACCTGGAGAGGTCATCTACTCCATTCCCCCAAACTGAAGCAGGACTGAGTGTACCTCCACTATCCCTGGCAGGTGTTTGTCTAACCTTGTCCTTAAAAATGGTTCATTTTGAATGAAAATCATAGAACACTAGAACTGGGAGAGACCTCAAGAAGTCATCAAGTCCAGTCCCCTGCCCTCATGGCAGGACCATGCACTGTCTAGATCAGGGGTGGGAAAATTCCAGCCTGTGGGCCAGATCCAGACCACAGGGTCAGTCCCTGGTGGGGCCCTACCTCTATATTTACCTCCTCAGCTATTGGGCAATTGCATTTCTCACTGAATCAATGGGACAGGCAGCCCACAGACGTACTGGGGCTCTGCCCAAAGAGGGGGTGGGGGCATTCAGCTTTGCCCCCCCCCCCGCCCGAAGGGCCCTCTTAAATTGCCAGGCCCCAAGGCAGCTGCCCCTTTGCTTTCGTACCTCCATTGGCTACCCTGCAATGGGTCTTCATAGAGTTTGAGGCCAGAAGGGACCATTAGATCATCTAGGCTGATTCCCTGTATATCACAGGACAGAGACATCAACACAGTTACCTCAGCATTGAGCCCATAACTCAGGGGTGGGCCAATTCCGGCCCACAGGCTAGATCCGATCTGCAAAGTTAGTCCCTGGTTTGCCCCTGCCTCTATATTTATCTGTGCCCCCGCAGGTATCGGGCAATCGCAGCTCTCATTGGCTGCAGATTGCCATTCCTGGCCAACAAGAGGTACACTCACCCAACACCTGCGGGGCACAGGTAAGTATAGCAGCGGTGGCCTGCTAACCCTGTGGGCCACCATTTTTTTATTGCCCACCCCTGCCATCGCTTCTGTTTTTATTTGAAAAAGCCTCTCTTCCAGAAAGGTCTCCAATCTTGGTTTGAGGCCATCAAGAGATGAAGAATCCATCACTTTCATTGGTGGTTTGTTCGAACAGTTAATCATCCTCACAGTTTAAAAATTTCACCTAATGTATTATTGAAATGTGTTAGTCTTAAACTTCCAGCCATTGGTTCTTATTCTGACTCTCCGCTAGATGAAAGAGCCCTTTAGTTCCCAATATAGCTTCCCCAATAAGGTACTTATGGACTGTAATCAGCTCACTTCTCAGTCTTCTTTTGGATAAGTGAAATAGACTGAGCTCTTTAAGTCTCTCATTGTAAAGCATTTTCTCCAGCCCTCAAATCGTATTTATGTCTCTTTTTAGCATCGTCACCACATTTTCAATGTCCTTTAAAAAAATGTGAGCAGCAGAGCCATATGTGTTCTACCATCAGTCTCACCAATGCCCTCCCCACTACTCACTACACTCTTCTTTAGGTTTATACCCAGGACCACCCTTTTTGCCACAGCACTGCAGTGGGAGCACATGTTCATTCGCTTGTCCCATATGACCTCTGATCCCTTTCAGAGTCACTTATTTCCAAACTATAGTCCCCCATTCTGTAGGCATGGCCTTCATTCCTCATTCCTAGATGTGTAACCTGGTGTCCGGCTATGGTAAAATACATTTTCCTTGAATGGGCCCAGTATATCAAGTGAACCAGATTGCTCTGTAGGATTTACCACTCATCTGCAATTTTTACCAGCAGGGATTATAAATTTAACTTTCAGATCATTGATGAAAATGTTGCATAGCATCAGACCTGTCCCCAGTCCCTGGGGACTCCCACTGTCCTTCTGTAGCAATTAATAACAGTTCAGATTCATTTCTGCGCCCTGAGGGAATGCCTTACTACTAATGATCCACTGGCCAGCTCAGCTATGAAGAGAAAGCTTTGATAGGCTTTGAAGAGAGTCCATTTCATCTTTGGCTAGACCGTTGGTATCTGCAAGCGACGTTGTGTTTGGGGTAATTAACACAATTCAAGCATCTGGAAATGAGAGAAAAAATATCAGTAAATGGAAAGAGGGAGACGTTAATTCACTAGCATTAGCAGAAAAGATGGAACCTTAGTCAAGGTTGAAAGCACTAATTCAGACCATTTTCAGAGAAAATCACCTTCATAACTTCCCCCAAGTAATACAGGAAGCTTCACCTTGGCTGCAGTCTTGGTCATGCTGAGCCACAGCTTTGTTATTTATAAGCAGAGTTGCTGGATTTTTTTCTGAGGTAACATTTGAAGCTGCAGCTGGCACAACATGCATCCACCACTCTCAATGGAACAGATGGACAAAGGCTTGCCACACCAGTGCTCCATATCCAATAGTGCAGGGGGGTTCAAACTATGGGTCATCCCAGTACTGTCAGACACTGGGACTCGTTGCTGCAGGGTGATCAGTGGGAGGGCTAAGGCAGCTACCTGCCTGTCCTGGCACTGCAGACTGCGCTATGCCTCAGAAACAGCAGGCCTGGCTCCTAGGTGAGGGCAGGGGGCAGAAGAGTATACAGGGCTCTGTGCCCTGCCCCTGCCCTGAGCCCTAGCTCCGCACTCGCATTGGCTGGGAGCCTGCTGCTGGCTGCAGCATGGTCTGCAGTGCAGGAAGCTGCATTAGTACCCCCACTGCACTGCTGCCCGGGAATTGCTCAAGGTCAGCCCCTCCTGCCCCAGCCCTGACTCACCTCCAAAACTGAAGCCAACCTCCTACACCCCAAAGCTCTCATACTCAGCCCCGCCGGGGATCCCACACTCCAGTCAAATTATGTTGAGTCATGGGCATCAACGATTTTCTTCAACTGGGCCATGAGAAAAAAAGGTTGAAATCCGCTGCATTCGTGGGCTCAGTTCAAGGACTAGGTCATCATCTTCAGAGTCCTCAAAGGATCCACAGCCTTCAGGACTGCCTCATCTTTCCACATCACTCCAGAATTACTCTGATCAACAGGGGGTAGCTCTCAGATGTTGGGTTCTCAGGACAAAGATCACATTAGGAGGAAAAAAATAGTGTAAGTTCTATTTTGAGGGCATAAGTGGCATTTAAAAGGTGTTAGCTCACTATGGGGGAGGGAGATTTTACCCTTAATATTAATTGTATATTCTTTGCAGTATTCATTGTTGAATTATTTTTATTTGCCTTCTCACTTTTGAGCCCATAGGGTGTTGTTGCTTCATTTTCATGTTTCTCTGAAATTCCAAAAGCCAGAAACTGAGTTTTTTAAAATAAAAGCTGCAATTCTCACACACTAGTGTGATTTCAGTAGTTGGGGGCTCAAAAAAACCCATTATGTGTTGCAAGATTCACAGTAAAATTTCATAAGAACAGGCAAAATAGCATTTCAGCCTTGGCAAGTTTTGCATTTTTTATATATACTATAGGCTGTAATGACGAAACAATTTTTAAAAGAAAATGAATACAGTCTATTGGTAATTGTTAATGTGATTGACAATGTACGTATAAGAATTTTAATGGTATAAACCTGAAGAAATAAAATTTTAAAAGAAAATTATCTAAATTTAGAGTGTTATAGTACTAATTAATCCATTTAAAATTTCACTCTGGATTCAAGTTTAAGAATTACTACACAAAGGATTGCTGTCGCTTCTGAGGGACAAGCCAAAGGAGAAAAGTTTTGGGTTTAATTTTTGTGTTGCTATCAAGTAGAAACAGAGAGCCCAGATCATCTCAGTAGGGGAGACATCTTTTTAAATTAATTTTCTTTTAATAAAGATGATTGTAAATGTTACAATGAGACCAAATGAGAAAATGTTTCTCTGTAGGTAAATGACAATTAAATCCTTTGCGTTTTAATTAAAACTCCTGCAGTGAGGTTTTTATTTATGTCAGACCTTCAGGGTAGAGCCCTGAACAGATCAATGGCATAAGTCAAATTGGGGTTCGGTCACAAGTGAACTGAATTTGGAACATTCACTCGAAGACCTGATCCAAAGCCCATTGCTGTCAATAGGAGTCTTTTCATTGTCTTCAACAGACTCCAGGTCTCTAACCATAAAAACTTCTCCCTAGTGGACCACATAACACCCTGGGGATTGTCACATCAGGAGATGCAGAGAAGGGAAAGGTACCCTCCCTCTGTAGATAGAGAAATAGCAACACATTGCTCAGTTTCTGTGACCCCACTGCCTGCATTCCAGCTCCTCACAGAAAGATGAATGAGGAATCCACATAATGGAAGGTGCAGCCCACCCCCAAGTCTCTGCTGTAAACAGCATGCCGGCAGGTTCCATATGCTGCTGGTATACACCCCTGACGGGACTTCGGCGTCCTGCCTGTCTCCTCCAGGCCTCTAAGCATTGGCATTCCACTGCACTCAATGCTCTCTGCTGTCAAGAGGAGTTAACAGCATTTGCCTCTTCCTGGACACTTTCTGACCTTACAAAACCACCAAGAATGCTGAGGTCAAGGGCCATGGTTACAAAGAGAGGACTTGCTTCTACATGGCCCTTGACCGTTCCATCCTGCTCTTTCATCGGTTACTTCCATTTGCAAACAGAAATGTAAAAGGAAATAAAGCCACTGGGACCATCGTCTAATGGAAACAGACCCAGAATTCATGGGGAAAAAATTGTCTTCAAACTATTACAGTTCCATTATAAATAATGCAGCAGAGAACAATGAGATTCCTACTGTTGAAATTAATAGATAGTGATGAATTCTACTTAATTTAACAGCATCACGTCCCAGCCTCCTTTCTTTCTGAAGGCATTTGAAGAATTTGACCCATTAATCCATTATTATTATTCTCACTTAGGTTTGTTCCTCCTCCCTCCACACCATTCATTCTCCATCAAGGACCATAAAAACTTGTTTAAATATTAAAACCACTTAAAATTTGAACCAGAGAAACCAATGAAACATTAAAACCTCCCTGTACACACAAGATATGTATCCATAAAATAGATGCTATTGTATAAAAATTCTGCAGTATTCTGGGGTAGTGACCAAAAACACTGCAGTATCACTCCAGTATCAGTGTTTGGGATCATGACTGTAATATATTGTGACAGGGCTTAACTGCCATCCCCTGCAACGCTAGTAAATGCACTGAACTGGTCACACTTTGCACCTAGGGAGGTGAGCAGTTAGTTGGCTCCTGGCCGGAAGGAGGAGAGCTAATCCGTAATAAGTAGACCAGGAGTCTGCAACCTCTGGCTCTTGAGCTAAATATGGCTCAGTATGGAACCAAATATGGCTCTTTTGTCATTCCCAAAATACATGCATCTTTTTAAATTAAAATGAAAAATTCAAAAAATTTTAAAAAGCATAATTACTCATGTAGCTTGAATGTCTGCATGAACCTAAATTTGACCAGTTATGATGTAAACCACAAAGAA
This sequence comes from Pelochelys cantorii, assembly GCA_032595735.1. Classification (NCBI taxonomy): domain Eukaryota; kingdom Metazoa; phylum Chordata; order Testudines; family Trionychidae; genus Pelochelys; species Pelochelys cantorii. The sequence continues at coordinate 6,154,676 of CM064328.1, forward strand.
ATGTGTGATAAAATGCAGCAGCAGAAGTCTCGTTAAATAAAGTCTGTGAGTACAATGTTTCATTGATATTATTATTAATCATGTCAATTATCAATCATATTCAGTTGTATATTTTCAGTCATGCAAACGGGCATTCTTATACAGCTGTTTGTTGACCACATGTTCTGAATTTTGATGTAGTTTGGCTCTTCGGTTTGAAAAGGTTGCCACCCCCTGAAGTAGACTGTAGGAACTCAGGGGGTGGAGTAGGGAGGAAAGATGGCAGAAGAAACAGGTCCCTCTGGCTGAGAACAGACAAGAGTAGGGCACACAGACAGAAAACTGGGAAGAGGGGAGAGTGTACTTCAGAGATATCATGGACTCATGCAAGGGAAGCCCCGATATAGGGTTTGAAAGAAGAGAAGACTTCTGTAACTCAAGAGGGCAGAGGAACTGTTCAGTTTTTTAGACCTGTTTATCATACCCCAGCAGGGGTCTGAACTTAGAAGACTTGACCACAGGCAGTCCCAGCCAAAGAGTTTGCAGGACCCAAGGCAGCAGCAAGTGAGCGGCCAGGTGGGCGGGGCCAGGAGCTGGGCAGCGCGGGGCCCTGAATATGTGGGGCCCAAGGCCACCATCTCCCTCACCTAGCCCAAAGGCAGAGCCGGCCCAAGCTACAGGCTGACCAGGCTCCTACCTGGGGCACCCCATTGTAGGGGGTGCCATGCAGGGCTGCTGGGCCAGGCGGGGGCGGCACTGCGCATGCTCCGCACTCCTGGGCTGGCGCCATGGATGTGCTGGGCACCCGGGAACGGGGCCACACATGCGCCACGTGCCCGGAGGCGGGGCCGCGCATGCGCTGGGTGCCCGGGGGTGGGGGGCGCCGCGCGCCCGGGGGTGGGGCTGTGCATGCATCACACTCCCGGGGGGCGGCGCTGCGCTCCCGGGGCCTGGGGCTCACGAATGACTTGGGACGGCCCTGCCAAAAGGCCGGGCCTGACCACAAGGCTGAGCCATGGAAGACCTACGGCTAGTGGCAGGCAGCTGTCAGGAGGTGCTGAAGCGGAAAATAGAGACAGCCTCCAGCACTGAAGCAAAGTGGTGCTCCAAACCATAAGAAACCAGTTGTCTGCCTTAGCAAAGAAGCCAAGAACCAAACTCGCCTCTAGAACTGAAACATATAGGTATGGAAGTCTGAGGGAACCTTGTGCTAAATCATCCCATGCTTGGCTCTCTTCTACAGTTAGAAAACTACAGGGCTAGGACTTGAAGTGCTGCCTTATTTGGGTCTGATTTGATCCCTTTGAAGGCAGTCATACGGGGAAAAAATTTCCACAAGGTTCTTTTCAGGGGATGTTCTTTAGCTCATTCTATTTCAGGCAGAGGTTTCTTTCTCATAAGAATGGCCATACTGGATCAGACCAGCTGGCTTGGGCTTGCAGAGCTCAGGTTAAAGGGCTGTTTCTTTGTGGTGTCGATTTTCAGGCTCCTGCTGCAAGCCAAGCTCTGGGATCCTCCCTTTTTGCAGAGTCCTACAGCTCAGATTCTGTCCAAAGCCCAAATGTCTACACCTGAGTTAAACAGCCCCTTTGCCCAAACCCTACAAGCCTGAGTCAGCTGTCATGAAACTGTTCTGGGTTTTTAATTGCAATGTAAACATACCCTTAGCCATAGTCTGGCTCCTGAACCAGTAGCTGGCCCACATATGCTGGGAGGTTCCCAAAACAGATGGGCGGGGGAGGATACCATACATAGGGTACGTCTACACTGCAACACTATTTTGAAATAACTAGCGCTATTCCAAAATAACTTAGTCCGTGTCTACACAGCAGGCAGTTATTTCAAAATAGTGTCAAAATACTGTCAAGCTGGAGGACTTCTTATGCCGACTTCTGTAACCCTCATTGTACGAGGAGTAAGGGAAGTTGGAGGAAGAATGCTCTATTTCGAAATAAGTGCACTGTAGGAGCTTCCTATTTCGAAATGAAATAAGATATGCAATTGACGTAGCTCAATTTGCGTGGCTTATTTTGAGTTAAGCCCTGCAGTGTAGACACACCCATATACAGATGCAGCATTTGGTGGATGCTACATGGCGCCACTATCCTGGCCCCATGTATTTCCCATGCATGGATCTTGTACTTGCAAAGAGTCCTCTGTGGGACAAAGAGGATGCTGCATGCATGACCTCTGGTTTGGTAGGAGAATGGCCAGGAACATCTGCAAAGGTTTCCTCTGCATGTGAGTCAGTGGTGGACAGTCAGGCCCACAGTATTTTCTGTGGCAGGACTCTCATTAGCACTAGTGAGTAAAAACTGAGCCCAGGATTCTGCAAAGCAGTCAGCATGGGAAGAACTATACATTCCCATAGAAGTGTAGAGCCCAGTTGATTCTACGAAGTATATGGATTCACCTACGTGGATCACTTTTCAAGTAGAACCCTGAGCAAGGAACTCAGGATGTGGCATTATTGTCCTCAGGAAAATCACTTGTGCATCTAAATTCACTTTTAGAAAAATTATCTTTCAAGAGCAGTATGTATATTATATTATTTATTTATACAATACCCAAAGAACTGGTGTAAATCAACGTAGCTGCAATGAAGTCGATAGAACAATGCCAATTTACACAACCTGAGGATCTGGTCTTTACTGTATGGCTGCGTCTAGACTGGCTTGATTTTCCGCAAATGCTTTTAATGGAAAAGTTTTTCCGTTAAAAGCATTTGCGGAAAAGAGCGTCTAGATTGGCACGGACGCTTTTGCGCAAAAGCACTTTTTGCGGAAAAGCGTCCGTGCCACTCTAGACGCGGTTTTGCGCAAGAAAGCCCCGATCACCATTTTTGCCATCGGGGCTTTTTTGCGCAAAACGGTTCTCAGCTGTCTACACTGGCCCTCTTGCTCAAAAGCATTTGCACAAGAGGGCTTTTTCCCGAACGGGAGAGTCATTGTATTTGCGCAAGAACACTGACGATCATACATTAGATCGTCAGTGTTCTTGCGCAAATTCAAGCGGCCAGTCTAGACACAGCCTATAAGTGCAAAGGATAAAGAAAACAAAGTGGCACAGAGTAGAGAGTCATAAACAACATAACTTCGTTGCACAGATTTGGTGGAATTATGTAATTACTTTCTTAAAACTAAAAGTATTTCAAGTGTTTAATTGCCAGTGCTGCATAACAATCTAGAGTAATTATATAATTAGCAAGAAATTACTGATCCTATTAGGTACTTAGAACAAGTCAAATTTAGTTCTGATAAAAAAAAACGAGGGACGTTTTGTACATGTGTTTTCTGCATAACGATAGGGCTTCTTTGCTTACTGGAAAATGAGTTTGATAAAACTTGATCAAAATATCCATTACAAATGTCAAATAGAAACATTTCAATAAGATTGAATTTTTTCAGGAAAAATAAATCATCTTGGGGGGGAAGGACAGGGTTTGATTAAAAACCTTTGTGTGGAAAATTTTTGACTAACTCCAATGACAAGATAAACTTAAAAAACAACAAATGGTCTGGTAGCACTTTATACATTAACAAAACATATAGATGGTATCACGAGCTTTCGTGGGCGTATGTTTTGTTAGTCTATAAAGTGCTTCCTGACCATTTGTTTTTTAAGTTTATCCTGTAGGGTATGTCTACACTACCACCCTAGTTCGAACTAGGGTGGCTAATGTAGGCATTCGAAGTTGCAAATGAAGCCGGGGATTTAAATATCCCGGGCTTCATTTGCATCTTGCCGGGCGGGCGCCATTTTTAAATCCCCTTAGGTCGAACTCCGTGCCCGCGGCTACACGCGGCACGGAGTAGGTAGTTCGAATTAGGATCTCTAATTCGAACTACCGTTACTCCTCGTGGAACGAGGTGTACCGGTAGTTCGAATTAGAGATCCTAATTCGAACTACCTACTCCGTGCCGCGTGTAGCCGCGGGCACGGAGTTCGACCTAAGGGGATTTAAAAATGGCTCCCGCCCGGCAAGATGCAAATGAAGCCCGGGATATTTAAATCCCGGGCTTCATTTGCAACTTCGAATGCCTACATTAGCCACCCTAGTTCGAACTAGGGTGGTAGTGTAGACATACCCGTACAGACTAACTCGGCTACCCCCTGAAGCTTCCAATGACAAGGTCACATTGATGGTTCTTGGGGGGGGAAGAAGGAAGAGAAACCAAGAGACCTAACTCCCTTTGTTTTGACTGCTAGATTATACCCTGTATCCTCCCCTTCTCAGGGAAGATGTGCTGAGACATTAAAATGCTACTTGCTACATAAGAACATAGATCCGATTAGATGGCAAATAGTATCCATAGACAATACATATTCTTCCTGCTTCTGTACTAGAGCCCCACGCTGTACTCATGTGAGGCAATGAGAATCTTGTGAAACAAAGGCTGGAGCTTTGTATGGACTTCTGAGTCTCCAGACTATAAACATCTTCATTGTTGACGCAACAGGAACCCTTCCTAGGCTCTCATGAGAATAATGTCCATGTGTGATAATTTCTACTGAAACTATTTACTCTAGGCATGTAAAATGAAGATCCTGACCAAGGATCATTTAGAGCCTCATTTAGAGTCTCAAGCAGAGTCCATACAATGTAATTGATTTGGATTTTAAAAAACCTTTGCTAGTTTCTTCTGAACTACATCTTGTGGAGCAAAAACCCACAGGAAGTTGTGACGAAACAGTGGAATGGCTAAGCAGCTTATTACAGGTAGCAAAGAGTATTTCTAACAGGAATTGAAAGTATGCACCCGGCTAGTGCTGGGTCAGAGATATGAGCTACAAAATTGATTTAATGTTGTGATAACACAAAAACAAAGTATTAAAAACAAAAGGGACACAGGAGAAAGGCGAGTTCTCGTATAGAACTGAGCCCCTGAATGAGAAAAGATGGCTAAAAAATGAAGGAGGTGGGGCCTTCCATCCCATCCCTGGACTGAAAATAGCTGCATATCAAAATTTTGGAGTTATACGGTATATTTTACAAATATACATACTTGCGTGGAAAGAGAATTATAAATTATATATTTTGAAAGGTGGTTCAGATTTACATTTGTTTAACTGAGATCACAATCTGACCTAATTCCATTGACTTCCGTGGAGTTACTCCAGGTGTGCTCCAGCAAAACCAAGAGCAGAATCTGTCCGATAGCTCCTGTAGTTTGAAAAGTGAGGCACAATTCTAAAGGGCCTGGATGAGAACAGAGCAACACTGATTTCAAACACCACTCTAAATAGTCTCTGTGCATATACACTGCAGGAGCCTGAGCCTGCAACGCTGAGTCACACTGGGCCCAAATCTGATCCAAGCTCCTTGAATCAGGGGGTTATTTCACTCTTTTGTGCCCCTGCTCAGAGGATAGTATAACCTAGTCCACTTTCTACTGCTCTGGCTAAAACCACGCACATCTTCCCCAGCTGCAAATCCCTCCAGTGTAGAAGACTCGCCAGTGGGGATAGTGCCAGTGGAGACAGCCCCCACACGAATCCACTTCCACAACTCCAGAGAGAGTGCACTGGAGACTTATCAGAGAGATCTCCTGGAGTATGCTATGTTCCAGGGCTACGACTAGACAGCGGCGCTATTTCGGGATACCAGAAGGATCCAGAAGTAGCTAGTCCGCGTCTTTAAATGCACCCATTATTTCCAAATAGCTTTCGAAATAACAGGCGCGCTATTCCGGCGTCCCTGTGACCCTCGTTCCACGAGCATTAAGGGACCTGCCAGAATAGTGCTCTATTTCAAAATTTGGCGCTGTGTAGATGGCACCAAATTTCTAAATAAGCTATTTCGAAATTAGACCGAAATAAGATCTGCTATTTGTGTAGCTCAAATTGCATATCTTCTTTCGACCTATGGGTGCAGTGTAGATACACCTCCACTATCCCCAATTTACTGGTGGACCCTTGAGGACTCTTGCTAGCTGGTATAGGTTAGAGCAGTTCCTAAACTCTCTTGGAATCCAGCCCCACTGTGCTGCAGCCCCAGCGGAGAATTTGTCTCCTAAAAACTAACACACACATAAAGTAATCAGGGTGTGTGGACCTTCTAGAAGAAGGATGTTTTGAGGACAGCCTAGAAAGAGGAGTTTGACAGTATGTTGGTTACCATCCTGGAAAAGGTTCCAGGCATCTGGAGCTGAATGGGAAGAGGTCACAAAGGTAAGACTGGGTGCCATGAAAGTATAATGAGCTTGCCTGGAGCAAAGGGAGTCAAAAGGGATGATTGCAGAGAAGTGGCAGTGAGCTGAACAGGGCACGGCTTTAAAGGTGAGGACAAAGAGTGTGAATCAGATGGGCACATGAGAGGAAGCCAGGGAAGGAATCTGAAGACAGACTGGATGTTACCAGAGCAGCAGGCAAGGCAGGTGAGTTTTGCAGCTGACTGGATTGGAAGAGGTGAGGGGAAGCCATAGAGGAGAAAGCTGCAATAGTCAAGGTAACAAGTTATTAAAGCCTGGACAAGGGTTTTAGTGTTGGAGATGGAGAAATAGGGAGAGATTTTAGAAATAACTAGCCACACCCTCAGCTGGTACAAATTAGCATTGCTGTAGCACCACCGGTTTACACCAGTGAGGATCTAGCCCATTGTTTCAAACAGATGATGGATTCATGAAAATCGAGGAAAATAAGAAAGAGACCTCAGGGAGCTCCCTTTCACCCAAAACTTAATGTATGCGCATATAAGGAATGGCAATGCAGGCAAGGCTGTGGAGATAAAAAACTTGAGGTCATTCAAGAGCAAATGTCACCTCAATGGAAAACAAAGTAGTAAAATGAACAAGCTCTCAGTGGGCCAAGTGGCTTTTCAGGCAGGCTCCAGAACTCATGTTCCGATAACAAAAATAAACGTGAGGAAGACATTTCTTTTTTCTTTCCAGCAATAAAATCAGCACATTTGTGTCTGTGCGGCAGCTACTTGAAATAAAGCTAGAAGAGCGTTTATCTCTGATCAGCACTGGGGATTTGCAATAATGAAAAGATTTGCATAACAAATGCTTTGCTGGTTGTTCCTGGTTGGGGTGAAAGTATTAATTTCTCCCAGCTTGCTAGCGTTATTTTTTTTATCTATTTACTTATTTTTATTTTAATACATCTGCTTTGAAGCAGCAAACATAGACCCCTTTCTGTTTAACTAATACCACTTTTTTTTAAACACCTTATTTGACGACTTTCTCGCCTCGCAGATTTTGGGTAGAAATGTAGGTCGTTCCCCTTTAAACGTTCTTAATGGCTTGCATATATTGTCATTGTGCATGATGATCAGGGTCTTGATTCTCTTTATTTGTGTCAGCTTTCCCCTAATGTCACTCCCCTGATTTCTGTGGAGTAACTCCTGATTTACACCAGCAAAAGCGAAAGAAGGATTTGCCTGGAGTCAATTAATTATTAAGTCAATCAGGAAGTGAATATATGCCCCAGCATTGAAGAGGGCTGGAGGGGAGCCCAGCAGCTGCATGAAAGCATACTTATATATGTCACTTTCCTCTGCTCTTTGATCGTTTATGCTTCTAGTCATGCCACCTTTTGTGTGATCCTCTGAAATATCTCCAGCTTTAGGCCAAGTCTGTGCATGAAGGGAAAAATACTAAGGTGCTACATAGGCAGGGGCATTGGTGATGCGGTAGGTGGTATAGTCCAGTGTTTCTCAACTAGTGGTACGAGTACCCTTAGGGGTACTCGAGAGAGACATCTGGGGGAGTATGTCAACACAACTGAAATTTGGAGAAAACTGAATTTTTATTTTAAGTTTTAGTGTTTTATTATTTTTGTACTTTTTACACCAAAAATTCCATTGCCTGCCTGGCTACAATTGAGTTGTTTAAACAAATGTGTTATAACGGTAGAAAAAAAATTTGTGTGTCTGAAAACTGTAGGTACTGGGGCTACTTTTTTTTTTTTTTTTTTGAAAAAGGGGTACTTTATAAAAAAAGGTTGAGAAACACTGGTTTAGTCCACTCTGAATCCTCATCGGGGCATAGCCATGGGTGAGCTTGAGTGGGTACCTGCTTTGTATCCACACCCCCTCTCTGATGTTTCCCTCTCTCTGCCCCACCGCTCCAGCCAAGGAACAAGGTCGGGGCTCATCCCTCTCCACTCCGACACTCCAGCTGTGGAGCAGCATTGGGGCTCACTCCCCCATCTCTCCTGTCCCACTCCTCTGCACCCCCCATTCTTGCCCGCCCCCTCCTGAAGTCGGGGCCCAGCCAAGTGGGCCCTTCTGCCTACACCACTGGTGCTCGGACTGATTTCCCCACCTCCCGCCCCCGACCCTCTCCTGAATGGCAAGCACAGCTGCTGTCCCCTCCAATGGGGTTCACACAGAGTCCTGCTCACAATGGTCTGGCCTGAAGAACATGCAAGGCTGCCATATTTCCCCACCGGAGCGATGCACCCAGCCAGGGGAAAGGGCCTTCCCTTCTGCACCTGCCCCTCCCCCTATAATGCTTTGATTCAGGGGGCAGCCAGGAAGCGTTCTGGGGGGCAGGGATGGGGCATGCCTACGCAGTCCTGGGCCCCAGCTCTTTCCGGCTGCTGTGAAGTGTTGCTCCATGCATTCAAGCAACATGAGGTTTTATTTTAGCGACTCTTATTAAAGCTCTCGTAATGAACGCAGCAGAAAAGAGAGCTGCCACCTGCAGCTCCCTGTCTGTTCCAGCCATCCTGAACACACACACCCCACCCCCCGCATATAGACAGTAATATCTTTGCCTTCTACGACCACACCCTGCATTCTTACACAGAGGCAGCTGCTCCACGCAGCCCATCGGGCTCTCTGACAGCCAGGCACAATTTAGTGCAGACTGCTCCACTGGCAAGTGGAGTTCCAGTCAGTTATGCACACTGATTTCCAAGGGCAACACAGCCTGTAGCTACATGTTCAGCAACTGGCCCCCTTTGAGTGACGACAACCCGGTTCTCACAGGCGTTACAGAGCACATGATTATCTCTGTGCAGGGTCTGCTGGCGGGGATGCAGGGAAGGACAATATATGGCAACTCTGCTTCCACCCCACTCATGCCCCATGTACCACCTCCCTCCCCATTTGTATGGAATCACTGTACTTTGTCATTTCCCATTCACATATAGCAGCAAACAAAGAACAAATATATCTCAGCAGAGGCCAGATAGCCTAATGTGTTACATGTATTGTGACATTCTGCATCTGAATTCAAACACAGAAATGGCAGCTTCCTTCAGCTCTCGCAGGCAGGGAGATTCCTGGGCATTAAAAAGGTGAAGTCCGGAGATAACAGTCACATCATCTCATTTCTCTTCTGCTACAAACAGCGTACGTGCCTTTCCCCAATGGGCAGCAGCGGAAGGCATATGGGCAGTAGATTGTGAACTATTCTGAATGCAAAAATAAGAAAAGTGTTATTATTGTAGAGCTTAGACGGCAAAGGACAGGTATTAGCTAAATTATGTTAAATGACACATAAATGACGGATAGTTGTTTAAGGGAAGGCATGGCAGATTTCTATTGATTTCTGTCAACGCATCTCATTTCTGGCATTTCACTTTTGGTGACCTGAGGTGTTACTAATTTAAAGAAAAAATGCTTTAATCAAGGATTGTTATCCCATTGGCACTGCTTTCAACTGTTTGCAAAGTATTATCATACAAAACAGTGGTGAATTTTGGGGGGAAAAAAGGTTGGAATAATGGTCCAGCACATGAATGCTGAATTACATTTGTAACTTACCGCAGAATCATACAGTTGCTACCAAATAGCAGTAACTGTGGGTTGATCACCTAACTGTATCATTTTATAACCTACAGCAGCTAAACTGCCTGTTGGAATTTTGAGCTATTGTTCCCTCACAATCATTTAAGAAGCCTCTGTGCAAGTTACTCTGGTAGTCACATTAGAATGTGGAGCATGAACATTGTTTCTCAAGGTAATCACATTCTACTCTGACATACCAGCGAAATCCAAGATAAAGTCCCATTTCATGTTGACCAGAAGTCAGTGCATTACCCATGCGGACATTAATATAGTAAAGCAACTATTTCTCCTGAAGAGAGGAAATTAAAAAAGATTACCATTCTTTCCAGTTCATTGTGCTGGAACAGTCCATATTAATGGTATCTATAGGTAAAAAAAATGCTTCTTCATTCATCATATCACCACCAATGGACATCATGTAGAAAATTTAACAGACACTATATTTATTTATTTTTCTTTATTTAAAACACTCATGCATGATATCACCCTTTTCAGGGTTATGTGCTTTTTAATTAGGCTAGGGGTTGTGGAATAAGTGCATTTAAGAAGTATCACTAAAAGAAACTAATCCAGAAAGACAAGGAATTAAAAACACATTATTTCCATATTTTCCCTCAAACGTTGGTGTAAGATTATATGAATCATCAACATGCTTTTTGGCTTGGTTTTTTTTTTTGTTTTGTTTTAACTCTGAGTAGAAGGAACTTTATTTCCTATCCTACTGTTGAGGGGGGGAGTTCTGTGCAAAATAATAATTGATTTACAGGCTTTTAAATTCCACATTTATCTATTTTGTCAGAAGATGACATTAAAGTCAGTGTAATGCAGTACTCTGTCGGCATTCTAAAATGTTTGTCTCCGGTGAGTGGCATTACTTCCTAACCATTGGAAGATTGTTAGATATTCCATTTGAGTTGTAATTCTTTGAATATAAAAGGACTTATGTCCACCTTGCATCCTTTTCATTCCTGCTGTTTAAGAGAAAAAGGGCAAGAAAAGCAGGAATTAAAAACAGATAGCAGAAGAGGCAAGACCTCAGGATTCTGCTTTCCCTGGTTATTCATGGCCCTAGAAGATACTACATCTATAGTTGAAGGTCTGACTGCTGCATCTGTAGACATACTTGACCTAGCTTTCATCTAGCTAGTACAAGTACCAATTGCAGGATGTGCTTCAGCATGGACTAGCCATCTGGATAAGTCCCCAGGATCTCACGCACGCTCGTACATTTTGTGCTGAAGCCTGTACAGTCACAGAAGTGCTGCTGTTGGTACTTGTCCTAGCTGGGTTAAAGTTAGTTCAGGTGTCTATCAGCCCTCCAGTTGGCATAGACAATCCTATGCTGCAATCACCCCTACAGTTGGCATAGGCATATCCTTACTTGTGTGACGTTGGGCAAATCACTTAACCATTCTACTCCTCCACCATCCCTCATATGTAAACATTATAAATAGAATTTACATGTCTCTTCAGAGACCTAATGGTTATATAACTGTGATGCTGGCTCCTGCCCTTGGCCTCACTGAACACTGATAAAAGCATAGCTGGAAACCAGTCTGGCTCACTCATGTGTTAGCATTGTTAAAAGGGATGTTGAGCTTATTAGAACGTGCTTGGTGTTGAGACTTTATAAAATGCATCTAAATTGCTTCATGCTTTAATTTGACTTATAATACCTGTATCCTGTGTTACAAGATAATATTTAAGTGTTTGCGCAGTAACTAAGAAAGTTTTTGCTATGAAACTGGAACACACACACAAAACTGAAAGAATGGGGCTTGTTTAGTTTAGAAAAGAGAAGACAGAGAGGGGACATGATAGCAGTTTTCAAGTACCTAAAAGGTGTTACAAGGAGGAGGGAAAATTATTCTCCTTGGCCTCTGATGTTAGGACAAGAAGCAATGGGCTTAAATTGCAGCAAGGGAGGTTTAGGCTGGACATTAGGAAAAACTTCCTAACTGTCAGGGTAGTTAAATATTGGAATAAGTTGCCTAGGGAGATTGTGAAATCTCCATCACTGGAGATATTTAAGAGCAGGTTGGATAGACACCTCTCAGGGATGGTCTAGATGGTGGTTGGTCCTGCCACGAGGGCAGGGGACTGGACTTGATGACTTCTCAAGGTCCCTTCCAGTTCTAGTGTTCTATGATTCTATGAAAATCAGGAGAGAAGCATTACAAAGTGTAAAATACTTGTTCACCACAAGAGTTGTCATCTCTTACCCAACAAAAGACGGCCTAGAGACATCAGACAAGCCATGGTGGGTAGAACATCAGTTGACAAAAGTCTTTTCTGATTGCTGCCCCCACTCTCCTAACAAAGAGATATGCACAAACCCTCTTCTCATCAGTTGAACTCTGAGGGTAGGGGATAAAAATCTCTGTCAAGAAAATTTGTGATTATGCCACTTGGAATTTGGAGAGAGCAGTGCTGCTAAGTGTAAGCGAGGGATCCTCGTGTTGATAAAGGATATACAGAGTTTGCACAGTATGGCTATGTCTCGACTACATCCCTCTTTTGAAAGAGGAATGTAAATGAGGCAAATCGAAAGTGCAAATGAAGCGTGGATTTAAATATCCCGTGCTTCATTTGCATATTCGCGTCCGTGCACTTTTTTGAAAAAGGATTTTTCGAATGTGAGAGCGCAGTCTAGACAGGGTTCTTTTGAAAAGGGTTTTTTTTTTTCGAAAGAACCCTGTCTAGACTGCGCTTTCACTTTTGAAAAACCCTTTTTCAAAAAAGCGCTCGGATGTGAATATGCAAATGAAGCGTGGGATATTTAAATCCACGCTTCATTTGCACTTTCGATTTGCTTCATTTACATTCCTCTTTCGAAAGAGGAATGTCGTTTAGACGTGTCCTTTAGAAGGTTCTATTACTTTTTGAAACTTAGAATTGTGTGTCTCTGCCATTTATGTGTCTGGTAGAGAGTTTGTACCCAATTTGGTGTCTAGTTATTGTCATGGAACAGTAAATGATAAATATAGAAAGTTCCGTGTTCAGTGGCTTGTTGACATTGTCCCATGATATATAGGCTGACCATATTTCCCCATGCCAAATATGGGGCACCAAAGAGGGGGGCTGCTGGCACTTGGGATTTCAGCCCTGCAGGATGGGAGGGGCAGTGCTTGAGTCTTCAACCCTGTGGGGGGGGCCACTTGGCGCTTCAGCTCTGCAGCAGGGGATGGAGGGGCAGCACTCAGGGCTCCAGCCCCGCAGGGGAGAGGAGCTGCCGGCGCTTGGGGCTTCAGCCCCACGGGGTGGGGAGGGGGGGGGAAAGAGCCGCCAGCACTTGAGGCTCCAGCCCCAGAGTGGTTGTGGGAAGGAGCCACCGGCTCTGAGGCTTCAGCATCTAAAGGTCCGAGTGCTGGCAGCTCCCTGCAAACCCTGCGCCACTGCAGGGATAAAGTCCAGCCCTGCAGCATGTGGGGAGGGGAGAGGAGTCGCAGGTGCTTGGGCTTCAGTGGCTGAAGCCCTGAGCACTGGAGACTCCTCCCTGCTCCCTGAGGCAGGAGAAATACAGGACAAAGTGCCCATTTTTAAAAAAAGTTGGGCCGCTGGGAACAGCCCTTAAATACAGGGCTGTCCCAGTAAAAACAGGACAGGTGATCACCCTGATGACATATGACATCAAAGAATGACTAATTTTGAATCAGCACAACTAAAGAGAAAAGAAAATGCCAAGATTCAGCCTTCTGCAACATTTGCAGGCCAGATCTTCACTGGGCATGAAATAATATAACTCTACCCCCTCAGCATCGAAGAATGACAACACTAACTGAGGCAGAAGGGGATACATTATGCCTTTGCCCCAAGAGCTGAGTAAGAGACACGTGGTCTTTGTTTTCCAGTCTGCCTCTCTGTTCCCCCCTCCTCCAGACAGAAAATAACTGCCAGCAGCCCTATATCTGGCATAGATTGCCTTGCTGTTTCACTCTCAGATAAGGCTGTGAGAATAACTGATTTTTTGGCTTGAGGACAATTCCAAAATAAATTAGTTTTTAATTGTTTCGAGTGGACTCAAAACCAGTTTTTTTCCCCAGAAAATTTCAGCAAATCAAAAAGTTGGGGGGAAAAAAAATCAGGGCAAACAAAACATTTTAACTTTAAAAAAAAATAAAGTGATGGAAATTCCAAAGCAAAGGGCAGTTTCGAACTGAAAAAATTAAAACTTTCCTTTTGAAAGTGTCAGAAGAAAACATTTCAGGTTTTTTCAGATGGGGGAGGGGTTTCTTCAACCTAATGATGCAAAGTGGACACACATCCCCAAAGTGTTTACTTTGCAGGAGAGTGGTGAACTGGAGCAGCAAACAGGAATGTTGGGAGGGAGCTCTCCAGGTAAAGGAGAAATGACTACATGCCCCACAGGGTGAGTTTGTTGTCTTTGTGTGTCGTTGCATGCTTGTGTGCTTGATGTTTGCCTGTGTGGTTGAAGTTTATTGTGTGGTCTGTGTGGGGAGCTGTGCACAAAGCCTTTTCCTACCACCTCTCTGAGATGGGGGTGCCAGGCCTTCTCCTAAACAGGCAGCCAGTTGGTTTGCTCCCCCGTAGGAAGAAAAGTAACCACCCACCCTGGCAAAAACCTTTCTCCCTTCTACCACTCGTCCTGCAATAGCTTCTAATTCCTCCTCTCTCAGCACCAGAAGAGGGTGGTTTTTTAAAGGTCGGAGGCAGTTCTTAATTGGACCCAGGTGTCCCTAGTTGACCTGAGGTATTTTTTTTTTCCACTTACCAGGACAAGGGCCTTTATTAGATGGGGTTAATATCCCTGCCTTCCCTGACTCTTCCAGAGCTGTCCAGCCTGACTTTGTCACAATCTGCTTCTGAGTCACAAGAAAGCTAAACAGAGAACCAGACTATTGCTTTTCCCTCATGGAACTAAAAATGCATTTACTGCCTGACCCTGGATTTAACGCTGTGCCCTGGTTAGTCCAGTGCAAATCCTCCAAGCCATCCAATCCCTCCCTTGGAGCTAATCTTCCAAGGAGGAAAAGCCAGAGAAATTTAAAACAAAATTAGCCTATTACTTAAAACTGTCCTTTTTAGAGCCATCAGAGGAGACAGCACTACTGCTGGATGGTTTCCAACAGGTGTAAGACCTCGGGAAGCCACCCTGATCTCTTTCAACAGAGCAATTTGCAGGCCGCAGTGCCCATCAATATGACATTGTAGGAAAGATTTAGACAACTCCAAAGACTAATCAATTTAATAAGCTTTAAGGGTTATACCTAAAGTGCCAGCTGCTAATCTGCAGGCACTATAGCCAGCATTAGACATTAGCATGCGTGTGCTGGGTGCTCTGCATTACAATTGCAAATGGACTGTTCTGCTGTTTCACAACATTAGCCTAGCAACAAATGAGCAGGGAAAAACATTTACACTGTAGCTTACTCAGAAAGGCATTTCATATGCGTTTAATAAACAGCCCGATGCAAAAACTATGTACCATGTGGGTGCATCTCTCTAGAAACTGCTTTGTGTTTCTGGCCAGCCCTAGCACCAGCAGCAGAGGAAGTCAAGGCTTCTGTTCGCTTCCCAGCATCCAACCTGCACCTGTGACCTTCTGTTTGCTCTGTTTAGTTTAAGAAATAAAAATGAGAGGATGAGCCTGAAGCAGAATAAAAAGACAGTCCAGGCTTTACAGAGCTTACAGTGTAAGTCTGGAAGGGATAAAACCCCACCATCTTCAGAGTGTAATTATTATTATTTAGTTGCACTGTAGTAATGCAGTAAGGACTCCAAACAGGTATCATTGCTCAGCTGAGCTGGGCTGGGATTCTGTTTTTAATAAACATTGCAGGTGTCTAGTACAGCCAAGCACTGATTCCTCTTTGGGGGGCCTCATGTGCTTCTATAATGCAAATAAAATGACGGTAAGATTTATTCTCTGATGCCAGATGGCTTAGATCCCTTCCACGCTTGGCCTTACATCCCAAGTTACAACAGAATGCAGCATGTGATCAAAATAAGTGGTAGCAAAGGGGGAGGAAACGAATCCCGTTTTTAAAAGGACGGTCCCCTATTTAAACCCTCCTGTAGATGTCCTGACTTTTTCCTAAATGGGCAAGTTGTCCCATATTCCCCCGCCCCATCAGTACTGGTGAGTCCTGCTGCTGGCCGAATCCCTGATCGTCAGCCGTTCGCCCCCCCCGTGGTGAGCAGAGTGGAGGTCTAGTGGCCAACAGTGGTGTGATGGACAGGAGGAGTGCTAGCCAGCCTTCAGTGACTAAAGGATTAAACTCAGGTAGCTAGGGTGTGTTGGCAGGGAGCCAGGGCAGTCAAAGGGAGACGGTGTTGAAATTTGAATTGAAAGATATACCTGCCTGCTATTTTCCTTTGTGTAAGTTTTAAGGCAGGAGTTGGGGGAACAAGATGAATTAAACCAGGCAGAACTACCATGCTGACAAGGAATACTGGGCATGGAAATGGACTGGACCTTGAAGCACAGATCGTAAGTAGATAGGGAAATGTCTATTTAGACGTGATTGGGTTATTTTCTTTGTTTTGTTGTTTGGTTAAACTTATCTGTGCTAAGTCCATGTGCCTCCCCTTCCCAAACACTGCGTTAAGCTGAATCCCAGAGGTACAAACCTCTGTGTTTTACTCTGCTCTTTTCTCAGTTGCTTTATAACACCTGTCAACTTAGTATGCTTTACCAAGTGTATCTTTTTGTTTTGTTAATAAAATCGCCTTTTTTAAGGCAATGATTTGATTTTTGTGTCCTGGAAGGTAACAGTAGGTCTGTGTGTGCCTGTCTGAGACTGAGAGGTCGGCTATCAGAGGCAGCAGTTTGTTTTCTCTTTTTTTTCTTCAAGCTCTCTTGTGGTAAAAGAGCTTGGGGGTACCCCTCTGGAAGAAGTTCAAGTGCTTCTTCCTGGGTCCAAGAAGAAAGGGGTTTTCACTTGGTGGTGGCAGCCTATCTCCCAAGGCCAGGGAATCTGTGATCAGGGGAGTTTTTTAAGCAGAAGTCTATAGAGGCAGGATATTTTTAAGGTCTCTTGCAGGCCCCTTACCTTCTGCACTCAGAGTGCCGAGTGGGGAAACAGCCTTGACAGATGGAAATAAGTCTACCAGGATGTAGTGAGGCCCCCGCATTCCCCCCCAGTGTTCCCTCTAAGATGCATGGCAGCCCAGCTTCACAGTTGATTAATCAGCCCCACCCAGTAAGTCAGCTCCACCCATGGAGCCCTGAGCCTCTGACTGGGTGGGGCTGATAAATCTCCTGTGCTGCCACTCAGCTTAGAGGGAACCCCCCTCATTTCCAGCTGGAACTGACTGCACATTGCAAGATGTGATGACTGGTAAAGGTGGGCAGGTGCCACGTGGCGGCTGCTTATTTGTGGCCTCTGCTGCCCACTCACTGGCCCTTTACATGCTCCCCCGCTAACTGTCCTCTCCCTACTTTGCCCCTTCATCCACCCCAACAGCCCTCCTGCTTCTCCATATGCCCCTTTCCCCTCCCCCTGGCAAGGCACATCCTGCTTCTGGAGCTGTGCGGAGAACCAGCCCCTGGTCAGAGCACTTGCCTCACTAACAGCCAGGCCAACAGGCTCCCTCGTTCCCCCACTGCCTCGGGCTCGGCTGGCACCCCAGGAAAGCCCAAGATTCTCTGGACCAGGGCACTAGCCAGGAGGAGCTGAGCCACATCTGTACCAAAGCCCCACCCAGCTCTGGCACAGGGAAGCTTCCCTGCCCCTCAGCTCAGCCCTGGAGTGGTGGTAGGGAAGCGATTTCCAGTCTCTTCACCCACCCCCTACCGCAGGGGTGGGCAATAATTTTTTGCTGGGGGCTACTTCGGAAATGTTTGAAGTGGCCCCAGGCTGCATAGGAAGGGGCGGGGCATCAAGCAGAAGGGGCGGGGCCAAGATACTTCCTGGTTCCCACCCCCAGACAATGATTGGTCTGGGGGTGAGGGAGTGCCTTTGCCCCCCTCCCCACGTTCCTCCTAGGTGCCCATGCCCCTGGCATGGGAGGAGACTTCCCACACTCCCCTGCCCCAAGACCAAATAGGGCCTGGGGATGGGGGAGCTCACAAAACCTCCTCCACTCTGCCCCCACCCTGCGAGCAGTGCACGGTGCTTCAAAGCACCATGTGCTCCTGGCAGGGTGGGAGGAGGCTTTGCGTACTCCCCTGCCCCCAGGCCCTAATTGGCCTGGGGGCAGGGGAGCAGCAAGACCTCCATGGGCCAGATCCACCCGCTTAGTGGGCTGGATTCGGCCCATGGAGGCCCTTTTGCCCACCCCTGCCCTACCGGGCCCTGCCCCCAGGGAACATGGAGCTTTTTTGTCCAGTAGGCACCCTCCCCTGCTGAGCCACCTCTCTGGCCAGGTTGGCTGAAGCCCCTGCAGCCAGGTTCCCTGGGCCTGGTGCACAAGGCATCCTTAGGGCTTCACCCCTTCCTGCCTGCACTGTAGCCAGGGGACTGGAGGCAGCTGGGTTATATCAGGGGCCAGCAGCCACCTGGAGGTGTGAGCTGCCTTCTAACACTGTGCAGGCAGGAAGGCACCAGCTGCTTCCAGCCACGGGGGTGGGGAGGGGAGATGAGCTCTGCAAAGACATGGACCAGGTCATCCCTCCCCCATTCCTCCTTCCCCTGCAGCTCCCATCCCTTCCCTCCTGCAAGGTGCCAAAAGGCTGCTGCTGGTCACCGGTGATCCCTGGGGGAAAGGGACATGTCACCCTATGAGCCTTCCATAAGTTGCCCCGGGAAGATGTGCTGCCAGGTACCAGGAGAGGCAGGTCCATCCTGGGGGCCCAGCCAGGCATGGAGGGCAGAGAGTCATTGGGCAGCGAGGGTCGGGTCAGGTCAGTCAGTGCAAGGGAGGTGTATGGGGGTGTGCGTATGTGTCACCTCTCCACATGTCAGCCCTAAAGTTTTAAAGACAAGAGGGGAATAAAAAGATTCCAACTATGCAGCATTCTTTTCAACAGGGGCCCAGTCCACTCGATATTCATTCGGAAGTTTATACTGCATCATTCTGATTGATTGCTGTTGATCTCACTTGAAGATGAGTAATTTTCCCAGGTGTCATCTATTCAGCATAGGAAATATGGTCACCCTATGCATGAGGTAGCAGTAAAACATCCCTATTTTACATCTCTGCATCGCGGGGTATGTGAAGCTAATTAAAGGTTGTGACGTACTCTGAGATCTAATGATTCAAAGCATTATATAAAAGCAAGTATCAATAATGATTATCCTGACTGTGAGCATTGCTTATGGCTCACCATATGACCAGCTCTTAGCCGAACTCTGGCTGAGAAGGTTAGAAGAAAATTTTTCCTTTGAGGAGAAAAGTCTGTTACTACTTAGTACCTGCCTCTGAATAATGTGATGGTGAGCACTGCAGGAGCCAGGATATGGGTCCAGTCAGGGACTGTGATTCACATGTTCCTCAATTAAAATACAAACCGCAATAAAAAGGTTAGCCCGTCCCACCTCAACACTTCCGTAAATATCAGTCAGGTCAAATGGGGATAATTCATTAAAGCCAAACCCCTCCAGTCCTCAGCCCACCTCTTCCCAAAAGCTTGGTTCAGGGAAAGAGGAGAAGCAGATGGGATAATGGAAACAAACCAGCACCTCTTCTGAAAAAGAAAGTCATGCCTTTCCAGTCTGCTAGAATTCTTTATGGGAGTCAACAGAATTATGGATAAGGGATAGCTGCTAGACAGGGCTATGTCGATGCATAGCAGTTTACTGTGTGCTTGTATCCAGAAGCATCTGATTCTGGCCACTGTCAGAGGCAAGATATCAGACTACATGGGTCACTGGTGTGATCTGGCATTAAAAACCTAACAACGTAAGAACGGCCACACTGGGTCAGACCAAAGGTCCATCTAGCCCAGTGCCCTGTCTGCTGACAGTGGCCAATGCCAGGAGCCCCAGAGGGAATGAACTGAACAGGGAATCATCAAGCAATCCAGACCGTTGCCCATTCCCAGCTTCTGTCCAACAGAGGCTAGCGACACCATCCCTATCCATCCTGGCTAATAGCCCTTGATGGACCTAATCTCCATGAATTTCAGGGAGGAGGTAACAGAAGTTTATTTCCCTATCTGGTCATTTTTGAGTTGGGTGCCTCGCAATGCAGGCCTGTTTGCATTCCGAGCCAGGGGCCAGTCAAAAGCTTGCAAAATCCACAGGCGAAAATATCTACCGGCAGAAACGAAACAGCACGTAAGGTGTCCGATTTATTGAAGACAAATGATGGGACATATTCCTGGGAGGCAAACGAACATGCTTGGCCCTTCACTTGAGAGCCAAGCTCCAGTATACTCCCTTCTAGGCTCTGGAATGCCTCTTCTGACTTTATTTTATATGTAACTATTTGTTTCCAGTGCTTCTCTTTGCTGTTCGCTGCACCTGCAGGCTTTGTTGAATGGATGCGACTAATGTAAGCGTCCAGGGGGAACAGGAACTGCTCACTCCAGGGGGATGGGATGGTTGGGGGATGGAGTGTGCCTCTCTCTAAACTGTAGAGCAGCAGTTGTCAGCCCATGGGACACATGCTGTCCAATCAGCACAGCTGTGGACCAGATCTGCTGTATGCTAGGAGCTGGCCAGTATATCAGGGTCCACTGAATTCTGGCTGTCTACTGCAGTGGGGTCCTGGCTGCTTCACGACAGAGCGCAGGAGAGGGCTGCAATCCCATCCAACTTGGTGAGAGTCCAGGGTTGGGGCTGCTGGCTGGCCCCATGAGGTCAGAGCCTAGAGTTCAGGATAGCCGCTTAGCCCAGCAAGCTCTGGGGTCTGGGGCAGCCATAGGGTGCAGGTCCGGGGACAGAGCAGCCAGCCTACCCTGCAGAGGTCAGGGCTTCTGGCTGGCCCCACACAAACTCGGGTTGGGGCAGCTGCCCAACCTGGTGGAGTTCAGGATCCAGGGCCACCCAGAGGGAATTCAGGGCAGCCACATGGCAGGAGTCTGGGACAGGGAATTTGGGTCTGGGGCACACAGCCAGCTGGCCTTTCATGGCAGGGGTCTGGGATCTAAGGTTGGAATCTAGGCTGCTGCTGCCCTGCTGCCAGGCCCTTTATGTGTAGTCCTCAATGTGTAATAAGTTGAGAACTACTGCTGTAGTGACTGATCTCCCACTCAACAGAGCTATGCTGTCATTGAGAGGGAATTTCATATCATAGTTTGGGCTGTTAAACTGTTTAACCCTTATCAGTATCATAGGCATAAGCAAGAGCTCCCCAGCTGGTTAGCCTGGGTTAGCCCTATATAAGACATACAGAATTTGCTTTCTATAGGCGCTTCTATCACTTTTTGAAATGTAATATACATTTGTGTATCTATGTTTATCTGCTTTAACCTTGGGAATAATTCTCTGGTTACCATTTCCTAATCAGTCGGTATATATATAGGATGAGTTACAAGCATCGTCTTTGGCAGAAGATCTAGTGTGCAATTGACTTGGGGTAAGGAACTGATCCTTTGGGACTGGGAGTAGCCTGAATATTTCTGTGATTGGTTTTAAGGGCCATCGACTACAAAGGTGGTTTCACTGGGTGGTAAGATAGAACGGAGTACCCACGAGGACTGTCTGAACCAACATGTGGACATTTATAGCGTCAGAGGAGTTTACAACTTCACAGTTGGTTGGTGAAATCTCAGTACAAAGCTCACAGCCAATTCTGAGTTTTTGCCCTGCTTCCTAAGGGTCTGCTCTTGAATCACTGCAGGCAGCTTCACAACCACATTTCCTCATCTCTGTACCCTTTCTCAGGAGGCTAGGATCTGGGCCTCATTGTGCATCACCAACTGAATATGAACCAACCGCAAGGTACAGTTTCAAAAAAGGCTGATCTTCTGGGGGGGAGATATTAACAAGACGGTTGTATGTAAGACCATAGGAAGCAATGTCCCACTTTCCTCAGAGCCGGTGAGGCCCCAGCTGAAATACTCTGTCCAGTGCTGAGCGCCAACCTTCAAGGAAAGATGTTTAGAGTCCAAAGGAGAGCAACAAAACTGATGAAAGATTTAGAAAGCATGGCCTCGGCGGACAGGCTGAGAACTCGGGGTATGCTTAGGTTTTGAAGAAAAGACTGAGGGGGACCTGGTAAGTCTTCATATTTAAGGGCTATTGTAAAAAGCACGGTGGTCAACTATTCTGCATTTCCACTGAAAGTAGGACAAGAAGTAATGGGCCCAATCCGCAGCAAGGGAGATGTAGGTTAGATATCAAGGAAAACTTTCTAATTATAAGAATAGTTAAGCAACAGAATAGACTTTGTGTAATCCCCATCATTGGAGGTTAAGAATGGGATAGAAAATCATCTGTCAGGATAGTCTAAGTATACTTGGGCCCACCTCGGTGCAGGAAGCTGGAATAAATGACCATTCTAGATCCTTTCCAGCCCTACATTTCTATGATGCCCTATATTTCTGTGTTTTGATTTTTTATCAGAAAAAATGGTACTTGGTCCTGCCGTGAGGGCAGGGGACTGGACTCGATGACCTCTCAAGGTCCCTTCCAGTTCTATGAGATGGTATATCTCCATATTTTCAGGAATCTAAAAGGGTGTCATAAGGAGGAGGGAGAAAACTTGTTCATCTTGGCCTCTGAGGATAGAACAAGAAGCAATGGGCTTAAACTGCAGCAAGGGAGGTTTAGGTTGGACATTAGGAAAAAGTTCCTAACTGTCAGGGTGGTTAAACACTGGAATAAATTGCCCCAGGAGGTTGTAGAATCTCCATCTCTGGAGATATTTAAGAGTAGGTTAGATAAATGTCTATCAGGGATGGTCTAGACAGTTTTGGTCCTGCCATGAGGGCAGGGGACTGGACTCGATGACCTCTCGAGGTCCCTTCCAGTCTTAGTATTCTATGATTCGATGATATTATTATTATTATTAATAATAATAATAACACACAATCAAATAATATTACATAGACACATTATGCTAAAAAGCTTCAGCAGGGTAGCCAAGTTAGTCTGTACAGGATAAACTTAAAAAACAACAAATCGAAACCTCATGATACCATCTACATGTTTTGTTAGTCTTTAAAGCGCTACTAGACTGTTTGTTGTTTTTTAAGTTTACATTATGCTAAGGCGGGGGAACAATAAAAAGGCATAGAAATAGACAAAAAAAGAGAACATGGGCACCAGTGGAAAGAGGAATGAAATCTGGAGAAGTCAAGCAGAATGGAAATCTGGCATTACTTGAGCTATCTCAGCATTCCTTTTCTTGAAAGATTTAGATACCGGGTCCAAATTCCATCAACTTCATGTAATTCCTTTCTAGTCGATAAGCTCATCTTTCTTTGGCTGCTAACTCAGCAAAGCCCGAATCTGACTGTTCTAGCGAGGATGCAACCTCCTCCATTTTTGAAAAATCATGCAATCGGTGATGGCTGTGGTCCTCAAAAAGCCAAGTTTCTGTGGAGTCGTTAAACCCAGCAGAGTATGTCTATAACCTAGAAAAGCGATGGGCAAAGGAGCCTGTGTGGGCCAGATCCAGCCTGCCAACCTGGTGGATCTGGCTCATGGCCGCCCTGCCGCTTCCCTGCCCCCAGGCCATTTGAGACCTGGGGACGGGAGCACGCGAAATCTCCTCCCTCTCCAGGGGCGCACAGCATTAGAGGGAACTGCCAGCTGTTTTAAAACAGTTGGCAAGTCTTTCTAGAGGGAGGGAGGAAGACTTCACGTGGTTCCCCAGCCAATCAGGGTCTGTGGGCGGGGAAGCATGAGAAGTCTCCTGGCCCCACCCCTTTCACCTGAGGCCCCACCCCTTCCAGGGTGGTCCTCGGGCCACTTCAGAAATTTGAAGTGGCTCACTTTTAAAAATGATTGCTGACCCATGATCTAGATTGTCATTTTCAGGCGAGGGCTGGCAGCTGAAGCCAAGCACTATTTTCACTCTTGTATCCCTGTCTTTCCACAGCTGCCTGCCTGTTGGACAGTCCCATTCACACATGCATCAGGCTTCCTTTCTGTTTAGCCTGGGAACAGGACTGCCTCTGCCTCATCCTTTTCCCTGCAGAAACTGCGTGGAATCCACCAGTTGTGCTCTCAGTGACGCTTTATTTCAAGTCCCATCGCCAGTATCACCAGTCCCCTGTACCCCCACCGATTTCCAGTTTTTACTGAGGTTTAGGCCCGCTCAGCAGAACCTATGGGGAAGAGAAGTCTCTGTACTTTGAGCCTTCTGGACGTGTGGTTCATTGTCCCTCTATAGTGACATTCTCGGAAGTGCTTCCAGTTCCACGCACAGGGCCAGGTAGGCAGGCAGAGCTTCAGAGTCTTAATGCGTAGATGAGACGATGGTGTAGGGAAGAGGGGTTTAGATTTATTAGGAACTGGGGACACTTTTGGGAGAGAGGGAGCCTATACAGGAAGGATGGGCTCCACCTAAACCAGGGTGGAACCAGACTGCTGGCACTAAACATTAAAAAGGCCACAGAGCAGTTTTTAAACTAAGAGATGGGGGAAAGCCGATTGGTGCGGAGATGCACGTAAATCGGATGGAGACTTCTCTTAGAGGAGAATCCATTGATAGAGATTCTCTAAGCTGTAGTCAGAGAAAGAGGAGGGGAGAGGACAAACCATGGGCCAGAGCAGACAAACAGCCGCATATAAAGGAATCCAATGCACCAGGGAAGGGCAGACAAATAAGCAGTGGCAAATTTTTAAAGTGCTTCTACACAAATGTTAGGAGTCTGACTAATAAGATGGGTGAACTACAGTACCTTGTATTAAAGGAGGAGATTGACATAATAGGTACCACTGAAACCTGGTGGAATGACACAATCATACCGGGATATAAAATATATCGGAAGGATAGAGCAGGCTGTGTGGGTGGCGGAGCGGCACTGTATGTGAAAGATAATGTAGAATCAGATGAAATAAAAATATTAAATGAATCAACATGTTCAATAGAATCGCTATGGATAGTAATTCCATGTTCCAATAATAAGAAATTAGCAGTAGGGATATATTATTGACTACCTGACCAGGACAGCGATACTGACATTGAAATGCTGAGGGATATTAGAGAGGCTACCAAAATAAAGAGCTCTATAATAATGGGGGATTTTAATTATCCCCATATTGACTGGATACATGTCACCTCAGGAAGAGAAGCAGAGATAAAATTTCTCAATGGCTTAAATGACTGCTTCTTGGAGCAGCTGGTACAGGAACCCACAAGGGAAGAAGCAGTTCTCGATTTAGTCCTGAGTGGAGCGCCGGATCAGGTCCAGGAGATATCCATTACAGGACCGCTTGGGAATAGTGACCATAATATAATAACATTTAACATTCCTGTGGTGGGAAGAACACCTTAGCAGTCCAGCACTCTGGCACTGAATTTCAAAAAGGGAAATTACACAAAAATGAGGAGGTTAGTTAAACAGAAATTAAAAAGCACAGTGACAAGAGCCAAATCCCTGCAAGCTGCATGGAAACTTTTTAAAGACACCATAATAGAGGCCCAACTTAAATGTATACCCCAAATTAAAAAACATAGCAAGAGACCTAAAAAAGAGTCACCGTGGCTTAACCACCATGTAAAAGAAGCAGGGACAAAAAGGCATCCTTCAAGAAGTGGAAGTCCAATTCCAGTGAGATAAATAGAAAGGAACATAACACTGTCAAATCAAGTGTAAAAATGTAATAAGAAAAGCAAAAAAAGATTTTGAGGAACAGCTAGCCAAAAACTCAAAAAGAAATAACAAAATGTTTTTTAAGTACATTACAAGCAGGAAGCCTGCTAAAAAACCTGTGGGTCCCCTAGATGATCGAGATATAAAAGGAGCAATCAAGGACAATAAAGCCATTGCAGAGAAACTAAATGATTTCTTTGCTTCAGTCTTCACGGCTGAGGACGTTAGGGAGATTCCCAAATCTGCAACGTCCTTTGTGGGTGATGAATCTGAGGAACTGTCCCGGATTGAAGTGTCATTAGAGGAGGTTTTGGAACAAATAGAAAAACTTAATGTCAACAAATCTCCGGGACCAGATGGCATTCATCCAAGGGTTCTGAAAGAACTCAAATGGGAAATTGCTGAACTATTATCTGTGGTTTGTAACCTATCCTTTAAATCGGCTTCTGTACCTAATGACTGGAAGGTAGCTAACGTGACACCAATATTTAAAAAGGACTCTAGAGGCGATCCTGGCAATTACAGACTGGTAAGTCTAACTTCCGTACCGGGCAAATTAGTTGAAAGAACAGTAAAGAATAAAATTGTGAGGCACGTAGAAAAACATAATTTGTTGGGCAAAAGTCAACATGGTTTCTGTAAAGGGAAATCATGTCTTACTAATCTATTAGAGTTCTTTGAAGGGGTTAACAAACATGCAGACAAGGGGGATCCAGTAGATATAGTATACTTAGATTTTCAGAAAGCCTTTGAGAAGGTCCCTCACCAAAGGCTCTTATGTAAATTACATTGCCATGGGATAAGAGGGAAGGTCCTTTCATGGACTGAGAACTGGTTAAAAGACAGGAAACAAAGGGTAGGAATAAATGGTAAATTTTCAGAATGGAGAGGGGTAACTAGTGGTGTCCCCCAAGGGTCAGTCCTAGGACCAATCCTGTTCAACTTATTCATAAATGATCTGGAGAAAGGGGTAAGCGGTGAGGTGGTAAAGTTTGCGGATGATACCAAACTGTTTAGGCTAGTCAAGACAAAAGATCTCACCAAACTGGGCAACAAAATGGCAAATGAAATTTAATGTGGATAAGTGTAAAGTAATGCACGTTGGGAAAAATAATCCCAACTATACGTACAGTATGATGGGGGCTAATTTGGCTATGACAAATCAGGAAAGAGATCTTGGAGTTATCGTGGATAGTTCCCTGAAAACTTCCACACAGTGTGCAGCGGCGGTCAAAAAGGCAAATAGGATGCTAGGAATTATTAAGAAAGGGATAGAAAATAAGACACAGAATATCTTACTGCCCCTATATAAAACTATGGTACACCCACATCTTGAATACTGTGTACAGATGTGGTCTCCTCACCTCAAAAAAGATATTTTGGCCTTAGAAAGGATTCAGAAAAGGGCAACTAAAATGATTAGGGGTTTGGAACAGGTCTCATATGAAGAGAGGTTAAAACGACTGGGACTTTTCAGTTTAGAAAAGAGGAGACTGAGAGGGGATATGATAGAGGTATATAAAATCATGAGTGGTGTGGAGAGGGCGAATAAAGAGAAGTTATTTATTAGTTCCCTAAATAGAAGAACTAGAGGACACCAAATGAAATTAATGGGTAGCAGGTTTAAAACTAATAAAAGGAAGTTCTTCTTCACACAGCGTGTAGTCAACCTGTGGAACTCCTTGCCAGAGGAGGCTGTGAAGGCTACGACTATAACAGAATTTAAAGAGAAGCTAGATAATTTCCTGGAGGTTAGGTCCATAAAAGGCTATTAGCCAGGGGATAGAAATGGTGTCCCTGGCCTCAGTTTGTCAGAGGCTGGAGAGGGATGGCAGGAGACAAATCGCTTGATCATTGTCTTCGGTCCACCCTCTCTGGGGCACCTGGTTCTGGCCACTGTCGGCAGACAGGCTACTGGGCTAGATGGACCTTTGGTCTGACCCAGTACGGCCATTCTTATGTTCTTATGTTATGTCCCATCGAGTGGCACTGAGACCGCTGACAGAGAGAGAATGAGCCTTTTCTACAGTCTTAGTAGCTCATGTAGTAGCAGCTCCTGAAGTCCCAGGTTTGGTTCCACCCACAAATTACCATGTGCATTACACATGCACATATGCCTACATCTTCTCCCCCACCTTCAGGCTGCCATTTGCCTCTTTGTTATCAGCCCTGGGCAGTTGGGGGCAACTAAATGTTTACCACCACCCAACCTATTAGCCTAATTACATCATTACCCCAGCTTCTTCTAGTGCACCACTTAGCCTCCCTGAGATCAGAGTGCATGATCACCACCTGCACTCTGTCACAAGCACCAACAACCTTCAGAAGACAAGCCTTCCACAACTACTCGGCCATCTGGTACATTTTGAGTCTAATTTTTTGCTGCCTCAGCCTGAAATCTGCAGAAGCATTTTTAACATCCTGTACTATATGATCAGCCACGGGGGGCTTTTTCGGGGCTGTGACAGCTCTCCTCCCGCTACTTTCGCAAAGAATGCCAGACCAATGGTGTTCCTGTTCATGAGCCACGTATCCAGTGGACATGGGTTTGGGGAGTTTATGAAGAGTTTGCTTCCCTATATGTTACTGCCATGCTTATTGCTTGTAATTAAGGCTATGTCTACACTGCAGCGCTATTTCGGGATACCGCAGGTGTCTCAAAATAGCTATTCCACGTCTTTTGAGTGTTCCCATTATTTTGAAATGTAACAGACTTGCTGTTCCAACGTCCCTGTAAGCCTCATTCCACAAGGAGTATGGGACAATTCACAATAGCGATTTATTTAGAAATAAGTGCTGTGTAGACAGCGCCATATTTCAAAATAAGCTATTTCGAAATTAACTTGAAAAATGCAACGCAATTTGCGTAGTTCAAATTGCATCACTTATTTCGAGCTCCGGGTGTAGTGTAGACGCACCCTAACTGGCCTTTGGAAATGAAGTACTGACCTACTGAGCATTATTTTTTCCTCTTCCTCCTCCTCTTCCCATCTTTATTACCAGAGAAATCCCTTCGGAGAGCCAGTGCTTGCTTGCAGAGTGTCATAAAAAGACATGTTTTCCCAGAAGCTACTGTAGCATGCCTGGTCCTGAGACCATAGCTTCAGGCTGCCATATGGTCTTTTTGATAGATCTGACTGAGCACTCTCCTGTGCGGTCGCTTTGCCGCGGGTGGGGAAGAAGACGAAGGAATTAATCAGACCCTCTGGGGTGTCTGCAGTGTCTGGAGGGACGCAGTGGAAGCATGGCTGCAGCAATACTCCGTTTGCAACATGCCACGGCAAAATATACAGAAAGTGGGAACTGGCTGCTGCGATCCTTTGGGAGGGCAATAAAAACATCTGTGTTATTTGGGACTGTTCCAGGGTGAGGGAATCACAGATGAATCCTGGAAATCTGCCTATTAGTTTAATGAGGATGTTTCCATATCATGGCATACTGTTCACATGTGGGCTGGGAGACTGATAGACGGGGAGAGGGAGGGAGGGAAGGATGGTACCTATGACCTTCCCTGATCTGCAGTGGTGACTGTGTGTACTAGGCAGCCTTTCCTTTGAGGAATCAGTATTTGACCCATGTTTGTGTTAGTATCTGATTAACTTCAGTCCTCGGAAGGACTTGCCCAGAATAAAAAAAAGAAGGGGGGGAGGGGAGAGGCTTTGCCTGGGCATTTAAGCAAACAATAAGGGACATGTGTGCACAGGAGATTTCACACACACATGCACAATTTCCATTCTTAAATCTCACGTGCTAGGGTCTGGCATAGCGCAAAGATATAAGCACTGTGTATGTTCACGTGGGATACGAGTAGGCATAATGGAATGAAAAAAAAAGGCAAACTTTCCGTTCAAATTTCCTAATAAGTCTCAGGATGTGGACTAGCATGATCAGTATGGGCAACTTAAAACTCATCAGGTAAATTCTTCCGGACAGAGACTGTCTCATGCTATGCATTTTTATGATACCTAGCACAATGGGTATCTCAGATTGGTAGAATGATGCAAATAATCATAGAATCATACAATATTAGGACTGGAAGGGACCTCGAGAGGTCATCGAGTCCAGTCCCCTGCCCTCATGGCAGGACCAAATACTGTCTAGACCATCCCTGATAGACATATATCTAACCTACTCTTAAATATTTCCAGAGATGGAGATTCCACAACCTCCCTGGGCATCCAGTGTTTGACCACCCTGACAGTTAGGAACTTTCCTAATGTCCAACCTAAACCTCCCTTGCTGCAGTTTAAGCCCATTGCTTCTTGTTCTATCCTCAGAGGTCAAGATGAACAAGTTTTCTCCCTCCTCCTTATGACACCCTTTTAGATACCTGAAAACTGCTATCATGTCCCCCCTCAATCTTCTCTTTTCTAATCTAAACAAACCCAATTCTTTCAGCCTTCCTTCATAGCTCATGTTCTCTAGACCTTTAATCATTCTTGTTGCTCTTCTCTGGACCCTCTCCAATTTCTCCACATCTTTCTTGAAATGCGGTGCCCAGAACTGGACACAATACTCCAACTGAGGCCTAACTAGCGCAGAGTAGAGTGGAAGAATGACTTCTCGTGTCTTGCTCACAACACAGCTGTTAATGCATCCCAGAATCATGTTTGCTTTTTTTGCCACAGCATCACACTGCTGACTCATATTCAGCTTGTGGTCCACTATAACCCCTAGATCCCTTTCTGCCATACTCCTTCCTAGACAGTCGCTTCCATTCTGTATGTGTGAAACTGATTGTTCCTTCCTAAGTGGAGCACTTTGCATTTGTCTTTATTAAACTTCATCCTGTTTACCTCAGAAGTAAGCATGAAAAATAACCACCGTCACTATGCAAGAGAGGACTCCCATTAAGTTAATAAACTATTTTTTTGCTCAGACCATTTAAAGCGCATTGTTCTATGTTTAAAAGTTTCAGAGGGGTAGTTGTTTTAGTCTGTAACTGGAAAAACTTAAAAAAACAACTAACAGCACCTTAGAGACTAACAAGAAAAGTAGATGGTATCATGAGCTTTTGTGGGCACAACCCACTTCTTCAAATGAATGGAGCTGGGTTGTGCCCACGAAGGCTCAAGATACCATCTACATTTTTTGTTAGTTTCTAAGGCACTGCAAGATTATTAGTTGTTTTTTAAATTGTTCTGTGTTTGTTAAGTAGAAGCTAACTCAAAACTGTGGGGTGAGCTCTTTTTGTTAAAGATTTGGCACACCAACCCTTCAGTGAAGGACTCAGAGAGCTGCCAGTCCATATTATAAATTTCCAAGACGTCCCTCCAGTAAAACAGAAAAGATAAGCCTTAACATTCCAAATATTTTGAAAGTTAAAACACACACACACACACACACAGAGAGAGAGAGAGAAAAAAGTCACGCTCATTAGGCCTCAACTGAAGTATTGTGTCCGCTTCTGGGTGCCACATTTCAGGAAAGGTGTGGACAAACTGGAAAAAGTCCAGAGAGGAGCAACAAAAATGATTAAAGATCTAGAAAACATGACCAATGAGGGAAGATTGAAAAAAGGGAAATGATAACCGTTTTCAAGTACATAAAAAAGGTTGTTACAAGTAGGAGAGAGAAAAATTGTTCTCCTTGACCTCTGATGATAGGACAAGAAGCAATTGGCTTAAATGGCAACAAGGGGGGTTTAGGTTGGTCATTAGGAAAAACTGGCCAACTGTCAGGGTGGGTAATAAATTGCCTATGGAAGTTGTAGAATCTCTCTCGCTGGAGATTTTTAAGAGCAGGTTAGACAAATGCCTGTCAGAGATGGTCTAGATAATATTTAGTCCTGCCTTGAGTGCAAACGACTGGTCTAGATGACTTCTCAAGGTCCTTTCCAGTTCTGTTGTCATAAAGGGGAAAAAAAGGCAAAACCTCATTTTTTTCCCCTCTGTGGGCTATCTCTAATTACAAAACAGCAGATCAACCTGGAACAATAAGCCGTCTGTTCATATGACAGATTGATGAAAGTTGGTCTTTATTTTTTTTGTCAATCCAGACCCTTCACTCTCACTGAATTCATTAAGTTCATGAGTATGTTATAACTCACGTATATAGAAATTCCTAAAAGAGAGACCATGCCAAGATTATGACGCAAAGCAACGAGATGAAGGAGGTGCAAATTAATACCTACTCCCAACTCTAACTTGTCACATGTCTGATCATTGCAAGATGGCTGAGTCGGTACATCCTGTCACTTTTCTGGTGCACAACAGCACCGATACAGGCACGGTGGGATCACTTAATGGCAGCGTGTCAGCTTCCCTTCATGTTGAATTTTCCTGCTTTTGCTTGAGCCGTTGTCACAACAACTTTGACGTTGCATTAGCGCACAGTGCCTCTTTGTGCGCTCAATGATACCGTTCACACTCACAGAGAGTCACTTCAGCATTGGTTGTTTTATTTTTAAGAGCACAGCATCAGAATCACAAATACTCTTGACATGGGCGGGCACGCTGCAGCCTTAAAACAGATGCTAATATAAGATACGATTTAAATTGCAGATAGGGCTGGCGGTTCCTAGTCAGACAGGAGAAGCTACCTACACAGATCTCCATTTCTAAAGATCTCCTGTCATTCGGAAGAAAGAAGAGAGAGGTATTGAGGACAAAAATAATCTTCCATGCAAAATGCTGCTGGTACTAGAAGTTGTTCCAATGGATCATTCGTTTATCCACAATGGCTCTACCTTTGCTTATGGAATGGGGCAGGAAAGGGACCCCACACGGGCACTGGCAGGGATGGAGTTGAATCACCACCCCAAATAGCCAAGGCTCAGCTCTGCACTCTGTTAATTAGCATGAATGGATTAGCAGCTGCCCTTTGCAAACCATGTTGATGAGCCTCATTAGCAGCAGGCAGAAGATCTAAAAAGCCACAGGGAAGGAATTAGAAGAAAAACCTGGAGGTTTTGTCTTCTGCGCCTTCTTGAGGACTTGGCTTGAAACACGCGAGAGTTTTTGAGCTGAGCTGTGGCAAACGGACGAGCTGAAGGGAAACGTGGCTGTGTCTTTGGTTTTTAAATAAGCAGGGCATTACTGATATGTTGTTTTGTTTTAATATTAAACCCTACCATGCTGGTGTTTAAACCCCACCAAGCCAGCCATGCAGAGACTTCTGCTTGAGGCTGAGTTTGTTCAATCAGGGATCTGACCCTTGGGAGCAGTAGTGAAAAGCTCTGACACCCCTCTGGATTGTGCCAGTGGGAGCTCGCTGAGCAGTTGCTAGGGACGGTCCCTAAGTTGGGGTGGAGAGCTTAAGGCCTGGGGCCCAGATGGCTTGCCTAGATCCTGCCCCCGGGGCTTGGGACTCCACCCAGCATTTGGGAGCCCACTCAGACACGCCAGCCCCTCCACCATCTTCCTGTGGTGTGAAGCACACAAAATCTACTAGCCTGGGTACCCCTAGGCTCTGGTGTGTGAGGGGAATGTGGGGAGTGCCTTTCTCCTTCTCACTTGGGGGCCACCTCAGTGGGGCGGGTTGGTATTGGTTAGGTTTTTTGTTTTTTGCTTCACACTGTTGTGTGGCCCCCAACTGATTTTTTCTGTGGGTCAGCAGCCCCCTGACCCAAAAAAGGTCCCCCTCCCCACCCCTGCCCTAGATAATGTCATCCGTGGGATGGAGCACTGCCAGAAGGCAAAGACTTCCACTAAGTAGAGGCAGGCGACAAGACGGGGCATTAGGTCAAGCAGCCAGGAGCATCAAGCGACTGAGGGAAAGGCCCAAGCGCGCTGCAGAAGGTAGGCACCGACAGGGGGGTGGGGCTTGCCCAGTGTCCCCATCCAGAACTGTGAGGCGCAGCCTGCTGCTGGAATAGGGCAGCGGCTGGGACTCGGTGGGCCAAGGGACGCAAACGCTGTCTGCTTCCCTTCAGGAGTAAGCCAGAGCATGAGAACTGCCACAGCGAGGGTGTCAGCGTTACATAATTAGCTTTCCTCTAGTCCCCTTTCAGCCCCATGTGAGCGCCCCTCCCCCTCAGGTGGCAGGCCAACCTACCCCGCAACCCTTCCACTGGCTGTCTGGGCGGTAGCCCCCCTGCTCACCAACTGTGTTAACATCACGGGCCCAAGTGGGTTAGGCATCTTGTAGGCTCTTGCTTCAGGGACCAGCTGTCTGAAGTGTCTCAGGAACAGCTTATTTCGGCCCAATGCGTTCTTCACTCACCAGCAGGAATGTGGCCAGCAGAGTGACAGCGAAGAGCAAAATCGAGCAAGGTCTTACCTACCCTGTAATCTTTCCTGGGACGCGTTGGGAAGTCCCCTGCAGCCTGGATCCTTCCATTTCTGAATGGGGGCAGGCAGAGTGCCCTCTTGCAGCTTCTGTATCTCGACGAGGAATAAGGGATGGCTAGAAAGAGCACTTTCACAATTTGGCGCTGTGTAGACGCGTCAAATTTTGAAAGAGCCTCTTTCAAAAGTAAATCGAAAAAAGATACGCAATTTGCATACCGCAGTCTAGACATAGCCATGGAGGTACAATATTTCTAAAAAAAATATTTCCCAGTTCATCAGAGGGACAATATGGGATGCAATAGAGCAGAGATCTTGTGCTTCATCTGTAGATGGTTTAGGGACTCTATCTATATAATTTAGTTTTTATGACTTGTCTATCCTCATGACTGTCTTTGACTGTGGACTGCCTCATGCTTCTTGTGCAAAGGATGGAGGGGAATGATGCCCCTACCTATGTCCATGAATAGGTCAATCATTAAAACCCACTTCATCAGATGAGTTGGAGTGGAAATAACAGAAGCCAAGATATATATAACAGCAAAAAAAGTACCTGTCAATTGTAGGACCTGTGTTAATAAGGTTAATTAAGTAGGCTGGATGTGTCCTATTCATAGCTTTTGATGTGAAAATGCAGATATTAAAGGCAGGAGAAATTGGCTTTGTAATGCACCAACCAATTAATGTCTTTATTGAAGCCCAGGAAGACAGTGTCGACCTTGTAGATGAACCTGAGACAAGAACATGGTGTGATAGGTGTTTCATTGTGTTGTGTAGACCTGCTTGTTTATTGTGCCATCTAAAGTGATTGGTTTTGGAACCTTTTCGAAAGCCGGAGTGTCACATGCTTCAATTATCCCATATTCCTGGAGAGAGAAACTGTAACCCAAAGTGTCACAAGGTCGGAGCTCTGGGAAAGGACGTGCTAAAATGACTGAGAGGTCTTTGGGGGAGGTCAGCAAAGAGACTGGGGGGCCTATGACAACTAAGCCATGAAAGGAGACCTCCATTTTGTGAACAGAGACCTGTGCCAGGGAAGTGTGCCTGAGAGGCCAGACAAAGACAGAGCAGGAGGCTACTCAGACCAAGTGAAGCTTAAAGCATTGGGGTCCAGTATGTTGGGACCCAAACACAGCAGACTCAGGAGTGTGTAGCAGGGGGAGCTTTAGCAAGGCTGGTTCTGCCCTTTGATGGAGTCCACATTCCATCTCCCCTTGGCAGGTGCGCTGTCCAACAACCAGGCAACCATTCCATTCCATTACAAAAGCAACTTTCTCACCACATAGACTCGGACAAAAGAACACCATGCACTGACTGCGCGACCCACGTGAGAATGCTGCACAGGTAGCCTCAACCTCCATGTTACCACGCGCCATGGTCTCTAATGACTCGCTGTCATCATTCGATGGGGTTTGACCCAATTTGCACAGGTGCATGACGATGGAGGCTCAGGCCCAATGTGTTTGCAGGCCTGTGGGCCAGCATGATGGCTGCCTTCTTGGCTGGGATTTAACCAGTATCTCCTGGAATTAAACCATGAGCTGGAAAAACTTTCACGAAAGAGCCACATCTCCTAAGCTTGTGGCTGCAAAATCTCTTCTCTTCTGCAGATCAGCACAGATGGGGGCTCGGTAGCACCCACTCACCAGTGGGTTACATAAGGAAAGAGCAAAAAGCTAAGTATCACTGAACTAGACAACCTGCTGCTTCATGAGGAGCCATGAGCATTAACACCGAGGCTAATAAGGCTGCTGTACTTGAGAAAATGTGCCCGGGCTCATCTTATTGTGACAGGTGGCTCCGAGAAACTCCTTGATATGCACCAAGAGCGTTTACTGTGTGCGATTTTATATATTAATACCAACGTGGCTAACACAATATGCACTTCAATAAACAGGTGAAAGCACTTGCTAGGCATTAAGGGATGTTACTAACAAATGTATTTATGCATAAGAAGAGGCTATTCACAGAGCTCTCCTAGCATGTGTTTCTCATGAGAGGTTTTGAATGAATATCTGTACCAGCTGAGAGAGCAAAGTTAGCAGTAACATGGGGATGAGAAGAACACGTTGTTCAACAACCCTAAACAGGTGAACAGGACCCTTGATTGTAATAGCAAAAGGGAAAGCAAACAAAGGACATTTATGAGTTGAGGGCATTTAGCACATCCCAGGATCAGGTCTTAAAGGGCCACTGTCACCTCAACTTTCACCCAAATGTTAGGCTTTATAAACACCAAGGTAGGACTCATTGAGGCTCAATCAATGTTTCCATGTTTTAAAAGAATCTAACTGCAATAGTTGTGGGTTTTTTTAAGAACTAGTTGAATCAAATATATTGCCAGGAGGTAGTGAAGACCACGACTTTAACAGGGTTCAAAAAAGAGCTGGATAAATTCATGGAGGTTAGGTCCATCAATGGCTGTTAGACAAGACAGGTAGGAATGGCGTCCTTAGCCTCTGTTTGTCTGCAAATGGGTGACATAAGAGGGATCGCGCGATGATGAGCAGCTGGATATGAGTCAGCAGTGTGTCCCTGTAGCGAAGAAGGCTAATGGCATGTTGGGCTGCATTAGGAGGAGCATTGCCAGCAGATCTAGAGAAGTGATTATTCCCCTTTATTCGGCTCTGGTGAGTCCACATCTGGGGTATTGTGTCCAGTTCTGGGGTCCCCTACTACAAAAAGGATGTGGACGCATTGGAGAGGGTCCAGCGGAGGGCAACCAAAATGATTCGGGGGCTGGAGCACATAACCTATGAGAAGAGGCTGAGGGATTTGGGCTTGTTTAGTCTGCAGAAGAGAAGAGTGAGGGGGGATTGGATAGCAGCCTTCAACTTCCTGAAGGGAGGTTCCAAAGAGGATGGAGAAAGGCTGTTCTCAGTAGTGACGGATGGCAGCACAAGGAGCAATGGTCTCAAGTTACAGTGGGGGAGGTCTAGGTTGGATATTAGGAAAAGCTATTTCCCGAGGAGGGTGGTGAAGTAGTGGAATGGGCTACCTAGGGTGGGGGTGGAATCTCTATCCCTTTGAAGTCCCAGCTTGACAAAGCCCTGGCTGGGATGATTTAGTTGGGGTTGGTCCTGCTTTGGGCAGGGAGCTGGACTTGATGACTCCTGAGGTCTCTTCCAGCCCAACGATTCTATGATTCCCTGATCTGTTCCCTCCCTCTGGGACACCTGGCATTGGCCATTGTCGGAATACAGGATACTGGGCTAGATGGATATTTGGTCTGACCCAGTCTGGCCGTTCTTATGTATTTTGTCAGTTCCTGTTTTATTTTATTCTTGTAATATATTAACATGTGGGGACATAGCTAGGGTGAAGCCTGTGGCAGGGGAATCAGCAATGGGAGGATAATCGGGGAAAGAAGTGAGTCTAGAGGGGGGATAGGAAGGATGCACCAGATATCAGGAGAACTAACCTCATGGAGGAGACTGAAGTTGTGTGGTACCGAGGATCAGGACACAGTTCCAGATATCGGGACAGTGTGGAGAAAGCAAACAATGAGGTATGTTGTAGAGAGTAAGTGGAGAGTAGTAGAAAACTGGGATTGAGAGGCCAGTGAGTGAGTAGATAGGTCACAGGTGTATGAGTTAGTTGTTCTGTATTCACAACTGCTGTGTGACCTTGTGCAAGTGTCACCACCATGGGCAGATTTGAACTTGGGAGCTTGGTGTGGGTGCTCTTATAGCTTGAGCTTTAAAACCTCCGCCCTTTAGCAGTTAAGCTATAGAGATTCTTACACTAAGCTCCTCAGGTCCCAGGTTCAGATCCCCCCAGTGACAGTTATATGTGGGAGTTTGTCTGGGATCTCTGACAGTATGGCTGCCCTGCAATGTTATTTCAGAATAACAGCTATTATTCTGCAATAAAAATGCGAGCGTCTACACAGCAATTCCTTTATTTTGAAATAAATAACGGACAGCTTATTCTGACTTCTGTAAACCTCATTCCACAAGGAATAGCGCCTATTCCAAAATAGCTATTTCGAAATAGCAGTGGTGTGAACACTCTGCTGCTGCTATTTTGAAATAGCTCCTCCCCAAGGACATTCAGAGTAATTACTCCCCAGTGCTTCCTGGGGCTCTAAATGGAGGTAGTACATCCGCATGAGGGAAGCCTGCCTCAGACTAATTTTGAGGCTTCCCTGTAGCATAGATGTGCTATTTCGAAATAAGCTATTCTGAATATTTCTTCCGGAATAGCTTATTTCAAAATAAGCCTGCAGTGTAGATGCACTCTGAAGCTTGGGATAAGAACATAAGAATGGCTGTACTGGGTCAGACCAAAGGTCCATCTAGCCCAGTAGCCTGTCTGCCAACAGTGGCCAGCACCAGGTGCCCCAGAGGGGTGGACCGAAGACAATGATCAAGCGATTTGTCTCGTGCCATCCATCTCCAGCCTCTGACAAACAGAGGCCAGGGACACCATTTCTATCCCCTGGCTAATAGCCTTTTATGGACCTAACCTCCAAGAAATTATCTAGCTTCTCTTTAAACTCTGTTATAGTCCTAGCCTTCACAGCCTCCTCTGGCAAGGAATTCCACAGGTTGACTATGCGCTGTGTGAAGAAGAATTTTCTTTTATTAGTTTTAAACCTGCGCTTCCCTTTAAGGATGCACGTCCTCAGCTAGGGGAAGTATGTAACTCACACACCAAGGGTGTGTCTACACAGCAGGACTTAACTTGAAATAAGCTACGCAAATTGAGCTATGTCAACTGCATAGCTTGTTTTGAAATTGGGAGCATCTATGCAGTACTTATTTCGAAACAGAGCACTCTTCCTCCAACTTCCCTTACTCCTAGTACAGTGAGGGTTACAGGAGTCGGAGTAAGAAGTCCTCCAGTTTGACAGTATTTCAACATTATTTCGAAATAACTGTCTGTTGTGTAACGCGGACTAAGTTATTTTGAAATAATGTTGCTGTGTAGACGTACCCCTAGTGTGGTTCACTGTCCCATGCAGTGGCACTTAGACCACTTACAGCGAGAGATAAGAACAAGGGAGCTCTACAGCCTAAGCTGAGAGCCAGTTGGCTTTATAGCTCAACCTGTAGTGGTTCCTACACTAAGCTCCAGAGGGCCCAGCTTTAAATCCACCTAGTGGTGGTTACACAAGTACTTCTCCTTTCTTTCCCTTATGTCTCTTTAGATTGTAACCTCTTTAGGTCAGTTAGTGTCTCTTACCTTGGTGTGTTCAGCACCTAGCATAAAGATCCCTGATCTCAGTTGGGGCCTCTAGTTGTATTTATTGTAATGCAAATTATTTTGTAATAATGGGTGAGATAATACAGTGTTGGGGTCATAAAAGCATATCGATAAAGGCAGGCAGCTGTAGAAACCCTTGGTGGTGATGAGGAGGTTGAATATAATATGGAACAAGATCAGAAGCCAAGGGGTGGTTCCAAGGAGGTGGGGTGGAAAGAGTCAGAGGAGACCACACAACAGTGGTGGTGGTGGTGTGTCCCATAGGCTTTCTGGGGGCACCGTGAGATTTGGGGAGGGCAGAGAGGAGGAGAAGAAAGCAGACGGTGCCAAAAGCTGAACTAAGCTATTGTGACTTCAGCTACGCAATTGACGTTGCTGAAGTTGCATAGCTTAACTCGATTTTTGCCCTGCTGTGTAGACGTACCCTTAGTGTGGCTTTAAAGCTGTGGCAGTAGCCAATAGTTAGGATTGGCCCTGCCGTTAGCAGGGGGTTGGACTCGATGACCTCTTGAGGTCTCTTCCAACTCTATGACTTTAACCGCCCCCACAGTACATTCTGTTCATCTTTGGGGCAGGACAGTTTTTCCCCTCCCTCCCATGAGGCCCTTTTATTTACCTGACCAGCAGTGTGCTCAACTGGTATAGAGCTGGGAGTTAGAAGATGGGGATTCTAGTCCTGAGTCTAGTAAAAAAGTGCTTGAGGCTAAGCAGGTGAAGGACCAGAGCAGAAAGGAATCCATATAGACAGGGGACATGGTTCTGCAATTGGAGAAGGTGCTTGGAAAAAGCTGGGCAAATCAAGTGAGGGGGCTATCCAGGGCTGAGAAAAGTGTATCGGGAACACCATGAGGTATACAAAACAAGACAGCTGTCAGGTGATGGCTGTTGTTTTTGGCATGTGGTGCACAGCTTTTTTCCAACACCAGAATGATGGGCAAATCCTATGCGGATGGGGTTGGCATAACAGCCTCAATAAAAATTATTAGACTAGAACACAGCAGAATGAACGTGATTCCTGGAAACACTGTATAACATGGATCTGGAGAAGTGACTGAGGTTCGC
The DNA here is from genome assembly GCA_032595735.1 of Pelochelys cantorii. Lineage (NCBI taxonomy): Eukaryota > Metazoa > Chordata > Testudines > Trionychidae > Pelochelys > Pelochelys cantorii. The sequence continues at coordinate 6,194,505 of CM064328.1, forward strand.
TCTGCTTGTTTGAGTCTGTTTTCTGAGCTTGTCAAAAAATGCTTTATATTTTCATGACTTTCAAAGGAAAAAAATATTCATTTCAATCATGTTTTCATCAATGTTTGAGTGCTTTTGACAAAATGAAAACCAAGTTAAAGTAATTTATATATATATACTGATTTATATATACATATATATATACTGATTTTATATATCTGTATCTATCCATTTTTCATTCCCTTCCCCTTTTTATTATTCCCCTTTTGGAACAGTAAACTTTTTAGGTTTTCAGTTTTTCATTAAAAAAAACAGGAAATTTTCCACAAACATTTTTGTTAGGTCAAAAAGACTTTTCATCAAAACAATGTTTTGATGCACTATAGATCTTATCCTTTATATGACAGCTGAAAGTTGAAGCTAGAACTAAGATGCTGATTTTAAGTTACAGTAATTAAATGTTGGAATAATTTACCAAGGGATGTGGGGAATTTTCCCTCACTTGGAGTCTTTCAATCAAGATTTTTAAACACATTGCTCCATGACCCCAGTCATCTTCTTGGTGGAGTGACACAAGCAGGCCAAATTCATGTGGTGATGACACAAGCGTGAGCTTATGAAGCAACAGACTAATATGCATTTATTACTGGAAGAGGCTGCTCCTTCTTGCTGTGGGTGCTGCTGGTCATAATGCAATGTGGCTTTCACCCCCAGGCAGGAAACACCCCTGTTCTGTGAGTATAGAGAGAGTATTTAAGACAATGCAACATTCAGGCTTCATGTTTTCCTCCACGTATATGTTGTCTCTTGTCAAGCACTTCCTGAAAAGAGCAGTTGTTTTCAAGTTCCCAGACAAAATCATATTATGGGTCCCCTATTGGAAAGCTAATACGCTAACAATATACACACACACAAACACACATATACACACACTTCCTCTGAAAATTATTTCCTAAGGGCTTGTCTCCATTACATCAGAGATCAACCCACTGGCCATCAATTTATCACGTCTGCTTAGACTTGATAAATCAATCTCCGAGTGCTTTCCCATCGATGCCGGTACTCCACTAGGATGAGAAGAGTAGCCAGCATTGACAGGAGAGCAGCCCCCACCAACCATATTGCAAGCAAGACGCTAGGGTAAGAATGTCAACTTCAGCTACAGTATTTTATAGATTAGATCTGTGGCAGGAGTTAGAGTAGAACTACCCTAAGTCAGGATCCTTCCTTCCCCTCTAACCCACACCCTTTAGGGACTGCCTGGGGATGTGCCAAAGAAGCAGACCCAGCCAGCACAATAACTCTCACAGCCTGCTCAAGTTTCACCCCAAATCATTGGCTTTGATGCAAGAATTACTGAGCTAAATTTGCAAGAGGTCAGAGATTCTTAGTGTTCCCCTCTGACCTTAAAATCTGTGGGTGAAATCTGGACCCCACTGAAGTCAATGGCAAAGTTCCCAACGATTTACGGGGTGGAGGATGTTGCCCTTTGAATCTATTACTCTAAATAATTCAGAAGCCTTCCAAGAGGTGTGTCTGTTTCTATGGATTCAATATAACATGCCCTAGCATTTAATATCAAGCCAGAAAACCAATTAATCTCCCCAGCTGCCTTATGTGTAGCAGAGTAAAACACTCCCTAAGGCTTGCCTATACTACCCTAACCTTGGCATGGTCGGATTGGTATCAAAGGCTTTATACCAGTCTAGCAACACCATGCCTGTGCAGGAAGGGGAATTGCTATTCAGGGATGTCACTTTTATAAGTGCTCCCACCTCAGGGTTCTTGCAAGTAGGACTCTCTTCACTGAGATTCTTTACTGTGAAGAGGGGCCAGGCCCAAGACACGCCGTTATTATGAGCTGTAAATTAAAATGAAAAAAAAAACCAGCTGACGCTCCACCAGGGCCAGTTTCTTGTTATTCTACATCCAGGGCATCTTGTTAGGAGCCCCTTCCCCGAGCAATGTGATCTGGGGGATTACGTGTGGACGTGACACACGGCAACAGCAGAAGTCACATCCTCTCCCCCTCTCACCACAGCAGCAGGAGCCAGAATGATCCAGCAGCCTACTCTGCCCCATCCTGCTGCCCTCTCCCAGCCTGCTAGGCTCCGTTTCTCTCCCCTACGTCTATGACAGGTGTAGGTGGCTGAGGCTCTGTGGCCTGCAGGGGCGGCCCGTGCGTATAGGCCAACTCGGCCGCTGCTTAGGGTGCCGCGTTAAACGGGGCACCCAATGATGACGTCACGCCATTGAGGGCTGTGGAGGCAGGGGCACCGATCACGTGTTCCGCCTGGGGCGCCAGCTGCCGGCAGCCCGCCTCGGGCCGCCCCTGGTGGCCTGCAGTGCACAGGAGGTCAGACTCGGACCAGACAATCACGATGGTCCTTTCTGACCTTAAAGTCTATCAGGCTATGTCTGCCCCCATGAGAGGGGGAGAGGGTGCATAGGATTGTACTGCTCTGACTGGGCATGGCCAAGTGGGGTCCCGGACAACTTCCCTAGGAGACAGCTCTCGAAGTCCCTTCCAGTCCTAATACTCTATGATGCTAACCCTTCCAAAGGCATAAAAAGGTCCATTGCATTGTGTGTACCTCCAGCACAGCTGGTAGTATTGTGTCTCCAGCCACTGACATCTGGAGGTTCACCCACCCTCCAGCCCAGCGCATGCTAGGGCCCAGATCCATTCTGGCTCTAACCTCCATTGATTTCCATGGAAGTTAGGAGATAAAATATCTTTGAGGATGTGGGCCCAGGTGCCTTATTTAGGTACCAGCATGTGGCACTCACAGCTACAGAAGAATCAAATATTGCGTATGAAATTTTAAGAGGGCTGAATAAATGTAACCCATAACATCTGTGCCTATGTAAACTGAGGTAAGGGTAACCTCTTAGTCTGGCACTCTCTGGTCTGGCAACATCCATAGTCCTGCATGATTTGAGTGAGCCAGATGTCCACTTTTCATGGGTGTGACCAAGTTTCCCATGGTCCCATAGAGTTTGTGTACAGCCACCAGTCCTGGCTCTCAATGTTCTGTGCTGTTACTTAGCTCTAATTTACCCCTAACTGTCATCCAAGAGCCCAGCAAGCAGTGGAAGTGTTGGTCATGCTGCAGGTAGACAATACTGACCTCGCGTGGTTTGGCAAATTCTCTGGTTCAGCACTGGTCAGGTCCTGAGGGTGCCGGACCAGGGAGGAACAACCTGTAATCTCAGTACTCTAGGGTTATTCACCGCAGGGGTCAGGAAGGAATGTTGCTGTTTCCAATACATTTGCTTCATTTTGACAGTGTTCTGTGCATAGTGTTTGTCAAGTGCTTTGGGGCAAAAGGTGCTCTGTAAGTGTAAAGTACTATTACACATTCCTACTGCTTCTCTGATCATTATATTTCAAGTTACTAACCTTGTAATTAGCACTTTCTAGTCTTCATTGCTCTATAGGGAATGAAAATCAGATAATCGCTCTGTACCAACACAATACTTTACATTGATACGGCCACGCTAACAAGCATTAGGGGTCATAGTGGACCACGAGCTAAATATGAGTCAACAGTGTGACACTGTTGCAAAAAAAAAGCAAACATGATTCTGGGCTGCATTAACAGGAGTGTTGTGAGCAAGACATGAAGAGTCATTCTTCTGCTCTACTCTGCACTGATTAGGCCTCAGTTGGAGTGTTGTGTCCAATTCTGGGCACCACATTTCAGGAAAGATGTGGAGAAGGTCCAGAAAAGAGCAACAAAAATGATTAAAGATCTAAAAAACATGAGCTATGAGGGAAGGCTAAAAGAATTGGGCTTGTTTAGTTTGGAAAGGAGAAGACTGAGAGGGGACATGACAGCAGTTTTCAAGTACCTGAAAGGGTGTTACAAGGAGGAGGGAGAATAATTGTTCTCCTTGGCCTCTGATGATAGGACAAGAAGCAATGGAGGTTTAGGTTGGACATTAGGGAAAATTTCCTAACTGTCAGGGTGGTTAAACACTGGACTAAATTGCCTAGGGAGGTTGTGGAATCTCCATCACTGGAGATATTTAAGAGCTGGTGGCTAGACATCTATCAGGGATGGTCTTGATGGTGCTTGATCCTGCCATGAGGCAGGGGACTGGACTTGATGATCTCTCAAGGTCCCTTCCAGTTCTAGTGTTCTATGATTATACATGAGGGTGTACCAAGTTCTGCAGTGGAGTTCTCACTTGGCCCCCTTGATTAAACTAAGTTGCCAATGGCAGCAAACCATATATATTTCAGATAGAATACACTCATATTGATTACTAAGCTGCATTACTTCTGGCTGAAATGTCACCACTGCAAAACACAGTCTCACAGATCTACAATGAGCTCTAGATAACGTGGAGGTCTGGATGAAAGGGAAGACTGGCTAAGTGAACCTATTTTACATCCCACTTGCTAAACCAGAAGCTGATCTTAACTGGGTTCTGGAAACTTTTGTTTGGATGCCTGGGGCCGCAACAGCCTTTCCTTTCCTTTTATGAGGTTCTGATTTTCACCACCTAATGTTGGCCTAGAACAGTAAGGGGCAACGTCAGCGAGCGAGTGGGCCGCAAGAGTGGCCCTCCTTCATCTTAGTGGGCCACGGGGCACCATAGTTTTGCTCACGATGCTTCTGTACATAGAATGGGATTGGATGCAGAGGGAGCACACGGCTCTCACAATGTTGTGTGCAATCAGCACATGCCTCGCTTCCTGTGCCCTTGCTTTACGTGTGTGTCACTTTTGTTTTTCCAATAGGAAAAAAAACAATGCGGACCAAAAAACCAGCAGAATCTGGCAAGCCTGTGGGTGACGGTAAACAAAACGTCTCATGGGCCACCCACAGAACCCCAATGGGCCACGTGCAACCCGCGGGCCTCAGTTCATCCGCCACTGGCCTAGAAGAAAGAGCTGGTTTCATTCCCTTCTAAACTGGACCATCATGCATCTTTTTTGAACCTTTGGTCACACCAGTCCCCTTTCTTTATACAGCATTTGGTCCTCATGCTGTCTCTCCAGCGTTCCCAGAACAAACTGAACATGGGAATGAGCCCGAAACGTTTCATTTACAAGCTTCCTTAAAGCAGCAGAATAGTTTCTTTTTTTAACCCTCCCACTAAGCCACATTTAAATATCCAGTGCACAGAGGGAAAAAAAAAATCGCACTTGTATCTCAGGTGTTTTTCTGATTGCTCGTTAAAAAAGCCTTGTGGATTTTTATCACCATATGAGTGTGAGAGAGAGAGATGGGTTTTTAAATCGTGTTGATCATTGTCACTCCCCTATTATTTTGGTTTGACTCCTGATTCATAGAATCATAGAATCATAGAATACGAGGACTGGAATGGACCTCGAGAGGTCATCGAGTTTAGTCCCCTGCCCTCATGGCAGGACCAAATACTGTCTAGACCATCCCTGATAGACATTTATCTAACCTACTCTTAAATATCTCCAGAGATGGAGATTCCACAACCTCCCTGGGCAATTTATTCCAGTGTTTGACTACCCTGACGGTTAGGAACTTTTTCCTAATGTCCAACCTAAACCTCCCTTGTTGCAGTTTAAGCCCATTGCTTCTTGTTCTATCCTCAGAGGCCAAGATGAACAAGTTTTCTCCCTCCTCCTTATGACACCCTTTTAGATAACTGAAAACTGCTATCATGTCCCCCCTCCATCTTCTCTTTTCTAAACTAAACAAGCCCAATTCTTTCAGCCTTCTTTCATAGGTCATGTTCTCTAGCCCTTTCATCATTCTTGTTGCTCTTCTCTGGACCCTCTCCAATTTCTTCACATCCTTCTTGAAATGTGGTGCCCAGAACTGGACACAATACTCCAACTGAGGCCTAACCAGCGCAGAGTAGAGCGGAAGAATGACTTCTCGTGTCTTGCTCACAACACACCTGTTAATGCATCCCAGAATCATGTTTGCTTTTTTTGCAACAGCATCACACTGCTGGCTCATATTCAGCTTGTGGTCCACTATAACCCCTCGATCCCTTTCTGCCATACTCCTTCCTAGACAGTTGCTTCCATTCTGTATGTGTGAAACTGATTGTTCCTTCCTCAGTGCAGCACTTTGCATTTGTCTTTATTAAACTTCATCCTGTTTACCTCAGACCATTTCTCCAATTTGTCCAGATCATTTTGAATTATGACCCTATCCTCCAGATTAGTTGCAACTCCTCCCAGCTTGGTATCGTCTGCAAACTTAATAAACGTACTTTCTATGCCAATATCTAAATCATTGATGAAGATATTGAAGAAAGCCGGTCCCAAAACAGACCCCTGTGGAACCCCACTTGTTATACCTTTCCAGCAGGATTGTGAACCATTAATAACTACTCTCTGAGTACGGTTATCCAGCCAGTTATGCACCCACCTTATAGTAGCCCCATCTAAGTTGTATTTGCCTAGTTTATTGGTAAGAATATCATGCGAGACCGTATCAAATGCCTTACTAAAGTCTAGGTATACCACATCCACCGCTTCTCCCTTATCCACAAGACTCGTTATCCTATCAAAGAAAGCTAACAGATTGGTTTGACATGATTTGTTCTTTACAAATCCATGCTGGCTGTTCCCTATCACCTTGCCACCTTCCAGGTGTTTACAGATGATTTCTTTAATTACTTGCTCCATTATTTTCCCTGGCACAGAAGTTAAACTAACTGGTCTGTAGTTTCCTGGGTTGTTCTTTTTTCCCTTTTTATAAATGGGCACTATATTTGCCCTTTTCCAGTCTTCTGGAATCTCTCCTGTCTCCCATGATTTTCCAAAGATGATAGCTAGAGGCTCAGATACCTCCTCTATCAGCTCCTTGAGTATTCTCAGATGCATTTCGTCAGGCCCTGGTGACTTGCAGGCATCTAACTTTTCTAGGTGATTTTTAACTTGTTCTTTTTTTATTTTATCTTCTAAACCTACCCCCTTCCCACTAGCATTCCCTATGTTAGGCATTCCTTCAGACTTCTCGGTGAAGACCGAAACAAAGAAGTCATTAAGCATCTCTGCCATTTCCAAGTTTCCTGTTACTGTTTCTCCCTCCTCACTGACCAGTGGGCCTACCCTGTCCTTGGTCTTCCTCTTGCTTCTAATGTATTTATAAAAAGTCTTCTTGTTTCCCTTTATTCCTGTAGCTAGTTTGAGCTCATTTTGTGCCTTTGCCTTTCTAATCTTGCCCTGCATTCCTGTGTTGTTTGCCTATATTCTTCCTTTGTAATTTGTCCTAGTTTCCATTTTTTATAGGACTCCTTTTTTATTTTTAGATCATGCAAGATCTCGTGGTTAAGCCAAGGCGGGCTTTTGCCATATTTTCTATCTTTCCGACACAGCGGAATAGCTTCCTTTTGGGCCCTTAACAATGTCCCTTTGAAAAACTGCCAACTCTCCTCAGCTGTTTTTCCCCTCAGTCTTGATTCCCATGGAACCTTACCTATCAGCTCTCTGAGCTTACCAAAATCCACCTTCCCGAAATCCATTGTCTCTGTTTTGCTGTTCTCCCTTCTACCCTTCCTTAGAATTGTAAACTCTATGATTTCATGATCACTTTCACTCAAGCTGCCATCCACTTTCAAATTCCCAACCAGTTCCTCCCTATTTGTTAGGATCAAATCTAGAACAGCTTCCCCCCCGGTAGCTTTTTCAACCTTCTGAAATAAAAATTTGTCTCCAATGCAGTCCAAGAACTTATTGGATAGTCTGTGTCCCGCTGTGTTATTTTCCCAACATATATCTGGATAGTTCAGATTAGTCGCAATCCCTCCTAGCTTGGTATCATCTGCAAACTTAATAAGCATACTTTCTATGCCAATATCTAAATCGTTGATGAAGATATTAAACAGAGCCGGTCCCAAAACAGATCCCTGCAGAACCCCATTTGTTTTACTTTTCCAGCAGGATTGTGAACCATTAATAACTACTCTCTGAGTACGGTTATCCAGCCAGTTATGCACCCACCTTATAGTAGCTCCATCTAAGTTTATTTGCCTAGTTTATTGATAAGAATATCATGAGAGACCGTATCAAATGCCTTACTAAAGTCTAGGTATATCACATCCACCGCTTCTCCCTTATCCACAAGACTCGTTATCCTATCAAAGAAAGCTATCAGATTGGTTTGACATGATTTGTTCTTTACAAATCTATGCTGGCTGTTCCCTATCACCTTGCCACCTTCCAAGTGTTTACAGATGATTTCCTTAATTACTTGCTCCATTATCTTCCCTGGCACAGAAGTTAAACTAACTGGTTTGTAGTTTCCTGGGTTGTTCTTATTTCCCTTTTTATAAGAACATGTCACTGTGACTTAGGGTTCATCTACACTGCAGAGCTATTTCGGGATACCGGAAGTATCCTGAAATAGCTATTCTGTGTCTATTGAAGCAGCCCGTTATTTCAAACTAGATTTTGAAATAGATTTCAAAATAACAGGCGGCTTATTCCAACTTCCCAGTAACCCTCGGTCCACAAGGGTTAAGGGACATTTCGGAATAGCAAGTTATTTCAAAATTTGGTACTGTGTAGGCAGCGCCAAATTATGAAATAAGCTATTTTGAAATACACTCGAAATATTGGAGGGGTTGCAACTACTTTGGAAGATAGGGTCATAATTCAAAATGATCTGGACAAATTGGAGAAATGGTCTGAGGTAAACAGGATGAAGTTTAATAAGGACAAATGCAAAGTGCTCCACTTAGGAAGGAACAATCAGTTTCACACATACAGAATGGAAAGTGACTGTCTTGGAAGGAGTATGGCAGAAAGGGATCTAGGGGTTAGAGTGGACCACAAACTAAATATGAGTCAACAGTGTGACACTGTTGCAAAAAAAGCCAACATGATTTTGGGATGCATTAACAGCTGTGTTGTGAGCAAGACACGAGAAGTCATTCTTCCCCTCTACTCTGCGCTGGTTAGGCCTCAGTTGGAGTAATGTGTCCAGTTCTGGACACCACATTTCAAGAAAGATGTGGAGAAATTGGAGAAGGTTCAGAGAAGAGAAATAAGAATGATTAAAAGTCTAGAGAACATGACCTATGAAGGAAGGCTGAAAGAATTGGGTTTGTTTAGTTTAAAAAAGAGAAGATTGAGGGGGGACATGATAGCGGTTTTCAGGTATCTAAAAGGGTGTCACAACGAGGAGGGAGAAAACTAGTTCTTCCTGGCCTCTGAGGATGGAACAAGAAGCAATGGGCTTAAACTGCAGCAAGGAAGGTTTAGGTTGGACATTAGGAAAAAGTTCCTAACTGTCAGGGTGGTTAAACACTGGAATAAATTGCCTAGGGAGGTTGTGGAATCCTCATCTCTGGAGATATTTAAGAGTAGGTTAGATAAATGTCTATCAGGGATGGTCTAGACAGTACTGGGTCCTGCAATGAGGGCAGGGGATTGAACTTGATGACCTCTCAAGGTCCCTTCCAGTCCTAGTATTCTATGATTCTATGATAAGCTATGCAATTTGTGTAGTGCAAATTGTGTAGCGCACATTGCATCGTTTATTTCAGGCTAAGGGTGCTGTGTAGACACACCCTTAGGTTCCCCATGACAAATTTCCCAGAAGTTTGGGTGTGGTGAGATCTGAGGTCATAGTTAAGCCTGCGAGAATGAATTACTTTTCCTGGACACTGAGCATCTTCAATTCCCATTGGCTTCATAAGAGCACATACCAGGCTCAAACCCATGAGCACCAGCCCATCATAGGCCTGGATTTTCCCATGCTTCAGCAGATCCAGGCTCACCTCTCATATTTCCCATCTTCAACGTGTCTTACAAGCAATAACTCATTCATCCCCACTCTACAGCTCCAGGTATGGAAATATTTGCATCACTGTCATGTGGTTCGATTTAACCACAGGGCTACTTAACCACTTTCTTATTTTTTGCAAGCTTTAAGCAGTTAATACAGTTGTTTAAGTTTTACAAGCCTGAAGAACAAGTACTATACAATTTAAACCCTAAATACTATAAATTCTAAAGCAATTAATACAGCACGAAGCAATGCAAAAGCAATTACTAAAAGATCTACTATATACAATAATAAAGCCTAATTCACTTACACTTCACCCGAATGCTGCCTACAATGCCAGGCAGGAGATTGTTGTTCCGTCTTTTCCCACTCATAGGACATAGCCAAGGAAGGGCCTCATCATTTCTAGTTACATCGAGCAGGACGTGTGAGTCAATCCTGCCCATTCCCTCCCATCGATTGTTCTTACTAAATCCAATTTATAGCAAAGAGAGACTAGGTCGTTCTAATAATATTTACCAATTATGTAAATATATTTACCGAGTATTACATAGGATAGATAAAATGCCCAATGCCCCTATTTGGGGTATATCCTGCTGCTCAGGATGTTACTGCTATGTGCGCAGTTGACAGTTTCATGGTTGCATCTGTACTTTTATCAGAAACAAATACCAGTACAAGGTCGCTTGTCCTGTGTTCTTTTGACGTGGTCTCCCGTACCATGCTTAATCTGCATTGCTATGCAAAACATTTCCTGACTCTTGGGGCTTGCCTGCATGCTTTGTCGCACCACACTTGAGACAGGCCAGAAATCCACACTTTGGACAAGGTAGACATCACCGTGTATTGCCAAGGCAGGGTAGTCCAGGCTCCCCTATAATCACGTCCATTTTACAAGTGGGAATGCAGAAGGAGAGAGATTAAGTGACTTGTCCATAAGAACAGCCAAACTGGGTCAGACCAAAGTTCCATCTAGCCCAGTATCCTGTCTGCCAACAGTGGCCAATGCCAGGTGCCCTAGAAGGAGTGAACACAACAGGGAATCATCAAGTGGTCCCTCTCCTGTCATCCATTCCCAGCTTTTGACAAACAGAGACTAGGGACACCATTCCTACCCATCTTGGTTAAGTCATTGATGGATCTGTCCTCCATGAATTTAGCTAGTTCTTTTTTGAACCCTGTTAAAGTCCTGGTCTTCACCACATCCTCTGGCAAGGAGTTCCACAGGTTGGCTATGCACTGTGTGAAGTAAAACTTCCTTTTGTTTGTTTTAAACCTGCTACCTATTAATTTCATTTGGGGACCCCTAGTTTTTATGTTATGGGAACAAGTAAATAACTTTTCCTTATTCACTTTCTCCATGCCTGTCATGATTTTATAATCCACATGTCCACAGAGGGAACAGAGGGAGTCAGTATCTGAGCGGGGGGGCATAGGTGCAGGAACTAGAGGTGAGGGGATGCTGCAGCATCCCTGGATTCCTGGCCTAGTGCCTGGGGTCCTGCCTGCCTCCCCATGCACAGCAGTCTCAGCTGCCGGCCCCATGTCCAGGGACCCAGCTGCCACCCCACTCCAGGGGCTCTGCTATCAGCTCTGCACCCAGGGTCCCAGCTGCTGTCCCCCATTCACCTGGAGCTCTGCTTCCAGCCCTGCGCGCTGGGGACTCTGCTGCTGGCTCTGGACCTGGGGTCCTGGCCGCTGGCCCTATGCACTGGAGGATCTCTGCTTTGGCCCCATGTGCTGGGGGCTCAGCTGCCAGTCCCAGCTGCCGCACTGCATGCCAGAGTTTTTATTCCCAACGGGCAGGGGGCGGGGTGGGTAGGGGCAGGACAGAGAAGAGGGGGGAATGTTAGCACCCCCACTCTTAAAAATGTTCCCACGCCACTGCAAGAGGGTGAGGAGAACCCAGGAGTCCCTGACTTCCTGAGCTGCATTCAGACCCCTATGCCTTTTGTGCTTGCTAAGTACACTCTTGTTAGCTTAGGTTTCCTCCACATCTTCTGTTAACGTGAACCAGGCAAAAAGAAGACTTATCTCTACTAGCCTTTTTCATCTTGCTTGCTGCCTTTTTGTCCCATTACTCGGAACTATTTTAAGGGGTCTCTTTGCCAGTGGTGCTTCAGCCGCCTTCCCAAAGTCCTGCCTATTCTTAAGGTTTGCCCCGGTAAGTAACCAACCTAACTTCCCTCTCTAGCCTCATATCCTATTGAGTATTGTTCATTTTTTATTACTGGGATAAACCTTAAATCCTCAAATGCTTTCTAGCCCTTACTCCCTTTTGACTGAGACAAAATACCCATTGTGCCTGCTCCACAGAGTCCTTTTCACACTGCTCTGCTAATAGGACAGGACTTTAAAGTGTGAGTAAATTGCATTTACACCCACTCTCTGGCCATTTGACACTGCTAAGAAAGTGTAAAAGGGCTTAGTGTAAACGAGAATCAGGCCCGCTGCCTGCCACAGGCATTTTGCCTGTAGCAAAGACTTTAGGATTTGATCTGTTGTATAGTTATAGTTTTACCTGACCTGCAGCCACTAATATTCCTATTTAGATAAAGCCTGGTTTAAATCTGATAAAATCAAATACCCTGAACAGTCAGGCAAAATTTTTTTTTAAATCACATTTTTGAAGGAAAGTTCAAAACCCTTGAGAGAATGTAAAAGAAAAAAATATTCCCCACCTTTGCTCTCTGATGCCCGCTGGACAGGAGAAAGTCTAAAACATTACCAGAAAGGCTCCATTTGCAGTGTGAGAGTCACACGATAATGGGAAATTCACAAGGAAATCCTCATGGCGTGATTTACAGCCTGGCTTCCGGACGGCCATTAAGATTCTTCTCTCTTATGACTGCAAGATTCAGATTGCGGATCCAACCAGTGGTGTTTGGAGCTGGGTCCCTCCAACCATTCCAGTGTTATTTTCATAGCTTTGCACTGCTGTTATGTGATGTTCCTTTGGGACCTGATGCCGCATAGCATTACATATCTTCAAACCTTAGTCATACAACTGGGGCAGAAAATGCTCATATCTGGTGGTGTGCAACACCTTGCAGGACTAGGACCTTCATGCATATTCTAGTCCTTTTGTTTTTAGATGGCAACGGTCCACCTTTACAAGCACCCACCAACAATCCTTGAAGTCAAGTAACATGCCCAAGGTTACATAACAGGCACTGTTGGAAGGATCAGCTTTCGAACTTGACTCTGAGGTTGCTGGACTCTGCCTCATGTCTAACCAACCAGATCACAATGGGAGCTTTGTTGTTGACTCCAATGGCTTACACCTAGTATTATTTTTCATAAGAACGGCCATACTGGGTCAGACCAAAGGTCCATTTAGCCCAGTATCCTGTCTGCCCACAGTGGCCAATGCCAGATGCCCAAGAGGGAATGAACAGAACAGGGAATCATCAAGTGATCTGTCTCCTGTCATCCATTCCCAGCTTCTGACAAACAGAGGCTAAAGGACACCATCCTGGCTAACAGACATTGATGGACCTGTCTTCCATGACAGGTCTAGTTCTTTTTTGAATCCTGTTAAAGTCCTGGCCTTCACAACCTCCTCTGGCAAGGAGTTCCACAGGGTGACTGCGTTGTATGAAACAATACTTTCTTTTTCTTTGTTTAAAACCTACTACCTATTAATTTCATTTAATGACTTCCTAGTTCTTATGTTATGGGAAGGAATAAATAACACTTGTTTGTTCACTTTCTCCACATCAGTCATGATTTTATAGACCTCTATCGTATTCTCCCCTTAGCTATCTCTTTTCCAATATGAAAAATCCCACTTTTGTTAATCTCTCCTCATATGGCAGCCATTCCATACTCCTAATCGTTTTCATTGCCCTTTTCTGAACCTTTTTCCCATGCCAAGATTTTTTTTTTTAGATGACGTGACCACATCTGTACACAGTACTCAAGATGTGGGTGTACCATGGATTTATATAGAGGCAATAGTATATTCTCTGTCTAATTATCTATCCCTTTTTTAATGATTCCCAAAATTCTGTTTGCTTTTTTGACTGCTGCTGCACATTGAGTGGATGTTTTCAGGGAACTATCCAGAACTATCCAGATGATTCCAAGATCTCTCTTGAGTGGTAACAGCTAAATTAGTCCCCATCATTTTATATGTATAGTTGGGATTATATTTTCCAATCTGAATTACTTTGCATTTATTACCATTGAATTTCATCTGCAATTTTATTGCCTGGTCACCCAGTCTTGTGAGATCCTTTAGAAACTCTTCACAGGCTGCTTCAGACTTAACTATTCTTGAGCAGTTTTGCATCATCTGCCAATTTTACCACCTCGCTCTTTGCTCCTTTCTCCAAATCATTTATGAATATGTTGAATAGGTTTGGTCCCAATACAGACCCTTGAGGGACCCCACTAGTTTTCTCTCTCCAGTTTGAAAACTGACCATTTATTCCTACCCTTTGTTTCCTGTCTTTTAACTAGTTACCAGTCCATGGCTAAGTCTATGCTGCAGCCTTCTTCTGAAAAAGTATATGCAAATGAAGCGTGGAGTAGAATATCGCGGTGCTTCATTTGCATAATTAATTAGCAGCCGTTGTTGCGCAAGAGGCTTTTGTGCAAAAAGGAGCTGGGTAGACGGCTCTTTTTTGTGCAAAACCCCCCTATTGCGTAAGAGCCGTTCTTCCTGAAAAAATGAGGAAGAACGGTTCTTGTGCAAGAGGGTTTTTTGGCGCAAAAAGGAGCTGTCTACACCGCTCCTTTTTGCACAAAAGCCTCTTGCGCAAAAACAGCTGCTAATTAATTACGCAAATGAAGCACAGCGACATTCTACTCCATGCTTCATTTGCATAAGCTTTTGTGGAAGAAGGCTGCAGTATACATGTAGCCCATGAGAGGACCTTCCCTCTTATCCCATGACAACTAACTTTACTTAAGAGCCTTTGGTGAGGGACCTTGTCAAAGGCTTTCTGGAAATCTAAGTACTGTATACTATATCCATTGGATCCCCCTTGTCCACATGTTTGTTGACCCTCTCAAAGAATTCTAGTAGATTGGTGGGACATGATTTACCTTTACAGAAACCATGCTGACTCTTCCCCAACATACTATGTTCATCTATGTGTATGGCAATTCTCTTCTTTACTATAGTTTTAAAGAGTTTTCCTGGTATAGAAGCTAAATTTATCAGCTGGTAATTGCCAGATTCCCCTCCAGCCCTTTTTTAAAATTGGCATCGTATTAGCTATCCTCCAGCCATTTGGTACAGAAGCTGATTTAAAGGGTCAGTTACAAACTACGGTTAATAGTCTTGCAATTTCACATGTGAGTTCCTTCAGAACTTATGGGTGAATGCCATCTGGTCCTTATCAGTTTATCAATTTGTTCCAAAACCTCCTCTAATGATACCTCAATCCGGGACAGTTTCTAAAATCTGTCACCTAAAAAGAATGGCTGAGGTTTGCAAATCTCTCTCACATCCTTCACCATGAAGACTGATGCAAAGAGTTAATTCCATTTCTCCACATTATCATCCTTCAGTGCTCTTTTAGCATTTTGATCATCTAGTGGCCCCACTGGTTGTTTAGCAGGCTTCCTGCTTCTGATGTACTTAAAAAAATTGCTATTACTTTCTGTTCTTCAAATTGGTTTTGGCCTTCCTAATTAGAATTTTACATTTCATTTGCCAGAGTTTATGCTCCTTTCTGGCACTTTTTTGGTTCTCTTCTTGTGTGTTTTTTTTTTTTAATTTGGGGTATACATTTAAGTTTAGCCTTAATTAAGGTGTCTTTAAAAAGTTTACATGTAGCTTTCAGGGATTTCACTTTTAGTGCTATAGCTTTTAATTTCTCATTTAACTAACCTCCTCGTTTTTGTGAAATTCCCCTTTCTGAAATTAAATGCCACAGTGTTGGCCTGCTCTGGTGTTTCTCCCACCAGGATGATAAATTTAATTATATTGGGGTCACTATTATGAAGTGGTCCAGCTATATTCACCTCTTGGACCAGATCCTGCACTCCACTTAGGACTGAATCAAGAATTGCCTCCCCTCTTGTGGGTTCCCAAATGAACTGCTCCAAGAAGCAGTCATTTAAGGTGTCAAGAAACTTTTATCTCTGTATCCAGTCCTGAGCTGACGTGTACCCAGTCAATATGGGGATAGTAGAAATCCTCCATTATTACAGAGTTTGGGGATGATTGCCTCTCTAATCTCCCTATCTCCCGGTCACTATTACCATCCTGCTATATTCTTATTGTTAGAGTAAGGATTTGCTATCCATTTGTGAGGCTGGATAATGGGGATATTAGCATTTACCTACCCAACTACATGTGGCTGCAGAAAACTTAAACCTTTGTCTATTTTTGGATTTTGCTTATGGTAAACTGTTACTGCCCCTATTTTACAGATGACAAGGCTATGGCACAGAAAAGAATAACTGCACTAGGAGCTATCATGATTTGGTGGATTAAGCGTAGAGCAAGACACCAGGCTATCTGAGTGTTTATCTTGCTTCTGAATAGTAATAGAGAGGTAGCTGTGTTAGTCTGATCTAGCTAAAACAAAAGGAAAAACTATGTAGCACTTTAAAGACTAACAAGATGGTTGTCTTTAAAGTCTACATAGTTTTTCCTTTTGCTTTATCTTGCTTCTGAAACTGACTTACTATGTGACACTGGGCATGTCATTTAACTGCTCTGAGCTTCAGTTTTCCTGTCTGAAAAGTCAGGGAATTGTAATTTACTTTCCATGTAATGTGTCAGTGTTTTAAAGAGCTGCATAAGCACTAAGTTTTCTTTAAGTCAGGCATATCTAGAGAAAGAAATCCTAGCTTCCAGCCATGTGTCTTTTACATACATTGTTGTGAACAATTTGAAGTCCCCCCAGAATTTCATAATAGCTCAAAATTTCAAGGAGTTAGGGTTCGTGGGAAATGTACTGGTGACACATTGCCCAGGAATTCACTTGGAAAAAAATTGTCATCAGTTTCACACACACACACACCCCCCCACTCCATATGTAACTTAAAAAAATAAAGCAGACTGCTTGAATTTTCCTGTTTGCTGTTTAACTAATCACTAATTTTCAATGCGCAAATAAAAACCCAAATACTCCCCAAATTCTCCTCCTACAATGACTAATTTTCTGCTGATGCCCGTTTACTTTTTCAAATTTGTGATACCCAAATAAAAAACTCCTGGTCACATAATCCAAACAAGACAGGTTTCAGCTCCTCTTGCGATAGATTTCCTTTCTCTTCTCTCATCTGAATAAAAATTTTAACTAGTCTTCTCTCCATTAGAGCAACATTTACTTTGTTACATTTCTGTTCATGCTAATTTAGTGCTGCATGGATGTGACGTGGCTATCTGACACCACCTCCACAGACCAGTTGCTGAGAATTCTTTTCAGCAGAGTTTCCTCCTTCAGTGGCTCTGAAAACAGTTTCATTGCTAGTGTTGACTGCAGCAAATGTCCGGCAACAATCCAGCCTGAATGAAAACTTCAGAATTTAGCCACAAGACTCGTTCAGGTCCTTCGGGGGCGGGGGAGAGAGAGAGCTCCTTACAGGGCCAGCAGATGTGATTTGTTATACCACGCAGTTTAGAAATAGCACAACATGTATCACAAAATGAAGAGGATTGCAAATATTAAACTCTCCACATTAAACTGGTATGCGAGTCTTTATACCGTCTGCTGAAACAACTTTGCTTAATGTAGGCTTTGCTATACACTCAACTAAACCATATTTGATCCAGAATATGAAAGGATCCCAGCATAGGTAACAAAGAGGCCTTCAAGGAAAACAGCTCTATATTAATTCCCTTTTTTCCCTTCTCCAGCTTTCTATCTGCCTTCAGAAGACCCCCATCCCCCACCTCCCAGGAAAGTAGGGAGTCTAGTAAAGTAAGCATTCTATGTCTGCTAATAAGCTCATTTCCTCGCTACTCTCCAGACTGGTTTCTTCTCTCTGACCCCATCAGACAATCCAATAAGGCCCAATCTAAAAGCTCCTTAGAGCATTTTAATTGTAAAATTGATAACATCGCATGCCAGTAAACTTGGCTCCATTAGTGAGGGAAGTGCCTTGTGTGGAAAATGAGGTCCTGGAAAGACCTGATGGCCAAGTGCACTTTCCCTCCCTGCTGGAATGGCAACACTTACTCTCTGTGTAACTATCAATCATGAGACCCGACTGTGACCCAGTGGCCTGGTTCCGATGGACAAGGCTGTGCAGGACCATCAATATCAACCATAGCAATTGCTCTCTTTCCTCATTCCTCACCTTGTTGATCATTTACCTTGGTATTGCCTGTTTCGTGGGGGAAGCAATTGCTCCATCCTGGGTTCAATGAAACTTCTGAGGCCATGTAACATTTAGTAAGAACTGAGGAGGCAGGTTGCTTGACAAGAAGGCAGCCCTTTTATTAATGGTATGAGTGCTCAGTTCATAAATGTAAGAACATAAGAACGGCCATACAGGGGTAGACCAAAGGTCCATCTGGCCCAGTATCCTGTCTGCTGACAGTGGCCAATGCCAGATGCCCCAGAGGGAGTGAACACAGCAGGTAATCATCACATGATCCCTCTCCTGTCATCCATTTCCAGACAAACAAAGGCTAGGGACACCATTCCTACCAAGCCTGGCTAATAAGTATTGATGGACATGTCGTCAATGAATTTATCTAGCTCTTTTTTGAACCCTGTTAAAGTCTTGGTCTTCACCGCATCCTCTGGCAAGGAGTTCCACGAGCTGACTGTGTTGTGTGAAGAAAAACTTCCCTTTTGTTTGTTTTAAACCTGCTACCTATTCATTTCGTTTGGTGACCCCTACTTCTTATGTTATGGGAACAAGTAAATAATTTTTCCTTATTCACTTTCTCCATACCTGTCATGATTTTATAGACCTCTATCATATCCCCCTTTAGTCTGCTGTTTTCTAAACTGAAAAGTCTTTGTAATCTCTCTTCCTATGGCATCTGTTCCAAATCCCTCATCATTTTTGTTGCCCTTTTCTGAACCTTTTCCATCTTCAGTCTCCTCAGCCTTCTGAAAATACCTACTTGGCACTGGGCATGTGCAGAATGCTAACCCAGGAACGGGCATAGTTATTTTTGTATTGGCATCACATTGTCTCACTTCTATAGCCAGGCACATACCGGCTGAGATCTAGGGAGCCAAAGCCTCCAGGGCATCTCCCTAGCCTCCTAGAAACCTCAATCCTGCAGGCTGCTGAGCATTTGACATTACTCGTATGCTTAAATACATCCGTAAGTGTTTTGCTGGACCCGGGCCAGAGGGCTCCACACCTTGCAGAAGCAAGTCCCGAGTGCTCATGGGTGAGGTAATATCTTTTATTGAGCCCATTACTGTAGGTGAAACGGTCACGCTTTTGAGCTTCATCGAGCTCTTCTGGAACAGCGAATGGGGGAGGCGACAGACTTGTCATGCCCTTGGGCAAGATGGCCGGCTCTGCACTCCTGGAAGGGGCGGAGCCTCGAGCAGGAGGGGCAGCGCTAGGGGCAGCCAGCTCGTAGCACCACCCGTGTTGTGACGTGTCTCCCCCTGCAGCCCTCAGCACAGTCTGAAGCACACCACACAGGGTCTGGTGATGATTTAAAGCCCCTAAGGCTCCCGCCACCACTGCCATTGTCACCGTGGCAGCCAGGAGCCCCAGGCCCTTTTGAATCCCCAGGCCCCGGGGCACTTGCCTCCTTTCACCCCCTTCCCTCCCTCTTTAGCAGGCCTGTGGGAAAGGTATCCGAGTGTCACTGGAAGATGCTACCTCGCCCACCTAGCCTCCCTCAGACCTGAGGACCAACCCAGCTACCACAACCCTGCGACCAGGAGTCAAAGTGCAGTTTTACTCAGAGACACGGTTATTTAAAAATGCTGCCTATTGATTTAATAAATCTGTTCCGGATGCTTCTCCCAGTCATTAATATCATCTTATTTTACTAAACACAGCATTGTTAGCTAAATGCTGATGGGACAACTTGCGTTATGACAGGTGCAGGTAGAAGTGGCAGAAAGAGAACCAGCTGAATTTGCAGATTGGAAAAAACTTGATTTTTCTTTCCATTGTTGAGGGGAATCACAAACCCGAGGTGATTTTTGAGAGTTACTTTGTTTTTTTTAATATGTACCACTTGCAGCTTATCTCACTTTTTCAAAGCACTTTGAAAACGCTGGCTAACTAATCGTCAGTACACCTATGTGAGGTAGGTAGATCAGCATTCTTATGCCCATTTTCCAGATGGGGAGACTGAGACACAAAGCTGAGAATTTTCTGCAGCACATCAGTGGTGAAGCTGAGATTAGAAATCAGGAGCATCTGGTTCTCAGTCCCCAGTTCAATCCTCTATACAGTGCTGCCTTTTTAAATTGGAGCTAGAACTACACAGAATGTTTTAAATGGGAAAATAATTTCCATTTTCAGAGGGGGAAAAAGATTCAGGATAATAATTAAATTTCAAACATTTATGAGCCTAAGTCTCCTTCTAGTATTCAAAAGCTTCTTTCATTTGCCACAGCTTCAGTATTTCCCCAGTGCCACCAAATTAGAATTTCTCTTTTTGTCTCTTACATACTGTAATGCATAAATCAACAAGCTTCTATACAAAGATGCACACTCATTTCTGCTATTCTAATTCTCTTCCTGTGTCACGTCCATCAGGATACCTTACAGAGAAAATTCAAGTAGGAGATTGATGCCTTCCAGGTAAGTTTTAAAACAATTGCATGTGTAACCTTTTAATTATCTTAATTATGTTGGGTCACTTCATTTTTTTATGAGCAGCGGGTTAACATATTATTTGGGAAGCAAGTGCCGTTTGCATTTGGAGCTGATTCTTATCTTGCTGATATTGGTGTAAGCCAGGAGTAACTTCAGTGGAGTTACATCTAAGTAAAATCTGAGTAAGTGAAATCAGAATCAAGCCCCGCAATAAAATCTTCCACTCCTGTATCATGTGACAAAGCAGTGAGTGTAGAATCATTTGTATTCTCTCTGCTCCACAGATGACATTTCTTTTTGACTGGCAGCTCTCTTGCCATCGCCTACTTCAGAAGCAAAGCTCCTAGTAAGTCACTTTTAAATAGGCAATAGTACATGCCCTAACTACTTTATCTCTTTTTTTAATGTCAGAAGGTGCCCTTGTGGCAGCCTAGAGAGTCCTTTGTCTGCCCACAGAACACTTACATCACAAGGGAGTTTGTTTTTCATGGTCCATTCAGCCCCTGGCCTGTGACAAGACTCACCAGTGGCTGGTAATTTTTGCCCACCACAAACTAGGATCATAAAATACTAGAGCTGGAAAGGACCTTGGGAGGTCATCAAGTCCAGTCCTCTGGCCTCATGGCAGGACCAAGCACCATCTCTAAATCATCCTTGAGGCTAGGTCTACACTACAGCTTTTTCCAGTTTTTTTTGGAAGAGGCTTTTCTGAAATTTGGCCTGTCTACACTGGGCCAAATTTCAGAAAATCCCCCTCTTTTGGAAGATCCCTGCTTCCTCATGGAATGAGGAAGACAGGGCTTCCGAAAGAGCGTGTTTGCACTTCGGCAAAAAAAAGCAGAAGAGCAAACGCGTTCCGCAGAGTAGACATATCCTAACAGGTGTCTGTCTAACCTGCTCTTAAATATCTCCAGTGATGGAGATTCCACAACCTCCCTAGGCAACTTATTCCAGTGTTTAACCACCCTGATTTTAGAAAGTTATTCCTAATGTCCAACCTAAACCTCCCTTGCTGCAATTTAAGCCCATTGCTTCTTGTCCCATCCTCAGATGCCAAGGAGAACAATTATTCTCCCTCCTCCTTGCAACGCCCTTTTAGGTACTTGAAAACCATTATCATGTCCCCTCTCAGTCTTCTCTTTTCTAAACTAAAAAGCCCAATTCTTTCAGTCCTCCCCCAGGCTATGTCTACACTCGCGGCTTCTTGCGCAAGTATGACCATTCTTGCGCAAGAATCCGCAGAGCGTGCACACTGCCCGCCTGCTCTTGCGCAAGGAAATTTACAGTACGGCGTGGTAAGAGAGGGCTTCTTGCGCAAGAGCTACGCTCTTTTTTAACAAGTGTAAGCCCTCTTGCGCAGGAGCTCTTGCGCAAGAGGGCAGTGTGGACGCTGGGCAGGGATTTCTTGCACAAGAAAGCCCTATGGCTAAAATGGCCATCAGAGCTTTCTTGTGCAAGAGAGCGTCCACACTGCCATGGGCACTCTTGCGCAAAAGCACAGCTCGCACATGGCAGTGTGGACGTTTTCTTGCGCAAGACTTCTTGCACAAGAACCCTTGCGCAAGATGTTCTTGTGCAAGAAGCCGCCAGTGTAGACATAGCCCCCGTGTTCTCTCTAAGCTGCACTGCAGCACAGCTTCACAGGTGATTAATCAGCCTCACTCAGTCAGAGGCTCAGCGCTCTATACATGGAGCTGACCGACTGGGTGAAGCTGGTTAATCACCTGTGAAGCTGTGCTGCCCCACAGGTTAGGCAACACTGTCTTCCCCCATAGGTCATGTCCTAGATCTTTAATCATTTCTGTTGCTCTTCTCCGGACCTTCTCCAATTTTTCCACCTCCTGTGCCCAGAACTGGACACAATACTCCAGCTGCGGCCTCCTCAGCGCAGAGGAGAGCGGCAGAATGACTTCTCATGGCTTGCTCACCATGTTAGCTTCTTTCCCAAAGCCGTTAGTCAGAAATCACAGCCGGATGTTTCATGGCTCTATCTCAGTATGTGTTTGGCACCCATCCCTGTAGTATCTGAGCACCTCACATACCCTCATCCTCACAACACCTGCATGAGGCGAGGAAGTATCCTCTTGGGCAGAACCACACTTTCTGGTGAGCACAGCGGTCTTTACTGCCTGCCCCAATTTGCTTCACAGCGCAGTATGCGTGTTGCTAAGTGGTTGTCACCGTTTAACCCAAAGGCAGACACCTGACTGGATGGAGCGCTCAGGCACCAGGATTTTTCAGGATGTGGCTCTTTCATGAATTCCAGGAGCGTTCGGCACTGCCTGTGTCTGCTCAAGCTTCCGGAAGTATCTAGTTCATGCAGTGCATGCATCCATGCTGACATTATAGCCCTATCGTTTACATAATCACTCACATATGAGTACGGTGATATATATAAGCCCTATGGAAAAGAGCTCTCTACTCCCTCTCTTGGTAACAAGGGGAAAGTGCTGCCATAGATTTATATGTATAGGCTACCCAGATCCCATAATTCCTCTTGTCCATGCGGAGTCACCATAACTAGACATGAACATAGAATGTGGTGGGTGATGGACTCACAGACAAGGGAGTGAGTTCTGCTCTTGTAGTATAGTAGGATTCTGCTTGAGAGTATGAAGCCATTTGGTTCCACTTAACTGTGAAGATGATCCGAAGGGCAGCCGCAGAGCGAAATGGACTCTAGGGAAGCATTATCTCTTCAGTACCTTCCTAAAACTGAATCACTATGCTGAGTTAGATGGTGATACCTCCACATGGGTCTAGGCAAGTAGCTTCTTTAGGACTGGAGACAGAACAGCAAAGGGAGACTTGGTCACTGCTTCTTGCTGATCCAACCCACAAGTGGGGCTTACTGGATAGGTCAAGTGTTGCAGTTAAGGGGCTGTCAAGAGAAGTGGGCTATGTCTACACTCGCGGCTTCTTGCGCAAGAATCTGCAGAGCGTGCACACTGCCCGCCCGCTCTTGTGCAAGGAAATTTACAGTACGGCGTGGTAAGAGAGGGTTCCTTGCGCAAGAGCTACGCTCTTTTTTATCGGGTGTAAGCCCTCTTGCGCAGGAGCTCTTGCGCAAGAGGGCAGTGTGGACGCTCGGCAGGGATTTCTTGCGCAAGAAAGCCCTATGGCTAAAATGGCCATCAGAGCTTTCTTGCGCAAGAGAGCGTCCACACTGCCGTGGGAGCTCTTGCGCAAAAGCACAGCTCACACATGACAGTGTGGACGTTTTCTTGCACAGGACTTCTTACACAAGAACCCTTGCGCAAGATGTTCTTGCGCAAGAAGCCACCAGTGTAGACATAGCCCTGGACAGATGACAGCCAAAGTTACTGAAAGAGGGGAAATACTTGCATATATAGTTTGTTTTCTCAAATTATGACTCTGTTCTCTCCCCCCAGTACTGGCTTCTTTGTTTGTACATAGTCTTGAAGTGCGTGTGCATGGGACGTTCTAAGAGCACCGAAGAAGGATGCTTTTCGTTTTTCCCAGCTTCTGCACAGGTGCTTGAGATGAATTAGTTATTTGTCAAGAGGAATCATAGATATATTGAATCCCAGATCTTTCAGCCTCTGTTCGTCACTTGGCAGGAGGGTTACACCTGCCTGTGTGCGTACCTGGTATGCGAGTGTCTTGTCTATTGGGATAAAGCCTTTCCTCATGAGTATTTCCATTTCTTTTTAACCAAACCTGTCCGAAAAAAGAGCAGCTGAGCATCTTGGAAAACTTTGAAAAAAATATTGAGTTGAATTCTGCTGTCAGTGAAATCATTTGGGCAAACCTATCTGTTGCAGTGAGACTGAGCAGGTATAAATAGAAGAGCAAAATTTGACTCATTGAAATATCTCTGCTTATGTATTTCATAGTTTAGGGATTAGCCTCTAATTTCTTTAGTATTATTATTTTAAGGAACGTTTTCCATGAAAACAGGAACAGTTCCACTTGGGAGTTAATCTCCACCATCTATTTACTCCTCGCCTGAAGTCCTAACCCTCTATAATACCACAGCCATCACCTCAGCACCTAACTATGATGCTGCTAAAAGAACAATTGTTATTTGTTACATTAGCTCTTAGAAACATTGTGAGGGGGGTCTGTCAGGCCTTGGCCCCCTACCTGAGAAAACCCACTCAGCCTTGGGTACCAACATGACTTAGTCTTCCAGGAACCTAGAAGAACTGGATAGAGGCAATAACCAATCAAAAGCCAGCAGGCTAGTAAAGAAGGCTTGCCTACTTCACTTCCAGGGGTGTGTGCTGGGTGAGACTGAGAGGGGAGCAGAGCTCCTGTCCCTAACCCAGAACCTAGGGACTAGCTCAGGCACTTTGTTTAAAGCACTGTGAAGGTTTTGTTGGCAAGCTGAAAGGTGCGGATTCCAAGTTTTGTTTGTTGATAGACCATTTAAGGCCTGATACTGAGCCCATTGTGGTAGGTCCCTCACATACCATAGTAAGCAAGAACCCCTGCCCCCAAAGACCTTACAACCTAAATAAACAAGACAGACAAAACAGAGAGGCTACGTCTAGACCGGCATGATTTTCCGCAAATGCTTTTAACGGAAAAGTTTTTCCGTTAAATGCATTTGCGGGAAAGAGCGTCTAGATTGGCACGGATGCTTTTGCGCAAAAGTGCTTTTGCGCAAAAGCATCCATGGCCAATCCAGATGCGGTTTTGCGCAAAAAAGCCCCGATCGCCATTTTCGCCATCGGGGCTTTTTTGCGCAAAACGGTTCTCAGTTGTCTACACTGGCCCTCTTGCGCAAAAGCATTCGCGCAAGAGGGCTTTTTCCCGAGCGGGAGAGTCATTGTATTTGCGCAAGAACACTGACGATCATACATTAGATCGTCAGTGCTCTTATGCAAATTCAAGCGGCCAATGTAGACAGCTGGCAAACTTGCCAGTCTAGACGCAGCCAGATATCCGGTGACTTGCCCAAAGACCCACAGAAGGCCACTGGCAGAATTGGGCGTGGAATCCAGCTGTCCTGAGTCCTAGCGCCATGCCTACCTTACTAGGGTTCCCATATTTGAACTTTCATATCACATACGTTGATACATATCACACACATTGACCCTGACAGGGCCGACCCGCAACATTGTGGCACCTGTGGCGGGGAGCCCAAATGACACCCCCATGCCACCTCCCTTGGGCCAAAACTTTGAAAGGTCTCAATTCTGCCTCCTTCCTGTTCTACTCTACCACCATCTCTGTGCATCTAGAGCAGAGAGAATACATCTGCACCAGCAGCAGACACAATTTTCTACACTCTGGGTCCTAGTGGCACCCCCTCCCCCACAGTCTGGCGCCTGAGGCGGCCGCCTCAGTTTGCCTCATGGTAGGGCCGGCCCTGGATACTGATACAGATACACTCCCTCTCAGGGGTGTCCTCTTTTTTGAAAGTTCAAATATGGTAACCCTATGCCCTACGGAAGTAAACAACCTCTCAAAGTATGAGTGGAGGATTAAGCAGTAGGAAGCTCCTACTTAACCAATAGTCTGTTTCCTACAAATGTCTCCAGCAATTAAAAAGAGCAAGAAAAATAGACTTACATTGTCCAGAAATAGATTTGTCTGAAGAGAATTCTCAGCCAAACAAACAAAAAATATTTAACTTGGTTAAAGTAGAAATAAACATCCCGATTTTCATTTATTCGCAGGCTGCTTTACGTTGCTGTGGTACTGTCAAGAGACCTTTCAATGGACCTAAATTGTATTTACACTCATTTAAGTGCCCTTCTACTATCTGCGTGGCATAGAGCAGCTGTAGGATCAATGAGAATCAAGAGCAAGGTTGTTAAAAGACCTTTCGCTGATAGAAGTATTGTTAAAGCGTTGTGATTATTTAAAAATAAAACAAATCATTGGACCCGGTATAAATTATTTAAATCTAGAGCTATTAGTAGCGATACCTGCTGGCGCTGTCAGGAAACGGATGCTGATTTGGTTCATATGCTTTGGAGTTGGCTCAGTATAATCTGATTCTAGAAGATCCGGAGTAAGATTAACTTTTTTCTACTGTCATCTGACTTTGTGCTTAAAGGAGAACATGCTGGTTTGGGTTTACAAAGGGCCATGCGGAATCTTGATTATTCCGAGAGTCCTGAGAGTAGCTAAAAATGTGTTTTTTTGTTTTGGAAATCAAAATCCAGTGCGATGATAGCAGAGTAGAATACAGGCATTGCTATGCTGGTAGGCTGCAATAACAATAAGTGGACAGACTTTGTAGAAATGGCGGATAAATTGGTGGGCTGGGTTATGACTCCTCTGCGGCCCTCCCTCCTCCCTCTTCCTTTCCTTTGTTCTGTTTTCTTTTTTCTTCTTTCCTTCTGTTTGTCCCTCTCTGTTTGCAATGCCTTTTCGATCACTTGTATTTCATTTTTGAGGGTAAAAGCTAGTATGATTGATCCTTTGTATGGTAACTTCCACTGGAGCCTGCGGGGAGGGAGAGGTTTTGTTAGAAGAAAACTAAATTTCATAAAACCTTTAAAAGTTCTGTGGAACTTGTAATTAGAACTAACTAAAGCGAAAAGCTCAGGACAGATTAAACATTGAGAAGAATGATAGGTTGAAAGGCACCCGATGTTAGTGGTTCTCAAAGTATGGTACATGGGCCAGCTGTCTTGCAGGTGTGCTGCGGGCTCGGGGTTTGTCCCCCCACAGAGAGGAGCATGTGCTGGTGCTCTAGCCCCACGATCTCCCCCTTGCGAGGTTGGAGCACCAGTGCTGGCCCTCTGCAGCAGGAGATGGGGTGAGCCTCACGGGCGGGATCCAGCTCACAGGGGCAGGAAGCAGTTCTGTGCACTGCCACTGTTCATGGCGGCTTTCCCCGCTGCTCCCATTGGCCAGAATCACAGCCAATGGGAGCAGCAGGGGGGTGGTACCTGGGAGCAATGAGGGGGCATAGAGCCAGGTAAGCGCCCCCCATTCCTCTCATGCCCAGACCCCCCACCCTCAGCCCTCTCCTGCACCCTACCTTCCAGCCACACCCTGCACCCCCACCCCCTCCTACACCCATTTTGTCATCATG
The DNA here is from genome assembly GCA_032595735.1 of Pelochelys cantorii. Taxonomy (NCBI): domain Eukaryota; kingdom Metazoa; phylum Chordata; order Testudines; family Trionychidae; genus Pelochelys; species Pelochelys cantorii. Next base: position 6,221,955 of record CM064328.1, read on the forward strand.
GGTGGCTGGCTGGGGGTGTGCAGAAAGGTCTGCATTGAGCCCACTGCCCTATGGAAAGGAGAAACACAAGCTCTGTGTGCCACAGAAGTCCTCCAGACATGGCTTGGTGTGCTGCTTAGACACATCAAGTCACAATGGAGCGCTGTATTCCCACCTCACAACAGCAGTGATAGCACCTTTGATGGTGCACGTGTGAAAGGCAGGCCATTGGCAGCCCGCCACCAGAGCCCTCTACCGGGACTTGCCATGAAGGCTTCCAACCAGAAGAGCATCTGGATTCAGAGCAGCACTTACGTACATTCTAAACGTACATTCTAAGCGCTTAAATCCCACTGCAGACCTTTAGCAGGTGCTTACATGCTATCCTGAAGAGGGATGGATTTATACACTTCCCAAATAGCAGCCAAAGACAGTGAAGAGCCTTGGCCACCGGTCACAAAATCCATATTTTGAGGCCTCAAGTGGGATTTAAATGGTGCAGAGACCTTGTGCATGTCCTCTACCCTGCGGCGCATTCACCATGGTGAATGAATATTTGCCATTACCACCTGGAATAGCTAAGGCCTTAATCTGATGAACCGGTACCATTGCCTCAGGTGGGGAGGGGGAGAATGGGCAACACTGGTATAAAAGCTAATTGCAGAGTCTGAAGGCTTTTTGCATTAAGGCAAGAGTGCTGCTAATAATAGAAGCACATACTAAGAGAGTTTGCTTGTAAATCAGCTAAAGAAACAGACCCGCTTTGTTCAATTTGTCATTATAAGGGATGTAACATGAAATCCTGCTGAACAAATAAATGATAGAGGTATAAACCTGTTAGAAAGAATTAATGTACTTCACACCAGGGCTATGTATTGCCGCACTCTTCCCTGCGCTTCCAGAATTGATCACCAGTGAAGTAAGCAGTACCAATCATGTAAATTTCAGATTATATCACTGAAGCCAACTGACTTATGTCTACATAACCCCCTTTAAGCACCCGGAGAAAATTATAATTCAGGGAAAGATCCTGTCATTAATTTTAAGATGCTGTAAGGAATCTATGCATTTCAACTCCTTCTGATGGAACTCTGGCTATGCAAGATTTGTCTAAACCATTGGAGACAGTCATATATAGATTTTCAGATTTATTTCTACTTGGAAAGCAAGCCTCATAGGAAACAAATCACCCTGCTGAGAAGGTGGGTCTTGAATGATGTTGCATGTTGTGTCTACAGATTCTGTGCATACCATATTTCCCCCCGTTCATCAGCAGCTTTTTATCAGCTACACTCAACATTTTAGTCGTGGTGCAGCCATTAAGGAGCGGGCATGGACAGGAGAATCAAGATGCACCATTTCTGACTCATGCATCGTCATTTACTTTTGACAGCAGCCATATCACAAGAAAACAGAGTCTGGAATGACTAGGAGTATAATTTTAAGGCTGGCAAGTACAACAGCAAAAACACAATGCTGTTTTGATTTTTATAAACTGCATTAAAGTGAGGGTCTTCAGAGAGAGATAAAATATTCACATACTATATTTGTTTCCCACCAGTAAACTGCACAAAGATGACATCAAAATAGTAGATGGAATAAATATATGCATGATATCTCTGCACAAAGTTATTTAATTCACTAGAAGGGACACTTTCCATTCAGCAGCATCTTATTTACAGTGAACTATTTCTTTATGCTTCCTGTAAACATCATAAGCAATTTCTGATAAATTACAATCCAGGGACAACAAACCAACCATATCACCAGAGCTGTTTAAATGAATTCATTATAAAATATACTGCCATTTTTTTCCTGTGATTTTCTTCTGATTATATTTAGGATCATTCTTCTTGGGAGGTTTCTTTTTAGGAGCTTTTTAATTTTTATCTCCTAGTAAGAAGAGGCTATGACTATTTTTTTCACTTTGTTATCCTTGTCCCGGAGCACCTTTGATTCTATAATACTACAGTCTTTGCTATTGTATATCACTATCAATTGTGATCACACAAACAGTCCAAGCAGCAGGTAAGAACTAGTTTAAATTCAGATCACAGATATATCCATGTAACTGTCTGAAAAAGGAACCCTTACATTTTCTATGACCTCTGTGCCTCTCTTTACCAGAATGAATGCTCTCCACCAAGTAATAGAAAAATGAAATATTGTTTGCCATTTTTAATTGAATCTACTACTTCCTTGTTAGCAATGGGATTGTCTCTTGCTGACTGCATATAAAACAAAGCACAAGTGTAATCCTTCTGCCGGGTAGGCCTGGCAGTAACCAGGGCTGAGTTCAATATCTTGGGGTCCATCTCACACAGAACCGGCTCGAGCCCCCAACCAGTAATCTGGGAAATTCACACACCCCTGGGTGCCTCTGAGAGGCAATGCTTCCCCACTCGCAAGCACAGAGTCTGAGTGTAGGAAAGAAACATTTAATGAAACAGAGAGGCTGTGTCTAGACTGGTGCGATCTTGCGCCAGAGCTATGCAAATGAGTCTCAGCGTGGAATATCGCCGAGCCTCATTTGCATAACTAATGAGCCGCCATTTTTGCGGAAGAGGCTCTTGCACAAGACAGAGCTGTCTACACTGCCCCTTCTTGCGCAAGAAAAATCCTCTTGCACAAAGCCGTTATGCTGATTATTTTCAGGCATAACGGCTTTGCGCAAGAGGGGGATTTTCTTCCTTTAAACACAACTCCAGATGGCTTTTTGGCCACATCAGGCTCCCGTCAGCTGGCGCCATCTTGCCAGCACCATTTTGCCAAGGCCATTTTTAGGGGTGCAGGGGCAGCTTTGCAAGCCGCACTTGAAGGGGGGAAGAGCCACATGCGGCTCATGAGCCGCGGGTTGGCAAGCCCTGGCTTAGAGAATTTGGGTGAACATGATCATGAAATGTTAGATTTCATGATTCCAGGGACAGGAAGGAGTGAGAGCAGCAGAATGGACTTCAAAAAGAAGACTTTTACAAACTTAGAGAACTGGTAGATAAGGTCCTACAGGGAGAAGATGTGCAGGAGACCTGGCAATTTCTCTCAGAGACAATATTAAAGGCACAGCGTCGCGTTATCCTATTGTGAAAGAAAGGTAGGAAGAATAGTAAGAGGCCAACATGGCTCCATCAGGAGTTCTTTAATGGCCTGAAAAATCAAAACGGACACCTACAAAAAATGGAAATACGAACAAATTGCTAGGGAGGAGTACAAAAGAACAGTACATGCCTGCAGGGACAAAATCAGACAGGCTAAGACACAAAATTAGGCTTTGTCTACACAGTACTTTTGTCAGTAAAACATCTGTGCTCAGGGGCGGGGGGAAAGACACACCCTAGACTAGGAGTGGGCAATAATTTTTTCAGGGAGAGCCACTTAATTAATTTTGGTATATGGTCATGGGCTGGCTCCACCCTAGAAGGGGTCGGGTCTGGGGTGGAAGGGGCGGGGCCTGGGGTGGAAGGGCAGGGGACAAGCCTCCCCCCAGAGTTGTCTGGGGCTGGAGGCTTTGAATGAAAAGCCCAGCAAAGGGCTCCCAGCTCCACTGCTACCATGTTGCCTGGCAGGCACCTGGGTTGCTGCCACTATTTAAAGGGTTCGTGGCTCTAGTTCCCACCAGGGTAGTGCTGCAGCCAGGAGCTGGGAGCCATTTAAATTGGATCCCGCTATCTGAGCCACAGCCTGGAAATTCGGTAGCACAGGCAGCAGGATATAAATAGAAAGCAGCCACATGCAGTCCATGGGCCATGTCAAAGTGTTACGCAGGCTGGATCCGGCCCCTGGGACACATCTTGCCAAGCCCTGCCCTAGACCTACATAAGTTTCACCAGCAAAAGTGCTGGTATTGTCTCTCCTGCCAACATAGCTAACGCCGCTCCTTAGGGGTGGTTTAATTATGCCTGCAGGTGCGTTTTCTCCTGCCAGCAGAGAGCAGCTACATGGGAGACCTTGCAGCAGTACAGCTGTGACCCTGTAATTTCTTTAGTGTAGCTGTAGCCTTAGTGACACCTAGCAAGGGACATAAAAGGTAATATGAAGAGGCTTGATGAATACATTAGAGCAAGAGAAGGGTGAAAGAAAGTGTAGGCCCTCTACTTAGTAGCCAAGGAAAGCTAATAATGGAGAATAACAAAGGCCAAAGTGATTAATGCCTATCTTGCTTCAGTGTTTACTAAAAGATAAACTGTCACCAGATACTTAACATCTATCGATATATTTTAGAAATGTGCATTTGTCTGTCTGTGACTCTGTTTGTTCAAGAGCTCACCCTAAACGGTAAGAGCGAGGACCACCAGATTCGACAGGCATTCAGTCCTCTGATCCTCACTTAAAGCAAGGTCCGGGTTTGGTTGTGCTAAGGAAACGGGACGTGCAGAGAATGGGACTGTTTCCCATAACATGGAAAGGGAGAGGCACAGAGAGGAGGGATGCGATACTGAGAGTGGCCACTGGGGGCAGCCACCCCCGCCCCCCCGCGAGAAAGGCCAGCAGGACTGGAGCTCTGCCATCTTGCCTGCCACCATAGAATCATAGAACCATAGAGCTGAAAGAGACCTCAGGAGGTCATCAAGTCCAGCCCCCTGCTCTAGGCAGGACCAATCCCAATTAGATCAACCCAGTCAGGGCTTTGTCAAGCCGAGACTTAAATACCTGCAGGGATGGAGACTCCACTACTTCCCTAGGTAACCCATTCCAGTGTTTCACCACTCTCCTAGTGAAATAGTTTTTCCTAATATCCTACCTGGACCTCTCCCACCACAACTTAAGACCATTGCTCCTTGTTCTGCCATCCGTCACTACTGAGAACAGCCTTTCTCCATCCTCTTTGGAACCTCCCTTCAGGAAGCTGAAGGCTGCTATCAAATCCCCCCTCACTCTTCGCTTCTGCAGACTAAACAGACCCAACTCCCTCAGCCTCTCCTCATAGGTCATATGCTCCAGCCCCCTAATCATTTTGGTTGCCCTCCGCTGGACCCTCTCCAATGCGTCCACATCCTTTTTATAGTGGGGGGCCCAGAACTGGACACAATACTCCAGATGTGGCCTCACCAGAGCTGAATAAAGGGGAATAATGACATCTCTGGATCTGCTGGCAATGCTCCTCTTAATGCAACCTAATATGCCATTAGCCTTCTTCGCTACAAGGGCACACTGTTGACTCATATCCAGCTTCTCATCCACTGTAACCCCCAGGTCATTTTCTGCAGAACTACTACTTAGCTGGTTGGTCCCCAGCCTGTAACAATGCTTGGGATTCTTCCGTCCCAAGTGCAGGACTCTGCACTTGTCCTTGTTGAACCTCATCAGATTTCTTGTGGCCCAATCCTCCAATTTGTCTAAGTCACTCTGGACTCTATCCCTGCCCTCCAGCGTATCTACCTCTCCCCCTAGCTTAGTGTCATCTGCAAACTTGCTGAGGGTGCAATCCATCCCCTCATCCAGGTCATTAATAAAGATATTGAACAAAACCGGTCCCAGAACCGAACCTTGGGGCACTCCGCTAGAAACCGACCGCCATCCTGACATCGAGCCGTTGATTGTTAGCTGCTGGGCCCGGCCTTCCAGCCAGCTTTCTATCCATCTTACCGTCCATTTATCCAATCCACATTCCCTTAACTTGCTGGCAAGAATATTGTGGGAGACTGTATCAAAAGCCTTGCTAAAGTCAAGGTATATCACATCCACTGACTTTCCCATATCCACAGAGTCAGTTACCTCATCATAGAAGCTAATCAGATTGGTCAGGAACGACTTGCCCTTTGTGAATCCATGCTGACTATTCCTAATCACTTTCCTCTCCTCCAAGTGCCTCAAAATGGATTCCTTAAGGATCCCTTCCATGATTTTTCCAGGAACCGAGGTAAGACTGACCGGCCTATAGTTCCTTGGATCGTCCTTCTTCCCTTTTTTGAAGATGGGCACTACATTTGCCTTTTTCCACTCATCTAGGATCTCTCCCGATCTCCACGACTTTTCAAAGATAATGGCCAAAGGCTCCTCAATGACATTTGACAACTCCCTCAGTACCCTCGGATGCATTAAGTCCGGACCCATGGATTTGTGTACGTTTAGCTTTTCTAAATAGTTCCTAACCTGTTCTTTACCCACTAAGGGCTGTCCATCTTCATCCCATCTTGAATCACTTAGCGCATTCGTCCGGGAGCCCACCTTGTCCGTGAATACAGAGGCAAAGAAAGCATTGAGTACTTCAGCTTTCCCCACATTATCTGTCACTAGGTTACCTCCTTCATCCAGTAGCGGCCGCACATCCTCTCTGATCACCTTCTTCTTGTTAACATGCCTGTCGAAACCTTTCTTGTTATCCTTCACATCCTTAGCCAGTCGCAATTCCATTTGCGCTTTCGCCTTCCTGATAACCCCCCGGCATTCTCGAGCTATACATTTAAACCCCTCCCTGGTCATTTGTCCAAGTTTCCACTTTTTGTAAGCTTCCTTTTTGTGCTTAAGTTCACCAAGGATTTCCCCTGTAAGCTAATCCGGTCTCCTACCATGTTTGCCTCTCTTGCTACGCATCGGGATGGTTTCTTTCTGTGCCTTCAATAAAGCTTCTTTAAAATACTGCCAGCTCTCCTGGACTCCTTTCCCCTTCATGTTAGCATCCCAGGGGATTCTGCCCATTAGGTCTCTGAGGGAGTCAAAATCTGCTTTTCTGAAGTCCAAGGTGTATATTTTACTACTCTCTTTTCTTCCTTTGGTCAGGATCCTGAAATCTACCATCTCATGATCACTGCTTCCCAGGTTGTCACCCACCTCTACTTCCCCTATTAGTTCCTCCCTGTTTGTGAGCAGAAGGTCAAGCTGCGCACGGCCCCTGGTCGGATCCTTCAGCACTTGTACCAAGAAGTTATCCCCAACATTCTCCAAAAACTTCCTGGATTGCCTGTGTACTGCCATATTGGTCTCCCAACAGATGTCAGGGTGATTAATGTCCCCCACGAGAACCAGGGCCTGCGATCTGGAAGCTTCTCTCAGTTGTCCGAAGAAAGCCTCATCTACCTCATCCACCTGTAGTAGACACCAGACCATGTATATAGCCTCCCTGCCCCCAAACCCTTCCCCCCAGACCCTTGGCTGCAGAGCCAGATGAGGGGAAGGACCCTTGTGGCCAGGGGAGCTGAAGGGAGAGAAAAAGCCCATGCTGGCTGGGGGGGTGGCTGAAGAGAGACAGAAGGCCCCTGGCAACCAGAGAGGCTCAGGGCAGACAAAAGGCCCCTTCCAGCTGGGTGGGGGGAGGCTGGGGGGAGGCAGAAGACCCCTGGTGACCAGAGGGATTGGGGGAAGACAGAAGCCCCCTCATGACCAGAGGGATTGGGGGGAGACAGAAGAACCCTGGCAGCCAGAGGAGCTGGGGGGGGAAGGCCCCACCAGCCAGGGAGAGAGGAAGCCCCACTGGATGCGATCCCGCACTCTGAGCCCCTTACCCCCCAACCCTCACTCTAGTACACCCCCCACACTCCCAGCCTCCTGCCTTGAAGGACCCAGGCAATGTTGGGTAGGTTTTCTAGTAATTACTATTAACAGTTAGGGGGGAAGAACAAGTTAAAATATTTAGATAAGTTAGACATAGTCAAATTGACAGAGCCTGATGAAATTCATCCTGGGGTACGTAAGGTCCTTGCTGAAGCAATCTTGAAACCATTAGCAATTCTCTCTGAGAACTCCTGGAGCATGGGGGAGGTCCCGCAGGACTGGAAAAGGGCAAACATAGTGCCCATAGTTTAGAGGGGGTACAAAGAGGACCAAAGGACAGTCAGACTAATTTCAATACCTGGAAAGAAACTAGATCTAATTATTAAACTATCAGTTTGCAAGTACCTAGAGAATAATAGAGTTATAAGGAATAGTCTATATGGATTTTCTGTGGCACAATTACTGACCTAGTGCATGGGGGAAAGCTGCACGCATGATTGTGCTGTGTTCTTAAAGTAAGGCTTTTGACTGTCCCACATGACAGTCTCATAGGCAATCTAGGGAATCATGGTCTAAATGAAATTGCTGTGTGGTGAGTGTACAGCTCATTGGAAAACTGTATTCAAAAAGTCATCATTTGTATATTCACTGCCAAGCTCGGGGGACGTATCTAGTTGGATCCCACAGTGGTCTATCTTGTGTCCAGTCCTGGTCAATATTTTCATTAAGGACTTGGTTAATGGAGTGTAGAATATGCTTATAAAATCTGCAGATAGCACCGAGTTGGCAGGGCTTGCTAGCCCTTGGGAAACAGGATCAGAACTGAAAACAACCTTGACAAACTGGAGAAGTGTGTCTGAATGCATGAAGATGAAATTCAATAAAGACAAATGCAAAGTACTATGCTTAGGAAGAAAACAATCGAATGCACAGATACAAGATGAGGAATATCTGGCTAGGTGGCTGAAAAGGATCTAGAGGTTATAGTGGATCACACATTGAATATGAGCCAACTGTAGGATGCTGGTTGTAAAAATTGTGTATGTTTAGTCTTGACAGAAAGAGGGACCATCCTATCTGACAGGGTGGTTTAGTGTAACCACAACCAGGCAGATTTGAACCTGGGACCTCTGAAGTGGAGTATAGGAGCCTCTACCCTCTGAGCTAAAAGCTAGCTGGCTCTTAGCCCGCACTGTAGAGGTCTCTTGATCTTAACTCTTGCTGTGGTCTAGGTACCACTTGCATTGCTCAGTAACCACACTAGGGATATGTCTAGACTACATAGCTTTGTCAGCAGAACCATGTAAACTAGTTTACCCAACAGAGTCAATGAAGCGGGGATTTAAATAATCCCCTCTTCATTAAAATAAAAATGGCCGCCACGCTGTGCTGACAATCAGCTGATCCGGCACAGCGCGGGAGTCTAGACGCGGATAGGTCGACAAGGGAAGCCTTTGTCGACCGCTCCCTTATGCCTCGTGAAACAAGGTTTACAGGAGCGGTCAACAAAGGCTTCCCTTGTCAACCAATCCACGTCTAGACTCCCGCACTGTGCCGGATCAGCTGATTGTCCGCACAGCGTGGCGGCCATTTTTATTTTAATGAAGCGGGGATTATTTAAATCCCCACTTAATTGACTATGTCGGGTAAACTAATTTACATGGCTCTGTTGACAGAGCCATGTAGTCTAGACATACCCAAGGTGTGTGGGTTACATTAGCACTGGAATAAATTGCCTAGGGAGGTTGTGGAATCTCCATCACTGGAGATATTTAAGAGCAGGTTGGATAAATACCTGTCAGGGATGTTCTATGGTGCTTGGTCCTGCCAGAAGGGCAGGGGACTGGACTTGATGACCTCTCGAGGGCCCTTCCAGTTCTAGGCTTTGTCTTCACTGCGAGTTCTTCTGGCAGAAAATATGCTAATGAGGGACTCATTAGCAAAAGTCACAATCTCATTAGCATATTTTCTGCCATTTCTTTTCGCACAAGGGATTTTTGCACAAAAAGAAGCAGTGTGGATGGGGGTTTTTTTCACAAAAGCTCCGTTTTGCACAAGATCCTTATGCCTGTCCCGGACAGGGGTTTTTGCGCAAAAAAAGAGTCCACACTGCTTCTTTTTGCACAAACACCTTGCGCAAAAAGAAACCACGGGAAATATGCTAATGAGATCATGACTCATGCTAATGAGTCCCTCATTAGCATATTTTCTGCCAGAAGAACGCACAGTGAAGACGTAGCCCTAGTGTTCTATGATTCTGTGATTCGATGACCTGATAACAGTTGTCTAATATGTGAAGGCTGCTAGAAGAGGACAGTGATCAGTTGTTCTCCATGTCCACTGAAGACGAGAAAAGACATAAAGGGCTTAATCTTCAGCAAAGGAGATTTGGGTCAGATATTAAGGAAAAATTTCTAACTGCAAATCTAGTTAAGCACTAGCGTAGCTCTCCCTGTCTCTGGAGGGTTCTAAGAACAGTTCAGGGGTGGGGAACTTTTGGGCTGGTGGCTGGATCTTGCCCCTGGCTTGCCTGGATCTGGCCCCTAAGGCTTGGAGGTTCCCCCAGCATTGGGGAGCCAGCACTGGTGCAGCCCGGCAGCCCGCCCGATCACCTCCACAGAGCTGAAGTGCCAGAGCCCTACCTCCCACCCAGACTCCCTATGCCCAGCCCTCTCCTGCACCCCCTCCCACCCACACTCCACTCCTGCACCATACCACCCACCCAGACCCTCCAACCCGCAACACCCTCCTACCCGCCCAGACCCCACACCTTAAGCCCACTTCCCTGCTGCTCCCTCCCCCACACTGAACCCCTCATTTTTGGTTCCACCCCAGAGCCTGGGGGGGCACAAAATCTACAAGCCTGAGCCCCCCCCAGGCTTTGGGGCGCAAGGGGAATGTTTCTGCTTCTCAATCGGGGGGCCACATCACTGAGGTGGTTTTGGTTTTGGTTTTTGGTTTTTGCTTCTCACTTTTGTGCAGCCCCCGACTGATTTTTCTGTGGGTCAGCAGCCTCTGATCCAAAAAAGGTTCCTCACCCCCAGGGCCGGCCCGAGCCATTTTGGCGCCCTGGGCCTCAGGCGCATGGCGCTGCCCCCAGGGCGCACAGCCCTGCCTCCGGGTGCATGATGCATGTGCAGGCCCACCCCCGGGACGTGCAGCCCCGCCTCCAGGCACACGATGCATGCGCGGGCCCACCCTTGGGGCATGTGGGCGGATGCACGGCGCATGCACTGCCCAGTCGGCCCGGCTACCACCGATGGCGCGTGGCCCAGGGCTGCCTGGGGCGGGCTGCGCCTGGCCGTGCAGGGCCCTGCAGCCACCGGGGGGAAGGACGCTGCTGGCCAGTGTTGTGGGGGTTAACATGGCCCCCGCCCTGGGCGGCTGCTGCAGCCCGCCGGGAGCCAGGTGCCCCCCATAGGTTGGCGCCCTGGGCAGCTGCCCGGCTAGCCAACCCCTTAATCTAGCCCTGCTCACCCCTGGACCCTGTGATTTCGGAGAGCAGAACAATTCTCTCCTACTGAAGGGTGGGGAGCTCAGTTTCACAATGGAGAACCAGAATAAGCAGCTTTCCTCCGCATCTGTCTCTCTCCTTAAGAGACTCAGCCATGCCAGGTGTCCACAGGCATCACCATTATTTATTCTTGAGTTCAGGCATAGATGCCAACTTCCCCTCTGGCTGGGGGGGTGCTTGAACCCCACTGTGACCCAGGTCCTGCTCTCACTCCACCCCTTCCACAAGCCCCACCCCTGCTCCTCCCCACCCCCACCTCCACCTCCACCCTGCACTCATTTCATTCCCAAGGCCCCACCCCTGCCCTGCCCCATTCTACCCCTCCCCCATCCATGCCCTGCCTCTTCCTGTCCCAGCTCTGCCCCCACCCCTTCTCCAAAGCCCCTGCTCCGCCCCCGCCCCATCTCTTGGCCCAAGTGCATCACATCCCCACTCCTGGAGCTTCCTGAATGCCACCAATCAGCTGTTCATGGGCACTCTGGAAGTGCTGAGAGGAAGTGGAAACGAGCAAGTGAATGGAGCCATGGATGTTCCAGCCCCAGAATACTTCCCGTGCCTATGAACTCAGGGAATGAGAGAGCACAGAAAGGGTTAGATGATGAACAATTGGATTCAGCAACATCAACACAGAGCTCCAGCTGGTTTTGTTCCAGATGTGCCGAAGAGCTGCAGTGGAACAAAGAAACAGCTGTTTAAGGTAGCAATAAATAGTCTGTTGAATCCACCTCTCCTCTCTGCCCATTTCTGGAAAGCAGGGCCGGCCCAAGGGTTTTTGGTACCCTAGGCAAACTATGATTTTGCTCCGCCCCGCCCCCCGACACATACACATTCAATATAGAGAATAATGAGAAGGCTAGAAGGAAATTTTACCTTTCGTTACTTGGCATTCAAAATGAACAATATAAAAATAAAAATAAATATTTGATTTTGTTTCTACTTTTCATTAATCCTAACACAATTATACGCTTTAGAGTAAACCCCCGAGTAGCTGACACTTTAAAGTTTTAACTGCAGTGAGTTGTCCACAGTGTTTCTGGTCAGCGCGACACACAATTGCTTTTCATCGTTGCAACTGTCTTCCTTCCAAAGGAACTGAGTTTGGGGAAGCTATGAAAATCTTTGTTCCCTGATACTGAAGTCTGTTTTTTAATTGTAACCCTTTTGCACTGAGGCATCAATTTGTATTATCATTTAGAACTTCGCTTTTCATGCTTTTTGCTTTCTCAAGTTAGGTAATTAAGTTGTCTGAGACAAAGTTTGGAAGCTATTTTGTGTTCTGTCAAGATGATGGCCAGTCCAAGGAGTCTCTCAGCATGGACGAATGATGGTATGTCTTCATCAGTTATAACGTTGAAAAGCTACACTCCCCACTAGCAACAGAACCTGGAAGACTCAAGACCATTTGAAGAGCAATAAAGATGCTGGGAAAGCTGTCTGTGAGTCTGTGTTCAGAAATAAACACAGCACATCTTGAGGTGTGAGACCTCTTGGAAGTTGTCTCCACACAGCCTTCAATTCACTGCACAAATCTACTTCATCAATATCTGTTCCATGTCCGTGTTGTAATGCCAACTCTAGCGTCAACCAATGTTCTAGTATCTATTTTGAAGTCTTATTTTGCAAACTGGGCACACCGCTGAGGAGACCAAATATTGAATCAAGCTTCTTTGTCTGCTCAAATTATTCTTTAACTGACTGCACTGCAGTATCTAGGGCTGAAAAATAGATGTGTGCTTTGAATTTTTTATTTGGAGCCCGAACTGATCTGTCTTTTCCTCATATGTGAACTGTTGCTTCTTTCTCTGAATACTTGCTGGTTCTGGTTCGAATTCTATCCATAGTTCAAATTTCTCAGTGAGTGCGTGAGCGTCTACAAATATCTTTTCAAATGCTTCATCACTGCGTTCCTCCAAAAACTTCTTGGTTTGTTGCAGATGTTGTATAGCAGAATGTACGTCGAAGACCTTTGTCTGAACGTTCTTACTGGTAATGTTGGGGGAGAGGAGCTCCAGGATTTGGGGCTTTTTTGTCCTTCATTTTGATTTCCTCTTTAAGATGGCGGCCAGACTCCTGGTCGCCATCTGCTGTCAGAAAAGATGGGAAAAAGAGAAAAGGCAGGGAAAATGGGTCACATGACCCTAATCTGCCCAGGCTCTCCGTGTGCATGTCATGAGCACAAATCAGCGCTGCTAGAGTGACAGCTAGCAGGCTGTTTGGCTTTGTAGGCCGTCTGGGCAGAAGTCAGCCTGTTTGCTGACAGCCCTTTGTGGTGCAGCTATCCAGTTGCACAGACTGATGACCGCTAGTGTAACCCACACACCTAGGCTACGTCTACACTCGCGGTTTCTTGCGCAAGTACGGACGTTCTTGCGCAAGAATCTGCAGAGCATCCACACTGCCCGCCCACTCTTGCGCAAGGAAATGTACAGTACGGCGTGGTAAGAGAGGGCTCCTTGCGCAAGAGCTACGCTCTTTTTTATCGGGTGTAAGCCCTCTTGCGCAGGAGCTCTTGCGCACGAGGGCAGTGTGGACGCTCGGCAGGGATTTCTTGCGCAAGAGAGCCCTATGGCTAAAATGGCCATCAGAGCTTTCTTGCGCAAGAGAGTGTCCACACTGCCATGGGAGCTCTTGTGCAAAAGCACAATGCACACAGGGCAGTGTGGACGTTTTCTTGTGCAAGACTTCTTGCACAAGAACCCTTGCTCAAGATGTTCTTGCGCAAGAAGCCGCGAGTGTAAACACAGCCCTAGTGTCCCATGCAGTGGCACCTAGACCACAGCAACAGCTAGGCTCAAGAGACCTCTATAGCACATGCTGGGAGCCAGCTGCATTTAGCTCAGAGAATACAGACTCCTGTGTTATGTTTCAGAAGTTTCTAGGTTCAAATTCACCTGATGGTGGTTACACTAGTACCAGGTTTATTTGTTTTAGTTAGGAGTCTGCAGCAGGGCCAGACATACACACAGGCAACACACCATCTCATCTTCCGGTCTGCACACCACAGGCAGGACGGCGTGTCAAATATAGAAGGAAGAGCAGAATCAAGAAGACTGTCCACCTACCTGGGTCTCTGCAACTCCCTCCTGTCTCTGCTTGTTCCTTGCCTGAAGACATTCACCTACCTCTTTTCTATGGCCATCAAGACAGTGGTAGGACTGTTTAAAACCATTCCTGTTTTGGGTTCTGGCCTCACGCCAGGCTTAATTTGTGACAACTGAATCTTATGTCTGCTTTCTAAGTTTAGTTTTGTTAAATAAAACGGCTGTTGTTTCAGCCATCTCTTTTTGACTTGATTAATACTCGATGATACAGATACTGTGCAGGTGTAGAACCTATGTCCCTATAAGCAGGATTCAGTCCTGGTCTTATAGTAAGGTTCATCTCAAACAAGGTATCGTACCACAGAATGAGCAAAACTACAAATTTGAACTTTTAAAGGCCATTTGCAAGAGCTTCGGTACATGCACCAATGATCCTGCTAGGGTTGTATCATCAGATTGACCAACGCTGGGCTGTTTATTTATAAAGACATAAATAATGTAAGTCTACCCAAGGAACTACTGATTGAGATGAGCAAGATTGAAACTGGTGTCCCGTCTTAGGTGAAGGACCAGAGACTGTTCCATTACACTAATATAAATTGAAAGTAACTCCACTGACTTTCACAGACCTAGTCCTGCTTTTTTCCTGTGTAACTAAGCACAGAATCTGCAGAAAGCAGATATCTGTCATTCTTCAGCCTAGCATCTGTTAAAGCAAGGCTGAAAAAATCATATTAATGCCAAGCTTGTTTTGTTAGTCATAACACAGTGAGGCTTAGTTGTTCTTTCCCTCGTTCTCTTTCTGACTATGTACTAGGGCATAATTCCGACTCTTTTTTAAAAATCAGTAAATTGTTCAATTAATGCGATATTTGTCATTAACTAATTATGTATTAATGAACTAGATAGAACTGATGAGCCATTGACTAATGGAAAGGATAGTCTCGGCAGGAGAGCTGTGTTTGTCTGTAACTTTAAAAACAACAGATAGTCCTGTGTCACCTTAGAGAATACAGGCGACCCCCACACTTATGACCTAATTGGTTCCTGAAGAACCATCATAAGTCGAGCTGTTGTAAGTCGAACCCTTATTTCCCATAGGCGCAATGTTATAAATAGCGTTCCGTTCCTGGAAATCCATTTCATACCCTAAAAATACCAAAATTGACTACGGAAATGGAGGAAAACTAAACCAAATAGTTCAAATAATGCACAAAAATAACTAAAAAGTGAAGACTGATGTGGCAGAGACGCACGTAGTTCAAGCAGTAGCTGCAGACGGGCAAGTCTGACTGACTTTGTACGTTTCCTGTTTTGGGATGATGCGTGGAGTCTGCATTGTACACCGTCATAAATGCGAGATGCAGACATAAATTGAGGGGTTTTAGGAGCTATTTTGCATGAAAAAATGGTTGTAAATGCGTGGGGTCATAAGTCAGGCAGTTGTAAGTCGAGGGTCTCCTGTAACAGAAAATAGAGAGAGAGAGTCATGAGCTTTTGTGGGCAAACCCCACTTCCTACGATGAGCTTGAGTGGAGAAAAAAAGGGGGGACCCTCACAATTTATAACAGAAGAAGAAGGGAGAGGGGGGGAAAGTACCTGTCTATGGTAGTGGGTGAGTAGTGGCTAAAGAAGTGGACTGAGATCAAGGAGATTAGATTCTATTCTTGGTGGATTCCTGAGGTCATCTCAGATAAGTAACTTAACATCTGTGCCTCGGTTTCACATATGCAAAATGGGGATGATTCTCCTTTTTTTACTCTTACATTTGGCTTAATTAATGTCTGTGAAGAAGCACTTTGAAGTTCATGGATGGAAGGCGCTAGAGATGTTTCTGAGCAGCTGCCATTCCCACAGTCTCCCAAAACATAGTCTGCCGACTTCGTGAGTCCAAACTTTTCTTTGGTTTTATTAACACAGAAATGAATAATAACAACATAAATTTCAGCTCCAGTCTTTGCCACAGGTTTATCTGCCCCTACAGCTGCTACAACTTTTCTCAGCCTGTCCTCTAGGGCCGGTTTTTCTACAGACCCACATCCATCTCTTGTTTAACTGAGTGGGTCAGTAGATTCCACTTAACCTTTTTCTAGCAGGCTGAAAGAGAGAGGATTATGAATCAGGTGCTCTAAGTTCACTTCTGGTCTTTGCCACAAATTTCTTGTGTGATCTTGAGTAAATTGCTTAATTGCTCTGTGCCTCAGTTTCCCACTTGTCAAACTGATCTGATCATAGAATTTCTTTTCACCCATCTGCTTTCTTTGTCTTACTCTATTTAAAGTATTACCAAGAGTTCAAAAATTATGCATCAGGTCCACAGAAGATCATGAGATTTTAAAAATAATCAGGTATAGATTCTCTTTATTTGCCTACTGGTTTTGAGCTTTTAAGGTTCACACTCTCCAGCTCCAGCCAAGAGAACTAATCAATTTACCTCAGAAATTGAGATTTTAAGAGGGGAAAAGACTATCATGAGACTCATCGTAACTTTAAGAGAATTGGCAACGTTTTATTTAGATTGTAAACTCTTCAGAATGCGGACTGTCTATTAATATGTACAGCACAAAAAGGGTATTTTAGGTGAACTTCTAGGATTTACCATAATACAACTAACATTATTAACAACCCAACAACTGCTAACAATGAGATATTTCAGACCAGTCTGTTATGCATTTATTTATTTACTTTCTTGATTACTCACTTATGTATTATATTAGCCCATCTTAAAGATCGGTTCTTCCTCTATATGACTTATCTGAAGCATTGTAATTTTAATTTGTAAATGACAACATTGCAATATCTCACTTACACTGAGTTACGTGGGGTTGAACCAAATGTCAGAGTAGAGAAATGAACCATTTTTGTTATTTTGTTACTGTGTGGTAAGTTTATGTTGATTACTCTAAGCATCACTTTCGAAAGTTAACTAGCATTAAAGTGTTGATAATTCCCCACTTTTGCAATCATATTTGCATAGTGTACAACAGAGTTTAGGAGAAAAAATTATCTTAAGTGCTGTTTTTCATCAGCCCTGTCAGTCTTATACTGCTTGCTTCATCTTGGTATATGGGGCATTCTGTGACAAATGGTTATGACATTTTTCATCTAAGCATCGCATTATTATATAATAATCTTGTGCTTTCTCATGAGTGCACCTTTTACGTGTAGTGGGGGAAGGGGGCGGAGATCTGTCTTACCTACATGTATAAATCCTTTTCCTCCCCCACCTTCACAAAACAGTAGTGCCAGAAATGCTGCCGGTTTTCCTGCGGGCAAGACCCTCTCTACATTGAAGTCAATGACAAAATTCCCAGTAAATCGAGTCTGATATATATAAAAAATGTGAGCCTTGTCTGTTCAGAATATTACTGAACAGAACATGTACAATGATTATTACAGGCCTAATTCTTCCTTATTTACCGCTTCTGTAAAGTCTTCCCCAATTTACACAGAGGGTGACCAGATAGCAAGTCTGAAAAATCAGGATCCTGTTTTTTTCAGGGGGGAGGAGCTGTACAGTTGAATATATAAGACAGCTCCTAATACAGGAACAGTCCCAATCATATCAAGATATCTGGTCACCCTATTTGCACCTGTATGTGTGAGAAGAGGACCCTGCTTTACTGTTTTATTGCAGTAATATTTGTGAAAGATACTGAAACATTTCTCAAGCATTAACAGCCAAGCATTAACAGCCAGCACGCAGAAATGCAGCATGAATAAGACATCTCTGTAGCTATTTTCCCCTCTGTTACGTCTCACGTTGGACATGTAACCAAATGTAGAATCTAAATTTATTCCTATTTATATTAGTAAATACAAGAATAGTAATAGTGCCTAGCAGTTATTCAGTGCATTTTACTTCCAGAGCCCTTTTTTTTAATAGATTATCTCATTCATCCTTAGTCCTATTACTGATTAAGATTTTACTTTAACATGTGCACGTGGAACCTTATATTTTACAAAAACAATTGTACTCGAGTAACTAGTTTATAGTGAGCATCTACTTGAATTCTGAAGATTTCAAATTTGCTTATAGGAAATAGTACATTTTTGCAAGGTTTGGCTTCTCTGCTGCTACTTATCTTTCTGCTTGCCTCAGACCCATCGCATGCAAGTGCAGCATAGAACATGTAATGCTTTGCATTAATAATGGGCCAATAAAAGCAGACAACATTCTTACTTAACTGTGTGTTGAGTTATATAGATCCTAATTCTACTGCATAAGCAATGAAAGAAAAGCAGATATTTTGTCCTTACTAAAAAACAAATTCTGTGATACAAATGCAAACCGACATATGGTAAAAATTGCCTGCAGCTCCACTGATTTACGGCACTGTCTTCACTCCCAGATAATTCATTAAAAAATCAATTTCATACTCTGTGTGTGTGTATATATATTTAAAAATATATTTGAGTAATTATGAGTCCATGAAGGTATTACATAGCTTTTCATACAGATGAGAAGGGAGGAAAACCCTAAGATATATGACCAGCAGAAGAAAAAGCAAAGATATCATTAGAATTCATCCTTCAATATAGGTCAGGATTGTAGGCTTTTAAATCTACTACCTGAACCATCTGCTGTGCAGTGCAAGTTGAATCTGCTTATGTGAAACACAACTACGCACATTTATATTGTGGTACACAGCACAAAAGGGAATAGAAAAGTGTCTGATTCTGGGCTCTCTCACTGACCCGTGGAACAATGGGAGTAACTATAATGTATATTCCTGGAGACAGCAGTGTAAAACCTAAGGATATCAAGGCCATTTGCATTGTAGCTAGAGCACCTTTCAAAACATATCGCAAATTTTTTTAAAGGATTTTTTAAATTTTGAACTTTACCACCATTTCATAAAATAATGATTGGTTTAAAAACTGCCAGGAGGAAAAAAAGACCCCCTGATGAAAAATGAATTTGGGCAACATGAGATAACTTCAAAATATTAATAGCCAACATATATTTATAAGAGGAAGCCCTGAAATCTCACCCTTACATCCCATGCTCTCTTCTCTAAAATATGAGTTACTAGGACCAAAACATTCAGTAACTTCCTAGTCAGAGAACATATTTTCCCCTTTTCTCTCTTTTTCTAGTATATTGTTTGCTAAATGTGATGCACTGTTCACCTTGATCCACAGCTTTGAGATTGGTATATGATTTCTTCCCCTCTAGGCATGTGCACAAATAAATCACCGCATACAAGAGACAAAAATTTTCCTCTATGGCCTCTCTCTAGCATGTGAAATATTATTTAAAATGGTGAGGGGGGTGGGAATAAGTAAACGGAATAGGAAGTGCTCCACCGTCTCCCATCCAAAGTAAAATCTAGTAGTAAGAACAGATATAAACAAAACCAAGGATGTTTCAAATCATATTAAGATGAAATGGCTGCAGCTCGGTTTGAAAATGTTACAAGGGAAGAGACTCAGTCTCTTCATCCTGACCCTACTCCCACTGAACTACAAGGGCAGAACTTCAAGGGGACATCTCTGGCCCATTGTCTGTGGCAAGCTCAGAAGACGTTGTGCGTTGCTGAAGAGGAAGCACTTCTGTTGCTGTAAAACCCATGTGAATTTTTCAAATTAAATATAAACAAAGCTGGACAGTGAGAATTAAATAAACTCTAATTCTAGACTAAGAGTGACCACAGGAGGGGTCCCACTGGGACAACGTAACAATATATTTATCCAGTCTAATTATGCTGATAAATGTGCCCATGATTGCAAGTTTTAAGATTGAAATCCCAGTCTCCAGACTGTGACACAGTTTTAATTCCTGTAGCTTGGATGAGCGCTGGATAGTTTTGTGTCTCTGTAACTCGCTTTCCCCCTCATTATTATGTGTAAGAGTTTTATTCCCCCCCCCCCACCTCTTTCTTCTGCTGTGCAATTTACCTGGTTTCTGGACAAGAAAAGCTTGAGGGCGGGGTTGTTCTTTTGTTTTTATTTGGGAGTTTGTTTCTTTGTTTTCCCTTGCCCAGGTACATGGTCCCGAGAAACTCAGCAAAATTAAAACGACAGGGTACATTTTAGGTCACCATTGCCAGAAAAACCTCATGACACATTGAATCAGCCATCAGAAGGAATTAACCATTTGGCACATGCTCCGCGGACGCACGTTACCTCAGGATAACACGCTTTCTCAAAATGGATGAAATGTTCCCTGTTGGGCCGATTCCTTTCACAGAATGAATCGCTAATTCTAACTACAAAGAGTGTGTTGCTACAGGATATGGGTTTTTTTTTAAATTATTTTTAAAAAATAAATCTGGGGTGCCATAAGAGGTCTGGCCTCTTAGTAATCATACTCTGCTAGAGAGGCTATTTTTTTACAGCCCCACCTCCTGATTTAGATCCCTTCCTCCCAGTTACCCAGTGTATCCTGCCTAGTCTGTTTCTGTCCTGTTTAGACTGTACATTCTTTTGATGCTCAGCTTGTCTGTATTGTGTCTCTTGCACAGCACTGAACACATCCAAGTGCTTAACAAAAAAATAACCATAATTGTTATCTATGGTCTGATTCTGCACTCTTTGTATGCCCCCAGACTCCCAGATATCAGTGGGGATTCAGGAACAGACCCATAGTGAATTATTATGTGTTTTTGGGGTGCCATCTCTACATATAACCTGGCCCAACCCAGCAGTCCTTACTCAGCCAATATGTGCTGGCCCATGAGGTCCAGTGTAAATTGTTAGCTGTCACATGATTTATAGTTCACAGGGGAAAAACTCTATTGTCAGCTGAAGTCAGATGGAGAAAAGAAAGAGAATTTACACATTGCCATTGATTCAGTTCACATTCTCAGTGAATGATTCCTTCAAAGTCATCTGCCCTATCGATATGGACAAAGCTTCTCTGACTGGGTTCTGTGTGTGTGCGTGAGAATCGCTCATTCCAAATAAGGCCCAATCCTGCGACATCCAGAGTACCCTGAATGGCTGTTCATGTCCCCTTGCAGGATTGGGACAGTTGGTCTCATTTAATTAGATGACTGACATTCCAGGGATGCGTCAATTGTCCAAAGATCATAGATCTGGCTCTGGGGGGGCAGGGTGTTAGTGTCATTAAAAGGAGCAATTCTATACCCATCTTAACTCATTTTGAAATCCTTCACCATCCCACACTCTGTTAATACAGAGGTCATGTCTGAGCCCTCCAGGGACAGCCTGACTTAGGCTTGCAAAAGGGATGCAGCATCTCTTCGAAGAGAATCTACGCAGATGTCATGCCATATGGACCAAGAGAATTCTGGCCAATTGGGTCTTTAGGAGTTTTATTGTGTAATTTCTTAATGTGTTAATATTTGGGGGCCGAGGAGGGGATTGGATCATCTCTTAAGCCCCAAGGATTTGTGTTTTAAAAGGCCATCATGTGTTTTCAAGCACATTTGTCAGGATAGGCTCTAAACATTTGCGGAAAATATGAGGCTGCGTGTGTGGGGGGGGGTGTTAGCTGGAAAAGTCCCTCGGGGTACATTTTAGTTATTAATTGGGTTGGTTTATAATCAGGGGCATTCCGCCCAGAACTGAAAAATAGAAACAAGTAGAGCCAAGGAAAAGGATAGTGCTAGTAAGGGCTGCTGTGAGACAACCCGAACTCTAGGCTCCAGTGTGCCTCAGGCAGGCTGCTTAATTTTGGGGGGAGTCACTTGATCTCTCCATCCTTCACTTTCCCTGCCTGTAAAATGGGAATAATAATACTTTACTGCAGTGCTCTGGGGCTTCATTCCTTCATTTAGATTTGCAAAGTGCTTTGAGGGATGGTGAGTCAGAATGGCAAAGCCTCATTGCTAAGAGGAGCAGAAATCATGATGGGGGGGCTGTTTGAAATTAAAGCCCGGTTTGCACCCAAGCAAACAGTAACCTCCCACACAGTGCATATGTTTATTTTAAGGACTACCTCCCAGCTTTACGTAAAAGGGGGAAACTTTCTTTTTGTGCCAAGGAACATTCGTGCCATAGACACACTGGGCTTGATTTTAATCCCCTTCACTCCACCGCCAATCATAGAACACTAGAACCGGAAGGAGCCTCGAGAGGTCATCAAGTCCAGTCCCCAGCCCTCCCGGCAGGACCAAGCACTATAGACGGTTCAACTTCATTTAAATCAATAGAATCATACTGGCACATAACTGTGTGAGGGCAGAATTGCGCCCGTGGATATCAATCGGAGCTAGTAACGCAGGATCCTCATGGCATTGCTATTACTGTTGGCTTCTGTAACTCAACGCCTCGGCTTGTGTAGATGTGCTGTTCGATTTACTTGAACTGTGAACAGCGTAAAAGAGCCGTAGGAAATTCTACTTGCAACCAGGCAAATACTGGTGCTTGTGTCTTCATCGTCATCTGTCATTACGGTAAAGGTGGGGGAGGTAACATCTTTTACTGGACCAACTTCTGTTGGTGAGTGAAACAAACTTTGGAGCACACACAGAGCTCTTCTACAGGTCTGAAAAGGACTCCCACGTAGGTTATGATAAATGGCAGACAGACTGTATTTCTAGGCTGGTAACTTTTCATAACCATTACTCAAGTTTCATTACATTCTTTTCCCCAGCAAACTGTTCTAGATGAAATGCCAGCAACTTAGGTATCATTATATTTATAATGAATGAAAACACAATGCCATTAACAACGAGAGAGAAGGAACCAAGAGCCATCGGTCAGCTGTAGATGTAACAGTGTGTGTGGTCACGGTGGGCTGTGGATGTGTAAGTGTAACCCATTGGTTACTTGCACCTGTTTTTCTGTGGCTTGTGTGTTCCAGGTGTGCAGTGCTTGCTTGTGTGTTTTCTGCAGTGTGACTGCATGCATCTTCCGGACTGTAACTTTAAAACTAAAATCTATTTGTGCTTATATAGCTGAAGGAGATAGGTTGGTAATGCAAAGCAAGACACACGATTTAAGTAAGGTGAATACTAGAATACCCCCTGCATATGTGCCTACATCATGGTAGTTGGCACATGCTTTTGACACCAAATCTTCCTTGAAGGGTTTCCTATCTTATTTAGTGCCTCTTTTACTCATTCTGGGTTCCACTGCTGTGTAACCCAGACAAGGTTATAAGCTATGACAGTGCACACCAGAAGGCTGGGTGATCCCATGTAGACATGCCTGTGTGTTACTTATCTCCAGTCTACATCCGGAGCTTATTGGGAGCCCAAATGTGCCCTTCTCCTTGAAATTCACCTTGAAGGAGGAGAGAAGGGATGTGTCCCCCCCCTCCCCGCCCCTTCCCTGACAATTGTCGGTGGAGAGAGGCTGCAAAAAAAAAAAAAAAAAAAGCTAAAAAAGCCACTGCAGCCAAAATGCAGCCCTGTCAGCTGTCAGCTCCATTCTACTGCAGTGATGTCAGCTGCAAAACCCAGCCACCCCCCCCATCACAGGCAGCAATCAAACTCTTCTCTGCACCCCCCCTCCCTCCCTCCCTCAGTCACACAAATGAGAATAATGACAGCAGCCCGGCCATGAAATCAGCTGTGGAGGAGGAAGCTGAGCCCCAACCAAAACAAAACCCTCACCCTACAAATAACCCCAGAGCTGCCCAAAAACGCCACCACCGCCTCCACCCCCATCCTAGGCAATAAAGTCCCCCAAAATGACCGGTGGCTCTGCAAGGGACGTTCACGCTCCGGGCTGGCTGCATTCATTGGCCCCAGCCCAGGGGCTGCAGCGCGTCTCTCGCAGTGGGTGGCGGAGGAGGTGGGACCTCGCATGTGACTTTCTTGCAAGGTGAAGTTGCAGGGGAGTCAGCCAGGGCGGCCTCGGTCCTAGGATGCTGCCGGGAGGAGGGGAGAGGGGCTGGAGGATCCCCCCCCCCCCCGCCACCACCTCCGCGCTGCTCTTCGATCCTCGACACTCTCCTGGTTTTAAAGCCACCCTGGTGCCTGGACACCCCTCCGGGCAGCAGCAGGCGGATCAGAGCCGCGGCTTCCTCGCAGCTGGGCGCACGCGGAGGGACGCACGTGAGGGCTCAGGCTGGAGCGCCTGGGAGCCGTGCAGGGGGTAGGGGGCTGCAGGGGGGGGGGGCCGAGGGGATATTCGGGTGGCTCTCGGGGCAGGGAGTCCGCGGATCTTTTTTAGGCTGAACCCTTTCAAGGGGGGTGGGGAGGGGAGTGGATCCAGGAGGCTGGATAAATGGGATCCCCCCCCTCTCCCCTCCCGGCTGGTCTCTTTGCCTCTCCAAAGCGCCGCTCCTTGCTCAGGCTCCGCTGCGGGCAGGTGCGGGTCCCCCCCTCCCCAACAGATGCTGCTTCTGTTTTACAGCCGGTCGCCTCCCGCGCCCCGCTCCCCCCAGGCGACTCCTGCTTCTCCTGCGGGGGGAGGGGGGCGGGCTGCACCTTGGAGAGCGTCTCCCCGTCCGGGCGGAGCTGGCTTCCCCGGGGCTGCTCCGAGCTCCGTTGTTTTCCCCCATTCTAACCTGTCTCCTGCTTGCAGCGGGGCGACTCTGGAGGTGCCCGGGACTGGATCTGCTCCGGGGGGGGGCATCTCCCCACCTCCACCCCCCGCTACCAGGGATTATGCAAGCCCAACTGCCGGGCTCGCCAGCCAAGGACGGGACGGAGGGACCCCGAGCCCAGCGCCTGAGGACACCCGGGGCTTCGGTTTCTCCCTTGGCGCTTGTGGATCGCACTGCGGGGTTGGTTGCTCAGAGGGTGAGGGAAGGGGGCTGAATTCGCTGGGTTGCTGCAAGGGGGGCCATGCCTTTGATTTGCAATCGCTGCCCCCTCCAACCAGCCCTCCCCACCCGTCTTCCTTCGGGCAAGACTGGCAAAAGAGGATCTGGGCCGGTGGGGAAGGGGAGCTGCCGTGATGCTGCGCCCCGGAGAGAGGTAAACGCTGGTCCGAGGGGTGCGTGTGCTGGGCTGTTCGGTTCTCCCCCCTCCCCTCCCATTTTCCTCCCCCCCCCCCCACCCGGGTTGTGCAGAGGGGAGCACGGGGCTGGGGATGGAGTAGGGGGGGTTATAGACAGGAGGTAGCGAGGGGGACACAATCCATCCCCCCCCCCTTTCTCCGACTGCTGAGCGATGGGAGAGTCTTTTGCCGTAGGGATGCTGCAGAAACAGCTCGGGGCCGCTCTGTCTGTCTGTGAGTCCATGCTCATGATACTCGCGTGACCTTTGCAATCCGAGACCCCAGGAAGGTGCCTGGGCTGGAAAGGGATTTGGAGAGGGGTGTCTGTGATGCACCCTGGCCGTCTCCCCTTCCCTTTCCCCCTCCCTCCTTCCCTCCCTCCCTGCCTGCCTCTCTGCTGCATTTTGCATGAGCGATCTAGGTCATTAGCATTTTAGCGTATGCAAGACTTGACAAAGCTGATGAGAAGCCAGATGGGCCCCGCTCCGCTTTTTTTTTTTTTTTTCTTTTTTTTTTTAAACGCACCACTTGGGACCCGAGCGCCAGGACCGGCTGCAGCAGGCACGCGGGGAAGGGATGCGAGTCTCCTCCGGGCCCCCTTCCTCGCAGCATCGCGGTGGGGAGGCGAAGCAGCGCCCGGCGCCTGGCGGAGGGTAGGTAACGGGACGAGCCCGCAGCCAGAGATCGCTCCTCTCCTCCCCCCTCCTTCCCTGCCTCCCTCCCTCGCTCCCTGCCCGGCTGGCTGGGTGGGTGTCTACAGCCGCAGCAGCCATTGCCGGCTGCCCATTGTCTGGGCGCCGAGGGGCGCAGGGGACGGCAGGGTGACCCCTGGCCATTGAGAAGAGCCACGGTTGGACCACGGAGAACAAAGGCGGCCATTCACGCGCCTGGCGTGTCCCCCCATTGTCTGCGCGGCTCCCCCCGGCGCGGGGGAGGCGGTGGGTGCGAGGGAGGGGGAGGGTTGTTGCTGCTCTCTCTTTGATTCTCCCTGCCCCCTTTTTTCATCCCTTCTTCCCCTGCCTGCCTCCTGCCCGAGCAAAGGCCCCTCTCTCCGTGTTCACAGCGGACCTTGATTTAAATGTCCATACAATTAAGGCACGCGGTGAATGCCAAGAACGGGGCCGAACGGCATCGATCCAAGATCAAGAGGGGAAAAGACAGCGGCGTGGGGCTGTGTGTGTGTGTGTGTGTGTGTGTGTGTGATGTGCAGCAATCGCCCTGCATCTATCTAATCCGACTGCAATGCAATCTCTCCCGCTTGCGGATACACGATGCCTCTCTCTGCAATCAAATAACGCAGGACTGTAAGGATGGGCGAGCCATAGGTGTGCGTACACGAGACCTAGGCTATGCGGACAGACAGCGCTGCAAGGATGTATTTGCATGGTGCATGCGGGTTTGGTTTTTACATTTGCAAATGAGTTTCCGTTCCTGCAGACCAAAGGAGCTTTTCTTTTAAAAAAAACCAGCTTCTTGACCCTGTTTCTAGGGTGAGGAGGTATCTCTCTCCTTCGCCATCAGCGCTCTCTCCTCTCACATGCGCGTGGTCCTGCTGCAATTCGATTTCTTGGGGGAAGCAGATTCAGCTGTCACAGCGCTCTGGATGGGACATGAATCTAGGTCTCATTAAGAAAGTGGTCCCCCCCCCCAACCAGTTTTAAAGTGTGAAATGGAGCTGGGTCCCTCTGACCTGCTGAGCATTCCCTGGGGCGGGGGAAGAAAAGGGGTTTTTTACACTCCCTTTTAATCCTTACCATGTAAATCAAAAGTGTTTGGGGGCGGATGGAGGTCTGCCGGGGCAGGCTGCGTGTACATCTCTGCGAAGGCTACACATGCCCATGTGTTTCCTTTGTATGGTAATGCTGCCCCGGCCGGGCATCTCGCGACAAAAGGTCCAGAAGTGACCCATCCTCTGCCTCCTTATTCCCCGAGCACAGAGCCAGGGAAGGAGGGGGTAGGGGGTGTTTATCTGTGTGCGGTGTGTGGGGGGGGGGGTTATTTACAGGCTAAGAAGAGGAGCAGGCTGGAGAAGACCCCTGGAGAAGAGAGAGGGAGAATTGCCCGGGCAGGACGCAGGAGCCAGTGCGCAGGGTCAGCCCAATGGGCAGCGCCTGCGTGCCAAGTGGTGATCAGCTGGTGAGGCCTAGCCGGGGAGGATCAAAGGGGGCTCGAACCGGATGGGGGTTTCCAGCGTGTGTGCGCGTGCGACTAGCTCCAGAATTCAGGGGCAGCCGTGGAGAGGGGCTCCCGGGTTTGGAGGCTGCTTAAATCACAGCAAGAGGCAGAGCAAGGGCTAGATCATGGCACGGCTGGCCAGCCAGCGCCTCCTCTCCAGAAGCGCCTTGGCTTGGGTTAAGCAGGCGCCCTCCGCAATGGGTTTCAGTTGGGTACCTTGTTTTTTTTGGTTGGTTGGGTTTTTTTTTTTTTTTTTTTTGCTCTGATTTCTCATTCCAGATGGAGGCCGCTTGACCAGCTGTGTGAACGGGAGTCCTGACTCCTTTCGGCTTCCTCCTGACAGCGCTCAAAGGCAGCGCTTCGGCATGTCGCCAATTGCACCTTTACCTGCCCAAGCGTCCCCCCCTCCTAATTAGAAGGTAACGAACTCCACCCTGCCAGAGAGATTCACCTAACCCCTTCAAGGAAGGGTCTTGCTAGCGGAGGAGGTGTCGGTTTTCTATTGATTAAAGGCGATTAACAACAGTAACAGCCCCTCTGCCTATCAGGCACGGTTCTGCGATACACGATCCGTCTTTTTTTCTCTTTTCTATGAGTGGCCAAAATGCCAGGCCAGGCCCTATGAGGAAAGGAAGAATTCATCGGCGTGGCAGGCAATGCACACCTGAAACCCAGTCTGCTTGCTCCAGAATAGAGAAGGCTTACGCGAGTGTGTAAACTTAAAATGGAGTTAAAATTCTGGGGGGCGCTTGGTCTGCGGGAGTGTGCTATGGAGACCGATGACAGGTGGATCAAAGGGAGAAAGGGATTTAGTGAGGGACAGCAGTGCAGTGTGTGTGTGTGTGTGTGTGTGTGTGTGTAAAGAGAGCCTACTAACACACAACTACATCCCGACACAATCCGTGTGTATCCACACCATCACAAGACCCAGGTATTGTCTGCGCTTCTCGCCTTGCCTTGCGCTCCAGAAATGCATCGAAAGGCTCCGCACTTAAAACTTGGCTTCCTTTTGTCAAATAAGTTTTTTTCCCCCAAAATTCCTGCCTTTATTTAATATGTTTAAGTCCAACCGTTCATGGCTTGTGGTGCGTCTAGTGTTTTAATCTTTCCAGATCCCAAAAGCCGTTTGCGTCTTTGGTTTTTATGTTTCTTGATTGGTTTTTTTTAAGTTGGTTTGGTTGATTTCGGCTGTTGTAAACCCTGCGTGCCAATAAAAGCTGGTTAAATTGTTTTCGGTATCGTTGCCTTTGTTGCAAAGAGAGACGTTTCGCCCGTGATTTTTGTTTGGTTGATTGGTTTTGGTTTTTAGTTTAAAGATAGGTCGCGGGTTGGTTTGGGCTCAGATAAGTTGCGAGGAAGGTGGGAGAAGTCAGATTTAAAGATAGGAGGGGGGGAAAAACAAAATAATTCAAACCTCTCCCCTCTTCCCCCCCTCTCTTTGTCCCCCAGCTGGTTAGGCTTGGAAAGGGACAGGTTCAAAGTTCAAACCCATTTTTAATGGAGCAGGTCAAGAAACTGATGTCAAGGTCACTGGGGCAGGATTCGTATCAAAAACAATTTTTTTGGTTCTTTTATAGACCACAACCCTACAAAAATACATCCCCCCCCCCTTTTATCATTAACGCATTTCTTGGCCCATTTCACTGTTGTTCGATGTTCCAAGCTATAGGTAACCTCTAGTGTGGACAGAAAACAGCGCGTGGGTTTCGTTTACACGGGATTTCGTTTCTCGATACGGGGATACATGTGTGCCCGGGGATTCTGTCGAAGACCAGGCGTGAGCCAGCTGGCGCTTGTGTCCCATGGAGGGGACTTCAGTCAGCGTGTTTACACTGCGGCGGGTTTACAATTTTTAAACCGCTTTGTAGCTCACACACCAGCCTATTTTCCTTTACAAGTAAACGACATTTTCCTCCTTGGGAACGGTGCTGCTTCCCCTTTCCCGGGGCTTCCCCGTCCTCTGGTTGGGGTCCCAGCTAGCAAAGCAGGCGCCTTGCCGGCCGCGCCAAATCACTTCTAGAAAGGCCTGTCCACGGAGGAGCTGGAGGGTTTCAAACCCGAGAGGAGGGGGAACCCTGGTGCCAGAACAGAAGAGTTTGTCGTGTAAATGGGGCACTTTAATTCGCAACAACGGCTTGTGAAGAACTTGGCGTGTGGAGACCCCAATTCCCGAGTGTCTTTTTTAAAAAGTTAAAAATAAGCGAATACATCAAGACCCCACCCGCCCCTCTCCCCATCCGGAGAGGATTCTCGCTGGGCTTGTTCCTGTGGGTGAAATATCGCGCTCCTCCCCAGAGTGGCCCGGCAAACGATCCACGACGCTCGCCTCCCCAGAACCTCCATTGAAACCAACCCGCCCCCGGACTCCAGCGCCCCCTCAACCAAGCGTTGTAATTAACTCCCCCCCCCCCGAGCTCCCATCCCGGGGGCCTGATCCAGAACCCAATGAGTCACTCAGCGCCCCCCCCCCCAGCCGCAGAGACCCGTTCCCTTGCAGGAAGCAGAACTCTGGGGAGGGGGGGGAAATACTCTCGGTCCAAAATACCCTCCTACCCCCCTCCCCCAATGAATCATTATCCACCTCGGAATTTAGTTCAATCAACGCACCCCCTCTTGTTGCCCCCCCCCCCCCCCCCGCTTTTCCTCTTGCCTGGACCGCTCCAAAGGGGCAGGGCTCCTAGCTAGAAAGAGACCCGCATCTCTGCAGCTCCACGACCCCCCCGGGGGGGGGGGAAGGATCCCTTCCTGCTCCCAGCCTGGGGCTGCGGTGGGGACAGGCTCGGGGCCCCGAGGCTGATCGCATGCAGAGACGCAGAGCGGCTGGGAGTCGCGGGCGGGGGGGGCTAGAGTAAACCGGGGGGGGTTAGAGATCCCCCAGGCCCTTAGGATGAGCCATGGTTTTCGGGGGGGCAGGTATAGAAAGGGCAGGGGGGTACTAGGAGATGGGCTGGGCTTTTTTTTACGCGGGGGGGGGGGAGTCGCTGCAATTTTATCCCAAGCACGTAAGATTTTAACCTTCCCCCCCCCCCCCATGCAAACAAGAAACCTCCCCTCCCCGGCAGGATGAGGCCGGAGCATTAAGCCGCTGGTGTGAGCCGTGGCTGCCCCGGAGTAACCTCCAGGCGCCTGGATCAAGGTCAATTTCCTCGGGGGGGCGGGCGCGGACAACGGGGCGGGACCCGCCGCGGGGCGGGGGGGGGACTGGCCACCCACTCCCTTTGCTCTGCGCTTTGGTGTCGGTTTCCTGCCTCGCCGCCCCCCTGCGCCCGGCTGCTTTGGTCCGGTGGCAGAGGCGGGTTCGGGTCCAGCTGGTTTGGGTCTAGGGTTCCCCCCCCCACCCCGACCCCCACGCGGCTCCACCGAGGTGTCGCTGCTCCATGGGGAGCCCGGAGTCGCCTACCCAGGAGTCTGGGAGCCTCTTTTCAAGGGCAGGGGCAGAGCTCTCCCTCCTGCGGCCTCCCCCAGCTTTGGGTTTATTGGTGGTGCATGCATGTCTACCCACACACACCATCCCTCCCCCCCCACACACACATCACAACCACCACACACCCACACACACACCCCAGCAACACACACACACACCAGCCACACACACCAGCCACCACCCCCACACCCTAGCCACACACACCAGCCATAACCACCCCCCCACACACACACACCCTAGCCATATACACACACACCAACCACCACCACCACCCCTACAACCTAGCCACACACACACACACAGAAGCACTCCAGCCCCCCAGCCACACACACTCCAGCCACACACACCCCCAACCATGCTACAGACACCCACTCCAGACACACACAAGCACCCCAGCTTCCACACACACAAGCACCCCAGCCACACAAACACACACATGCACCCCACTCCCCGCTCACACAACCCAGACACACACACCAGCCTCCCCCACACACAAGCACCCAAGCCCCACCCCCATGTGCACCCCAGCACACACACACACCCCAGACACAGGAAAACTGGGCACATTCGAGGCTCCTTTTTGTTAGATTTCAAGGGAAAGCTTTTTTCTATATCCTGAGCAAATTCATGAATTTCTACATACGTTAACCAATCAACACATTGATTCAGATATCTTGGATCTATAAAAAAGGAGAGTCTGGGTTTTGTTTGAGCATCCTCCTCCCAGCAGTGTTCAGAGCCAGACAAGTCTCAGTTACGCATGATTCATATTTCACTTGTGTTTTGCCTCCCTGACTTCTCCCTTTCCGCAGCAACAGAATCGCAAATCATCTTAAATGCTCTAAATTTAGACCTCCCGAGAGACAGTAAACAGTTGTTTTGATGATCTCATTGCTTTAAATAAAGGGGGCAAATAGAAAACGGGCCGAGCCTTCCACCACAAGGCCATGGCCGCTCACCCAAGTACACAAGCATAGTTGCTTTGCTCCTGTCCCTTTCCTTGGGCCTGTTGTGAAGCCAGCTGTTATTAAGACAGGAAAGAAACCCTGGATTTTAGCACTATTTCCACTGCCCCCCTCCATGCCCAGAGTCTAAAGAACCATCTCCAGCTCTGCGGAGCTGCAGTCACAGATCAGAAAGACAAGGGGGATTCCCAGGGCCAAGGTCTTCTGTTTGCATCTGTTTGTGTAAAGCTAGGATGGGCGTATTTCCCTGTGCTCAGCATGGGACACCAAATATTACTCATATTTAAGTGAGTTCAATGGCAGTCAG
Organism: Pelochelys cantorii; assembly: GCA_032595735.1. Taxonomy (NCBI): domain Eukaryota; kingdom Metazoa; phylum Chordata; order Testudines; family Trionychidae; genus Pelochelys; species Pelochelys cantorii. Next base: position 6,253,648 of record CM064328.1, read on the forward strand.
TCAGAACTATGGGGTACACATGTTCATATTAATGTCAAGTGGGCACAGTCCCCTCCCTTGAAAAGAAATGCTGCAGCGTTGGATTTTTTTATTTACCGTCTTATCTTTAGGGTTCACACATGGAGGGGGTGACACACACCCTTACACCGCTCCCCCAACAGGGAGAGCTCTTTCTGCCCCCCGCCCCCAACACCTCTTTCAGGGCGGGAAGGGATGACCGACTGACCCAACTATCCCCGCCTGGTGCTCTCCACCTTCCATGGCTGGCTTGCCTCCTGGGATGGATTCACCTCTCACACTATCCTGGAACTGTGTCTTCCCCAGGCAATGTGGAGGGGAGGCACACAGGGCCTCATCCTCCCCTCCCCACCCCGAGATTTCAGCCAGGGAGGGCACCCTGGTGTGAACACACCAGAAGACGACCAGCAGCAGCCTTTTGGCTAGGTGCAGGTGGGAAGGGAGGGTATGACCTGGCCTGTGTCTTTGCAGAGCTCATCCCTTCCTCTCCCCTTTCCCTGGGGCTGGAAGCAGCTTGTCCCTTCCTGCCTGCACAGTGTCAAAAGACACCTAACCCCTCTAGGCGGCTGCTGGCCACCGACAGAACCCAGCGGCCACCCGTCCCCTGGCTACAGCGTGGGCAGGAAGGGGTTAAGTCCTGAGGCTGTCTTGTGCACCAGGGCCCAGGGAACCATGAACCATTGTGCAGGGGCCTCAGTGTTCATGAAGCCTGGTCAGAGAGGGGGCTCAGCAGGGAAGGGTGCCTAGGGGATGGAGCAGCCCTGTGCTCCCTGGGGGCAGGATCCTGTGCTGGGGGGGGCAACGAAAAGGGTTCTAAGCTCCTGCCGTGTGGGGGGGGGGCCTTCGGTAAGGTAGGAAATTGCTTCCCCCTCCACTCCAGAGCTTAGCTGAGGGGCAGAGAGGCTTCCCCAGGCCAGTGCTGGGCAGGGCTTTGGCACATGCAGGGCTTGGCTCCTCCTGGCTGGAGGGTTTGGGGCTTTCCCAGGGCACCAGCCCAGCCCGAGGCAGTGGGGGAAGGAGGGAGCCTGCTGGCCGGGCTGTTGGTGAGCGGAGTGCCCCGAACCAGGGGCTGGTTCTCCGCCGAGGGGACAGAGGCGCAGAGGGGGCGAAGGAGCAGAGCGAGAGTGAGGGCAGGAGCATGCAAAGGGCCAGGGCGTGGGCACCTGTAATCACCCCGTTATGTCGTGTGGAGTTCCACAGCATAGGAAGAAACCAGTGGAAATACAGAGAGCTTGAGCAGTTGCAAGTGTCCATTTTATTGCATAACACAGAACAAACTAGAACAAGCCCAAACCAGCTGGGCTGAGCCCCAGTGACTTAACTCAGTTACTATAACAACAAGATCTATATCTACAACCCAATACACAATACCCACCCCCCCGCCTGGGACCCGCTTGCACCTCCTGACCCTTGCGGCACCCCAGGTGACATGGGAGTTGCATCACCCCTCTATGCCCCGCTAACATTTTTATTGCGAAACAGGGTGCCCTCCCTGAGCCCCCCACCCCCTGGCAGGGCACAGCCAGCGCTGGCTGGAAATGCGGCGGCAGGCGGGGGGGAAGGGGGCAGGGCCCTGCAGCAGGGGCTGGGCTGACAGGCCGGAGGGGAAGAGGCACATCCTTTCACAAAGCAGCTTTCCTTGGCCACGAGCTTTGCACACCCACCTCATCGGCCACCGAACCCCCCCCCCACACACACACTCACCACTGGTGGGTGGGCAGCTTGTGAGCAGGGATCCAGCCAGCAGCAAGACCCACCGTTACTGACGGGGGGGAGGGGCCGAAAATACAGGCCAGTTGGCCCATTTTACAGAAAAAGTCAGGGCACCCACCGGGGGCTTAAATATGGTTTACACAAGCGACTTCTCCTCTTGTCACTTACCTTTCACCTGGAAAGAGTCTCTCTCTTTCTGCATGTTGAACACACATGGCTAGGAACCTAAGAAGAGCCACTCGGGGTCAGACCACTGGTCCATCGAGGCCAGCCGCCTGTCTTTGACAGTGGCCAGTGCCAGATGTTTCGGGCGAAATGAACGGAACAGGGCAAGTGTGAACGATCCATCCCCAGCCGTCGGACATTTAGGGACACCCAGAGCAAGGAGTTACATTACATCCCTGACCATTTTAGCAAATTGCTGTTGATGGACCTATTCAATCCTTTTTGAACCCTGTTCATACTTTTGGCCTTCTCGACGCCGGCTTTCAATGAGTTGCACAGGTTGGCAGTGGTTTGTGTGATGAAGTACTTCCTTTGGTTGGGTTTAAACCTGCTGCCTATAGGTACCCCCCCCATGGATATATACACACTAAGTCTGCTTTTCCATTGCCCCGCATGTTGTGTGATTGTTTACACCAGTGCCAAAGTGGCATAAAATGCTCCGCTTTTAATTTAGTAGCATGTCACACACCATCTGCAACAGCACAAAGGATGGCAGGAGGTGGCGTGCATTCTGTAGAACTAAAATCAATCACAAACAGATTGTTCTGGCTAAGTTTGTATAGACCAGTTCTTGTAGCACTACTGGGCCATGAAGGGGTTTTTTTGCGGGGGGGGGGGGGACTCAGAAAGAAAAAGGTTGCGAATCCCTAGTATAGACTATGTGTCACCATCATGTCTAGACAGATCCCGGGGAACAATCATCTTTGCCGCCCTACAAAAATAAACATACAGTGATATTCAGACTAGTAGGGCTAATGCTTTAGTAAAACTCCCACTGACTTTAATATGAAAAAGGACCACAATAGTGCATCCACCCTACAGAGGAAACAATTTTGCACTGGCAGATGAATGGTCTATGCAGTATTTTTGGTGAGGAGGTCAGTTAGCGACGTCTCCCTGACCCCAGACTATATAAATGCCCGATGGAGGACTGTATTGTTTTCCCTCTTCTATATATTTTTCAGTGATTTACTAAATGGGTCATAAAACCCTGTTTACTTCATTCTCCAGATTTTCAGTGTGCCTTTAGGGGTTTCTCAAATCAGTCATTGTGATCTACATCAGGGGCGGCCTGTCCATATAGGCGAACTAGGCAGTTGCCTAGGGCGCCAAGTTAAATGGGGCGCCAAATGGTGGTGCAATATCATTGAGGGGTTTGGAGGTGGGGTTGCTGATTGCATGGTTCGCCTAGGGCGCCAGTTGCTGGCAGCTAGTGTAGGGCCTCCCCGAATTCTACATGATGTAAGAGGGATTCTCCATCTCTGATAGTCATCGTGCCATTTTTATAAATGTGAGCAAGGATCCAGCCAGCAGCAAGACCCACCATTACTGATGGAGTGAGGCAGAAAATACTGGCCAGCTGGCCCATTTTACAGAAAAAGTCAGGTGACATTTTTTAAATTTGTTCAGGGGGGAAATTTCTACTGAACTCATTCTTTTATGCACCAGCTATACAAAAGAGCTAATGCCTGGCTGGATAATCTCACTGATCATATGGATTTGCTCCGTTGAAGTTGTTCTACTAGTAGTACTTTACAAGGGAAAGACAGAAGTTTTGTGTGTGTCTGTAATTTTCTGTGTCACTTTGTTCCACTGGGAGTGTGAAACTTGAAAGTTATTTCATTTATTACAATAGCACATAAAGCCTTTTAGAGCTTCAGACTTGGAAGAGAAAATTATACACTTAGGTTAATAACCTACAGCGATTTGACTGACAACTAAAATTAAAAAGTCTCAGAGGGGGAGCCGTGTGAGTCTGTAACAACAAATAGTTGTTTCAAAACAACAAATAGTCCTGTGGCACCTTAGAGACTAACAAAAATATACAGAAGCATGAGCTTTCATGGGTAAAACCAACTTCTTCTGCCCTGGAGCTGTTCTTAATGTCACAAAGGCATATTACTAAAACTATGGATGGGGATTTGTTCAAAATACCAGTCACATACTTTTCCTGGTCAAATATTTATAGATGGCTGTCAGGACTTTTCCCCACTCTGGCACTCCCAGTGAAGAAGGTGAGGACCTGCGAGAGAGCTTCAAAACGTTGCCTCTACAGACACTGGTTACAAAAAACATTCCCCCAGAATCATAATCCACAAATCTGGGGGAATCGCTACCACCATCAAATGCTTTTTTTATCCCTAAAAACCAGGGGTGAACACTTGAAACCACCCCCAGGGGTACCTCAAGTTCTTTTGCCCCAAAGGAGCTTAAAAAAAGAAAAGAGAAAAACAAGCTGCAGTCTCTGGTAGCTGACCCCTCAGTCTGAGGCCTGCAGATACACACAGACAGACCTTCCAGGACACAAGAGTCAAATCATCACCTTAGAAAAGCGATTTTTATTACAAAACAAAAGATAAACTTGAGAAAGCAGACTTGGTTGCTAGATGTTACAGAGCAACTAAGGAAAACAAATTAAAACACAGAGAAAAGTCTCTGAGCACAATGCAAAGTAGTAAGTGGGGAGGGGAAGCATAGTTTCACACAAGCATAGTTTCAAACCAAACCACAAAATAAAGAAAAAGTACCCTGAATGTGACTAGATTCACTTTTCCCTTTACTTACTTCCAGTTTTCTCTTTGTTCAGTCCACTCCCATGCCCCAAATTCCTTGGAGGCATGATAGTCCTATCTGGTTTTAAATCATTCTGTGTCTCTCAACTCCTGGTTTCTCTCTCCCACACAAAGAAAGCAGGCAAGGAATCTATATCCAATTCAAATTTCATCCCTCGATTGGATCTCTCGGTCCCCCTGGCCAACACCTTTGCTAGCTACCTGAGTTAACCCCTTTGTCACCGGTGCTTGTCAAGACTCCTCCAGTCCATTACAATGGCAGAATACCGTGGTCTGTGAGATGGGTAGGAACCAGGTAGAGATGAATGTATGGGGGCCACTGTGCCAATTGTATTTTCTTAAGTCACTGTGAAATTCACCTGTAGTGTGGATGTTCCCTGCAAGCCCTTCTCTGCTCTTTGAGAGCTGCACACAGGCTATGAAAGGGGACCGCAGCTCTGGACAGGTGCTTGCTGTGACGGACCGGGCCGGGTCTGGGCACAGCTGAGGGCATCCTATCAGGGTGAATTGCTCAAAACCAGGACTACTTACAGCCCCTGACTAGAGACCTTCCCAAACAGGTCACACACCAGTCACGCCGAGCGCTTCAGCTGCCAATCTGGCCGGCCAGAAGCCTCACGAGCAAAAGCCCTCTGACACCCCAGCTCCCTCTGTGCCACAGTCAGCCCTGGGCCTACACACAGGTGAGGGGTTATAGAACCCAATCTCACCTACCCCAAACGGGTTCTTCCTGTCCCAAGAAAACCAGCCACAGTTCCCAGTCACTTTACACTTTGGATCTTACCCACAAGAGCACGCTGGGCCAATCCTTTAGAATCTAAAATCTAAAGGTTTATTAATAAGAGAAAGAAAAGCATCAGAGTAAGGTTGTTAAGGAGAATACATTACATGCATCGAATCACCCAGTTCTCGATACAGGCTCTTAGCAGTGATGTTATAAACTGCTATCTTATAAGTCTCTGGTGTACATCCTATGTCAGGATGGGTCCACAGTTCTTTCCAGCTCGCTGTTCCATGCAAGTCTGCATCTGGGATCAGGAGCTGAACTGAAGACAAGATGGAGATTGCCACATGGCACTTATATACCTCTCCTGGCATCTTCCTGGCCAGAGCAGGTCACGTGGTCGAATGACCTATCTGTTTCTCATGCTGGCAGCCGTTATGCCCTGGCTGGTTTGCAGGTATCCAGATGCATTCCTCAGGCATGTATCTGGCACCTACAGAGCCATTGTCCCTGGAGCTTTGCTAATTAGCACAGTCATTGGCTGAACATTCTTTGCCCATTGCTCTGTCTCAGACAAGAGAACCTTCCAGCATAAGCACAGAGTCCATATTTATAACTCCACATACAGATATTATACCGTTACATGAATAGCACATACAGAATCAGCAGAACCTAAGCTTTCCTTTGACACCTCACATGGCCCCCTTTGTATAGACTTTGGGGCAAACACCCCCCCCCATGGGTGCAAGAGTGATCTTTAAAATCCAATACTATGACACCTGCTGAGGTATCTTCTATGGGCTGTGGAAAGCACGTCCACACAGAATGCACACTGATCAGTGTGGAAGACTGCGGGGGTATGTCGTTTGTTATATGTCGTTTGTTAGTCTTTAAGGAGCAACAGGACTCCTCTTTGTTTTTAAACTTGTAAATGTTCATTTGCAAGTTTGGCACATAATTGACAGGGTGCGAGCAGTGGGGCTACATCTGTCCTCCCCTCCCTCCCTGCCGGGACCCTCTGAGGCTTTCCTTGTCCGCGTGGGACCTCTGTATCCTGTCACACTTCCGATTCCCATAATGCACTGCTGTTGGGTTTCTGGGCTTGGAAGGAGAGGGCAAACCAGCTCAGCTAACCAGCATTGTCATTCCAGGCCCCTCATGTGACCAGCCTCCCGCCTCTGCGCCCACTGGCACAGGCATGCCTTGTTAAATGGGGTTGAGTGACTCTGGTCTTTAACCAAACCACGTCAGCACGCTCCTCTTCCATGTCTTGTGAACTGGTCCTGCGACAGAAACCGGTGTCGCTTTGGGAGTGTGTCTGCACACCAGGAACGCCTGACACACACAGTCTCATAGAACCAAAGAATCATAGACCACTAGAACTGGAAGGGACCTCAAGAGGTCATCGAGTCCAGTCCCCTGCCCTCATGGCAGGACCCAGTACTGTATAGGCCATCCCTGATAGATGTCTATCTAACCTGCTCTTAAATATCTCCAGTAATGGAGATTCCACAACCTCCCTAGGCAACTTATTCCAGTATTTAACCACTCTGACAGTTCGGAAGTTTTTCCTAATGCCCAACCTAAACCTCCCTAAAAGTCTCATAAAAGTCTGTGACTTGAAATGGTATCACATTCCTCTTCTCCCACAAGCATTTTAATGATGTCCGTGGCCCTGTGTCAATTCAATGTGCGCTATGCTCCTTCCCCTCCCGCCGCACGCCTCTTGTTAATCGTTGTCTTGGCACTTTTTCCTCCGAAGCTGCCATCGGTGCCGCTGCGTGGTACATCTACTGGCCAAAGTTGCTTTGAGAATGGTGGAAGGGACACCCTTTCTAATGCAGTGCTGCCAACTCTGTGCTATGCCACCCAAGTCAGGCCTGATCCAGGGAGTTGTGCGTGAATAAAGTCTACAGCATCCAGCCTGTGCACTGGTGTTCCCAGAATGAAGTCAAGGTCTGGGGTCCTGCCTGAAATGTCAGAGTGGGACCCTATCGAAAAGTCTCTGAGCTATCCTAGCATGATGTGTAAAACATGGCTCTGGTTCTGGCTTTATTTGTAAACTAGATTTACTCAGCATTGCTTGAGTTCTTAACTCAAATAAGTTTTGTTTCTTTTCTTCATTTAAATCATTGCTCTGGGGTGGGGCTGGGGATAAGGGGGTCAGAATGCAGACTGCCCCGGGGAGAGAGGACAGCCCTAGCCCTCTCCCACCGCAGCAGCTTGGGGCCAGGTGAGAAGCACCTCTCTATGGCTGCTACAGCTGCAGCGGGTAAAGGTGGGGGAAGGGTGCATCTCCCCAGACTGGGGGACAGATAGACACATAGACAAACAGACACACAAACAAACTCTCTGAAATATATAGCCGACAGCTTTGCCTTTCTCCACCCCTGCCCCCTGGAGGCCCAATGGGGTTATACCTGGCCTGGTCCCCATCTCTGGCCCTTTACTGCCCCCCAGTGATCAATCTACAGTATAACTGTCCCTCCTACCAGAACCCTTCCCTTTCCATTTTATGAGAAACAATCTTGCTTAGGTTATGACAAAAGGAAGCTATATATCCAATGTGGTGGTCCTAGCTCTTACTGTTTAGGAGGCATTCTTGAACAAACAGGCAAACACAGAGACAGATAGACAGATAGCAAACCCTCTCAAATAGAGAGTAGATTCAGTTTAGGTCCAGTAAAGAATAGAGATGACTGTATTATTTTTATTATTGAGTCTGCCCAAAACCCTACAGAAATACATGACAGTGATTTGGACATGCATGTGCGTATTCTGGCTGGTGATTATGAATTTTAGGAAAAATCTGTTAGTGCCGCCACCAGCAAGAGTTGGTGGCTGCACGCTGAGGCCACCAGAGATGTTGTTGAAAGAATCCCGGCCCTAGCTTTCCTATCCTATCTGCAGTCAGTCTGGTTTCTTCTACTGCAGCATCTGCATGCGTCCACCCTTCACTCGCCCTCCTGGCATGCAGAGGTTATAAGAAGAGTGCCAGGTTCTGTTTTGTTTCTTGAGACAGAGAAACTAACAGTCCAGTGACAGCCCATTGGGATTTGGACTGGAAAATAATGCTCTGACCTGCGTTAATCATAGGTAACTCTGATGTAGGGGTTCACAAATGAACATATCCAGATTGACAGTTATCCCCAAGCACATTTCATACACGGAATTAAGACTGTAGAAGAAATACAGCCCAATCCCCATGTAAGAACACAAGAACATAAAAACGGCCGCAATGGGTCAGATCAAAGGTCCATCTAACCGAGTATCCTGTCTTCTGACAGGGGCCAATGCCAGGTGCTCCGGAGGGAGTGAACAGAAATAGGGAATGATCAAGTGATCCCTCCCCTGTCACCCATTCCCAGCTTTTGACATACAGAGACTAGGGACACCATTCCTACCCATCCTGGTTAATAAGCCTTCATGGACCTATCCTCCATGAATGTATCTAGTTCTTTTTTGAACTGTTAAAGTCCTGGTCTTCACAACATCCTCTGGCAAGGAGTTCCACAGGTTGACTGTATGTTGCATGAAGAAATACAGGTTGAACTCTCTGGTCTGGCACCCTCAGGAACCAAATAGTCCCAAACAAGGGAATTTGTCAGACTAGGGGAGATCAGATATCTGGGATCTCCTGGGACTCCCCTCCTGGCTGCTGCTCTGGGAGAACCCAAAGGCCTGACCTCTTCCAGCTCACCTGCCTGGCTCTGCTGCCCCCTGGGACTCTGCTCCCTGCCCTCAGCCCCATGCGGTGGCAGCTGCTCCTGGGGATTCCCCAGCCCCATGCGCGGGGGGCAGCTGCTCCCGGTGTTCCCTGATCCCAGCACCTGTGTGGCAGCAGCTGCTCTCAGAACTATCTACCTCCAGGACACTGGGCCAGATCAGCTCTGCTCCCATCCACTCGGAACCTCTGGGGCCGGGGCTGGATGGTCTAGCAACATCCGTGGTCCTGCCAGAGCCGGATCAGAGAGTCCCAGAGGAGAGAGGCTTAACCTCTACTTCCTTTTGTTTGTTTTAAATCTGCTACCTATTCATTTCATGTAGTGACCCCTAGTTTTTATGTTATGGTGTAGCCAGATGGTCACCCTGCTTCAGGCATAAAAAACGTTAAAACAGCCCAAGAAGAGGGCTATAGTTAGGACCAATCACGAAAGGCCTTGCAGCAGCCAATCAGAGCCCAGGAGGGCTGTATAAAAGAGATGGCTGGCCAGGCGGAGCACGTTCTCACTTCAGCCATGGAGAGAGAAGGACTGAGCTGCCTGCTAGCCAGGGTACCACAACCAGAGCAGTGCTGGAGAAAGGCAGGAAGCCTGAGTAGTCCCAGACCCGAGGCCCAGTGACAGGGGCCTAAGAGATACTAGGGCTGCAGGGAAACAGCCAGGGCAGGCAAAAGCAGCAGGTCCCCAGCCCTTGCCAATGATGAGTGGTCATGTCAGACTGTTTGCCACTAAGGCAGGGGCGAGATGATGACTGGCAGTAGAGTCACTGAGGCAGGGTGGATAGAGGCTCCAAAGTGAGGGGGCACTGCTGTGGGCCTGTACCCGGAGGGAAAGACTCTGTGGTCGGGAAGGGATGTGAGTCCTGATGGATGAAGAGCAGCTAAACAGGCAACAGCAGGTGAGACACTAGCTGGCAGAGGGCGCTCCAGCACTGAGCAGAGCTAATTCCCAGAGTGACCAGCAGGAGGCGCCAAAGTGGTGAGTCACATGTGGGAACAAGTAAATAACGTTTCCTTCTTCACACCAGTCATGATTTTATAGCCCTCTATCATATCCCCCCGTTAGTCTCCCCTTTTCTAAGCTGGAAAGTCCTGGTCTTTTCATACGGCAGCTGTTCCAAACCCCTCCTCATTTTCATTGCCCTTTTCTGAACCCTAAATACTATCATTCAGAACACATCACATGGACGGGAAAGGACAGGAAACTTCAGCTGAACCCTTAAAACTTTAGGGGGCTCACTTCTGTTCTTTAGCCCTTTCACACGCAAATATCCGAAAAGGCAGGGCTACTCAACTTTGGAAGCCCCAGGGGCCCCAATGATACTCACGGCACCAAGGGCTGCAACTTAAGTGTGGTGGCATATACGTGCAAATATATATGCAAATAGCTTCTTTCACACTGACGCGCATGAATACAAAGATTAAGCTGCAGTGCTGGACCCAAACATGGCCAGTGTGAGCCAGTCAGAATCTCTCAGGCTCTGCTCACATGGCTAAGCAGCCAGAATGTCCCACAATGCCCCGGCGCTTCTGGCACCTCCTCCCTGGTGTCTAGAAACGCCGACACCCTGTCCCCGTCTGTTCCACCAGCCTGTCCGCTTGCGTCTTTCAGTGCTCACTCCTCCTGGGAGAGGCTTCACCATTGTGGAGCATGTTCCCAGTGGAGGCTGTGTTCAAAGGATCCCACCCACGGGCTGCGTGTTGAGTAGCCCAACTATAAGGCCTATAGGGACCCATTCCCCCTCCATTGTTCTGTTTTGACATCCAAGCACCACCACTATATAGGGGCATTTATGAGGGGGGCGGGACACCCCATACTATCCTTTCCCTTATGCCTTTCGAGACTTGGCTACACAAAGCAGATGATCAAAGAGACCTGCATGATTTTCCCTCTTCTTAGCAGAGGGCCCGCTGCATGGTCACCATAGCAACTCTGCCAGGAGGGTCACTTTCTCAGAAGGAGTCCCTCCACCCATGGCCTCAGCCTTCAAGATCCAAACCCTCACATGGCCTACCTGCTACAATGCCTAGATACAGTGACCGACGGACCCTGTGTCTAAATACCTGCAATGCAGAGAGAGCGGTGTCCATGAATTAGTCTAACATGGGTCCTGAACCTCTAACCCTTCAGCACGCAAGCTGTGCCAATGGGATTACTCACGGGAAGTCTGCAAGATCAGGCCTGGTGACTATAACACCTCCTGTTTATATAACACTTTTCACCTGAGGATCTCAAATCACTCTGCCAATGTTCATTAACCCCATATCACCCCCTGAAGAGACTGTTCAAACACCCATTTCTCAGCTGGGTAAGCTGAGGGATGGAGCAGTTATGTGACCTGCCTAAAGAAGCCCATCCAGGAATGAACCCCGAAATCCCAACTCAGGAAATAAGTTTCCTACAGGCAGAGCCAGATCCCTGAGGGTCTGTGACAGGCCCTATCAACCCTGCCCTGCCCTGCCCTATGCAGTAAGCAGAGAAGAGATGAGGTAAGATACAGCCTTGGTGGTGGCTAATTGGCCGACTATCAATAGCTGGGTTGTTAGCCTGCAGCCCCAGCAGGAGGGCTGGCCAGCGAGGCTGGGCTCTGAATCAGCTGCCAGCATGTTGGAAGCTGCTCAAGGACCTGGAATCTCCAGGGATGAAGCTGCTGTGTGAAAGTGTAACCCATGCACCTAACAGGGAGCTATCTCATTAAGAGACACCTGGGGGGGAGGTAAGAGAGAGTTGAGTGTTACTGTTGCTGGCAGATTTACCGCTCCACCCAGAAGTTTCTGAAGTTGGGTTTAGTAGTTTGGGGTCAGACTTCATGAGCAAGCAGGCAGGGTAGGTGTTTCTCTAAGGCCTGTGTGAAGATCAGAAGATGAGCCAGGAGCAGAGACCAGACTGTTCTTCCTCACTCTGCAGTAGGTAGTGACCCTCTACCTGGAATCATGGGCAATGCTACTTAGAGCCAGGAGAACCTGGGAGGGAAAATACCTTCTTCTGTGTTAATTGTCTGCTTTAAATGCTGCTTTGATTTTTGCCAAACTGTTTTAGTTACTTTCTCAGTTAGTGGGATTCTTCAGCTTCTCTGTAAATGTAGCAATGGGGAAAGAGTCCTTTCTACTTCATTGTTCTCAGTTTTTGTATTTTCTCATAACACGGTTTCTTTAAGCCTGTTCACGTGTGAGTTAACTGACTAGTTTAATCAGTGAGCGGCTGCCTAGCAGTGATCCACAGCAGAGGAAGAGGCTGCCTGGACTTCAGCTGAGGATTCCCTACAAGAGATGGTTCAGACTCAGCATATGGTGCAGATCTGATGATCAGAGGCACGAACTGTGGCTTTGGTGAGCTAAATCTAAGCTTTTGGGACCACTCCGTCTTTCCTTACTGTGTTTGTGTGGACTGAACTGTTCACATTTTACTTTTAGTTTTCTTTTTACTTTGGACATTATCTCTGGGTTATAACATAGCTCTGTTCTGTTGTAAGAGTTAGATGATTTGTTTCTTCCAAAGATTTTATAAAGTTATTTAATTAAATTCATTGCTTTAGTTTCTTTTGGCACTTGAATGTAGGGAGTCTGACACTGGGCCATCCTTGCTGAAATTCCTTACAGACTGAACTCTGGGTCTCCAGTACTGTATGGCTGTGGGAGTGGGGGTTTTTTTAGGAATGGGAGAAGGGCAGAGAAGTCTAGCCCACCCAAGGTTACAAAAGCATCTGTGAGGGGTGCTACAGGGGTGGGGGGTGCAGTCTGAGGGAGCAGCAAGTAGCTGCGTAGTACAGAGTGCCTAGTAGGGCCAGTTGTAGTAAGGCCGGTTGTAGGTACAAGGAGGGTGCTGGCCCAGGTGCCAGTTTATGGGTCCACCTGTTGTGCTCTTTGTTACTCCAGAAGGGTGTAGGCAGGGCCATCCTCAGGATGTCTGGGGCCCTACCTTGTACTGTTAAACTAGTGCCCCTGTGCCCAATGGCAGCTGGGAGGTGGGGGCATGATTGTTTTCAGATATGTGATTTTTTTTTTTTTCAGCAACACACTAATGAAATAGTTTGAAAGTAAATTTTAAAGTAAGGTCCTGTCGACTGACACAGTCAGAACGTGACAGCATATGCCAGTAGTTGGTAAATGCCTGTGACGTGGCTTCATTCCCACTCAAATGGCTCTTTCCCGCTCAGGCTGGCTGTGTCACTCTTAAGCTAACTAGATCCTCTCCCGAGGAGGCAGAGCCACAGACAGGAAGAGGCAGGTTGGTGGCCATTAGGACCCAGCGGTGCCCTAGATCTTCTGGTGCCCTCCACTGCTGCATGCTCTGGAGAACTCTGACCGTAAGTGACCCAGCGGAGTGTGTGGGGCAGGGGCAGAGTGGTGGGAAGGGGCAAACTATTGCAGGCTGGAAGGAGCAGCTGACGGAGTCAAAGAGGCTGCTGTGCCATGCTTGCCCATGCTGGGTGCACTGGCTGATAAATGACCCCTCTACAGGGCTGCACATTTGTAGTACTGCCTGGGGGGAGCCCCCTCTGGCTACTTTCCCCACTGCTCTGCCTCTCAGGAAAGAGCAGCCACTCAGGGCCGCTCCAGGAGGCTAGGAGAGCTGCCCCCCACCCCTCAGGCACAGTAGGGAAAGGGGAGGAGCCAGCAGAATGAGCATAGCAACTCCGGGTGAGTCTGCTTCCTCTTCCCCCTCCTCCAACTTCTGTGAGCAATGGGACAGTTCCTCTATTCTTCCCCCCCCCATTGCCCTGCCCCCCACCACACCCAGCCTGGGAAAGAGGAGTGGGGAGGGGAAGAACCACCCACAGCTCAGTTTTGTGTTTCTATAGGTGGTGCACATTCGTGCATGCCTGGGTACACGTAACATTATTCCACACATGGATGGGGAAAAAATCCACACATGGATGGAAAAGAGAAGAGGGAACATGGATTAGTTGCAGGCTCTGGTGCTGGGGGAGAGAAGCCAAAAGAAGGAGCTGTAAGAGGGCATGTGAGAGGACACAGAGGGGCTGAGCTTCTTGGGCACAGAACTTGCTACAGTGGCAGACCTGGGGAAATTGTGTCAGAGGAACAGGGCTTTGTGTCGGTGTTTCTGTAAATAAACAAGATTACGTCAAGAACATTGCTGACTCATGGCACTGATATTTTTTTCTCATTCTGATGGGAACAATGCTGCAATGCCCTGAATTTAGGCTAGCGTTTACCTAGGTGTTCAGAAAGCACTAAACCCACAATTTGATATAAATAATAATAAACATCATACTGAAATTTTCTTCTTCTGAAGTCCTGCCGGGGATGCAGTTAAGTTTGCAAAAATGTCAGTGAAATATTTTTTTCATTTCCGTAGAGTCTTTTTCACGCTTTTTCTGTGTTTAATGATATTTTAATTCTTTTGAACATTTGGTGTAGAGGGGAGACAATCAACATCTTTAGATCTCATATTTTACCTATTGCTAAATTATTGTAATGGGATAAGTGTGATCTTGATTGTAAGGGGTCTGTTATTCCCTAGATATGTGTGTAACTTCTCCTAGGACAAAGCTTTTTTTTTAAATCTACCAGTTTGTCAGGTGTGTGTGTGTGTGTGTGTGTGTGTGTGTGTGTGTGTGTGTGTACACACGTCTAGATTGCAGGCTTCTTTCTAAAGAAGCTTTTTCAGAAGAGAGTTTCCAAAAAAACTTCTTTCAAAAGACAGCATTCACACTGCAAAAACACATAGCTTTTTCTATGTGCTTTTTCGAAAGATAGCGTCCAGACTGCCTGGATGCTATCTCGCATGTAAGCAGTGATTGCTGTGGACAGAATGGCCACCAGGCCACCTGTACTTTTTCTTCTTCCCTCTTCTTTAAAAAAAACTCCCTCTTCCATGTCCCCACACACCTTTTTTTGAAGGAGCTCTTTCGGAAAAGGCGTTCTTCCTTGTAGAATGAGGTTTACTAATGTCAGAAAAACCCCTCTGTTCTTTTGATTTTCTTTCGAAAGAACACAATTGCAGTGTGGACGCAGGTGAAGTTTTTTCGGAAAAACAGCCATTTTTCGGGAAAAAACCCTGTAGTGTAGATGCACCCAGAGTGTGAACCCCCACTGTTGTGATATTACACCCAAAAAGTGTGAGCTCCCCCTTCTGTCCAACAGCAGCAGTGCACTCAGAAGCACTGATGGTGTGTGTCCCCGCCACACACACACACTCACTCACTCCAGACGTACAATGTACTCTCAACTTCTGCTGGAGTCCACAGAAAGGTGAACGCACTCAGCATCTCTGAAAAGCGGGGGCCACGTGTTCCCAGGGGCTCTGCATATCCTCACTCATCATGCCAGTGATGCCAGGAAATAAAGACAAGGCAGATGTGTTGGTTTCTGCTACACTATAAAGATGGCAGCAAAGACCCTTTGTGAGATGCGAGACGTGGTGTACTAAAAAGTCTTTATATCACAAGCTACAGACATTCATAAACAGATGCCTGAGGTACATCCTTCGCATCAAATGGCAAGACTTTGTCACAAATGAGGAACTATGGAACAGAGCAGGACAAGAACCACTTGACGTTCAAATCAAGAGAAGAAAATGGGGATGGCTAGGCCACACTCTCAGAAAACCATCATCCAGTATACAGCCGGTCCCCGAGTTGTGAACGGTCGACTTACGACCATTTGCATTTACAACTGAAGCTGTCGTAAATGGCAGACCCCGAGTTACGAACGTGATCTGCGCTTATGAACAGCGCAGTCACGTGTAACTCTATGGGGTCCGACTTACAAACAAACCGAGTTACAGACCAATTGCTTGGTCTGTAACGGGTTCATAAGTTGTGGAGAGGCTGTAGTCTGTCAAGCTCTCACATGGAACTTGTAAGGAAAACGCAAAAGAGGAGGACCTCAGACAACATGGAGAAGATATACTGAGAGTGAAGGACAACAACTGGGGTACTCCTGGAGTCAGCTAGAAGTTTTGTCTCGAGACAGAGTGAAGTGGAGGAGACTTGTAGATGACCTGTGCTCTACTCCGAGTACAAGGGTTTCCTTCTAGTAGTAAAGACCCTTTGGAGAAGTCTTCCTGACTTCCTGTAATAATTCTCTATTGATCAATATGCAAAACCCAAGGAAACTAAAAAAGGAAAAGGAGATCATCTGAGGGCTGGTCCAACTTTTAGTAAATTTCAGTGGGAGTTAGGTCAGGCTCCTACTCGATACTTCAAGCTGCCTTTAGGAAAAGGGGAGAAGGCGGGGAAACAATTGGCTCTTTGAAATGATATAATAGACAAAACAGCTAAAGGCAGAACGAGATCCAATGAGTGGAAGCTAAAGTAAGATCAACTCAAAGTGGAACTAAGGCAGGATTATTTACCAGCGAGGGAAAATAATCATTTACCAAGAGATGGGGTGAATTCGCCATCATTTGACATCTTCAAATCAAGACTGGACCTCTTTCTGTAAAAGGTGCTTTAGCTCAACCAGGAGGTATGAGTATGACGCAGGAATCAGCGGGTGAAATTCTGTGCTGTGCTCTAGAGGAGGAGTGACTGCATGATCGTAGCAGTCCCTTCTGGCTTCCGAATCAATTAAAATAGCTTCCTGATGCTGAGTGATTTGTTAAGCAAAATCCTGGGGACACTTGCCAATAAACTTGGTCATGGACCAAGTTTTGCCCTCTGATACTTGGGTACCATTCCTCATGAACTGAAATAACTCGGGCGGGGGGGAGGTCCAGATAAAGTCCTTGGCACACTACAGACAACAGTCTTGCATTAGCCAATCAGTGATGGACTAAATAAGGTTTAGAAGCTGCTCTTAATGAAGACAGTAGGGAAAAATCACATTGACTTCCACATGAGTTGCATCAGGACTTTGAGAATGTATCAGTAAAGTGCAAGGCTTTTCTTGCTTGTTTTAAAATATTAAATTATTTAGTGATTCCAAAATGTCCTTTTCCTAACATTGAGACTACACTTGGGATATATATTCTCCAACCACTTAATACTATTTGATGCTTCTGTTTCCTCTCTTAGATCACAGACACCAGAGACTGAAGGTGATTGTGGATGAAAACTGATGCACAGCTGCTATTGGCATCCCCAAACACCATCACATTCAAACATTTACCAAAGGAAATACTGTTTCACACAATCGGTGATTAAACTGTGGAACTGGTTGCCGCAGGATTTCTCTGAAACCAAGAATTCAGAGTGACTGGGACTTTACATCAGAGGTGGGGAACCTCAGGCCCGGAGGTTGGATGTGGCCTTCGGCTTGCCTGGATCTGGCCCCCCAAGCACTGGGGAGCCCACGCTGGTGCTCTAGCCCCACTGCTGCCTCCCTGGGAGCTGGAGCACACAAAATCTACTAGGCTGGGCCCCCCTACACTCTTGTGTGACGGGAATGCGGGGAATGTCTTTCTCCTTCTCAGCTGGGGGCCACAGTGAGGGGTTTTTTTCCACTTCTTACTTGTGCGCGGCCCCCGACTGATTTTTCTGTGGGTTAGTGACCCCGACCCAAAAAAAGTTTCCCCACCCCTGCTTTACATAGTGAATACTAACAACAAGAGTGTTGGAAAGGAGTTAGAACCTTATGTTTCAGATGGACCATTGATCTGATCTAGTCTGGCATTTCCTATGTTTGTCACCAAAACTGTCTCTCTTGGACTACTCCAGCCGTACTAAAGGACAGGAAGGAAGTAACTGCCGGACACGTGGCTCTGGAGAGTAGAGGCAATTCCCACTAAAATTGTGGTTTATATCTTCCTGAGCCTAAATAAATATGAACTAATTCAGATAAGGACTGAACAATATTAGAAATGGATCCCAAAGTAAATTAAAATATAACTGTTTGATATGTAAAAGTCATGCAGTGCCCATGTCTGTACCAGGCATTTGTTTATTGATGACTTTTTTTTCCCACCATATATCGCATTTAGTGCCTTTGTTTTATGTTTTTAGATCTCCCCCGATGATCCTGCCTTGGGCCAGCTGTTCGGTGCACCTGGCTGATGCGCATCAACAGTTTATTAATATGCTTTGATTAGTCCTCTTTAAAACAGGAGTCCATCAAAGTGCATTAAAAACTGTTAATACTCATCTGCAGGGTGCATCCAGATAGTTAGACTGAGGCCACGTTTAGACTTGCGGGAAGATTGATGTGGCAGCAGTTGATCTTTCAGCGTTTGATTTAGTGGGTCTAGTAAAGACCTGCTAAGTTGAATGCTGAGGGTGCTCCCATTGGTGCCAGTACTCGTTGTCGTTGTGAAGAGTAAGGGAAGTCGATGGAAGCATTCCTCCCACTGTGGGGATAGAGCCAAAGCTCAGTTTAAGGTACGTTATTTACATAGCTGGAATTGCATACCGTAAGCTGACCTCCCCGTAGTATAGACCTGGCCTGAGGGAAGCTAGTGCGAGGATGCGTCATAAGAACGGCCATACCGGGTCATGCCAAAGGTCCGTCTAGCCCAGTATCCTGCCTGCCAACCTTAGCCAATGCCAGATGCCCCAGAGGGAGGGAACACAACAGGTAATCCTCACGTGATCCCTCTCCTGTCACCCATTTCCAGACACACAGAGGCTACAGACACCATTCCTACCCATCGTGACTAATAGACATTGATGGACCTAACCTCCATGAATCTATCTAGCTCCTTTTTGAACCCTGTTAAAGTCCTAGTCTTCACCACATCTTCTGGCAAGGAGTTCCACAGGTTGGCTGTGCGCTGAGTGAAAAAAAACTTCCTTTTGTTAGTTTTAAACCTGTTTCCTATTAATTTAATTTGGTGATCCTTAGTTCTTATTTTGTGGGAATAAGTCAATAACTTTTCTTTATTCACTTTTTCCACACCAGTTATAATTTTATAGATCTTGATCATATCTCCCCTTAGTCTCCTCTTTTCTAATCTGAAAAGTCCAAGTCTTTTTAATCTCTCTTCATATGGGACCCATTCCAAACCCCTAATCATTATTGTTGCCCTTTTCTGAACCTTTTCCAGGCGCCAATAAATCTTTTTTGCGATGAGATGACCACATCTGTACGCAGTATTCAAGATGTGAGCGTACCATGGTTTTATATAGAGACAATAAGATATTTTCTGTCTTATTCTCTATCCCTTTTTAAATGATTCCTAATGTTCTATTTGCTTTTTTGACTGCCGCTGCACACTGAGGCTAGGTCTAGACTATGGGGCTTTTTCTGATCGCTTTTGCGGAAGAAGCTTTTCTGCCATTTGGCCCAGTCTAGATGGGGCCAAATGGTGGAAAAGCCTCCTCTTTCGGTGGAGCCCTTATGCCTCGTGAAACGAGGTATATAGGGCTCCCCAAAAGAGCATGTTTGCTCTTCCGTGAAAAAAAGCAGAAGAGCAAGCGCGTTCCTTGGACGCAGCGGGGTTTTTGCGGCATACCTCTGGTATGCCGCAAAAACCCCGTAGTCTAGACATCGCCTCAGTGGATGTTTTCAGAGAACTAACCACAATGACTCCAAGATCTCTCTCTTGAGTAGTTGTAGCCAAATTAGTCCCCAACATAATGTATGTACAGTTGGGATTATTTTTTCCAATGTGCATTACTTTATATTTAATAACATTAAATTTCATTTGCCATTTTGGGTCAAAGCCCAGCTTGTCACAAACTAAATGTTCATGTATCTCACCTTTCTGTCCTGTTCCTGAACCACAAGGTCATCCTTTCCATCATGTGCCAAATATAAATAATCATAGACCAGTAGGACTAGAAGGGGCTTCAAGAGGTCATCTAGCCCAGGAAGGTGTTTGTCTATCCTACTCTTAAAAATCTCTCATGACAGAGATTCCACAATTGGAAATTTATTCCAGTGCTCATATAAATCTCATGAGGGGGAGAGTCACAACCCTGGTTCCTGTGGACTAAATAGCTCTGTAGACAAGCAGGACATGAATTTTACTTCCATCCCTGATGGATATTTGCTGCATGACCCTAGGACAAGTCCAGGCTGAACTTTCCATAATCCCACATTTTGGCTCTTCTTTGCTGCTTTATATTTTAGAAATGGCTGGCTGGCTGGCTGGCTGGCTGTCCATCCATCTCCTCTGAGAGTCCATTTGTTCAAGAATGTCTCCCAAACCAGGACCTGGCAACCGTTTCAAACCAAAGAGCCAAACTACATCAAAATTCAGAACAAGGGGTCAACAGAGAGCTGTATAAGGATGCCCATTTGCATTTGCTGAAAACACGTAATTTAATATGATTGATAATTGACGGGATGATTAATAATAGCACAAATTAAACATTGTCCTCACAGACTTTATTTAATGGGACTTCGGCTGCTGCATCTTCTCGCGCATTTCTTTGAAGTTTACATCATAACTGGTCAAATCCAGTTCATGCAGGCATCCAGGCAGTCTTCTGTCAATCTTATGGTGTGGGCTGGCGATGTGGGAGTGCAGGAGTCTGGGCTGAGGTGTATGAGGGACTCGGGGTAGGGGGTTTGGGGGTGTGATGGACTCAGGGTACAAGGCTGGGGTGGGAGGTGCAGGATTATTATGGCTGGGGACGTGGGGGTGCAGGAGTTTGGGGATGTGGGGAGATGAGGGTTTCAGGGCAGGGGGTTCAGGTGTATGATGTGCTCAGGGTGGAGGGTTCAGGAGTGTTATGATGCTGCAGCCAGATGGGGGCTGGGCCCCAATTAGGAGCTTGTTGGCCAGGCTTCATTTTAAAAAAAAGTAAAATATTATGTCCAACACAAAAGGTTTCAACATCGTCTTTATTTATAGCAGGAGTGAGGAACCTTTTTTGGGTTGGGGACCACTGTCCCCCAGAAAAATCAGTCGGGGACCACACAAGTGAGAAGCAAAAAAAAAACTTCAAAAAAAAACCCCAACTCTCACTGATGTGGCCCCCAACTGAAATACCACACTGCCCTGGTGCTCCAGCCCCATGGTGGGGGAGGGGCAGGGAGGACTGAAGTTCAAGGCCTCAGGCCAGATTTACTCTTCTGGGGTTCCAGGGTTAGTGAATTTTGTGGGGCCCTGCCCTAGGCTCTGGGATGGGGCCAAAAATGAGGGATTAAGTTTGCAGGACAGGGCTGCCAGTGAGTGGGATAGGGATGAGGGCACAGCATTTGGGTGGGAGGAGGGGTACAGGAGGGGGTGGGTTTGGGTGGGAGGTAGGGTGCAGGAGAGGGCTAGGAGTAGCGTGTCTGGCAGGAGTGGGGCAGGAGCAAGAGAGGGGGCAGGAGCAGGCTGAGAGCAGGGGTCTGGCCAGGGGGAGCAGGCAGGAGTGGGCTGGGGGCAGGGTGTCACAGGGAGAGACAGGAGCAGGCTGGGGGCAAGGTGTCTGGCCAGGGGGAGGGGGCAGGAGCGGGCTGGAGCTGCAGAGTCTCACTGGAGGGGGGAGTGAGGGCAGTGTGGAGTCTGGGCATGAGGAGGTGAGGGACCACTTACTTTCGCGCCGTGTCACAAGCACCATGTAACATGGTCTCCTGCTGCTCCCATTTGCTGGATTCTGGCCAATGGGAGCAAAGGGGAAGCTTCCAGGAAGTGAGTCCTTGTGAGGCTGTCCCAGCCAGGGGAGGGAAAACGGCAGCATGCACAGCCATTTTTGGCTCTGCTTGTTCCCCGCACGCCAGATCCGGCAGGGAGTCTCAGGGTTTTTCTCCCCCGCCCGCTCCCTGCAGGAAGCCAGCACCGGGGTTGCAATTTTGCACGGTGCCATAAGGCTGTAGCACCAGTGTGGGCTCCTGCTTCAGGGGAAAGCTGGGGGCGCTGAGCTAGAGCTCCAAGAGAGCCATATTGCCATAGGTTGCTACCCCCATCCTAACTGGTAAGAGCTAGGACCACGACCTTTGATATGAAACCAACAGAACACCACTGGCCATTATCTACAGTCTTCAGCTAAAACCTCTCCAACGCATCATCAGTGATCTACAACCCACCCTGGACAATGATCCCTCACTTTCACAGGCCTTGGGAGGCAGGCCAGTCCTCACCCACAGACAGCCCGCCAACCTGAAGCAAATTCTCACCAGCAATTATACACCGCACCACAGTAACTCTAACTCAGGAACCAATCCCTGCAACGAACCTCAGTGCCAACTCTGCCCACATATCTACACCAGCGACACCATCACAGGACCTAACCAGATCGGCTACACCATCACTGGTTCATTCACCTGCATATCTACCAATGTAATATACGCCATCATGTGCCAGCAATGTCCCTCTGCTACATACATCAGCCAAACTGGACAGCCCCTACGTAAAAGAATAAATGGACACAAATCAGATATCAGGAATGGCAATATACAAAAACCTGTAGGAGAACACTTCAATCTCCCTGGACACACAATAGCAGATTTAAAGGTAGCCATCCTGCAGCAAAAAAAACCTTCAGGACCAGACTTGAGAGAACTGCTGAGCTGCAGTTCCTCTGCAAATTTGACACCATCAGCTCAGGATTAAACAAAGACTGTGAATGGCTAGCCAATTACAAAAGCAGCTTCTCCTCTCTTGTTGTTCATGCCTCCACATTAGCTGCCAGGAGTGGGTCTCACCCTCCTTGACTGAATTAACCTCGTTATCTCTAGCCTTATTCTGGACTGCATATTTATACCTGCCTCTGGAAATTTCCACTACATGCATCTGACGAAGTGGGTCTTTGCCCACGAAAGCTTATGCTCCAATACATCTGTTAGTCTATAAGGTGCCACAGGACTCCTTGTCACATTTGATATGCAGCTTGCTCTTCTCATAACTTAAAGCAGGCTCAGGGGTTGGTTGTGCCAGGACAATGGATGTGTCTGGAATGTGATTGTTTCTCACAAAATGGAAAGAGAGGGCTCTGGTGGGAGGGACAGTTATATTGTGGAATGACCACAAGGGGGCAGCAAGGGGCCAGAGAGGGAGACCAGGACAGCTATAATCCCATTGGGGGTAGAAGTGGAGAAAGGGACAGCTATTTACTAGCTATTTCAGAGAGTTTGTCTGTTTGTGTGTCTGTCTCCTAGTTGTGCCCACTGCAGTGGCCATGGACAAGCAATTCTTACCTGGCCCCAAGCTGCTGTGGTGAGAGAGGGATGAGGTCATCCTCCCTTCCCCGGACAGCCTGCATACAGAACCCCTCAGCCCCAGCCCCACCTCAGAGCAATGATTTAAATCAAGGAAAAGCAAAACTTACTTGAGTTAAGGACTCGAACAATGCCAGGTAAATCTTCTAATCACATATAATGAGGTGACACTATAATAAGGGAAAAGTCATATATGGGTTGGGACCAAAAAAAGTTCAGACACCTCAGAACTGTGTGACATTTGGTTTAGTGACTCAGACCTATCTCTACTGAACTCTGACAACTCTGAGCACTCTGTAAGCAATACAATATATAGAAATAGCATCTCCAGGGACATGGGAGAAGCCCTATTACTTTAAAAGAGAGAGACTGGAAAAACAATTATTTGATAGATAGATAGATTAGATAGATATGGAATGTATGGGGACAGGCAGACAGATAGATAGATTAGATGAGATAGACCGAGAGAGAGAGAGAGAGGGTGTATGGGGATAGATAGATAGATAGGTGGGGGGTGTGAGGATAGATAGAGAGATAGAGGGGTGGGGTGGGCTGGGGATAGATAGATGGATAGAGGGGTCGTATGAAGCTAGATAGATATATATGGGGTGTATTGGGACAGACAGACAGATAGATTAGATTAGATAGCGAGAGAGAGAAAGAGAGAGAGATGGGGTGCATGGGGATAGATAGATAAATAGTATGTGTGGGGATAGAGAGACAAATAGAATAGGGTATGTCTACACTTGCCCCCTAGTTTGAACTAGGGAGGCAAATGAAGCATACCGAAGTTGCTAATAAAGCGTGGGATTTAAATATCCCACGCTTGATTAGCATATTCGCGGCCGGTCGCCATTTTAAAATGCCAGTAGCCCGAATTAACTCATCGTGTGCAGACGCGGTAGTCCGATCCAAAACCCTTCCCTCGAATTAACTGTTACTCCTTGTGCAATGAGGAGTAACAGTTAATTCGAGGGAAGGGTTTTGGATCGGACTACCGCGTCGACACGTGGCGAGTTAATTCAGGCTACCGACATTTTAAAATGGTGACCAGCCACGAATATGTGAATCAAGCGTGGGCTATTTAAATCCTGTGCTTCATTAGCAACTTCAGTATGCTTCATTTGCCTCCCTCGTTCGAACTAGGGGGCAAGTGTAGACATACCCATAGGGAGAAATCCTGCCCTGGGCATTGAGCCAGAAGTGGGATAGGCTTCTGAGGGGAAGACAAGTGAATTAATGGTCCTGTGACGGACATACACTCAGAAGCACTTTTGGGCGGTCTAGTCCTCTGCACTGATAATTAACGCCACCAGATGTCAGTAGCTGCCTTATTTTGCTCATTGTAAGGTGCTTTCGTTTCTTTCTGAATGCCTCAGAAAGGAAAGCCAAAAGGCCATCTCTCTCACTCTTCCCAGGTTGGGTGGCTCTATTGAAGAGGGACAGCCGCTATTTTTTGATGTGTATGCTTTCACAGTTTCTTAATGTTTCACATTGCCACCCCTCGCAGTTATATCTCAGCACATCGCATCCTCTCTCCGAAAAGGTCACACAGCTAGAAACAGAGAATTAAACAAAACTCCCAGGTGCAAACACCACAAACTTCACTGAGAGCAGGGGGGTGGGATGGGAACCAGCATCCTGATCTGAATTTCAGAGCAGGGCCATAGCTCTATGGTAGGGGGTTGAGATCTGGATCCAGGGGAGCAGACAGAATCACCAGGCCCCTGGACAACGTGTGTGGGGCGGGGAGGTGGGGGGATGTGTCTCCATGGTCCCACAAGGAGTTGGGGCAGCCTTCAGCACCACCTGGCCAGCCCTCAGAGCTAACCAGAGCATGCAGTGCAGGGCTCCAGAGTACGCCGCTTGATGGTGACTCCAAAGGGCCTAGGGCTCTGGTCACCATGGTGTCCGGGAGCCCTGGGCCCTTTAGCGTCACTGGGCCCCAGGGAGACTGCCCCCTTTTCTCTCCCCCAGCCGGCGGGCCATCCGGATCGTAACCAGGCTACTAACACCTCATTCATGTCAACGGAATTTTAAAAAATGTGTTTGTCTCTTCCCTTCCTGCTCTCAGCCCTACATTTTCTGTTTAACACATGCTACAATTGGCAGGTACCTTATGGAACCGGCAATATCAGTTACCGAGGAAATGCCAAGAGGGCTTTCAATTTTAGTAGCCAAGCTGCTTTGTTAGGCCCTAGGAAGATAAAGTTTCCAGAGTGGGGCTGAGCTGCCAGCTTTCAGGGGCTGTGTTGCCGTCTTCTGTGAGGTTTAGCATGAGTCTCATGGGTTTTGGCATCTTTCTGAAAGTGCCATCTCCTGGAGTGATGTTATTCCTTGAGCACCTAAGCTGTCATTTTAAACATACAAAACAAAGCGGTTTCTAGCCCTTGTGGTTGTGGAGGAAAACTAGGAAATGTGAACCCTAGTGGCTTACAAATCAGAGGGACCCAGAATGTTTTGTTTTAAAGTCAGTCAGAGTTTGGGGACCCTGAGTCATGACTTTGAATGCTAGGGGTTGGCAGGACTGCGGGGTGTGTGTGTGTCTAAACAAACTTTTTAAAATGTCCATTTAATTGATTGATCATTAACTCAAGGTAATTAACATGTTTGTTAAGGTTGGTCAATAATAGTCAATCAGTGAACTCAATGATAAGAATGGAGCATTCTTGGGGGTAGGTCCACACTGCAGTTAAAATCCTACAGCTGTCCCATGCCAGCTGACTTGGGTTCCCAGGTCTCTGGCCACAGGCTATTCAATTGCCGTGTGGACTTCCAGGTTTCGGCTGCTGCCCACGCACCGGGTCCAATCCATCTGTGAGTCCTAGAACCTGGGCCTCAGCCTGATCCCAGAAGGCTCCACTGTAATTAAACAAGCCCCGTGACCCCAGCTCAGTTGGGATGGGTTGGCAATGGGTGTCTAATTGCAACAGATACATACCCTGGCTTGGACAAGGCAAGGGAGGAGCCGAGGGTTAACACAGTAAAACTACTATTGCCTTGTCTGTGCTGGTCACTTACCTGTTATCGCGTGAGCTAAAACGCGATTCGAAGCCCACCCCATTTCCTTGTGAAGACAAGGCCCAAGTGTAGACAAGTCTCGTGAAGCCTCACGTAAGTACGGAAAGTGAAAACTAGGCTCCACTGAACTCTACGGGGAAAACTCTTTTTGATTTCATCCTCTGTCCCCATCTTGCCTTCAGCACTTTGGAGAGTTTCAGAGGAGGAGCCGTGTTAGTCTGTAACTGAAAAAACTTAACCAACAGGGGGAGGGATAGCTCAGTGGTTTGAGCATTGACCTACTAAACCCAGGGTTGTGAGTTGTGTCTTTGTGGAGGCCAGTCAGGGATCTTGGCAAATCTGTTAGGGATGGTGCTTGGTATTGCTGTGAGGGCAGGGGACTATACTCAATGACCTTTCAAGGTCCCTTCCAGTTCTAGGAGATAGGTACATCTCCATTCATATAATAGAACAACAAATAGTTCTGCAGAACCTCAGAGACTAACAAAACATGTTGATGGTATGAGTTTTTGTGGCTACAACCCACTTCTTCAGATGACTGGAGTTAAGGGGTCCTGGGCACAAATAAACAGCAAAGAAAGAGAGAAGATAAGAAGGGGGAAAAAAAGGGGGAAATATTGTCAATTAGAGCAGTGTTTCTCAACCAGTGGTACAAGGAACCCTTAGGGGTATTTGAGAGAAGTCTGGGCGGGTACATCAACACAACTGAAATTTTGTTTTAAGTTTTACACCACTTTATTATTTTTGTACTTTTTACACCCAAAAATGTCATTACCCGCCCAGCTACAATTGTTTAAGCAAATGTGTTGCAATGGTAGAAAAAAAAATTGTGTGGCTGAAAACTGTAGGAACTGGGGGTACTTTATAAAAAAAGGTAGAGAAACACTGAAGTAGAGTGTCCGTGCTAAATGAGGCTAACCGAGAAGTACCTGGTGCTTGGCTTTTGATGTCATTAGGGTGTGGAATGTGGCGCCTCATCCAGTTCAGGTCTTTGTTCAGACCTCGTTTCCAGGTGTCAAACTTGTAAATTAAACCAAGTTCTGCAGCTTCTCTCTCCAGCTGGTTTTTGAAATTGCTTTGTAATAATATAGTCCCTTTTAGATCGAGCATTTAGACCCAGGCCCCCACATTGGGAATGTCTACACGGGGATTGAAAACCCAGCTGACGTGGGCTCGTAGGGTTGCGCTTGATGGTCTGTGTAACACCAGTGCGAATGTTTGGGCTCAGGCTGGAGCCCAGACTGTAGGACCCTGCAAGGTGGCCATGCCTACTGGCTAGGATCATGGATGTAGTTTGGGGGATGGGAGGGGAGTTGCCCCCCAAAATGCAAACTTTGGGCAAGCATGGAATTTACCTGCCCCACCTCCGTGTGTGGCCTAGCTGGAGCCGCTCTTTCTCCCCTGTGGCTTTGATTTCTTTGCTCTCTGCCCTTTCACAGGGAAGCGAGGAAGAGCTCCGTGGAGCCAGAAGAAAGCGTAGGCATGGGAAGTAGGGATGTGGGGGGTGCTGCAGCACCTCTAGGTTTTGCCCCCAGCTTCCCTGTGCCCAGGGGCCAGCCCTGCTGCCCACCCACTGCTGGTCCTGCCAGCCCTGGGTCCCAGCCTCCCAGTGGCCCCTCCAGGGTCCTGCTGGTTCCATGGGCTTTGGTCTTGCCACCCGTCATTCCTTGCAGAATCTGCAGCCTGCTGGCGCCAGGATCCAGGCTGCCGTCCCTGCAGACTCCACTGCCCCTTGGGGTCCAACTTGACCAGACTAGATGCCGTTCGGCCAGTCCAAGCGACTTGGGGTAACTCTAGGTTGACCCCAGGCTGGAGCGGCGAGGGGCACAAACGGGGGGGGGGGGGGAGAATGAGGGGCACAGCTCAGCACCCCCACCCAAAAAACAGAAAGATGCTGTTTATGCTGCAAGGAAGGGAGGCAAATTCCCCCTGACTGAAAAGCATTTCCGCTCTCTATTATTTTTGTGCACATTCCCTGACAGTTGAGGCTACGTCTACACTGTGAGTTTTTTTCGGCAGAAGATATGCAAATGGAGCGCTCATTTGCATATCTTGTGCTCTCATTTGCATATCCTCTTCCAATCCTTTTTGAAGAAGAGGTTTTTTTGCGTTGAAAAGTCCTGTGTAGCGGAGGCCATTTGTCGGGGAAAAAAAACCTTTTGCGCAAGAGCCTGTAAACCTCATTTTTTGAGGAATAAGGGACATAGACCTAGCCTGAGGGAGCCGTCACTTTGGCCCACACCTACCAGGAGAGCAGTAACTCTTTCCATGGCACCAAGAAGCAAACCGAGTGCAGGCAGGGCTCAAGTGGGAGTCACCTTTCTCACCCTCTAGCAGCTGGTAACTTTGCTACTGATGGGTGTTCTGTTGCTGTTGTAACAGCATGTGCCTGAAACCAGAGGAGATTTGCCCTGCTACCCTGTGGCTTGGGGGAGATGTTACTTATTCCTTAAAAGAAGCTAATAAAATAAAAGGGTTTAATTCAATGGGACTTGAATTCAACTTTGTCCCTGAGCCACCAGGTGTCACTCTTGTCTGTAGATGCAAAGTTTGCTATTGGCCAGTATTAAACCCAGCTTCCTTAGTAAATCCTGTAACTTTACCAGATGAAGGTAACATCCCTGTTGCTAGGACACTCCCAGGTCTGACTGTCAATCCACCCACTGTCTAGATGGAGGGGTGTTTGGATCTAGTGTTTCAATCTAGCCCGTTATCTGAGAGAATTTGTCTGTGCATTTGTGCATGTCTGTCTGCTCAAGAACTCCTCCTAAACAAAAGGAAAAACTATGTAGCACTTTAAAGACTAACAAGATGGTTTATTGGTGATGAGCTTTTGTGGGCCAGACCCACTTCCTCAGATCATATTCTGGAAGAGAATTGGCATGACCATATATACCAAAGGAATACAATGAAAAAAGTAAACACTCTGCTCTGCTGATGCGAAACAATAATGTGATTCAGCAGATCAGGTTATAAAATACGCCAGCCTTTGGTGAAAAGGGAATTCATCTCTCTCAGAAAACCAACGAAATAAACACTGCAAGCTTTGGCATAATTCTCTTTCATCTCATTATTTTTAAGCCAGTCTCATGATTTTTTGATTGGGCTCCTGATGCTGCTATGCCTGAGGTTGGCCGTGCCCCCAGGATGAAGAATTTTGCACCGATGAGGCTAAGATTCATTTTTCACTGTGTTAGGAAATCGAGGAAGCAGCAACCCGTAGGCAACTACAGAGTTAGCAGAAGTTTGGATAAAATCTGGCTGATACAAGCAGAATGTGGACACATTTTTATTCCTAGGTAAGTAACAAGTCTGTACAAACAAGTACCTGGCCACTTAACGCCAGGGACGCTAAGGTTTGAAACATGCCGTGCACCTGGGTTTTCCTGGCCATGACCTCCCTTTGATCCTACAATCTCCGTCCAAGCACATCTTTGAAATAGGGGAAACTTTTCTGAGAATATACAAGCCCTTCCTTGGAAGTTGTGGGAAGGGGTCTGCCAAGAACTCCTGGCCACGTCAGCCCTCATAGAGGAATCCCCTAGGGAAGCGTTTCTCACACTGGGGGTCCCAGCCCAAAAGGGAGTGGCAAGGCAAGTGCAGGAAGGTCGTTCATGGAGTTTGGATTTTCCCATCCATGACCTCTTCTTTAGTCCTCAGATCTCTATCCAGACGGACTTTGGAAATAGGACGCCATGTCCATGACTTCTCCTGGCCTTCAGAGCTGGGTGGCTGGAGTGGCGGCTGCTTTCAGCCGCCCTGCCTGGCAAGCAGTGCCCCAGCCAGCAGCGGTGCAGAAGGAAAGGTGGCAACACCATAGCTTGATACCTTAAACGACTGCTTCTTGGAGCAGCTGGTACAGGAACCCACAAGGGGAGAGGCAATTCTCGATTTAGTCCTGAGTGGCACGCAGGATCTGGTCCAAGAGGTAACTATAATAGGACCGCTTGGAAATAGTGACCATAATATAATAACATTTAACATTCCTGTGGTGGGAAGAACACCTCAACAGCCCAACGCTGTGGCATTTAATTTCAAAAAGGGGAACTATGCAAAAATGAGGAGGTTAGTTAAACAGAAATTAAAAGGTACAGTGACTAAAGTAAAATTCCTGCAAGCTTGCATGGACACTTTTCAAAGACACCATAATAGAGGCCCAATTTAAATGTATACCCCAAATTAAAAAAACATAGAAGAACTAAAAAAGAGCCACCGTGGCTTAACCACCATGTAAAAGAAGCAGTGAGAGATAAAAGACATCTTTTAAAAAGTGGAAGTCAAATCCTAGTGAGGTAAATAGAAAGGAGCATAAACACTGCCAAATTAAGTGTAAAATGTAATAAGAAAAGGTAAAAAGGAGTTTGAAGAAAAGCTAGCCAAAAACTCCAACGGTAATAACAAAATGTTTTTTAAGTACATCAGAAGCAGGAAGCCTGCTAAGCAACCAGTGGGTCCCCTGGACGATCGAGATACAAAAGGAGCACTTAAAGACGATAAAGTCATTGCGGAGAAACTAAATGAATTCTTTGCTTCTGTCTTCACGGCTGAGGATGTTAGGGAGATTCCCAAACCTGACCCATCCTTTGTAGGTGACAAATCTGAGGACTTGTCCAACATTGAAGTGTCATTAGAGGAGGTTTTGGAATTAATTGATAAACTTAACAGTAACAAGTCACTGGGACCAGATGGCATTCACTCAAGAGTTCTGAAAGAACTCAAATGTGAAATTGTGGAACTATTAACTATGGTTTGTTACCTATCCTTTAAATCAGCTTCTGTACCCAACGACTGGAAGATAGCTAATGTAACGCCAATATTTAAAAAGGGCTCTAGAGGCAATCCTGGCAATTACAGACCGGTAATTCTAACGTCAGTACTGAGCAGATTAGTTGAAACAATAGTAAAGAATAAAATTGTCAGATACATAGAAGAACATAATTTGTTGGGCAAAAGTCAACATGGTTTCTGTAAAGGGAAATCATGTCTTACTAATCTATTAGAGTTCTTTGAAGGGGTCAACAAACATGTGGACAAGGGGGATCCAGTAGATATAGTGTATTTAGATTTCCAGAAAGCCTTTGACAAGGTCCCTCACCAAAGGCGCTTATGTAAATTAAGTTGTCATGGGATAAGAGGGAAGATCCTTTCATGGACTGAGAACTGGTTAAAAGACAGGAAACAAAGGGTAGGAATAAATGGTAAATTTTCAGAATGGAGAGGGGTAACTAGTGGTGTTCCCCAAGGGTCAGTCCTAGGACCAATCCTATTCAACATATTCATAAATGATCTGGAAAAAGGGGTAAACAGTGAGGTGGCAAAGTTTGCAGACGATACTAAACTGCTCAAGGTAGTTAAGACCAAAGAAGTCTGTGAAGAACTTCAAAAAGATCTCACCAAACTAAGTGACTGGGCAACAAAATGGCAAATGAAATTTAATGTGGATAAATGTAAAGTAATGCACATTGGGAAAAATAACCCTAACTATACATATAATATGATGGGGGCTAATTTAGCTACAACTAATCAGGAAAGAGATCTTGGAGTCATTGTGGATAGTTCTCTGAATACATCCACACAGTGTGCAGCAGCAGTCAAAAAAGCAAACAGGATGTTAGAAATCATTAAAAAAGGGATAGAGAATAAGACAGAGAATATCTTATTGCCCTTATATAAATCCAGGGTACGCCCACATCTGGAATACTGCGTACAGATGTGGTCTCCTCATCTCAAAAAAAGATATACTGGCATTAGAAAAGATTCAGAGAAAGGCAACTAAAATGATTAGGGGTTTGGAACGAGTCCCATATGTGGAGAGATTAAAGATACTGGGACTTTTCAGTGTGGAAAAGAGGAGACTAAGCGGGGGATATGATAGAGGTCTATAAAATCATGAGTGGTGTGGAGAAAGTGAATAAGGAAAAGTTATTTACTTGTTCCCATAATATAAGAACTAGGGCCACCAAATGAAATTAATGGGCAGCAGGTTTAAAACAAATAAAAGGAAGTTCTTCTTCACACAGAAGGAAGGGGGTAAGACCATGCTACACTCCCCTTCTTTCTGTGCTGCTACTGGCAGCAACGCTGCCATCTGAGCTGGGCACCTCACCAGAGGGCATGGCTCTGTGGCCACCCAGCTCAGAAGGCAGCAGCACAGAAGGAAAGGTGGCAACACCATCCCATGCTGGCCTCCCTTCTGTGCTGCTTTCTAACTCTTCAGGCCCCGTGGGGGGCTCTGCACCCTGTCAGAGGCACCTGACAAGGCACATAAGGAGCTCTGCTGCTCCTTATGGCCTTGGCTCTCCTCTGGGATGCTCTGGGCCTGGCGCAGGAGTTGACGTGCTGTGGGGGAGGGGCAGGTCAGGCTCAATAGACCCATGTCCAGGTCATGCCAGCGAGCCCACCCCCATCCGCAGGGCTGAGCCATAGTGCTCCGGGTGGAATATCTGATTCCTGGATCTCACCAGGGGTTGGATGTGGGGGGCGGGGGGGTTTGAGGCTGTCACTCCCAAAGCCAGCCAGGGCCCTGGAGGAGGAAGGGACCTGCATAGCTCTGTCCTGACCAAGGCTGGCCCATGGGGGCGCAGGCTAGGAGGACAGGCTGGGACAAGGGGTTCCAGTTTCCCCTTTCCAGTTCCCCCCAGTGCTGAGGTAAAACTGCCTCCGCCCCCCCAGACCATGCTCACCTCCAAGCTGTATTGGAGCCTGTCTGTGTCTGGGGACTCTGCCCGCAGAGTCCCTGCCTGGGGTCCGACACGCCCTTGTGCGGAGCCTGCAAAGGAAGGGCAGCCATGGGTCACAGCTGGGAAACTGGGAAAACTTCTCCCTGCCAATAGCTCCCTGCTCAGCCAATCAGCATTGAGACTCTGGGCAGTAGAAAGGTGGGAGGGGGCATTCTTAGCAGACGTCCCAAAGGATGGCCCAAGTCACCGCCAGAGGGGATCAATCTCAGAGCAATTCCAGCCTCACCTCTCTGGGAGGGCCAATCACAAAGCCATAAGGGGGTGTCCCTGAGGTTGCTCCCACCTTGCCTCTCTGTCCTGCCTGGATGATGTCAGGGTTTCCGGGTGAGGTCACCACCTCCCCATCATCTTTCCCCAAATGGCTGAGGCGCTGAGACAGGCCTTTGTGATGTCACTGCCACCCCACCCTCCCCTGGCAAGGCCGGTGTCCTGTTCCCAGCTTGGAAAACTCAAACTTTACCAGTCTCCCTGAAAGATTCACTGGTACCTTGCTGCCCCCAGATGGAGAATTTTTCTAAACAAGTAGGACTAGTAAAAAAGAGCATATAGGAAGCACTTTATAACGTGCACATTTCCTGGTGCTGGGAGGGAGTGAATATGAGGTGATAAAGCATTGGCATACAGTGATTAAAATTTAAATTGTTATATTCATTGTTATAATCATCATCATTTGCATTTTCATAGTGAGTAGACACTCTAGTCATGAACTGGGACTGGTGCTAGTCACTGTACCAAAACAGAACAAAAAGACAGCCCTTGCTTTAAAGAGCTTACAATCTAGTGAAAAACACGAGATGACAGATGGATATAGACATATGGGGGAGTACAAGTAAACAATGAGACAACAGTGGTTAGCATAAGAAGCAGTGGTTTCCGATCAGCAACTGCCTAACCATTGCCATGTTTTTAGGCATTACAACAAAGAGGAGTAGGGAAGGGTGATTTGAGGTGGATGACAAGGTAGCCACATACTACAGCTGTGGATTTCTAGCTTGATGTGGTTACCATCATTATTCAGCAAAATAAACAGAGGGAAAGTGATTAATCTGAAAGAAGGTGTACAGTGTCAACACACCACACCACCTTCCCCTTCTAGTGCTGGGGAAAGTATTCAGCAGTTCTGACCTCTGAATGAGATGCCCCCTAATAAATTAAAACATGTTTTTTATTTAACACCATTATAAATGCTGGAGGCAAAATAAGGTTTTGGGGGGGAAATTGACAGCTTGTGACCTCCCCACGTAATAACCCCGTGACTGCCTGAGGTGTATCCTTCCAACACCCAATTTGAGAACCCCTAAACGCGTGGGCTGTGTCTAGACTGGCGCGATCTTGCGCCAGAGCTATGCAAATGAGGCTCAGTGTGGAATATTGCCGAGACTCATTTGCATAACTAATGAGCTGCCATTTTTGCGGAAGAGGCTCTTGCGCAAGACGGAGCTGTCTACACTGCCCTGTCTTGCACAAGAAAAACCCTCTTGCGCAAAGCCGTTATGCTGATTATTTTCAGGCATAACGACTTTGCGCAAGAGGGTTTTTCTTGCGCAAGACGGGGCAGTGTAGACAGCTCCGTCTTGCGCAAGAGCCTCTTCCGCAAAAATGGCGGCTCATTAGTTATGCAAATGAGGCTCGGCGATATTCCATGCTGAGCCTCATTTGCATAGCTCTGGCGCAAGATCGCGCCAGTCTAGACACAGCCGTGGTGTCCAACCAGTTCTGAAGTAGTAGCCACTATGGTGGCTATTGCTAGGGCAAACTAGCCACACTCAACCGGCAAAATAGCCACATTGTTCACGTCAACTAACCACACTCACATGGCCAAATAGCTACATGTGGCTAGTGACTAGTGTGTTGGACACCATAGCCCCGGCCTAGATGCTCTGTGTTTCCCAGAGCCTGCAACAGAACGCTGTCTATTTAAGTATGTGCTAATAAGGCTTTTTCTCTGTCTGAGAAGAAATACAAATACGTCTATCCCTGCCTTTTTTCCCCCATCATAGCCTGTAGGCAAAAGAGCTTGAATAATTTAGAGGGTTTATTGTTTGATTGCTTGATGGAAGTGGGAGTGTTGCGTGTGTGGGAAAAGCGAATTGAGGGAAAGATAAGCAGAAGACATCTGCGTTTAATTCAGAAAGGGGTTTTGTTCTGAGGCCTCAGACCTGCGCTTCCCCCAGAACCAGGCTCTGATATTATCCATTGACCATGAAGAAGGGTGACTTTCATTCTCCCCATTATAGATGGGGAATGAAAAAGGGGTCCTGGTGCCCCAATTCCTTCAGTCCTGCTCCCACTAAGGGACCTTCTCCTGCCTGTTGCATCACCCTAGCTCAGTGTAGCTCAACCATTTTTTATACAGGACCCCTTTAAAAAAATATAAGTAACCCCAGTACCGATAGTTTTCAGACACACGAAATTTTTTTCTACCATTGCAACACATTTGCTTAAACAACTTAATTGTAGCCGGGTGGGCGATGCAATTTTTGGGTGTAAAATGTACAAAAATAATAAAACGTCGTAAAACGTAAAACAAAAATTCAGTTTTCTCCAGATTTCAGTTGTGTTGACGTACCCCACCCCCAGACTTCTCTCGGGTACCCCTAAGGGTACTGGTACCCCTGGTTGAGAAACACTGCCCTAGCTCACAGCTGGCCGCCTCCACGTGCTCCCCGCCATGGACAGGCATCCACACCTGCATACCAAGAGAACTACATATCCCGACATGCCACGCTCCACAGGCACCCCCCCCGCGGGGGACTACGTTTCCCAGCATGCCACGCGCGGCCCGCGTGGCGTGCTGGGGAGGGGAGTCCCGCGGGGCGGTCCCTCAGGCAGGGCGTCCCGGAGCTCCGCCCTCCGCGTGGCCGGCCCCGCCCCCTGCCCTGCCGGCGGGGTGTCCCGTGCCCTCGGAGGAGGACGGAAGCCGAGCGGGCGGGCGCGCGGCGGCGGCGGGATGGGGGACTCCAAAGTGAAGGTGGCGGTGCGGGTCCGCCCCATGAACAGGAGAGGTGAGTGCGGCTCCGGCCCCGCCCCCCCCGGTTCCTCTCTGGGGGCGACACTGCCCCCCCCGCCCCTCTCTGGGGGAGACACTGCCCCCCCCCCCGGCTCCTCTCTGGGGGGAGACACTGCCCCCCCCGCCCCCTCTCTGGGGGAGACACTGCCCCCCCCGGTTCCTCTCTGGGGGGAGACACTGCCCCCCCCCGGTTCCTCTCTGGGGGGAGACACTGCTCCCCCCCCCCGGTTCCTCTCTGGGGGGAGACACTGCTCCCCCCCCCGGTTCCTCTCTGGGGGAGACACTGCTCCCCCCTCAGTTCCTCTCTGGGGGGAGACACTGCCCCCCCGCCCCCTCTCTGGGGGGAGACACTGCCCCCCCAGTTCCTCTCTGGGGGGAGACACTGCCCCCCCCGCCCGCTCTCTGGGGGGAGACACTGCCCCCCCCCCCTCTCTGGGGGGAGACACTGCCCCCCCCGCCCCCTCTCTGGGGGGAGACACTGCCCCCCCCGTTCCTCTCTGGGGGGAGACACTGCTCCCCCCCCGGTTCCTCTCTGGGGGGAGACACTGCTCCCCCCC
This sequence comes from Pelochelys cantorii, assembly GCA_032595735.1. Taxonomy (NCBI): domain Eukaryota; kingdom Metazoa; phylum Chordata; order Testudines; family Trionychidae; genus Pelochelys; species Pelochelys cantorii. The sequence continues at coordinate 6,289,942 of CM064328.1, forward strand.
TCAGTTCCTCTCTGGGGGGAGACACTGCCCCCCCCGCCCCCTCTCTGGGGGAGACACTGCCCCCCCAGTTCCTCTCTGGGGGGAGACACTGCCCCCCCAGTTCCTCTCTGGGGGGAGACACTGCCCCCCCGCCCCCTCTCTGGGGGGAGACACTGCTCCCCCCCCCCGGTTCCTCTCTGGGGGGAGACACTGCTCCCCCCCTCAGTTCCTCTCTGGGGGGAGACACTGCCCCCCCCGCCCGTCCTCTCTGGGGGGAGACACTGCCCCCCCCCACGTTCCTCTCTGGGGGGAGACACTGCTCCCCCCCGTTCCTCTCTGGGGGGAGACACTGCCCCCCCCGCCCCTCTCTGGGGGGAGACACTGCCCCCCCCGCCCCCTCTCTGGGGGGAGACACTGCCCCCCCGTCCCCTCTCTGGGGGGAGACACTGCTCCCCCCCCGTTCCTGTCTGGGGGGAGACACTGCTCCCCCCCCCCGGTTCCTCTCTGGGGGGAGACACTGCTCCCCCCCCCCGGTTCCTCTCTGGGGGGAGACACTGCTCCCCCCCCGGTTCCTCTCTGGGGGGAGACACTGCTCCCCCCCCCGGTTCCTCTCTGGGGGGAGACACTGCTCCCCCCCCGGCTCCTCTCTGGGGGGAGACACTGCCCCCCCCCCGGCTCCTCTCTGGGGGGAGACACTGCCCCCCCCCGGCTCCTCTCTGGGGGGAGACACTGCCCCCCCCGGTTCCTCTCTGGGGGGAGACACTGCCCCCCCCCGGTTCCTCTCTGGGGGGAGACACTGCTCCCCCCCTCAGTTCCTCTCTGGGGGGAGACACTGCCCCCCCGCCCCCTCTCTGGGGGAGACACTGCCCCCCCACGTTCCTCTCTGGGGGGAGACACTGCCCCCCCCCACCGTTCCTCTCTGGGGGGAGACACTGCCCCCCCCGCCCCCCTCTCTGGGGGGAGACACTGCCCCCCCCCGCCCGTCCTCTCTGGGGGGAGACACTGCTGCCCCCCCCCCCCGTCCTCTCTGGGGGGAGACACTGCTCCCCCCCCGGTTCCTCTCTGGGGGGAGACACTGCTCCCCCCCCCGGTTCCTCTCTGGGGGGAGACACTGCCCCCCCCCGGCTCCTCTCTGGGGGGAGACACTGCCCCCCCTCCCTGCTCCTTTCCGGGGGGGAGACGCTGACCCAATGCCCTTTCCTCCGCTCCTTTCCGGGGGGAGATGCTGACCCAATGCCCTTTCTTCCGCTCCTTTCTGGGGGGGAGACTTGACCCACTGTTCCTCCTGCTCTTTGGGGGGAGACACTGCCCCCCCCCCCCGTCTCTTGGGGGGAAGAGCCCACTCTCTGGGGGGAACACTGCCCCCCTTCCTCTCTGGGGGGAGACACTGCCCCCCCGTCCTCTCTGGGGGGAGACACTGCCCCCCCGCCCCTCTCTGGGGGGAGACACTGCCCCCCCCCCGTCCTCTCTGGGGGGAGACACTGCCCCCCCCCGTCCTCTCTGGGGGGAGACACTGCTCCCCCCCCGGTTCCTGTCTGGGGGGAGACACTGCTCCCCCCCCCGGTTCCTCTCTGGGGGGAGACACTGCTCCCCCCCCCCGGTTCCTCTCTGGGGGGAGACACTGCTCCCCCCCCGGTTCCTCTCTGGGGGGAGACACTGCTCCCCCCCCGGTTCCTCTCTGGGGGGAGACACTGCTCCCCCCCCCGGCTCCTCTCTGGGGGGAGACACTGCTCCCCCCCCCGGCTCCTCTCTGGGGGGAGACACTGCCCCCCCCGGCTCCTCTCTGGGGGGAGACACTGCCCCCCCCGGTTCCTCTCTGGGGGGAGACACTGCCCCCCCCCGGTTCCTCTCTGGGGGGAGACACTGCCCCCCCCGTTCCTCTCTGGGGGGAGACACTGCCCCCCCCGCCCCCTCTCTGGGGGGAGACACTGCCCCCCCACGTTCCTCTCTGGGGGGAGACACTGCCCCCCCCCACCCGTTCCTCTCTGGGGGGAGACACTGCCCCCCCCGCCCCTCTCTCTGGGGGGAGACACTGCCCCCCCCCGCCCTCCTCTCTGGGGGGAGACACTGCTGCCCCCCCCCGCCTCCTCTCTGGGGGGAGACACTGCTGCCCCCCCCGGTTCCTCTCTGGGGGGAGACACTGCTCCCCCCCCGGTTCCTCTCTGGGGGGAGACACTGCTCCCCCTCCCTGCTCCTTTCCGGGGGGGAGACACTGCCCCCCCTCCCTGCTCCTTTCCGGGGGGGAGACGCTGACCCAATGCCCTTTCCTCCGCTCCTTTCCGGGGGGAGATGCTGACCCAATGCCCTTTCTTCCGCTCCTTTCTGGGAGGGGGAGATTGACCCACTGTTCCTCCTGCTCCTTTCTGGGGGAGAGACACACTGCCCCCCCCCCCCGCTCCTTTCTAGGGAGGAGAAGAGCGACACTGCCCAACTGAACCCCCCCCTCTTTTCTGCAGGGGAGGGGGAAACAGTGAGTGACTAACCCCCCCGCCCCCAACCGCCCACCCCTTGCTAAAGGGAGAGAGACACTGACTACCCAATACCTCCCAAACAACTCCCTTGGTGAGGGGGGGGAGGTAGCATCTGACTGACACCCCCCAGTACCCTCCCTCCTCTCACTGAAGGTGGAGAGACAGTGACTGATTGACACCCCTTGGGGGGGGAGCAAGAGACCTTCCCCCAGCCACCCACCAGGAAGGGAAATGCTGATCAACACTGTCCTCCTCCCACACATACACCTCTCACTGGTGGGAGTGGGGGACATGGATTGACACCCCACAACAAATACCACTTGCTGGGGTTGAAGAGAAGCCCACCTACCCCACCATTCACTGAAGGGCTGGTGAGCCCCAGAGATGGTGGCATGACCCCCTCCCCTCACTGTGTGTGTGTGTCTCTCTCTCCCCCCCCCCCTTTTTCACCATGGAGGCTGGTAATAGTAGCACCAAAATGAGGGAGGAACAGACACTGCTGCTGTGGAGAGTGAGTAGGCTTAAGCTGCCTCCACACAGAGGAGTTACTCATAATTTTCTCTTCCTGTCCCCCATGATTCATTCATTCCCTCCCTTTTACCACCCCACATTTCCCTCCTTTATGATTGTCTCCCTTCATCATCTTTCCCCCTTCTCTTTTTACTGTCTCCATATTATCCCTCCCCCCCACACACACCCATTTTACAAGGGGGCTCCTTCCTTGTCTCTTCACTTCCTTCCCAATTTCCTCTCCTCTCATTCTCTTCCCCCCATCAGCTTTTCCTTCCACCAAATGACTCCTCACATATTCAGCCAACCCTGCATGTGAAAGTGACCCCAAGTGCCCCAAACCAAGGGACTATGAGGGTAAAAGCAGCTGGAACATGAAGTGTGAACTGACAAAGGATTTTTTTAACATAAAACTTGCCTAGGTAGTGTATTAATTACAGTCAGGGTATTTTTCTTTTATGTGACTTTTTTAAAATCAGAAAAGGACAGATACTGCAGCTGGTAGAGAAACAAGTGCACAAAAGGAAATAGATCATTAAAAAAAGCTCAGGCAATTAAGGACAGATATACATACACACCCAATTAGTATCTCACTACAACATCTCTGATGCTCCTGAAACTCTGTAATGAACAATGAGGTATTGCCAAGTTTGTGTAAATGATGGTTGTCCCTTGTAATGTTGCTGTTTAGGTATGTGTACTCACCCTTAAAGTCTGATTGTCTTAGGGATCATCTTCTGGTAACACTTAGACCTCAAGGCAAGGGATTGATTTTTAAAAACCCATGTTATAATTTGCATTTAATTTTAATAACATTGGTATGACTCTTGGGAAGTTTTTGGTTGTGAAACAAGAAATAATCTGAATTCCGTTGTGTGTTACAGTTTATGACCCCATAATAAGAGACTTTACAATATAAACCTGTGTTGACGACTGTAGATACTTAACCTTTGAAATATTATTGATGTATGCAGCCTATTGTTATCTTTGGACTGTAAATTCCTCAGGGCTGGGAACTTTCTGCTGTAGCCCTATAAATTGGCATGCAAATCAGCTACAGATTGAAACTCTGTAATCCAGCACTCTCTGGTCTGACAACAGCCGTAGTCCAGCATAATTTTAGCTAGCCAGATGTTCTCTTATCATGGCTATGGCCAAGGTTCCCGCGGTCCCATAAAGTTCACTTACAGCCACCAGACCGGACTCTGTGTTCTGTGCTGTTGTTTAGCTCTAATTTACCCCAATTGTCTTCTAAGAGCCCAGTGAGCAGTGGAAGTGTTGATAACGCTGCTAATATTGACCTTCCATGGTCTGGAAATTCTCTGGTTCGGCGTCAGTCAGGTCCTGAGGATGCTGGAGTAGAAAGGTTCAACCTGTGCTTACACTTTTAGGCATTGAATAAATAAGTAGTAATAGCTTCTCTGCAGAAGAAGAAGGCGGCGGCTCTATGTGCTGAATACCATTTTACCTATGGTACTAATAGTCCAGTCCAATTTGTTGAAGGTAAGAAAAAGGATTCTTGTGCTAACTTGGATGTTAATGCCTTCTTTTCAAAAGAAGGAATTTTCCTGAGTGTCCTGCTGTGTTCCCTGTAACTTTTTCCATCCATGAGCAGAATAAATTTTGTTACGTACAGAGGCATGTGCAGATGTGCACCACTGGTAAAAATGCATGCTGTTGACTGTGGGCGTTCTGCTAATCTGCTGGGCGACATTTGAAACTCACGTTGGTGGCCCAAGCAATCAGCTTATAGGAAACACTGGTGTCCCTGCTGTACATTTCCCGCTATTATACAGTGTGCTGTATACCAACTTTTTGTTGCCATGCATTTTGGAGGTGGTTGCATTTCCACTATGTTATGAATATATTGTTTATGAATTTTTCTGGATGGAAGGCATTACAGACAGACGACTGATGTATCTGAGAGTTGTTACTCTCCATTATCCTTTTAAAAGTGAATAGTTACAGTATATTTAACTCTCATAGTGTAAACAATAATACATTTGTGGCTGGCTCTAAAAAACTATGCAGTGACACACACATAAAGCATGTGGTTCTAGTTCGTTTCAGCTTGCTTAAAATACAATTGCATAACCGAGAAATGCTTGTAACACCTTGGGTGTGCTTAGCATTTACTCTGAAAGAGAAACAATAATCCTGAGTAAGGCTCAGATTTTGTCACAGATATTTACACTAAAAATCACGGACAGGTGTCTGGCAATAAACAAAAAATCACAGAAGCCTATAACATGTCTGTGATTTTTACTAAAATATGCCAGACAAAATGAGGAGGGAGGAGGGTCTAGTACCCACAGGTACTAGGGGTTATGAGCCCTGCCCACCATGGCTGGGCTGGCATGGGAGGGCTTGGAGCTCTGAGATCCCTGTGCTGCATAGTGGCTAGGAGCTGAGAGCTGCTGGGCTGCCTGCTGACAGCTCCAGCCTGGGGCACAAAATGGCACGGATTCCATGACTTCCGTGACCTCCCTGATTTAATCATAGCCTTAACTCTGAGCAGTCACAGCTGAGTCAAATGTGTGTACTGCAAAGGAAAATAATTTGTTAAATAAAGTAAATGTGGTCTTAAGCAATGTTGCCTCTAATTTTTTCCATCCCCTGTGTGGAATACATTTTATGTGCACCAAAGCATGTACAGATATGCACTACCAGAGGACACTCATGCTGCCAGCTGTGGGCACTCTGCAAATCAGCTGGGTAGCATTTGAATCTCTCCTGGGTGTCCACCCAAGCACTCAATTTACAGGGAACACTGCTCTTAAGCCTAGTTTTATATGAGATTACCTTGATGTTTGGGCTTGATGTTTACTTGATCCATTTGAGGTCAACAAATGATCAGCTACAGTCTTCAGCGTAAACACTGTTAAAACTGGTTTCTGGTTGTCTGTGGGAAAGTAAACACCATTGCTTTAAGATTTGAGTGTAACTTTTAAGCAGCCTTCATAGTTTGCAAAAAGTAGTCAGCAGATTACTATATCCTGGTAATATTCTACCTTCGCTGAAACAAGTGGTTGCTGATTGACTGCTTGGCTGGAATCTGGAGCTTTACCAAACCTGCGAAGAATGGAGCCCCAGAAGGCCTGAGCATTGATTGACCTTCCCTGGTCTGGGACATATCAGGTCCTGAGGGTGCCAGATCAGGGAGATTCAGCCTATATGGCAAAATGCATATATATAGTGCTTGCGTAAAAGGACAGTCTCAGAGTAATTTTGCTTTAAGACTAACCTCTTTAGTTTGGATACCATGGTGATGGGAAGTATGGAAAATCTTAAACTAGGTAAATACTAAACTCTTCTTTCTTAACCTAGATGAAATGCTAAAATAAAACAGGATTCCATCTAGAGATATAAAATCCCCTTTTAAATGTTAACTGGTTAAACGGCTCGCCATGTTGCGCCATGGGCTGGGGGCTGCTGGATTGACCCCTTGCGTGTAGCTCGGTGTGGTGGGTCTGGCGAGGCTGGAGCAGCCCCCCCACCTATCGCGTGCCACAGGTGGGGAGCTGTCCTAGCCAGGTACTGGCTAACTAGTTACCCCAGTATAGTCATGGTTAATCCTATTATGGTTAACTAGTTACCCCAGTAAGTATGCTGGCAGTGCTTACTGGGTAACCAGTTAACCTTTTACATTCCTAATTCCATGACAGCATATTGTATTTACGTATTGTAAATAAACCAGAATTCATGTCATATGAATTTGACCTTCTTGAGCGCTAAATTCCAGCTACCTTTTTTAGCATTAAAATGTGGCTATCATATAGGACTACCTTGAAGGTAGGTTAGATAGTCACCTAAATGCACATAATTTCACCTTCCAGTACATTGAATGATGTGTAATTGTTTCTTGAGGTCCTGAGAAGAACCAGTCATTGCTAACGTATGCCAATCAGTTTGCATGATCTCCAGAATAGAAGGTGGCTTTACAATATCTTTAACAATCAACAGACAGTGTGTATAGTATAGGGTAACACTGCTGTCAGGGAGTTTTCCTTCCTTTTTCCTGAGATGTGGTTTTGAGGAACTGTCCCATCTTGCTTACAAGCTTGCTGAATGTACTTCTCAAACTGATCTTGCTCGGTTTTACTGAGACCCTGAGTGGCTGGAGAGCCCCAGAGGGAAGCACTTCATTGCCCTTTAATCACATGGGCTAGAGAAGGACAATTGGCTCCACACAGACTTCCTCTTCAAGGCTGGATTGAGCCGAGATCATTTCTTGTTCCGTTTTGTGCTCTGCACTAGAAATGCAACCGTTTTATTAATTGTGAGGATTAAGTTGCTTGTGAGGAATGAGTTGCTTATTAAAAATTGTGGACTGCAATTACTAGCCAACCAGACCAAGAAAATGTGACATGTCACAACTGTGGAGCACAAGTATGAACTCCGTTAAACTGACAGTACTGTATAATAACAATAGGCAAGCTGACTATGAGTGCATGGAGGAAGAAGTCCGTATTAGAGGAGTTTTAAAAATGTGCCCGGTAGATCTTTCAGACCAAAACTACTATTTTGCTCTTTACTGGTGCTTCAGTGCATTAGAAGGAAAAATTATGTGGTTGGGTTACTTTAGATTAATTGCAACTATCATCCTACAAACAGATAAAACCTAGTCCTATCACCCTCACACCGTGACTTTCTGTTTTTGTGCTTATTCATAGTAGGGATGTGAAGGACTAGTCACTCCCCTCCCCACCTTGCTCCCTCTATCAGATAGAGGCAGCAAGGTGGGGGAAGTGGAGGGGGTACTTCAAAGTGGCAGTGCCGGTTGGAGCTTTGGGCCAGACCCCGGGCTTCACACAGCGCTGCCACTTTGAAATGCTGCGTGCAGCTGGGGGCAAGCTGGGGTGACCCTGGGCTGCATGCGGCATTTCAAAGTGGCAGCGCTGTGTGGAGCCCGGGATCAGCTGGGGACTCTCCTGCTGACCCTGGGCTCCATGGGGTGCTGCTGCTTTGAAACACCACAGGGAGCCCAGCATCAGGCTTCTTGCAGCGTTTCAAAGTGACAGTGCCACACGGAGCCCGGGGTCAGCAGGGAAGTCCCCATCTGACCCTGGGCTCCACGTGGTGCTTTTGCCTTTGAAATGCAGCAACAGCGGCATGGGGGGGGGGACGCGCTGTGGAGGCTTGCATGTAACTGTGAAAGTTAACTGATGAGCCCAGGTTTTTTCTTATTTTTTTGTGATAAAAATACAAATCTATTCATTGAGGGGAAAATGGAAGGAACCTGATACAGTAAATTTCCAAAAATCCGGCACCTTTAGGATCCAGGGGGTGCCGGATTATCAAATATGCCGGACTATCGGAAGGGGGCGGCTATGAGGGGTCTGGGGTGGAGTGGGGGGGGATGCGCCCCTTGGCGCTGCGGGACCAACCGGGCAGCACCCCAGCTGCTCTGCCCCAGGCGTCCCCAAGTCAGCCGCTGTTGAAACTGACCAGCGGCTGACTCAGGGAAGCCCGGGGCAGAGCAGCTCCAGTTGTCTGGCTGCCTGGAGCACTTCTGGGTTCCAGATGGTGCTGGACCATTGGATGCCGGACCACTGGAGTTTTACAGTACTATGTTATTTTTGTAGTATCCAAAAGTGTGCTAGGTGCTTCACAGAAAAACTTGAAACAAATGATTCTTGCCTCAAAGAGTTTATAGTCTACATTTGCAATGCTTTGCAAAGAGGGAAGGTGACAGAAAGGGAGTGTCAGTAGCGGTTAGTCATGGTTAATTTAGCCATGAACACATCTTGTACAAGTGAGTGTATTCTGTTCAGGTTCTTATTCAGTCTTCTTCATAGTATCTGAACATCATTTAGAAGTGATTTAAGCAATATGATTGGTATCTGTCATGAATACAGAAATAATATTAGTTGCTCACTTTAGGCCTTGTAAAAGTGGATTTTCAAGATATAGTATCATCATATTGCTCCCATTTCACCCTATCACAGCTCTACCTGTTGGTGAGTGGGCACTTCAGTCTTCTTTCACTTCTACCAAAACCGGTTTCAGTACTGGAGGAGAGTATTCTCACACTGTAAATGTTTTATTACCCGGACCATCTGGCCTGCTACTTCCAGGGGTGTCTGTCACCCTGCTTGTCTAGAACTGCACCTCTCTAAGTTTATCTATGCCCACAAGTTTTACATTAAAGTGTTCCTAGTAGTTGGTCTTGATTCTGCGGGTGTCTCGGTGCAGGCAACTGGCATGACATCTGTAACTGGAAGCTCACCTCGTACTAGGGCCAGCCTGCCCCCGATGAAGAGCGTGGAACTGCTGCAGCAGCAAGGGGAGCTGCCAAAGTGGTACCGTGGTAATGGTTACTTCCCTGGAAGAAGTCTCCTATTGCCTTCAATAAGACTGTAACTCCACTTTCACTTGGAAAAGAATAAGTGCTGTTAAATGAGAGTAAATCAGCCACACTAGAATATCTCTGGCACTGAGGTTTAATAATATTTCTGTTTTATTGTGTGGCTAGTGAGCAGCTTGGTAGCTAGAGGAAGTGATGGCACAGAACAGTGGTCTCCAACATTTTGAACCACAAGATCACTTTTCAATTTAAGTGCAATGTAAGATCTACCTCCAACCCAAATTCCCTTGCCTGGCTTCCTTCCTGCCCCTTCTCTGTGGCTCCACCCCTTCTCTGAGGCCTCACTCTGCTCTCTCCACCCCCCCCTTCATCCCTGAACCTCATTCACTTTCATCAAGCTGGGTAGGAGCTGGGGTGCAGGCTCTGGTTTTGGGCCAAAGGGTTCAGTGCGTGGGTGGGGCCCTGGGCTTAGTCCAGGGTGGGGGATCGGGGCCCAGGAGGGCTTTAAAGGTGCAAGCTCTGGGAATGAGTTTGGGTGCAGGGGAACTCACATTTGGGGCAGGAAGTTGGATGCAGGAGGAGGTTCGGGGCTGGGACAGGGTTCAGGAAGCAGGCTCTGGCTGGGCACCGTTTAACTGAGATGGCTTTCGGGTCGTGGAGCAGTGGCATTAAGGCAGGCTTACTCCTGCCCTGGCCCTGCACCACTCCTGAAAGCAACTGGCATGTATAGCAATGGCTCCATGGTGCCATGTGCTGCCCCTCATCTACAGGTACTGAGCCAACAGCTTCTACGGGCCATGGTTCCTCATTACTAATCGATGGGAGCTGCAGGAGTGGTGTCTGCAGGGAAGGGCAGCATGTGGAGACCCCCTGCTCTGCCTTTCTCAGGGGATGCAGGGACATGCCAGCCACTTCCAGGAGCAGCAATTACCACAGGGATAACTACTCCAGCTCCAGCAACTTAGGCATTTTAGAATTCATTACTCAAAGAATTACATTTACGCGTAAGAGTGAAATGAAAATTATAAAATGTACAGACCAGTCAAAACCCAAAAATAACACACTTGCAAGCAGTAGAAGTAACACCTCCCCCCCCCCATGTTGGGTCAGGAGCTGAGGGAAGGACAGTGTGTGTTTGTGAGAGTGACAGACACACGCAGCATGTGAGAGTGACAGAGATTTGCATTGCCAAGCTCCCTCCATTCCCTTTGCTCTGTGTGGAGATAGGGTATAGGCGTGGGGGGACAGGGGACACCCTGTCATCAGGTCCCTGTCCCCTTTTCCCTCCCACACCCTGCCCTGCAAGCAGGAGGCTCCCAGGGGGTCAGCTCCAAGGCAGAGGGCAGGAGCAGCATGACATTAGGTGGAGCGGCAACTGCTAGCACTTGATAGGTGATCCTGACTGGTTTGGCCAGGAAGCTATCAGAGGCTCCAAGATCTACTGGTAGATCCTGCTCTACTGGTTGGTGACCACAGGCATAGAAAATCTGAATTAAGAATAGCATTTGACACTTCCTTCTTTCTTTATAGAACTTGATCTGCATACAAAATGTGTGGTGGATGTGGACACAAACAGGGTTATTCTTCACCCTGTGAACACCAATCTTTCAAAAGGAGATGCCAGGTAAGACTTATAATTTAAGAAGTGCTGGTCAAGTGTATTAAGTTTGGGCCTAACAACTGGGAAATTTTAGTTCTGACATGTGATCTTGGGCACATTCTCCAAAATAGTTATTCCCATCTTTAAAATGAGGCTGCTAATGTGTACCCCACCTCATTAAGGTACTCTTGAGATCTTCAGGTGTTTCTAGAGTGAATACTTGTTCACCACCCCTCTCTAATATTGTAACCTATAATGAGGTTAGTTACCTTTTCTTTACTCTACTCCTAGGAGATGACATTAACACATTTTTGCTCTCTTAAAAATAGTGAGTAAAGTAGATTGAAGCTAAGAAGGAAAGGAAAGAATCAAAAGTGAGAATTGTAGTACTTTACATTTCAAAATAGTCGGTTGACAGTATTAAATATAATGTATAACTACTTAAAATTACAGTGGTTTTGGGAGTTTAGTGGCACACTAATTTATCTTGGCTAGCAGACTACTTCTTTGGATAGAGAATATCTTATTACCTCTATATAAAACCATGGCATGCCCACATCTTGAATACTGCATACAGATGTGGTCACCTTGTCTAAAAAAAGATATATTGGCATTGGAAAAGGTTCAGAAAAGGCAACAAAAATGATTAGGGGTTTGGAATGGGTCCCATAGGAAGAGAGATTAAAAAGACTTGGACTTTTCATCTTAGAAAAGAGGAGACTAAGGGGGATAGGATAGAGGTCTCTAAAATCATGACTGGTGTGGAAAAAAATGAATAAGGAAAAGTTATTTACTTATTCCCACAATATAAGAACTAGAGGTCGCCAAATGAAATTAATAGGCAGCAGGTTTAAAACAAACAAAAGAAAGTTTTTCTTTACTCAGTGCACAATCAACCTGTGGAACTCCTTGCCAGAGGATGTTGTGAAGGCCAGGACTTGAACAGGGTTCAAAAAAGAGCTAGATAGATTCATGGAGGTTAGGTCCATCAATGGCTATTAGCCAGGATGGGTAGGAATTGTGTCCCTAGTCTCTGTGTATCTGTAAACGGGTGACAGGAGAGGGATCATATGAGGATTAGCTGTTTTGTTCTCTCCCTCTGGGGCATCTGTCATTGGCCACTGTCAGCAGACAGGATATTGGGCTAGATGGACCTTTAGTCTGACCCAGTTTGGCCATTCTTATGTTTGGGCTAGATGTCGTCAAGTAACTTCTCAGGCCGTAAGTGCCATATGGAAAAATGAGGCAAGAAGAGATTAAGGAGACCTTTTGCTAACTTCTACCGAAGTCATTTAAAAAGCTTCTACTGAAGTCACTGGAAGCTGGCTCAGGGCTTTTGTGATTTGCCCAGAGTCAAATAGGAAGTCTGGAAGAGCTAGGTATACAACCCATATTATTTAGCTCATGACTCCAATCCTGTGCTTTTGCCACAGGACCAACTGTCTAAACTGTTCATGTAAACTTAAAAAACTACAAATGGTCTGATAGCGCTTTATAGACTAACAAAGCATGTAGATGGTGGTATGAGCTTTCGTGGGCACAGCCCACTTCAGATGACCAGAGTTTTGAGTTTAGGATGTGCAGACCCAAAATAAATAGGGGAGAAGAGGGGTGGGAAGAGGAAAAGTCACTGGTTGTGGATTAAGAACATGCAGTTCAAATACCTGTTGTGAGAAGGAAATCAGTCATGTAGTGCAAGTGCTTTCACTTTACCTGGACTGAGTCAGCTCACTAAGCAATGGGCAAAGTTCAAATTTGCTAGAATGTTATGCTGGGATTACAAGGTGTGTATCCCCTATGGAGGGAAATCTAGAATTCCTCTCACGTCTAGGTAGGTAGACTGAAGGCCTAATTGCAAAACTGAGACCCATATATCTGGAGCAAAGCTGGTTGCGGGTGCAGAATACAGTAGCTCATATTGTGTGGGGTTTTTTCCCTTTGGGTTACATGACCACCTCAGCCACTTCCTTTACCTGTAACATTGGCCAATCTGGTTAAAGTTCTGCATTACACATCCCTCCATTAAAAAATGTCAGGAAATCTGGTCCAACTCAACAGGCAAGCATTTTCCAGTTTCCACACACTGTGAAATATTATTTAAGGGACAAATTACAGTCCCACATAACTGGAATGGCTAACAGAGAGTCAGAAATTCAATTGTGGCATGAGGGTTGAGGGAACCCTCTGTATCAAGCAGATTTATATTGAAATGTCTGCACTGTCCCTGTATCCTCCCTACACACATTCCTTTGGGCCAGGCCCATGATCCTCTGTAAAATGTCTCGCTGCTATATTTGAGTTTTAGTAGAAGATTTCAGGCAGTAACTGAAATTCAGTTGATAAGGTGTCTTAGTTTGGATAAAGAACTGCGACAAGGTTGAACACGAAAAAGGCAATTTGTAATGGAGTTACTAGCAACTCTTGGGATCCTTTTATTATATATTAAAGGAAACGTTGTCTCCATTTGACTTTCCCTTTTATCCCAAACTCTGCAGTTGATTATTCTGCAAGGTTTGACTCCTTTTTTTGTTATATTTTATTTTAAACATTAAGCAATCCAGCAAATCAACTGTTCTGACTGCTTTATGGCTTTATTTGCATATTACTGGATGTTGAATGATTAATCTTAATGACACTATAGATTTGCAAAGCAAAACTTCATAGTTAGGAGTGTTGTTTAAAAGAGACGCTGGAACTCCTGAGTTCTGTTCCAGCTCTGTCTCTCATGCCTGGATGATCTTTGAACTCACTTTGACCAAAATGTCAAAAACAGTTCACTCATTTTATGTACCTAGTTTACTAGCGATAACCAGCCCAAGACCCAGGGCCTAACTTTCGGAGAGGCTCAGTTTCCACTGATATACCTGATGTTGAGGAGTTTATTACTTCTGAAATTCAAGTTTTAGGATGAATGTTTCAAGTTGAGCGCTCATAATTAATGGATATCTTGAAAAATGAGGCTTTGACCTCTCTGCTTCTTTTCTCTCCATTGCTAGATGCATCTAATATTTACCTATTTCATTAAAAAGAGTGAAAATTAATTAATGCTAGTAAAATTATCCGAAAGTCTTAGATGAAATTAATCTGACTGTGTGTTTCTGGAAAGGTTATATTCTGAAGATACTTATTACCTGTGCTAGCCTTCCTTACCCAGGAATGACCTTACATGAGACAGAGAATCCAGCCAGTTACTGTACTGAGTAGTCCTTATTACGGCTATGCTAGTAGTGTCTGTAATCTGCTCATGCAAAGTAGATCAACTTCAAAATCTACAGAATAACCTCCAAGCTGGGTATGCTACAGTACTATTTCCAATTTATTAATTTGTTTTGTGTGTGCTTCCTCTGATGTAAAGAAAGAAGCTATATTATTTATCAGACAGCATTATTGGGGTGCCAGTGTGTATAACTATTCCATAATACTCTCTGCAAAGGGTTACCAATAATAACTTCTCTAAAGCTGCACTCATAACAATGCTTTGGCAATAAATCCCTAGAAGTTTCTTTTCATCCCTGACTTTCCATGAATTATCTTATTTTAAATCTAGCTCCTCCCATCTCCATTCCCAAGAATATGTAAATCCTCCTAGGATGCAATGTAAATAAATAGGTACTTTTCACATGAGTCTGCTGCATTTAGATAGGACACTTCGGGCTTGTTTACACTTGCAGCCCTGCAGTGGCACTTAATAAATATGCTGCCTATTTCTATAGTAGAGCTTCTCCCATCACAATAAGTACTCCAGCTGCCAGAGTGGTGGAAACTGTCAATGGAAAGCCTTTCAGTTTTCATAGTAGCACAGTCTGCACTGGTGGTTAGGTTCACATGCACTGGTTTTTGGTTTGCCTGTGGAGTCTCCATCCTGAAGCCCTCCTGGGCCCCATCCCCTGACACTGCCACAGGCGTGTCTGCTACATCATCTTCTCAGCCCCTTCCTCTGAGCACCTCCTGTCTGCTGTTTGCTACTTTTGCCCCCTCCTGCCTTAAGGGTGTATGACAGGAGGAGGGGGCAGAGAGGAGCTTAATGGCGGGGGCTTTGGGGAACGAGGTGGGGCGGGAAGAGACGTAGCATGGATAGGGTTGGGGGGAAGAGGCTGAGCAGGGGAGGGGCCTGGACAATCAGCTGGGGGTGCTAAACACTTCTTCTTCCCCCCCTCCCCCCCATGGGTGCTTTAGACTTGGGACATCCATGTAGTTGGTGCCTGTGTTTATGTTGGTATAACTCTGTTGCCTGAAAATCCATACCCCTGGGCAATATCGTTCTACTAAGATAGGTTTCTAGTGCAGTGGTTCCCAAACTTTTTGGCATCACGCCCCGCTTTTTGATTTTTGAAAAACCCTCATGCCGCCGCGCCCCTCCCTCCCCCCATAGCAGCAAAACTTGTTGAGCAAAAAAAAAGGAACTGAACAGGGCAGCAAAACGCGCCCCTCCCCTGGTATTTCTTCACGCCCCCCCGTTTGGGAACCCATGTTCTAGTGTAGGCCAAGCCTAATTTTATCTTACCGAGCTGTTTGTTCTCTCTGCAAAAGGTCAGAGCTCATGTTTCCTTACTAACAACATTTCACAGTGCATTGCAAGAATTAGTCAAAAGTTTATTACTCTGTGGTTGGCATGGGGGTGCGGGTGAATTCATTTCGATAAGTGTGAAAAGATCTACACAACAACAGTGATGTCTGAAATAGATAGCATTTCCTGAATCTTCTAAGGCTTCTTGCTTACAGAATTTTTTGTTTTGTTTGTTTAGAAAACATAGTACTTAAACTGAGATTTTAACATAAAAGTTAGAAATTGGCTACTTTTGACCAATTTGGGAAAAGGAGTTGCATACAATTATAGTTATGCCCTCGGTTAATTTGTTCATTGGTCTAACACAGAGTTATAAGCAAATATCGATGGTGATAAATTACGGCAAGGAGCATTGTATTTTTTTTAACCTTTTCCCTTTATTAAGCTCTAAAAGTAGTTTCAGGTACTGTGAATGTAATTTAATTCCCGTCCCTATTTATTGTTTTATACTCACATTACTATTTTATTCTCCCCTGTTACTGTGTGACAGACTGACAAACAAGGGACCTTTCAGGAGAAATTGTGCAACTGACTACTTTGTGCATTTGACCATTCTTTGTATATAAACAACCAATAAGAACAAAAATTACTTGTCAGCTATTAGCAATATTTGGTAAAAAATGCTCCGTTACAAGTGTCATTGATGGTGACCATTAAATATCTAGCTCTGCTCTTAGGCCTTAATAAAACATAAATCATGGTTTGTTTGGCTTTTTAATCTTCAAAATGATAGCACAGTCTGTTACTGAGAAAATGTAGTTATAAAATAAAGAATACAAAGTTATTTACTCCTTCCCAGAACGCAAGAACTAGAGGTCACCAAATGAAGTTAATAGTTAGCAGGTTTAAAACAAACAAAAGGAAGTACTTCTTCACACAATGCATAGTCAACCTGTGGAACTCCTTGCCAGAAGCTGTTGTGAAGGCCAGGACTTTACCAGCGTTCAAAAAAAAGCTAGATACATTCCAGAAAATCCTGAACCATGACTGTTGGCCTGTTAACGACAAGCTGAGTGAAGCCTAGAGCTCACAAGATCTGTATTGGTGTACTGAAGGGTTTGGAAATACAGCTAATAGGTAATTCTAGAGAACAAAAATAGCCTTGTGAGACATATTTCCTGTATTACTAGTATTGTCTGTGTAGCTCTACTGCCTGAGTGTTTGAAAACAGCATTTAACAGATGTGTTCAGTAAGATCACAAGCAGATCTTTCTTATGAAATTCCTTCACGCACTCTTACTGACTTTCATTGATCAATTTACTAAGCAAGCTTAAAGCTTAGCTGTAAAATATTTTCTCTAATGCGGGCCTTTATAATTTAAAATGATGACTTAGCTATTTGTATGTTTGCACATGTTTCTGGCAAAACCATTACTTTTAAAGTCAGTTATTAGTAGGACTTATTGTATTAGAAGGGATTTTAGATCTAAATTATGCAGCATTTTTCTTGATTTATGCCAGAGGTGGGGAACCTCAGGCTCAGGGGCCAGATGTGGCCCCTGGCTTGCCAGGATCCACCTCACCCCACCCACCCAGCATTGGGGAGCCTGTGTTGGCACTCCAGACCTCCCCCACTGCCTCACCACGGAACTGGAGCATACAAAATCTACTAGGCTGGCCCCCCCTTGGGTCTGGTATGTGAGGGGAATGTGGGGAGCGTCTTTCTCCTTCTCAGTCGAAGCCACCTAAGTGAGTGGTGTGTTTTGTTTTGTTTTGTTTTTTTAGGTTCTCACTTGTGTGCGTCCCCTGACTGATTTGTTTCTGTGAGTCAGCGGCCTCGACCCTAAAAAGGTCCCCCCCCCCCGATTTATGCAATAGAGGCTAATTGTATTTTGTACTCAGGATCTTTAATGTTACTGAAATAATTCTGTGAGTGTATGTAGGGCCATAAAAAGAAGCTGCTAAAATTTCTCAATCAAAACATGAAATAAATTTAGTTAAAATTTTCCAGTTATGTAAATGTCTAAAAGGGATAAATGTTCTTTCCATCCCTCCACGCCCCCCAGTCTGGCTCTGGCTCTTTGCTAGCCACGCTTTCCTTCACTGTTACCATCCAAATCAGAGGTATGTAAAGTTTGTAAATTATATACTGTGGACTATAATGTAACTGAAAAGTGTTTTTAAGGAGAGCCAGGTCTTGAGTACTGGTTGAACCTCTCTCAACTGGGACTCCCTGGTCTGGCAACATCTATGGTCCGGCAGGACCAGAGAGACCCAGCCAGGCTGGCTGCAGAGAGGCCAGTGGCCAGAAGCCCTGCTGTGGGAGTCTAGCTGAGCCGGTGGCAGGGCGGCCGGAACACCAATGGTTTCTGGCAGGGCAGTGGTCTGCTGCAGTGGGGCCAGAAGCCCCGGCAGCGGACCACGGGCTGCTGCAGCAGGGCTGGCAGAGCCAGGAGTCCCGGCAACAGGGCCAGTGCTGCCCTGGTAGGGCTGGCAGGGTCGGGAACCCTGGCGGCTGAGCAGCAGTCTGCAGGGGGAGGATGGTAGTCCCAGTGGTGGGACTGTGGGTTGGCGGGGCTGGGAGCACCGAGCGGTAGGGCAGTAGTTTGGCACAGTGAACCTGAAAGCCCAAGCAGCAGGACTGTGGGCTGCTGTGGCAGGGCAGCAGGGCTGCTCACAAATGGGGAGCCTGCCAGAAGGCCAGACCAGGAGCAGAGCCGGGCAGGGGGCTGGTGGCAGGGGGACTGAAATGACCTCCTCTGGTCCAGCAAATCCCTCCTTCGGGTCCCAAGGATGCCAGACAGGGAGGTCCAACTTGGACCTCCCAGCACCCCTATATTCAGTATTTACAGGTGCTGAGCATTGCTAAGAGTCAGTCCTCGAATATGCTAGTTGCCTTCATGCAGCTCTGTAGCATGTCACAGGCTCTAGTCTTTGCCACTGAGACCACAAATAATCTCTCATCAAAATCCATTTTTTAATAGTATAGATTTGCAGTCTACAGTGGGAGGAAAGACAAGTTTCTTTTTAGCCTTGTTAGTCTGGCAAAATCTATAGTAACCTATGCTGCTTGCAAAGAAGGGAAGATAGGTGGCATCCATGTGGGAGTTACAGGTGAGAGTTTTCTGTATGGGAAGTGGATCTAATTTTTTTCTTGCCATTCTTTGTCTTGAATGTTTAGATTGTAAGCTTATTGAGGTAGAAGGTATCTGAGACCCTAACTTCATTTGGGGGCCTATATTTGTGGTGTTAGCATCTAAATGATCACAGGAACCAATTTACTGAGAAATCTTTAAAGTTCTCAGCCTAGTCGCTTTGCTATTGAAATACTAACAAAGGGCACAGTAGTGTGTTTGTTTTGGTGTGCCTTTTCAACATGCATATGCATGGTCTCCTCGCTATGCTTCCTCTGTTTACCTTTCTGTAGAAATAGCCCTGCACAGTTTCCTGAACCATAAAGTGATTAGCAAAATGAAGAAAAAGTGAGACATCTGTCACTCATCTGTGATCCGAGGGCATAAGGGATGCTAAGAGAGCTTTATCAATAAGAAAAAAAAAATCCCTTTAGTTTTATATAAACTATTCTTGGGGAAAATTCTGCACCACTGTACAAGCGCAGAATTAATGTTCCCTGCAGAATGAGTCTGACTGGAAGGCAAAGGGAAGCTGCAGTTACATGTTTCGCCCAGCAGGGCCTGTCAGACGAGAGGGCAGTTGGCTCAGAAACTGGAGGAGCCAGGCATGGAGAGAGAGTGGGAAGAGGCTGCCTTTGTCACAATGCACTGCCCACTGGCCCGGATGAGAAGGCACAGGATGTGGTAGTGGTGGTGGGGAGAAATGGACATTGCGAGATCTCTGTGGCTGCTGGTGGGACTTTCACAGACTGATTGTCAGAAGTGCTAGTGGGAGGGAGAGACTGACTAGGGCAGAAGCACAGGTGCTAGTGAGGTGACAACACTGAGCCAGGGGCTGAATTGGAATGAGGATGCAGGGCCACATGGGGATGAGGGTAGGAGGATGCAGGGGTACAAATGGATGGTGTGGGGTGGCTGAGTGGGGGTTCAGGGACACATGGAGATGGCCAGCTGGATCTCGCTGAGTGAGGATGCAGGGATACATAAGTATGCACACTCTGCTAATCAGCTGGGAGGGCTGGATCAGGCCCGGAGGCTGTATTTTGCCCACCCCTGTGCTAGGGAGAAGTATGGGAAACAGTTGAGCATAAAAGGAAACATAAAGGTGTTAAGTCTTCTAACTACTGGAAAAAGATGGGGACTGTTCTGGGAGGATAGGATGTCTGGTTACTCTGACTAAAAATTATTTACCGGTACAAAGGCCAAGAGCTGAATGGTGAACTCCGTCCAGCTTGGAAATCAAAATGCCAACCGCAAATAAGATGCCATTTTAGAGTCAGCGTTATAGCTTATGAGTTGACTTGTGCACTTTGACCCCAATAGCAGTTGCCTGCATGGTTTCCGTCTACAGCACCTCTTGTCCTCTTTCTCCCTGCCTCTTGCATCCAAATATGACTCTTTGACCTTAATTTCCTATCAATAGCAGTTGCAAAAGTGATACTGTTGATACTTAACACCCGCTGCAAGATTTGTGCTGAACTGATATGATAACTTTTTAGGGCTGTAAGGCACAAGTAGGTGTAGTACAGAACACCAACATTACTGTGTGCTGAATCATAGCTGCAATACATTATGGGAGTGCCTTGGGAGTAGTCAAAGGGCAGGCCTTCGTGACCCAATCTCCATGACTACAGCAGTAAATAGAGTAGTTTCATGCTAACTACTGAGGTGCTTTACTTGTGAAATCAGCTGCAAGGTGAAACTGATTAGGACAGGGCTACTCAACTTTGGAAGTCTTGGGGGCCACAATGATGCTCACAGTTACATGCTGAGGGCCGCAACTTAAGGGTGGTTGCATATACATGCAAATATATACGCAAATATGTATGCAAATAGTTTTTCACACTGATGGGCATGAATACAAAGCACTTCCCACAGTGCCCCAGTGCACCCGGCACCTCCTCCCTTGGGGACTAGAAATGCAGACACCCGGTACCTGTCTGTTCCAGCCAGCCCATCCGCTTGTACCCTTCCCTCCTCAGGAGAACGCCCTATCCCCTAGTCCACACTAGAACCCACTCCACCACCTTACCTTAAGGGCATCCCTTATCCCGCCTTCCACTTGCGGGAGCCACCTTTATCCCGGACAGCCTGGGTGTTGCCTGTCCCATTGCTCCCTGTGGGGGCGGGACTTGAAGATGGATTCATAGAAAGCATTCCACGTGTAAGGGTCAGTGTCAATGAAGACATGATGTTAAATAGAGATTAAGATAAAGCAAAGCTAACTTCTAATTTAGATTACTTCCAATACAGTGTTTGAGTGGAATGGCTGAGTAGATGACTAGAAGGTAGGAATTCATGCATTCTGTTCCTACTTGTCTTACTAGGTGTGACCTCAAATTCTAAATTGACAGGACAAGCTATAAAAGCCTTACAAAAGTGATTGCATTAACCCTGTGTTTGTCAGACTTCATGTTTTTGAAAAAGTCTGTAAGATCCTTAGTAAGACGAGTTTGTGGGACGCCCGTGCTTTATGGAAAATTAAGCTTATTTTTTAATCACAAATTGGGCTTTGAATTTTGTGATGCTTTAGTGATCAATTTTGGATGGTCCAGACCAACAACAATTAATGCAATATAAGTACTCTTATAAAGTTGTCTATTGTCTTTCTCTGTATCTGCTTTCAGAGACCTATAGAATAGAATAAAAACAAATCAGAAGGACACATCACCCTGCTATTTGAAAGGTTAAACCTAATAAGATTACTAGGAATAGCTCAGAAATTAGCTTTGTATTTCAAACACTCTCTTGTAGTGAATTCAGTTTCTCTAATTTAAAAACAATCCTTTATAAAAATATATATTAACTCCTAGTGGGGAGCAAAAATCCCTCACTAAAACAATTTCTAAAGGAGTTTTTAAAATAAAAATCTCAGTGTGTTATTTGAAGAGCACTATCAGAAACTGATTATTTCAGATTTGATCAATTAAAATGCAGTAACATAAGCACTATATTCAATTTAAAACAGAAAAGCAACAGTTTATTTGTATATAAGATTGTCTCTTTTAAAGAGAATCTGTTATAGCAGCTGCAGGGTATTTTTTTAAGTCTCTCTCTAGTTTTTTGGTGGTTCGTGTATAAGCTGTAACAGCATGTTTAATAGTGTGAGAAAATTATATGGTTTTGGGTGGGCTTTTTGCAGCTCTGAAATCTGTCCTTTTCTAAACTCCTACTGGTTGAAATTATGAGTGACAGAGATGAAAGGGCGTCCCTAAGTGTCTTAAACTAACTCCAGGGTGATTTCAGTTGCAAAGATACTATTTTTGACTAAGAAAAGTGTTGTCACTAGGCCACCTATTAAACACACAGCAAACCTGTAATGGGTGACCATCTTTTTAGCTTAATGTTGCTAACCTATAGAAAAGACCGCTTGAAACAGTTCTGAAGTAGAAAGTGATATCTGTTTTCAAGGGTGTGTTATGTGTGTGCACACTATCCTCAGATTTACCCCAGATAAGCTTTTTTCTTCTCCTTAGTCCTTTCTTTTCCATCTCATGTGAGTGGGATGCTGCATAAATATAATAAAGAAGACTCTTAAAACAAAACATTGTTCATTTCTTTGCATTGCAGCTGTGCATAAATTGAAATGACTCCTTCTGAAGGCTTAGGAATAAGCAGATATGTACCAGATGGCATTAATATTTTTGAGCCCAACTCTTTTCTGCTGTAATTATTTCATACATGCAGAAACTACTTTACCTGGTAAATCAACTCAACAGTGATGGCTTTGAGTCAGTGAACTGGGAGAGGGAGACTGAAAACGTGTTATACTTTTTCGCTGGTAGCATTAGCAGTAAATACATCCAGTTCCTTGCACAAGAAAAAGCAACTTTGCAAGCATGGTCTGTTCAAGATTGTAAGCTGGTCTGTGTAGATTTAGATTTCTCAGCATCATTGTCAGCGATCCCTCGAGGTTGTAGCTGATCTCTTTCACAGGTTTGATGGGTCTTTTGGTGACCAAGGAGTCTGATCCTTGAGCCGCTTGTTTGTTGTAGGAGGTGTTGGAAGTCACGGTTGGGCCATGATTGCTGCATGAGAATCATCTGTCCTTTTCTTTTTTGGCGTTTTTCTGTGAGCTGGGCATTTTCCTTAAAAGTAGACATTTTTCCCCTGACCAGCCTAACATGGGCTAGTATGTGGTGTCAGTGCTACATCTCTTGACATTTTTCTTGAGGCTGTCTTTAAAATGTTTCTTTCGGGCTCCCTGTTTTCTTCTTTTTTGGTGAGTTGGGCAAATCACAATTATTTTGGTAAATGTACATCAGGCATGCATACACACTACCTGCTCCACCTCAGCTGGTGCTGGATAATCAGGGCCTCACAATGAAGATGTTGGCCTCTGAGAACACAAATTAGCGTGGCAATCCTTCCACGTCATGTTGTGGATAGGGTTGCCAGGTGTCCGGTATTGTCTGATTTTTTTTTTTTTTTCCTGGCCAGGAGGCGAAAATACTGAACTGTCCGGGTCAATACTGGACACCTGGCAACCCTACACATACTCAGCAACTGGGCCCAGCCTGCCCGCCCCCCCGGTTACCTGGTTCTGCAAGGGAGTTGTCTGGTCAGGAGCAGGAAGAGAAGATGGCCGCTGGCTGAGCCCAGCCCCTGTACTTAAAAGGGCCATACTGGGGTATTTTTTTTTTTTTTTTAATTTTTGCTTAACTCTCAGGTCCTTTTTTTTTCTCAACAACTTTAGTCTCTCTTTCCCCCCCCCCCCTTTTTTTTTAAACAGAATTTTTTCCGCAGGTTTTTTTTGGGGCGAGGGGGAGGCTGTTCGTTATTTTTGGTTAAATCATCTGGTAACCCTAGCTGAGGATCTTCCAAAGAAAATGCTGGTGCTTGGCACACCAGGTTTTTCAGGTTTTTCTAAAAGTCACCTAAGTCTCATGGCTGTAGAGGTGAGGTGGGATTATCAGTGCTTTGTAAATTAAAAATCTTATGTGTGTTCTGATGTTTGTTGACTATTGGGCATGAGTCTGCCAAAGGCAAGGCTACAAAGGATTTCGTGCTGAATCTTGACATCTATGTCTGTCCTCTGAGAGATGGCTTCCAATATAGGCAACAGTAGTCTACATTTTCCAGTTCTTTTGTCAGTGTAGGTCTTCCTTGCTGGGTCTGATGGTTGACTGGGAGCTAGCTGGCTGAAGAACTTTTGTTTTTCTAATATTCAGTGAGAGCCCCTATGGTTTTGCAAGCATAAGAGAAGCAATTAAGGGCTGTGTGTAGATCCTTCTTCGAGTGTGCAACATAACCATCTGCATGTGGGAGATGAGTTGTTTTGGCATGGTTTCGAGTATGGCAACCTCTTTGACCTTCAGTCCGATATTGGATGCCAGTGTCCTCAGAGATAGTCTTGGGTTAGAATTTTCCCTGCTGGCAAGAAAATGGAGAAGGTGAGTGCTAGTACACAGTCTTGGTTTTTTTCTTAAATATGGAGATATACCTATCTCAGAGCTGGAAGGGACCTTGAGAGGTCATTGAGTCCAGTCCCCTGCCCTCACGGCAGGACCAAGCACCATCCCTGACAGATTTGCCCCAGATCCCTAAATGGCCCTCTCGAGGATTGAACTCACAACCCTTGGTTTAGCCGTCCAATGCTCAAACCACTGAGCTATCCCTCACCCCAATTCAGCTGACAAAGATGTTTAGATGTTTTATGCCAGTTCAGATGACAAAGAGCTCAGAGGAAGAGTTGTTGCACATGGGGATGTAATGGTGTAGTCAATTAACTGAAAAGCAAAAGCTAATAGGTTAGTACTATAGACTACATGCATTTCCCCCTTCCCCCCTCCTGTCAGTAGATTCGTTAGCAGGCTGGCCAGCAGCCTGGCTCAGTCCTGGCTTGTGACAGGTTCTAGATTTACCCTCCCTCCCCTCCCCCCCGCCACACACAGCTCTGTATTTAAAGTGTATTAGGAACTGGGCAGGCAGGCAGCCTGGCTCACTTCTGGCTTGCACCAGGTCCAGGAGCTCAGACCTGCCTCTGCCCTCTCTGGACAGGGGCTACTGCCACCCTGCACTGCTGCCTCTGTCAGGCAGTAGCACAGGGCAACAGGTAGCCGGTCAGCAAGGCAAGCTGTCTTTTAAACAGGCTCCCCTTGCGGACCAGCTCCTGCCTGGCACCCGGTGCTGCTGCCTCTGATGCAGAAGCAGCGCAGAGTGGCAGGGGACTCCTTGGCAGTGGGGCTGGAGTGCACTGGCTGCTGGCCCCACCCTAGGGACTATAGGATAGTCGAGTAACCGATAAGAGTTCATGAGGTTAATCAACTATTCAATTAACTGATATTTAACATCCCTAGTTGCACAGGATGGAAGCAGTCATCTGGTTGTGGAGGGGTCTTATAATGGTAGTAAATTTGCTTGGGCAGCCAACCTCTGACATGATTTTCCACAGAGTCTCACAGCTGACAAAGCCAGAGGCTTTGGTTAGATTGATAAAGGCCATCAACAGCTCCAAGTGGGGTTCTTGGCACTTTTTCTAGATCTGCGTAGCTGTGAAAATCATATTGTTGGTGCCTCACTGATTGATGGTCTGAAGCCCCGCTGGAACGCTGCCAGAGGGAGCAGGTGAACCTGTCCCAGCGACGGAGAGGAGGGCAATGTCTCGATGGTTGCTGCAGTCAGCCCTGTTTCTCTTTTAGAAAATAGTGATGGAAGTCAGAGGAGATTTTTTTCAGTGTACCTGAGTTTGAGGAGCAGCAAATGAAGCTTGTCAGTGTTTCTTCCCCTTGGTTTCAGTACTTCAGCCGGTATGCCATCAGGTCCTTCATTTGCATAATTGCTTTGCAAATCTCCTCAGGTGCTGGTTGATTGGCAGGAGCTTCCCAGATTGGGTGCTGAGGGATGGTAGTCAGTGAGGTCACCAGTTAGTTGATTCTTGATATAAAAGCCTTTGGCAGAGTTCCTTCCAGTGCTCTTTGATTAGGGTGACCATCCGTCCTGTTTTTCCCAGTAAAGTCCCGAATTAAGATCTGTTCCCGGAGTCCTGACTTTTTTTTTTTAAAGGGCACATTGCCCCATATTTCCACTGCAGCAGGGGGCAGGGAGGAGCTGCCAGCACTCAGGGCTTCAGCAGCTGAAGCCCCAAGCCCTAGTGACTCCCCTCCCCACCCTGCATGCGACGGAGCTGAATTTCATCCCTGAAGTGGGGCAAGGTGGGGGGGAGCTGCCGGCCCTCAGAGTTTCAGCCACTGCAGCCCTGAGAGCCAGCGGTTCCTCCCCACCCCCACTGAGGGGCTGGAGCCCCGAGTGCTGGTGGCTCCCCCCCCCCCTTTGCAGGGCTGAGCCCAGAGCGCAACCCCTACCACTGCAGGACTAAAGCCCCAAGCACTGTCTTCTCCCCTCCCTCCTCTCCTCCCCCCGCTGCAGGGCTGAAGCCCCCAGCACTGGCAGCCCCCAGTGTCCCGTATTTGGCATGGGGAAATATAGTCACCCTATCTTTGATGGATTCATTATTTTTCAGAAGGGTACTATCACCTCAGTAGTGTAAGGCCGCAAGAGCTTGTTCGTACAGAGTCTGTCTCTCGCGTCATACGATTCTCACGCCTTCATATTTAGATTCTTTCACGTGTTCAGAGTAGGACAGCTTTTGACTAGTGATGGTGTAGAAGTAGTATCTTAATGGTTATCATAGATGTTAAGAGCTAAACAGCAGCAGTCCTGTTAAAGCATCTAGTTCTTAAAGTGTTTTCTCTAGTGCTTTCTTCAGTATGGTTAGTTTGCATATATTAAATAAAATTTTCAGTGATACAGAAACAGTCTTTCTTCATAAGCTTCAAAACCAGCAATGGTCCTGTAGCACCTTAGAGACTAACCAAAACATATATTTGTTGGTTAGTCTCTTAGGTTGCTACAGGACCATGGTTGTTTAAATTTTTTTAAGTTGCAGACTAACACGGCTACCCCTCAGACTTTTAAACATGCATAGTCCTTCATATATTTCATTATTTGGCCTCAAGAAGACCGGGGATATGGTGCTGCTCTTCTTGTATAATTGTGTGTGCACCTGTGGGAAGGACTTTTCTGAGTTGGTGCGTGTAAGGGAAGAGCTTGTGACAGAGCTTGCAAGCAAAATGTCATGTTTACATAGTAAGAGGGTGAGGTTACATTAGGCTCATTTACCTTACAAATATAAATGTCAGATAACCCGGGTAAAAACAGTTTACTTTTTTTTGTTATAACTGGGCTAATGGCTGTGCTATATGGTGTAAGTATTGAATCTGTTGTGTTCACTCCCTCTGGGGCATCTAGCATTGGCCACTGTCAGCAGACAGGATACTGGGCTAGATGGACCTTTGGTTGGACCCAGTCTGGCCGTTCTTATGTTACATTCTTAATCTGGAAAAAGTTGCACACTAGACTCTTCTGTTACACGTGGGATAGACTCATCTGCAAATGGTAATTATTTCTCATGGGCTGTTGGGAGTTTCAGTAAATTAGATTAGCAGCTGTAAGAAGTACAGTCCAATGGTTGTTACTTATTCAGTGCATGGTATGCCATTTCTTCACTGTTCATTATGTAAAACACACAATAAAACCCTACCCTTTCCTACTGTAAGACATATGTTCTTACACTTTTTTTTCTTTCCCTATTAGTTTGTGGATCCCAAGCATCAAACTATTTCCAGCATTGCTGTAAGGGATTTTTTCCTTTAACTGCATTATGAAGGATGCCATTATGTGTTTTATGGATGCTCAGGGAATATAGTTTACCATTTTGCTGAGAACAGGGTTTTTTATCTGGCAGATCATCTTACTGCTACCCAGGCTGGTATTAAATAAATTAGTGGCTGTGTGGTTTATAGTTATCCATAGAGTGCAATAGAGCATTTGGAATTGAGCTCAAATTGGTTTGTGAGGCTGTTTCCAGTAGGTTTCTACTGACTCCAAACTTTATCCTCTTGATTTAGAAAAAAACATGAAAAAATTCTAGGCTTTTTGGCTGCAGAGATAATCCTTGAAATGTAATGGCACTGTGGAAAGTGTCTTTGAGACAACTTTCAGTAAGAATGTATCAATTGTGCAGTTTGTCCTACCCACTGTGTCATGTATCTATTGACATTCAGTGCTTACAGTTTTAAAATATCAAAACAACTTGCAGCAGCTATTCTGAAAACAGCACAAACAATTCTGGGACATGGAATCAAAGGAGAGGGAAACGGGTGTGTGACAGTACCCCCTGCTTGGTGGTGTTCATCCACTAAGTCACATTGCAGTTGAAAGTTTTGGAGTTCTATTTTTAAACTTCCTGGGAGGTTTATCTTGCCACAAAATATTCCTGATTTTCCGGGGAATGTTACAACCACACTGGCCCCAAGGAGTCCAACTTCAACTACTTATTCTTCATTTTGCTGAAATCCAAGCAGAGCATGTTTCTTGTAAACAAGGATTACTTCCATGACTCAAAATGTTCCTTTTTTAGAGGTCTACTTCGGCCAAACTGTCAACCTTTCCATCTAAGATCTGACAGCTGGTAATCCTTCTAGCAGCATGGCAGGTGCTTTTCTTCACTTCCAAAGAAGCTAAGATCATTCTTCCACTTGCATGGGAATGGGAAAGGCATGACAAGTTCATAATAAGTTGGCGATTTTTGTACACTCGTTAGTGCCACTATATCTTAAATCTTGTATTATACTGTATTGTATTAAAAATTACTTTTATTTTGACCAAGGATTGTGGGTTACATTCCTTGTGGCCATGTAGTGAAACAGCCCTTTAAATACAATGAGTTATTGCCTTAGAACAGTGTTTCTCAAAGTGATCCGTGAAACCATTTTCAGAAACCTGCTGACTGGCTGCACCAGTGTGTTTTACTGGCTCTGTGGCTATGGAGCCTCGCAGCTCCCGTTGGCTCCGGTTCACCGTTTGCAGACAAGAGGAGCCGCAAGAAGTGGCAGCCCGGCCCACGCTGCTTCCCGCAGCTCCCCTTGGCTGCAAATGGTGAATCGGAGCGAATGGGAGCCACGAGGCTCCATGGCTATAGAGCCGGTAAATAAACACGCTGGCACGGCCAGTGAGCAGATTCCTCAAAGTGGTTTTGCGGACCACTTGGAGGAACGCTGCCTTAGAAGATATATGTACTGTGTTCCTTTTTTTAAAAAAGGTTTAGTACAATGGACGGGGACTCATGCACTGATGCTGAATGCCCTTTGTAGATGAAAAACAAGTCTTGAGTTATGCATGATTGACCAAGATTGCTTATTGCCATGGAAAATTTCTCTCTCAATTGCAGCTTGCTGTGATGGAACAGAAAGCTGAATTGGTATCAGGAGGCATGCAGGTTATTGCAAAGTATGCCAATTGAGTGTAGCTTATCTGCTGTTATAGTTCATGGAAGAGGGAATATAAATAGGAGGGTATGAAGTAGGTAAGAATAGCAAAATTATTTTCTTCTTCTCTCTCACCTTTTCCCATTTGCTGAGTCACACCGGTATATTCTTACCTGGGGCCTCATCAATTCCACAGAGAGGCTCTAATTCTGGGTAACTGCTGCCATGATTTGGGATTCCCCGGAGGGGTTCATATGCCTTCATGTACTGAAAATTACACTTTCCATTTTCAAAATAATGGAGTTTGAACATGCACCTTTCTCTAATAGTCTACATGGCTGTCTAGCGAACTGGTTCCAAATAGTGTGTGGCAATTACATAATGTTGCACTGATGCATATTAGCCCTCTTTTAAAGAAATTTGTCTGATTTTTATCACTTGCCAAATGAATTCTGACTTTCTTATAGTTCAGTCTTAAAAAGTGAGATTTCTCTGCAACAGTTCTTTCCTGTACCGAAAAGAGTTCTTTAAAAGCAGGACCGTTGTCAAGGCTGAAAACATAGTCCTCATACTTCGCTACGCATCTTTGTTTTTTCTGTGACTTGACTTTTACAATCCTAAACTACATTTGTTCCCATTAACAACAGAATTTTTGGTCATTCAACTGTAACAAATAAAATATTTTGTAATTACTTTAGCCGGCATATTCCTTGTTTCTTAATTAATCTAGCTGATTTTATGTTAGCATGGTGAGCTCATTACATATTGGTTAGTATGTCTGGAACATCCTGTGATCAAATAAGGATCATCCTCTACTTGAAGACAAAAGGGCTTCTGGTTTGTGGCTAGATATCATGGTGACTTGTACCTTTGTATATATTTAGACAATTAGATTTGAGCTGTATTGTGCCCATGTGCAGATTTAAACTTTAGGCCCTTTTGACAATTACTCTGGTTGTTGATGGTAGTGGAATCCTAGAACACTAGGACTGGAAGGGACCTCGGGAGGTCATCGAGTCCAGTCCCCTGCCTTCATGGCAGGACCCAGTACCATCTAGACCATCCCTGATAGATGTCTGTCTAACCTGCTCTTAAGGCAAAGGGTTTCATTATTTTGTGGTTCATCCAAACATTCTGCATGCCATAAAGCAGTGTTTCCCAAACTATGGGCCGCGGCCCGGTACCGGGCCACGGGAAAAAAATACTGGACCTCAGCATGGCTGCTGGGAGGGGAGCAGAGTGGGGTGGGCTGGGAGGTGGGGGGGAGGGAACTGGCCTCTGGGAAGCTGGGTTGGGGGCAGCAGGGCTGTCCCGCAGAGATGGGCGGGGGAGGAGGGGGGGCGAGCGGCCTGCGGAAGCAGGGTTGGAGGCAGCAGGGCTGTCCAGCGGAGATCGGGGAGGGCAGGCGGCGGAACCAGGGCTGGACGGGGGGCGGAGGAGGACTGGAGAAACACCCTCCGGAAGTAGGGCTGGATGGGGGCAGTGGGCTGGCCGGGGGACAGGGTGCGGGGGGGGGCCTGGATGGGGGAGATTGGGAGGAGGAGGACAGGAGAGCCAGCTGCTGGAAGCAGGGCTGGACGGGGGCAGCGGGGCTGGTCGGAGGGGTCGTCGGGGGAGTGGGGCTGACGGGGGGAGATCGGTGGGGGGCGGGGGGAACTGGCCGCCGGAAGCAGGGCTGGATGGGGGCAGCAGGGCTGGACTGGGGAGATTGGGAGGAGAAGGGCGGGGAGGGGGGGAAGAGCAGGACTGACCCAGGCACATGCAGACCCGGGCACACGAGTGAGTCTGGCCCTGGGGATTCCATTTTGCCCTCCCTCCCCCACAAAACCTCCCTCGAGTAGTTGCGAACTGCCTGGCTGGTAGACACACTCACGCAGCATGAGCACATCTACCAGCCAGGCAGTTCGCAGCTACGGACCGATACACCTAATAATAATAAAACTTACTTAATTAGAAAATACCAGACATTTTATATGTCCGGTATTTTCTCAATTTGTTTCCCAGACAGAACCCTCAAATACCGGACTGTCCGGTACAAAACCAGACACCTGGCAACCCTACCCCTCCTTGCACCCTCCCTCCTAGCCAGATACCCTACCCCCAATCTGCTCCTGTTCCCACCTCCTGGAGTACCCATGCAGCGCTGGGTTCCCCAAGCTGTGGCCCAGGCTGGGTGGAGGATGCAGCCGGGTGAAACACTGAAAATTTATTCATTATTAATTATTTTTTTTTAATATGTGTTTATATTTTTGGGCTGCAAAAAACAGTACCGAAAAAAAACGGGTTCCAACTAAAGTAAAAAGTTTGGGAAACCCTGGTCTAGCCAGTTTTCTATCCATCTTACAGTCCATTTATCCAATCCATATTCCCTTAACTTGCTGGCAAGAATATTGTGGATGACTGTATCAAAAGCTTTGCTCACACTGGCACTGGGGGCTTTGGGAGGACCAGAAACAACTTATTTGAATATTTATCATTTGCTTAATGAATATGCAAATACACAAGTGACTGTTACAGGTCCTCCAAAAGCTCGTGAATGGATTTACTGGTCCCCATGTCAAAAAGTTTGGGAACCCCTGCCATAAAGGACTGCGTGAATCTGTGGCACCATAAAGAATGCAGCCAGCCTAAAGAGTTGAATGGTGGGGAGAGAAAGATACAAGAATGCATGGCTGAGAGGTTAAAGTCAGACAAATTCAAACTGGAATTTAAGGCACAAATATGGAAAATTAAATATGGGGGGGAAAAAAACATTGGGAAGTGGTGGGATTTTCCATTTGTTATATCTTGAAAAAAAAAATGGATGCCTTTCTGGAAGGTGCTTTTAATGAAAAGCGCGTTACTGGACTTAGTAGAGGCGTAGCCAAGTAAAATTCAGAACTCTACAGAAATTCAGAACTCTACAGAAGATCTAACTAAATGGTAATCCCTTTTGTCTTTAAAATTAAAGGATGGGTATTCATTCATCCGGTACTTGGATATCAGCATGAACGGTGCAGTGTAGTTATACATTTCAGTGGTAAAGGATATGATTTGATGTATTTTATGAGATCTGGATTTGTCTTTGTCTCATGTTCTAGATAATCCCATACTGCTGCCCATCAGTATCATCTAAGTACTACTTATATAGGCCACACAAATGAGAAATTGAGTTTGGTAGCTTTCTTGTAGTCTCCATTTCCGTATATTCCAAAATCACCGTAACAGGCTCACGTGATTGCTAATGCAGGACTATTGGAATGATATGGGGATCTGTGAAGAATTGCACTGTGCCTATCCACTCTTAACAGCTCACTGTTATGAGTGTGAAAACTACAATCTCTGCCCTTTAATTACTACTAAATGTATTCTCTCACTTTACCTCCTGTTTCTTCTGAATGTGCCTCATTTACTCTCAGATACTGTATCAGAGCCTGGTTGTGCTCCCATTGTAATTAATTGGATTTCTGCCACTGGAAGCAGGAACCAGCCCAAAGTGACACATTGCAATCAGACTTTTGACAAAATTATTCTGGTTGCTGATGGTAGTCAAATCATAGAACACTAGAACTGGAAGGGACCATGAGAGGTCATCGAGTCCAGTCCCCTGCCCTCATGGCAGGACCCAGCACCATCTAGACCATCCCTGACAGGTGTCTGTCTAACCTGCTCTTAAATCTCTCCAGATATGGAGATGCCACAACCCCCCTAGGCAATTTATTCCAGTGTTTCACCACCCTGACAGTTAGGAAGTTTTTCCTAATGTCCAACCTAAACCTCCCTTGCTGCAGTTTAAGCCCCTTGCTTCTTGTCCCATCCTCAGAGGCCAAGGAGAACAATTTTTCTCCCTCCTCCTCATGACACCTTTTGAGATCTGAAAACTGCTATCATGTCCCCTCAGTCTTCTCCTTTCCAAACTAAACAAGCCCAGTTCTTTCAATCTTCCTTCATAGGTCATGTTCTTTAGACCTTTAATCATTCTTGTTGCTCTTCTCTGGACCTTCTCCAATTTCTCCACATCTTTCTTGAAATGTGGTGCCCAGAACTGGACACAATACTCCTAATTGAGGTCTAATCAGCACAGAGTAGAGTGGAAGAATGACTTCTCGTGTCTTGCTCGTGCCTTTATTTCCCCCTCAGTAAAATGAGCATTAGGGATGTTAAAATTTCGTTGTGAGTGGGGAAGCAGCTCCACAGGAGCCGGTGGCTGGCTCCCTGTGCATACCGGGCCCTCCTCCCCCCTAGGGATGTTAGCGTGTAATTGAATAGTCGTGTAACCACATACAATTTTAGATGTTACACAACTATTTGATAGTCCCTGGAGGCTGGCCGGCACCCTGTGCACTCCCAGCCCCACTACATGTTGACATCCCTACTGCCCCTCTGAGCTGCTGCTGCCTTGGTATCTGAGGCAGCAGCACTGGGGGGGCGGCCTCTGCGGGAGCTTAAAAGCCAGCTCCCCCCCCATACTGGATCCCACCTCCCCCCCCCCCCCACTCCGTGCAGCAGTGGGCGGGGGGGAGGGGGTGTGTGTGTGTAACCATGTATATGTTTACGCTTTCACATCCCTAATGAGGATATCTAGCTCCTTTTGTAAAGTGTGTTGAGATCCATGAATGAAAGGTACTAAGAGCAAGGTGATATACTAATTTCTAATGCACTTTTTTTAGAAAGAAAAATCACCTTGACAGCCTTTCAAGACAACTTTTACACATCCTCGTTTTAAACTCTTATCTTTCCCTTCCCTTCCCTATCTCCTGTGTGTAGTTGGTGTGTGGGTTTTTTTGTTTTTATCATCCAGGTTCCTTTCAGTTTCAACACTGGCTACAACTGATTTTTTTTTTTTGTGTTTAAATGCTGTGTTTTATTTGGAGAAGCAATATTTTCCATTAATCCTGTAGAACAATTAATGGAAGCCTGTGTGTTGGAATTGGATAGCCCAGCTCTTCCTCTGGGAGCATTCAGTCATTACATTGCTCATGTGCAAATTGAAGTTCAAGGGGAAGAGTGAAGGCAGGGGTGAGGAGGCAGCATAACTCTGCAGGCACTCATTTTACTTCCCATGCTCTTGAAAACAATCCCTTCCGGAACATTTCTGGTTGGAAAAAAATTCTGATGATTTGTTTTCCCATTCTTTAGGGCCTCAACTTCCAGGCTACTGCACCCGCTGTTCTGGTGTTCCATAAATGTTAGTTTCTGGATTGTCTTTTGGGAGTAAAACGCATGGTTGCTTTTCTTTTGGTTTAAAATTGTAGTGTTTACATAAGGCGCTAGATTAGTCTTGGAAACTCAAGTCCTCTCTGAGGAACCAGTACTGTAGCAACCATGCTTCTTTGAATGCCAGTACATATACGTGCTCCACATTAGGAGACTGAACCTCCAATAGGCTTCAGTTGGAGAATTTTCTAGTCAGCCATATCTAATCGGGTTGGTGCATCTGTCCTCATGCGTACTGGCTGGGTATAATGGTAGTGTCACAGCACCACATCCAGTTCCTTCTCTGCTGTTTATGGTATGTGTCAGAGCACATCTCTTCAGGATATTTTCCTCCAGTGATTACTTACACATTTCAAGCATTGAGCTCGACCTCCAAAGGCTTAGGGAAGAAGGGCTCTCTTCCCCCTGTGCTTGTCAGTGCTAGCTGCCATGGCTGACCTCAGCAAGCTCCCAGTTTAAGAACGTCCTGTCCTATGGGACAGTCATGCATCTGAGCAGCAGGCACACAAGCTGTCTGTTTAACCTCAGTGATGGACGCGTCCCTGAGCACTTGGAAATTTGTGGGTCCTTCTCAAAACAGATCTGGTGTGGGGGGAGGGGGTGTGGCCACAGAAGACCCCTTGGGGTTGTTTCCTGGTGTGCTGATAAAGCCACTGGCGCTCACCTTCTTGCTCTCTGTGGCTTCTCACCACCCTGTCCTGCTGGGCCAGATCTCCTGGTCTCCCCCAGCCAGGACACAGAGCTGTGATCACCCTTCCCTGCCCCAAAGAGCAATACAGACACTGATTCACTTCAATTCTGGGAGGATGCAGACACAGCCTCCAGGAAACCAACCTCCAGATGGGATCAGAACCCCAAATAAATCCATCTTTCACTGAGTTTTTACATGTTGAAAGCATGTTCAGGTAAGCCTTCTTTAGCAATGAAAAGAAGATGTACACAGTGATTGCGCCCGCCTCCCCCCCCCCCGTGGTAATTATTTACACTGGGCTTAATAGTAAGTAAAAGTAATTTTTTTTAAGTACAAACAGCAAGATGTAAGTGATTGCAAGAGAAAACAGAGCACAGTTAACTTACAAATTTAAAATAAAATAAAACACACTAAATCTTA
The DNA here is from genome assembly GCA_032595735.1 of Pelochelys cantorii. Classification (NCBI taxonomy): domain Eukaryota; kingdom Metazoa; phylum Chordata; order Testudines; family Trionychidae; genus Pelochelys; species Pelochelys cantorii. Next base: position 6,325,025 of record CM064328.1, read on the forward strand.
TTGCAAATTTACCCTAAAACTGTTCTTATTTCGGGCAACCCTTCAAGCCGGGGAAGATCTTTTTTCTCTCTGGGGTCTCCGGCTATCCTTTTGGGTGTGTCATGCCTGCCAAAGACAAAGGGACAGATAGCTTCCCATTGTTTTATAGATTCCACTATGGGTGGGAACTTGTTTTCTTTCCCACCTTCCATGGAAAATTACCTGGTCAGACCTTCCCAGTTGGGGTGGTCACATGTCTTCCTAAGACCAGCCACTGCTTACACTGAAAGGACAAAGGAGGCTGTTCTCAAGTCATTACGTTGGTCACCGAATCATTAAGGTGTCCCAGCATTGGAAACTTCCTTGGTGGCTTTCATTTGCACATTTAAAACCATAAACCATTCCACACTCCCTATTTCTAACTTTACATACAAGAATGATATATACACCAGAATAAGATATGCAGATCCAGCAGGTTGTGATATTATAATTGGTGGGTTACATGAGGTATTTTGTCCAAAGCATCTTCGAGTTATGCGTATTTGTATACACAAGACAATTTCATACAGCATGGGCGGGGGACCGTCACATGGAGCTCAAGGGAGGCTTTCCTTATGGCTTTCCTTGGGCCAGGCTCTGACCCACGACTCCAGGTGTCCCATGCATAGTGCTTTGTGAACCTGTGTATGGATGGACACAGAGGTTACTGTTCCTACAGTCATACACTGAGGGAGGTTTGCTAGAGAAGCCACACAGGCAGATTGTGCTGTGGTGGAGCAAGTGCATACTCTGTCATGAAGCTAAATACCTTCTTGTCAGTTTCTTGACCTGATACATTGGTCAGTCCAGTTTACTATTCCCTGTGTAGGACAATTTTGCAATTTCTACATAAACCAGACACAACCTGCTCATTTTCCAGAATCATTGTAAGATTTGGAAAATGTGTGCTGTAATTCTTATTTAGAGACTCCTCATGCTGCAAAGACCACTGCTAAGGAGTCACCTGATGTGACGTGTATACAGACTAGCACTCTAAGAAGTGGTTACTGATTTATACGGCAATGGGTGTTCTTCAAGGTGTGTAGTCCATATACATGTCCCACAACTCGCTCCCTGCTATCCCAGTTACTTTGGAGTCCTAATGTCATCAGCTTTCATGATAGCAGAGGAATTGTTTGTGGCGAATTGGCCCTGCCTTTTATTATCTTTGCAAAGTTCATGAGGAATGGAAGGGAGCGTAAGCTGTCCAGTAGATACTGCTGATTAGAAAAACCTTTGACACATGCACACTGGAAAATACATTCACTTAACGGAGTATGTGTTCATCTACGTGCCACAAAGAACATTAATTACTGTATAGGTAGGTAACCTCTTTATATTTTCCTTGCAATACCCTAATAGTATATTTTAACTGGAGGAAGCACCATTTGCAAGAGAGTGCTAGTAAACCATGAGTGGGCAATAATTTGACGGGGGGGCCACTCCCAAGATTTTGGAAAGTGATGAGGGCCGCACTCTTCCGTGGTATTAATGGAGGAGATGCGGGGCCTGGGAGGGTGAAAGAGAGCTTGGGGTAAAGAATTGGGGTGCAGGAGGGAGAATGGAGTCTGGGAGGGAGTTTGGGTGAAGGAGGTGGTTGTGACCTAGGGCAGGGAACTGGGGTGCAATTTAGCGTAGGAGGGGATTGTGATCTCTGGCAGGAGATGGGGTGCCAGATCTGGGAGGGAGGTATGGGTGCGGTGCCAGAGGCAGGTTCTTGCCATGAGACTTACCAGCCTGTCTGCTTGCAGAGCTTAAAGTGTTTCTGCCTGCTCAGCCATGTGCTTGAGAGAGCGAGCAGTAGGGTTGTGCTTTGTGGCTGCCTGTTACTCAAACAGGCAGCTCCCACTGTCCAGTGTCTGTCCAGAAACAGGCCAATGGGATTGTGCGGGGGGGGCCCCGCGGGGGAAGAGTAGCACCTGAATCTTCCCCCTCCAAAGAGAAAGCACTTTGGGGCTGCGGAGTAAGCAGGGGAGTCTCCCTGGGGCTCCCCACTGCCTCCATGGGCCAGATCCGGTGGCTTGGTGGGCCGTATTTTGCTCAGGCCTGTAGTAGAGTGTCTGCCTGGTCTGGAGGTGGATTTCCATTTATATGAGTCTTATAAGAACTGAATTGAGACCACCAACTCCAATAAATGTGGCCACTCAGTGACAGAGAACTACTACTCTTGATCACTGCCTACCTTTGATGAACAACATGTGATGAGGTTAAGGGGACATAGTTAATCTTTAAATTATCCATTTTATTCAGAAAAATCACACCTCCGAATGTTGACTAGGCCCTTGTTTGCTTCTAGAGGAGCCAGATACAAAATTATGAATTAGATGTTCAGATACTAAATAAATACTATAGAAAAGAGTTGTTTTAATGTACACCATTGATGTAGCATCAAATGACAAATGAATATACAACACCTGCTGCATAGGCTAGTTGAGGCAGCTCCATGGGTGAATGCTTAGGGATTTTATTAGCCACCCATTATAAGTATTAGACAGCTTGTCTGTTTTGTCATCTTTGCTGCAGAACATTCATGGGTTTAAAGTAACATTGTCAAGTCAATTGGGGCACAGAATTGACTTGCCTAAAAAGCTGTCACATAATACTACTCTTTATAGCTGATTATTTCCCAATCTGGCATTTAATAAAAAAAAAAATCCATTTGCATTGTGTGGTCTTATTTGCATGACATTCAAACATGAAATAAGACCTACATGTGGAATAGCGCAAGTGAATGGCATTCAGACCCGTAAGAAGCTGATTATGCTCTGAAAACATCCACACAGTGTGCAGCGGCACTCAAAAAAGCAAATTGGATGCTATGAATTATTAAAAAAGGGATAGAAAATAAGACGAAGAATATCTTACTGCTCCTATATAAAACTATAGTATGCCCACATCTTGAATACTGCGTACAAATGTGGTCTCACCTCAAAAAAGAGATTTTGGCATTAGAAAAGGTTCAGAAAAGAGCAACTAAAATGATCAGGGGTTTGGAACGGGTCCCATATGAGGAGAAGCTAAAGAGACTGGGACTTTTCAGTTTAGAAAAGAGGAGACTGAGGGGGGATGAGATAGAGGTCTATAAAATCATGAGTGGTGTGGAGAGGGTGAATAAAGAAAAGTTATTTACTTGTTCCCATAATATAAGAACTAGAGGACACCAAATGAAATTAATAGGTAGCAGGTTTAAAACGAATAAAAGAAAGTTCTTCACACAGCGCACAATCAACCCGTGGAACTCCTTGCCAGAGGAGGCTGAGAAGGCTAGGATTATAACAAAGTTTACAAAAGAGCTAGATAAATTCTTGGAGGTTAGGTCCATAAAAGGCTATTAGCCAGGGGGTAAGGAATGGTGCCCCTGGCCTCTGTTTGTCAAAGGCTGGAGAAAGATGGCAGGAGACAGATTGCTTGATCGTTGTCTTTGGTCCACCCCCTCTGGGGCACCTGGCATTGGCCGCTGTCGGCAGACAGCATACTGGGCTAGATGGACTTTTGGTCTGACCCAGTGTGGCCATTCTTATGTTTAATAAGTGATTTGGAAACCTCTGACCCATGCTGGTTCTGCGCAGTCTTTTGAGTTTTGATGGCTTTGGAATTACAAATGACTCATCTTTCCACTCATGATGGAAAACAGAAAACTATGTGGCACTGAATTTAACAAGGGAGTAGCAACTCTTCTGTCTTCGTTCAAAGTATTGCGGGTTATGAATTCTGTTTTTTATATCCTGGTATTAATCTGCCTAATTTCTAGTCTGCAGTCCATTCTAAAAATAATTCCTTGTTTGTCCTTGCTTCTTCATATTTGATTTAAAAAACCTCAGTGAGCTCAGCCAAATGGCATTGTGCAATACAGTTGTTTTTACTGCTCTCTGCAATGACTTTGTCACCAAGGTTCTCCTTGATGCCCTTGGGAGAGAGACTCTTTTGTTAAAGGTGCATGTATAAATGAGGAAATGTTTGATTTCTGTATCACAACCATTTCTCTTAAAAGGGAAACTAATGATGTTTTGGGTGGTGAGAACTCTTGGACGATAGATTCCCATATTGGAAGTGCCTTTAATAAAGGGCTGTTACTGGTTTTTATTTTCTTCTTTAAGCTGTTTGGGTGCTAATCACTTTAGGCTTAAAACTGCGCCCATGTTCAATGTGAAACTGACACTTCCTTAAAACAAATCACATTCTGGAGACTAATGTGCTACTTTGCCAAGATCATCTTTGCCAGCTGGATTTTTGTATTGTAGAATGCAGAGGGAAAGGGAAGACCTGTCAGCTGTATTTTTGTTTCCCTTTTTCTTTTTGTTCACATTTATGATTTGAGGGCTAGTTATGGAATTTAAAACCAGAAGGGAACACACCAGATCATCTTGTCTGACCTCCTGTATATTCCAGCTACCGACGCCGTGCAGTGCCCATATCTAAACCCAGCACATGAAATTAGACCAACGTATTGCTGCCCAAAAGAGACTAGACTGTTAAGTGCCATGTAGCGAGACCAAGGTTCACCAGTACCTGCTTCCCTGCAATGGCAAGGAAATGGAGTGAGATACACCTAGATCAGGGGTCTCCAACTTTTTTAAGCACGAGATCACTTTTTGAGTTTAAGTGCAATCCAGGATCTACCTCAAATCCAAATACCCTTGCCCTGCCTCCTTTGTGCCCCTTCTTCAAGGCCCTGCCCCTGCTTACTCCATCCTCCCTTTCACCAGGCAGCGGCAGAGGGTTGGGGCACAGGCTCTGGTCTTGGGCTAAGGCAGGGGTTCTTAACCAGTGAAGTGCGCCTCCCCAGGGGAGGTGTGAAGGGGATACAGTGGGAGGTGCGAGGTGCCTCCCAGAAAATTTATCACAATTGCCTTCTCACTGGATAAAATTCTAAAGTTTAGATTTCTTCATAATTAATATTATGAATTAAAATTATAAACATTAATTTCTTAACTTCTAGAGATTGGCACGCTACAATAGCAGTGTGAATCAATCAGGCCTATGTGACGACACACTACAATAACAGTACGCGAGCATTGCCGACTTTCATCTTCAAATATTACGTAAATTTGTTAGGAAAAGGTTCAAAGTAAAAAGCTCATATTATTCATTTAGGCATTGTAACGGGGTTCACTCACCCCACTGCGCCACCAGCTGTCGGACTTGGGAATTTGCTCGGACGGCTGCGTCCAGCTGGTTCGCCAGGTCCCAGGGTTCAGGCAGGCCTCGGGGTTCGAGCCGGGCCTTCAGCTCAGGCCGGTCCTCCTGATCACCAAGCACCAGTAGAGCCTTGAGTTTCTCTAGGTCAGAGGGTAGCCCTGCTGGCTGGCTTGGCCAGGCCTTGGCAGCCCAGGCAGGGAAGCCTTCGCTGGCCTCAGGGAAGGCAGCTGTGGGAGGCCCGGGCCAGGTCTCAGCCTCGTCAGCCAGGAACTCTGGGCAGGCCTCTGTCTCCCTCAGAGGCTGGGCTCCGACTGAGCTCCCTGGCAGAGTTCTTATAGTCCTAGCCACGCCCCTTAGCTTCCTGTCAGGTGAGGGGGCGGGGCTAGGCTGTGCACAGAATGGCTCCCAGGGGGGTGTGAACATGAAGTTCACTTTCAGGGGATGTGTGAAGGTAAAAAGGTTAAGAACCCCTGGGCTAAGGGATTTGGACTTTGAGGAGGTCTGAGCTGAGCCTGGGGCAGGGAGTTGGGGTACAGGAGGGGGTTCAGGGTACAGGCTCTGTAAGGGAGTTTGGGTCTGGGGGGACTCAGGGCTAGGACAGGGGCTTGGGGTGTAGAGCAGGGTACATGACTGGGGCGGAGGTTCAGAGCTGGCTCCAGCTGGACACTGCTTACCACAGGTGGCTCCTGGGTGGTGGTGCAGTGAGGCTAAGGCAGGCTCACCTCTGCCCTGGCCCTGCACCACTCTCAAAAGCAGCCAGCAAGCTCCTTCCATCCCAGGCCGTGTTGTCCTTCTCTCCCCATTCTGTGGAGGTAGAATACAGAATGGAAGAAGGGACACCCTGACATCAGCACCCCTCCTCTCCCTTCCCTGCTCTGTACCACAAGCAGGAGGCTCCTGGGGGGCGGGGGGAAGCTCCCAGGCAAAGGGCAAGGAGGTGCGCAGAAGTGGGGAGAGGGGCAGCTGAAATACCCACACTTGATAGCCTCTTGGCCAAACCAGTCAGGATCACCTGTCAGAGGCTCCAAGACCTACCAGTAGATCCCGAAGTGACCCCACAGACTGTGAAAGAGGGTGAAAGCTCCCCACTATCACTGCCTAGAGGACTAGAGGACACCAAATGAAATTAATGGGTAGCAGGTTTAAAACGAATAAAAGAAAGTTCTTCTTCACACAGCGCACAATCAACCCGTGGAACTCCTTGCCAGAGGAGGCTGAGAAGGCTAGGATTATAACAAAGTTTACAAAAGAGCTAGATAAATTCATGGAGGTTAGGTCCATAAAAGGCTATTAGCCAGGGGGTAGAAATGGTGTCCCTGGCCTCAGTTTGTCAGAGGCTGGAGATGGATGGCATGAGACAAATCGCTTGATCATTGTCTTCGGTCCACCCCCTCTGAGGCACCTGGTGCTGGCCACTGTCGGCAGACAGGCTACGGGGCTAGATGGACCTTTGGTCTGACCCAGTACGGCCATTCTTATGTTCTTGTGCCAGTCTCTCCAATATCACAGCCAATCTGACCTGAGGGAAAATTCTTTTTCAGCCCCACATATGTTGAAGAGTTAGACCCTGAGCATGTGAAGAAGAATCAGCTAGCTAACCGCCTGAGGGAGACTGCTCAGTGCCAACTCAGAATCCTGACTCACACTCTCCAATGTCTCATCTTCTACATTGGCCATCTCTGGTGCTTCTGAGGAAGGAGACCAAGGGAAAAAAGAATACATTGGTAGTGGCAAGAGGGGGAGTTCTGTTCCTGGAGGTGGCTGGCTAAAGCTCTGAAGCACAAGCTCTTAGAAATATAAGACATAGTCTGGAAGCGAGCCCAGGGCTGTTGAGCTGTGCCCTCTGCCCAGGGCCAGATTATTCATTAGGCACAGTGCCCAGGACTTATGAAAAATTTAAGGCCTTAAAAAAATTCATAATTGACTGAAAAATAAGAAAACTGATAAATCAAACTTAATTTTCTATTTTTTGTTAGGATACATGTTCAAATGTTGAAGATCATTTAAATGCAGGTGTATTAAATCTTTAGTCAACAAACAACATACAGGTTTAACATACAATTAAATGTTTACTTTGCAACTCTTTTTGTGAGCAAAATCTCAGATTATATCATCAAATGTCATTTTTCTCCAAAGCTCACTCTCAGTGGAAAGTAGTGCAAGGGAAGAGAGTCGTTTCTGTCCCATGGTAGACCATGGACAGTTCTTTATACATTTTAACTTTGAAAAAGAGCACTCCCCCTCACAGGTCTAAATGAACAACCTTTCACTACCTAAAAAAAAAAAGACTAAGTAGTCCTGCAGCACCTTAGAAGCTAACAAAATATATAGACGGTATCATGAGATTTCGTGGGCACAACCCACTTCTTCAGATGAAAGTAAGTAGTGCCCACAAAAGCTCATGATACCATCGACATTTTTTGTGAGTCTCTAATGTGCTGCAGAACTATTCACTGTTTAAGTATTATTTCAGTTACAGTAACATGGCTACTCCTCTGAAACTTTTCACTACCTAATTACCAAGGTTGCCTGTAAACTGAGTAGCATGATGGCCTTGCAGCTGCTTAATGAGCCCCACTCAGGAGCTCAGGGACTGCTTCACAGGGAGCTGCCTTACTGGGGGAGGGGTACTTCTCCCTCAGCAGCAGTTCCATGCTGGAGATGGAGCTGGGAGGATGGGGGTAAGGGGGGGAATTAAAGGGGGAGAGTTTGGGGTATCCTCTCTGGGCTGGGAGAGGAGAGGGTTGGTGTCATTACAGCAGCTGGGTTTGGCTGCAGTTTCATGTGAGAAACCCAGTGCTCTCCAGCCTGCAGGACTGGGAGGGGAGGAGAGAGGGAGCAGACTGCATGGGGGGAGGTAGGTGGAGGAAAGAGGGGGTGGGTGGGGTCTGGCATCTGTGTGGTGAGGTAGGGGGAGTTTGTTGGATGTCCTGACTCACTCCTGTCTGGGCTGCAACTGCTGAGGCAAGGGAGAAACATAGGACTCTCTCCTGGGCTGGGGGAGGGGGTGGGAAGCAGGCTCCATGGTGAGGGGAATGCTGATATGCTGGGGTGTGGTGGCATGTGGCTATTTGGGAGATGGGGATGCTGCTGTGGAAATGTCATTGTCTCATTAATGCATCAGAGGGAGCTTAGTTAAATATATCTTCCCCCTTCTTGTTGAGGCTGGAGTGAGGAGGGGTTGGTATTAATTACCAACTGATTGGTGACATAATTACAGGATCTTAAATATGCCAGGAAACTATGATGGGGGAAGGGAAAGAATAACGTAGCACCCTCTGTTAGACTTATAGAGCAAACACAAAACAGTAATTCCTCAAATTCTAGATCAAAATATTTTTCACCTAGTATCAGGAGAGAAAGATAAAGAGCTTGCTTTTGGACAGGTTGACTTTAACAGGAGGCAATCTGCCTGGAGATTTTTGATACTGGACTTCCAACACTCCAGTCATCTGAAGAAGTGGGCTGTGCCCACGAAAGCTCATGATACCATCTACATGTTTTGTTAGTTTTTAAAGTGCTACCAGACTATTTGTTGTTTTTTAAGTTTTGCCTGGAGATGTTAGCCTGAGCTAAAAAATAGTTTGTTTGGAGGGAGACATATCGAGAGCAGACCAATAAAGAGGGTGGAGAGATTCTGCATTAGGATATCTTAATGCAGGATCTGACTTCCCTTCTATTGTAAAGCAGTTAGGTTGCTTTTATAGATAAGGATTATGTGGATAGGCCTAGCTCATGACATTTGCATGCTTTCATTTCAAAGAAAGTTTACATAGGTGTTAATGTCTTAAGGTACACAAAGAAAAGGATTCTTTTAATGGATTTTTAGGAGTGTTATAGATATCTGAAGACTCTGATCTTTATTTTTTTAAAATATCCTGTGTTACTAATAATACACGGTAAATTATTACAACTGGAAGAGCTTTGCCATGGAACCTGTTTGTTTGGCCTTTCAATTAGACTTGGATTCCAGACAAGTGATTTCCATTAAATTTTAGAATTTGTTTGGGGAGGGGCATTAAGGCCAGATCTTTTCCATATGGTATGATTCTGGCTGTTATGAGTCTCATGGTGTACTAGGTGTGAAGCTAGGTATATTGTAGGATGAAGACTGTATTTGCAAGCTCTTTAAAAATGGATCTGTCTACAAACTCTGAAGCCATGTGTTAAAGTGCTGCCCTGGAGCGTCTGCTCTTTGAGCTGGTGACACACACAATGTGAAAGTTTCAGACAAGGATAACTTTGTTGTGAGCAAGACACGAGAAGTCATTCTTCCGCTCTACTCTGCGCTAGTTAGGCCTCAGTTGGAGTATTGTGTCCAGTTCTGGGCACCGCATTTCCAGAAAGATGTGGAGAAATTGGAGAGGGTCCAGAGAAGAGCAACAAGAATGATTAAAGGTCTAGAGAACATGACCTATGAAGGAAGGCTGAAAGAATGGGGTTTGTTTAGTTTAGAAAAGAGAAGATTGAGGGGGGACATGATAGCCATTTTCAGGTATCTAAAAGGGTGTCATAAGGAGGAGGGAGAAAACTTGTTCATCTTGGCCTCTGAGGATAGAACAAGAAGCAATGGGCTTAAACTGCAGCCAGGGAGGTTTAGGTTGGACATTAGGAAAAAGTTCCTAACTGTCAGGGTAGTCAAACACTGGAATAAATTGCCCAGGGAGGTTGTGGAATCCCCATCTCTGGAGATATTTAAGAGTAGGTTAGATAAATGTCTATCAGGGATGGTCTAGACTATATTTGGTCCTGCCATGAGGGCAGGAGACTGGACTCGATGACCTCTCGAGGTCCCTTCCAGTCCTAGTATTCTATGATTCTATGAACTTTTATCTGTGTTTACAGGTCTCTGTTTCACTTCCATAGTGATCCTAAACATTCATTTAAAATATACATCACCAACCACCTGATGTTTTACTTCCCTTCCTGTTTTCATGATTGTGGGGTCTCTTGGTCAGGATCAGATGCCAGATACAGAGACTACTCCATAAGGATGAGTTTTAGACACAGGTCTCTGTCCATGGCACAGATCACTAAGCTGCTTGAGAGTTTCTGTGAATGCTCCACTTCAGCTGTTGGTGTCTGTCCCTGCACCTTTGATAGAAAAATTTCAGTAGCAGTGTCTGGCCGGGTCACACTTGTGCCCCATGTTGTCACGTATCTAGCACTTGCATCATGACCCTTCTCAGTTCTAGGGTTGCCAGATAGTTTAACAAAAAATGCCGAACAGTGCTCCTCATGCCCCCACCAGACGTGGCAGGGGAAAATTGTCCCCGCCGGGTTTCCGTCTGTGGGAAACAGGAAATACCAGACATTTCATATGTCTGGTATTTTCTGTTTTTTTTTAAACCGGATGGGGGACCCGAATATCGAACTGTCCAGGCAAAAATCGGACACTTGGCAACCCTACTCAGTTTGCTCTTAACCATCCTCAGCTCAGAAGTGTGGCTGTTGATGTTGTTACTCTGTAGAATATTTAGATCTATTTATCTTTTTTCTTCCTTTATTTTTCATAAAAAAACTTTTTTTTAAAATTTATTTCCTACCCATACCGTACTTCATGCTCACCCTCAGGGCAGAGCCCTCATAGCTCAAGCCATGCCTGTTTTCAAACAGTCTTTCCTGCCAGCAAATGATCCCTGTATCTGATGGTCATTCTCAGTTTCTCCGATGCGTCGGTTACTCAATGTTACCAATATAAAGTGCTGCCTTTCGGTCTCTCAACAGCACCCCAGTGCACTCCAGAATTCTTGCAGCTGTGGCAGTGCATCTCCTTAAACAAGGACGTTTGTTTATTAAAAGCTCTGATTCAGGCAGCTGGACGTTATGAACAAGACACTCTACCTCTTCCTGAGACTGCGTTACAAATAAACATACAAAAGTGAACACTAAGCTCCTCACAGAAGATAGACTTCATTGGGCCCCATCTCAGCTTTCTGGAAGCTGGGGCATCATTACCAATGAATAGATTCATCACTTGGACCAATCTCATTTCTTCATCACCGAACATTCCACACATATTGGTACGAACTTCCCTCCAGCTATTAGCGCACATGGCAGCAAGCATATTCATGGTATGATGTGTGTCTTTACGTGCATGGTCTGCAGGGCTGACTAAGAATTGTCTACATGTCATACAAACATGGGCTAAACAGACACCTTGAAGTGCCGATCAGAATCAGGCTATTCTGGTGGATATGATATTTGACCAAGGAAATGGCACTTAGGCTTGTCCAAAATCCACAAAAATTGTATGACTTCTTTCCAGGATGGGTTTGAGGCATTGACATAGGTGAAAGAGAACAACCGAGAGGGGGAAAGAGGACTGCACATCACTTATGCAGAAATGTGAACTGCTTTTGAAGCATAGAAAAAAACTGATGTTCTTCAAAGACAGAGAACCAAATCCTGAAAATGCAAGCAATGTTGCAGCCCTGTATTTAACTAATATACTAGCATTTTAATAGTGCTGTGTTGGTCTGTTACAATGTGATAAGCATCTTTTTGCACTATTATCCATTTTGATCCAAGCTTTATTCCCATCTGTCACTGAATCTGGGTCTGCATACTTTCTCCATTTCGCTCCTTTGCCTCAACAGTTGGTTTTGCCTTCAAAACAAGCTCTCAATGTAGGTCAGATCCCCTTCATGTAAATCTGTAGGTCTTAGCTGGCATCTTCAAATACATTGGCTCACACAATGTGGCATTGATTTGGGCTGTGCACAGTGCTGGTTCAGCAACACAACTGAGGCGGCAGATAGGAGCAGAACTGTGGCAGTAATGGTTCATCAGTAATTTATATAAATACATATAATTATTCTTTGCTGTTCTGTAAATAGGTCAGTGGACTTTTGAAATTCCAGGGCAAAGAATTATTATGGAATTCTAAAAATGTATAGACCAGATGTCAATTTGTGTGGCATGCAATCTGATCCTTTTGTCTCGAGGCAATATTGTGATCTTGGGGAGGAGGATCTAATCCTGCAACCCTTGTTCATCCAAATAGTCCTCATTCAGGTAATGAGACTATTTACATAAAGTCATGTAAGGAGGACGTGAACCTCTTGTAAAGAATGAGGAGCAGTAGTTGCCAAATACCCTAAATTGCAAGTGAGAAGAGAACTGTCAAAATTGCTTTAATACTCTTTGCATTTAGCACATAACCCTAATTTAATTATGCAACTTCTTGGGTCACTTTTAGTATTCTAGTTCATTGAGGAGTGTGGAGAAAGTTGCCAACATTTTCAATATTGTACACTTGAAAGAAACAAAACAGTGTGTCACCTTTCATTATGGAAATAAACAAATTCTGTAATCCCAGTGCAGCCCGTTGTGTTTTATGCCACATCCAGGGTTTTTTTTCAAGTGCAGTTTTTTTAAGGTGTCTCATAGAATCATAGAAGACAAAGTTTGGAAGTGACCTCTGAAAGTAATCTAGTCCAACCTGCTCAAACAGGACCAACCCCAACAAAAATCATTCCAGCCAGGTCTCTGTTAAGATGGCCCTTAAAAACCTCTAAGAATGGAGATTTCATTGTCTACATAGGTACCCCATTCCAGTGCTTCATCACCCTCATAGCAAAATAGTTTTTCTTATTATCCAACCCTAGAGCTTCCCCACTGCATTTTGAGAACATTGCTCCTTTTTCTGTCATCAGCCATCCCTGTGTAACCTGGCTCCATCCTTTTTGGAACCTCCCTTCAGGTAGCTGAAGGCTGCTATCAAATCTCCCCTCCATTTTTTTTTCCTGCAGACTAAATAAGCCCAGTATCTTCAGCTTTACCTCATAAGTCATGCGCTACAGCCCCCTAATAGTTTTCATTGCTCTCTGCTGGAGTGTCTCCAGTTTGTCCACATCCTCTTTGTAATGGGGGAGAGGGGCAAAACTAGATGCAGTATCCAGATGTGGCCTCACCAGTGCTGACTAGAGGGGTTTAATCACTTTCTTAGAGATGCTGGCAATGTTCCCGCTGATACCGCCCCAATATGCTTTTGACCTTGTCAAAAAGAGCGCATAGCTGACTCCTATCCAGCTTCAATCCTTTTCTGTGGAACTTGGTCTTGAAGAGGCACTTAATTTAGTTTGTGTTTTCCAAAGCTGTGTTTTTGTAAATATTTGGTCTTCTGATTTAAAACCTATGAAAGCATAGACTTGCAAAGTAAAGGTTGCCAATCCATCCTTTTACTCTATCTCTACAGTTCTGGGGTGTGTCTAGACTACATGGCTCCGTCGACACAGCCATGTAGATGAGTTTACTAGACATAGCAAAATGAAGCGGCAATTTAAATAATCGCGCTTCATTTACATCAAAATGGCCGCCGCGCTGTGCCGACGATCAGCTGATCCGGCACAGCGGGGCAGTCTAGACGCGCCACGGTCGACAAGGGAAGCCTTTGTCGACCGCTCCGGTATGCCTACGAGGTTAAGACAATGATCTGTAAATGGCTTTGTTTTTCCTGTAAGTCCCAAATGTAGTTGGTCCTCCTAAAATATGTGACCATACCACCTGGTGCTGGAATCCACCTCAAATCTGGTATTTTCCCATTGGGGCGGGGAGAGGTAAACCAGAGATGGGTAGCAATCAGCAATAGTCTTTAGCTTGCCTTTGAAATTGCCTTCCCACCTGAAGAGGATACAGAAAAGGCTGTTAGACCCAGGCCAGAGAGTGCAATTTTGGCTTGGGAAGAATGGCATCTGAGATAAGAACTAGGATGAGGAATATGTTTTGTAACAACTTCTTTTAGGGTGTGTCTAGATAGCACCCTTCTGTCAGAATAAGCTATGTGATTTGCGCTACACAAATTGCGTAGTTTATTCTGAGTCTAAGGGTACGTCTAGACTGCATGCTTCTTTTGAAAAAATCTTTTGAAAAAGTTTCTTTCAAAAGAGATTGTCTAGACATCCTCAACTTTTTTCGAAAAAGCGATCCACTTTTTTGAAAGAGCACCCAGGCAATCTGGATCCTCTCTTTCGAAAAAGCCCTGTTTGCGGTCAAGAATGCCTTTTTTTGAAAGAGCTCTTTCGAAAAAAGGCATTCTTCCTCGTAAAATGAGGTTTACCGCTGTAGAAAAAACCGCCGCATTCTTTCAATTTAATTTCGAAAGTGCAGCGGCAGTTTAGACGCAGGTGAAGTTTTTTCGAAAAAAGGCCACTTTTCTCAAAAAAAAACCCCTGTAGTCGAGACACAGCCTAAATTGAAAGAGCTTATTTTGAAATTTGGTGCGGTGTAAACAGTGCCAAATTTCAAAATAAGGCACTATTCTGAGAAATCCCTTAACCCTCGTGGAACAAGGGTTACAGGGACGCCGGAATAGCACACCTGCTATTTTGGGAAATAGCGGGCTCTTTTAAAGATGCGGTGTTGCTATTTCAGGATACTTCGCAACGCTGTCTTAGTCGTATCCTTAGTATATTGAGCTTAACTGGCATGCTTTGTTTATTTTGGCTTAGTAACTTATTTTCATCTGTCTGTTTTCACTTGCAATCACTTAAAAATAATTTTTTTTATTTAACTATAAAAAGTAGAATTAATCAAACCTAGTGTAAATATTACCTGGGGGAGCCACAGCTGTGCATATCTCTTATTGCCAGAGAGCAAAGTTTATGAACTATCTCTGTGTAAAACTTTTATGCGGAATAAGATAGGTTTATTTGGGGGTTTGGTCCCTCTTGAGGGCTGTGTTCCTGGGTGCTTTCCAGTCCCTGTAGCTGAGCCCTCCCAGAGCGGAGTTGTTTGTGCCTGTTAGTCTGCCCGGGGGCTGTTACCACAACTCTATGCCTTTGGTGAAAGAGACCAGAGCTTCTGCCCCAGCAGGACAAGAAGGTAGGGTGCACCCAGAAGACGAATAGGCGGGCTCAGTGGTCTGATCATCACACTGGGCGACAGCCCAAAGGGGATCTCTGTGCTCCAGCCTGCCACCATAGTGGTTTTTAGGGTTTCCCTCCCAACTGCTTCTCACCCCACCCCCAGAATACATCCCGTGGTAGGGTTGTGAATGGGTAAGCGGTTAACCAATTACTCGGGAAGCATCACCTTTAATTCGCATCCGGGAGTGGCTCGCAGCCTACCACACACAGAGGGCTGTTCCAGCCTGCCAGGCCCATTGCACTGCAGGCAAGGGGGGGGCTGGTGTTGGCCCTGCACGGGAGCCAGTGGGGCTGGACTGGAGCGGTACCCCCTCATCCTGCTTCATTGGTTAACAGAGTAACCTTAAGGTTTAATTGGTTAACTAATTAAACAGGATTTTATATCCCTATTCCATGGTCCTGCCCAGGGAGGGGGTGGGGAGCAGAAGAGGCTGGTGCCAACCTGGAGAACTTCTGTGCCCTACTATTTCTCCAAATGCTTGTGAGCCAGCCAGACCTTGGCCCACCCTCTCCACCAACCTCTTCTCTCTCCACACAACTCCTTCCTTTCTCTCTCTTCCACCTTCAGCTGCCAGTATGGCTCCTTTAAGGGGCTTTCCCTCCCTTTCGCTCTTAAGCAGACCAGCTTGATTTGAGGGGCAGCTGGCCCTCGCAATTCCTACCTGATTATCTGAAGAATGGTTTGGGGCTTAAAAGTACATAATTTGAAGTTAGAGGATCTGGATTCTCTTCCTGACTGTGCCACTAAGTTTATTTTTAGCTAACATCCTCAGGGGCCTGCTTGCCTTCCGGGGATGTCACGTTTAATTTCAGTGGATCGGCCAGTGTGGATAAGGGGAGAAAGATTTGGCCCACTCAAGCCACAGTAACGGCATCAGCTATGTGGCACTTCAAAGTGAATTCAATGCACTTGCCAGTTGTGGTAAGCACATTTTATAAGCGCAGTGTGTTTGGAGGGGAAAGGAGCTTATTAAATGGTGGCTGCTTTTTAAAATGCAAAATAGTTTGCTACAAGTCTCTCAGCGTCTGTGATGAGTGTCTGTGTTCCCTTGGGTTGTAGAGTTCTCAGTGTAGTTTCGAGAATAATGTTCCATGAATGCCACTTCGTTTGAGAATGAAAAGGTTGTGGTCTGCTTAATAAGCTTTGTGCATGTTTGCTAGCAGTTTTCTTTTCACTTTCTTTTGAATGCCTGTTGCTTTTTATCCTGCACTGTTCTGCTCATTTCAGTGAAGTGAATTGGTGCTTAGACAGATTTCTCTTACTAGTGTATTTTAATGGAGGGAAACTCAGAGAGAGCAGTTAGGAAGCCCCTTTGCAAAACTATTTCAACTAATATGGTTTTACCTTCGGTAAGAAAGGACATAATGTAAAATATTTACAAAAACTATTATTACGACAGTTAAAATAGGAAACCATTTAAAAAATCTGTTCTTAAAAATGGTTTTCTCACACACTCTTTCCTCTTTGAATTGTTTATAGCAGTGGTTCCCAACCTTTTTTATACTGGAGACCGGCAAACCCATTTGCAAATCTTTGGTGGACTGGTATAATTTTATTTACATATTTGCATATTTATGGTGCAAATAATGAATATGCAAATGTGCAAATAAAATATTACTGGTCTGCCATAAGCCCCGGCTCCCAGAGCCCCCAGTTCCAGCCCTAACGCCTAGAGCTCCCCACCCTGTCACTGACCCCAGAGTTCCTGCACGGAAACCCCGCAGTGCCAGCCTCCTGTTTCCAGAGCCCCACTGTACCCAAACCCCCAGTCTCCAATATTAGCCCTGTCCCCAGAGCCCCCCATGCCAGCCCTGCCCCCATAACTCCCCACAGTACTAGCCCCATCGCCCAGAGCCCCCCAGTGTCAGCCCCCCACCTCTTAGAGTCTCTCACCCTCAGAACCCCCCAGCACTAGCCCCACCTCCAAAGCCCCAGTGCCTGCCCGCCCCCTCTTCCCCCCCCCTCTCAGCCCTGCACTGCCTCCCAGGTGCCAGATGAACGCTGCTGCCCGGGCCACGGCTGCTCTAAGGCTTCCGTGCCAGGCTCCGCATTGCCCACCCGCCATGAAGTAAAGCGCTCTTCCACGGCCGGGATGAGACCCCGCCCCTGCCCACAGTGGTTGGCTGAGAGGCGGGGCAGGACACCCCTCTCCCAAGAGCTGTGCTGGGAGTGGTGTAACCCAGCAGCGGACCATGGCTTGGCGGTTAGGAACCGCTGGTTTATAGGGCTTAATTGGCCTGAACTGGACTAAGCTGGTTGTTGCTTCTAAGTTCAGACTTATCATGAAGCACCTTCCTGTGCTACTTCACTCACCAGTAAGTTCTCCTTATAAGCTTCACAGCCATAGTTGGAGTGGGAGGACAGGTCAAGGAAGAATTGTGAAAAAAGTTCGTCTTCATTTGGAAAATTGTGACCAGTGAATTCATCTGGCAATAGCAATTGTGGACATATAGATTTGCCTTGGGTGTCTCCTGTACTAAGGATGTTAAATTGAGGTTAATTGACTAGTGGAGTAGTCGATAGGCAGTTTCCGCATTCCTCCTTTGAAATGTACAAGTCCCCAGGGGGAGCTCTTGTGCATTTCAAAGCCATGGAGCCCAGGGTCAGCCTGGGGTCAGCTGATCCCAGGTTCCGCTGAAATGCCGCCTGGAGCCCAGGATCAGCTGCAGAGTCCCCAGCTGACCCCGGGCTCCGGCTCAGCTGTGCGGCGCTGCCCCTTTAAAATGCTGCCTCGGTGTTTCAAAGGGCCTGCGCCGCACAGAACGCTGAGATGACGTTTTAAAGGGGCAGCGCCGCACAGCTGTGCGGTGCTGCCCCTTTGAAATGCTGCCTCTGCGTTTCAAAGGGGCAGCGCCATGGAGACCAGGATCAGCTGGGGACTCCCCAGCTGACCCCGGGCGCCGCATAGCATTTCAATGGAACCCGGGATCAGCTGGGGAGTCCCCATCTGACCCCGGGTTCTGGGGAAATGCCACTCAGAACCCGGGGTTAGCTGGGGAGTCCCCAGCTGATCCCAGGCTCCAAGGCGCTTCAGCGTTTTAAAGGGGCAGTCCTTCACAGCTGAGCCGTGGATCAGCTGTGTGACGGCTGCCCCTTTGAAGTACCCCTACTTCCCCTCCTCCCCTTTGCTGTGTCTATCTGATAGAGGCAGCATGGGGGGGAATCGACTAGTCAACTAGTCGACTGACTATCCGATAAGCATTTGCTTATCGGATAGTTGATTAGTCGACTAGTCCTTAACATCCTTATCCTGCACCTGGACTCTGTCTGCCTTACAAATCCATTGGTGGAGTTGCTTTGGTGAGGACTATGAGCTTGTTTTCTTACAACTGGATCTTCATTCTGCAGCTGGAATTTCACAAGCCAGAGTAACATTCACAGGAAGGTTATAGAACAGTCCTTAAGCTTCCATTGAATTTAGATTTTCATCATAACATTATCACCAGAGTAACTGCACTCTTGTGAATTGGCTCGCTTGAAGTTACACAAAGGATGCATTTTGCCACTGTTAACTACAGATCACTATTAAAAGGGGAAAAAGAGTTTGACAAAAGTATGAAAGGTGTTTTTGTAGTGGAAATTTGGATCTTGTCTATACCTCTTTCCACCCTAAAAGTTTCTGTGAATGACTAGAAAAGTGGTAAAATTGTGACACAGTATCTGTAAGTGAAACCTGATTGAGAAGTAACAATTTTTTTATAGAGAATTTTGTTTAATACTTGTTTGAGGGGAACATCTGAAAAATGTAGGGCCATCCGTACTGATACGCAAAACACACAGCCGGGGGGGCACCATAACATTTGGGGTACTAAATTGCCCCAAATTACATGGTGCCCTCTGTAGCTGGGTGCTGCGCATTGTCTCTGGCAGTCCCCAGCTCCAGCCCCCCACTCACTAGCGTGGGCTGGAGGACACATGAGGCAAAAAGTGGCGGTGTCCCCGACAAAGCTCCACTTTGTGGTGGGCTGCACAGTCGCCTTCTGCTCTTCCTGCCCATACTCGCACCTCTCGCTGCTGCCTGTGCCTCCCACATGCTTCCCTGCAGCTGCAAGTGAGCCTCCCTCTCTGTCCTGCTGCAGGGTTACCAGCTCTCACGTTCTGGTATGGGAGAGTTAGCAGTCCTAGCTCCTGCCCCCCATAGCCACACTGCAGAGTGGCAGCACCCCCCATGGCAGTTGGAGCGCCGGTGCTGGGCTGCGTAGGGCACCAGCATTGGTAGGGGTGGCACTGGAGAAATGCAGTAGAAAATATTCTTTTATGACTGAATGTCTTATTTCGTCCTTTCCTACAGAGCTGAAATAGTTCAGTCACTTATGAGATTTTGTAGTCCTTCAGGAAAAAGGAATGGTAGACTTGAAGTTCATGATATATTTTTTAGCAAAATTGGGAGACTTATTTTCATGTATTTAAAAGAAGGAAAAAAGCTGCAAAGACAGGGAAAATTTGGGCTTGCACATCATCTTTGAGTGTCAAACATTGCACTGTTCCCATTTTAAAATATTTTTCTACTAGAATTGCTCTTGTACAAACCATAGGGGCAGTTTTGATGTCTGTCTCTATAACACTTAGCCTTCACTCTTTTTCTGTGTAAGTAGCAGAAGTGGTACCTCAATAGTTCATGCAGGGAGGAAGCATGGTCTGTTGGCGAAAACAGGATCTGAAGTTGGGAGACCTGGATTTCTGTCTGGTTCTGCTATTAATTCCTTGTGACCTGCAGAAAGCCAGGGCTAGAGGCTGAGTTTGCCAGTTTGTAAAATGAATATACAGCTTGGTGTGATAGTTTCAACTTGCCTGTTCTGCGGAAAAGCTTCCGAGTGCTTCCCTATAATCCGAGTTATACTCCCCAAACCATTGGTTACTTGTAAACTGGATGCCCCCTACAGGTTATGTTTTCCGGTGTGCCTCTTGTCCGTTTCACTGTCAGCATTCAGCTTAGACTGTAGATGGGCCTCCGTTGTGAATCAGAAAACAGATACATGATGAACAAACATCTCTTCCGTATTCCTTCTCAGGAGCATGTTTATCAGCTTCTGGTGATCTGCCATAACTCACATACTTTAAGAACATAATTCCTTAAACATTATCCGTACATAATTCTCAAAAGTTATGATGGCCCGTGGGCTCTTGGCTCTTTGAAAAGTCCCTACATGCCTCCCTTTGGCAAATTTAATATGCATATATCTGATGCAGGGGATTCCTGCAGAATTCTGACACCCTGTGTCCTCTGTCAAGAGATTCCTGAGTCACACCTGGTTCTTAAAAAAAAAAAAAAACAAAAAAACCAAAAAAACCCCACAAAAACAAAACACACCCAACCCAAAACAAAGCCCTACTAAAGTTGTTTGAATGAAGAGTATTATATAAATATATTTTACTAGGAAATAATCCAGTCACAGGAAAGACGTTGAGTACTATATTGTAACCTCAAAAACAAGCAAAAAAAGTACCATTTGCTTTATTAAGAGGAAGAGAGGAAAGCATAAAACAAGGTCTTTTAAAGACACATTAGTGGATGCAGGCTTCTGATGCTGAACAGTGAAAGAAGTAAAAACAGGTTGACTGCCTTTGTGCTAATCCTTCCTTCCATTCTTCTGTGTCCTATCCTCCTTTCTGATTTGTGAGTGAATGAAAAACCTTCATACTGCCTTGCTTAGGCTTGGGCTATGGATTGGTTTGTATTAGTACTGTGTAACTATTTTGTTTAACATGAATGTGTTTAAACATGACTAGGTATACTAGTACAACTGCTAGGGTGAATACAGTTATATTTGTGTAAAGGTGCCATATAACAATACAATTTATTCCCCTTCCTTTACACTAATAAGCTAAATAGGTGTAAGCAGCTTTATACTGGTATAAAGATAACCCATATTAGGAAAGGAAAAACTAACAAGATGGTTTAATAGGTGATGAGCTTTCGTGGGCCAGACCCACTTCCTCAGATCATATTTTGGAAGAGAATTGGTATGACCATATATACCAAAGGAAAACAATGAAAAAACTGAACACATTATTAAACTGACAAATCAGATTTAGTACGGAAGGTGGGGTGAGGGAGAGGGAGGGAGGGAATAGCTATTTGAGTCAATGAATGGCTAATCAGGGGTGATAAGTGGGAAGCTATCTTTGTAATGGTTAAGGTAGCCTCCCTCCGTCCCTGCCCCTCACCCCACCTTCTGTACTAAATCTGATTTGTCAGTTTAATAATGTGTTCAGTTTTTTCATTGTTTTCCTTTGGTATATATGGTCATGCCAATTCTCTTCCAGAATATGATCTGAGGAAGTGGGTCTGTCCCACAGAAGCTCATCACCTATTAAACCATCTTGTTAGTCTTTACAGTGCTACATAGTTTTTCCTTTTGTTTTAGCAAGATCAGATTAACATGGCTACCTCTCTATTACCATATTAGGAAGGCTGTACTGCTTTTACTATACTGGTATAGTCAGTGGTACGACTTTTGTGTGTAGACAAAACCTTATTTTTCCTTCTAAATGATTTTTCAGTGATGGTTCTTGTGACCTGCATATTTTTTTTTTAATTTTTTTTTTTTTTTTGGTATGTTCTGCAGTGTAGGCCTATGTGGATAAATGATTGCATTGTGATTTTAGTGAGCAGTTATTCAATTACATTACAGACCACTCTGGGCTATATCCTGTATATTAAGGATTATTTTTCCATGCTATCATTCCTTCTCCAGTATTGGACTCTGCAACCCATTGTTTTTTTTAACTAACTTTTTGCTGATTTAGTGTATTGTGCACTAAGGAACTATAGTAGTTGGTGGTATTGAGAAATTGTCAGAATTCCTCCAGCATTTCTCTTTTATTTTCATTCCCACAAAAGTCCTGTGCGGTTGCTTTTGGAGTTGATGATTGCTGCTGATGGATTGGCAAAGGGACATCCCTTTTAAGTAAGTAATCTTTGCAGTTGTCCCAGAAACAGACATTTGTGCCCAGACCCAGGCCTATGATCTTTTCATTGCCATGTGGAACTTTTCCACTAGCCTTAATCTGCTGTCTACATATGAGATTTTTCATGTTTTTTAAAAGCTAGTCACATCAACATTTATGGAATTTTGTGATAATTCGCAATAAAATTAAGTTTGGATTGTTCAGTACTGGGGTGCTCTGAGACATAGCAGTTCACCAACATCTAAATGTCTACTAACAAAAGAATAACATTTTAATCCTTTTGTCATAACACAAGCATTATGGTTTGGTCTAAGAGCTCAGATTTGATGCTGGACTAAGCAGATTACACCATGCTGAGACGAATAATTCAGAAAATTTATCTTCAACCTGATAACACTAGGGACCTACAAAACTGCTCTTCTACGACTGCCTTTGAAAAGTGAACTAGTAGAAATGTAGTCCTTCGTGAGTAGAAACTAAGTAACTTCAAATTTATGCTTGGAATGCATTGCAGCTATGAAGGAATTGAAGTAACAGTGATTTCTTTTGTTTTTGCTAGCTAAAAAAATTTTAGGATTTGAACTGCATATAAACTTTCACATTACCCTGGGTTTTCTGCTTTGAAGAGCATATTTAGTTCTAGACAGGAAAACTTGGTCAAGTGCACGAGGGAAAAATTCTCCCCGAATGTTCAGTTTTAATGTGGAGACATATGTAGATGGAAGTTTTATAAGGTAATACCTGTGGGAGAGAGTGTTGTTTTAGGGTACTGATAGCCAGGATTCTGGAATGCTATTGTGCCTTAGTTTACCTATATGTAAGACTGGGAGAGAAATGTTTATAAAAAATGAAACATAACAGCCCTTTTGAAGTACTTTGCAATCCTCTGAAATGTGTTATGGAATATTTTATTAAATGCAGGTGGTTGGAGAAACCTGAAGCGATCAGTTTCTGGTTGGCTAGTGGACACTTCTGTTCTCAGGCACATCTTGCTGCAATTACAACTCTAGTTGTATGCCCTTTAGTACCATTGAGAAACAAGAGGAAAAATCATTGTAATGAAATCCAGTAATGTATGCTGGGCATAGCAAAATATCCTTTCAATTAGCCATTCTATTTTCTTGGAGTAAATGATTTTGAAAGATGTTGACAAATAGTTTAACTTAATCTGTTGCTTGCCTTCCACTTAAGCCTGGAAATAGTCTGCAGCTGGTATCTAGACAGTGAAATTTCAGCCTGAGAATGTATCCTCATATCTGTTGGGACTTCTTAACATTTTGTATATTTTTTTCTGAACTCCTTTGTCTCTTGATTACTCAGAGTAAGAAAGGGCAAGGTGAACTTAATCCTGATGGAAAGATCTGCTTCAGATGGACTATAGCCGGCTCATTTATCTCAATCCCTTCTCTGATACAAACTAGCTGTATCCAGGCCAACAAAGCTCAAGGTATCTGTATAGTCTGTGTGTCGGCATTGGTAGGGATATTCATAGGTTCATTGGCATTGCTAGGATGTTCATACCTGGATACCTTACCTGCTTCTCGTAAGTTGGAAGCCTGTGTGGATGGATGGTGAAATACAAACTTAAAACTCACATTAGGATTTTACTTATCTGATGAAGTGGGTTTTACACATGAAAGCTCATGATCCTATATATTTGTTAGTCTCTAAGGAGCCACAGGACTACATGTTGCTTTTAAAATCCACAAGTCCATCATCACACCCATCAGTGAAGTACTGCAAAAAGCAATCCAGTAAATCTTTGCCACTATGAACCTTTCTCAATAGGTAGTAAATTATTCTTTACATTTAGGTCTTCTCTTTATGTACAGCCAGATTAACAATAATTGAGGCTACGAACACTACGGATATTATGTGCATATGGATATTTCTAAAGAGAGCAAGGTGCTTATTTAGTATCAGGCCTTTAATCTATATTAAGCTTGATGTTTTATGCAACCTAGTGTAATCCCTCTTCTGAAAACTACAGATATGATGTATGACTTTTGAAATTATATCCTTATTGCTACTTTAATCCAAACACTGAATAATATGTCCTCCAGCAAGGTCTGAACATTTAAATACCATGTAATAACATAATCCAGCCTTGAAATTCAGACAGGATAAACAAACGTAAATGCTTCTAGATTTCTAGCAGACTAATTTCTTCTCAGATTCAAACTCAGGCCCAGATTTGCAAAGGAAGTGAGAATTTTTGGATGGCACCCATAGAAATACTATTATGCCTTTAGCATAGATAAGAGTTCCTACGAGGAAGAACCTCCAGTAAAGTAGCATGAACGTTTTAGACACAAGAGGGCCACATGAAATGTAAATGTGCTTAATCTATTTTTGAACGTTCTATAATCTAATATGGGGATCCCCTAAAGCAGTGTTTCTTAAACTTTTTAAGACCGAGGAACACCAAACAATTTTTTTTTATGAGGAACACCAAGGATTTTTTTGTTGAGCAAAAAAAAAAAAGGAGGCTTACCCCTTTAAGGGCAGCTATTCCCCAAGGAAAAGTTGTTGACCAAAAAAACAAAAAAGGCTTGTCCCTTTAAGGGCGGCCATTTTGAATTCTGTTCTCTCTGCAGCACACCACCGACTACCTCGTGGCACACCGGCATGCCGCAGAACACACTTTAAGAAAGGCTGCCCTAAAGGATCACTCCCCATAATTGTATGGCCTTCCCATAAGTTTCTTATGTCAGGCTCCCTTGTACTCTGTCCAGCGGAAGAGTGATATAGGGTGTCAAGTGCTACTGCCCAAATGTGGGTGTATCATGCTACCTGTGATGAACTCTGTATCCAAGCTTTGGGTTTTTTTGGCAGACAAACTGTTGTTGTTCTCTTGTCTTCTTACCTTGGCTTTAATGGATATTCAGCAGTACCAAGACTGAGTAACTCTCTTGCCTTAAACATGCGCCAACCTGCCAGAAGAGTCACACTCTGATTCTGCTCCTAACCCAAAGCTGCTGTCATTGCTATTCAGTCAGAAAAAATGGTGATATAAGATCTGAATCAGAGCCAAATGGAAAAGATTTTCTCCACGATGGATTGAGAAGCAAACCTTCATACTTTAAGACAAACCCAGTGATGCAAAAATAATGATGAATTTAAATTAATTTCCCAGCCTAAATGGACCCGTAAGACATATAAAATTAAGGTTTTTTTGCATATCATTACCTTTCCCTTCACTGCCAAAAGAAATAAATGTGATGGGTCAAGCAGTTTTCTGATTTCATTTGTAAGGTTCTAGAGAGAAGGCTGGCTGTTTCCAAAGCTATGTATTTTTTATATTTTTCAAGTCTCTTGTATGTTTGTGGGGAGGGCGGTGTGCTGAAGGGAGAGATTACTTAAATTGATGCCCATCTACATATTAAATTTTTTTTTAATCTGATGTTCTCATTTTTTTACTGTATTAAATAATATGATGCCATCTTTTCTTGATCAACCAACCTTCCTGAAAACATTTATTCCGTCATTTCTTCCCTGGAGAAAAGTGCCAAGAAAAGTCACTTTAGATCCTTCTGATTGTGTAGATAGCCCTTAACCTAGGTCCAGAACGGCTCCTTTTCTCCAGTCACCCTTTCAAGGCAACCTAAGTTGGCTAGGTTATCGATAGAATCTCGAGACTTAGGTCAGAACTGAGCATGGTTGTGCATGGACAGAGGCTGGGTCTATATATTTAAGCCTGTATAGGTCTGTCACTTTAGTTAATCCACCTCTAAGAAGTAATACTAGGTTGACAAAGGTGCTGTCTATACGGCGAGTTATGTCAAAATAGCTACAGCGCTTGGGTGTGGCTTTTTCTCTCACCTGAGAGACTTAGCTATGCCAGTATGTGTTTTCAGTGTCGGGTCTGTGCACTTCCTTCTGAGTCAGTCTGCTAGAGTTCTGCTGCTGCTGTTTTCAGGGCTCACTACAAGATGCTTCTGTTCATTTCTTATGACTAAGGCCCTACCAATTGCATGGCTGTGAAATACATGACAGACCATGAAATAAGCTCTTCCGTGTGGAATCTGATCTCCCCATGCTTCTGGGAGCATCCCACCTCGGGGCAGGAGAGGCTGATAGCTACACTGGGCCCCTCAGCGAGATAGGGGCGGCCCTGCTGTGTTCCTGGGAGGGGCGGGGCTTCAGGAGGGGTGGGGCCGCAGGTAGCTAGCCCATGAGACTGCCCAGAGCATGCCATGCCCTGTGCCTCCAGCCATTGGAGCCATCTGGAGTGTGCCATGTGGTACTCTGGCAGCGATTTAAAGGACCCAGAGCTCCAGCTGCAGGGGGCAGTTGACCCTTTTATCTGCCCTAGCCCTGTCAGTGGGATTTGGCCCCCTTCCTTTGTGCACACACTCTTGATGGGGAGATCTGACCTACCTCCAGAGACAGCACAGAAGTGAGGGTGGTTGACTCTCACTTCTGTGCTGCAGCAGCCCTGGAGCTGGGCATGGGGTGTCCAACCTCCACAGGTCCAGCTGCAGCTCGGGCATCTGGATGCTGGGCTTCTGCGCCCCTGGGCTAATTGCCACTGGCTGGTGCTAGACGCTAGGATCCTCCATCTGGGGCACTTCCAGCAACACAAGCCGATCAGATTCACCTCCACTTCCAGGAGCCTCCCGCTGCAGGAACAGGGCGCTGCATCTGAGAAGACATCACAGAAGTGAGGGCGGCAATCTGTGTTCTCTGTAGCTGAGCACTTGGACGGCCACCCAGGAGAGATTCAAATGCTGCCCAGCTGACTAGCCAAGCACCCATAGTGCCCTCAGCCAGCAGCATGTGTGTCTACTGGTGGTGCACATTTGCATATGCCTAGGTGCACACAACATTTATTCCACACCTGCATGGAAAAAATTAGAGGAACATTGGTGGCAATCCCATGATTCCCTGCAATAGCTTTGACTCTCCTGTCCACCCACCTCCCACTCTTTTTTTGGGATTTGGACTAATGTTCCCTCTAATCTTTTCCATCCATGTGTGGATTTTTTCCATCCATGTGCAGAATAAATTTTTATGTACACAAAGGTCTGTGCAAATGTGCACCACCCGTAGCAACAAAAAAATCTAGCTGTGGGCACTCTGCAACTCACCTGGCATCTGAATCTCTCCCAAGCGCTGCTGACTGGGTGGAGCTGATTAATCACCTGTGAAGCTATGCTTAGAGGGAACCTTGTGGTTACATTGTGAAATTTTGAAATCTAAACATCGGCAAGTGTGAAATTGACCAATTTTAAAACACCATGGCTGTGAAATTGACCAAAATGGACTGTGAATTTGTTAGGGCTCTCCTTATGATTATATTATCTCTATCGCTTTTTGTATTTTCATAGTGTCTATTAGCCCTAGTCATTAACTAGCACCCTGTTGTGCTAAGTACGTCCTGAGAGAGTTTTGTTGGTACGGTTGACTTCTTTAAGAATTAGGCTTAGATTGATGTGATTTTTTTTTTTAAGTTAGGTTATTATGGACAGTATCCCAGATACCGCTTTTTGAAAGGGTGCTTCATAAACTTTAGTTCCCCTATTGGACAGTGATTTGGAACATGAAACTAAAAGGGGATTTATGGAGATAGTTGAAGTTTCTTAGCGTCAACGTATAATGTTCAGTTTAATATTTTATCAGTTGTATTTCTCAGAATTGAGAGCCCTATAATTAACTGTATTTTTGTCTGTTTTTTTTCCCCCCTCACAAATGCCCCTTCTCATTTGTCACCTGATGATGATTCCTCTGGGAACTGCAGGAGCCAGCCAAAAGTAAGTTTTTTGTTTACACTTTAAAACAGTTGTGAAAAGCTGTGGTGTATCACTTGTTTAGCTTTCAGTTATCCAAATATTTACCCTTTTTAAAAAGTGCAGTTGATCAGCTGTTGTTTCTCCAAAGAAAAACAAAACTCCAAACCACATGCTCTTCAAAGAATCTCTTTGCCTCAGAAGACCATTGCACATCTCTAGCCAAAAAAAGAGTCTCAGAAACAAATGAGAACATAGTTATGTCCTAAGCATTGAGGACTGTGAATGAATAGAATGTTTGTTTTAAAGCATTTTCTGTTATCTGCATTAGAGCAAACTCATTGCTACTGCCTTACATTCCCTTCATTTTTTACATTTTATATGCAGCAGCCTCTTATCTCCCCTTCCTACCTTCAAAATTTTAGTTTATTGGCACATCTATATAGTAATGATTTATTGTTTTAAACAACGTGTAAATGGGACTGGTAAAATCAATCCTATAAAATTACAGAAAGTCAATTTGCTCAAATTTAATTGAGGGAAACCTTTTTTGGTTTGATTTAACTGTAGTTTTTATAAGAAGTCTTGTTGGTTTGTTTTTCTACAGGTGTTTGCATATGATCACTGTTTCTGGTCTATGGATGAATCTGTAAAAGAAAAATATGCAGGTAATACTTACTGTAGCTTTGTGATTGTACTCTGTTTACACACAGCAATGAAAAGGAAAGTATCTAATTACAGTCATGTATTTGGTAAAGGTCAAAGACCATATAGCATGGAAAGCCTTTTTTCTGTGTGGTTGCTCATTGTCAGGAGAGAAACCAAAGTCTTAAAATTGCTATATTAATCCTTCCTTCTAGTCAAACCTAACATTTAGAAGAGTGGCAGGCAGCCAATCAACATGCATTACAATCTGTATACAATTTGATGAATGTAACTAATTTGCCATTTTGATTCATATACAATATCTCCATTAAAATACTTAATCCCAATATGATTTAAAATATTTCTGTTCCTTTTTCTGCACATAATTTGAGAATCAATACATCAAGTACATCTTTGTGGTAAAGCTTCCCCACACCCAGGCCAGTTCAGCAACATAAGTAATTTCACTGTAGTACCTTTCAGAACTGGAGCCTAGGTCTTTAGTGGAGCCTAAAGGCTGTTTGGTGGTTTAAAGGGTCCAGTCCTGCTCCCACTGAAGTCAGCATGAGTTTTATTGATTTGAATGGAAGCAAAACTGGACCTTGTACACCCAAACGTAGGCCCATATCCTACAAAACTGAGCTGTACATGAAGAAAAGCCGTTAAATGCTTTTCAAAAATTTTACCTATAGTCTGTCATTTTTTCAGACCTTCAGTCCAGAGAAAACATGGCCCCATTCTGTAATCAGGCAAAATTCCTATTAACTTCAAATACAACATTGTGTGTGTGGGACTGAAGAGCAGGCCTTAAATTTATAACAGTATAAGTAAGTTATTGGACTACTTTGGTTGAAAGAAAATTTTCAGGGAAGAGAGCTTTTTGAGAGAAGAGCTCTGAATATTTATATAAGATGATTTATAGTATTTTGCCATCTGCCTGTGTGTTATATAATTATCTGACACTTTCTTTGACAGGGTAACAAGTTTTTTGGATGGGGCGGGAAGCAGGAGATGTGATACATCTAAAATTGAGTAAGGTTTCTAATACTGTCTCACACAACCTCTCATAAACAAATTAGGGCAGGATAGCATAGATGAAACTGCTGTCAGGTGGGTGCACAGCTGATTGGAAAACCATACTCAAAACTAGTTATCGATGGTAATAAAGCTGGAAGGGCATATCAAGTGGGGAGCATCTCATGTGTATTCTGGCTCTGTTCAGTATCTTCCAAAATGATTTGGCTAATGGCATAGAGAGTACACTTACAAACTCTGCAGATAGTGCCACACTGGGAAGGATGACAAATATTTCAAAATGGATCTTGACAAATTGGAGAAATTATCTGAAATACATAGGATGAAATTCAGTAAGGCCAAATACAAAGTACTGCACTTACAAATAAGAAGCAGTTGTACCAAAACAAAATGGGAAATGACTGTCCTGGAAGGAGAGCTGCAGAAAAGAGTCTGGAGACTACAACAGATCAAAACCTAAATGAATCAACACAATACTGTTATAAAACACTTAACATCATTCTAGAATGTGTCAGCAGGAGTGCTGTAACCAAGAATTCTTCTGCTCTGCTCAGCACATCAGACTATTATAGAGCACAGGCCCCTTCTGGGCACCATATTTTGGGAAAGATTTGGACAAAGTCCAGAGGAGCTCAAGAAAAATGATTAAAGGTCTAGAGAACATGGTCTATGAGGAAAATTTTTTTAAAAATTGGATTTGTTTAGTCTGGAGAAGAGAAGATTGAGAGGGGATGTAAGTCCTCAAGTACATAAGAAGCTGTTCTAAAGAGGAAAGCGATAAGTTGTTCTCCTCAACCATTGATGGCAGGACAAGAAGTAATGAGCTTAAATTGCACTAACCTGATATTCAGATTAGAATTTAGGAAGAACTTCTTGACTGTAAGGATAATTAAGCACTATCCGGGGCGGCTGTGGACTCTGCATCATTGGAAGTTTTTTTGGCAGGTTAGACAAATACCTCTTGGGGTGGTCTGCGTAATACTTCTTCCTGCCTCAGTGCAGAGAACTGAATTAGATGACTTTATAAAGGTCCTTTCCAGTCCTACATTTCTATGATTTTGTGATTCACTGTACTACTATTTTAAACAAAATAAAATTGGCAAACTTTTTTCCATTCTAGGAAAAGGTGAACAGATTTTAAGGGTGGCTAGTTTTACCCCCTACTTACTACAGTAGAAAAACTGTCTTCAATTTTACTGAACTACATGCCTTATACTATGTTTCTCTCCAACCTGATTGTGCTATTAAATCTTTGCAGAGAAAAGACCAGTGTGATATGGCAGTCTATTGCTATATTTTCACCTATTTCACAGAATATTGTAAAGTACACTTACTAACAGGCCTTAAAGTATTACATTACATTACTTTGACAACTGCAGTTTAATTTTAAATGAACAACCTACCTTTTATGGATCTTTCTTTGTTTCACTAATGCACAACATTGTGTGGCTGTCAGTAGATGGTAACTGAGGTTCTAGTGGGTTTGTGAAACATTAATAGTGAAAACCAGAGATACAGAACCAGATACTAGCTTAATTTTACAGCAATATAAATCTGGACCATAGACTTCAGTGGAATTATTCCAGGTTTACAACCATTGTCCTTCTCTCAAGCCACCTTACTGTCTAATTGAGATACATTATGGAAGGGGTAAACTTTTTTCATACAGTTTTTTTCTTTTCACCTGATTTGGAATCTGAAGGATATGATGTAAAAAGTAGTTCGCACAGTTATCATTTTTAACCTGAACCTCACTTATTTTTTTTTTTAAGGTCAAGATGTTGTTTTCAAGTGCCTTGGAGAGAACATTCTTCAGAATGCCTTTGAGGGCTACAACGCATGTATCTTTGCCTATGGACAGACGGGTACATCATTGCAAAGTGTAAAATGCGGTGGTGATGAAAAGCATGTGTTGTGGCCAAAATAACTGTTTGGCCAGCTTGGTGACATTGCTAGGTTTTTCCCAATATAGCAAAGTAGATAAGATATAGGTGGGGTTTTTTTTCATGTTTGTTTTTAATATTGGTTGGGGGCTGAGAGGAGGAGGCATTTTGGAATAATATTGGTAAGTTTCTGGTGCCCTGCTTTCCCATGCTGTAGATAAGTGTCTCCTGTCTGTGATCGTGACTGTCCTTGGGGTTGTTGCATGTTTAATGTTTTGTAATAGAAGATCCCTGACTGCACATTTAAATAGTCATTGCTCATCATTTTTTAATTTGATAAACAATGATGGTTTGGCTTAATCGCTTGGCTGACTTGCACTGTGCAGGAGTGAAACTCAGGTAGGCATTACATTGACATCCAGGATAAGGATGCTTCTCTAAGTCCTTTCAGCTAATTTAAGTAGTTTGGCTTTTCCTTTTCAGCTTTATTTAAGAAGCAGGCTGTCCTTTAATTGGTGTCTTGGCTCCTTTACATACAGAAAATTGTGTTTAAAGACTAGTCAATGAAAAGTTCCAAACCATTCTTTGCCCTCTACTTCCTCCTTATCCCCTTCACCCCAAAAACCCCCAATATAAAAGCACTAACGCTAGTTTCAAATGCACAGGGTCTGGAAAATCTTACACAATGATGGGTACGGCCGACCAGCCTGGATTAATCCCAAAACTCTGCAGTGGTCTCTTTGAAAGAGCACAGAAAGAAGAAAATGAAGAACAAAGTTTCAAAGTGGAAGTGTCCTACATGGAGATTTACAATGAGAAAGTTAGAGATC
Source organism: Pelochelys cantorii (assembly GCA_032595735.1). Classification (NCBI taxonomy): domain Eukaryota; kingdom Metazoa; phylum Chordata; order Testudines; family Trionychidae; genus Pelochelys; species Pelochelys cantorii. The sequence goes on from CM064328.1 coordinate 6,357,086, forward strand.
TCCTGGACCCCAAAGGGTAAGCAGTACAAATGGAGAGAGGGCTTGACCATGGACTCTTGTTTCTGTGACCTCAAGTGGTCTCCCTATCTTGCCCTAATGGACTCCCTCTCAGACATCCATCAGGTACAAGACCTAGCCCTGTTACGGCATAGTGTTGTGTTCCTTACCACCCCTTCAGCCCCCCCACCTCCAGATATCTGCTTTGTTATTATTTAAAGACCCAGCATACGCCAAACAATTACCCTAATGCTCAAATTGACTTTCATGAAGTGATATGCAGGCAAATTCCAACGCTGCATGTAGAGACGGGTGAGTTTTTGTCTAGTGCACTACAATGCTTGCTTCCTGCTCTGAATGGTAGCTACAGTGTCTCGTCATCTCTGTTGCTTTGAATGGTAAGCTGATGAAAAATGTGGTTTTACTGAAAACTTTATTGTATTTAGATGGCTGCACGTATATAAGTACAAATGTATTTATTTATTTTTTTTAAACAGAAGCCGTCAGTCATTAAAAGTTAGAGAGCACAACGTCTTTGGCCCTTATGTGGATGGCCTTTCTAAACTGGCTGTTGCCAGCTACAAGGTAAGGGACTATTTTAAGGATGGAATAGATTTTGAAATTGGTATTTTTTACTGTTATTCTTCAAGTTATTTACAGTATTGAGATTATTTTTATAGTAGGTTTTTGTAACTAAAGAATTGGGTGGATATGATTAAAGGAATCCTTCTATGAAAGTCTAAAACATATGAGTTTACCACCTAACATGGGTGAGTGAGGAAATAGATCACTTACAAGGCTGGATTTAACAGTTCTTCCTTATTGAAACCTAACTCGTGCTAATGAGGCTATACGAACAAGAACAGTTTGGCCATGTAACAGGCTGACAAAGAAAGTTGATGCATTGCTTGTGCTGGAGAAAATAAAAACCAGATACCCAGCTATGTGCTTGGAGGCTTTCATCTCTCTGTGCCCCCATTTCCTCAAAAGAGATTAAAGATTAACTAGATAGTATCTGTAAAACAGTTAAGATCCAGACTTCATACTGGTACATAGTAGTCTGCCACTGAATACGAGGTTGCAAGAGCTGATGTTCACAGGGCTCCGGCTCGAGCACCCCATGATGAACTTGCCAGCTTGCTGGGAAGATTGTTGCACATCTTAGCTGCTGTTTTCCTCAGGTAGGCATGGTAACTCGGTGTGTGGTGTAAGGGCCTGCCTAGATAGTCCGGTTTTACTTCGTTTCACCTTCTGACAACAGTTTAGATTAACATTCAGTTCCTGGGTTGTGGAACAAACTGGAGACTCTTTTTATGATGGTTGGCTAGAGGCGCCAAGTCCTACATCCGTCAGCTAACTTTACCAGCTGTCTTGGTTTAAGAAGGTGTCAACCATGTGAAACGTCCAGGCCTAGGTACTACAGCAGATGTTGTCTGCATAAATGAACTTTCAAGACTCTGTTGTTGGCAGGTCACTGACATATAAAGGTTGAACAGGATTGGAGAAAACACAGAGCCCTGAGATAACCCATTGGTCTGTCTCTAAGCACTTGTCTTCTCCCCCATATGGACTCTGAAATCTGCCTATCACAGACAAACAGTTCAGTGACACCTGTGAACCAGACTAACAGGATCCATGATACTTTCATGAGCAGGCCAATGTGTTATACTGTATCTTATGCCACTATTAGATCAATTAAAACAATAATGTTTTCAAGTTTCCGTGGAAGCCATTTACAATTAACATGGTCAGCATGAGTACTTTGTCACATGAGCTACAGCCTCGGCAAAAGCTGGCTTGCTCAGGGCTCAGAATGCTCTCCACAACAGGTAATATGCACTGTGTAGGACCAAGCGCTCCAGTACCTTAAAGCATACCAACAGTAACGATAAGGCATGATAGCTCGATGCTTGATGTAGGTCCGTGGTCACCAACCAGTAGATCGCGATCTACCGGTAGATCTCAGGGGCTCTAAGAGTAGCTCTTGAGCCCTCTCTGAACTGCGGCCTGCACAGTACATTTACATTAGATTTCCTCATTTGAGGAGCAGCTACTCACCGAGCAACAACACAGGTGAGTAGCTGCAAGGAATGGTGGGAGCTGGGACGTCGGGAGGGCTGAAACACCCCGGCCAGCTGACTGTGGCTTTCAGCTGAAAGAGGCTGCCCCGCGCTCCAGCTGATCGGCGGCTTCTCCTCTGGGCCTGCCCACGTGGAGCTTGGTGCACCCTGGCTGAGCGCCATGGCCAGCTGGCCGGGCAGCCGCTTCTCTTCCCTCCAGCCCTGCTGCCCTGCAGTCAGTCCGGAGGGAGCGCGGGTCTGAGGCTTCCCTCCGTGGCTGGTGTAGGGAACTCCCTGCCCCCAACCTTGTTCCCTCTCCTCTGCCCCAAACCCATCCCCCGCCCTCCTGGCCTCTTGTTCCCTCTCCCTTGCCCCCCCACCCCGCTGCAGAAACCTGCCCCCCCACCCCGCTGCAGAAACCTGCCCCCCGGCACCCTGCCCCCACTGCAGAAACCAGTTCCCTCTGGCACCCTGTCTCCTACTGCAGAAACCTGTCCCCCTGCTCCCCTCTGCAGAAACCTGTCCCCCCCAGCACCCTGTCCCCTGCTGCAGAAACCTGTCCTGGCACCCTGCCCCCTCTCCCCTGCCCCCACTGGCACCCTGTTCCCTGCCCCAGAACCCACTAGCACCCCTCCCCAGTACTGTGTCCCCTGCTCCCAAATGACTTTTCTATGGGTCAGTGACCCCTGACTGAAGGTAGGATCCCTGCCATTCTCATAAATAAAGACAATGCAGAAACTTTTTGTGTTTAACATAGTATTTTATTTAAAAATGAAGCCTGGCCAACAAACCCCCAATTGGGGCCAAGCCCCTGTCTGGCCACAACCATTCCTGCATTCCCCCTTTCCCAGACCCTAGATCTGAGCCTATCAAACACTGGAACCCCCTGCCCTGAGCCCCTCACATACCCCAACCCAAATTCCTGCACCCTCACATCCACAAGCCTGTGGCTTGCTTAGTATCCCAACACTGCCCAGCCTGGAGCCCCCTCCCCGAGCCAGTGTCCCCTTCTCCACCTCCTCCTGCATCCAGATTTCCTCCCAGAGTTTGCCCCTTTCACCCCTTCCCATACCCAAATCCCTCATTCCCACCCCAGAGACTACACATCCTGTCTCAACCCAGCAAGGGTCCAGCTAGACTGCCGGAGTTTTTCAGGATTCTGGAGATATCCCAGAAAAACTCTTCTGCATCCAGGGTTGCGTTTGTTCTTCCGCTTTTTTAGTGGAAGAGCAAACAAGCTTTTTCAGTCACCCCTATATTCCTCTTTCCACAAAGAATAAGGTGGCTTCCAAAAGAAGGGTTTTTTTTCTGACATTTGGTCCAGTCTAGACAGGCCAAATGTTGGAAAAACCTCTTCCTACAGAAGAATTTTTTTTTTTAAAGCAGCAGTATAAGGATTGGGGATAGCGAGTGATGGAGAGGAGGAGAATAGAGAGGGTGGGGCTTCAAGGAAGGGGCGGGGCTTCAAGGAAGGGGCGGGGCGGTAGATCTTGGCTTGGTCTGTCATTTAAAAAGTGATCTTGGGTGTAAAAAGGTTGGAGACCACTGATGTAGGTCCTTTCCAGCCTTTGGGAGACCAATGACTTCACAATGCACCATATCTTTGGTAGCCTACTATAGTGATGCTGTAGCCCATTGGCCATAGACAGGCCAATCAGAGCGAGGAGCAGTCAGCCAATGAGGAACAGGCTGGGCCCTATAAAAGGCTGCAGAGTTGAGGGGAGTTCTTACTCTGACCAGAAAGGGAGAAAGAGCAGGGTCCCAGTAGCGGCAACACCTTGGAGAGAGCACGGTTGGGTAGGCCCAGGGGAGCTGGAGAGAGGCTCCAGCCTGATCCCTGCCAGACTGTGAGCCTTGATATAAGGGCTGAGAAAGTGCAAGGGTCATGGGGAAATGGCCATGGAAGTGTGAGCTGTCAAGGGAAGTGAAGGAGGACAGGAGATGGCAGCTGCCGGAGGGTCCCTGGACCAGCACCCAGGGTAGTGGCCAGGCCTGGGTCCCCCCATTCCTCCTTGAACCATACCTAGCCATGCAGAAGCATGGCCTTTACAGACTGCAGCTTGCCCCAAGGTAAGGGGCTAAACTTCAGGTTTCCAGTTGGCCACAGTGGCAGGTGTACTGATGGAGGAGGGGGGCAGGACTGATGGAGGATGGTGGGCACTGCTGAAGGGCACGGTCTTGAAGTGGACACTGTGGTCCAAGGGGCCAAGCAGCTCCCATGCCAGAGGATGGAGCTAGGGGAGCAGAATGACAACGGGTGAGACATGACACAACCAGAAGGCAGCGCACTCCATAAACTGAGCGGATTCCCGGCGTAACCAGCAGGAGGCGCTGCAGTGGGGTGAGTTGAACCTTGTTACACATGCCTTCACTAATGACCCTGGTAAAGAACTGCACAAGTCAAAGTTGAGTGTGGCAGCCAAGATATTACAGGAATTCTGGAGCTATATTGTCATAATCTGCAGCTGTTCAACACTTGATGCTACCAGTGTCTGTTCCAACTCTAATACAGTGAATGGCTCTTGGCAGCTTCTGATCTAGTGTACACATTTAAACATGCCATTCATTCCTCGCTCCTCTTTGCACCTGTTTCTCCAAAAGGTGCTCTGGCCAATTTCAGTAGGTGTCCAGCTGCCTGGTTGGGTGTCACTGAGGGTAGGGTATGTGTAGGTGGCGGCTGCACTGCCCCAAGCAGTTGGAGCAGACTCCTACACTTGCAGCTGGCTCGGCTAGCTGCGTCCAGTGATTGTCAGAGAGCCATCGACATCTGGGTCACCAGATGCCTCATATTCCTTGTGCAAGGCAGCGCTCTCCTCACTGGGACGGGGGATGTAGACGAATGGAATGTGCCTCGCTGGATAGTATCATGGATACAGGTGTGGTTGTTTTGAGATCTCCAGTCGGGAAGTTGTTCCCCGTTGGTGTCAGCCTCCTTTATTCCCCCATTCTTTGTGGTGGCTGTTGGAGTCTCCAACTTAAACAGCTAGATGTGGCCGGATGGACACCGCCAATCTGGATGGTACCACAGAATTCGGTGAACATCAGCTGAATGATATCTGCAATGTTTGACTGAATGTATATGACTCGGCCCTACTTCGAGTGTACAGGTCACAGCCATTGATACTATAATGCTCAGCTTCAACAGTTGTCATGTTGCAAACAAATGATTTTGATAGCTTGTTGACGAGCAAGAACGCCAAGTAACTCTCACTTGGCAACTGGCAAACCCTCAGCCTTGAGTTCTAGAATGTGTAGAGCTGGTCCAATGACATAGAGGTCACTGGTTTGCACATTGGGGTTGTCGGTGATGCTGGTACTTGTGGAATTTGGCTAGCTGGTTGGATCATTAGCTTCCCTGACTGTTGTCAGGTACTGGGATTGGTTGGGATTGGTCCTGTCTTGGGCAGGGGGCTGGACTTGATGACCTTCTGAGGTCTATTCCAGCTCTATGATTCTGTGACAAGTGGCTCGACGAGAACACACACCCAAATGTTATTTGGGTCAAACAAAGACCCAAAATAAAATTAATGGTTGGTGTACATATAGTGATGCTGTTTACATTAAATTAGGCTAATTGATTGTTTACTCTTAACTTAAACAATACTGTGATTGATTTTTTTTAAAGGTTTTAAAATTGAAATCAAACCGGTGGGGGGGGGGAAACATGTCTATTATACGTTTTACAATTAAATTTTTACTATCTATTGCAGTAGGTTAGTGAAAGCAATGTTTGTGCAGATAATGCCTAGGACACATAATTAAAGGCCTTTCAATTTTTTTTAGGACATAGAGTCTTTGATGTCAGAGGGTAACAAATCTCGAACAGTGGCTGCAACCAACATGAATGAAGAAAGCAGTCGGTCACATGCAGTCTTCAAGATCATCCTCACACACACACTGTGTGATGTACAATCAGGGGTAAGTAATAGCAGGAGATTTTCAGGTAGAGATTCTAACCTGGGATGTCATAGCCAAGGTACAGATTTGAATAATGGCTTTTGTAATATGTTTCAATAGACTGCTGTGATTGAGCACATATGCAATGAAGCTAGGCTTTATAGCTGTTTTGACGGACATTTAAGATTGAAATCTGGCTTTTGAAATGCCATATAAGGATGCACACCCAAAGCTGCAGCAGATTTAATGAGTATTCCTCATCTGAAGCAATAAAACAGGTATTCTAAAACCAGAGTTTTTAATGCAGAGTTGGGGTAGTAATATTTCTGCAAAACGGACTCCTTATCCTCTAGATCCCTTCTTAAAGCACCTCTTTGCCATGGTGCCTGTAAAAAGCTTGACAACAGTCCGGCTGATATGCTGGAATCACGCCAACCAATATTGTCTGTTTTCTTGTACTCCCCTATTGGTCTGTGTGTATCCATGCGTTGCCTCTCTTCTTTGATTTAGATTGTAACATCATTGGGCCAGACTGTTGTGGTGTCTGTGTGTTGTACAGCACCTAGCATAGCGGGGTCCTGTTCCATGCTTGGGACTTCTAAGGACTACAGTAATAAAAATAATCATGAATGGGGGTGGGAAACTGAAGCTGGAGCTATGTTTGAATATAAATAACTGACTTTATCTGTCCCAAGAAAATATTTGAGGGAGATATTTTGTGAATGGGAGACTTCAGAATGAAGAAACCTTGGTGCATGTATGAAGATTTCATGTTGTAACTTTTTCTTGGGCTATTTGCAAATGTATGTTTACTGAATGTGTTATAAAGATTTCACTCTCTCTGTCAGGAGTACCTTCTTTCCTCTAATTTTGTTTACCATTTGATGAGAAATACATTTTTCCATTGAATTTTACTTTACCTGTGCAGCCTACTAGTGATGGCATAACGATTTTAACTTGAAAGTGCAAAAATTCAATGGAACTTCTGAAGACAAACTTAAACCCGTTTGGTTAATCTTATTAAGCTAAATGTATATTTTCCCCCATGAGTCCTGTGGTGAGCGAAAGACGCTTTTAAAGGCAAAGCTAAAAATGATCAGGTCACTAGTCTTAAACTTTGCAACTCCTTTTGTCTCATCAGTCCCCCAGAATCAGTAAAATAATCAGATGTAAGACCAGAGAGCATACTGATCATATTTTCAGATAACACAAAGCTAGAGATGAGGGAGTTGCAAATACTTTGGAGGATAGAATGAAAATTCAAAGGGATCTTGATAAATTGGAGAACTGGGCTACAGACAGTAAAATGAAATTCAAAGAAGACAAAAGTAAGGTGCTACGCTTAGGAGAGAAAAAGCAAAGGCACAAATATAGAATGGGGAATAACTGGTCTGGTAGCTGCACTGCTAAGAAAAATCTGGGAGTTGTGTTAGATCAGAACTCCAACATGACTCAACGTGATGCTGCTTCCGCTGCAAAAAAAAAAAAAAAAAACCCCAAAATATGTAATTTGGGGAGGCATTAAGAGAGGCATAGCATGCGAGTCACAAAAAGTGATGGTACTACTGGGTGGGCTTCAGCTGTAGTGTTGTGCCCAATTTTGATCACCACTATATAGAAAAGATGTTGAAAAACTGGAAAGGATCCAGAGCTGAACACCAAAGATGGAATGCAAGCCATATGAGCAAAGCCTGAAGGAACTGGGCATCCTTAGTTTGGAAGAGATGAGATTAAGGGATAACATAATAGCGATCGTCATATACTTGAAAACTTACCATACGATGGAGAAAAAACATTCTTTTGCCACAGAGGACAGGACAAGAGGCAATAGGGTCAAACCTAGTAGATCTAGATTAAAGCTCAAGAAACATTTCCTAACTATAAGAAACTTAGGACAATGGAACAAACTACCTTGGGAAGTTGTGGAAGCTCCTTCAGTGGAGATTTTCAAGAGGAGATTCGTTAGCTATCTGTTTGCTTTTTTTGTTTAAAAAAAAAAAAAAAAAAAGTGCTGGTACCCCAGGGGAAAAGTTGTTGAGCTCTGACTGGAGGTGCCGGTACTGCATACCGGGCAGTACCGTCACAAAAAAAGCACTGGTTGAGAGACAAAGTCCTGCATCTTTTCAGAGGGTTAGACTCGGTGACCTTTGTGGTCCCTTCTAATCCTATGAGTCTGTGAAAAGTGAACAATGTAATGCCAGCTGAGCATTCAGCATCATGGTTCACATTCTCCCCTCACTTTGAGGAGAGTGTAGAAAATCAAATTATACTGACTATACAATTGACATAAAACATTTAGCTTAAATGAATTTTATACTTTGATTTCATCCTCCCCTGGTTGTAGGAATGGGAGAGGTCTGGGAAGGATGGGTACAACACAAGAAATGGGTCTTTTCTACTTGTGCTCTGTTTTGGAGCACCTCTGGTTAATGGCTAAAAAAGAAAGAACCAAAAATACCCAACAAAATCTGTTAGTTGCATTCTGTATTTTTGTGGCTTTTAGCTATTATGGGTGTCAAATAAGGGTTTTGTCCCTGTCCGCTCCACTGCATTTGTCTGATTCCTTGAATGAAATTTGAATTCTAGGCACATTTTATCAATTTATTATGGAAATGTGCCACAGATTCAATGTTGTGACTGTACTGCCATATCTAAGATGGGCTCTGAAGGGAGAGCGTGTGTATTCACATTGCACACACTTAATAGGGGCTGAATATTGAGTGCCTAGGAGTGGTATTCCTCTGAATAGCTGATAGATATCCACAAAGTGCTTTCCAGCTCCCTTTCTCCATTTTCTTATTTTTCTCTCCTCACATCCTTAATCTTTTTTATTATCTAACTATTTTTCTTTCTCTTTCCTTTGTCCTCTTTTCTCGCCCCACCCACCATGCTGTATTTCTCTCAATTCTTTTCCCCATGCCTCCAGATCACTTGCTTCGCTATGTTACACTCCCTACAATGCTTTATTTTTCATGGTTCTCTAGTTTTTTCTGTTGCTACATTACATTTTTGGTTTCCTTGATGCTTCTGGTTAGGCTTGGCCCAAGATAGTTGTTTTGCTTTCCTCTTTCCCTTCTTGTCCTTCAGTGACCACCCTGCTGACTATGCAACTCTATGAATTTTCAGTCTCCTCTGGGCTTCTGGCCTGAGTCTTTCTGAAATTAGATGATCCAACATGATGTGCTACGAGATGGAAGTGCAGTATGCTTTGAAACACAATTAAATTTTCAAAAATGCCTGTATCCCAGTGAAAAATTTCAGTCCCATTGATTTTTTTTTTTCAATGAGACATAGGTACTTTGGAAAATTTAACTGTAGTCTTAGCAATTACATAGTATAGTGAGGGAGGAGCTAAGGAAAAGCTTAAGATACCTATTAATTCAGAGGAAATCTAAATACCAATTTGAATGTTTCAAACATTGACTCTTGGTCCAGACATTACTGGGAAGAGTGATACGAATTTATGGTAAAACTTCTGTTCGGTTAAAGTTTCAATATGATGAGGGCTGAATGTTTTTTATTCATTCATCTTGGAATTCCTTCTTTAAGGAGAAAGTCTTTGGAAGGGATGTAGGAAACTTTCCCTGTCATCTTTAGTATTTTTGTAAATACTTGCCCTTCATCAAATGTGGATTTATATTCAGAGTGATGCAGTCTAAGCACAGGGCTGGGAATTATTGTCAAAACTATGCTACAAGAATTACAGCAGCACAGTTGTGGCACTGTAAGCTACACTGCTGAAGTATAGACCCTTGCCACAGTGATGGAAGGGTTATTTCCTTGTTGCAGTAAATCTACCCCCTTAAGAGACACTGGCAGAAGCTAGGTTGTTGCAAAAATTCAGTTGTCAACCTACCGGTGTCTGTAGCAGAACTTAGGTCAACCAGTCTCTTTCAAGAGCGTAAATGTTCACACCTGTGAGTTGCATAGCTAGGTCATCCTGAGTTTTAAGTGTACACCAGGCCCGAGTTGGCCTTGCTCCCACTGTGGCTTTGGACAAGTAACTGATCCCAGTTTTCAAAATGAGAAAGCTAAGGCAGAGATGTTAGATTGTGTCCTGATCTGTAACTCCTGGTCCATTGGCTGTTCCCTCCTCCCCCTCATCTTGCTTTATACCTGCCTGATACTGGTTGAGTTCCTCCCTCCTGTTCCTTGGGGTCTTGGAGTTCCTGGTGCATCCAACACTTGCACTGTTGTGGCAGCTGTTAAAGAGGATTATTTTTGATCCAAAGCTCTGTGTTGGAATGTTCACTGCTTGCTACAATATTGATTTTAAAATTGGTTGGATAAAAGAGCCAACGTAAGTAATACGACTTGCATTCTTATTTGAAAATGTGGCAAACTGTGAAACTTAACTGGAAACTTGAGTAAATAAAATCGTTTAACAGTAACTCTTCTCTTGTCCATTCCTCAGACATCGGGTGAGAAGGTGGGCAAATTGAGTCTGGTGGACTTGGCAGGCAGTGAAAGGGCCACTAAGACTGGTGCTGCCGGTGACAGGCTGAAGGAAGGAAGCAACATTAACAAGTAAGGTGTTTAGTGACTTCTGACTGCTGTTTTGTTAAAACAGGCAACAAAGAAAAGCTACACCAAACTTCGAATGCACTATTTAATCAATAAGATTTCTGCAAGATGCTCATAATCATTTCAGGCTTTTCTGAGGTGGTTTTGTATTTGAATGTTGTTTCTATAGAAATCAAGTGATCTGTGCACATTTTAAGTAGGTAAGATGTGTTTTATGTTGTTCTAATAGACCCTATAGCAGTTCTGTATGTAACTTGTGTTGCAACAACAACATCATAAGGGTTGGAAACTGTTTTGTCTTGTTTCTCTCATAGAAAATTGATACATTGCTAAGCAAGGTAGCCTGTGTTGGAAAGAATATTAGTGGCAATACCACTAGCTAACTTTTTCCTCAGAGCTACTTTTTGGAAAAGCAGGGACTTACCTTACTTCTGACAACTCCTGCACTTGCAGTTATCTTCATGAATAAAGACTAATCATAATGACAAATTGATGTGTACAAAAAGACTGTAGAGACCACCAAACTAACTTTCAAGGGCTTTTACGGCTTTAGGTGTTTGCTACACTGAAGATATAGGTACCAATTAGATAAATATTAATTCTGTGACACAGATAAAGTTACAATGATTGGAAGGCTTTTGTACTTCTTTGAGTGATTGCACATGTATTCCACTCGTGGTGTGTGCGTGCCATGAGCACAGTTATCAAGAAACTTTCCCCTTAGCAGTACCCATTGGGCTAGTGCAAGTGTGCTCTGCAAGCCACTTGCAGCCCCCCCTCAGTTCCTTCTTGCAGCACAGTGGTGAGAATTTGGTCTTGCTTTAGCATGTTCTCTGTTCTTGTATATAGTTACCTAGTGACATAGTTCTTAGCGTTAGTGAAGGACAGGTTTTTTTTCGGTTCCCCCATTTGAGGGTTCCATTTGTCAGTACCGAGGAATGCCTCTGTCCCCGGCTTCAAGCCCTGTCTTTCTCACTTAGAGCTGATGCCGCAAGGAAGCTGTGCTCTAGTTGTTTCAGGTGTTTTGGTGAGACTTGCATTAGGGATCTGCACCTGGTTGGCAAGGTCTTCAAACCCAGGACCAGAAGAGATGGAGAGGCCTGGCTGAAGTTTCTTTGGATGGGGGCTACTTTGAGGCTACTTTCAGAGCCCTCTGTCAGAGAGGGTACTGAGCACTTGGGCACGTGTGAGCAGTGCACCTCCATTGCTGACTGAGTCCTGGCACCACCACTCCATGCTGGTGCCCAAGAAGAAGCAGAAGGCTTCTTAAGGACATTGCAGATCTCCGATCCCGATGTCTGCAAAGAAAGGGCGCAAAGCGTCGAATAGAGTGCACTCAGAATCAAAGCACTTTTCCATTCACTCTTTGGATAAAATGGCACCGTTGATTCAGGCAGACCCCATGGAGTCCTGGGCCCCTAACAACAGATTTATCGTCTGCGGCATTGTCTTTGTCTCTTGTGTGTTGGTCAGTAATTATTCCAGTTCCATCCATGCCAAAGGCATTTGCAGCTGCAAAGAACTTGTTGAGTTTATCGGCACTGCTGTCCCAGGGTGCAGGAGATCTGTCCTCCAGTGAGCCTCCTCGATGCAGCACTCAATGTCAGATCAACCTCCTGTGTCCCTGAGCTCTCATCTGTCTGTACTGTCCAGAGGAAAACCAGTGATAATGGCCTCTCTCCATTCTTCACCAGATAGTTGACTGGCTTTCTCCACACCCGTCATGATTTCATATGCCTCTGTCCTATTCCCCCTTAGTCATCTCTTTGCCGAGCTGAAAAGTCCCAGTCTTGATTAATCTCTTCTCAGATGGAAGTTGTTTCATACCTCTAATCGTTTTTATTGCTCTCTTATGTATCTTTCCAATTCCCATATTTCTTTTCTGAGATGAGGCGACCACATCTGCACGCAGTATTCAATATGTGGGCATACCATGGATTTATACAGAGGCAATATGATATTTTATGTCTTATTGAACCCTTTTTTAATGATTCCCAGCATTCTGTTTGCTTTTTTTTTTAAACTTGCTACATATTGAATGAATGTTTTCAGAGAACTTTCCACAATGACTTAGAGCTCTCTCTCTTTTTTTGGCATGGCAACAGCTAATTTAGCCCCCATCATTGTGGTTTGGAAACTCCCTCCTCACTCCCTCCCACATCAAAACAAGTGGGAAGGAGCTTAGATATAACATTCCCTTCCAAGGCGTTGAGCATTTTTATTCTACCCCCTTCAGGGATCACACATTGTCTCAACTGCTAAAGAGAAAGCTAAAGCCTCTGAGCCAAAGAGTACCAAAAAGCTGGACTTGTTTGGTAGAAAAATGTATTTTGTGACAGGGGTATAGCTTAGAATTGTCATCCAGAATCCCTTATATGGTGATCTGACTTTAACACCTGACAAACTGTCTGAGGACATTAAAGAGGAGTTCCTTTCTCTGGTGGACGAAGAGAAGTTAATTGCTTCAATCTGATTTGGATGTGGCTCACTTGGCTACCAGGATCATGGCTTCTGCAACAGCCATGCTTATGGCTATATTCTTCAGGGCCCTAGGCAGCTCAAAGGCCAAGACGTGCAATTTGAAGGATCATCCCACTTTTCAGCTCAGATGGAGGATGTACTTCACATCTTAAAGGTCCTATTGAGGAACAAGAGTAGGAATTATAGGTACAGGCCAACTCTTTCCCCTCCAGTTCTTCCTGGTCTCTTTAGGTGCCCTAAGGGTACTAAGCAACCATTGAAGATACCAGATCAGATTCTATGATTCTAGTCTCTCCTTCCCCTTTGCTTGCAAACCACCTCTTCCATTTCTTTAGTGCTTCATCCCAAATTACTTCAGGTCCATGGGTCTTATGTACTTTGGATGTGGAGTACACTCTTCAGTTGGTTTCTTTCCGTATTTAGGGACCACTCTTAATGCTAGTAACTGATGTGTCTGCCCTGGGTTGCCTTCAGATGCAGGGGCTGAGGTCCACAAAGAGCCTGACTCTGTACATAAATATCAGGGAGCTGAAAGCTGTCCAGCTGGCATGCCAGCCTTTCCTAACCCATATCAAGGGGAAACGCCTAAGCTCTGGCAACACAGTGGCAATGTTCTAGCTCCACAGATAAGGAGGGATTTGTTCATCTCTGCTCGCTCAAGATAGTTGATCTGTGGGATTTTGCATAGGCACTTTAATCAATCCTCTAACCTTCCAGAAGTGCAGTCTGAACTTGTAAATCACCTGAGCATGTCATTTAACTCCTCATGAGTTTGTCCTCCTGGGATTTTGCCAGATTTCTCTTCCCACTCTGCTGGCCTCTGGAAGTGGACCTGTTCGCAATGAGATACATGATGAAGTGCTACCTGTTCAGCACTTACAGTGCTACCTATGACGTAAAGGGTCATAGTCTGGGTGCCCTTACATGTGTTGCCCTGGACGAGCAAGCTCCTTTGTACTCTTCTGCCGATTCCACTCTTTCACAGAATACTGCTAAAGATCAAACTGGACCATGCCTGAGTCTGTCTTATTGCCCCAGATCGGCCTTAGCAGCATTGGGTTCTCCACTCTTCTGTTTCTTTCAGTGAAAGCATAGATACCACGTCCATTGGACAAAGATCTAATTTGACAAGATCATGGACACCTGCTCCCCACAAACTTAAAGGCTAACTGCTGGGCTGCTTCATGGTGAGATCCTAGGGAGGAGTCATATTCAAGAGAAGTTCATAAAGGGTTGTTGAATAGTCATAAACCATCTGCTTACCTGTCTAGGGGGAAGCATTTCTCTGTCTGGTCTCACTCCGGAGTTTCACATTCTTTGATCCAGCATATCTTGGACTATGTATTGTACCTAAACCACCAAAATTTGGCAATTTGTTCTGCCAAGGTCCACCTAGCAGCTATCTCAGGCTTCCACCCTCAGGCTCATAACCAATCTGTCCTCTCTAATAAAACATCAGTAAAATTTATGAAAGGTATGGAAAAGTGGTATCCTCCTCAGGTACAAGAGCCTGTTGTATTTAGTATTGTCAAAGCAATGGGGCCTCCTTTGGAACCGTTAGCTATCTGGCTTTTTGAATTCACGATCTCTTCACTTGTTCATAGGTTGATCACTTTCTTCATGCAGGTCCCTTACAACTCTTGGGCTGGTTATTTCTGCGCTAGCAGATCAGGCTGCTGGCAAGAACAAGAACAAATTTGTTCCATATCGTGATTCCGTGCTGACTTGGTTACTTAAAGTAAGTGAATTTCTCATACATCTTTGGAGTGGGTGGGAGGGGGTAAGGGGGGGGGGAATGTCCTTCGTAATGTATACAATATAATATATTCCATCACCTACTTTTATATGCAGCAGTCTCGTCTTTAAAGATTTAGACGGATATTAGCCATTAGTGTCACCAGAGGATACATTCTACCTTCCCCTGCTTATTAGGAATAACCCTGTGATGGCTAAAAGAATAGGGCATATTTTTGAAGTGATCTAATACATATTTCAGCTCATCTTTTTTTAGTAAACTCACTAACAGATACACTCAGAACTGTGAGATTGATTTAATCTGGGCCGTCTCCTTGTGACCTAAGTTTACACCATGTCAGGGCTGACATGGTTAATTTCCATGATTTTGAATAAGTTGATTAGCCCTTTCCTTCAGCTCAGCAGAGGTGTATTTACAAAACTTTCTAGTTTGTAGTCCAGTTGCAGTTTCATGCTCATGTGAAATGAGCAATTTTGGAGTCTGTTTCTACATTGCAAATAAGTCTTATTTGAAGTTTACTGTTGTGAAAACAAACTAGATCTAGGAGCTCATTGACATATCAATGAATTTATTTTTCTCCAGCTGCCTCCATATATATAGTGGTTATAAAGGGTTGGTAGCTGCAGTTAACCAAAAGGACAGAAGTCTAGGCAGTGATGGGCAGTTTGACTTTAGGAAGATCCTGTTTTCTCCTGATCTTTGAATATGCTACCTTTAGGACAAAAGAATGTGTGATTGCTTTCATATGTAAAGTCAGAAGCAAGTGCTTTCCTTATAATGAGATAGATTAGCCTTTCATGGTACAGATCCTGTGACTGACAGGCAGATTGGCTAGGCTTTAAAGTAATTGTGTTAGAGGTGCAGACCCAATAGGTGCATTAAGACTTGCCTATCCCATAATGTCTGTAATTTTTTTTCTGTTTTTCCACAACAAAATTGTGATGCTCAAAATGTTTCTATCAGTCTTAGTTACGAATCTTGACAAGCTTGTATCTTTTCCTTCCTTACTTTGTGCTGTTCTTTTTTGCTATCAAGAGGCATATTCATTAGTACAAAGAAAGAAGCTGGAAAAGAAATAGATTTCTTCAGCCATGTGGTCACTTACGATGGTTCAATTACCCAGTGACTACTAATGCTAGAGTCTGTCCATTTTTGTAGAATGCACCCAGCCTGACAAGCTGCACATAATCTGCAGGTATCTCTTTAAACATAATGTGATATGAATCCTCCATTCACGTAGTTGACTTGCAAGTGTAAAAAAAACAGTGAACTGCAGGATATAGAGGTTTTCTTATAATGAAATAAACCAAAAAAACCCACCAATAGTTGTCAGTGCAATTCATTGCCTCTTGGATTAGATACAGCAGTGAAATACAAGATCAACCGATATAGCCCCTTCGTCCTATAAGTTTTGATTTTCCCAGTGGTTACCTCAAACCATCCCACAATATGGTTTTATAATAGTTAACATTGGGGGATTCAGTTAATAAATATATATTAAAGTGGTGACACTGTATAAAAGCTTCAATAGCACAGCAGAATTGATCAATTTTATTTTTCTTATAACATGCTATATCTTCTGGTCACAATGCTGCCACACACAATACTTATTTATGCTAAAATACAGCCCTACCTTTATATTCACTGTCTTGAAGTTTGTTGAAACAAATATATTTTGCCGCTCTGCACTGTTGTAATCAACTATGCTTGGTTTGTTTCAGTTTACTGCCGTAAGGACACCCATGTATGGGTAACAGAATCCGAGGAAGCAGAAATGGAAACCTTTTCAGAGGCTTTCCCATCTTGTTGTTTGAATTAGTTATACTGATTTTCTAAACATAATCCAGCACATAGATTGAGATTCATGTTTAGCACTTGCCCGATACATGGTAGCAAAGATGACCATGGCATGCACAATAAAGTGTTGCAGCTCAGAAACAGACTTTCGTTAGGCCTTCTTCTAAGCACTTCAGGTTTTTTTGGCATGTTCAGGCTCAGCTACATTAAAATCCTAGCAAAGGCTTAATTTAAAAAAAAAAAAAAAAAAAGCTCAATTAAGTGAAACTCAGGGATGAAATTCTGAACCAATGCCTTGTGAAAGGTACTTTGATTGTATTTTAAATGAAGTTCAAACTGAAAATTCACCAATTAAAGATATACAAAATTGTTTTTAAGATCTAAGCATCTGGAGAGTGTTATGCAGTGTGCCACTCCTTCTCAGTGTGGTGCAGGAGAGAGAATGTATTCTAATGTTGGGCTAGTAGGAATACTTGGGAATAATCTATTTTAAAAGAGTGGCTTTCAACCTATTTGTGGACCCCTACATTAGTGTTGTTTATTCTGTGAATTTAATCATGTTGAGGATTGTTATGGAAAGCTTCACTGCAATTCTTCTGAGTGAAATGATCAGACAAATAGTTTTAATGATGCCCAGTGGCAATGTTTGACCTACATTTCATGGATTACTTAAGATTAGAGCTCCTTGGGAATTTTCCATTAGAATGATTTTCTGATAGGAAAATGAAATTTCCACAATTGAAATTATCAACGGGGAAAATAGAAATGAAATATTTTTCAGATTAGTTCCACGCAAATTGGAATATTTAGTTTTTTAACTGATCCGGAATATTGTATTTCTGACCATTTAACAAAATAGTAAACTACATTTCTCTATCAGGGCATTGCCTTCTGGGAATTGTAGTTCAAATCCCCATCCTAGTATATAGGACAGGCTCCTGGAGGATTACATCTCCTGTGAAGCAGTACAGATTTCCCTCTAGCTGTCATTCCATTTCAGGACTAAAAGTGCAGTCTGGAAAACCTGGAAGATAAATTAAATGGGGACATCACCAAACATGCAGTGATAGTAGACCTATGCAGGGAATTTTAAGAGGGGAATTTTTGGTTAGATTGTTCTCAGCTGTTTATTTTGTTAACACCTATTGTAAATGGCTAATAATTTTTGGTAGAAAAAACCTCTGTAGAAATTCATTACCTTCACCCATTCAGTGAAGATGCATTGAGTTCATGGTAAATAAACTTATACCTTCAGCAATCCTTGAGTAAAATTCAGTATTTAGGAAAAAAAGACTGGCATCTACTGTTTTCAATAAATCAGCTGTATCCAAATGAGGGCACATCAGTTAAATCGGAATTTAGACCTGAAAGGAATTTTTAGGCTCAGTCTTCCTGAGTCTCTGTTGTTTAGTTCTTCTGTTACTTCACTTAGCTTGATGAAAGGTGGCTGTTGTAAAGGTGTTGCGTAAAGAATAAATTGATTTTTTTTTTTTCTCCCCATGTTTAGGCTATGCACAGAGAGAGAGTTGCAGGATCCCACATATGCTATGTCTAGACTATGTAGAATTTTCGAAAGAGGAAATTCCAGCAGAATTTGCATATCTTCGTCCGATCTCACTCAAGAAAAGAGGATCTTGTGAAAGTAGTCTGGACGTGGTTTTATGGGGGAAAAAACCGCTCTTCCTTAAAAAATAAGGTTTAGCATTTTTTTTCCTGAAAAAACTGTGTCCAGACTTCTTTCAATTTCGAAAGATCCTCG
The DNA here is from genome assembly GCA_032595735.1 of Pelochelys cantorii. NCBI lineage: Eukaryota > Metazoa > Chordata > Testudines > Trionychidae > Pelochelys > Pelochelys cantorii. Next base: position 6,375,357 of record CM064328.1, read on the forward strand.
GAATTTGCATATCCTCTTTCAAAAAAAAAACGTTGTTTAGACGTGCCCGTAACGTTTATTGAAAAGGGCTTTCATGAAAACAATGTATGAATACCCAAGGGATTGTGGGGAACAGGGCCAAGGATAGTGGAAGATTCTGGAACATGTAATTGGATTAGAGCTAGTATCCTCCTCTGTCTTCTCAAATCGTAGTTCTGGTCTATCAAGAAGAAAAGCCATTGTATCAAGCTACTAGTTCCTCCCATCTGTAAGAGAAGCACTAACTTTTCCCATTTGTATCAGATCCTTGTGACTTCACTGAACAGAAATGTTCTGCAGAGTTTAGAGCAGGGCTACTCAACATTGGATGCCCCGGGGGCCACAATGATACTCACAGCACGTGCTGAGGGCCTCAGCTTAAGTGTGGTTGCATATACATGCCAATATATATGCAAAAAGCCTCTTTCATATTGACAGGCATGAATACAAAGATTAAGGCAAGACTTCACAACACACAGGCCCATTTAAGTCAGTTCTGTAGATATTAATAAAATGCAATATTTACCCGATTTCCACCCATATGACAGCACTTTTAATGAGCAATGACAATTGAGGAATTTAACTACTAAAACGGATATCAACAGAATACAATTATATTGACTACTTTTTTTGTTTTGGCTCCCACCTGCGGGCTGTGTTGAGCCTTGAGTAAACCCAGACTGCACTGTGGGCCACAAACAAACAGGCCCTGGGCCTCATGTGGCCCATGGGCCACGTGTTGAGTAGCTCTGGTTTAGTCTCCTTGAGTGCCTGCCTGGGAAACTGCAATAATTACAAATACTACATTTTTCAAATTCACAATGAAAATTCAACTATCCCAAAGTGACGGCATTGCATTTCCTAATGTGCATATAAAAATTTAGTCTGTCAATTGATCACAGTTGATCCATGTGAATAACAGAAAACAGAAAAACTAGACATAAAGAATAGTTGCCATTAACTGCAGTTTTAATTGCATTGTTAAAATAGAATACCAATTTAAATTTATTTTAAATAAATTTGTATTTTTTCTATAGTTTCAAGTATATTGATTTCAATTACAACAGAATACAAAGTGTACATTATATATGCACTGTAATAAAGATAAAATAAATATTTTTCATTTCTCCACATAAAGGTCCACTCAGACAACATATTTAGAAATGATTTGGAAAAACTGGTAAATAGTGAGTTGGCAAAATTTGCAGATGATATAAAACTACCCAAGATAGTTAAGTCCAGTGTTCCCTGTAAGTAGTGCACTTGTGTGGCCGTTCAGGAGAAATTCAAATGCTGCCCCACTGATTAGCAGAGCACCCACAGCTAGGTTTTGTGTTTATGTTGGTGGTGCACATTCGCACATGCCTCAGTGCACACAGCAAAATTTATTCTGCATATGGATTGAAAAAATCTGCACATGGATAGAAAAGATTGGCGGAAAGATTGGTTAAGTCCCAAGCAGACTCTGAAGAGCTGCAAAAGGATCTCAGAATTGTGTGACTAATCAACAAAGTAGCAGATGAAATTGAATGTGGATAAATGCAAAGTAATGCACATTGGAAAACTTAATCCCACATATACATATAATATCATGGCATCTAAATCAGCTGTTACCTCTCAAGAAGAAGATCTTTGAGTCATTGTGGTTAGTTTTCTGAAAACATCCACTCACTGTGCAACAATAATCAAAAAAAGCAAACAATGTTAGGAATCATTGAGAAAGAGAGAGGTAATAAAACAGAAAATATCAAATTGCGTGTATGTAAATCCATGATACTCACACATCTTGAATACTGCATGCAGATGTGGTCACCACATCTCAAAAAAGATGCATTGGAATTGGAAAAGGATTAGAATAGGTCAACAAAACGATTAAGGTTATGGAGCAGTTTCTTTATGAGGAGAGATTAATAAGACTGGGATGTCTCAGAGTGAAAAAGACAACGGAAGGGGGATATGATAGAGATCTATAAAATCATGATGTGAGAGAGTAAATAAGGAAGCTGTTTTACTCCTCCTCATAACGCAAGAACTAGGGAGCACCCAATGAAATTAATAGGCAGCAGGTTTAAAATAAACCAAAGGAAACATTTCACATAGCACACAGTCAACCCATGGAACTCTCTGCCAGAGGATGTTGTGAAGGTCCAGATTATAGCAGGGTTAAAAAAAGAATTAAATAATTCATGGAAGATAAATCTAGCCAAGGCTTTTAGTCAGGATGGGCAGGGATGGTGTCCCTAACCTCTCTTTGCCAGAAGCTGGGAATGGGTGACGGGATGAATTACTTGATAATTCTCTGTTCTGTTCATTTCCTCTGAGTGCCCCTGGCATTGGGCACTGTCAGAAAACACGATACTGGGTTAGATGGACCTTTTGGTCTGATCCATCCTTACATTCTTATGTCTTGCTTCCTGTTCAGCCAATCACATTTACGGCAAACAATGTTTCCTACTTCTTGTTTACAGTGTGACTTTTGAAAGTGAGAACAAGTGCTCGCGTGGCACTTTTGTAGTCTGAGTTGCAAGGTATTTATGTTCCAGATATACTAAAAATTCTTATGCTCGTCATGCTTTGACTTGTAGACTTTAAAGTTTAGCATTGTTTTGGTTTTGAGTGCAGTTATGTAAAAAATTCTACATTTGTAAATTGCACTTTCGTGATCGTGTATACTGTAGTTCTTGTATGAGGTGAATAAAATGAAACTGATATTCTGTAATTGTTTAACAGTCTGATTAAAACTGTGATTAGTCACTTTTTAAATCTTGTGATTAATTGCAGTTATTTTCTTTAATCCTTACCAGCCCTAATTAAAATTTGTCAATTTAAATGGCAACCACCTTTTCAATTCCTATGACTTCAAATATTTCTCTTCTGTGACTATTGAAGTGGCACTAGCTAAGAAGGGGATGGTCAAGCTGATTTATGTCATGTTTATATCCAGTGTTTGTATTAAGCTGGAAGAAAGTCTTAGCAATTAAAATCAGCAAAATGGCCACTGAATCCATTTAATAAGTGGCCCATAAACTGATTGTGCATAGTGTGGTATTACATGACACTTAGTGTTGCAAGTGCCATGTTGGCTACATTTACACTGAGACAGGGGTTCTCAACCAGATTACCAAGGCCATCCCCTCCTTCACATCTTGCAGGATAAGGGAGAAGCCCCAATATGTAAACGGGTCACCATATGGAATAGATGAACTACTGCACTAAAATACTTTTTTCCCTTTGGCTCACAGACTATGGATATATGACCTCAATTACTGTAGTTCCTAGGTGGGGTTATCTTTATGGCACCTTTTAAAGTGATGTCCACTTTTTGAGAAATGCCTTAATTTTTCTTTTGGGGAAAGCTTTTCCTTTTTGGAAGATCTGTTTTTGTTGTGTGTGAAACAGATTATATGCCATTCTGAGCGTAGCCAATTCAAGCTACAACTTGTATTTAATCAAACAAACCCTGTAAAACTTTGTGTGATAAATTAGTCCTCTTCAATCTGTTTTTTTAAACAGCCTTTAGCTATTTACCTTGTTGGACAAATATTCCATTCGGTATTTTTACAAACCCTTCTTTATTGAACAAGTGTTTATTATTAGCCTGGTTTCCAGTTTTGATGATTAAAATGAACAGCAATATACTGTTTTCTTGCTGGTGTAACTTTTGTTGCAAATCTATAACTGTCTGCTTCCGCAGGCTATGCGGTCTCATCATAGACACGCTTGTTAGAGGAGGAGACCCCATCAGTGTGTTTAACTATAGAACACAGAGCTACGGTCAGCAGAGGTCACAGGAATGGGTACATTGTATCATCTTGTGCGTCTCGTACGATATCCATTGGCTCAAAGATTAATTCCTGTGGATGCAGGAGGTGCTACTGCTGGCTTGAAGATCTGCCAGTGGTAGAAAGAAGTTTTAAAAGCTAGTAGAAAAGTTTTGAAAAGCTTCTGAATCAGCAGTTCTTGCTATATTGGCTATGCCTGTTTTGGAGCTGGTTGCATTGTCTCTTAGGGTTTCTCTTCCCTTTCTTCCCCCCCAAAAAGTGTAGTTATAGCCACTGCAACATGTTTCCTGCCTCTGGAGACCTCCACCAGAGCTTGGTGATGTGAACTCCTAATCTAACCTACAAAAATATAGATTGAATGAGGCCCTACATTTATCTTCAGTAGTCCCTGAAAATCCTCCCTGCCATCCAACTGCTATTGCGAGATGGCCAGATCCGTTAGAATTACCTTTAAAACATCTACACTCAGTATTTGCGGACGTTGCCATTCTATGTGAGAACATGGAATGACCCCCTAAAACAATAAAAGCACCATGCCATCTGATGGGCCACTCTTACCTGGAGATGAACTTGACAGCTCTGAGGAGTTGTCCTCTGTCTCACCCATAGAATAAACATGGCATAGGTAACATCAATGCAATTTTCCTTCATCCATGCTCAAGAGAGACTACGTAAGGGCCAAAAAAGTAGTTGAGACTCCTTCATGCAGTCCTTGGCCAGTTTGTTTAGATCAGTAGTCTCCAACCTTTTTAACCATAAGATCACTTTTTCAATTTAAGTGCAATGTAAAATCTACCTGAAACCCAAATACCTGTGCCCCATTTCCTTCCTGCTCCTGCTCCACCCCCTCTCAGAGGCTTCTCCTTGCTCACTTCATCCCCCTTCCTCCCCGAACCTCACTCATTTTCACCAGGCTGGGGTAGGGAGTTGGGATGCAGGCTCTGGTCTTGGGTCAAAGGGTTCTGAGTGTAGGAGGGACTCTGGGCTTAGCCCAGGGTGGCAGATTGGGGTCTCAGAGAGGGTTCAGGGTGCAAGCTCTATGAAGGAATTTGAGTGCAGGGGGAACTCGTGTCTGGGACAGGAGGTAAGATGCAGGAGGGGGTTCAGGAAGCAGGCTCTGGCTGGGCACTACTAAACTGAGCCAGCTTTCAGGGGGTGGAGCAGTGGCGTTAAGGCAGGCTTACTCCTGCCGTGGCCCTGTACCACTCCTGAAAGCAGCTGGCATGTACAGCAATGGCTCCTTGGCACCATTCGCTGCCCCTCATCTACAGGCACTGATGCCACAGCTTCTGTTAGCCACGGCTCTCCATTACTGATCAATGGGAGCTGCAGGAGTGGTGTCTGCAGGCAAGGACAGCATGTGGAGACCCCCTGCTCTGCCTTTCGTGGGGGCTGCAGGAACATGCCAGCCACTTCCAGGAGCAGTAGTTCCCATAGGGACAATGATTCCAGCCATGACAGGTTAGGCATTTTAGAACTCACTACTCAAAGAATTAAATTTAAGCATAAGAGAGAAATGAGTGGGGGGAGGGACACACTGACATAATTGCCCCCATTTTCTCCCTCCTACACCCTGCACAGCAAGCAGGAGGCTCCCAGGGGAGCAGTTCCAAGGCAGGGGCAGGAGCAGCATGACCGTGGGCGAAGGGCCAACTAAAGTGCCAGTGCTTGACAGCTTCCTGGCCAAACCAGTCAGGATCACCCGTCGGAGGCTCCAGGATCTACCAGTAGATCCCGATCTACTGGTTGGTGACCACTGGTTTAGATGGACAATGATGATCTCAGCAATTACAGGCCTGACTTTTCAGAACCTTCAATGAGATTGTCTGTATCTACCTGGAAGATGGTGTGTGTCTGCCTCCTGCTGTTGCTTGCTTCATTCTGTTTTAACATTGAAACTCTGGACTAGTCAGAGAGGCTCATGACTTCCTGAAAGAGAATTTTCACAAGAGGCTTCTTTTCTTGGAGGAGCCATTCAGATGATATAGGGATAGGTACCAATAAGAGGCCAGCAAAACAGTATACATAGGCAACCAAGTAGCCTTCAGGTGCAAACAGCTTTTAGTTACTGTCTACATGGACTGGATTTGAACTGGTGGGCTTGAAGTAAAAGGCACTCTCAATACCAGTCCCCTCCTTTATTCTTTGGTGCTTTTTTTTTTTTCCCCCGTTTGTTTTTTAAAAAGCCTGATCTCATTTTTTTTTTTCCTTTGTCCTCTTGCAGGACAGCCTTGGTGGTAACAGCAAGACTGCCATGGTGGCAACAGTCAGCCCAGCAGCAGATAACTATGATGAGACCCTTTCCACGTTGAGGTACGCGGACCGGGCCAAGAACATAGTTAACCATGCCGTGGTGAATGAAGATCCCAATGCCCGCATCATCCGAGAACTCCGAGAGGAGGTGGAGAAGCTCCGAGAACAGCTCACCAAAGCCGAGGTACAATTTACTAGGTGTTCGTGGCTCCTGTGTGTATCCTGTTTTATACTGCTGCTGAGACGCTTGCTGAGTATTGTGTCTGGGCTTGAAGATAAACATCAGTAAGGCAACACTACATGGGATCTATGGAGAAAATCCATGTCGTCTTTCTTCACCTCAGCTTTCTTCATCTCACTGGTTTTCCTCTGATTCATATGAGGCTGGTCAGTGTTAACTAGTGGTGTTGCCTGAGCTAAGATTGGAGAAAGGCTGTTCTCAGTAGTGACAGATGACAGAACAAAGAGCAATGGTCTCAAGTTGTGGTGGGAGAGGTCCAGGTTGGATATTAGGAAAAACTATTTCACTAGGAGAGTGGTGAAGCACTGGAATGGGTTACCTAGGGAAGTAGTGGAGTCTCCATCCCTACAGGTGTTTAAGTCTCGGCCTGACAAAGCCCTGGCTGGGTTGATTTAGTTGGAATTGGTCCTGCCTAGAGCAGGGGGCTGGACTTGATGACCTTCTGAGGTCTCTTCCAGCTCTATGGTTCTATGATTCTATGAATTTCCACTTACCACCTTAGGGTTGACAGATTCTTTGTCCCAAGATCAGGCCCAGTATTCAATTATTCTGCAGTTGGGAACCCTGATGCAACACTCACACTGTAGGAACTCTTGTATAATTGCAAATATAGCTTATTCATACATTGAACACACACACCTCAATTTCATAAAGTAAATAGGGAATGTACACCTATATTTCCATACCATATAATCACCCCATTCCTTCTAGAAGAACCTGGGGTGTTAGCAATCGTCTTCCTCATCACCTGTACCTTCCCCGTCATCACCAGTGGCCTCATTCTGCCACCTCCCAAGGACTCCATCTCCTTCTCCTAGGCTGGGAAGCCACTTTTATAATGTTACCCTGACGTTATGTTTGATGCATATTCCGTAGGGGATGTTTCCTTTTCTCCTTATATGTATTTCCTCACCTTACTTAATAGTGAAGTGTCTTTTTTCCAATAGGTCAGTGTATCGCTGATCTCATATGTGTCAATTTGTTACCATGGGCCTTTTGTGGTTTATCATAGTCATCATGCACTGGAATAGGTTACCTAGGGAAGTGGTGGAATCTCCATCCTTAGAGGTGTTTAAGTCTCGGCTTGACAAAACCCTTGCTGGGTTGACTTAGTTGGGATTGGGCCTGCCTTGGGTAGGGGGCTGGACTTGATGACCTCCTGAGGTCTCTTCCAGCTCTATGATTCGTGCCCTACCCAGTTATACGGTCTGGTATCAACTGGTTATTTTGGGTTTTGATGCACCTGCTAAGTTTGAGGGTATTCTTGGAAGCACCTATACCATGGAAAGTCACTCTGTCTTACCACTGTCTGTCTAGATGAAAGGTCCTAAACATATGTGAGCTACCTGTGCTGTCTGGGTGAAAGGTCCCAGACATTAAATACTAACTTTGCCTTAGCTCAGCATATAGGATGTGGCCTGTAAGTCTCTTGTGTTACAGCCGAACTGCCAATATAAACCTACCGTAACTTCTTATAACATATAATCAAAACCATAAGGAAATAATAAATGTCTGTATCTATAGGCAAGCATGCAGGTTAGCCCTGTAGGCTACTGTGGAGGTGGTAATGGGAGGCAAGGTTTCCTTGGAACATTTCAGTGAGTGGTCACTATTGTAGTGTCTGAGCTTAGGTAGAGATCAGGGAGGAAGACAGACAGACAGGTAGAGCAAGGGACACAGACAATTGAAAGACTACAAATGGTCTGATAGCACTTTATAGACTAACAAAACATGTAGATGGTATCATGAGCTTTCGTGGGCACAGCCCACTTCTTCAGATGCTTGCTATTGGGAGCACTTTACCTAACTACCCAGGAATACAGCACAATTACACCACTTGCATGGCCAGAGAGCCTGATGATGTCACTCTGTTGCACGTCAGGAAAATCTTTTTCAAATATAGAGAGAGATTGTGAATTGATCCCCTGTTTCAGGTATTGCACACACGATGCTTGTGATTAATTTGTGCATCAAACTGAATGGAATTGTGGAGGAGCATGATCTAATGGTTAGAGAACAATGCTAGGGATTTAGGGTAGTTTTGGGTTCTGTTCTGAGAGACGCCAAACAAGTTGCTGTGATTATGGCCCTGGGCAAGTTATTTAATCTGTGTCTGTTTCTCATTCTGGAAAATTGATCTACTACTACTACTACTACCACCACCAGAGGGGTGTTACGGCGCTCAATAGCGGAGACTTTCAGAAGTGACTGGTGATTTTTTTTTTTTTTTTTTTTGTGTGCTTCAGGTTTAGGCTGTTTAAGTTGAGATTTGAACATGCTGAGCACCCTCCTTCCCCCCCCCCCCCAAATTAATCTCTTTTAAAGTATCTCAAGTTAAACACCCCAAATCAGTACTCTCTCCTGAGGACAAAAACAAACACCAACAAAACACACACGCAAAAATTTTCAAGTGCTTGGAGATCCTTGGAGTAGTATTGTGTGTTTGTTTTATGATTTTGTTTTTGTTTTCTAGCCGGTTGCTTGATAGAAAGGAATAAGTGCCATAATAGTGGAAGCCAGCTCTCTAAAAGTAATATAGCATAAGTGATCAGTCCTTTTCTGTGTCTTAAATCTGACCCCTACCACCACCTCAGCGGAATTGATACAAAATACAAAAATGTTATACAGCTTGTAGCTGAACTCAGCATTGTAAAGATCTTCCCCTCCACCTTATTGCATCTGTATGTGTCCTGTTCATCATCTTAGAAGTATATGTAAATGGTTATTTAAAAAAATGAACAAAATGTTTAGTGACCTATATGCACAGTCACAGAATTACATTCTAAAGTTCACTTCTAAATTTAGAGCTTACACTGAAACTGAAAGGAAAAATACACTGTATCTCACTAACTCAACTTGCTATAGCAGAACAATTATCTCATACCTCCATTTTTTACTGGACAAATAATTCCTCTGTTGATCTTTTTATTTTATCTATACTAGTTGAGTCAAGTTAACCTAACTCTTTTGGAACTCATTCACTCATCCACTGTGGCCACACTAAATCCACCAACATTTCTGTGCTGATCTTGGGAACTAAACAACCAGCTATTTCAGACTCACTCAGGATGCACCTGCTTTCCTATGTTCTAGTTTTCGTCCTGTGTATCTGAACGCTTTGTAGTTTGTTCTTATGAATATGTAATGTTGTCACCTGGGTGTGCTCACAAAATAAGGTTAATAATGGTTAGTGCTAATTTTATGTATCTCATGCAACCAAAAAATCCTCTCCCTGAAGTGTAGGTATTTTTGATCTCTCTACTGATGGAGAAGCAGAGATGGATGTTAAGTGATTTGCGTAAGACCATGTTAAATAACCAAAACAGATATAGAACTTGAAAATAAATTATTTCCAACTTTGTGCTTTGCCCACCAGATCCCATTGCCTTTGCTTAATCAATACTTTATTAGAATTAGGCTTATTAGACCTTTGTTATAGAGACTGCACTGGCTTCCCTTTCATTCATGGGTACCACCCATGCTTTTGATTTTTTTGAGCAATGAATTCCTTATGATTTAGATATGATTTAGCCCCTAACTGCCCTTTCATGGGAAAAATCATTGAGAAAGTGCTGGCAGGCCAACTCCAGTGCTTCTGACCACAAAATGGGCTTGGTCTGTGGTTGATTTCTTCATGGCAATGGGAGGACTTCCTGTAATGTATTTAGAGTAGGGCAGATAAGCTATTCGAGGGTCTGTATTTGGAACTGCTAACTACTTTCTGAATGGTATCTTTCCTGCCTTATCCATCCACTGACTTTGATCTTTATCTACTCAGGTTTAGCACCCTTTCTCCTGATACTTTATGCATAGAGGTAGGGGGGTGGGTGACAGAACATCTTTCTTTCCCCCCCTTCCGTTCTATTTATTTCGAGTTTCCTTATCCTCTAATCATAACTCTGGTCATCTGAAGAAGTGGGCTGTGCCCACGAAAGCTCATGATACCATCTACATGTTTTGTTAGTCTATAAAGTGCTACCAGACCATTTGCTTGCTAGTTAAACTTGGTAGATTCATAGAATCATAGAATACTAGGACTGGAAGGGACCTCGAGAGGTCATCAAGTCCAGTCCCCTGCCCTCATGGCAGGACCAAATACTGTCTAGACCATCCCTGATAGACATTTATCTAACCTACTCTTAAATATCTCCAGAGATGGAGATTCCACAACCTCCCTGGGCAATTTATTCCAGTGTTTGACTACCCTGACGGTTAGGAACTTTTTCCTAATGTCCAACCTAAACCTCCCGTGTTGCAGTTTAAGCCCATTGCTTCTTGTTCTATCCTCAGAGGCCAAGATGAACAAGTTTTCTCCCTCCTCCTTATGACACCCTTTTAGATACCTGAAAACGGCTATCATGTCCCCCCTCAATCTTCTCTTTTCTAAACTAAACAAACCCAATTCTTTCAGCCTTCTTTCATAGGTCATGTCCTCTAGACCTTTAACCATTCTTGTTGCTCTTCTCTGGACCCTCTCCAATTTCTCCACATCCTTCTTGAAATGCGGTGCCCAGAACTGGACACAATACTCCAACTGAGGCCTAACCAGCGCAGAGTAGAGCGGAAGAATGACTTCTCGTGTCTTGCTCACAGCACACCTGTTAATGCATCCCAGAATCATGTTTGCTTTTTTTGCAACAGCATCACACTGCTGACTCATATTCAGCTTGTGGTCCACTATAACCCCTAGATCCCTTTCTGCCATACTCCTTCCTAGACAGTCACTTCCCATTCTGTATGTGTGAAACTGATTGTTCCTTCCTAAGTGGAGCACTTTGCATTTGTCTTTATTAAACTTCATCCTGTTTACCTCAGACCATTTCTCCAATTTGTCCAGATCATTTTGAATTATGACCCTATCCTCCAGATTAGTCGCAACCCCTCCCAGCTTGGTATCGTCTGCAAACTTAATAAGCGTACTTTCTATGCCAATATCTAAATCGTTGATGAAGATATTGAAGAGAGCCGGTCCCAAACAGGCCCCTGTGGAACCCCACTTGTTATACCTTTCCAGCAGGATTGTGAACCATTAATAACTACTCTCTGAGTACGGTTATCCAGCCAGTTATGCACCCACCTTATAGTAGCCCCATCTAAGTTGTATTTGCCTAGTTTATTGATAAGAATATCATGTGAGACTGCATCAAACGCCTAACTAAAGTCTAGGTATACCACATCCACCGCTTCTCCCTTATCCACAAGACTCGTTATCCTGTCAAAGAAAAGCTAACAGATTGGTTTGACACGATTTGTTCTTTACAAATCCATGCTGGCTGTTCCCTATCACCTTGCCACCTTCCAGGTGTTTACAGATGATTTCCTTAATTACCTGCTCCATTATCTTCCCTGGCACAGAAGTTAAACTAACTGGTCTGTAGTTTCCTGGGTTGTTCTTTTTTCCCTTTTTATAAATGGGCACTATATTTGCCCTTTTCCAGTCTTCTGGAATCTCTCCTGTCTCCCATGATTTTCCAAAGATGCTAGCTAGAGGCTCAGATACCTCCTCTATCAGCTCCTTGAGTATTCTCGGATGCATTTCGTCAGGCCCTGGTGACTTGCAGGCATCTAACTTTTCTAGGTGATTTTTAACTTGTTCTTTTTTTATTTTATCTTCTAAACCTACCCCCTTCCCACTAGCATTCCCTATGTTAGGCATTCCTTCAGACTTCTCGGTGAAGACCGAAACAAAGAAGTCATTAAGCATCTCTGCCACTTCCAAGTTTCCTGTTTCTCCCTCCTCACTGACCAGTGGGCCTACCCTGTCCTTCATCTTCCTCTTGCTTCTAATGTATTTATAAAAAGTCTTCTTGTTTCCCTTCATTCCCGTAGCTAGTTTGAGCTCGTTTTGTGCCTTTGCCTTTCTAATCTTGCCCCTGCATTCCTGTGTTGTTTGCCTATATTCTTCCTTCGTAATTTGTCCTAGTTTCCATTTTTATAGGACTCCTTTTTTATTTTTAGATCATGCAAGATCTCGTGGTTAAGCCAAGGCAGTCTTTTGCCATATTTTCTATTTTTCCGACACAGTGGAATAGCTTGCTTTTGGGCCCTTAACAATGTCCCTTTGAAAAACTGCCAACTCTCCTCAGCTGTTTTTCCCCTCAGGCTTGATTCCCATGGAACCGTACCTATCAGCTCTCTGAGCTTACCAAAATCCGCCTTCCTGAAATCCATTGTCTCTATTTTGCTCTTCTCCCTTCTACCCTTCCGTAGAATTGTGAACTCCGTGATTTCATGATCACTTTCACCCAAGCTGCCTTCCACTTTCAAATTCTCAACCAGTTCCTCCCTATTTGTTAGGATCAAATCTAGAACAGCTTCCCCCCGGTAGCTTTTTCAACCTTCTGAAATAAAAAGTTGTCTCCAGTGCAGTCCAAGAACTTATTGGATAATCTGTGCCCCGCTGTGTTATTTTCCCAACATATATCTAGATAGTTGAAGTCCCCCATCACCACCAAATCTTGGGCTTTGGATGATATTGTTAGTTGTTTAAAAAAAGCCTCATCCACTTCTTCTACCTGGGTAGGTGGCCTGTAGTAGACTCCTAGCATGACATCACCCTTGTTTTTAATCCCTTTTAGCCTAACCCAGAGACTCTCAACACTTCTGTCTCCTATGTCCATCTCCACCTCACTCCAAGTGTGTTCATTTTTAATATATAAGGCAACACCTCCTCCCTTTTTCCCCTGTCTGTCCTTCCTGAGCAAGCTGTACCCTTCTATACAAACATTCCAATCGTGTATTATCCCACCAAGTTTCTGTGATGCCAACAGTGTCATAATTGAACTTATTTATTAGCACTTCCAATTCCTCCTGCTTATTACCCATACTTCTCGCATTTGTATATAGGCATCTAAGATACTGATTTGACCTTGCCTCCCAGTTTTGCCCTGATCCTCCTTTCTCTCTGCCATTATAGCCCACGCTCCCTCCCGTTTCCGACCCATCTCCCAGGTCTCCATGTTCTCCACTTACCTGTGGAGATTTATTTTATATATAGCAGTGCGTGAGAGAAGTGGTGGTGGTAAGTGATTTGGTTAAAAGTATCAAGAGAGATTAACTCTCTCTGCGGTAAGAGTGGGGGTTAAGTTTCCTTTATTGACTTTTTGAGTTGATGTGCCTAATCTAGAGGGACAATCCTAGGTTTACTATAAAGGAATTCAGTGTCTTGTTTTTCCCTTTTCAGGCTTTGAAATCACCAGAATTAAAGGAACAGTTGGTGGAGTCCGAGAAGTTGATCCAGGAAATGACTGTCACCTGGGAAGAGAAATTAAGAAAAACGGAGGAGATAGCACAGGTTTGCTCTTTCTTTGATTTTGGCAGTTCGGGAGAAAATCTGATTACTTCCTTTGTTTATCCCTTTGTAATAGTTGTCAGGATATCCCTTCACATTTATGGGTAAGTAGGTCAAGTGCATTGCCCTTTTAAAGGACTTCTGCTTAATTCCCCGGAGAGACAGTGACATTGCAGATTACTGTCCTGGGGACAATAATAAACATTCAGACTATGCAAATTGAGAGATTGCTTTAAAAAAATTCGTGGGTGGAGAGGATTAGAGGGATTTTACATCTTTCAGAAAGCAAAATTATTGGCTGATTATGGAGTGTGAGTGCATTGAATACAGGGTTATTTGCTGAATGCCTCAAAAAACAAAGTTAAGGAGCATTCAGAATATTACAAAATAACTAAACTTGCCTTTTTTCCTTTTTGAAACTTTCAAAATCCCCCTGTATAGTGAATACCACTTTTATCCCTGAGGTTTAGAGCAGTGGTTCCCAACCATTTTGAGCATACAGACCCCTTTTCAATCTATTAAAATTTCATGCCCCCCGCCTTCCTGGGGGGAGATAAAAAAAAAGAGAAGGGAAAGAAAAGTAAGGAAAGAAAAATAAAAGAAAATTAAGGATTGGGCCCACCTCGGCTTCTATCCAACCTGCATTTTAGAGCGGGAAAAAATGTAAAGGTGCAAAACCTCACTTTCATATCAAACCTTTTACCATCTAAGTTGGTTTGCTCATGACAAATACTCTCACTTTTGCTGTATCAGGTTTAAAATAGTAAAGTCTCAGGGTTGTTTTTTTCCCCCTAATGCTGTTTGAAAGCAAAACCGTGTTTTCAACTACCATGATTCTTTTGTAAAATGGTGTGAGGGTTTTTTGTTGTTTGGCTTTTTTATTACAAAAAGTGCTAGCTTATTGGGTTCTTTAATAGAAATACTACATCTTCAATTACTTTAATATTTCTTCTATACGAGGAAGCATTAATAACCTAAATATACAATTCCAAGACCAGACAAGATTCAGTGTGATACAATTTTCAAGAATCTACCTTGTCCTCCCCAGTAGGGTTGCCAGGTGTCCAGTATTGACCCGGACACTCCGGTACTTTCGCCTTCTGTCCGATGGTAAAATTCAGAAAATACCAGATACCTAAAATGTCTGGTATTTTCTGATTTTTTTTTTTTCCCCCCAGCCAAGAGGCGAAAATCCTGGGTGCTTACCTGATTCTGCAGGGGAGCTGTCCAGAGCAGGGAGACAAGATGGTGGATGGCCAAAAAGCCTCAAAAGTGTTTCTTAAAGGAGCCACACTTTTTTTTTTTTTTTTTGCTCAACAACTTTGGTCTCCCCCCTTTTTTTTTCTCAACAATTTTTTTGCCGCTGGCTTTTTTTGGGGGTGTGGTGGGGGGGTGTTCGGTATATTTGGTTAAACCATCTGGCAGTCCTACTCCCCAGGTGCATGAGGAAAGGAAATATTGTAAATGCCCAATATTGGACTAGGGATGTAAAATTCAAGATAATCAGTTAAATGTTAGCGTAAATGTTAACCACTTAAGCAGGATCTGGGTTGGGGACCTTCCAGCCCAGCTGGAGTAGCGCCCAGCCCCACGCAGGCAAGCTCCCCGCCTCACACTGGGGCTGAGGCTGCTGCTGGCTTCTGGCTTGCAACCCCTGCTGGCGCCGCCCTTGCCTGTAGGACACCAGAGCCTACCGTGGACAGAGGCTGCACCGGACAAGAGCAGTCCCTCTCCGTGGCAGGCCCCCTGCGGGGCTGGAGCAGCCCACTGCCTGTGCCAGGCGGGGTGTTGCTCCAGTCCCTACCAGTTAACTGATTTATCCTTTCACATCCCTAAATTGGGCACAAAAGCATGGTGTTGAAAAGAAATGTAGTGAGATGTGGTGATGGAGAAAAAGGTTATTAAAGCATTATGGAGAATTAAATAACTGGCTATTCTCCCAACAATTTAAAAGCATAAAATAGGGGAAGAAAAAGTTAAAAATTATTTAGGCAGGTTAGTTATCTTCAAATCATCAGGATCTGATACAATATATATTTTAGAATACTCAAGGAGTTGACTGAGGAGATAGCTGAACCCCTAGTGATTATTTTAAAGTCATGGAAGACTGGAGAGATTCCAGAAGATTAGAAAAGAGCAAAAATCTCTTAAAAAAAGATGAATAAGAACAACCTGGAGAATTAAAGACCAGTCAGCTTTACTTCTGTGCCAGGAAAGATAATGGAGCAAATAATTAAGGAATCCATCTACAAACATCTGGAAGAAATTATTTGAAGCCAACCTAATAGCTTTCTTTGACATGTTAACACACCCTGTGGATTGGGAGGGGGGAGCAGTAGATGTGGTATATCTTGACTATAGCAAGGCTTTTGATACTGTCTTGCATGACCATCTCATAAATAAACTAGGGAAATGCAACCTAAATGCAGCTACTACAAGGTGGGTGCAAAACTGGTTGGAAAACCATTCCCAGAGAATAGTTATCAGTGGTTCAGAACCAAACTGGAACATATCAAATGAGGATACTTTTTGTGTCTGGGTCTGTTCAGTTTTTTCATCAGTGATTTAGAAAATGGCAGATAGTACACGCATAAAGTTTGCAGATGATACCAAGCTGGGAGGGCTTTCAAGTGCTTTGGAGGATAGGATTAAAATTAAAAATGATCTAGACA
Organism: Pelochelys cantorii; assembly: GCA_032595735.1. Taxonomy (NCBI): domain Eukaryota; kingdom Metazoa; phylum Chordata; order Testudines; family Trionychidae; genus Pelochelys; species Pelochelys cantorii. The sequence goes on from CM064328.1 coordinate 6,391,614, forward strand.
AACTGTAGAAATGGTCTAAAGCAGTGGTCTCCAACCTTTTTACACCCAAGATCACTTTTTAAATCTCAGAACAGGCAAAGATCTACTGCCCCGCCCCTTCATTGAAGCCCCGCCCTCTCTATTCTCCTCCTGTCCATCACTTGCTATCCCCAGCCCTTACTTACACACTCTGATAAACCGTTTATTTTTAAATTATGCAATATATAAAATTAAAATCACGTGTTTATAGTTATGAAATAAATGGTCTGTTTTTTATTCATGCTATTTAAATCTAAAATAAAGCATTTATAATTACCGCGGCGCAGGGAAACCCCGTGCGTGCCTGCCCCGGGACTGACCCCCTCCCCTCCTGCGGTACAGGGAAGCCCCACGCACACCTGCCCCGGGGCCGACACACACACACCCCCAGCGCAGGGAAGTCCCGCGTGTGCCTGCCCCGGGGCCAAACCCCCCTACCCCCCCCCCCACACGCGCCTCTCCCCCGGGACTGACTCACCCCTCCTGTATGGTGCAGGGAGCCGATGATCCCTCCCGCAGTACACCCGGCAAAGCAGCTAGCGCACTTCCGGAATTGCTGAAAGTGGCGCTAAGCTGCAGGACTTCTGTCCATCCCGGGAAGCCTACACTACCTCCATTTTCACTTGAGGTAGGTAGTGGGGCTTCTCGGGGGTGGGAGAGAAATGGGGGCGGGGCGAACAGGATGCCTCGCGAGCGACTGGTCAAGGCCTCGCAAGTGACCAGTCGATCACGATCAACCTGTTGGTGACCACGGGTCTAAAATAAATAGGATGAAATTCAATAAGGGCAAATGCAACATACTCCACTTAGGAAGGAACAATCAGTGATACACAATCAAAATGGGAAATGACTACTTAAGGAAGAGTGCTACAGAAATGGGCGTGGGTGTCATAGTGGCCCATGAGCTAAATATGAGTAACAGCGTAACAATATTGCAAACAAGCAAACATCTTTCTGGGATATAATAGGAGTGTGGTAAGCTAGGCACTAGCTTTGACATTGATTAGGCCTTAAGTAGAGTATTGTGTCTAGTTCTGGGTGCTGCTTTTCTCCAATTTTATTGGAAAAATAGATTTGTTTAGTCTGGAGAAGAAAAGACTGAGGGGGAACATAACAGTTTTCAAGTACATAAATGGTTGTTACAAGGAGGAGGAAGGAAAAATTGTCCTCAACCTGTGACGATCGGACAAAAAGTAATGGGCTTAAATTGCAACAAGAGTGGTTTAGGCTGGATATTTGGAAAACCTTCCTAACTCTCAGGATAGTTAAGCTAAGGAACAAATTGCCTAGGGAGGTTGTGGAATCTCTGTCAGTGGAGATTTTTAAGGACAGGTTAGCCAAACACCTGTCTGGAATGGGCTAGACTTAGTCCAGACGTGAGTGCTAGGGACTAGACTAGATGACTTCATGAGATCCCTTCCAGTTCTATGATTGCTGTTTGCCGCACTGTTGACATTTTTTAGTTTTTTTTTAAATTTTTGGTATGATACAGGAACTCTGGCTCTCGTTTTGTTTTAGGAATCTTGCCTACTTCAGACCAGGATTCAACTTTTTCGTTGGCTCATGGGTCCTGCCTGTCATGATTTTATAAACTTCTAGCATATCTTCCCTTAGTCTCCTCTTTTCTAAGCTGAAAAGTCTCAGTCTTTTAAATCTCTCTTCATATGGGACCTGTTCCAAACCCCTAATTGTTGTTTCCCTTTTCTGAACCTTTTCCAATGCCCGTATATATTTTTTGAGATGAGGCAACCACATCTGTACGCAGTATTCAAGATGTAGGCGTACCATCGATTTCTATAGAGGCAATAAGATATTCTCTGTCTTAGGGTATGTCTACACTATTTTGAAATAACTACTGTTATTTCGAAATAACTTAGTCCGCGTCTACACAGCAGGCAGTTATTTCGAAATAATGTGGAAGTACTGTCAAGCTGGAGGACTTCTTACTCCAACTCCTGGAACCCTCATTGTACAAAGAGTAAGGAAAGTGGGAGGAAGAGTGCTCTGTTTCGAAATAAGTGATGTGTAGATGCTCCCAATTTCAAAATAAGCTACGCAATTGACATAGCTCAGTTTATTTTGAGTTAATCCCTGCCATGTAGACGCATCCTGTCTCTCAATCCCTTTTTAAATGATTCCTAATGTTCTGTTTGCTTTTTTGACTGACGCTGCACATTGAGTGGATGTTTTCTGAAAACTATCCACAACGACTCCAAGATCTCTCTCTTGAGTGGTTAACAGCAGGGCATTTAGTACTTAGGCTCCTAAGCAGCTATTTAGAAAAAATAACTATTCCAATTATGTTGTTTTGATTTCTTTTAGCAGATAATGTGTGTTGTAATATGTCTGTTTCCTAGGATAATCTGCATCTTAAGCATTAATAGTTTGGAGGTTTCTCTTACAGGAGCGGCAGAAACAACTGGAAAGTCTTGGCATATCTCTTCAGTCTTCTGGAATCAAAGTTGGTGACAACAAGTGCTTCCTTGTTAATTTAAATGCAGATCCTGCTCTCAATGAACTTCTGGTGTACTACTTAAAGGTGAAATTACACTTTGTTTCAATGTGTTTATGTGGATCATATAATACAGTGAAAATGCATGTGAGTAGAAAGTTCTTTATGAGGAACAAATGACAGAGGCATTGTTTAATGTCCAGTGGTTAGCAAAAATGGCACAAATACGGTTTTTTTTATTGCAAGTCATCTTTAACTGTTACAGAGAACAAGAGTGTAAACGTGCCTTAGTAGCATTCTGTATCCTTAGAAATTTTCCCATTTAAAAGCAGTTGTCTGGCCTTTACAGTTGTTTTGTATGCAAAAATGGCACCATCTTACTAAATCAGTTTGCTTCTCCATCTGTGCTCACAGTTAAATATACTGACTTATCAAATGAGTTCGTTCTTCTGTTACCAACATAGGATTCAGATAGATCTGGGGGAGAGTGTTGGGTTTTATTCCAGCTCATCCATCCCGCTAACGTGCATCTTCTGATTGTAGAATTCCATATTATTGTTCAGCGCTGCAGGGGAATGAACTCAGCTTAACTTCTGGATTCTGGGCTGGCAGTTTTCTTTCCTGTAAATTAAGCAGGTTTTGATCTGGAAGCAGAGTGAAGAATATAATCTGTGCTACAGTTTTAAGTCACTTTTCAGAGTGGAGCAGCCATTCAATTTTAAGCCCAACTGTCAGACTTCTCACATTGTTGGTTGTTAATGATTTTCCTCCCACTGGAGTGGAGTACAGTAATTTGTCTTGGGGCAGCCGCATAATTAGCATTTGGGCTAAAAGTGGTTTTGTGCTGCCTCTCTTAGGTAATGTATGTAATCTTCCTTTTAGATCAGTCATTGCATATCACAGAGCAAACCGCTACCCAAAGAATGAAAGCAAAAGAAAAAACCCTTATTCATCACTGCTCCTTATAGCCATTAATAAACAACACAAGAGCTGATTAACGATTTTTGGAGAGGAGTCAAAGCATTTCCAGGCATCTCATGTGTAGGTGGTGTCTGGATTCTGATTCAAACTGCTAAGTCAGCCTCAACTCAGACAGCTATTGATGCTGTGGTGATTTCTTTGTTGTTTCATGTGAATACATAACAAGAATACATTCATGACAAAGCATATTCAGAAGGATGACCTCAGTCCCTGTGTAAAATGCAATCTTTGTTAGATGTCGTAGGATGGGGAAACTAATAAAAATACTCAGTGTTCTTGCAATTCTCTTTCTGATATAACCAAAACGATGTATCTTACAGTTGTGTTTTTGCTTCTCATTACTGAAGTCTCTAAAAATCAAATTGAATAGCCATGTCCTATTTGGACACCACAGCAGGTTTGAAGCAAAAATCTTAGCTTGGGCTAGAGGATGTGTTTGGGTTCTTTTTTTGGATTCTGATTCTTTTGTTATCATTTGGATTGATCAGGTTTCAGACTTTCTTTTCGGGTGGTTGCAGATTTCTGAGCAGCAGCAGATTTCAGTTTTGTGTCATGCTTGTGAGGAAAAGACTTTTTGGAAGGGGAAGGTTTTTGCAGTATTTCTTGGAGCTGATCAGAGGTTTGGATCCACCTAATTTCAGAGGAACTCCCTTTTGTCAGACTAGCAGTCATCTTCAGCTTCTTGTGCTGAGCCATCTGAATTCTGCAAGAACTGAATAGCACTGTCTAGAACTCCCTTTGATTGAGGAGAGCTCCATCCTAGGGTGTAAATGAGTAGTTGTGCCCCATTGTTCTAGGTATTCTACATGTAGACCTGTGCCGCATACAACTTGTGATATACTATCAGTCAGGGCTACTCAACATGTGGCCCACGCCCTGTTTGTGGCCCACGGCGCGGTTTGGGTTTACATAGGGCTCAACACTCGGCCTGCAGGTGGGATCCTTTGAACATGGCCTCCACTGGGAACATGCTCCCCAACTGGACTGTCATTGGTCATTAAAAGTGCTGTCATCTGGACGGAAATTGGGTAATTGTGTTTTATTAATATCAGCAGAATAAACTTAAATGGGGCCTGTGTGTTGTGTAGTCTTGCCTTAATCTTTGTATTCGTGCCCTTCAGTGTGAAAGAAGCTATTTGCATATATATTTGCATGTATATGCAACCACACTTAAGTTGCAGCCCTCGGCATGTACTGTGAGTATCATTGTGGTCCCCGGGGCTTCCAAAGTTGAGTAGCCCTGCTATAAGTGGTCTGCATGCTACTATTAGACCATAGCATAAGAACAGCCATACTGGGTCAGACCAAAGGTCCATCTAGCTCAGTAGTCTGTCTTCTGACAGTGGCCAATGCCAGGTGCCCCAGATAGGATTGCCAGATAGTTTAACAAAAAATACCAACCCAAACCCCCCCCCCCCGCAAAAACAACAACAACAACAAAAACACCAGGAAAAAATTGTGTTGAAAAAAAGGGGGGGGAGACCAAAGTTGTTAAGCACACAAAAAAAAAAAAAAAAAAAAGGCGCTGCACCTTTAAATGGCCCCATGCTCCTCACTCCCCCAGCCCTGCCAAACCTGGCAAGGGGAAATTGTCTCCGCCGTCTGAGGAAAACAGGTATTTTCTGTGGGTTTTTTTTTTACCGGACAGGGGACCCGAATAACAGACAGTCTGGGTGAAAACTGGACACCTGGCAACCTTATCCCCAGAGGGAAATGAACAGAACAAGTAATCATCACGTGATCCCTCCTGTCGCCCATTCCCAGCTTCTGACCATTATCTGTTCTTAACTATTAATCCCTTGTTAGCCTCTTCCCATGGCTAGTGTCACTCCTTTACACTGAAGATATGTCTACATGCTGTCAAAGGAAGCATTCACTGTGCAGTACTCCCCCAGGAAGCTGCCTTAAACAGGGTGTAAATAATGTAGCTGGTGAGGGATGGCAAGTGAAGATACAACTGGAGGGTGGAGGTATGTATGTGTGTACATACCCTACACACTCTTTATTTGGCCAAGCCATTCTTCCCTGGCTGCACCGTGGTTTTCAGCAAAGCAGGGTCTCTACCTACCTGCTGCTGGAGCCTTTGCAGGAAAATAATCCCCCAGCAAGGAAAGGCTTTGGCCAGAGGGAGGCAGCAGGGATAGACTCTGGCATCTCCCTCCTGCTGGAGGCCTTCCCTGCCAGAGCCTTTCCTGGGCTCATGTAGCTATACCCTACAGTGTATATGCAACTTGCTTTCCACCCTGTGTGGAGCTACGCTTATACTGCAGGCTGCTGCTGGAGGTGTGTAGCATAGACTTAGCCCAGCATAGCACTTCTCAGTCACTAAAAGATTCAAAGATGGGTTTTTTTTTCCACTCTTTGATGTGAAGGACTATCCCTTAGAAATCAGTTCAGTTCCATTTCTCTGACTGTTTCTGGCTATAAAGTCTCCTTCCCCCTTTTTAAAGATAACTAAATAGCTGTCAAAACTTCAGTAATTAAAGGGAGGCGGTTGCATCCGAAAGGCAGGATATAGTGGTGTGAGGTGTGTGCACACACGATACTGTAACGGGAAGAACATTTCTGCTATCTGTTGCTAACATCTGAGTTTCAATCTTCCACAGGAGCATACGTTAATAGGGTCAGATGACTCCCAAGATATCCAGTTATGTGGAATGGGAATTCTTCCTGAACATTGTATTATAGAAATAACCTCCGAAGGACAGGTTATGCTAACGCCAAAGCAAAATACTAGGTAATGTTACAAACTATTGTAAAGTCAGTTCTATAGCTTCAATTTTAACAAATCTATTAGGATGAATGGTACATAAAGATTTCTAAATAGGAATTTTTTATTCATCTCAAGAGCTACTTGGCTTCTGTTTAAATGTTAGTAGGTTGCTGTGTTTCCCATGAACAACTTTGTTAGTGCATCTCATTCCTAATATATAGACCCTCTCTCTTCCATTTCTGGGTCATTTTGGATTAGATTTCAAACCGAATATCTGGGGGTATGTGTGTCTTTTTTCTTAAAGATGATATAGAAGCAATTTATAGTTTCAGCAAACACGTGCTAATTTATTTGCACTTGTCTAAATTTAGCTCTGTGTCCAGATAAACTTCTATAATCACTGCTTATACGTGAAATGTTATTGAAGTACTTGCTGTGGTATCTAATTATGTAACACTAATGAAGCACATGATACATTCCAACAAACTACAGAATGCCATGCATGTGTGGATCTACCTAGTGAACCCATCACAGGAGCTGACCACATCAGCTATCCCCTCAAAGGCTTGTTCATATGCACATCTATTAATGTAATATAGGCCATCATTTGCCAACAGTGCCCGTCTGCCATGTATATTGGACAAGACAGACAGTCTACGCAAAAGAATAAATAGTCACAAATTAGACATTAAGAAGGGCAACTTCCAAAAGCCAGTGGGGGGAGCATTTTAACCTCCTTGAGCGCACAGTTTTGGACTTGAAAGTTGCCATTCTCAAACAGAAAAGCTTCATAAACAGACTGCAGCGAGAAACTGCTGAGCGAGACATCTCGAAGGGCTCCGCGAGGTTGACAAACTGCAAACATCGATAGGTACAACACATACAATCAGTGGACCGCTGGGGCTCCGCATAAATTTTTATGCATGTAAAGGGCTCCGGAGCCCAAAAAGTTTGAGAACCGCTAGTCTAAACAAACAGATGGAGTGGTTCCTGCATTACAATAGGTAATTTCCCATTCAGGTAGTCTGTTTCTCACCACTGTTGGAGATAAGCCACATCCACGCTGACTTAATCGGCACTGATGTGTCACTCCCATCTGTGTCCTTTTTTCCCCCATCTTTCTTTTTCTCTTCAGCATCTGAGGAAGCGAGTTGTAGCTCACAAAAGCTTATGCTTTAATACAGGGATGGCCAACCCGTGGCTCATGAGCTGCATGCGGCTCTTCTCTCCCAAAAGTGCGGCTCGCAAAGCTGCTCAGTGCCCCTCCCCCCCCCCAAAAAATGGCCCCTGGTTCCCCTGTGCTCACCAGGGTGGTGATTCAAAATGGTGCCCAAGCTTGTTTCTTAAAGGGGCAGCCTCCTTTTTTGACAATTCTGGAGGGCTTTCTTTTTTGGGGGGGGAGGGGGAAGGGGGCTCGAAAATTCTGTGTGGCTTTTCGCTTTTTTTCCGTTGCTGTTTCGGCTCTTTGTTAAATAGGTTGGCCACCCCTGCTCTAATAGCCTAATACATTTTTTAGCCTTTAAAGTGCCACTGGACTCCTTGTTACCCTAACGGTGGAGTTGATGATGTCTCCAGTAAACCATGTGTATATCGAAGATCTCCAGTATGGTGTATGTTTATTTTCTGTTTCTGAACAATGTAAAAATAGCCATGTTTACTTCCCATAGGCTATATTCAAAGCCATACACCTTTTTTTTAGACCCAATAGATTAGTCTTCAGTAAAATTCTTCAAGTACACTCTGTGTTTAAAAATACTAAATATTATGGAGCTTAACCAAGAGTAAATCAGTTCAGGGATTGATGAAACAGCAGAGGTGTGGGAAGTAGGAGTGCAGAGGGTGCTGCTGTACCTCCAAGTTTTGCACCCAGCTTCCTGGCCCTGCTACCAACCCATCATTGGCTTCACCAGCCTGAGGTCCCACCGGCCCCACAGGCTTTGCTGCTGCCTGCTGGCCTTGCAGGCTCCTCTGCCCCTGCTCCCATGGGATCCTCAGCCTGCCAGCCCCAGGGTCCAGGCCCCCGGCCCTAAAGGCTCCGCTGCCACCTGGCGTCCTGTCGCTGGCCAAGGGTTCTGCTCCTGACCTTGGCTGTGCTTCTCTGTGGACAGCAAGGGGCTAGGGCTGTAACCTCTCCCAGACCATACGGACTGGACACAGTTGCCATGAATGGCATCTGTCAGTCCAGTGGGGAGAGTTTGCAACCACTGGACAGGTACAGAACAGGTATAAAAATGTAAGTAACTAAGCACCCTCACTCTAAAAATTGTTCCAGTGCCAGGCTACAGGAGAAATGTTTGCCTATTTCTCTCTCACACACACTCTCACACACACACACACACACACACACACACACTCTCACACACACACAAAAAAAAAAACCCCAACACCCTCATTTGGATACATTTGTAAGCTGCTTTTCTTCTCCTCACAGAACATGTGTAAATGGTTCCCCTGTTATGGGTCCTACGCAGCTACACCACGGAGACCGAATACTGTGGGGAAACAACCACTTCTTCAGGTATCAAAGGCCTTCATCTAGTTATGCAGATGGACCATATGTTGCCTGTTCTGGCTAGAGCATGGGTTCCCAAACTGGGAGGGCGTGAAGAAATTCTGGCGGGGGGGAGGCGACCCAGCCCCCCCCCCAATGAATTCCCCCCTCCCCCCCCAAAAAAAGTTTTGCTGCTATTTTTGTTTTTTGGCCCCGGTCAGTTCCTTTTTTTTTGCTCAAGTTTTGATGCTATTGGGGGTGGGGGGCTAAGGGTTTCTCAAAATCCAAAAAGGGGGCATGACACCGAAAAGTTTGGGAACCACTGGGCTAGAGGATGTTTTTCAAAGGCCAGTGTCATAGCGGCTGTGCCCAGTCATGGATTGTTTGTAATATGCTGAGGATTATTTGAATTTATATATTTCCAGGAGCTTGTGGCCCAATTTCATAGACTCGTAGAAGATTAGGGTGGGAAGAAACCTCAGGAGGTCCTCTAGTCTAACGCCTTGCTCAAAGCAGGACCAACCCCAACTTAAATCATCCTAGCCAGGGTTTTGTCAAACCTGGCCTCAATTCTGCACGGCAGCTTGCCGAGTTGGACAGCTGGAGAGTGGCAGCAGCTAACTCAGACCCATGTTCCGCAAGCAGCAGTGCAGAAGTAAGGTTGGCAATACCATGCCATCTTAAATTCTGCAATGCTTCCAGGGGGCAGCTCTTTCTTCAAAGCTTGGCTCCTAGCCAGACCCTGGCTCTCTCCAGCCACCCAGCTGTGAAGGCCGTGCTGCCACCTGCAGCAGCTCCAAAGTAAAGGTAGCAGTAGCATAACCCCTCCTACAATAACCTTGCAACACTCCCCCCTCACAACTCCTTTTTGGATCAGGACCCAGACAGTTTCAACACTGACATTTCAGATTTAAATTGCTGAAATCATGACACTGACTTTTTTTTTTAAATCCCTTGACAGTGAAATTGACCAGAACAGACCATGGATTTGGTAGAACCTGATATATAGGGCATTGGTGGGATTGCTGCAAGGCTGCTGCATCCAGTTCTGGGGCCCAGGCTTCAGGAAGCATGTTGATAAACTAGAGAGGGGTCAGAGAAGAGCCATGAGAATGATTAAAGGGTTGGAAGGCTTGCCTTAGACTGAGCTGCTTGAGTCTATAACTATATTTACCTAAGAGAGACAAGATGTGACTTGATTACAATATTTACATAGGGAACAAATATCTAATAATGGGCTCATCAGTCTGGCAGAGAAAAGGGAAACGTGGACATTTTTCTAAAAGATGTGCTCTTGGAATTACTTGGAGTATGTTTTCTAGCCTGTGTTGTACAGGTCAGTCTAGCTGATCACAGTCACTTCTGGCTTTAGAATCTGAGTGGATAGGTGTCCATCTGGTGTTTGTTTACTCAAAATAAATGTATAAATGACTGTGTCTGAAAGAGAGGACAGAAGGGCTTTTGCGTTTTCAATGTGTTGTAGGAGTCCCCGTTAGGGCACTTGGCAGCCTTTCTTAAGGAGGGCACCGGCTTCACCCACCGAATGTTTTAAAGGGAAATTATGGATTGTGAGGACTTGTTTTCATTGTAAGAATCCTTTAAAAGCAGCAGCTCTGTTACAGAGGCTGGGGATAAAATTTGCTAGTTTATTAAACGTATTTTTTTTCTTTTTTAAAGGTTGAGTTTGCCAAAAAAGAAAAAGAAAGTAGAGCATGAGGAGGAAGAACAAGACAACACTATGGGGTGCAGCAACAGTGTTGAGCAACTTGATGCAGATGGAGACAATTCCAGTGAAGTGTCCAGTGAAATGAACTTCAGCTATGAGTATGCCCAAATGGAAGTCACTATGAAGGCACTCAGTAGCAATGGTAAGAAGCAGCAGACATTAAAAATACAGGCAGGGAATAGGGTACACCCTGAGGACCTTGTAACTCAAGAATCATTTTCCTTTATAGCTTCCTACCGCATACACTTTCTTCTCTTAATCACTTCCCCCTGGAAGGGGCAGGGGAAATTACAAAACTTGTTAAAGTTCAGTTTCTGTTCAGGAGAAACTCAGAACTAGAACATCGGGGATATTGTCTAGCACTGAGGTGTTTGGGCAGAGCTGTGTACTCTCTGATCCTGCCACTCTCTCTGAAATCAAGTTCCTTGGTTTTGATCGCCTTATATAGCTGCCAGAGGTGTCCCAAAGGTGAGGGGGATTGATTCAATCTGACCTTGTCTATATCTAATTTTCACTAGGTCACCTACCTTTTGTATTTAATGCTAAACCATAGAATAAAATAACTCTCGGTTTTGCATACTTTGACAAAGTACTGTCGTCCATCTCTTCTGATTATTTTTAATCTTTAGAGTACACTTCATCCATTGATCCGCCTTTGAAAAGCCCTCAGAAAACTAGCTGTATCCCTAAGAAAAGTGGCAACTTGTTTAAGATCATGTGATAAATTCATGGCAGAGCCAGGAATAGAATCCAGGTCCCCTTAGTTCCAAACTCTGTGCCCTGTGCACTGGATCACTGCTTCCCCCCTAAGAACTCGGCACTCAGTGAGTGTCTAAACACTTCAGTTCTGGCTTCTTTATTTTCAACATCTGGTTAGACCCGATGCAGTCGATCTTGCACAGCCTGGAGGAGAAGCATGAAGAGGAGAAGCGATCCGCACTGGAGCAGCAGCGATTGATGTACGAGCATGAGCTAGAGCAGTTGCGACGGCGGATTTCTCCAGAGAAACAACACCTCCGGAGCATGGACAGGTTCCCCTTCCACTCGCCCAATGCCCAGCAGCGCTTACGCCAGTGGGCAGAAGAGAGGTGAGACTGTACATCATTTCTCAAGCAGTGGGGTGGTCAGGCTTGAGGTTTTCTCATGCCAGTGAAGTCTCTTACAGATTAGAGGCATTTGACTACAACACACATCCTTGGCTCCCAAGAAGAGCCCCCCAGCTGAGCAACAATATTGTGGGGATAACATCAGCCAAGAGGAAATATCGGCGTAAGGTTTATCAGTAGGGCCCTACCAAATTCAGAGCCATGAAAAAAAACACATCGGGCGGTGAGATCTGGTCTTGTGTGCTTTTACCCTCTACTATACAGTTTTCACAGGAGATACCAACATTTATTATACTGGGAGTCCTGACCCAAAAGGGAGATGTGGGGGTCACATGGCTGTTTTAGGAGGATCACCACCCCTTATTTCTGTGCTATTCTGGGAGCTGGGCGGCTGAGAAGTGGAAGCAGTGACTGTTGGCTGGACATCCAGCTCTGAAGGCATTGCCCCACCAGCAGCAGTGCAGAAGTAAAGGGGGCAATACCATTCCATGCATCCTTACCTCCGCATCCCTGCTTTCAGAGCTGGGCTTCTGGCCAGCAGCCAGTGCTCTCCAGCTGCCCAGCTCTGAAATAAGTACTGCCAGCTGCAGCAACACAGGAGTGCAACCCCGCCTACAATAACCTTGCGAGACTTCTTCCCCTTCCCCCAACTCCTTTTTGGGCCAGGGCCCCTACAGTTAGGACTGTGACACTGCAGAGTTAAATAGTTGAAAACATGACATTTACTATTTTTAAAAATACTATGACTGTGAAATTGACAGAATGGACCGTGAATTTGGTAGGGCTGTAATTATCAGGCCATTCATTTTGTTCCAATACATCTGAGAAAATAAAGGTGGAAAGGAACTATTTTGTTGGAGGGTTGCCAACTTTCCCGACTGGATAGGGGTGTCTGGTCCATCTAGCTGGGAAAGGGGGCAACCCTAATCTCAAGACCTAATGGAAGCCCCGTGCCTCTCCCATTTCCCCAGCAGGCTTGTGTGTCACCTGCGACTGATTTTTTTTTTTTTTTTCCCCTGGGTGTCAGTGGCTCCTGGTAGGAAAAAGCTTCCCCACCCCTGCACTAGATGGAGGGAGGATTGACTGCAGTCCCAGCAGGACTGTGGGAGTTGGTCATTGGCTCTTATAGAGTAATTCATTTTAGATCCGCAAGAGGGATCCTTCTGCCTCTTCCTAGAGAATTCCAGGGAAGGGGGCTCGGGCGTGCTGCCTCCTGTGATAACAGAATCACTGGTAGTGTTTCCGACAGTAACAGCAGCCTTATCGTAAAACTGGTGCTTTGCCTAAAGCAGAGGGCAAGGCAAAAGATGCTGCATGTCTTAGTAATTTAAAACCTACCGACACTCTCCCACACACGGAAAACAATAATCCCCTGTTAACTTAAAATAAGTGTTGTAATGAAGTATGGAGCATTTCAACTCTAGGTCACAGGTTCAAACGCATCCCAGTTCGGTTGTGACCATCTCATAATATTTTGGCAGCTTCTGTAGAATGAATTTGGTGCTGGCATAGATCCCTGTGAAGAATTTCCTGTCTCACAGTAGGCACTAATTGATGCACTCCATGGATCATGGAGACTGATTTATCCTTTCATCTGAAGGCAGGTTTTTCACATCTGGAGTGGGAAAGGGGTTAAATAGCTCTCATAGGTGCTGCCTCTTCTGGGAATACAAGAGGAGGCCTTTGAATCTCTGGACTTGGTAGCATGGCAACTTTTGTAGTCACTACATCTGTGGTGTCCACCGCGCTAGCCATTAGCCACAAGTGACTATTTGGCCGGTTGCGTGCTGCTAGTTGTAGCTACTGCTATAGTGAACAAGCCACACGCAATCGGCCAGATAGCCACATGTGGCTAATGGCTAGTGTGTTGGACACCACAGATGTAGTGGCTACTGCTTCAGAACTGGTGGAACAACCACAGCACTACATTCTCAAAGATATTTTTTTCCAGAAAAGATCTAGTGTTTAAAATTAGTTATTTTGGATATTGACTCCTATGAATGGCAGTGATTTGCCCCAACAGTCCTTTGTGTTCTAGTCTAGTTAGAAGATGCCTCAGTAAAGAAATTTATTGCTTCCCCCCCCCCCACCTTAACAGAGAAGAAATGTTGAACCACAGCCTGAGGAAGCTGAGGGAGCAAATTGTTAAAGCTAATTTGTCTGTGAGAGAAGCCAGTTTCATCGCAGAGGAAATGGACAAGAAGACAGAGTATAAGGTCACTCTGCAGATCCCAGCTTCAAGCCTTAATGCTAACAGAAAGGTGAGGCAGCAGCTCACTTGAGCTTAATCATTGTTGAGTAAGGTTGCCATCTGTAACAATTCACATGGATCTGACGGTTCTAACGATCCAGTTAACTTGCCAACATGTTCACACTTGTGAATGGTGCTGTTGGAAGACCATGCGGTACGTTTATTGTATCTGATAACACGAAAGTTTGGAAATATGCCAGTTTATAGAAATGTGATGTGGTGCAAGTTCTCTGTTAGAACAAAATTCACCCTTCTTTTCAAGTGCTTGCTTGTATCCATTCCATATAGGCATGTTCATGGGATGTTAACAATTGTGTAATAGAGTAACCATGTAACTGCTGAAAATCTCAGCGGTTACATAGTTACACACGCTGCTAGCTCTATACTCTATATCCAGAGTACAGTCAGTGCCTCCTCAGGGGTAGGGAGGGCTGCCCCCAGTTTTGAGAACCTCTTCTTAGAAGACCTGATGGTCTAGGTTTGCTTGGTCTTGCTGTAGCACAGGTGGCTTGAATTAGACGTCTCATAGCACCTTTCAGTCCTGTATTTTTATGATTCTGTATTAAATGTTTTATTGTAATTTTGCCATAATAGAAAATTATAAGTAAATAAATAAAAGCCAGGAAATGATTGAGCAACTGCATGAGTATTGGAGTACTGTGCCTCAATTGGAGTATGGTGTCCACATTTCAGTCCTAGTATTCTATGAGTTTGGACACTGTAGATAGTGATAATCTAACTTTGAATATACAGCCTCTTTCATGTGAGACTCTTTATGAAATGCTGAAATATTCATCTTTGCAACGCTTCTATAAAGGAAAGGATCTGCAAAGATCTCTGCCATTGTCACTGAGATAAAATTGACACAGGGCATGGCCATGCAACGTTGACAATTGGACTCACATTCTTCCATTCCAAATGGGGTTGTTCCAACTGGATTTTGTTTAAACCAAAACTTTTCCAAGTCATTTTCTGTGTAACTGGATGTCGGTTGCCGTGCATGGGTTCCTTACTGCGTCTTAATGGTTTTGCTTCTGCAGCGAGGTGCAGCTCTTAGTGAGCCTGCTATTCAGGTGAGGAGGAAAGGGAAAGGCAAGCAGATCTGGTCACTGGAGAAATTGGAAAACCGGCTGATAGACATGAGGGATCTTTATCAAGAGTGGAAGGACTGCAATGAGGACAGCCCAGTAAGTAAGAATGGGGGAGAGAGACCAATAACGTGGTAATCAAATTAAGTGCCTGATTTAAAAAAAGAGAGAGAGAGAGAGATGGGGAAACTGTTGGGTGTGGGGAAGGATTGATAAAAGGAAGCCACTTATCTTGAAACCTTGCTTATTGCTAGTACTGAACAGAAGGTTCTTCAATATTTCATTAACCTGCTAGATTTTATCACCTGTTTCTTTCCATCTGTGGTTTGACAGTGGAGCCTGGAGGAACTAGGATTATAAGGAGAGAAGCTAAGAAAACAAGTGTGGTGCTCCAGTGAACTTTTGAATGGTGTGAATTTAAAATGATTGAACCAAATTTAGTTTACTATAAGCTCTAGTCAACCCTTCAAAATTACTGTGATATAACTACATTGTTTTGGGGGGTGAATAATGTACTCTCCTGAATGACAGTCATACCAACCTATGCACAGGTGTAGACAGTGTTGTTGGTGAGCTCATGGCTACCGACTTTCATGGAGGTTGAATTACTAAGCCTACGAGAGAGCTCTTGCTCATCAACGTAATGTCTTCACCAGAAGCAGTATACTAGCTGCAGATTTGTAGTGTAGACCTGCCCTGAAAGTTACTATGGTTATTCATTTCTTGCCTATGTCTCTCACTCTAGAGGAAGAGAACAAAAACTGTGAAACCTTGCTCATTCATCAGTGCTGTGAAAATGACATATTATAAACTTAGTTTTTACATTATTTTGAATTTGATTCAAGGTATCTAGGTCTTACTTCAAGCGAGCTGATCCATTCTATGATGAACAAGAAAACCACAGCCTCATTGGAGTGGCCAACGTCTTTCTGGAGTCCCTTTTTTATGATGTGAAGCTGCAATATGCTGTCCCGATCATCAATCAGAAGGGAGAGGTTTGTCATTCCCATACATCATACTTTTTAGCTGTTAATGGAAGTCATAGGGCTGTACAGTATTATATGAAGGGTGTTCCCCAGCCATTGGTACGTGTTACTAATGACATCTCAGGATCGAATGACTATCCTTTACCTTCTCCCTCCGGTAACTCAATGATGCACCTATATGCTTACCTGGGCTACGTCTACACTGCAATGCTATTTTTGGATACCGGAGTATCCCAAAATAGCTATAATATGATTATATTTCAAAATATAATGGGCTCACTGTTCCGACGTCCCTGTAAACCTCGTTCCACGAGGAGGAAGGGACGTTTCAGAATAGTGGGTTATTTCGAAATTATGAAATAAGCTATTTCAAAATGAGATTAAAATAAGATACACGATTTGAGCTATGCAAATTGCATATCTTATTTTGAGCTATGGTGCAGTGTAGATGCACCCTACAGTCTAAGGATAATGATGGATATGAAATACTGTAAGTTTCATTTCCATGTAGAGCAGCCATAAATGAATGGGAGGCAAGTGGGTACAGCCAAAATAATGCGTTGCTAATGATAAATGCCCAGAGTTTCCAGCTGGGATTGAGGCTCCACTGTAGTTGGTTCTATACAAGCTCATAGGAATACTGTCTTTTTCCCCAAAGATCTTGCAGTCGTAAAGATAAATGAATGGGACAAAACAATAGAAGGGAAGCAGAGGAGGAAGGAAGAGGTCCTGTGGTGACAGATTAAGTATGCTCATAACATATCAGTGCACCGTAAGAATGGCCATACTGGGTCAGCCCAACTGTCCATCTAGCCTAGTATCCTGTCTGCCGGTAGTGGACAATACCAGATGCCCCAGAGGGAGGGATCACAACAGGTGATTCTCACGGGATCCCTCTCCTGTCACCCATTTACAGACAAACAGAGGCTAGGGACACCACTCTTACCCATCCTGGCTAATAGTCATTGATGGACCTAACCTCCATGAATCTATCTAGCTCTTTTTTGAACCCTGTTACTATCCTAGTCTTCACCACATCCTCTGGCAAGGAGTTCCACAGGTTGACTGTGCACTAAGTGAAGGAAAGCTTCCTTTTGTTTGTTTTAAACCTGCTGCCTATTAATTTCATTTGGTGACCCCTCGTTCTTATATTGTGCGAATAAGTAAAGAACTTTTCCTTATTCACTTTTTCCACACCAGTTATAATTTTAGAGACCTCTATCATATTTTCCCTTAGTCTCTTCTTTTCTAAGCTGAAAAGTCCAAATCTTTTTAATCACCAGCATAGCTACCGGAAAAAATTAAACGAGTCTCTGGTGGTACCTGATCATTTTTTCCACCCACCCCTTTTCATTAGGTGTCAGGTCGTCTTCATGTCGAAGTGGTGCGAGTGAGTGGAGCAATTGGGGAGCGAATCGTAGGAGGTGACGATAGCACAGACAGTTCAAGAGAAAATGACGTACAGGAGAACAAAGTTGTTTGTATGGTGAGTTTTAGATGCATTTAATGAAAACTGTTGTCAAATCCTCAATACTGAACAAATTTTTTCCTTTCTGTTACAACCCAAGTGTAAAAAAGTGATTAAATGTTCATGGTGCATTAGCTTCTGTGTTGGAGATACCATGTCACGAGACACGAGAAGTCATTCTTCTGCTCTACTCTGTGCTGATTAGGCCTCAGTTGTGTCCAGTTCTAGACACCACATTTCAAGAAAGATGTGGAGAAACTGTAGAAGGTCCAGAGAAGAGCAACAAGAATGATTAAAGGTTTAGAGAACGTGACCTATGAAGGAAGACTAAAAGAAGTGGGCTTGTTTAGTTTGGAAAGGAGAAGAGTGAGAGGGGACATGATAGCGGTTTTCAGGTATCTAAAAGAGTGTCATGAGGAGGGAGGAAAATTGTTGTTCTATCCTCAGAGGTTAAGGAGAAGAAGCAATGAGCTTAAACTGCAGCAAGGGAGGTTTAGGTTGGACATTAGGAAAAAACTTCCTGCCTGTCAGGGTGGTGAAACACTGGAATAAGTTGCCTAGGGAGGTTGTGGAATCTCCATCACTGGAGATATTTTAAAGCAGGTTAGACAGACACCTGTCAGGGATGGTCTAGATAAGTGTTTCTTAAACTTTTTAAGACCAAAGAACACCAAACAATTTTTTTTATGGGGAACACCAAGGATTTTTTTTGGGGGGGGAATCCCCAGGGAAAAGTTGTTGGGGGGGGGAGGGGGAAGGCTTGCCCCTTTAAGGGCGGCCATTTTGAATTGTTCTCTCCGTGGCACACTTCCAACTTCCTTGCACACTTTAAGAAACGCAGGTCTAGATGGTACTGAGTCCTGCCATGAGGGCAGGAGCCTGGACTCAATGACCTCTCGAGTTCCCTACCAGTTTACTAGTTTTCTATGATTGTGTCATTTATCACTTTTTGTTTAGCACCTATGCTATCATTATCCTAGCTTGTGAATCATTCAGTTTATAAAGCCTATTTGAAAGCATCTGAATGTTTCAAGATTTAAAAGAAAACAAATAGCTGTGAATGCTTAGCCGGGTGTGCAGTCTAGTACGCTGGTTGTATTTTTGACAGACCTGCTTAATGCCCTGGGATTCATAATTGGCCGCGAAATCCCTCTATCTTGTCTCCTCTCCTAGAAATCATTTTCTGAATGGTGGAAATAAAGCAATAAGCTGAATGTTGTGATCCTTTGGTCCCATAATGGCATTTTTCTGGTCCCTGAGGCATTTATTAAAAAAAACAAAAAACAATATTTACCCCTAAACAAGTTATCAACTTTGTTTGGGTCCCTAATAAAATCAAATGCGCAGTCCTACTCTTCACAAATAATTCTTTCATTCATCTAACAAAGATTTCGAGTTTAATAACCCCAGTGTCTCGCATGTATGTATTAAGGATGTTAACTATTGGGTATTTGTGTAAACATGTAACCACTTGAAATTTTAGCAGTTACAGGTTTACACTCGTGGGGGACAGGCAAGAGCCTCCGTAGGAGTCAGCAAGGGGAGGGCAGGCAGCTCTGTGGAGCTGGCATGTGCGGAGAGTCGGCTTAAAAGCCAGCCTCCTTTGTGTATCAGCTCCCACCTCCTCCTTCCCCTTGCTGCCTCTGATACAGAGGCAGCAAGGGTGGGGGGAGTCAGTGTAGTCAATAGGATTAACCAATAAGTCCAGGCTTATCGGCTAATCGTGTAGTCAACTACACAGAGACATCCCTAGTAAATATGGGACTGTTCTCTTGCACCTGGTCGAGATGTGGGAGGGAAAGCATGGTGGATGCCAAGCAGAGGGAGCTAAAATGTGCAACAGCTCTTGATGATGTCTGTGTGCAGGTGGTAGGCACTGGTGGCCAATAGTATGTTAAACGCAAATTACTTGGAGAAATTAGGAAGGCACGGTTATCTAGAGAATCCTAATTCAGATGAACTTAGTTCTGTTACTAAAAAGGGAAACTTGCTTTGCAAAATATTACAACCTGTTTAAAGTAATGAATGTGTTTAGAAAATAATATTAAACTAAGGTTCGGCTAGGAGGTGATAAAATGTACAGAAGAGTTCAAGATAGGGGGCAGCTTTTCAAAGAGTCATTATCCCACTATATAGGAAAGATGTATCAAGAGACCTCCCTGGCTTAGCCAAGAGATCGTCAATGATCTGAAACTCAAAAAAAAAAAAAATCCCTATAAAAAGTGGAAATTAGGTCAAATTACAAAGAATGAACAAAAACAACCCAAGTGTATAGGAACAAAATTAAGAAAGGCCAAGACAAAAAATGAGAACCCTTTACGTCTCTAGCTAGTTTAACAGGAAACCTTTCTACAAATACATTAGAAGCAAGAGGAAGGACAAGGGCAGAGGCAGGCCTGTTACTTAATGAGGGGGGAAGAGTGGACAATAACAGAAAATGTGGAAATAACAAATGGCATTCTTGTTTTTATTTTTTCGCCGAAAAGGTTAATAGCAGTTGGACATCTAGCATAGTGAATGCCAGTGAAAATGAGATAGGATCAGAAGCTAAAATTAGGGAAAGACTAAGTTAAAAAATACATAGACAAGTTAGAAGTCTTCAAATCACGAGGGCCTGATTAAATACATCTTCGACTACTCAGGGAGCTGTCTGAGGAGGTATCTGAGACCTTAGCAATTATCTTGGAAAAGTTATGGAATATGGGAAGATTCTTGAGAACTGGAAAAGGACACACATAGTGCCCATCTATAAAAAGGGAAATAAGGGCAACTCGGGGAATTACAGACCAGTCAGCTTAACTTCTGTACCAAGAAAGAATGGAACAAATAATTAAGGAATCCATTTGCACACATCTTGGAAGATGATAATGTAACAGCCAGCATGGATTTGTCAAGAACAAATCATCTCAAACCAACTGGATAGCTTTCTTTGACAGGGTAACAAGCTTTGTGAATAGGGTAGTGTAATAGGTTCAGTCCTGTCAGTGCATGTCCCTTAGTGGCTGAGGGGGGTCATGCAATAGTTACCTCGCCTTTGTGGCCGAGGTTCAGACCTCCTCTTTACCACCTTGTTTAGGTGTAGCTTGTAGGGGTTGGGAGGCACCCAGGTCCGCCCACTCCTCTGGGTCCCGGCCCACGGACCCTATAGGTAGCAGTTACCTGCCAGATTTCAGAGTCCACAGTTCTGGTCGTGTCCCTGGGCCACTTCCCTGGGATGCCGTCTCATCCTAGCCCTTCTCTAGGGCCTAGTTGCAAAGTTCCCCTTGTCCGGGGTTCCTCAGAGTTGCAAGGGGCCAGCTCCCACTCGGAGCTGTCTGAGGTGTTGGTATTCCCAGTCAGCCCAGAGGTCTGCCTGTGTTGAGCTCCAGGTTGGAACTGCGTAGCCTTCACTAGTAGCTCGTTATATAGTAGCCTGCCATACTCTGATTGGCTACAAAGCAAGCTGCCTCTCTACCCTGCTCGGAGGACTTCTCCACTGCCCTGCTGCTGGCCAGGGTGCTGAAAGGCCTCCAGCAGGGAGGTCAGGCTCTGTCTGCCCCATCACAGGGTGAAGCTGTAGATGTGGTATATCTTGACTTTAGTAAGTAACTCTCAAGTACATAAAAGGAGGCGGGAGAAAAATTGTTCCCTTTAACCTCTGATGATGGGTCGAGAAGCAATTGGTTTAAACTACAGCTAGGGTAGTTTAGTTTGAACATTAGGAAAAAACTTCCTAACTATCAGGGCAGTTAAGCACAGGAATAATTTGCCTAGAGAGGCTGTACTATCTCCATTGTGGAAGATTGTTAAGGACAGATTAAACACCTTTCCAGGGTGGTCTAGATAATTCTTAGTCCTGCTTTGAATGCAGGGGACTGGACTAGATGACCTCTGAGGTCACTTCCAATCCCATGATTACATGAATCTGTGGTTGGGCATTTTGAAGCTGTTCACTTGAAGCTGTTCATAACATCCTACAAGGAGTTGTGCTGGAACAATTTCTATTGTGGGTGTGCTGAGAACCATTGAACCAAACTGTAAATCATGTATATAATGGAAACCATTTCAAGCAGAGAGATGCGGCAGCATCCCTTGCAGCCCTGGTTTTAGTACCCAGACCTACAAATAGGGCTAGAATTACTTTGACAGGGCATCAGTAGAACTAAATAAGTATTTAGAAAACCCTTAGGTTTATTTTTTACTCCCAAAAATCAGTTGTTCAATGACATCTAGTGGTGACCTCCAGCTGGGTCAGCCAATGCATTGTATCTGCAATTATTTCAAAGCAGACAAGCCTTCTTTTGTCAAGACTTTTATGTCAAGTAAGTGTTTAATCATTTTAGCCTCCCAGTTGAGGAAGAAGACATTATTTTAAGAAACTAGCTTTCTTTTTTGTCATGCTTGAATGTTGTTAAAATTGTGTACTGATTAAAACAGGCGTTTTTCTGCTTTTTCCTTCCTCTAGATTAAAATACTTCAGGCTACAGGTTTGCCTCAGCATCTTTCCAACTTTGTGTTCTGCAAATACACCTTCTGGGATCAACTGGACCCCGTTACGGTTGCCCCTGAGATGGACCCCTCTTTATCTCCCATCAGCAAGGAGCCACAGTGCATGGTTGTCTTCGACCACTGCAACGTAATTTTTCTTCTCTGTGATTGCAGTTGCAGATAAACAAAGCAATATAGTTAAATAAGTCTGCCACTGGTGCAGTCGCTTTCCTTACTAACCTTGTATCTTTTGCATTTTAATACAGTAGATCCTCCCAGTTACAAACACCTCAGGAATGCAGGTTGTTTGTAAATCGGAAATGTTCATATCCTGGCACAAAACATTAGGATGGTTCTTTCAAAGATTGCAGCTGAACATTAACTGAAAATAGCTTTGCAACTTTATTATGTAGTTGGAAAATGTTTTTAAACCAGCTTAATTTAGGTGAAAGAAGCACAAAAGTAGCTTCTTTATTTTGTCAAATCTTTTTTAAACTTTCCCTTTTTTTTTTAAGTATTTTGTTTCACACTACTGTACTGTGTTTGCTTTTTTGTCTCTGCTCCTGCCTGACTCTGTACTTCTGGTTCCAAATGAGGTGTGTGACAGACCAGTCAGTTGGTAACTGGTCATTTATAGTAACTTAATACAGTCACTGAATTTGTAGTCTTTCACTTGCAAATTTAATAAGCTGTTTTTACAAGCACTGTTTACTGAATCAAAACAATCACATAGAACAATCAAATGAATTAATAATAAAGGAAAATAGAAGAGACTATGTAAGACAGGGGTGGGGAACCTTTTTTGGGTCGGGGGCCGCTGACCCACAGAAAAATCAGTCAAGGGCCACACACAAGTGAGAAGTATCAGAGGGGGAGTCGTGTTAGTCTGAATCTGCAAAAGCAGCGAGGAGTCCTGTGACATGCATCTGACGAAGTGGGTCTTTGCCCAAGAAAACTTATGCTCCAACACTTCGGTTAGTCTATAAGGTGCCACAGGACTCTTCGCCGCTTACACAAGTGAGAAGCAAGCAAAACAAACCCAACCCTCACTGACGCAGCCCCCGACTAAGAAGGGGAAAAACATGCCCCACATTCCCCTTGCACACCAGAGCTTAGGGGGCTGTGGCTAGTGGATTGTGTGCTCCAGCCCCGCAGCGATGTGGTGAGGGGGCTGGAGTACCAGCACGGGTTCCCCAATTCTGGGGGGAGCCTTGAGCCTCACGGACTGGATCTAGGCAATCCGGGGGGGCCACATCCGAACCCCAGACCTTAGGTTCCCCACCCCTGATGTAAGAGATCAAAAGATCAAACTAGATCATTATGATGGTCTCTTCTGACCTTAATGTCTGAAATCTTTGTGTTTGAGTTTACCAGTCTGGAATGAGTTCTGTGAACAGACTGTGAGCAGGGTCTCTTATTTGAATTCCCATCCTGACTTTTCCACTGATTTACTCTGCCAGGGTGCATTCACACAGCAGGGCTTAACTAGAAATAAGCTACACAAATTGAGCTACATCAATTGTGTAGCTTATTTCGAAACTGGAAGCATCTACACAGCACTTATTTCGATACAGAGCATTACTTCCTCTGACTTCCCTTACTCCTCGTACAATGAGGGTTACAGGAGCTGGAGTAAAGTCCTCCAGCTTGACAGTATTTTGACATTATTTTGAAATAACTGCCAGCTGTGTAAATGCGGACTAAGTTATTTCGAAGTAACGTTAGTTATTTCAAAATAATATTGCTGTGTAGACGTACCCTCACTGGGCAAGTTACTTCTTTTAGTTTCCCTATATGTAACAGGGAAAAATTTTGTGAGGCCCAGTCAACATTTGTAAAGTGCTTTTAGGAAGGATGCTGTTTTGATTTAAGGCATTGTACCGGGACTAGAGCATTTGGATTCAGTTGTCAGCTCTATACCAGACTCATCTGTCACTTTGGGCAAGTCAGATAATTTCTCTACTTGACTTCTGCATCTATAAAATAGGGGCTATAATACTTCTTTTTCTTTGTCTTATTAATTTAGATTTTAAGATGTTGGGGACATGGACTATTTTACTAATGTAGATGTAGTATCTAGTACAATCTTCTTCTTCCTCTTCTGTTAGGTTCTAGGTGCATCCTTAAGTTCCACTGTAATAGGACTAGTTTGAACATGGAAAGCATTAGAGAAGTGCCAACTATTCATTTTTACCATATGCAGAAACTGCAGGCATTTTGCAGGGCAAAGTAGGTACAAAAAAAATCAGAGCACATCAGCCTATTGCTTGTGAGAGGAGAGCCTCTAACACCTCAAATAGATTTGTCTGAATGGGATTTTGTAGCTTGCTTGATCTAGAATTCAACTTACATCATGTACTAAACTGGTTAAACAGTCCAACTAGAAAAGAGCCCTCCTCTACTAAGGGCCTCACCAGAAACGTCTCCATTGATGAGCTCCTTTGTGAGAAGAGTGACATGCAGAGTGAAAGCAAAAAGTCACTGCCAAAAGTGTGTGTAGAGGGGGGGATTATTTTGTATTAATTTAGAAGGGATGTATGGGCCCAAAGAGTTAAGTGGTAGCATGACTCTGTAACTGCCCAACAGCAACGAGTTTGAAAGGAGTCTTGGGGTTTGGTTTAGAGAGCTTATTTAGTACCTTAGGGTGCATCTACACAGCACTGTTATTTTGAAATAAGTGA
Source organism: Pelochelys cantorii (assembly GCA_032595735.1). Taxonomy (NCBI): domain Eukaryota; kingdom Metazoa; phylum Chordata; order Testudines; family Trionychidae; genus Pelochelys; species Pelochelys cantorii. The sequence goes on from CM064328.1 coordinate 6,416,042, forward strand.
GGGCTTATTCCGAAATCTGTAAACCTCATTCTACGAGGAATAACGCCTATTCCAAAATAGCTATTTCGAAATAAGGCGTGTGTAGACGCTCCACTTCTGCTATTTCAAAATAGCCCGTCACCAGGGCCATTCTAAGTTATTCCTCCCCAGTGCCTCCTGGGGCTCTAAATCGAGATAGCATGTCTACATTAGGGAAACCTGCCTCGGGCTAATTTTGAGGCTTCCCTGCAGTGTAGACATGCTATTTTGGAATGACTATTCTGGAATAGCTTATTTCGAAATAAGCATGCTGTGTAGATGTACCTTTAGTGTAAACATAATTAAAAATCCTTTTAACCTTTTATAAAAGGCAATGTGGGGGCTTGGAGGGAAAATGTGTAAAGCATTTGAAATGTTAAATATTAAATAAGGTTTTCTTCTTGACCTCTTTTACTTACTGTCCCTTCAGTTAGAGAGTTATCAAATCCCCCCTACCATGTTTGATAAGTCTTAGTTGGTAAGTGTCCTTTTCAGGGAAAAGAGAAGTTATTTGAGATGTCGTTAAAGTCCAATCCTATTTCCTAGAAGACATAACAAGACTGCAGACACGCACTAGAAAGGGGGGGGGGGAAAGAGCAGCAAAGATAGAAAATGCAGCTTCTGCCTCGCTTGCAACCTCTCTACTGGAAAAACATAGGCATAGCACGTGGCTTTAGCCTGGCAATCTTGTATCAGCACTGGGCTATTTAGGGCATTTCGTTTAGCTGCTTTTCTGGTACAGGTCTTCCTGCAAAGGATGCAGTCTTGGCTGGTGAAGCCAGATGCTCATTAAACAGAAATAAGAGAGAGGACAGAGAAGTAATAAGGTGGAGAACAAAAAGAATACATTGTGGGGGAGAGGGAGAAGACAAAAATCTCACATCCTATGTGGTGTTTGGGATGTAGCTGGACCTGGTGGGAACGGTGGTGTCATCTGGGTCCCTCTCTCTGGCCCATTTTGGTCAAGACATTTTTCAGGCTTAGGCTGACGGCCCAGTGGTACCACGCAGGACCCTGGGTCCCAGGAAACAAAATGGGCAGCAGTTGTGATGATGATGCTTGTTCTTTTCTCCTTCTCTCCTCTTTCAGGCAGCCAACTTTGCAGTAGCAAGCTTTTCCTTCCACCCCTCGTTTTAAGGGCCCAAAAGGGACTCCTGGGCGGAACAGCCTATCCCCTCATTACTTTTCTTCACCAAGTGGGCCTAAATTCTGACTCATCCGTTTTGGACTATTGACTTCTCATTGCACACTTTCCTGCTTAGAAGTTGTGAGCTCACTCTCCTAGATTATGTCAGTGGGCCTTTTTATTTGGACTAATGCAGTTTTTCTGTTGCCCTTGTGTGCCTTTTCCCATCAGCTTTTATTGTTCAAAGTTATTGTGACCTGTTACGAACTGTCACTCACTTTTTACAGTTGCGGTCACAAGTAGTGTCAATTTGTAGGCCCAATTATTGCAGTAGTTAACAACTTCCTCTTTTTAATGTTTAACCGGTTTTGTCATTTCCACATAGGAGTTTTCTGTAAATATTTCTGAAGACTTCATGGAACATCTGTACGAAGGTGCTTTGGCAATTGAAGTGTACGGACACAAGCAAAGCGATCCTCGCAAAAACTCAGCGCTGTGGGATTTGGGAATCATTCAAGCCAAAACACGAAGCCTCCGTGACAGGTAACTGCGGGCAGTTTAAAAATTAGCCTTCTATACAACAGTAAATATCTTGTGGGTTAGAGACCAACTATCAAATCCTGAAAAAACAACGAATGGTCCTGCAGCACCTTAGAGACTAACCGAAAATATAGATGGTATCATGAGCTTTCACAACCCACTTCTTCAGATGAATGGAGCAAGCGGTGCAGGGGGTACAAATATTATCCGGGTGGGACTCACGCTCGCAATCCCAGCCTCCGGAGGCTGATGCCTTATCCATTGAGGCCACGGGGCAGGCCTCTGTTTAGTTACAGACTTACATGGTTACCCTTCAAATCCTGGGTTAAGTCGCAAGTAAAAATGAATCTGATGTTTGGATCTTTGTAACCCTCTTAGCTCACTGCAAAACCATCGCACATTGGTCATGTACGTAAAAATGATTGGTAAATGCTGCTTCATATTTGTAGTTTTGATTAAAAGAAGACACACCTGACGAATAAGACTGGATGATGCCCATATTATTTAGGAAACACCATACAGGTGTATGATTCTTTACAAAGAAACTAAAGATAGTGGGGCTGGTTTAACTGGAACTCTGAAATCAATGGACGGGAGGGTTCATCCGGTTATGTGCCGATGTACTGGAAAGCAGAATCAGTCCATGCCCTTAAGATTCCCAACCTAAAGACTGGCTTCTGCTTCCATTGGAGATAATTGTGGTTTTGCCATTGGCTTCAGTGGGAACAGAATAGAACTATAAGTTCATAAGAACATGACATGGTAAAAAATGCTGGAAAAAAACAAGAAGGGAGACCCAACAACGGTGTTACAAAACCATATGTTTGCTGGAATGGCTCATGATAGTGAGTGCCTACTTCAGGGCAGACCCTAAACTGGGTGTATGTTTTGTAATTAGAGATCACCAATCCACTAACAAGTGTGAGCTCCTAAAGCACTATTGCGGTAGGATCACAGACAGACTGGAATGCTGAAGGAGACTACCTTGCCATCCAGGCAAGCAGGATTTAGTTGCTATACACCAAAGATCGCAAACTATTCAGGTTGTTCCAAGCCTCAAGAAACCAGTCACTTATCCCATGTCAATCTGTACCTTAGACCTCACATAGAAGACAACACTTATCTCTAATCCTGTAGCAAATCCTTAGATAGTTTCTTAACTAAGAAAAGAAATGAAGTTCTTATTCCAAAGTTAAAGCAGGCGAGTGTGTATATATACACTACTCTGGTTTTCAAAAATTAACAGAGTTGTACTCTGTCAGCTCTTAACACTTTTTAGAGCTAACTGAAGTTGGCTCTGGGATCTCCACTTCTGTTTTATAGCTCCATAGAAGAGAGGATGGTAGTGATGGAGAAGGTCAGGATATGGAGCCACATGAAACCAGAATATCCTTAACTCTGCCCTCAGTAATGCAGGTTCATCTGCACTGAAATCTGTGGGACTGGATGGGTATAGCAGAGAGCAGAGCTTGACTTTGATATTTAATTGGCACTCGTTTTGATATTAAACCAGTATGAAGAGCCTAGAATTAGCTTATGCCTTATGCCCACAAAAGTTCTAGGCCAAAGTGTCATCACTAGTTGTTAGCTCAAAAGTAGCAATGGGCAATGAAAAACCTTTTCCAGGTAAAAATGATACTTGATGCAAAGTGGCTCCCCTACCCGTGATCTTTGTAAATACTGAGCGGAGTCATATAGCTTGGCTCGGGTCCTAAAAATAAAAAACAAAACAAAAAGAGAGAGGATAAAAAAATAAATTGTGAATGGTATTTGGCATGTTTTCCAGATGGAGTGAGGTAACCCGAAAAGTCGAACTCTGGCTTCAGATTCTAGAACTTAATGAGAATGGGGAGTTTTGTCCAGTTGAGGTGGTTCCTGCCAAGGATGTAAACACTGGTGGCATCTTTCAACTCAGACAGGTAAGATGGCAACAGCAGCAGTCATCTGTGAAAAGAGACCAAGCAGGGCGCAGGGAGTCTTGTATGTATATTCGTTCATTGATTTTAACAGTGGACTAATTGCAAAGGGACCCTCAAGCTTAGGCCCCGTATTTGATAAACTTTAAAGCAGTTATGGTCTTGAGAGAAATAGATTAGATAGCTTCTATATTTTGTGTAGGGATTTACTGCCTCTGCACCCCTTAGGAGACTGAGATTCTCTGTTACCCATTAAACAGGCATAGTGTGGTTAATAGCAGTGGATGCTTTCTCCACACTGCCTTGCCCGTGTGTTTCAGCCCAGACCTGGAGGGGACCACAGATGCTGGAGGGATAGGCCATTCTCCATTGTCTACTTAGTGTTTTGGCCACTGTGCTGAGTCTGTCAACTGAGGAGACAGTTCCAGGGTACCTGGAAATTGGACTGGAGCAGAGTCTCAAATCTCCTGTAGAACAGCCATCAGAAAACAACTTTTATTTACCATCAACCCCAGGCAGATCTTGATTGAAAGCCCCGTGCCAAAGTTCCCATTATCTTAATACTAATCCTCTTCACCAGCACATTTAATACTTTAAAATATAATCCACTGGTGAGAGAACACTGTAAAAATTAGTGTATGCTGAAGACACACTGAACCTCCTGAACTCCCAAAACCACTGTGATTTCTGATTCTGCTGACTGTACAGCAGCAGCTAGTAAACATGGTTCCCAGAGCTGTGCTGACAACATCAGTGGTGAGGGTTTTTCCATCAGGGAAGCCGCAAAAAGTTAATTTCAGCTTCAGTAACATTTGCCAAATTATATTCTCTCCCCTCAAGTGTACAAAGTCAGATCAGAAAGGCGGGGAATCCTATTTTCAGTGTTGAGGATTTTTTTTTTAACTGTGCCCTTTAAAAAGTTTTCATCAAAATCACGTTTTGGGCCCAATGAATGTCCCATACTTCCTTGTAGATTTAGACCGCGCAGCAGAAGTTCTACCTAACCAATGTCATGTCTCACATGAGAGCTTGCCAGACCACTTTCTATGTAGTAAACAATCATGAGATTCCAATTTACTGTATATAAAGCCACCACCAGCAGAGGTCTCTCTGTCACCAGGTTTTCACATTTCAAGATTTTTAGTTCTTCAAATTGTTCCCTTGTGAAGGGGCAGTCACGGCGAATTCAGGTCGAAGTGAAGACTGTGCAGGAGTCTGGGACCTTGCCTCTAATGGAAGAATCCGTACTATCTGTTGGCGTTGGCTGTGTACAAATAAGACATGTCAAGTCACAAAAAGCTCATGAGGCTCATCAGGTAAGATCCTGTCTCATTAAGAGATCTGTAGCAGGAAGAAAAAATTATAATTCAAAGGCGGACAGGTGCACCTGGAAAGCTGTGGGAAGCTCTTCTGGGACAAATTTGGGGCTGCTTTCATGTTTTTGCCCCATAACTAAACTGAGCAGGCTTGCAAAACTATCTCAAAGCTCAGCACTGAGGCTATGTCTACACTGCAGGCTTCTTGCACAAGAAGCTTTTTGCGGAAGAGCGCGTCCAGACTGCAAAAGCGCACTGGAAAAGCAATGCGCTTTTGCGCAAGAGAGCGTCCAGACTGCATGGACACTTTCTCGCAAGAAAGCTCTGATTGCCATTAACAGAATGGCCACCCGGGCACCTGTTTTTGTGCATAGGCTGTTTTTGTGCAAAAAACCCCGTTTCCCATCCCCACACACCTTTTTGCGCAAGAGCTCTTGTGCGAAAAGGAATTATTCCTCAGAGAAAGAGGAATACCTGTACCGCAAAAACCCCTCTGTTCCGTCAATTCACTATAAATTTACTTGGCAAAAACACGCTTGATGTGTGGACGCTCCGTGGGGTTTTGCACAAAAACCCTGTAGTGTAGACGTAGCCTGAGATGGCAGCTGAAAAGGCAGAGGTAGACTGAGCACAACTACCTTAAATGGCTACTCCATCCTTTCACTACACTAGGCCTTAATGGTTTTCTTTTTACAATTTTTTGAAAGCTATAAATAACCTTTTTTATTAAAGAAAAAAAACTGTCTACTTTGAACCTTTGGATTCTTGGTCTGCATTTCCACAACTCTAATTTATTTATCTTTCATGTGTATCAAATCTTCTAAAGACCTTGAAACTACAGAAATGTATGCCTTTTTAATGTTAACTTTCACTCTCCTGAATTTGCTTTTGTTACTTAACGGGGAGTTATCCCTTAAATAGCTAGATAAATATTTACTCAGTGAGACTGTAAGTATAGGAATCAATTTCCAAAATCTTTCCCCCTTCGTTTACTGAATACAGGAGGCCCCCGACATGCGACCACCCGAGTTCTGACCCCCCCGTACTTACAGCCATTTTTGTAAGTGCGGAAGGGGCTGGAAACCCCCAACTTACGTCCTCGGCCCGCATTTACAACAGGTGCATGGTGCCTATCGTAAATGAGGGCTCGAGTTCCAATGCCCCCCGGCTTGCGACGCTTCCCCAGGAATGGATTGCGTCGCAACTCTGAAGTGACTCATGTCACACTCCTGATTGCTATCTGGGTGATGCTTTCTTGCAAGGGGGGCCCAGTTTCATGTAGGTCATTTTGAGGATAGGTTCCCATCAGAAAGCACTGAAAAGCAAAGTGTCAGAGTTTTGTACGCTATCATGACTTTTTTGTTTTAACTTTTTTGGTTTAATTTAAGAGTTGGTTTCAGTCGTGAATGTTTTCCCCCACTAAATGGTAACGCTTGCCTTAAAACTAATCTTTTGTGAAACTTTGGTTTCTCATGCTTGCTATGACAAATCCTACCTCTTACTAATAAGACAGGAGGTTCTTTCATTAGTGCTATCATGTATCCATTAGAATAGATAGATTGCAAGTGTCTCTTCACTATAATTATTCATTCTTATTTAAACCACTTAAATATTTTGGCAGTCACTTCTTGGCAATTAGATGTAGTGATTAGAATCCTTTATTAATGGAGTTTTCCTTTAAATATTATGTAAGCTATGAAAATGCATTCCAGTTAATACTAAGTTATACAAATCCTCAATTACAATACCCTTTTAAATAAAGTTTATAAAGGAAAAGTAAGTAGTGGATGCAAGTGGCACTGCTATCCACTATTAATACTGTAATACCAGCATCCGTCCCCACCGTCCTACACTGCTGGACATTTCAATCAGAATTATACCTACACCTGGTAATTTTTTTTAAATAATAAATATTGCTTTTGGACTTGATATATTTTCTAGTATAAGAATGTTTGTTTATGAATGACTTAGATTTGTGTCTTTTTTGCCTAGGACGAAGTAGATGATATGGACAGTTATCAGGTAAATATAATATTTATCTTATTTCAGATATAAATATTTGTAGATCAGATTGCCTGACTCTAATTTTCAATATTAGATAGGCATCAACATTGTACATCCCACTGTGAGGCATGAATATCTAACATTCCCTGTCCTGCAGATTGTGCAATCTTCACGATTACATTAGATTTGTAATATCTGACTCAGAATTTAAAGGTATTTTTCTCTCTGAAAGAATGGGACGCATTAATTTATGTTTCCAAAACAAGGCATAAGTTACTTTTGTCTACTCTCTGATATGCTTCCCCTCTGTCTCTACAGCCTGTGGATTTGGATTGACTGTTCAAAGCAGTCATAGGTACAATGTTTAAAATGCATAGAAGCAAAATAACTCACACTGTTTTGCCCTATGAACGAGGGGTGTTAGCGAATGTTTACAAAAATAAACGTAGCTGCTGAATTTTTTTTAGCAGTTACACATTTACATGCAGAGGGCAGGAGCGGGAGAGGCAGGTCTGTGGTAACTGGTACACGCAGAGAGCTGGCTTCAAAGCAACTTCCTGTAGGTCCCTTCTCCTGCCTGCTCTCCCCTCACCCTCCATGCTAGTGCCTCTCTATCAGAGGCAGCACTTTAGGGGCAGCTGACTGCACAGGAGCTGGTGCTTAGCAGGAACTGGCTTTTATGCCGGCTCCCACCTGCTGCCCCCATGCTGCTGCCTCTGTGGGGAGGCAGCAACGGGGGGAGGGAGGGGGTTATTAGGATTAACGGATGAGCCCAGGCTTATCAGTTAATCATTTAAATGACTATATGCTAATATCCCTACTATGAACTTGGTTTGTATTGGACCTGGGAATAAAATATTGGATAGTGATTGAAACGGGCATACTAATTAGGACAGGGATTCTGTTCCTAGGACTACCACTCACTTTGACTGTGCCTAAGGCTCTTGCCCTATGTTTCAGCTTCTCCCTCTGTAAAATGAGGATTGTTTTTTAAACTTCAGAGCTGTGGCATAAATCTTTGTGATAACATTGTCATTAAAAGTACACAGGACTAGGCAAAAAACACCTCCTGCTCCTTCTTGCTGTTACAGTGGCATAAGCATATACGGATAGCAACAAGAGAGCCTGTGTTTAATTTTGTCTTTGGATGGCTCAAGAAGTTCCTAGGAGCATTTCTTGATTGATTGAATGCTTAAAAAAGGAGCAGAAATGTTTAGGGAAGTCCTAGAGGAGTGGTATAATGAGGAATAACAGGATGAAATTAGGGAAGGGGGGAATTCACATTTAATGTCAGGAACATCTTAGCATTACCCCAGTCTGGCATCATCTCTGTGGCAACACACCCATAATGCAGAATTGGATCCTTAGACTGGAGATGCTGTAGGACAAGGAATGGCTTAGACTGTCTTTGTAAAGCACTTAGCACAGATGGGGGCTCTAATCTTGATTGGAATTGCCAGGCCCTGCCACAGTATCAGTGTTAACGATATAGTGAGGCCGTGGGACCGTCCAAGTCTTGTAACTTTCTTATTTCCAGTTTTATGTTGCCTAACAGAATACTAGGGAATATAAGATGATACATTGAAAGGCAGACTGGCCAAATCATGTCAAGACATTTAAGGATGGGGTATAGTCCAGTCAGTGGTTGTAACTAAATGTGAGGAACAATACTGTATTAAAGGGGAATATTGAGTAGACTTGATGACTTAATGGAGACCTCTTCATTCTCATTTCATTAGTTACTAGGGATGTAAGTGACTAGTCAAGTAGTCGACTAGTTGCTTCTTCTCCCTCCCCCAGTTGCTGCCTTGACCAGAAGCAGCAATGGGGGAAAGCAGGAGCCAGTGCTGGGGGGGGAGGGAGCCAGCTTAAAAGCCAGTTCCCCCCAGCACCGTCTCCATGGGGGGGAGCAGAGGAGGCAGAAGCACAGTGGGGTGAGCTCCTGACTACTCAATTAGCTGATTAAACACAATGTAACATCCTTAATAGCTACCAGGGCACTAATTCAGGGGAAAGAATAGCCAAAAATAAAAAGTCTGAGCAGATGGACTGAATGCTTCATCTGTTACAAATGGGAACCAATCGTTTTCTTGGATCACTACTTACACAACTTGCTTCATCTACCTAGGACAGGGATCTGGAGAGACTTCGTAGGAAATGGCTGAGTGTATTGACGAAACGTCAGGAATATCTCGATCAACAGCTGCAAAAGCTTGTCAGCAAACCTGGTAGGTGAAATGTTATTGGCAGCCAGTGTGAATGTAAGTGTTTGTGTGTTGTTTTTTGTAATGTATGTGAAATCAAATAGCAAAAGGAAGTAACAATCAAATCTCTGAAACCCTCTGTTTGGGGAGAATGATGAGAAAAGGGCTCTGGCATGCACTCAAGTCAGAAAGCGCTATAGGGAAAAGCTCTGTATTCTTCCAGAATAGTCGGTGTTTTTATTGAAACTGCCAGCAGGGTGTCTAGAGGAGGTAAGCTTTTTTTTTTTTATAAAGACAGTGGCCCACTAACACGTGGGTTGAGACCACCAGTATGTATCACAAAAGCAGCAGTGGGAAAAGTGCTCTCAATCATTCTGACTGACCGTTCTACTTTTCCAGATAAAACAGAAGATGACGCAGATCGGGAGGCGCAGCTGTTGGAGATGAGGCTCACTCTTACAGAAGAAAGGAATGCTGTGATGGTTCCTTCTGCTGGCAGTGGGATCCCTGGAGCTCCAGCAGAGTGGTAGGAATGTGACTGTATCCCACCGTGAATATAAAAATGACGGGCAGCCTCTTCCTGCCTTGGATGGCTGCCACTTTCTGCACCACCAAATGTGGGTTGTGTACCTCTGATGAGAAGAGTGGTTAAATTAGGAGTGAGAGTCTGAATAACTGAAACACTCCTTCGCAAACGCTCCTGTTATTGAGCAGAATGTAATTATGACCTCTGGAAAAAAAATTAATCAATATTTATTACTACAGCACTTAGCTTTAAAAAAATTAGTGAATGTTAATTACCTAGTTCCTTCACTTTAAAAGACTGCTCCATCACAATAAAACTCCATCTTCAGGAGCGTTGTGTGCTGCTGACTTCAGTCAACAAGCGTTGCACATCATTTTCTCTCTATAAAAAACAATAAATTACACTAGACGGAGGTTGCCGTACTATAGCAGTTGTGGGTAACAACTGCAGTCAAAAATGCAAACAGTTTCTATTCCAATCCCTTATATTCACTTCTGACTTGGGCTGAAGTTTTCTGTGTTTGGTCTCTCCCCTGGAGCAAGCTTTTGGGGGAAAAGCTGATCAGCTTTGGAGTTATTTGGAGACGCAGCATAGTAGCAAAGAAGGGGACGCAAAATGTATTGTGCAACATGTGATAAAATCTCTAACTGCTCTCACTGACTGGATCACATTTGTTTAGGTTTTTTGTAATTGAACTTTCTTAAAACCAATGCTCTTTTGAAGCATAAGACAGTCCTCAGTCCTTATTGAGGACTTCTTGTGTGTTATCTTTCAAGCTAAAAAGCTGTCAGTATTTGAAAACTGCATTTTGAGCATGCACAGCAGAAAACAGTGTAGCTGTAAGATACTTCAGAAGCGATCTATGGTGAATGCATCTGCAGCTAGGGAAATGTGCAGAGGCTGATTTAAGCAACTTTTGCCTATTTTTTTCTTACAAAATCTTTCTAAAATGTGTTATAAAAATTAAGAAAAATTAAAAGGGTAATGTAGAATAAAGCATTAAGGTTGCTCCTTTAAATCAAAACATGCTAGACAATTTAAAAGTTAAAAATGTAAACAGCAATGTTAATTTGGACATCTTGCACATATGTACTACTTCCTCTGTGTGTATTTGTGTATTCAACAACCAACATAACGTGCAACGTGGGAGTGTTAACCTTGTTTTTGTAACCTTAATATTTGCATTTCCTGACTTTTCGTGGCTAACAGTCCAACTTTCAGTTGCGTTACTAATGCAGAGGGTTTTGCATTAATATGTGTACGTCAGTGTAAATAAAGAAACTTTAAATTTGCTATTAGCATTTTAGAATCAAGAAAACATTTCTGAAAGCAGAGGTCAAATAATGTAATAATTGTGAGGGAGGTAGAATAAAAGAAGTACCAATTTAGTTTGAATCCCTCTATGTCTGCAGGAGTAAATTAAAATAAAGCCATTTGCCAAGGTTATCATTGGTTTGACCTACAATTGTAGCTATGCAGAATGTATTATACTGTTGGCTTGAATCATAAGGTACGTGTGCTGGATAAATCTGCTCTAGTTTAAATGCAGCCATTGTCAATATCATGTTTTAGGACTCCAGTGCCTGGTATGGAAACGCATATTCCAGTTGTTTTCCTTGACTTGAACGGTAAGTGGTTCCTCAGGACAAAGCTTTTAAAATAAATGTTGTCTAGCCAATAGCATTATAAGAAATAAACAAACTAATACAATGAAGCAATTCTTTTAGTGGCAGGCATATTAATGAGAAAATTCTGTTAGAACTACATTTATTTCATCCAATTATATTGTTTAATGCTCCAGAATACCCAGTAACTACATACAGGATGAACAAACGTTTTTATACTCCCTATGTTTTTCAGACCTTAAATTAGTGAAAAGACAGGAAAAAGGGAGGTATAAAATAAGACAGGAATAAGACTTAGAAGCTAATAATAAAAGCCACTGTAAATGTAGACTAATCATTCAATAAGAATGTGTCTAGTGGAGTCCCTCTAGATCTGTTCTTGGCCAGTGCTCTTCAATATATTGATCAAAGATCAGGAAAAAAATTGCTGATAAATGTTGCGTATGATGTGAATGGGTGGAATGGTAAGTAAGGGTGGGTTGGTTATGTATAGTGATCTTTATCACTTGGTATACTAGGCTCACTTGCCTTTTAATACATCCAGATATGAGGTTTTACATATAGGGACAAGGAATGAAGGTCACACCTACAGAATGGGGGGCTGTATCCTGGAAAGTAGTGACTCTTAACAGGACTTAATGGATTAATGGAACATGATCTGCTAGTGTGATGGTATGTTGAAGAGAGGCTAATATTGTCCTTGGATGAAAAGTCTAAGGGGGTAGCCGTGTTTGTCTGTAACTTTTAAAATGAGCAGTCCTGTGGCACATTAGAGACTAACAAATGTATTAGGTCATGAGCTTTCGTTGCAAAACCCAGTTCATCAGATAAGTTGGAGTGGAAATTACAGAATCCAGAGTATGTATAACAGCAAAAGAAGTTACCTGTCAATTGTCGGATCAGTGTTAATACAAAGTTAATTAAGTCAGGCTGGATGTGTCTCATTCATAGCATGTGATGTGGAAATGCAAATATCAAAGGCAGGGAAATTGCCTTTGTAGTGTGTGAGCCAATTAAGATCTTTGTTCAAGCCTAAGTTGATAATGTTGAAATTATAAATGAATTCCAGTTCAGCAGGGCTCTTGATGGGTTTGGGCTTCAATCCCCCCTTGGGAGACGTGTAGTAATTTTTGTTGTCAGAAGGAGGGTTGCAGGGTGATGAAGTATGAGAATCTCTGATCTAGAATCATAAAGCTGGAGGAGACCTCAGGAGGTCATCAGGTCCATCCCCCTGCCCAAGGCTGGACCAATCCCAACTAAATCAACCCAGCCAGGGCTTTGTCAAGCTGAGACTTAAAAACCTCTAGGGATGGAAACTCCACCACCTCCCTAGGTAACCCATCCCAGTGCTTCCCCACCCTCCTAGTGAAATAGTTTTCCTAATATCCAACCTAGACCTCTCCCAGTGTAACTTGAGACCATTGCTCCTTGTTCTGCCATCCATCACTACTGAGATCAGCCTTTCTCCATCCTCTTTGGAACCTCCCTTCAGGATGTTGAAGGCTGCTATCAAATCCCCCCTCACTCTTCTCTTCTGCAGACTAACAAACCCAAATCCCTCAGTCTCCTCCTAGGTCATGCACTCCAGCGCCCTAATCATTTTGGTTGCCCTCCACTGGACCCTCTCCAATGCGTCCACATCCTTTCAATTGTGGGGGCCCAGAACGGGACACAATACTCCAGATGTGGCCCCACCAGAGCCGATTAAAGGGGAATAATCTAGGTCAACCAGAAGTTATGGGACTTGACACAGGAATTGTTGGATGAAGTTATCTGGCCTTTGTTAGGCAGAAGATCAGGCCAGATTATCTTAATTGTCCTTTCTAGCCTGAAAATCGATTAAAATAAAATTGTGCTGTGATTTTGAAGGGAGCTGTGCACAACTCTTAGGTTTCTTTGAAAATTCCAACCTAGATGAATAGTAAACACAAGGAAATTCCAAAGCTAAGAAGCCTCTGATAAGAGGTGTAGAGAAGGAGGGAGATGGACTATTTCATATGAATAAATATGTGTGCTTTGATATTGCACTGGTAAGCACTAGAATGATTGCCTGTGTTGAGACCCTGCTCACACAAACACAGTTCAGTGACTGTGGTGACACATATCTGGACCCGAATTGTGTTTAAGAGCAGTTTTCCAACATATATTAGCTGTTAGCACAAGCAAACAGGGATACATTCTTTTAAATTGTACCAGATGACACTGCTATAGGTTCCTTGTCCTGGATAGGCGATACTGTTGTTCTAAATGAGGGTCTGACACAATTTGCAAACACATTATCTATGGGTACAAGTATTGTAACTGGCTTTCTGTAACCATGACTTCCGACACTGCTACAAGTTCCAGGGTAGGAAGGACTTCATATAGCACACTTCATACCAAAGGCTCCCAAAGCACAAGCACGCTCCCTGCACAAAGCAGCACAACAGTTTTTAGGCAAAGTGTGAAAGATACCCTCTTGAAATGAGACTAAGGTGGTATTTCACATAGGCAGAAACTAAGTAATTGTCCAATTTGGCATTTGGCCAGTGCACAAGAATGAATGCCGCTGCTTTCTTATGCTTTTGAAATAGAGTACGGTTCTTGTCTCTCTTAACATTTTTGTGTCTTCTGCACTGCTAGCGGATGACTTTAGCTCTCAGGATAACCTTGATGACCCAGAACCTGGTGGATGGGATGCTACTCTCACTGGGGAAGAGGAGGATGAATTCTTTGAATTGCAGATTGTGAAACACCATGAGAGTGAGGTAAGCAAGAGCACGGCGCAGAATGCTGAAGATCAGGCAACTTCATCTCATTAACCTCTTCTTAACAGGGCTTATCTACAGAGGGAATTACTCTGGAATAACTGTTCCACTTCCAAAGTGGATTAAGGTCATTCAGAATAAGGCTTCTGTTAGAATAAAAATAAAAGCATGGAGTTGATCTGTTTTTAATTCATACTTTTCAGGTGTAGCCAACCTCTTACCTAGACAATACAGGAGTGCATCTAGTCTGACATATCAAGTATCCAGCACTTGTACTTTCTAAGGGTTTTTAGAATTGATCTCTAGAAATGGAACTTCATTGACCATCCCCTCCACCAAGATTGGGGGGGGAACCCCTACCTTAAAGTGGAGTTGCGGTTGTTTGGATGCCTTATCTGTGCATTTCTATATCTTAATATGTTTGGATTTCTTTTCAGTTTCAGACATTCTTAACTTGGAATTTCTTGATTCTGTAATGATTAATTTGGGGATACATTTTTTAACTTCTAACTTACAATACTTAGTCTGCATTTTAACTCCAATTTAACACAGTTGTTTTTGTCTGAGAATTTCCTCAGACATCTAAAATTAGTAAAATTTTTCTGCATGCTCTCTAAACAAGAAACCCAAAGAGCTGCTATTGCTACTATGTGGTATTTCTAATTATTTGAAGATGTGCAGTATCAACTTTCAATAATACTATTTTTATTTTATGGCCAGGGAAATTCCCTTTTCCCCCGCTCAAGCCTGATAAGAGCTCTGTGTTTGATGAATATTTTTAACACTACTCAGGCCAAATGTCTCAGCTATCAAGCCAAAGGTGGGCATTTTTAAGTGAAGTACATTGAAATTCATCTTCCAGTGATTCAGTTTGGCTCTTTCTGGAGCGTCTTCATAATGAGCAAGATTAAATGGTCCTGTCCTCTTAATGTACAGTCAGAAATTTAGGAGCTTGGTAACTCTTTTTCAGCATCCCGGCAGGAAGTAGCAATACCTGGAGTTTTTCTCTCTCTCTCTCTCTCTCTCTCTCTATGCTGGTTCAAGCCGATGCAACAGTTGCGGGCTACCGTACTTCAAGCGTCTTTGTTGCCAGCAGTCCTCGCGCCCTCCTCGGTGTAAATACTGCCTGTCAGTCACCCATGTGTGGAACATGCATTAGGGCCAGTGCTCAAAGAACTGGAAGATACTTACCTGTAACTGAACATTCTCTGAGATGTGTGGTCCCTATCCGTATTCCACTACCACCCCTCCATCTCCTTTGCTTCTCATCCTACTGGCTCATGCTAAGAAGAACTGGACAGGTGTTGGCCTATACTGCCTCTCATGCTTTGGGTGTGGAGCATAAGGAGAGCTGAAGCTTATTAGAATTTACAGACTCAAGCGTCTGATGTGCATGCATGCCTACATGTGGAACACAGATGGGGACCACAGATCTCAAAGATCTCCCACTTACAGGTAAATAGCCTCCATTTTAAAATCCAAGTAGCTATCCTGGTAGATCAGTATGAATAGTGAAATGGCCTCTTATGCAACAGACATTGGTTTGTTACCAGTTCTATGCGAATTGGGAATGTTGGGGTTAATATTTACATAGTAGAGGAGATGGTTTTCTTCCTTTGCAGGTGAAAGTAGAAGCCTCCTGGGATTCCACAGTCCATAACTGCATTCAGCTCAGCAAAGGAACAGCAACAGATGAAAGAGTTTTCCTTATTGTGAGAGTCACTGTCCAGCTCAGCCATCCTGCCGAAATGCAGCTGGTGCTGCGCAAACGCATCTGCGTTAATGTCTATGGGAAACAGGTACGTCTTTTAAAACTCTCCAGGGAGTTTGGAGGAGATGAGAGAGTGGAGGTAAAGAGCATTTGACTTGCTCAAAACCAAACAGAATTCAGTAATTCCTGGCCTCCAAGTCTGTGCTCGGTTTCCTGCTCTGTAGCTCACTTCGGTGCAGCATTTTAATACTGGTGTGGCCTTTGTTTTGGTGGATTTGATAGTTTTCCAGCATTGGCTTGAAATGGAGGCTGTATTTTTAAATGTTTTATGGGAGCTGTGTATATGTAACTCTGAACTGTGACAAGTAGCCTTTGGAGGAAAATTAAATGAATAGTGGCTTTCTAAAAAGAGTCTTTAAACATACTCTTAGCCAGAAGCATCTATAGCAGCAGGTCTCAAACTGGGGTCTGCAAGGGTGCATCTACACAGCACCCTAAACTAGAAATAAGATATGCAATTTGCGCTATGCAAATTGCATATCTTATTTCAAATCTATTTTGAAATAGCTTATTTTGAAATTTGGCACATGCACAAATTGGCACTACACAGCGCCAAATTTCAAAGTAACGTGCTATTTCAAGCCATCCCTTAATCCTGGTGCAACGAGATTTACCAGGATGGCAAAATAGCATGCCCATTATTTAAAAAAATATTTCAAAATAACGGGTGGCTTATGTAGATACAGGGTAGCTATTTCGGGATACCTCTGGTATCCCAAAATAGCCATGCAGTGTAGATGCTCCCCAAGGGTACTCAAAGGAGTCCATGAGATATATCTGGGGCTGGCAGCCCCGCTGATTAACTCCTCCTCCTCCTTCCCAGTGCGTCCTGCAAGCCGCGGAACAGCTGTTCAGCAGCATGCATAGGGCTCTGGGAGGGAGCGGGGTTAGGATGTGCTCAGGGGAAGAGGCAGGAGGTGTGGCAGGAATGGAGCGGGCGCAGAAAGAGGTGGAGTGGGGTGTTGGAAGGAGTGGAGTGGGAGTGGAGCACCCCTGGGAAAATTAGAAGCCAGCTTGGGGTCTGTGAGAAAAAATTAAATCAAAATTCTGTAGTTCAAAAAGAAAAGTGTCCAGTTCTTTTGCTGTGGTTTTCCTTTGGGGGAGCACTTGTGTTGGACATTTTGAAGTGACCTGCGTCCATTTTGTAGCATTTTTGAAAATACCCAAATAACTTGTACATGAATCTTCACTTCATCTTCCTCATAAGTCCTGGTGGGGCTAAGTGTGGAGACCCAAGAAGGTGGGATACTATGTCACACCTCTCCTCAGCAGCTTCCGCTCTTTGGTACGCTGTCATAAAGAAGCATTAGAAATAGCAACTAGCTGTTGTATTGGTTTCTTGTGTTTTCTGGATACTGGAGGAATAACTGGAGGCTTCAGGTGGCTAGTTGTCTGTGTGATAACTTCAGTGTCTTGAAAGATTATTTGATTTTTTTTTGTTATGGCTTTTATGTGATGCCACTAAATACTGGAGAGAATTTTTGTTTCAATATCATTGGTATTAACCTAGTGAGTATTCCCTCTGATGCCAGTCCTTTAACATTGGATAGAGTTTAGTAGATGTTAGTTTCGTTAACCAAGAGCTCCTCTGTTTGCACTACTGGAAGCAGATTCTGGAATGAGGCCAGAAGGGGCATGGCCAAGCTCCAGACAGAGTCCTGTGGACACATCCAAGTTGCTGATAGTATTTTGAGGAAGAGAGGAATAGCACTAGATGTCTGACTAGGGACAAAGTCATTCCCAGAACAGTGAAGCCAATTTTCCGTTACCCAGGACTGGGGGGGCGGGAACCCCCATGTCTGAGAAATCATTTGTAGGCTTCATGCATCATAAAGATTGTATTGAGTCTTCACCAATGCTGATCTCTACTGCAAGCCGAGTCAGCCATGTTTTTAACTATTTGCCAATACAAAATATTCAGTCTTCTCACTAGGTTTTTTTTAATCCCCAATGATGACCTTTCCTGGCTGTTCAGACTCAGCATCTTTCTATGACTCATCTCTGCATTAATTTAACAGTCCAGTTCTTAACCCTGCATGGCGCCAAGTCAGCATAAACAATGATTGTGCCCTTTTAAATCATTCTTCATAATGATTCCTTTGGTCAAGAACTTAATGTCTGTACTTGTCAATATTCAAGAAACATCAACCTGGGCTCCCCCCCAAAAAAACCCTCCCCAATAACAAACCGATCATTCGTTTACTAGTTAAAAGGTGTGTCTTGTGTAGAAAAATAATCTAATTTCTACACCTGTAAACAGGCCGGGTGGGGGAGGGGGGCAGCAAAGGGAGCAGTTGCCCTGGGGCCCTGCAATTTAAAAGGTCCCGGGGCTCCCAGCCATCCTGGCTGCTAACAGGGACGGGGGACAGTGTGGCACGTTCCTGGCAAAGCTGCCTTAGGCCTGCCCCTTTTGACTAAGGCCCCGCCCCTTCCAGGAGTGCATAGCCTTCCACCTTGCCCAGAGACCTGGCAAGTTTGTCTCCCTCCCCCCATCTGTAATGAAGACAGAAGTAAATGATTTTGTTTTTATTTGGATTCAAGTGCTTTGCTGCCTGCTTGTTTTATCTGTTCTGTTGCTTGCCTTATACAATCATTAGCTTCTGTTGAGACTGTTATTTTAAAACACTTTTTTTTAATGAAACAACCATTTTTCCCCTTCCCTCCGTCCTCTGCAGAGTTTTGCACAGAGCTTCCTGAAAAGAATGTCTCACCGAAGTTCCATTCCTGGCTGTGGAGTCACCTGTGAGATCGTCTCTAATATTCCAGAGGTGAATAACTAGGAATAGAAACAGACAAAGGGACACCAGCATTTTGAAATCTCACATCTGTTTGAATATTCATTACCTGTTGTTGCTATGCATAATAACTAAGATTCCTAGAACAGAAAGAGAGTAGACAATCCGTTCGGGTGTGCACCCAATTCCCTTCTGTCCCCAGTGTGTCCCTCCCTCTGTCCCCCAGGTGGTCCTGAACCCCCACGCCTCCTCAGTGTCATCACTTCACCCATTCCTATATCTCTGCCCCAGTCTGTCGCCCCCCCCACACTACCCCGTCTGACCTCTAGACTGACGCACCCCACCCAATATCCGAGGTGGGGGGGGGCCTCCATTCTGTTTCTCTCCCATCCCATGCCTCTTCACCTGGTCCCACAGACAAGGCACTGTGAGGAAGTCAACCTCTGCCCCCTCCCTCTCCATTGCTGTCTGCTCTACCCACTATTCTGGCACCACATAATTGCCTGGCGAGCAAATGGTGTAATTGCAGCACGACCCTTCTTGTGGCTTCCTTTCACCTCTCCTCAGATTCTACTACTCTGCTGGGGGGGGGGGGGGAGATCTGTGGGAGACATTAATTCTGCACTTGCTCAGTGGCGCAGAATTCCCCCATGGTTAGCCTTTCCATTGCTTGAATGTGGTACCTCCCCATGAAACTCTGCTGACCAGGAAAGAGAACCAGCAGTTACAGGTCAAGGGCTGGACTCAGCAAAACACCATAGAAGCACCCGTCCACTTTCTATGCTGAAGGACCCCCTAAAAAGTCTTTGTTGCGGGATTCCTACATGTACTGCAGAAGTAGGTTAATTTCTTACGTGCTTTAGAGGAAAATTCAATGTTGAACCAGTGTCATCCATTTTTTTTCAAAGCCTTCCTATGGTCTGTACAGTAAAGAAGGGTGGGTTTTTTGGGTCGGTTGGCTGTATTTTGGGGGTTTCTGAATTGGAAATATATACGTGAAACAAGGCAGCCTTTCTCTGCCTCGTCCCAGGATACTCAGGGAGCTGAGGAGCGGGAAGCGCTAGCAAGGATGGCAGCTAATGCTGAAAACGCAGCTTCGGAAGCCTACATTGAAAAGTACCTGCGGAGTGTTTTGGCAGTGGAGAACATTCTCACCCTGGATCGTATTCGCCAGGTGCCTTTTTTTTCCCCCCAGTGCTAGAGTCGACAATCACTAAATATACTGAGTGAGAACCCTGCTCTGTGGAAATCTTTGTGTAAGTGCATGCAATGACTTAATAAACAAGAGGGCCACTTCCTCAGTTCTGCATAGTGCCCTGTGACAAACGTCGTAGGAAGCAAGTGCAGGCTGGAAGCTCTTTCACCTAGTTACTCCTTCTAAATGGTATTCAGTACAGATGGGGTTGAAGGTTGATATCAGTGGCATTGTCTGTTCTGGGTCTTTCTGTGTGGCTTAAGACTCTCTGTGCACTGCCAGAATTGTATTTCCAAAAAGATCAGTTGTGTGTGAAGTTGTCTTTAGAATTAAACAGAGTTTCAGAAAGCAAGTTTTCTGAGGTCATTAGCAAACCTTGTGTCATCTTGTACACACTATGCATTGGAGTAACCGAGCCGGGTCTATCCATAAGCAAGACATTGATTAGGTTAACCGTAAATATTGTAACTTGATCTGTTTACCAGTAAGAACACAGGAGAGGGACACATTTATGGAAAACTGTATTTCTTGGTATAAATTATGCAAGCAAAAGACATAAAGTTATACAAAACAAATCTGAGCATGTGCTTACCGCGTATAAATTAACAATAAAGTACTCTGCACTCTAAGTATTGAAAGCAAGTTCTCTGTCAAATATAATTACTTTACAGGATTAAAATAGGAGCTCAGCTAGGTAAAAGAGTCTCTGTTCACATCTGTTAGAGTTACATCCCTCCCATAGGTGCGGTGCTATAGATGTTAGGTGACGGTATAAAATTCTAGCCATCCCACTGAGCAAACAGTTACTAGTGGACCAAACCTGCCCTCTCCATGTAGACTTCCTACAATCAGCATTCTATATGAGATGCTGAAGATTAAATTGTGACATCTCCTTTCTTTCTATGGTGCATTAGGGCTGTATATAGAAATATTTTCATGTATATGTAAAACCACACTTCGATGCTGGTTTAGATGTTTGTAAAGAATTTCTGTCCTGATGTCTTGACTGATCCACAGGAGGTTGCAGTCAAGGAGCAGTTAACGGGGAAAGGAAAACTGAACAGGAGGAGTCTCAGCTCTCCCAATGTCAATCGGGTATGTATGCCACAGTCGCATCTATAGTCCCTTGAGGAGGGCAGAGCCAACCATACATCTCACGGGGCCCTAAGCAGTGGGACAATAAGACAATGAGTTGCCTCTGTCTGGTCCCCCAGTTGTACCACTGGCGGTGGTGGGAAATACGGCAGCATGTGAATTCTTGAAAGGAGACAAAACCCACAAATGTCCATATCCTGTTCACATAGGCTCGTGTTCTAAACACTCAGACCTGTCCAGACTGTGTAACAATAGCTATGTGAAATGTACTTCTGTACCCACTACTCTTTTTTGAAACACAGAAGGTTTTTTGTCCAATTATCAAGTAAATATTCCAGTTCTTGTCTGAAGATATAATACTGATGAATTAAGCCACATACCTGCCTGAGATGTAGGAATTATATTTTCTATTTCACACATGAAGGAACTGAGACAGAGATTTTTGACTTGACCAGAATCACACAGGAAATCTATGGCAGAGTGTAGGGTAGATCCTAAGGGTCCAATCAGTGAAAGCTCTGCCATAGACTTCGGTGGGGACAGCATTTCAGCCAAATCTCTTGACTCCCAGTTTTGTGTTATAACTGCAAGACCGTCTTTCCTGCTCTTATGTATATGCAAGATGCATGTATTACTTAAGGTACTTAACATTTTGCAGAAACTACTGTATGTTTTTACATGAATCATTTCAGACATCTGGAAGCCGTCAAGATTTAGCTCCCGTGTACAGCCTTGGCAGTCACAAGGTAAATATTTAAAGGTTTTCTATAGAAAAGTCATTAGAGAATTTCCTTTATGGCAGGGGTGGCCAACCTGCAGCTCATGAGCCACATGCGGCTTTTCAAAGAAAAAAATTGCGGCTCCCACACCCGTGGCTCTGAAAGAGGCCAGGTGTTTCAGTCTGACAGAGTTGGAGTTGCGGTGTCCCAGGCAGACTTCAAAATGGCCATCTTAAAAGGGCAAGGCCTGTTCTGCTCTTAAAAGGGCGGTGGCCAGGGCCTTTTTTTTTTTCTTTTTTGCTCAACAACTTTTTTCCTTCAGCTCTTTGTGCTGTATCCACCACTATTTTGGCTCTTCGTCTGTAACGGGTTGGCCACCCCTGCTTTATGGCAATTTGTGACTGTTGAAGAGGAAATCAGGGGGAATTTCCTCTTCCATTTTGTGGCATGTGGCCCAGAATCAACCCCATCACCCACCATAAAAAAAATCACTGGGACATGGTTCAAAAATAATTTTGTTTAAAGATCAAAGAATTACTTTTGAGAGACTTTGCAAGATGTAGATAGGCTACATGGTCTTCCCATGACCTGCACAATACATGTGTGTGCATTTATGTATATGCATGTCGAGAACATAGGGGTGAGGAGTTTTAATACATAAGGCAGTGGTGTGAAGAAATCAAATTTTCATAGAAGGTCTAATATTGGTAGTTAAATGTCTGTTCCATGTAGAAAATGTTAAAACATCTGCAGGTAATGGGTTGTTTGTAGAAGCATCCATAGAAATATCCCACAGTTTCTCATTAAAACGCTGTAGTCATTTAAGAACTGAGAGGAAAAAATCCTTATCTGAATGTTTACTGTTTTTTTTCTACCCCGTCCTCTCATGTCCCATACTGCATGCTTCAGTGTCCAGAGGTCCCGGGAGAGGTAACTCTAATGCATTAGGTCTGCCTAATGAGTGAGAGAAACTTCTTATCCCACTATAGTTATTAGATTGTTCTTAGTCCAAAGTCCTTTGTTATAAAATATTTCTGTTTTGAAAATACAGCCAGTATGCCTATATGGCCATTCTAGTTCCTCTATCCCAGAATCCTGACTTCCAATAATGCCCAGTGCCCAGCGCTTCAGAGGGAATGAACAGGACATGACAGTTATCAAGTGATCCATTCTCTGTCATCCACTCCCAGGGAATGGGGTTATTTTTGACCATCTTGGCTTATCGCCATTGATGGGGGCCTGTTTTCCATGAACTTATCTAATTATTTTTTTAAACCAGTTATTGTTTTGGTCTTTACATCATCTTCTGGCAACAAGTTCCGCAGGTTGAGTGTGTTGTGCTTTTTTTTTCTTTTAAACCCGCCATCTATTAATTTCATTGGGTGAGCCCTAGTTCTTATGTAATGTGAAAGACTAAATAACACTCTCCATGCTATTTGTGATTGTAGAGCTCTCTATCATATCCCTGCCTTAGTCATCTCTTTTCCACATTAAAAATTCCCAGTCTTTTTAATCTCTCCTCCTATGGAAGCTGTTCTTTACCCTCAGTCATTTTTCTTGATTTTCTCTGTATCTTCTCCACTTCTAATATATCTCTTTTAAGATGAGGTGACCACAATGGTCTGCACTGTTCGTGGTGTGGGCATACCATGAATTTATACAGGGGCATTATGGTATTCATTGCCTTATTGTGTATACCTTTCTTAATGGTTCCTAGCATTTTGTTGGACTGCCACTCCACTCTGAGCAGTGTTTTCCAGAGACCTCTCCACAGTGACTCCAAGATCTTTTGTGAATGGTAACAGCTAATTTAGAGCTCATCATTTTGTGTGAAGATGGTTAGGATTATGTTTTCTGGTGTGCTTTACTTTTCATTTATCAACGCTAATTTCACAAGTTATTTTATTGCCTAGTCACCCAGTTTTCTCAGATCCCTTTTGTAACTGCTTGCTGACTGTTTAAGACTTAACTATCTTAAGTAATTGTGTATCATCTACAAATTTTGCCATCTTGCTGTTTATCCCTTTTTCCAGATGATTTATGAATATGTTGAATAACATAAGTCCCAGGACAGATCTTTGGGGGAGTCCGCCATTTGTGTGTCTTCATTGTGAAAACTACCCTTTTATTCCTATCCTTTATTTACTGTCTTTTAGATCTATGAGAGGATCTTCCCTCTTAGCCTATGACTGCTTATTTTGTTTGAGTCTTTGTTGAGAAACTTTGTCAAAGGCCTTCTAAAAGTCCAAGTACACTCTATGCTTTGGATCAGCCTTTTCCCCATGTTTGTTGACCCCCCTCTTGCTGTGGAGATGGAGCAGAAACTTAAATTAAAGTGTGTCGATTCCAGCTACGTAATTAGCGTAGTTGGAGTTGCGTATCTTAATTCAGCCTTCCCCTTTAGTGCAGACCTGGCCTTAGAGTAATAGTTTAGGAGTTAGATTCCTGGCTAGGACTTCACCTTGGAGCAGGCATGCCCTGTTCCCCAACGTTCATCAGTGATGTCTATTAGTGACCCCCACGAGAACTGTTTAAAGTGTTTGTAGGAGTCTCACAAGAAAGGTTAAGTACAGGATTTGCAAAAATCTTTTGCCCTCAAACTCAGAGGGAGCTGAATATCCACTTGAGGGCCCTCCTCATGGAGGCTGTGCTTTGTCCTACCGCTGAACCCTCTCGACTGGGCACCAGGGCATCGGCGCACAGTACTGTCACCAAAATTCATACAACACTATTCCCTCTTGCCAGTGCCTATGAAGAGGTCAAAATTGACAGGCCTGCCAGCAGCACAGGAACAGGGGGTTTAGGGACCTGTTCTTCTTCAAGTGATTGCTCATGTGCATTCCAAGATGTGTGTGCCACACGCACAGTCAGAAGATTTTTCCCTAACGGTACCTGTCAGGTCGGCTATAGCGCCCTCTGTAGTGGCATCTCCATGTGTGTATATATACCCCTGCCAACCTGACGCCCACTCAGTTCCTCCTTTCTGCCAGAGACGGTCATTGGACCTTCTGACTTCTTGCTTTGCAAGTCATTCGTCCCAAGTGTCTGCTGTGGTCTGACCCCCTAGTCCAGCCAGAGGCCCACCTCTGACCCCTGCAAGCAATAAGGGGGTCCTGTCCCCTATCTAGCTCCCACAAGAAGAAGGAGAGAGCCAAAGGATTTAAATGGCATCACCCTTCATCTTCCTGTTCCTCTGCCAAACATGGTTCTTCCAGAGGCCCGGGAAGGCAGAAACTGGCATTTTGAGGATGCACCTGAGGGTAGCCTCCCAGTCATTTCCCAAGATCCCTCTGTACTTTCCTCACCTTCCAGCTGACCTCCGACCATTGGATGCTCAACATATCTTCAGGGACAGCCTGCAGTTTGTGGCTGGCCCATCCTGCCACCCCCCTTCTCCATCTCTCTTCAGAGACCCTTCTCATGAGAGACTCCATCAGGATGTCGAGAACCTCCTACGCCGCAGGGCAGTAAAGGAGGTGTCTCCAGATTTGAAGGGGAAAGGGTTCTCCTCTTATTTCCTAATACCAAAAGCAGAGAGGTACCTGAGACTCATTCTGGACCTGCACCACCTCAGAAAGTCTCTCAAAAAGTGCAAATTTCTCCTTAACTTGATGACTAATAAAGAGCTGGTCACATTGATCACCTTTGTTGGTACCTTCAAAGCACAGTTCTTTCTTCAGAGCCTGACCTGCACCATGGATTAGATTATCGCAATGCTAAAATGCTAGCTTGTTCTCTAATTATTTCTCTCCTTGACTGCTGGGTATCTGCCATAATCCAGTTTCTGTTCCTTCCAGTGTATAGAACACAACAAGCAAAGTCATCTTTGTTTGTTTCTTGCAAAGCTCATCTCTGGTCATACCACTACAGCTTATGCACTAGTTTCCCAGTAGCCCAGAGGTCAGGGCTGTCCACATCCATCCTCATTATCTCCTGCTCTTCCTCTCTTTCCTGCAAACTTCAGTCGTGAATGCTACCATAGGAGGCCACAAAGTCTTCCTACGTTGCTGGAGTAGAAGTTGCCAGTAAGGTCATCTAGTCAGACCTACACATAACGAAAGAATTTCCCTCAATGATTCTTGCAATTAGCCCTCCGTGGTTGTAGGTGGACAAAGGAGTCTGCCAATGTCAGTGGGAACTGATGATGGTCAGCGCCTCTTGGGGATGCAGCTGAAAACATTTTGGGGCCTGGAGTCTGTCCTTAGCTTTGCACATTCTGCTTACTGCCAGGCACCGTATTTGCTGTCATGCTGCACAAGTATTAGCGGACTCCTGCTCTGCACAATACTTTTGAAATATAAACTCACCTTTCCCCTAGGGTCGATGGGAGAGCCAGCAAGATGTATCCCAAATTTCAACACATTCTGGTAGTGGGATGGCCCCATCTCGTACATCTTCAGCAGGCTCTGCTCAGCAAAACCATTCTAATGATCCAGGTAACAGCTTCCCCGAAGTTAAACTGGCTGTGGTAAAAGTTTAGAGCGAAATACTCTCTTTGCAACTGCGGGCGAAAACGGGGGGAAGGTAGTCCATCTGGGTGTGCAGTTGGAATACCTTTTGAGTTCTTCCATCGTGCTCTGTATTGTGCAAACTTCCATTGAGCACCGGTAAGAACTTGACATTCACTGGCCGGAGCACCTGCTCTAACCGTTGTCTGTCTTCATTGCAATAAAGCGAAGCCCCAGCTCTGCACTCACTGGCTGTTGTGCTAGGCGTTCAATGGTGCTCACCATTGGTGAAGACACAGACGTTGCCTCCCGAAACTTAAATTCTTAAATCACAGACAAAGCAATTCAGACACATCATAATACACTATACGTTATGCAAGTAAAATTGCAAAAGCTGAAAAACCACCCAAGAGCAGGGCGAGGTGGCTATTTCATGTATAACGCCCAACGTATACAGAGTGCAGTGATAGTCTGTTTTTATACACTGGTTATAACTAGTGTTTCTCCAGGGGGATAAGAACAGACTGGCAGCAATAAAGGAACAGGTACGAGCAGGGAGAGCTGCATGGCCAGTGTTTTGTTCTGATGCAGTCATGATTAATTCTGTCCATTTTGGTCTTTCGAGAGTGTGACGTAGTAATCAAGTTCACCTTGTTAAAGTTTTGCACTTTTAATATTTGATCATCTATGTCACTTGTGTGGAAACCATTTCATATTTAGCTAGAAGCCATTCTGTGTAGCAGAATCCATTTCAGTTTCTTGCTTTTGCACGTACGCCAGTGAGTGAACTGACCTTCACATATGTGAGAAAAAGCCAGAAAGATGAGCTGTTGGAATGTGTTAACTACTTTGAGCTGGAGCTCAAACTCCCTAAAAACCTGTTTCTTTCTTTGCTGATAACCATTTCTCTTTGAAGTTTGCTTTGATGGTATGCCCTGGTATCAGACTTGTTTGGTTAAGGGTATAAAATACTAGGATTGATTGTGTTGAGCAGCCTTACTGGGCCTGGCTCTGCTGGGGTCACGTTTGGCTCACTTTGCCTTACTGATCAATAAAGCTGGTTGTTAGCCGCCGAAACAGAGAGAGGCCTTTTGCTTCAACACTTGTTCCTGGATCTTTAAATTCTACCACTGCAACTCTTAAAGCCTTTAGTGTTTCCAGACCCACGTATGTAACTTAAGCCTTGGCATCCTAGGTGAGAGAGGGAGTTCTTATCCCTGTTCTACAGAAGGGCTTACTGCACTACAGAGAGCTTGTGACTTGCCCAGGATCACACATTAATTCAGTGGAAGAGCAGGGAATAGGAACAGGAGTCCTGACTACTAATCCTTTCTTGCTCTGACTTCTAATCAACTGCCTGTTCATATGTTTTCTGTTGTGAAAGAGCTGCCGCTGTTGATTCTGCTTTTTCTTTAAACTCTGTTGACAGGACTCAGTAGCCTGGCTGCCTCTTACCTGACTCCAGTAAAATCCTTTGTGCCTCAGATGCCAAAGCTGCTTAAGTCTCTCTTTCCTGCTAGAGAGGAGAAAAAGGGCAGGCAGACCTCTCCTCTTGCCCAGCAGGTAAAAAAAAACAAAAACACTCCCACAACAGTACTGGTGAGCACTGCTATAATGACTTGCTGACAGAAACCTATTTTGTATGTTGCTGCAGGACAGACCAAGCTTTTAGTCATAGTAAAAGCTTATATGATACATTTCCCCTCCACTTTATCCAGAGATAGTGGAGGTTTTTTAACTTATTGATACTCTCAGCCCACTTGGCTTTTTAAAAATGCCAAGTGCGCTACTAATGTGATTTATGGTAATACCACTTGCAGCAACAATAGTAAAATTTATGAAGTGCACTTAGTGTTGTTTGTATGTTGCCAAGTGCAAAATGTAATTCTATTTTTAATTCCTGATTTCATTTCCCATCACCCACCCTTTAGCACCTTGGAGCAGTAGTTTTTATTTCTATCCTAGTGTATTCCACACACCAGAGAAGCACCTCATCTTTTTCATATACTGTGCAAGTCTCCACCTGTTGCTATCTGGAGCCCTTGTGCTCCAGGTAGCAACGAGTGCATAGTTAAATATCAGAACAAGCTATCCTTTTTCTTAGAGGCAGACATTGTTGAAAATGAGATCTTCAACTTTATAGGCTCTACTTATTTTATACAAATAGCTGGCATTGCTCAGAAAAGCCCTCTTCACTATGTGCGACTCGTAGTATGTGAAGGCGTTTCATTGCAGGAGTGAACAGAACAGAGTTCAGAATCGTGTATACATTTTAAACAAAAACCTGAAGCTGTGTCTTCAGCCGTTCTAAATCAGCAATGTTCATTGGGTTTGTTTAGTTTACAAAAGAGAAGATTGAGGGGGGACATGATAGCAGTTTTCAGGTATCTAAAAGGGTCATAAGGAGGAGGGAGAAAACTTGTTCATCTTGGCCTCTGAGGACAGAACAAGAAGCAATGGGCTGAAACTGCAACAAGGGAGGTTTAGGTTGGACATTAGGAAAAAGTTCCTAACTGTCAGGGTAGTCAAACAGTGGAATAAATTGCCCAGGGAGGTTGTGGAATCTCCATCTCTGGAGATATTTAAGAGTAGGTTAGATAAATGTCTATCGGGGATGGTCCTGCCATGGGGGCAGGGGACTGGACTCGATGACCTCTTGAGGTCCCTTCCAGTCCTAGTATTCTATGATTTTATGATCTTGGCCTAAGCTCTGTTAGGGTACTTCTAAACTGGGGGGAGGGAGGGAATAAAAAGCGAGTCTCAGTGCCCAGGCTCATGCTACAGCACTAAAAATAGCTGTGTAGACGTTCCAGCTCAGGTCCGAGACCAGCCCTACTCACCAGGTTTTAGAGCTGGAGTTCCAAACCTGAAGTTTGAGGGCTCTGTTATGCCCTCCCATGTGTTGCTTCATGGGAGCATTATCAGGTAGCTTAGAATCCAAAATTTAGTTTTAGTTTTAGTTGGATAATACATATGGACAGGCAGTGAGCATGATAGAAGATGTGTATTAGACAAGATGGGTGAGAGAATATCTCTCCTGGGACAAACGTGAGTACAGTGACAATGCATACAAGTTATATATTCCCATTTTCAGAAATGTTTTCACAAATTCTGTGTTTTAACTTCCATGAAAAGCTTTTTGTGGTAGAGTTTCAGACTTTCCTGAGCAATGTAAGATCAGAAAGTGAAACTGATCACATTTTTGTCTTTGTTCAAGCCTAGTGAAACACCTACTTGCTGTAAAGAGCATAAAAAGAGGAAAAATACATTAAAATATTAAATATTCTGTGTTTTAGCTATCTTAGAGAATATAAGCACAGATAAGGATGGTTTTAAAAGTAACCTTTTTGAGTGTTCATGCAGACACATTGCATACTGTGTCTTTTTTCTCTCAAATAATGAAAACATCGTTTACTCCATTTTTACCCTAATGATGATTCCGTTTGTACTCTGCCTTTCATCCAAGAGTGTGGAAGTGCTTCACAACCACAGTGGCAAGTAGATAACCCCTCTGATCTCAGTTTACCGGTGTTTAAAATTGGGATAATAAGTTAAAGGGCCAAATTTTTAAAAGTATTTTAGATGCCTAAAAATGCAAATGGGGCCTAGTGAGATTTGTAAAGGTTCCTAATGGCTTGTATGCACACAGGGCACTCAGGAAAGTTGATCTGAATTCTCTGAAGGTGTGAACTTTAGGTGGGTAGCTAAACGGCCCTAAATCCCTGTGTGAGAGAGTCTCTCTCAGGTTAAACAAGCTCTAAGTGAATTGCCTGGCAGATGGCAGAGCCAGTATTAGCACTCAGAAGTCCTGATTTCCTAACCCCTATTCAGATTTATTGTCTGCACTCCCTCATATAGATCAAGACCTGTTGGTACATTATTTGTTTGAAGAAATTTTTTTCAATTATAAAGCCAGCAGTTTAAAGAAGCTTTGCATTTAAATTACATTATAGTAGAAATGCTCAGATAACCACATGATGGCTAGGGTTGAATGTGAGAGATTATTATTTCTGACTATTACAAATAAATAAAATGGCTGATGAATGAAGAGGGGTGTGCAGAGTTTTTAACATTTGATTATATTGGCGAGCAACCCAAGGTTTTCCAGGGCCATTGGATCAATATAATGAAATGATAAAATTAATACTGGCTTAATGCTTTTAGTTTTCTTAATGTAACAAGTCAGCTGCATTACAAGCTCAGGTCATCTGTTGGCCATAAGAAACATATATTCTTCATTGCTCTGTCAGTAAATGAAGTGAGCTTCCTAATCCCCATTGGGAACTGCAATGCATAGAAGAAAAAAAAAAGCAGTAATTGAAGTAGAGCTATAGACCTAGCTCCCTCCCGTATTGCACCAAAAGATAAATATCGACTGTTGGAGGAAGACTTCTTCTTGAAAAATGTAAATGATACTGTGACTCACGTGAACTTATTTGTGCTTCATGCATAGCCGGACTGATGAGAACATGGTCTCATGGGTTAAATGCAGTCTAAAGGAATGTAAGCAAAGGGTATTAGTGATAAGTAGCAGTGTAGTGAGCAGAAGACACTACAGGGTCAGTGTTAGGTGTTCAGCTTCTTTTTAATCTGGCAGAGGTAAATGGTCGACTTGTTAACTGCTACAGGTGTTACTAGGGTGGGAGGTGTTGGAAATTCCACTGATGACTAAGCCACAATACTTAGGATATGGCCAAGGAGAGAAATTATATTGAACCTAGAAAAATGCCAGCTAGTGCACCGTGAGGAGCAGTGGCGAGACAAAACTCCTATAGTCAATGGGAAAGAAGCTAGTGGAAATGGTGTAATGCCAGTGGTGGTTGCAAATGGCCAACTAGAAAACATTGCCCGAGAAAAAATACCAAAGTGAAATTCTGTCAGCCCTTGCAAAGGAATCTCATCACTTAAAGAATTGATGAGCTTTCTTCTGGTACAGAGTGCACCTTGGTTATTGCATGCAGTTAATAGGGCGCCCCTTAGGTGCTCTATAAATACACAATAATTGTCAGAAAGCGATCAACAAATTAGAGGAAATTAGAGAAGAGCAACAAAAATGACTAAAAGGCTGGAGGAATTGATTTACGAGGGACGAGTAAAAGATCTAAATTGGTTTAGCTTCACTAAAGGAAAAATGGTAGAGATGCGAGATGTCTATAAGCATTTGGATGTAAATAATGAAGAAGGGAGACTGATTGCTTAGGATGGTTCTGAGGGATATAACTAGAAGAAGGGGGTGAAATTAATCAATAGGAAACTTTCAATTAGTATCAAATTTTTTTTAAAAAAGATCTATTAGAAAATACATTCTGAAAGGAAATAGTGGAAGGCCCATTGCTTGAGTCATTTAATACTATTGTGGACAAGCACTGGAGATGGATGGTAGAGAACAATTGTGCTGTGGCAGAGATGGACAACATAGTGTTTTCCATCTATAAATTTTATGGGCAGATTGATTAATTTCGTGGATTGTGTGGCATAAGGAAAGGTGCTATCTAAGGTTTTATTGTGGTGGCCACACTTCTAAAAAAAGTCTTGTGGCTAAATGTATCCATGTTTTGAATATCTTTCTTCAAAACATGTATCCATGTGTTTGAATATCTTTAAATGTATCCATGTGTTTGAATATCTTTCTTCTTTCTTACTGGATTACAAGTTGCATGACAGATACCAGTGCTTAATTTAAATTCCAAGCTTGCAGAAAAGGTTGTTCTTCAAGTAGTATCCCGGTGTTTTATTCCCAGTGTGCTGTTGATCAGAGATTTTTGGTAATAGCATCTCTTGGCTCTCACCAGTGCTCTGTTCATCCATGTGCCTTGCACCGAGGACACACAGGACTGCATGGGCAAACCATCCTCAGTTCCTTCCCAACTGTTGTAATCTGGAACAGAGCGCTAGCACGCCCACTTGACTATTTTCTATTTGTTTTTAGTCCAATTAATTGCTTTCCTTTCCTTTTCTTTAATCTTGTACTTAGTTGGTTTTGTAGAGGGCTTTGTTGTGTAATCCCCTCCCCTCTTTTTCTTCTTTCTGGGGCATACCAGGGTCTCCAGATTTCAAATGTTGCCTTACTTGCAGAGAATTTATCCTGATCAGTGGCAAACATTTCCAGTGGATCTGCTGCTTGCAGGAAATGCATATCCCTCAAAAGTGTACCATATGCTCCGCTTTTAAAAGCAGAGCTAGGAAGAATCAAGAGAGAAATCTTCAGTTCTTAATGATGGAGCCTTTTCTCCATCTCTCTCACCCAAACCTACTTAGGAGAGATCCTCTGAGGACTCATTCTCATCCTACTCTGCTTTGAGAAACTCTTGGTCTCTTCAAAGTGAAACCTCATTGAAGGCTGCATGTCTCACTCTGGGTACCAATGAAGCTCCAGGTTCCATCAGTACCTAGCCTGTACCTGGAGCTCCAGCCCCCTCTAAGACTAAAGGCACTGAACATGACTCGGTACTCAGATCCTTCTCCATATCACAGATGCAGGAGACTGCAGCAGAAGACTCTACGCCAGGGCTACTCAACACGCAGCCCGCAGCCTGTTTGCGGCCCGCGGTATGGTTTGGGTTTACGAAGGGCTCAACACATGGCCCACCGGTGGGAGCCAAAACAAAAAAGTAGTTAATATTATGGTCTTCTGTTGATATGCGTTTTAGTAGGTAAATTCCTGGACTGTCATTGCTCATTAAAAGTGCTGACATACGGGTGGAAATCGGGTAGATATTGTATTTTATTACTATCAGCAGAACTGACTTAAATGGGGCCTGTGTGTTGTGTAGTCTTGCCTTAATCTTTGTATTCATGCCTGTCAGTGTGAAAGAAGCTAGTTGCATATATTTGCGTACATATTTGCATGTCTATGCAACCACGCTTAAGTTGCGGCCCTCGACATGTGCTGTGAGTATCATTGTGGCCCCTGGGGCTTCCAAAGTTGAGTAGCCCTGATCTAAGGGCTCTGCTTCTAAAGGCAATAGCTACAACTCCCTCATCTTCCCTATGTAAGATGACCGCCAAGATGATTTTGATACAAGGGAAATGCAGCACTTCTCGTAATGTCTTGTTTGCGCCTAAGCCATCTACGTCGGTACCATCAGATGAGACTAACTAGAGCAGCTTGTTCCTTTGGTACTGAATGCAGAACTTTGCCGCAGGCCAAACCATACAAATTCAGATACTCCAGGGACCTCTTCATTTCAAATGAGCCAGTCTTCCCTATTGATGGGTATCAAATGTCTGTTGGTACTAAGAGTGACATAGTCATCGAAACTGGGCCTCCCCACAATGCTGGAGAAATTCCTCGGGCTCCGTTTTGAATAAGCAAAAGTCACTCTGGCATTAGAAGCTGTAGGTGACATTGTACTTCACCACTGAAAACAGGTCAGTTGGTGAACATGTGCAGTGTTAAAGGGGGTGAAGGGTCACTAGTAGACCTTTGGCCTTTTGGGCCATGCAGATTACTCATCTGCATCACTTCACAAATTACCAGGCTCTTAAGGCAAAATATAACCATGCAAATTAATCTACATTTATCTCCTTTATTGAGCTCCTGCTGACAGATGGAGCAATTCCAGTGTATCAATGACAAAGGCCAGCAGTTGGCTAGGGCCTTGCTAGGACCTGATGCTACAGCTCACTCCATTTCTGAAGCAGTAGTTTTGCGTAAGACACCTTGGCTTCAGATGTATGGGTCCCCAAGAGGGGTCCAAAACATGATCAAGGACCTTCCTTTTGATGGATTAAATTTTGTTACACATCAAGCTTCTGAAGGTAAAGGCGGTTAAGAATGCTTCTGTCCGCTTTCTGCCATTAATCAGCAATAAATTGTTGTCAGATTCCACGACACCGTGAGATGCCTTATCCACTTGCAAGTAAACGAGGTTAGTAGATTCAGAGCAACACAGAAATCCCATTCTGCTCCATTTTTAGGATTTCAGAGACCTACTAAGCCACCCAGAAAAAAGCCAAAATTTCAAAAAAAAGAAAAAAACCCATCCACTTCATCTGCATCTGCCAGCCAGCCTTCATCAGCACGAAAGTGGCAAATTTGGTAGATTGGCTAAGAAGCATGGAACAACTCAGCATCACTAATGTGCAAATGCACCATTTTGCGCCACCTCCCCACTTCTGAGACTCTTTTCCACTTTCATTCCATATGCTCAGGGAGGGAGGGAGAGGAGTGGGGACAGGGGGTACACTTGGGAGGAGAGGCAGGGTGGCTGTGGAGTTCTGCAGCTGGGGGCAGGAGCCCACCCTAGTGTCCATGAGGCTCAGCGCGTTCCTATGGGGCTGCACTCCTGGCCCCCAGTCGCGAGGTCCTCAGCCACCTTGTATCTTTCCCCAAGCACTCTCCTTCCCCCTTCTGCATCTCCACTTGGCCAATGCTGGCCTCTCTGCTCCCACTGGAGCAGAGGTCCTGAGGGTGCTGGATCGGGAGGTTACAACCTGTACTGAAAGGCCAGTCTTAGTGAGGTTCCATCTGCCATAAAGAGAACGGTGCCTCTGTTCAGCAGTATAGGTTTGCAGCTTAAAATTAAGCAATCCGTTTTGAAACCTCTGCGCAAGATAGCATTCCTAGGCTCCCTTAGGTGGAGTACCAGCCAGAGCTTACTTTCTCACAAACTGGTCTATGACGTTAACACACCTTATCTCAAGAATTCAAGTCAGTCCACGGACATTAATAAGAAATTGCTTTCAATTACTTGGACATGTGAGAGTTTGGATCTGTATGGCAATATGCTTAGCTACGCCTTTGATGTTTCCACATTTGGTTCAGGATGGTTTGTACCCTGGACAAGCTGGTGTCAGTCTCTTTATCAAGTGTGAGACTCTCAACTTGTGGGAAGACTTACACAATGTTTGTGCAGGTGTTCTATTCATCCAGCTCTTCCCAGCCAACACCATAATGATGGATACATCTCTGGGGGTTTGCGAATTGCCAGAAGGACTTTGAGGCATATTATTTCTTATGAATATGCCATCTCGCCACTTCTTAGGGTATTAGCCCATTCCATGAGGTCTCTCTCTACCTCTTTGTTCCCATTGTTGAGATCTGCAAGGCTACAACTTGGTCTTTGGTACATACATTTTCCAGATACCACAATGTGGTTCATTCTTCCAGATCAAATGCTGTCTTCTCCTCAGTATAGGATCTGAATCTGAAGCTCCTCCCTCCTGTTGAAAGTACTGCTCTGAAACCAGCTGAACTGGGGTACCCTTAGGGACACTACTCAAAGGAGAAGAGGCTACTTGCTCTAAGCAGTCATTAGAGTTCTTCGAGATGAGTGTCCTATAGGTCTGTGGTGTCCAGCACACTAACCACGTGGCTATTTGGCTGGTTGAGTGTGGCTAGTTCACTATAGCAGTAGCCACTATAGTGGCTGATTGGACACCACGGCAATAGCTGATCCACTGCCTGCCCTTCCATCCTCTATTTTGTTTTAAAGTTTTCTCTAGTAGAGAAGGAACTGAGGGCAGCTGGCCCAAACAGCCCTGTTGATCACTGATGCACAGGCCAAACGCCACTAGTACCAAAAACCTCCAGTCAAAGATGCATGGAGTGGAAGCATACTTGAAGTGGAGCACCCATCTTGCACTCCAGTTACTGCACAAGGTGAGTACCTCTCCTTCACCATGACTACGCAACTCAGAAAACAGGAAGTTTATGTTCCCGAATCTCAACGTATTTTCTTTGTGTGAAGCCATAATTTGAAAAGCTCTAATACTAATATAATCGATAGCAAAACAAAAAGGTTTTGAGTACTTGTTCTGAAAATTATAAAAAATTATCTCACCACTAGATTCTTATTTCCTCCATATGCTTCTGCATAAGTGGGCATCTGTCTTAAAGTAAGATATGTTTTTGTGTGTGTTTCCTTAGCAAGGTGGTCTCTCCCAATTCCATTTCTTGTTTGTAATCCATTGCTGTCTGAAGTTCCAGAAATGCAAAGATATTACAGTCAAGCTGGTGGCTGCTGACAAAATTGCTGTCTTTGACCTTCTGATGCAAGTTTAGTAACTAATCTGGAGAATAATGAACCGCAATTAATGAAATCTGCTCTCGTATTCAAGTGTGTTTCTCAGACAGCACATAAAATAATTGAAAGAACTTCCTGCTCTCTAATTAGTTAGATTGAATTAATTTGGCATAATAGGATTCTTCATGTAACTAGCAGATCAGCTTCCGATGAAGCTGTTTATATACCTAAAAGATTGGCTTCTGATGAAGCAGTTTATATACTTTTAAGTTAGAAAATACACATTCTCTCTGACTAATCTGCAGTTTTCAAATTAACTGCCAGTATTTTGTAAATTAGAAAGCAGCTACATTCTTTAACCATTTGTGTTTATTTGACTCGCTCTATGCTTTCACTTGTTCATTCTTAAAACAAGTTAGTGATGCCACATGCAGAATTTACAGCTTTTCCCGTTCTTGTTGTTCAAGGGGTGAATTAATTATTTTAAATTTCACATATGGAGAAAGGAGGAGGAGAGTGGGGGTTGCATCTTTCTAGTTTCCAGCTATATATTTGCTTAATTATGTGCGTACAGTTGAAGCTTTATTTCTATATTAGCGTATTGTTGATTCCATAGTCTGGGCAAGACAGAATTATTCTTCACATTGTGACCATTTTGATCTCTCCAAACGGCTCATGTAATGGCATTTTAAAGTATCTTTGTGTGTAGGTATTTACAATGTACACAGCAGAGTGCAGTCAACACCTTTTTTCGTTAGTCGCAAAAGCAGGCTCTTGAGACCAGTGTGAACTCACTCAATAATTTTAAAATTTTTTAAGATTCCTTTCTTGCGCTCTCTAGATATTAAAATGATGGGGGCCATAGAAGTATCTGAGTGTCTAGGTGAATAGATTTTGTTATCATATTGCTGAAATGAAATGTATTTTTGTGTCACAGTTACTCTATAGAAGAATCTCTTCTCTGAGTTTCTGTATTCTAATGTCATAATTCATTGCTGTCTGGTTGTGTTCCAGAAACGCAGAGATATGGCAGAGGAGGAGAGGGCAGCTAACAAAATTGTTGTCTTTGACCTTCTGACACAGGTTTAGTAACTAATCTAGAAAATAATGAACCGCAATTAATGAAACCCGCCCAGATAAGCAAATGGCTTTCTCTGGCATGGAGAAATTTATGTATGTCATGCCAGAGATGTGCATGCTGCTTAGCATGATGGAAAGGACTTCCGTCCCCTAATCAAATATAAATAATTTGATATCATAAAATCCTATTTTTAAAAATGTCTAAAAAAGCTTTTTTTAGGGTTTCTAATAATCATGTGTATGCTTTAATCAGCATGGCTCAAGAGATCCTTCATGGCCAACTCAGCTAATATACATCTTATTCTTATTGACTGAGTTGTTAAGGCTTCAGTTTCTTGCTGAATTGGGCTTCCCATATCATCCTTTTCAATACAATTTTAATTGGAATGATTACGTAAAGCTAATTTTTAAAGCAAACTAGTGACGCTCGGAAAACTTGAAACTTTTAAATATCTTGTTGCGAATTATCCTTTTAATCTTGCTGCTTGGAACTGGGAATGACATAAATTAATTGCACAAGAAACAATGTATATTTAATTTTGCACTAAATACAATGTGTGTGTGTAATTAATGAAAGTAAATCTTAGGTTCTTAAACTGCCTTTAATTTACATTTAATTAAATTATTATTGCATGTTAAACCCCAATAAAGAATTCTGCAGTAGATGTTTTGAAATGGCTGTGTGAGTGTAGTGCTGTCAGACGGACAATCCTTGCAGCAGATGTCAATCCCTGTATTCAGAGAAGGTGCAGTACAGGCAAAAGCAGTGGAGATTCCCTGACTAATGCCCTGCCAGTGTGCTTCAACCAAGACGTTGATTCTAGCCTCCCTGTCCCAGTCAGTCCTGGACGCCTTTTCTGATGCTGCAAGTGGGCAAGCAAGTTCCTAGGACGGTGGCAGTTTTGTGATATGATCACTTGTCTGCTGGTGTCTGGTGTTCAGTCCAAGTCATTTCACATAGGTCTATAAACCTTGCAGAATCAAGCCCCAGATGAATAGTAAGGTCTGGAGCTCCAGCCTCAGTCCTGCAAAGCACAGAAGTCTGTGTTTAATTGGTCTACTTGCGTGCTTAGTTAGCTCCCATGCAGGGCCGGATTAAGACCTTTAGAGGCCCTAAGCACTGAAAAGATTATGGTGCCCCTTTCCTCCTCCCCCATGTAATTCAAAATAAAATCTCTTTTTTTTTTTTGGTGCCCCTGCTTTGCTGGTGCCCTAAGCACATGCTTAGTCTGCCTATTGGGTAATCCAGCCCTGCTCCATGGGACTAATCACATGCTTCAAACTAAGCATTGTAGGATTTAATGCAGTGACCTAGAGTTGAAAAGCTCGGTTTCTCATTACCAGTCCCCAAAGCCATCCTATCTCCTTTTACCACCTTTCTAAAGAAGTAGCGTAATATTTCTTTATATCACTGTAAATTTCTAATTGTTTGAATTTGATATTTAAATTCATGAATTAGAGAATTATATAATAGGACCCATATAATATATTTTTCTAGTTCACAGTGTAGTTGACTACCTAGTTGTGAAGTCTTCTAATGTCCTACATGATTATTTTTATTTTTAACATGAATAATAAGGATATTTAACATCGGTTAATTGAATAGTCGAGTAACCTCATGAATTCCTATCGGTTACTTGACTATTCTATAGTACCCGGGGGTGGGGCTGGCAGCCAGCACACTCCGGCCGCACTCCCGAGGAGGTAGCAGCATTGGGTGCCAGGTAGGAGCTGGTCCATGAGGGGAGCTAGTTTAAAACCAGCTCCCCTCGCAGACCAGTTAGTTACCTGTCGCCCTGTGCTACTGCCTGCGATAGAGGCAGCAGTGCGGGGTGGCAGCAGCCCCTGTCTTGGGGGGGGGGGTCTGAGCTCCCAGACTTGGGGCGAACCAGAACTCTGTCGGGCTGCCTGGCTCCTAATACACTTTAAATGCAGAGCCGCAGCAGGGGTAGGTCCCGGACCCGTCATGAGCCAGGACTGAGCCGGGCTGCTGGCCAGCCTACTAAAAAATGTACTGGTGTGGGGGGGGGGGGGGGAAGAGAACTGCGTGTACTTTATAGCATTAGCCTATAAGCTTTTGCTTATTGATTAATCAAATACGCTGTTACATCCCTAATGAATAACTCTTATTATAAAATCTAAATTAGATTGTGTGGAGCACTTCTCATTGGGAACCTACCAAACAGAGGGTTTTGACATTCTCTTTCGGTCAGCGTTTGTCAATTCGTTGCAGATT
This sequence comes from Pelochelys cantorii, assembly GCA_032595735.1. NCBI lineage: Eukaryota > Metazoa > Chordata > Testudines > Trionychidae > Pelochelys > Pelochelys cantorii. The sequence goes on from CM064328.1 coordinate 6,455,311, forward strand.
ACATGTCAGAAATTATCTCTAAGGGAGGCCCGAATAAATAGACCAAGGACCAAATTCTGCCACTCAGATATATGTACAGCCACTGTGTACTTCAGTGAGAACCATTCTCATGCATTTGAATACAGAATCAGGCTCTGCATGCAGAGACCTGTATTTCAGCTGGTGTGTATCTCTTCACAAACACAAGTTATTATAACCAGTTGCATTAATACTTATCATTCCCCCCAACTCGCTTGACTACAGTTCCTAACAATTATTTGTTTTAATATCTTTGCTACCTGAGAAGGGTAAAAAGCATCTTTTCCATCTGTTTCCTGTCAACAGCAAAGCTGGTAAAGTGCCACTTTTGATGATTGCTTTTTTGCACCACACTTTTTTATAAAGTTGTCTGGCAAAGATATTTAATAGTTTTGTGTCGCTTTCAAGAGGCGAATGGTATTTTAGCACTTGATGAGGAATGATTAGAGTATAACCATTTTATTTCTTTTGTTGTTGGAGAGCCACAAGGCTTTTAGATGTTCTGGGTTTACATGCTGGGAGACTGATGGGTTTTGATAAAATACGGGAAACCGTGGGCGGTCCTTGAGGAGAGATCGGGAATGGGATTATGGACGAGGTCGCATAATGAGCTTGACAGTGATTGACAATTAGCACCCAAATGTCCGTTATTGCACTCCAAGCTGGTAAGAAGATTGCCAGAAGACCCTTCCTACCAAGGGAGTAGGGTGGCTATAGGCAAGGCAGATGACTGCTCTCAGGTGTCTCGGAAATATCTTTTCTGAGAGGGTTGCATGCATGAAGGATGGCTGTGAAGACAAACCTGGAGGGTGAGATCATTAGGTTTTCTGATGTTTGTGTGGTGGCTCGTGAGGCCGTCACTGGGATGTGAGAAGTCCTGTACTCTTGTGTGGATGGTAGGAGGTAGAATTTACACATGGGTGCAGGCATCTAGGTACCCAGTGAAGGAAGTGTGGCTCGTGAAGCCTAGAGGATGTGGAGGGAATCATCCTTTTTCTGATTAAGAAGATGGCATTCACCAGAAGGGAGGCTCTCAATGGTATTTTGTAGCTCTTGGGGAAACCAGAGGAATGAAACCACGACTCCCTCCACAGGGCATTGCTCATAGCCATTGAGCCTGAGGAAATGGCCGCTTTGTCTACCACAGATTCAAGCACTGTCCTTGCCACCAGTTTGCCTTCCTCCAAGATTGACTGGAACTGAAACCAGTCTTGCTGTGGCCGTTGACTGTCGTTCAGAAAGTTGTATTTAGCCAGCAATGCCCGATCATTTGAAATCCTGAACTGCAGGCTAGCTGAGAAGACCTTGTGTCCCAAAAGGAGTATGGGTGCTGTTTTTTGGACTGCTCAGTCACAGTCTGTGCCACAAGGGAACTGGAGAGTGAGAAAAGAAATTCAGATGCCTGGGCTGGTACATGGTATTTATTTCCTGCCCCCGTAGGGGTAGATTTGTGAATGGTTAAGCGGTTAGCATCATCCTTACCAGCTGATGCTTACCGGTTACGGTTAACCGGTGGGAGCTGGAGTAGCCCCCCTGCCTGCCGAGGGGTCTGCCATGGGCAGAGGGCACTGCAGCCGTGTGGGATGGCCTCTCATAACAGCATCCTCACCCTAGAGATAGACTCTTTGCTACCAAGAGGGCAATAGAGTGGTTCCTCCAGATTATCAAGGGATTGGGGGGGGGGGCGGGGCGGGGGCGGGTTCCACTCAGTTTACTTCCTAATACCAAAAACATCTGACCCACCAATGGTTCCTAAGCTTACAGTGGACCCTCATCATTGTTAGTACAAGGCCCTGCCATTTGGATTCATCACTTTCCCGGGGGTTTCACCAAAGTTTTCAGTGTCATGGTGGCCCAGCTCCAGCTTTATGGAATCCTTGTATTCCTCTGTCTCGACAACTGACTCCTGACAGCGTGATCCAGAAACATCCCAGATTTCAACCTCCATGTTGGTCAGACTCTGTTCCTCCCTCGGAGTCAGTGTTGAAAAATCAAATTTGGACCCCAGGCAGTCCCTGGACTTCACAGGCGCCTCCATCAACCTAGTCACAGCACAAACATACCTAGCCTGGGACAGGTTCTAGACCTTGCAAGAACTCGTTGCTCGAGTTACCAACAGTTCTTCAGCCCCGGCCAGAATTTGTTTATCCCTTTTTGGCGACACTTTCAAAAGATGAGCCTGGGACAGTGTTCCTTGTAAGCTGTTGGCTTGCACAGCTGCTCAGGAGAGATTCAGATGCCTCCCAGCTGATTAGCAGAGCACCCAGAGTTAAGCTTTGTGTTTCTACTAGTGGTGCACCTTTGCACATGGCTCGGGGCACACAGACTTATTCTGCACACGGACGGAAAAGAATAGAGGGAACGTTCGCCTGGGAGCTTAAATTAATTACTCTGCCAGACAATTACAAATCATGGACTGAACAGACACTAGATTTATGGCTTTTTGTGATCATCTGTAGCCCATTGGTAATCCCCTCCAACTGGTTCCTCGCCCCATTTCCTCCCTGTGACTGGAGGGGTGTTAGCAGTTCTTGAATGGTCCCCCTTGAAATGTGTGTTAACTATTAATGCTAAACAATCTGTTCAAATCATGTATTTATCAGTGACATTTTCTTCATTTCCTAGACCTGAAAGCGAACTCTGTGTAAGCTCGACAGCTTGTTTGTCTCTCTCTCTCCAGCAGAAGTTGGTCCAGTAAAAGATACTGCCTCACCCACTTTGCACATATTTTTCAGTTTAGTGTCCTGCGTGTTATAAGCTGTAGTGCTGGTTTTCAAAGTAACTGCCGAGGATGTAGTTTCTTACAGACTCAGAGCACATGGGTGTTGAAAATCTTGGTAAGACTAATGCTGTAAATCAGGAGAACCTTTTGGCAGGGACTTAGGTAGGTTGAAATCTAAGACATTCAGCCACTTCGAACAGCGAATCTGTCTGCTTGTTCGGTGATGTCCTCTAAAGTAGCACAGGCTACTCCTCTTCATTTACTTCCTACTTTGATCTATTTGGTAGGCAGGCAAACAGTCTGTGTATAAGTGCAGGGTCGTTCTCGTTATCTCAGTTAAGACAACATTCATTAGTCCCCTCAGAGAAGGTGTCAGCCAAGTCCATTAAAAAAATGCAAAGCTCCATTTCTCTGTGACTAAAGACTGTTCTCTATCCCAGAATTCTAAATAGAAAACGTAGATTTTCCTCTTCCGCTATCTAGTTCAGCAATATTTTGTCCTTTAAGTGAATAATGCTGGTGGTTGTGTTTTTTTTTGTTTTTTTTTTTTTTTTCACCCCTGCAGCCTGTCCCACGCATTATGGTTCAGTCGGCCAGTATTGATGCCAGTGCTGCAAAGATAAAACAGGTAGGCCCCCTACATAGGCCACAGTATCTTGTGGTTGGAAACCAATGACAACAGCGGCTGTGCGGTGTGCAAAGGGTTCTGCTGATATCGTTCCTTCCACCTTTTTCCATTTTTATCATTGCTTCACTTCCACAATTAACTGGAATGGAAGCTGGAATGTGCATTATGTCCCACTAAATTTGCCTCTTACATTGCTAGTTACACTTTAATATTTGAAAGCCGTGCTAATCATACGATTGCATTAGCAAGTGAGTCCCTTAAGTTTAGCTGCTTGCTGCTTCAAAAGGAAAATGGCTGGGCTGGGCTGGGCTGGGCTGCTGTTCATACACAGAAGGGATCTCTTCTTCTGAACGTTGAGCTTGATTCTCAGGTTTGCATTTAATTCTTATTCAGGATATCGATGTGCAAAAGACCAGCACTCGCCTGCAGAGAAAACACTCTTACGAGCTCCCACGATTCAGCAGAATTTCAGTCCTATGAGTAGCAAATCAGTTTTCTCCTCCTGTGCTTACGTTGTCCGAGTAAAATGTGTTAAAGTGAAGCATGTGGAAGGTGAATCAGTTAGCCGGGTAACTGGCAGGGTCTGGAGCAGCTTCTCATCTGACGTGGGCCGGAGGCTGCTCCATTCCCTCGGGGGACCCACTGCTAACAGGGGATTCTCTGATCATCCAGAGCAACCCCATCCATGGCGGTCCTGGGCACCTGCTACAGGCAGGGGCTGCTCCAGACAAGCAGAGCAGTCCCTGCCGGTGACACGCCTGAGCATGCCGAGGACAGGGCCGGCTCGAAGCAGCTCCTCCCTGCAGCTGTGCGAGGTGAGGGGGGCTCTCCAGCCCAGCGGGAGGCCTGCCCGTGCCCCCTTTAATTGGTTAACCAGGATTTTACACCCTGAGTTAAAGCATATATAAAAGAGAGCAGCCAATGAAAGGACAGAGCTACGAAATCTTCTTGTATGGCACCCTTCCTCATAAGAGCTAAAAATATATTTTAATTGACTATAACGTTTTCAGAAACTTGTCTGCAGTACCTTTCACTCAGCAGTCGAAGGCTAGTCTTTGGTTCCGAAGCACCACTAATTCAATCACGTTCCGCTTCCTCTAGAGGCCACTTATATTTCCCATCGAACAGCCTCCTCACGGGAGGGGGGAAAGTCCCATCACTTGGGATATTTAAAACTAGATTGGAGATTAGAGTCTCGGCTTGACAAAGCCTTGGCCGGGTTAATTGAGTTGGGATTGGTCCTGCCTAGGGCAGGAGGCCGGACTTGATGACCTCCTGAGGTCTCTTCCAGCTCTAGGATTCTATAAAGAGTAGAGAATAGCTTGAAAAGAAGGAACCCTCACTGAGAGGAAGGTGGATGAGACAATGCAATAGATCTCTAGAAAGGATTTTTTAAAGAAACGTCGCTTGCAGTGGTTAATTTGCTCACAGAAAGCTACCTGCTATGCTCAGTCAGCATGTGGCTTATGGAAAGCAAATGCTCTTTTTTGTTGGAGCCTCCCACCATGCACACTCACCTCTTGATGGATCAGACCCCATCACCACATGTCGGATATCAGAGGTCTCAAACTCTCGGCCTGTGGGCCAGATACAGCCCGTGCGTTTTCCCATCCGGCCTGCAAAACATTTTGAAAAAGTTATTGAATCAGGCCCGCGCAGCTGCCGGCCTGGGGGGGGGGGGGTAGAGGGATTGGGAGGTGGGTGTAAGCGCGGACTCACCTGCACACACAGCTCCCAGCACCATGCAGGCCCTCAGCACCCGCAGCCAGAGGGCACTGCTTGCTCTGGGGAGCCGGGCTGACGTGAACCATGCTGACCGAACAAATGTGCTTTGCAGCCAGCGGGGCGGAGCCAGTGGGTTTCCCTTTCGGTTACCCCGGGCAGGGGCAGGGGATTCTAGTGCAAGGACAGGAATGTTAGTGTGAGGTCAGAAAGGATCTCAGTGCGAATGTTTGCGGGTGGGGGGGTGCATCCCAGCCTGATGACATGACGGTGTCAGGGTGAGCATTCAGTTTCATGTCTTTTGTGGGATCCTGGTCTCTGGGCTCCTGGACCCCGGGGGAGACACTGTCCACTTGCTGTACTATGTTGCCAGCCCCAAGAGTTCAAAGCTCATGAATGAGCCCCCCACCCCGCAAACCCTAACAATTCTCGGGCAGGCAAGGAATTGTATCCAGTTGTGTGACAGGGTTTTTCATTGTTAAGAAATAAGTAAAAAAAATACAAGAAATGTTTTTAACATCTCCAGTGATGTTATTGGCCCCCGAGGTGGATTTGAGGACTGGCCCTGGCCATGAGATAAATTGAGTTTGAGACACCTGTCGTATACCTTATGCAGTGCACTAAATGCCCCAGTAACGATGATGAATCCAAACAGTCGCTAGGCTCTTGAATGAGCTTTGCACAGGAAAGGTAAAGACAACAGATCACCTGTGGTGAATACTTTTTTTCCAGAGCAGTCGCTACCAGCCTTTCTCCTCAAAGGAAACCCGCACAGTGCTTTCAAAAGATGAGCCCGAGCACTTAAATTCATTGCTCTGCTAGACCGTACCAATCATGGACTGAACAGAGACGCTGTATTTATGGGTATTACAAAAAATCTATCATCCAGTCACCGCCTCTTTGTCAGAATGCAGAGGTGTTCATGGGCCATTCTACCTAGAATGGTCTCTTACAACATGTGCTAACTAGGTACACTAAGTAAGTACCATTCCCAGATCTGAAGAAGAGCTTTGTTTGATCCAGAGCTTGTCTCTCACCAACAGAGAATGGTCTAATAAAGATAGTGTCACCCCTGTCTTTCTCTAACTCTGAAAACTCAAGGTAACTTTCCACCCCAATGGATCCAAATTTAGAACAGAACATAAAAATATAGACCTGCGAATTAGTAAATATATTTTATATAAGTTTTCCTTCCTTATACCCCCAATTCCACTCCCCACCCAAAAAAAGATTTAAAGACATCCTAATCTTTTAGAGTACATTTGCTGGCAAAAGATATTGATCCATCATATAGAGTAAAGTTTACAGCCAAGAAATACATCACTAAAATGGGCTGTTAATCTAGGTGGTGCAGTTAATTTCATACTCTGAAAGTGTGTGGTGGTGGCAGTACTGAAGGGGGATTGGCATTTGGGAACAGGGGTATAAGTGACAGTTTACTTAGAAATGCATGATTTATCAATCCTGCATTAAGCCAAATAACGGTAAGAGAGGTATAGATCATGGCTGTTTCACTCTTCAAATAAATCCTGCCTTCAAAAGGCAAATGACCATTCCTGTGATATAAATAATCTTTCAGTAAATATTGGGGAACATATTTCTTTTGCTGGACGCTATTTTTTTTATTAATGGAGGAAATGCACTGATAACCCCGTCAGGTTCGTAAAACGGGCTATAAATCAACAAGCACCTGTCCAGCTCTGCCAACGTGCTGGGATTTGGATAAACCTGAGGGTTAGATGGTTCCAGAAGGCCACGTGTCAGCATGATCAGCCCCAGTGTTTTGAATCCCATAACCTCATGCCTGTCATCTTTTCAGATTCCCCAAGAAGGGGGGAAGGAACCATTTGAGGTGGCGGCGCAATCGACAGAGGCGGAAAGGAACCAAGAAAAGATTCCCAAAGTGCCTTCGCAGCAGCACCCCGCAGACATTCAAGCACAGGACTCCCAGGAGGGCCCTCCAAGTCCCCTGAGCGAAGCCTCGAGCGGTTACTTCTCTCACAGCGTTTCAACGGCCACCCTTTCTGACGCTCTCGCAGCAGGGAATGACTTGATAGCTCCGACAGGTGGTCAAACGGCTACCGTGAGCCACATCTCCCCACCCACCCCAGCTGTTCCGGTACCTTCCGACATTTCAATGCCTACAGACCGTGCTTTGGAAGGCTGCCCTGCTCTTCTGAGAGAGAATCTAGCTGCTTCTGACCTTCTCACGGCCCACGTGAGAGCCAAGGACAGCAGCGGCCTGAACACTAGTGACCATCTGAAGTCAAAGCTCTGGGTCTCCCCTGTGACTCAGCGTGAGGAACTAGATGCTTCCTCTGTAGCTGTCGATGCAAAAAGCAACGTTTCTACCTCCACCCCAAAGAAGGAGCTGCTGACCAAACACCTAATGGCTTCAACAACGGGGGAGTCCATGGAACAAGCTGCCAAGAAGGACCACACACAGCCCACCTCTACTCCAGAATTGAGAGCTTCCAAACCACAGCTTCCGCCTGACCTCTTATCCCAGCCCAGTGCTACCGTCTCTCCGTTCAAAATCCAAAAAGTCAGGACATCGGAGCTCAAGTCTTTTACGTGCATGCTGGGGGGAGAGTCTGGGTGCTCTTCCAACATAGAGGAAGAGAAGGAGAGAGAAAAGACTGCCCAAGGGTTGAGCCAGAATGGTGCAAATACAGCTGATGAAAAACTGGAAGTGACTTCTGATTCTGAAGATGCCAGTGAAATCCCAGACTGGCTAAAAGAGGGGGAATATGTCACTGTTGGCCCAAATAAGACAGGCACGATTAGATACGTTGGCCCAACTGACTTTCAAGAGGGAATGTGGGTTGGTGTGGAGTTGGATTTGCCTTCAGGTAAGATGCACATTCTGTGGCAGGTTGCAATGTGATAAATACTAAACAGCCCCTGATGTCCATCCATAACAGGCAGTTAACATACAATGTCTGGGAGGACTCAGGTTCAAGGACAGTGTTTAGGCTATGTAGATTAGATTAGATTAGATTAGATGTGATCTAGTACCCTTCCCCCCAAAAAAGTCTCCCTGAGATTACTGGGAGTCTGTCCCTAACTAATATGCCCAAAGTGCCCTTGCCAATGTAGGCTGTCTCTGCTCTGACCACGTAGCCCCTTTGTCTCAACCATTTCACTGTGTCCTGATTAATCGTTTCCAGTGCTAATCCTCACCTTTGCCTGCAAATCCCAATATTAAATCTCTCCTGGGCAGCCGCCCAAGCACTCAGCTTACAGGGAGCACTGGTCGTAAGTAACTATACACACAAGGGCGAAATTCCTTTTCTAGCATCTTTTTCTTCTTCCAGGTAAGAACGATGGCTCCATTGAGGGAAGGCAGTACTTCAAATGCAACCCAGGCTATGGGCTCCTGGTGAAACCAAACCGGGTGAAGAAAGCCACAGGAGCAGCCAGACGGCGGAGCACGGGGCTTAAGTTGCAAGGGGGAACTACACCCGAGAACCGGAAGAGCGACAGTTTCTCAGGCTCAGCCTCCAACCTGGCCTCACTGACAGCCCTAGCCAAAATGGAAGGGTCTGCTCTCCGGCCCGAGAAAATCCAGAAGAGTGCCGAGAACAGGAAATCTTGGGCCAACTGAAGGAGTCGTACGCGCCCCACAGCCTGGTTTGAAAGTAACTTGTGAAGCTGTCGCTGTGCTTGCAACGTTGAACCAACCTACTAAACTTGGAGTTCTGACAAACACTAAAGGAGGCGGTTTGCTCTGCTTTTGTTGCTGATGTGTTAAATCTTTGCCTTGTCATGGTGATAGATCTATATGGGGTAGGCTCCTGTCCAATTGGGTGGTTTATTTCAAATAATGACGGTTGTGGGAGGGGTTTAACGGTGGGGTTGTGGGAGGGGTTTAACGGTGCTGCTTTTAAGTCATTCACGGAATGAGGGGCTAGAGGAGTTATTCAAAGTATTGTGTGTGTTTCCAGCAACTGCAAAAAATTAACTGGAGCAATTTCCCAACCGATGACATCTGTACCACTTGAACATGGTTGGCAGTTCTGTAAACATCACAATGCAGCATGCACGGCTCCATCCTTTTGGAAGAGCTGTGTCTGTATTGGACAGTAGTGAGAAACGGATATAGTCTTAACCTTGAGACGGAAGCAGAACAAAAATAATTAGCTTGGTTACATGACCTGAAACCAGTGCCTATGTTGAATAATGCTCTAGTGTCTTTCTACTCTTTTTGCACTCAGTGGGATTCTATCCTATTGGGGCTTTTGATCCCTGTTTTTAAGGGCATATCCAAATTTAGTAAATCACTACTGTGTGATCTATTTAGTGGATTATTTTAACAGGGGACAGAATCCATTCTCCTGTCCTCTGTGCCCTGGAGACTCTGTGGAATATCGCTCCCAGTGTATCTTCAGTTTGTCTTCAGGATTTTTGATAAGATATCGCTAAAGTGCTTCAGATTTCTTATAACAGCTTTTTCCAGCTCTGTCTGTGCTGCCTGTGGGTGACATGCTCACAAAGAGAGACCTGAGTACCATGTGTAGCCTTCACTGGCGTTTGCCTTTTACCCGATTTCGTAACGTGAAGGCTTGTTGTTCCCATACAGAATGATCCGGTCGTATTTATTTTTATTTATTGTTTTAAAAAAATATGAAATGCTTGCGCTTCACAATCACCCACTGCCTGCATTGCACAGAGACACTCTATGTAGCGCCTTACTGAATAGCCTCCCCTTGGGAAGAGCTCCTGCCTCCCCAGCAAATCCCTCCTGAGATTGCTCCTAAAATCACTTTATTGGAACTGTTGCACGTTGTTCCTCAAAACTAATGTTTTTGGGAGAGGGGGAGAGCTGGGCTGGTTTTTGCTGTTTTTGAACTTGATTTTATTTTTGGTGACTTTGACTAGTTTTTAATTTCCTGTGGCATATGTAGATATTTTCTAACAAATAATGTAAAGAAAAAATCAGAGTTAATTGTACAGTATATACTGAGCTTTCTTATACCTTGTTTAGTAAACATTGAGGCACTAAATTCTGAGCAGTGGATGTTTATGATCTATGTGAAGAACATTCAGGATGCTAAATTAATGGTTACAATTTAATACGTATCCAGCCTCTGTCCATGATGCACAGATGTGTCTAAGTGCCTTAGCCATCTGGTTCAGGTATCCAAGGGAAAGCTACATTACCATCAAAGTAAACTTTAAAGGAGGTAGGGACGCTTAGTGAAGGAGATAATTATGCTGATTGACTGTGATTAATACCAATTTATGCAGAAGGAATAAAAATTAAAATAGAAACTAATCAGTAGTTGGAATAAAATTTGGAATGGGTTGGAATACAGCATTCTACATTCTGCCAAGCATTAGTGCATTCCTATCAGCCTTATAGAGAGCTGCTGTTTTCTAAGCTTTCATAAAACAATTGAAATGTACAAGCAGCTTTTTAATATTTTCATAAATGAACATCTTTTCTCCTCTTCCCCTGCCCAGAGACCTGCAGTACAGGTTGGAGGAGAGAGATTTGCCATCCACTAGACTGGTGTTGGAAGGCTTGTGTTTCTCTTCTTTCAAGCTGGAAAATATGGGGAAATTAGCAACAGAGGCTGGGGAAGCATAATCCTGAATTTAATTCTGGGAAGAAACTGTTTTTTCATAAACATGCTACCTGCAACAACAACAGAATTGATTTTATTAAGCAGTTTTATGATACTCTGCAATGAGATACTATACACTAACCAGTGTAACTTCTCCTAAGAATTCCTGGCATTATAAAAGTTCTCCAACATCCTTTTTTTTCCCAAACAAGCTTTACTTCTGTTCTTCTAATACGGATCCAGATGGCTGGCTAATGTGAAGCATCCTCTCGACTTAGCTTTTAATCGTCTCATCATTTCATGTATTGAATTGGAGAAAATACTAACTTGCACTTTTTATTGGTTCCTGATTTGGAGCATCCCATGTTGTGAATGGTAGAGCCATGTTTTCTATTAACCCTCATGCTCCCCTCCCTTTCTCTCTAGCATGATCATATGTTAACTGACATGGGCTGTCTTTGTTAAATAACTAATCTTTGCAGATTTGATCCAATGCTTTTACTAGCATTTGGGGACCAAGCAAAGGGGAGCTGGATAGATATGTATTTATTAGATCTAGTATGCGTTCCTTTTTGGCCATGTTCACATTGTGATCCTGATTGTGGAAACACTTCTGCAGCTTGCGACTCACCCACTGAAGTGTTTGGAGAATGAGGGGCTGGGGTAGGAACTGCCAGTCACTGAAGCATTGGCCTGGATACCCTAACCTGTATGAACAGGCTGTTTTCCCTATTTGTGTTGTAAAACATACTACAGAATCTCAACAAAAGGTCTGGTAGCACTTTATAGACTAATAAAACATGTAGATGATATCATGAGCATTCGTGGGCGCAGCCCACTTCTTCAGATGACCAGAGTTTTGAGTTTAGGATGTGCAGACCCAAAATAAATCGGAGGGGGGGAGGAAAAAAAGGAGGGAGGTGGGAGACAGGGAGCAGAGGGTATGGAAAATCAAAGGGAAAAACAGGAAGGCAGAGCTGGGAATCAGTAAGCACCTGAAGATTGGGTAATTAAAACGAAGCAGTTGAGAATCAAAGTCAATAGATAGTACTCTTCCTAACACAGGAATCTACACAAAGAGCTGTTTGCACCTTCATTGAATGTTAGGTTGATAGTATCCTAACCATCCCTCATCACGATTGAGTCCATTAGCATGAGAATTGAATTTGCGGATGAATTGTAATTCCAACGCCTCTCTGTGTATTCGGCTAGTAGAATTGGGTTGTGACAAGACAGCCACTTGAAGATCTTTTAAACAGTGATTAGGAAGATTAAAGTGTTCCCCAACAGGTTTCTGTTTGTTCCCTTTATGTATATCTGATTTGTGTCCATTGATTCTTTCTCGCAGAGACTGTCCAGTTTGTCCAGTATATTTAGCAGTGGGACATTGCTGGCATGTGATGGCATAGATCAAATTACTGGATGTGCAGTCAAATGACCTTTTGATTTGGTAGCTTATGTTGTTGGCTCCAGTGATGAATTCACTGTTTGCACCTTCATTGCACCTCAATGAAGGTGCAAACAGCTCTTCGTGTAGATTCTTGTGTTAGGAAGAGTACTATCTATTGACTTTGATTCTCATCTGCTTCGTTTTAATTACCCAATCTTCAGATGCTTACTGATTCCCAGCTCTGCCTTCCTGTTTTTCCCTTTGATTTTCCATACCCTCTGCTCCCTGTCTCCCACTTTCCTCCTTTTTTTCCTCCCCACGCCCCTTTCTCTCCTATTTATTTTGGGTCTGCACATCCTAAACTCAAAACTCCGGTCATCTGAAGAAGTGGGCTGTGCCCATGAAAGCTCATGATACCATCTACATGTTTTGTTAGTCTAGAAAGTGCTACCAGACCATTTGTTGTTTTTTCCTCTGCAGACTAACTCGGCTACCCCCTGAAGCTACAGAATCTCAGGCAGGTTCTACACTAGCATAATTTGGCTGATAGGGAAATTGTGCTGGTACGGAGTCCTTTACACCTCGCTGTTGCTAGCAGATATTCCGCCTACTTTGCACAAGGGCTTATGCCACCTAGGAAGGCACAGGGAGCTCTCCTCAGCTGTCCATCCTGAACAAGGAAGCTGTGTTTTTAGTGACGAAAATCTCAGACTTCAGATGGTTGGTATGAAATCCTGTCTCCATTGAAGTCCATAGTAAAAATCTGTTGACTTCAACGGAGCCAAGATTCCACCTGTAGAGATTTATGTATATAGACAGCTCTATCGATCTGTAGCTATGTATCTTCACCCCCACTGAAGTTTGAATTTTTCAGTTCCACTCCAGTGCCCGTCCCCCAGAATTCTAATCCAGCTGAGCTTTGTCCTAGCCAGATCATTTCTATCTGCACAACTGCTGGTCTAAGCTCCTTAAAAAATGAAGAAAGTGGTTCTTACCAAAAGCGCTCAAATTCCATTACCCTTCCGCTTGTTGCCATTTCTCAAGTCGACTGTCCTAAAGCTGGTTCCTACATCTCGTTACAGCGAATACAGCTCTTTTTTTCTCAGCGGCGTTTGAGGTCATGTACTATATCCTCACATTGGCCAAGTATAGCCTAAACAATTCACGAAAGCAATAAAAAAATTACTAAATTGTGCTGGAACAGTTCAGTATTTGAGGTTGGTTGCATTAATACTTGTATGCACATTTCTTGCAAGATTTTCATGCACTTTACATAGCAAAAAAAGTATGGCTCCTGCATTAAACATCTGTAGCAAATACAGGCTGTAATGTATTTGCTTGATGTTTAAGTTTTCTTCTTAAATCCAGTAAGTCTGCTTTGAATGATTTTGGGCTTCTAGTAATGGTAAAGCGTATATACAGTTTCAAAGAGAATAGAGAGTGTAGTGGTCTAAATGTGTGGTAACCACTAGATTAATCCTTGTATTTGACATGGTACAATGTTTTATGCAATTGAAATGTGTTAGTTTCTGTGCTAAGTCAGCCATAAGAATTCTTGTGTATTTTTTAAAACAAAACTAGGCCTTTGTGCTGTGCTTTGTGTGTGTGTAGAAGATATCCGTGCTTAGCTGTCCCCTAGTGTCCTGACCTTATCCTCGTTGAAATACTACCCTTGGATTCTTGAGTGCCTTGGTTCCTATTAGTGGGAAAGTGAATGAAGACAAGTTGGTGTACAATAGTAAAGCCACAACGTCCTTATAAGAGCTGATAGAACTGGGCAGTGTCCCATTCTATACCTGCTGCTCATCAGGAACCGATGCTCTCAGCCGCTGACTTGAAAAGGTTCAATGCCTTTTTCTTTTGTGTTGTGTGTGAATCAAGAGTCCAGCCTGGGTTACTACATATCAGAGATGCAAGTGTATATGCAATAACTTTTTTGTGATGGTTTCATTGGGAGCTGGGGAAAACTTCCAGTCAGATCTTGCATTGCCATAACACTGGTACTGTTAGTTCTTTGCACAAAATATGTATTTAAACAGTGCCTTATCCTTGGCTCAGTCTTTACCCAATCCCATGGGGGGAGAGGGCTAGTCTTATACTGGGCAGAAGCATTTATGTGGAGCTTTTCTGTCATTTAAAATGTCACTTGAGAGTAAATGTGTAGGTGATTCACGCTGTAGGATGCAAACTGCTTGATCGGCTGTGATCACAAGCGTCTTGCCCCAGTCTGGTTTTTCCTGATTCATCTTTGGTCTCTAAACTTCCTCTCCCACTGCATGCATTTGGGGCTGCTATCCATCTTGCTCAAACACACACACAACCCACCAAAGAAAACCTCAGATATCATTAATGGTTGACTAAACACAAGCTGCTTGAAGTCAGTGACACACAGAGCTTCCTCCTGTGCTTTGGGAGTAACTCTTAAATAGCAGCTACCCACTCTTAATTTCTCCCATTTAGAGTCAGATTCTAGCCGCTGTGATGGCTTCAGACCACAATACCATTGAGAAGTTCTGATTTTCTTTTTTTTTTTTTTTAAAGTCTGGAGCTGGCTTATCCAACACCGCGTGCCAGGTGGGTTTCTGACACTGATGCCTAACTGAGACCTCATCTCTAAGGCCATGTCTGTTCTAGGAATGCCTGGCCTGACTAGGGATACGTATCTTGCAGAATATGGACACCGCTCACCCCGGCAGAAGTGCACTTCTGCCTGGATAGCTTACTCCAGCTCCTCCGTGAGCAAAACGAGCAATACCAGCGTGAGTGGCAGAGTGACTGCATCTGCACTCAGGCTTGTCTACGCTCACCAGCACCGTTGATTTACTTCAGCTACACAAATAGCGTTGCTGAAGTCGACATATCATAGGGTCTTGAGAGCGGTATGGTCTGCAGGGCCTGCTCTCCCGTCAGCACTGAGTACTCTGGTCATCTCAGTGGAGTACGAGCGCTGATGGGAGCGCGCTCGGAGATCAATTTATTGTGTCTAAGCAGACATGATAAATCAACTGCTGGTGGATCAATTGCTGCAGCGGCCCCAGCATAGTGTAGACAAGATCTAAGGGCTTTTTCCAGCATAGCTACGTCAATCAAGGGTCACACTTCCGACCGACATAACTGCACTTCTGCGGGGATAGCTAAGTCTTCTGGAGCATCACCTAAGTGCACTTCCTGCATCCATCATGTTAAACAGATAGTAAATTGGATTATGGAGACAGGCCAGGCTGGGGGGAGAGGGAGTTGAGGCACCTGTGGGAAATGAAAAGAGAATGGGATGGGTTTTTTGGGGGGGGGGGGGGGGGGTAACGTGTAAGCAACTTCCTTCCCCCACAAGAGCCAGTCTGCTCTTTCAGCCTCAGCCTTATGGCTAAAGTTGCTCTCAGGGCCCATCCTATTCTGGTTTAAGCCTCCATTGGTGACTCTTTAAATAGTGCAAATCTAGCTCTTCTAGTGAAGTGGATGGAAGTGCTGAAAAGGCCAGGATGGAGTGGGCTACCCATGACTAGGAGAAACCTAGAAACAAGCTATAAATATCCAAATCGTAGAGAAAGTCCACTTTACAGCCTACTGTTCTGTTCTACTCCTTTGATTGCGGCGGGAGGCTTTTTTGCTTGGTTTTGTAATAGAATAATTGTATGACACCCCTTTCTGCTGCTGATTTTTAAGGAGTTAATCCAGGCATCATACGCTCAGCAATAACTGTTAGGTTATGGATTGATGGGCTACTGCTGGAGTTCAAAGCTCACTGAAGGCATTCTGTGTCTCAACCATTTCGGTCCTGTCCGAGCACACCCAGGACACGTGCCGGTAGCTGACTAATGCAAACTAGGATATGGTGTGTTACAGTCAGCGTACCTTTTGCTTTGTTACCAACACTAACATTGGAAATGTCTTGGGGGAGCCTTTGGAAATGTGTCTTTCTGTTGATTTTTGTAAATGCAGTGTCTGTATATAACGTGTGGCTATTGAGACCATGGATCAGTGTTGATCAATATACTTTAAATGAGCTAAAATCCAAAGATACTTTGAAATGAACTATAAAGTTTTTAATTTTGTTGTACAATACTAAATGACTGTAATATTGTATCATATCTGCAATCCCAGCTGCAGCATCCAAATAAACACCTTCTCTAGAGCTGAGAAGTCTCTGCTTTTTTGTAAGTGCCATCAAAGATTTGGAAAGCCACACAGCTAGAATGTGTTTAGCTTCTACAGATTTATTGATGTTGATTAAAAAGGAGACCCACTTTCCCTTGCTCTAGATGCATCTTTGCATTTTAGAGTTGTCAAAATACCGGCTATTTTCAGCACATGTCAAACCTCACAAAACCGCATGTGAGTCTAAAGCCCATTTTACAGGTGGAAAAACTGAGACACCGAAGGCCTGATTCTGCAAAGCAGACATTTTAAGTGCTTTGCTGAACTGGTGACCTGGGTAAAACAGGGCAGGTGCATGAACTAAGATGAGCCTCACTGTCAAAATGTCAGCTTCTCGCCTCCATCACTTGTTAAATTTTCAAACCACCACCTGTGTGCTTGGGAGAACTCCCTGCTGGTATCCGCAAAGTGCTTTTTGTCCTCCAATTCCTGCCTTACAACTCTCCTTTATCGTGCTGCCAGTGAAAAGCTCAGCGGCGGGTAAGCTGCAGGTGTGCTGATCGCCCACACCTCTCGCGCTGACCTGTAATGTTCCCGCGTGCTCTCCTGCCTCTGTGTTGCCATCTAGTGTCTCCTGCTTAGATTGTAAACTCAATGGACCAGGTGTGTCTTTACCCAGAGGTGTCCTGGTCCATGGCCCTATAGCAATACAAATAATGGAACCCAGAAATTCTGACTCCCAAGTCCCCCCGCTCTAAACCCTGTACCACACAGGGCTTAATCTGCAAAGGGATTTAGGCACCTAACTGCCACTTTAGATGTTTAAATGCAACATTTGGGCACTTCTGGGATCCTACACACACACACACGCTCTACCTAAAATCCCAAGCCACCAAAGTTTCTAATGGTGCATGTGCAAAAAGTACCTATGTCTTGATGCTGCTAGAGGCTCAGCTTGCCTAAAGCTGGCAGGGTTCTTAAGCTAGGCGTCCCTTTCCCTGCCTCCTTTGGGCCCCAAAGGGAGCAGCGTGGGTACAAAAGACAGCTGGGGCCAATGAGATCAGGATTAATAGGGGGGAGGGGTCAGAATATCCCAGATCTGAGGGATTAGGGCATTCACTTCATGGGGAGTTCTGAGTTCAAGTCCTTGCTCCAAATCCGTGAAGGCGGGGTTGAAAATGGGTCTCCCAGATTCCAAGGCCAGAAGGGACCACTGTGATGGTCCAGTCTGACCTGTAAAGCCAACACCGTGGTATCCCAACTCAGAGCTGTCCTGTCCATTGCATAATTCAAGGCAGCTGCCTGAGTCCCACGCTTTGAGGAGCCCAGGGAAGCCTGGAAGATTACCAGGGGGTGAGGGGCTGATGCCAGCAGCAGGCACCAGGTCTGCCCCTGTACTCACCAACAGCAGCAGCCATGGGAAGCAGAGCAACCCAGCCCCTGCTTGCTCCGCTCCACCATCCCCCGGCTGGGTCACGTCACACCCCGGATTGACAGGGCCGGGAGCCAGGCAGCTCCCCGCTGAGTGAGTCATTTCCCTCCATCGCAGTGAGTCGGGGGAGGGGGATAGCAAACCCCCTGCTGTTGGCACCAGGCCCCTGGGTTGTGTCGCGCGGAGGGAGGGCGATTAAGAGAAGGGGTAAAAAGGCTTCATCACAGGCTGTTGCCTCCTGAGATTTATACGCAAGTCACAACACCAAAGACTAAAAAAAACACACCAGCTGCCATATTCCCTTCACCCCTCTGCAAGCTAGAGTAGGGTAAATGCCCCTGGAGAGCTCCAGGGTCCAGAGTGACCTAGACAGACTAGAGGATTGGGCCAAAAGAAATCTGATGCGGTTCAACAAGGACAAGTGCAGAGTCCTGCCCTTGGGACAGAAGAATCCCGAGCATTGTTACAGGCTGGGGACTGACCGGCTAAGCAGCGGTTAGCTAGAGAAAGACCTGGGGGTTACGGTGGATGAGAAGCTGGATACAAGTCAACAGTGTGCCCTTGTAGCCAAGAAGGCTAATGGCATATTAGGGTGCATTAGGAGGAGCATTGCCAGCAGATCTAGAGAAGTGATAATTCCCCATTATTTGGCTCTGGAGAGGCCACATGTGGAGTAGTGTGTCCAGTTCTGGGCCCCCCACTACAGAAGGGATGTGGATGCATTGGAGAGCATCCAGCAGAGGGCAACCAAAATAAGGGGGCTGGAGCACATGAGCTATGAGGAGAGGCTGAGGGATTTGGGTTTGTTTAGTCTGCCGAAGAGAAGAGTGAGGGGGGATTTGAGAGCAGCCTTCAATTTCCTGAAGGGAGGTTCCAAAGAGGATGGAGAAAGGCTGTTCTCAGTAGTGACGGATGGCAGAGCAAGGAGCAATGGTCTCAAGTTTCAGTGGGAGAGGTCTAGGTTGGAGATTAGGACAAACTATTTCCCTAGGCAGGTGGTGAAGCACTGGGATGGGTTCCCTAGGGAGGGGGTGGAATCTCCATCCCTAGAGGTTTTTAAGTCCCAGCTTGACAAAGCCCTGGCTAGGATGATTGAGTTGGGGTTGGTCCTGCCTTGGGCAGGGGGCTGGACTCGATGACTCCTGAGGTCTCTTCCAGCCCTAGGATTCTATGATTCTGTGAAAATTGTCTCTCTCCGCAAGAAGCGGTGAGCCTTTGGAAGGATCTCCTCATTCACAGCTGCAGTCACCTGCCTCAAGTGTGTGCTAACAGAGAATGGAAGAGAACAAATAAGTCAATTGTTTTCTCAGAGTTTTTGGAGACTGTTCAGGTTGAGTGGTTAAATAGCAGAGAGGTCCTCTGGGTTAAATAGCAGAGAGGTCCTCAGACCAAGCCGTTAATTAAAACCAGTCTTGCCTGTGCCGCTTACACACGCTAACATGGACAAGCTTGTGAGGAGTCTTGTGGTGGTGAAGGCCCAGCTGGAGAAGACAAGACCAAATCCCACCCCTTCTGTCCCAAGCCACACCCCTTCCCGAGTGATCTCTTCCCTGGAAAAGGGTTAATTTTCTATCGTTTTAAGTACATG
The DNA here is from genome assembly GCA_032595735.1 of Pelochelys cantorii. Classification (NCBI taxonomy): domain Eukaryota; kingdom Metazoa; phylum Chordata; order Testudines; family Trionychidae; genus Pelochelys; species Pelochelys cantorii. The sequence goes on from CM064328.1 coordinate 6,474,476, forward strand.
TGGGTGGTGGCAGCAAATTTTTATTTATTTTTTTTCTTAGATCTCAGGGAGGCTGAGACCGGAGAAGCTTATCTCTGGAAGTGTCAGAAACCAGTTTTACAGAATTTATTCTGCTAGCTTGTCCCCCATATATCTGCATGCAGAGTGTCAGGTTGGGAGATCGAGCTGTGATGGGGGATTCAGGGCTGTGGTGGGAGGGGTTCACCTTAAGCCACTCCTGGTCCAGCAATGCAGCTTCCTGCCTCTCCTGGCTCTGCTGACCATGCTGCACCCCAGAAGCAGCCAGCAGCAGGTTCCCGGCCAATGGGAGTGTGGAGCTAGTGCTCAAGGCGATGCAGAAAAGGCCTGGTGCTCCCAGCTGCTGCTACTGTAGTGCTTAGAGACCTGGGCCCTTTGAATCACTGCTAGAGCGCTGCACGGCACACTCCAGGCAGTTCTAAAGAGGTGGGGAGGAGGTGGCATGGTGTGCTCGAGAGGGCATGGAGGGCTGGTTGCCTCTGGCTCCACCCCTTCCACCCAAGGCCATGCCCCTTCCAGGAGTGTGGAGCCAGACTGCCCCCCTCCACCCACCTTGCCCAGGGGCCCAGCATGGCTGTTGACTCCGCACAGCACTGGCTGGACCCAAAGTGCTTCCCGCTCCTCTCTTCTCACTAGCGCTCCCTGCGGCAATGCAAGCTACGAATGATTATGGGCGCTCAGTCCACAAGTGCAAGCACCTAAATCAGGCCGGCATTGGAACAGTTTTATGTTACAGATGTGTGAATGCAAAATCATGTGTTTAACATCTCTGTGGGTAGTGCCCTAGTGCAGCGTTTCTCAACCTTTTTTTTTTAATAAGTTCCCCCCTTTTAAAAAATGGTAAGTACCCCCACTACCTACAGTTTTCAGACCCGCAACACATTTGTTTAAACAACTTAATCGTAGCTGGGCAGGGGATGAAATTTTTGGGTGTAAAAAGTACAAAAATTCAGTTTTCTCCAAATTTCAGTTGCATTGATGTATGCCCCAGACTTCTCTCAAATACCCCTCAGGATATTTGTACCACTGGTTGAGAGAAACTGATCTAGCATAACCACCCCTGGGCAGATTTGAACCGGGGACTTTTAGAGCTTAGTGTAGGAGTCTCTACAGCTTGAGCAATAAAGCCAGCTGGCTCTCAGCTTAGGCTGTAGAGCAAACTCATTCTTATCTTTCTCTGTACCTGCTCTAAGTGCCACTCCATGGGACAGTGAACCACACCAGGTATGTGGGTTACACTAGCACAGTGTTTGTCTTTTGCAGTACCCCCTCCTGTTTGGAGAGTAACCTCCTGCGAACCTTGAGCTGCACCAGAGTTTTTAAGAACTGCGTGAAGGTGCCCATGAGTCACGATGAATCTTAATGGAGGCTCCTTTATATTCATAAAGAGCCGTTTGCAGACAGAAGTGCTGCCAAATAATGACACACATTTGGCAGCCTGGCGGTGGCCTACTTCGAATGAATTGGGAATCTTATATTGTAGAATTGATCCATCTCCATGGCGGAAAACTTTTATTTTCCCCAGACAGTTGCTGCCTTGCAAATCAATGAGCTCCACTTGGAGGGAGCGGCAAATGTGTCTGCTGAACAACGGCAAATCGGATTTGAGGCTCAGAGGATTCAAACCCCGGACAGAGCTTCACGTTGGATGCGTGGAGGCAACCAGGCAGCTGTTTGTCTGTCTGTCGCAGGGTGGTGGGGCCCAAGGAGAGCACAGGTGCAAACTAGGGTTGCCAGGTGTCTGATTTTGAACCGGACAGTTCTGTATTTGAGCTTTCTGTTCGGGGAAACAAACTGAGAAAATATCAATGAGCAGGGCTTGACAAACGGCGGCGAAAGCCGCTCACCAGCCCCGCAGTGTGCATGCACAAAAGCCGCATTGCACATGCGCACGCCGCCAGTAAACGGGGCGCGTGGCTGAAATCTACTCGCCACAGGTGAGTAGATTCTATAGTTTGTCAAGCCCTGTCAATGAGAAAATAGAAATGTCTGGTATTTTTCTAAATAAGATGTAATGTAGATTGTGGTGTAATGTCAAGTGTGTCCGGTATTTTTGTTGAAACCATTTGGCAACCCTAGTGCAAACTCCTTGTGTGAGGGCCAACGTGACCAGTGGGTCATTACTCAGCAGCTTTGAGTGTGATGGTTAATTGCTGCCAATAGATAAAACAGTCAGGCTACGTCTACACTGCAGGCTTCTTGCGCAAGAACTGTTTTGCGGAAGAGTTCTTGTGCAAAAGGTCTTCCACAAGAGCGTGTCCACACTGCCATATACTTTTGCACAAGTGTGTCCATGGCAGTGTGAACGCTCTCTTGCGCAAAAAAGCTCTGATGGCCATTTTAGCCATAGGGGTTTCTTGTGCAAGACACCCCTCCCGCGCATCCACACTGCCCTCTTGTGGAAGAGCTCTTGCACAAGAAGGCTTATTCCTCGTGGGGAGAGGAATAACTCTTCCGGAAGAAGCCCTGTTTTCCAATGCTGTACTGTAAATTTACTTGCGCAAGAACACACGTTCAGTGTAGCCACCCAGCAAGTTTTTGTGCAAGAACAGCCATTCTTGCGCAAAAAGCCTGCAGTGTAGCCGTAGCCTCAGTGTTTCTCACCCTTTTCAGGTTGGTGACACCATAGTGGTGGGGGTGACAATCCAGGACATTTTTGGAGAGTGTTGAGGACAGCTTCCTGCTGCAAGTGCTGGAGGAACCACCCAGGGGCTGTGCTCCTCTTGACCTGCTGCTCACAAACAGAGAAGAATTGGTAGAGGAAGCAGATGTGGGTGGCAACCTGGGCTGCAGTGACCATGCAATGGTTGAGTTCAGGGTCCCAACCAAATGACGAATGCAGAGCAGCAGAATATGGGCCCTTGACTTCAGCAAAGCAGATTTAAGGGAGTGGGGAACTTGACTTATGAGGAGAGGCTGAAGGAACTGCAGAAAAGCGTGCGGGGGGGTTTGCTAGCAGCCTTCAACTTCCTGAAGGGAGGTTCAAAGAGGATGAAGAGAGACTGTTCACAGTAATGACGGATGGCAGAACAAGGAGCAATGATCTCAAGTTACAGTTGGGGGGTGGGGTGGGGGGCTATGTTGGACATTAGAAAAACTATTTCCCTAGGAGGGTGGGGAAGCCCTGGAAGGGGTTGCCCAGGGAGGGGGTGGAATCTCCCTCCCTAGAGGTGTTTAAGTCCCTGCTTGACAAAGCCCTAGCTGGGATGATTTAGTTGGGGGTTGGTCCTGCATTGATCAGGGAGTTGGACTCGGTGACTTCCAGCTCTAATCTATCATTCTCTTACATTTTTTATTCTTTACTAATAGGCAGTTAATAAGCCTGTATTTAATATAGCTGCTAGTACCACCTTTCACCTCCCAGACTTGGAAGGCTTCGGACATCTTGACAATATCTGGAAAATTTGGCTTTAGACGTGTAACACATTTTTCAACCCTCTTGCTTGATTCCCACGACCCATGTGGGTTGTTCTGAGCAATCCACAGAGTTGCATTACACTGGAACTAGTCACAGCTCACTGCTGTGGAGCACTGAATGGTCACAGTGATTCCACTAGAGCGAACAACCGGCAACGCTACCGCTGGTTCCAACAGCAGCACTGTGCTATGGACGAGGGCGCCTCCCTGGTCTCATCCTCCTCCACAGTATTGCCGCTTGACCTCAGCGACGTCTCAGCCTGGGTCCGCAAACGATGCAGGAGTGAGACCGAACATGCTTTGAGTGTGATGGTTAATTGCTGCCAATAGATAAAACAGTCAGGCTACGTCTACACTGCAGGCTTCTTGCGCAAGAACTGTTTTGCGGAAGAGTTCTTGTGCAAAAGGTCTTCCACAAGAGCGTGTCCACACTGCCATTTGCTTTTGCACAAGTGTGTCCATGGCAGTGTGAACGCTGACAGCAGTGACTTTGCAGCAAACACATTTTTAACCTAATGAAACCTGGTTACCCTGGATGGTTTGCAGACAGGGTCCACGAAAACTCTTTACTTGCTGGTGTTGCATCTGGTAGGGTGGGTGACAACCTGTGTAGACCAAGGCCGGGCGCATACCCAAATGGAGCTGTTCCCTACTGCTCACTTCTCTGGACTGACCATCCTGAACTATTGATGCTGCTGTGAGAGGGTAGCATATGTCTAGTCCTCGCTCGTTAGCCCCGTTTTCCTCTGGTTTCACCCACCAGAGCAATTCTTCTTCAACAACCTTGGGCGAGAAGCAACTCTCTGTTGTTACTGCATTGGAGGCCTTCGCTTCTTCACTTATGGGGCCTGGAGCTATACGGTGAGGTAATGAAGTCACTATGAACCCACAGCCTCCCCAGGGCCTTGGGCAAGGGGGGAGAGGCTCTGTACTCCCAGAAGGGGCGGGGCCTCATGTGGAAGGCGTGTGGCCTGGGCAGCCTGCCCCCAGCACTGCCTGCAGCACCTCCCCTCCAGCCCTCAGGGCTGCCAGGAGCGTGCCGTGCAGCACTCTGGTGGTGATTTAAAGGGCCAAGGCGCTGCTGCTGTCACAGAAGTGGTGCAGGAAGCCCCACTTTTGTATCACTGGGCCCTGGGGCAATTACCCCCTTTTTGTCTCCCCTCCCCCGTCGCTGGCCTGTACATGTGCCCACGACAGCAATGGAAGGCAAACCTGCACTCTACGAACCCTGCCTCCACACGCGACAGCGGTTGGGTTGAGGGATGCGCTCTTTGGTCAGCCTCGTGGTGGGGAGCAGGCCAGCGTGGCTGCAGCCTGGAGGAGGAGGTGTGGGGTTTTCACACACCTGTGTCTGGCAGCTAAGGTGACCGCAAGGCTGACCAGGCTGGGAACCTCTTCTCCCACCATTGTACTCAAATAGAATCACTTTTAATGCTGCTCCTTCGTCCCCCCAGCCCCTGCCTTCGGTCACTGATTTCTGCCACAAAAAAAAAAAGGACCTTCCATCCCCATAACTTACATGGTACATCTCTAATGCCCTTTATATTGAGACAGTTACTCTGTGGAGCAGCATCTCCCCTCGCAGCCTGTGGCAAAGGCTAGCATGATGGTATTAGACACCCCCAGCTCCAGCACATAGCGCCTTAAGCTGAAAGGCCAGCCCTGGAGGCAGCTTAGCTCTTGTTTTTCAAGGCCTGGGCAACAGAGAGCAGTTAACATCACCCTATGGCAATATATCTATCTCATAGAGCTGGAAGGGACCTTGAGAGGTCATCGAGTCCAGTCCGCTGCCCTCACTGCAGGACCAAGTACTAGCCCTGACAGATTTGCCCCAGATCCCTACATGGTCCCCTCAAGGAGTGAACTCACAACTCTGGGTTTAGCAGGCCACTGCTCAAACTACTGAGCTATCCCTCACTCTGTCAGTGTCTGCCCCTAACAGCAGCGTGGTGGGGACAAGTAAAACCAATGGCATTACTGTGCATCACAGCAGCATAGGGTTACCAGCTGGCGGGTTGGAGACTTGCCCTAAGTGCCTGTCGGCAGGGCAAGCCGGAAGGCGCTCTCGATGCTGTTGTTTGCTCCAGGCGAGGGGAGGGGCTGGGGAAAGGCTTGGTAAAGATGTGGGCTCGTTTGCATGGAGGGTCCTAGACCATGCCAGCGGCATAAAAAAGATGAAGACTAGGCAGAGGGAGCTAACGCAGGAGGCACATTCACCACCATGTTAAGCTAGGTGAGAGACAGAGCCACACACACCCCCACGACCACTGTGGAGGGGGGGAGGGTGCAAGAGGATTGGGTGCAAAGAAAAACAAGGCAGCAAATTGGTGGGAACATAAGAACATAAGAATGGCCATACTGGGTCAGACCAAAGGTCCATCGAGCCCAGCATCCCATCTGCCGACGGTGGCCAATGCCAGGTGCCCCAGAGAAGGAGAACAGAAGACAATGATCAAGTGATTTATCTCCTGCCATCCATCTCCTGCCCTTGTTATGAAGGCTAGGGCACCATACTTTATCCCTGGCTAATAGCCATTTATGGACCTAACCTGCAAAAATTTATCAAGCTCTTTTTTAAACCCTAATAGAGTCCTGGCCTTCACAGCCTCCTCGGGCAAGGAGTTCCACAGGTTGACTGTGCGCTGTGTGAAGAAAAATTTCCTTTTATTAGTTTTGAACCTACTACCCATCAATTTCATTTGGTGTCCCCTAGTTCTTGTATTATGGGAAAAGGTAAATAATTTTTCTATAATCACTTTCTCCACACCATTCATGATTTTATATACCTCTATCATATCGCCCCTCAATCGCCTTTTTTCCAAACTGAAAAGTCCCAGTCTCTCTAGCCTCTCCCCATATGGGACCCTTTCCAAGCCCCTAATCATCTTAGTCGCCCTTTTCTGAACCTTTTCTAATGCCAATATATCTTTTTTGAGGTGAGGAGACCACATCTGCACGCAGTACTCGAGATGTGGGCGTACCATAGTTTTATATAGGGGAAGTATGATATCTTTTGTCTTATTATCTATCCCTTTTTTAATAATTCCTAACATCCTATTTGCCTTACTAACTGCCACTGCACACTGCGTGGATGTCTTCATAGAACTATCCACTATAACTCCAAGATCCCTTTCCTGATCTGTCGTAGCTAAATTTGACCCCATCATGTAGTACGTGTAATTTGGGTTATTTTTTCCAACATGCATTACCTTACACTTACCCACATTAAATTTCATTTGCCATTTTGCTGCCCAATCACTCAGTTTGCTGAGATCTTTTTGTAGTTCTTCACAATCCCTTTTGCTTTTGACTGTCCTGAACAACTTTGTGTCATCTGCAAACTTGGCCACCTCACTGCTTACCTCATTTTCTAGATCATTGATGAACAAGTTGAACAGGATTGGTCCCAGTACTGACCCCTGGGGAACACCACTAGTTACCCTCCTCCATTGTGAAAATTTACCATTTATTCCCACCCTTTGTTTTCTGTCTTTTAACCAATTCTTGATCCATGAAAGGGCCTTTCCTCCTATCCCATGACCACCTAATTTACGTAAAAGCCTTTGGTGTGGGACCGTGTCAAAGGCTTTCTGGAAATCTAGGTATATTATATCCACTGGGTGCCCCTTGTCCGCATGTTTATTAACCCCTTCAAAGAATTCTAACAGATTAGTTAGACACGACTTCCCTCTGCAGAAACCATGCTGACTTTTGCCCAACAATTCGTGCTCTTCTATGTGCCTTGCAATTTTACTCTTTACTAGTGTTTCTACTAATTTGCCTGGTACTGATGTTAAACTTATCGGTCTATAATTGCCAGGATCTCCTCTAGAGCCTTGTCACTGAGGTAGGAGGGTGGCTGCCTTGTACCAAGAGGCTGGGAAACTACAGCCGGGGGTAGGTGGGTGCGAGAGAGGGAGGGAGCGAGCGAACTCACCACTCCCCCGGGGGGGCTGAGCCAAGTAGACACACGTGCTGTCCGGGCTCCTGCCTCTGGGCTCGGTGACAGTGGGGAGGGGAGGGGGTGCCAGGCACCTGGTTTTCGAGTGGAACGCCCAGTTGAAAAGGGACCATGTTAAAGTTCTGGTTTGGGGGGGGGGGGCAGGTGAGGGGGCGAAAGCATATGCCCTTGCCTCTCCTGGCTCTGCACAGCTGCCAGAAGTGGCCAGCATGTCTAGCTCATAGGCAGCCACACAGGCGCCAGCCATGGTGCCCCCATGCAGCGCCCATGGACTGCGAACCGCAGCCAATGGGTGCTGTAGGGGCGGCACCTGCGGACAGGGGCAGGGGGTGGAGCTGGCTAGCCCTGCCACGGCCTAGAAGCCAGAGAGGTGACAGACGGGTCACTTCCCGGAGTCGCCTGAGGTAAAAGTCCCTTCTGCAGCTAATCCCGCATCCCGGGCCCCCACCGCAGAGCCCTCACCCCCAGCTGGAGCCCAGCCCCCTCTCCCAGCCCTGAGCCCCCATCCAGAGCCCCCAGCTCCAGACTCCTCAGCCCTTGCCCCACAACACATCTTGCACCTCCCCCCCCCCCCCCCAACCAGTATCCTCCCTCGCCCGCACACCCCAATGCCCAGCCCCGGCCTGGTGAATATGAGTGTGTGTGGGGGGGGGGGGAATGGAATGAGCTGGGTCAGGGCCTTGGTGCAGGGGCGGGGCCTCAGGACAGGGGCGGGGCCTCGGGGCAGGGCTGTGCTCAGCCTGGGGCCGGTGGAAGGCAGGCCAATTACCGTGGCCTAGCCCGCATTAGGTGGGCAGAGGCCTTGCCCTAGGGCAGGGCTGCCACAAGCCATTAGGCCTGCTGATGTGGGGGGAATGGCCGAGGGACCCGGGCGGTTCGAAGGGGCCCCGGGGCCACCAGCTGCTGCCCCAGTAGCTCCTAGGCGTGCGCCAGGTGCTACTGGCCAACCGGGCGGCAGGTGGAAGCCCTGGTGCTGCCGGAAGAGCTCGCTGGGCCGTAGCCAGCGCAGACACAGCACTGCCCACGCGGCAGGTGGGGGCCTTGTCCCGAGGGGGGCTGGTGCCTGCATATGGGGGGGGGCGGGCCCACTTACTGCTCTGCCCTGTGGCCCAGAATTGCTGTGGGTGGGCCTGGGCAAGAGGACAGCCCAACCTCTCCCCTAACCCCAGGGCTCGGCGTTGGGTCCCATTGGGGTGACTGGAGCTGGTCCCAGAGCTCAGCGCTTGGGCCGCTGGCTGCCACAGCCCTTTGCTTAACATTGAAACCCCCCCCCCTCCCCCAACTGGCGCATGTCGGCACCACTGTGCGTGTAGCAACTGCATCTTATAAAGCAAAGTATCTCCTGTGTGACACCAAGAGGTGGACAGCTAGGCAGAGGGGTGCAGCGAGGCTAGGGTGTCATCTAGCCATCCATGGCTAGTGCAGGTACTAGCGCCAGCCTGCAGATGGTTTCTAGCCTTCCCTTTCCGGCCTGTACAAAACTGGTCATGGGCGGCAAAGTTGAGCCAGGAAAACAACTTTCTAGCCAGCAAAAGATCTTGGACAAAAATTTTTTTTAAGCAGCCCCCCCCCCAGCCATTAGTCCTGCAGCGTTCACCAACCCGTCAGAAAGCTATTGAGCAAGGGAGATTTTTATTAGCACTGTCTTGCAATCAGTACATGAAGAGTGCGGTTTGTTTTAACAGCCTCTGCTTTAATGTCAGCTCCTTGGGAAAAACATCTTCTGCCGCAACACAAGATTCTTTTGAAGTGCAGCGGCGTTGTTCCGACGCGCTTTTCCTTGAGGTGATGATAACACTTTCCTTGTACTGTACCCATGCTTGATGGGATGTTCTGCAGCCAAAGTGATTCTTAAAAGTCGTTGAACATATGAGCCATAAAGGGGGGGGGAAACTCCAAAACTTTTTCTCCCAGCTTTCCCGGAAAGCGCTCGCTCTCTCTCTCTCTCGCTCTCTCTCTCTCCTGGCCTTCACGTAAAATAAAAAACTTTTATCACCAAGCCATAGTTCGAACACTCCTGGTGTGATGCTGGGCAAGGTGCTTAGGGCCAAGCTTTCCAGGGCACAGCCGTTTCCACTAGAGCTGGATTTTCCAGACGAGCTCAGCTCCCTTGGAAAAAAAAACGTGACTGATAGGCCGACTGACCAAAGTGCTCAGGTGACACTTTCAAAAGATCACCGCTGCACCGTTTTGAAATTCTGGTCCCAACTGTGAGTGTTGTGACCCTCTGAAAATTCCAGCCTCATCTGTTAGCTCCATTCCCCATCTGTAAAGTGGGGCCTATAATACTGGAAAAGGTTCAGAAAAGGGCAACAGAAATGCTTTGGGGTTTGGAACGGGTCCTATATGAAGAGAGATTAAAAAGACTGGGCCTTTTCAGCTTAGACAAGAGGAGACTAATGGGGGACATGAGAGAGATCCATAAAATTATGACAGGTATGGGGAAAGTTAATAAGGAAAACATATTTACTTGGTCCCATAACATAAGAACTAGAGGGGACCAAATTAAATGAATAGGTAGCAGGTTTAAAACAAACAAAAGGCCGGTTTTCTGCACGCAGCACACAGTCAGCCTGTGGAACTCTTTGCCAGAGGAGGTTGTGAAGATCAGGACTTTAACAGGGTTCATGGAGCTTAGGTCCATCCATAGCTATTAGCCAGGATGGGTGGGAATGGAGTCCCTAGCCTCTGTCAGAGGCTGGGAATGGGTGACGGGAGAGGGATTGCTTGATGATTCCCGGTTCTGTTCACTCCCTTTGGGGCATCTGGCATTGGTCACTGTCTGCAGACAGGACACTGGGCTGGATGGACCTTTGTTCTGACCTAGTATGGCTGCTCTTATGTTCTTAATACCTCCATTCACCCACCCTTTGCCTGTTTAGACTGTAACTTCTGCGCAAGGATCGTCTCTTGCTACACATATGGACAATGCTTAACACAAAGTCAGATGGGGGTCTCTAACAAACAAGCTTAAACACTTGATTCCCATTTTTATTAATAACACGCTTACTTACGTATCCATGGAACAGAGAATGAGACTCGTGCACCCATGAGACTCACGTAGATTGTTTCTCCTTGCTTTGGTATCAGAGAGATCTAAGCAACTGAAGCCCTGTTGCCCCATATGGAGTATTTTTACTCATGTTGTAGGGCAATGCCACTTGTAAAACTACTACATTAGTTAAGTGCAGGATGCAATTTCCACCTACTTGGCCTTTGTTCAGATTCTTAGCCTTTTTTTTTTTTGTTTTGTTTTGTAAGTCACTATTAGAAACAGAAAATGAAACACACAGTAATTCGTAAAACTTTAATGCCTCTAAGTTCAACTAGAGCAAGATTAAAAGGCTGATGCTGGAGGGCTCGTTAATATAAAAGTTACAGTTGACCCCTACCTGCTTGCTTTACTAACTCCAGCTGGGATCTGCAGCCCAAGTGTAATGCCCCGAACCGGGGACCTCTGGCGCATCCTGCGCGAGCCGCTATCTCAGGGGTCAGCACCTTTTCAAACCAAAGTGCCAAACTACATCCCAATTCAGAACAAGTGGTCAACAAAGAGCCATGTAAGAATTCCCGTGAGCATGACTGACAACATACAACTTACTATTACTGATAATTGACGGGATGATTAATACGAGCAGCAATGAAACATTGTCCTCACAGACTTTAGTTAATGGGCCTTCTGCTGCTGCAACTGTTTGCTCATTTGATGTTTACATCATAACTGGTCAAATCCAGCTTCATGCAGGCATTCAGGCTGTCTTCTGTCAATCTTATGGCAGGGGCTGGGGCTATGGGGATGCAGGAGTTTGGCTTGGGGGTGTGTGATGGGCTCAGGGCACAGGTCTGGGGTGCAGGAGTGGTATGCCAGGGGATTGGGATGTGGGGGGGGGTGCAGGAGTCTGGGGATGTGGGGATAAGAGGGGCTCAGTGTTATGCTCAGGGTAAGCGACTAGTTGACGAGTCACTTCTCTTCCCCCCCCCACTGCCTCTATCAGAGAGAGGCAGCAAGGGGGCGAAACAGGAGCCAGTACTGCCCCCCCAGCACCATCTCCGTGGGGGCGGGGCGTAGTGGGGCACTAGCTACAAGAGAGGGCTACATTTCACAGGTGGAGGAACCCGTAAACTAATCAAATAGTCTACAGTTAACATTAATTAATTGAAATTTAACATCCCTAGCTCAGGGCCGGGGGTTCAGGTGTATGATGGGCTGGGGTTGGGGGGAGGGGTGCAGGAGTATTATGCTGCAGCCAGTTGGGGGCTGGGCCCCAATTGGGGCAGCTTGTTGGCCAGGCTTCACTTTTAAATAAAGTAAAATATTATGTCCAACACAAAAGGTTTCAACATTGTCTTTATTTATGGCAGGGCTGGGCAACCTTTTTTGAGTCGGGGGCCACTGTCCCCCAGAAAAATCAGTTGGGGACCACACAAGTGAGAAGCAAAAAAAAAAAAACAACCCCAAAAAACCCTCAACGCTCACTGATGTGGCCCCCCCCAACTGAGACACCTCATTTCCCTGGTACTCCAGCCCCATGGGCCGGGGTGGGAGGTAGAAAAGGGCAGGGAGGACTGAGGGTCAAGGTCTCAGACCAGGTTAACTCTTCTGGGGCTCCAGGGTGTGTGGATTTTGTGCCTCCCCCCTTGCCCCCCCCAGGCTCTGGGGTAGAGCCAAAAATGAGGGGTCTAGCATTCAGGCCAGAGCTGCCAGTAAGTGGGATGGGGGTACAGACTCTGGGTGGGAGGTAGGGTGCTGGGGCAAACAGAGTAGATGTTTGGCCGGGGGACGGTAGGGGAGGGGGAAGAAGCAGGGTGCTGGTGTGTGTCTGGTCAGGGGAGGAAGGCAGGATGCTGGTGCAGGTCTGGTCAGGGGAGGAGGGCAGGATGCTGGTGCAGGTCTGGCCAGTGGAGAGGGCGCAGGGTGTTGGTGGGTGTCTGGTTGGGGGAGGAGGGCAGGGTGCTGGTGCAAGTCTGGCCAGTGGGGAGGGTGCAGGGTGCAGGTGGGTGTCTGGTCAGGGGGGGAGGGTGCAGGGTGCTGGTGCAGGTCTGGCCAGTGGGGAGGGCGCAGGGTGCTGGTGGGTGTCTTTCAGAGGGAGGAGGGCAGGGTGCTGGTGCAGGTCTGGCCAGTGGGGAAGGCGCAGGGTGCTGGTGGGTGTCTGGTCAGGGGGAGGCGGGCAGGGTGCTGGTGGGTGTCTGGCCAGTGGGGAAGGCGCAACATGCTGGTAGGTGTCTGGCCAGTGGGGAAGGCACAGGGTGCTGGTGGATGTCTGGCCAGTGGGGAGGGTGCAGGGTGCTGGTGGGTGTCTGGCCAGTGGGGAAGGCACAGGGTGCTGGTGGGTGTCTGGCCAGTGGGGAGGGTGCAGGGTGCTGGTGGGTGTCTGGTCAGGGGGAGGCGGGCAGGGTGCTGGTGCAGGTCTGGCCAGTGGGGAGGGCGCAGGGTGATGGTGGGTGTCTAGCCAGGGGTTTGCATTGTGACCTAGGGCAGGGGATTGCAGTGCAGTAGCTGGGAGGCAGTATGGGCTCAGGAGGGGCCAGAGGGTTTGGGTTATATGAGGGGGCAAAGGGCTGGGGGGGGAGGGTCTGGGGTGCCAGAGGCATGCTCTGGCCAGGACACTGACCAGTGAGATTGGCAACTCAGCCCGTTTCTCCGGCAGGAGCCGGCCCTGCCCCCATAGGCAGCCTGGCCATGGGCTCGGTGACTAAGAGCCTAAGGCGGTGGAGGTGCTACCCATGATGCCTGTTCTTGAAACAGGCAGCTGTCATTGGCCAGAACTGGCCAATGGGATAGCACTGGGGGCAGAAGCAGCCATGAGGCACCGCCCCTCTCCCCACCCCCCCGCCCCCGCCAGCTCACAGGATGTGAAAAACAAAGGGTCCAGCAGCGGCTGTTCTGCACAACATGCGGGGGCGGGGCAAGCTGATCCAACCAGCGCAAGGTTGTTTTGCCCTGCCCTGCTGCAGTGCCAGCATTGGCTCGAGCTTCCAAAGAGCCATACCTGGCTCCCGCACGAGCCATAGGTTGCCTGACCCTTGCTCTATTGCTTGAGCTGAAAGCCAGCTGCATCTCCGCTAAGGCTGCAGAAGAGCAGCCTCATTGTTCTCTCTGTAAGTGGTCTAAAGTCCACTACATGGTTCAGTGAACCACACCCAGTAGGTGGGTGGGTTACCCAAGCAGGGATCTAAAGACTAAACATTAAAGCAGGGTGGGGAGCCCACGCTGGCGATCCAGCCCCCCCCATCTGCAGGTCTGGAGCACACAAAATCTACTAGCCTGCCCCTCCTCCCCCAGGCTCTGGTGTGCAGGAGGAATATGGGGAGTGTCTTTTTCCTTCTCATTCAGGGGCTTCTCACTTTGCTCCTCACTTGTGTGCAGCCCCCCCAGCCCAGAAAAGGTTCCCCACCCCTGCATTAAAGACTAAACTATAAGCAGAACTTTGCTTTCAGGTCTGTTCTTAATCCATAGGGCTCAATGCTGACTACAGAGCCATGAGGTGTACAAATACATTGGGGATCAGGCTGGTTTGAAGAACATAGCATGATTTTTACATAATTACTTTTCTTAGTATTGGCTCCCTTAAAGGCACCTGTTCAGGGTAGGTCTGGATCTAATTAGTATTAAACCCAGAAAACAGTTCAGTGTAGAAAGAATGTTAAGGAACTGACCGTGTCTGTTTGGCTAACAATTGATACATGCAAATGGCAGCGGGCTAAACAGAGCCACTTTAAAGGAAATCTGCCTGGCCTTGGCAAATACGCAGTGCCAGCCATGGCTGTCATGCGGATTCCCACAAAGCGCATCCCTGATCTATGGGCAAGCACAGACCTTGCAGAAGCTGATGAGCACACTAGCCGCAGCTCACTCAGAATCATAGAATCATAGAATACTAGGACTGGAAGGGACCTCGAGAGGTCATCGAGTCCAGTCCCCTGCCCTCATGGCAGGACCAAACACTGTCTACACCATCCCTGATAGACATTTATCTAACCTACTCTTAAATATCTCCAGAGATGGAGATTCCACAACCTCACTGGGCAATTTATTCCAGTGTTTGACTACCCTGACGGTTAGGAACTTTTTCCTAATGTCCAACCTAAACCTCCCTTGCTGCAGTTTAAGCCCATTGCTTCTTGTTCTATCCTCAGAGGCCAAGATGAACAAGTTTTCTCCCTCCTCCTTATGACACCCTTTTAGATACCTGAAAACTGCTATCATGTCCCCCCTCAATCTTCTTTTTTCTAAACTAAACAAACCCAATTCTTTCAGCCTTCCTTCATAGGTCATGTTCTCTAGACCTTTAATCATTCTTGTTGCTCTTCTCTGGACTCTCTCCAATATCTCCACATCCTTCTTGAAATGCGGTGCCCAGAACTGGACACAATACTCCAACTGAGGCCTAACTAGCGCAGAGTAGAGCGGAAGAATGACTTCTCGTGTCTTGCTCACAACACACCTGTTAATGCATCCCAGAATCATGTTTGCTTTTTTTGCAACAGCATCACACTGCTGACTCATATTTAGCTTGTGGTCCACTATAACCCCTAGATCCCTTTCTGCTGTACTCCTTCCTAGACAGTCACTTCCCATTCTGCATGTGTGAAACTGATTGTTCCTTCCTAAGTGGAGCACTTTGCATTTGTCTTTACTAAACTTCATCCTGTTTACCTCAGACCATTTCTCCAATTTGTCCAGATCATTTTGAATTATGACCTTATCCTCCAGATTAGTCGCAACTCCTCCCAGCTTGGTATCATCTGCAAACTTAATAAGCGTACTTTCTATGCCAATATCTAAATTATTGATGAAGATATTAAACAGAGCCGGTCCCAAAACAGACCCTTGCGGAACCCCACTTGTTATACCTTTCCAGCAGGATTGTGAACCATTAATAACTACTCTCTGAGTACGGTTATCCAGCCAGTTATGCACCCACCTTATAGTAGCCCCATCTAAGTTGTATTTGCCTAGTTTATTGATAAGAATATCATGCGAGACCGTATCAAACGCCTTAATGAAATCTAGGTATACCACATCCACCGCTTCTCCCTTATCCACAAGGCTCGTTATCCTATCAAAGAAAGCTATCAGATTGGTTTGACATGATTTGTTCTTTACAAATCCATGCTGGCTGTTCCCTATCACCTTGCCACCTTCCAGGTGTTTACAGATGATTTCCTTAATTATCTGCTCCATTATCTTCCCTGGCACAGAAGTTAAACTAACTGGGCTGTAGTTTCCTGGGTTGTTCTTATTTCCCTTTTTGTAAATGGGCACTATATTTCCCCTTTTCCAGTCTTCTGGAATCTCTCCTGTCTCCCATGATTTTCCAAAGATGATAGCTAGAGGCTCAGAAACCTCCTCTATCACTTCCTTGAGTATTCTCGGATGCATTTCGTCAGGCCCTGGTGACTTGCAGGCATCTAGCTTTTCTAGGTGATTTTTAACTTGTTCTTTTTTTATTTTATCTTCTAAACCTACCCCCTTCCCACTAGCATTCCCTATGTTAGGCATTCCTTCAGACTTCTCGGTGAAGACTGAAACAAAGAAGTCATTAAGCATCTCTGCCATTTCCAAGTTTCCTGTTACTGTTTCTCCCTCCTCACTGACCAGTGGGCCTACCCTGTCCTTGGTCTTCCTCTTGCTTCTAATGTATTTATAAAAAGTCTTCTTGTTTCCCTTTATTCCCGTAGCTAGTTTGAGCTCATTTTGTGCCTTTGCCTTTCTAATCTTGCCCCTGCATTCCTGTGTTGTTTGCCTATATTCTTCCTTCATAATTTGTCCTAGTTTCCATTTTTTATAGGACTCCTTTTTTATTTTTAGATCATGCAAGATCTAGTGGTTAAGCGCAAGTGAAAGAAATAATTCAGCAGCTTGATGGCCCAAGACACTGGTCATTGGCAGAAGACCTGAGCAAGTACTCACACAGAATAAGAGGGACTGACTGAAAGGCTGTGGGCTGGACATTGACTGGATTACAGCCACGTGCCCGGGTTAGGACTCAAAGCAATCAGAAATCCAGAGCACAACAACACAGACTTCAGGGGAATGGCGTTGTTGGGCTGCAGGGCCGGATGGAAAGCAGCCTTGGATTTCTGACCAACAA
The DNA here is from genome assembly GCA_032595735.1 of Pelochelys cantorii. Classification (NCBI taxonomy): domain Eukaryota; kingdom Metazoa; phylum Chordata; order Testudines; family Trionychidae; genus Pelochelys; species Pelochelys cantorii. Next base: position 6,490,967 of record CM064328.1, read on the forward strand.
AGCTGCCCTACTGTTTCTACACTGTTTGGCTATGTCTACACTGGCGGCTTCTTGTGCAAGAACAGCTGTTCTTGCGCAAAATCTTGCCAGGTGTCTAAACTGCACGCGCGTTCTTGTGCAAGTAAATTTACAGCCTAGCGTCGGAAAACAGGGCTTCTTCTGGAAGAGTTATTCCTCTCCCCACGAGGAATAAGCCCTCTTGCGCAAGAGGCCAGTGTAGACAGGCAACATGAATTTCTTGCACAAGAAACCCCTATGGCTAAAATGGCCATCAGAGCTTTCTTGTGCAAGAGAGCATCCACACGGCCATAGACGCTCCTGCGCAAAAACACATGGCAGTGTAGACACACCCTTGTGGAAGACTTTTTGCACAAGAACTCTTCTGCAAAACAGTTCTTGTGCAAGAAGCTGCCAGTGTAGACGTAGCCTAGGGAACCAGGACTTCATGTGCCTTCTTTGTAAATAAACAGGATTGCACCAAAGAAACAACTGCCTCAAAGCATCCATTTCTTCTCAAAGAAATAACCTGGCATGGCCTTGAATTTCAGCTAACACCTCACATCAAAGTGGCCACACCTGGTGTCAGCAAAAAAAGGAAGTGGCTGTTTTGTGCATATTTGCTTTGGTGCAAGAGCCTTCTTCCATGCAGCTCCTGCCATCTCAAACAGCTACTCAATTTTCCACCCTCCGATTATTGTTAACTCTGTCTTTACTGTATCTGAGAAGCACAAGGCATAGGTCAGGTTTTCATTTGCCTTGTACCATATCATGTTTGTTGCTCTAATCTAGACTTTTTCCAGTCTGTCCATATTGTAAGGACACTCCTGTTAATACGCCCCCTGAATATTAGCTTCTTTTACAACTGCATTGCATTGTTGACTTGTATGATCCATTAGAATCCCTAGATCCTTTCTAGCAGTACCACCACCTAGCCAGTTATTCCCCTTTTGTAGTTGTGCATTTGGTTTTTCCTTCCTAAGGGAAGAACTTTGCACTTGTCCTGAGTTTCGCCTTGTTGCTTTCAGACCAATGCTCTAATTTCTCCAGGTCATTTTTAACTCAAATCCTGCCCTCTAAAGTGCTAGCCACCCCTCCTACTGTGGTGTCACCTACATATTACTTATTTCTACTCCATTAGCCAAGTCATTACTGAAATGTTGACTAGCAGCAGAAGTAGGACAGATCCATATGACTCAACACTAAATATGATCTCCCATTTATACCTACTCTTTATACCTAAAATCATTTATACCTACTCTTTGAATATGATCTTTCAACCAGTTTGCAGTGTATAGTAATTTGATCTAGATCACATTTCCTCAGTTTGACTGTGTCAAAAGCCTTGTTAAAATCAAGTTATATCACATCTACAGCTTCCCACCCATCCACTAAGCCATTAACCTTGTCAAAGAATGAATTTAGGTTGGTTTGGCATGATTTATTATTGACAAATCCACATTGGCTACGATTTACATCCCCATTACAATCTAGGGGCTTACAGAATGAATAATAATTTGGGTTTGTTTTTCCATGCAGGCTGATGGTCTATAATTTTCTAGAGTACTCTGTTTCTCTTTTTAAAGGTAAGATAACATGGCACCTTTCTCCATTGATCCTGGACCACACTTGTCCTCCATGAATTCTCAAACAGAATTGCTAACAGTTTCAAAATTGTTTCAGCTATTTTCATAAGTACCTGGGTTGTATTTCATAGGCCTGTAGACATGAATACATCTAACTTACCTAAATATTCTGTAAGCTATTCTTTCCCTATTTTGACTTGCTTTCCCTTCTCCTTGTTGTTAATATTGTGTTGGGCATTGTGGTGTCCTAGCCTCTATTGGTCAGGGCTGCCTATGGGTGACAGGGGTGGATCTCTTGATGGTTACCTGTTCAGTTCATTCCCTCTGAAGCATCTGACATTGGCCACACTGGGAAAACCGGATACTGGGCTAGATGGACATTTGGTCTGACCCAGTGTGTCTGTTCCTATGTTCTTATACACCTGATCATAATTAAACAATTTAGTGAAGGCTGAAGCAAAATAGGTATTACATAGCTCAGTCTGCTTGTTGTCATTTGTTAGTAGCTCTCTTCCCCACTAAGTACAGGATAGTTTCTTGCATCTTTGTTTCTCCTAATGTATTGGTAAAACCTCTTCTTTACCTTTATGTCCCTTGCTCGGTGTAACTCATGTTGTGTCCGAATCTTTCTGATTTTGTCCCGACATGCTTGTGCTATTCTTTTGTACTCATCTTTATCAATCTTGTCCACGTTGCCACATCTGGTAGCATTCCTTTCGGATTTTCAGGCCACTAACGAACTTACATTTCAGCTGTGTTCAGAGTCTCGCGATCTCTACCCTCCAGGTATTGCACAATAGCATTTCAAAAAAAGAATTATCGCAAAAACCTGTCTTTGTTCAGTTATACATTTTTATTCTCTAATAGGTACAATACTAAAATAAACACAAATTAAAAAAAAGTTTTATTAAAACAAAACTGTACAAAAAATCAGTTATACTACATTTTAATTACAGAACAGTCTACTGTCCAAAAGGCACTAATCCAGAATAGGAGATACAATGATACAGGACTCATTTTAACTATTTTAATCAATACAATAGAGCACTTGTTTCTCTGTCCATTCACATACAGAAACAAGGACTTTTGCTACAGTCATTACACATTGTTATCAATATGAGCCCTACGTACAAAGATGCAGTATCACTCTCCTTATGGAAGAACTAATTCCAAAATTAAATGTAATTTTTTAATATGTAAGGGGCACAAAGGAATAATCTAATAATACTTTGCACTTTTATTGTGCCTTCAAAGGATGTCAAAGCACTTTACAAAAGTTAAATAAGTATTATTATCCCCATTTTTGCAAATGGAGAAACTGAGGCACAGAAAGATTTGTCTGAAGGCCACACAAGAAAGTTGGTGGCAGAACTGGAGTTAAAACCCAGATCAACTGACTTTTAGCCCCACCCGTTAGCAACAAGACCACATTTTCCCGTCCATGTGTCCTGCTTGCTGTTTTATCTAGCTCTGCTTTGACATTTCAACAGCTATCAATGTTACACTTTACAAATCACATTTTTGCCACACCCGTGAGGGAAAGATTACTTGTATTTTTCCTTTTACACTGTATCTGACAAATCCAAAACAATGAAAGCCCTGGAGTGCGCTCCTGACATGTATTTAGCACATTTTAAAAGGAGCTTTTGGAATATTATTTCTATGTTGCAAGTGTATTAAGCGATAAATGGAAGGTTTGGGCCCTTACTTAATAAAATGTGCTACAGTACACGTACACCAATGATCCAAAACAGCTCACAATGGGGTATTGTAGTGTTTGGGGGTGAGTAAAAAAAGAAAATTACCTGCTTTCCACAGCATTAAAAATATACTATGGCAGCAAGTCCTAATGGAGACCAAAGAATGCCTCTTTCTGTGGTCCCATGCAGTGTTCTCTCTAAGCTGCACAGCTTCAGAGGTGATTAATCAGCCCCACCCAGTCAGTCAGCTCCCTGCAAGGAGCCCTGAGCCTCTGACTGGGTGGGGCTGATTAATCACCTGTGACAAAGCCCTGGCTGGGATGATTGAGTTGGGGTTGGTCCTGCTTCGGGCAGGGGGCTGGACTCGATGACTCCTGAGGTCTCGTCTGGCCCTAGCATTCTATGATTCTAAGCTGTGCTGCCGCGCAGCTCAGAGGGAACACTGCTCCCATGTGGCCTTTTCCTCGTGTGACTATTGGGTGTTGCTTTCTTAGGTTAACTCGCCTGTGGTGTACGATTTTATTTCTCTAACGTTTTAGCCTGAACGCAACTTCCTAACAGAAAGCTCCTGTCCTTGGTCATCTTCCCTTCCAATCCTGCACGATTTGGTTCTCAAATACTCCAGACAGAGAGCTGTCCAGGAAAGGCTCCAATGGTCAACCATGGAGCATAGTTGGAGCACACCTGCCTGGAAATTGACCTCTCTCTGCTAGATTTCACATAGTCATGGCACAAGGAGATTGCTTTCCAGGTAGAGTCTCTTCTTACAGCCATTTCTCATGGCCACCATGGAGTACGTACCCTTTAATCTGGGCAAGTAGCCCTTGTTCAAATGAATGACCTAGGTATACTGCAGGGGATGACAACATGGCCTGCATTACCAAATGCTTTTTAGTGCGGAAAGGGTTTAAAAATATCTAATGCAATCTGCGGGGTGGGAGAGAGATACTGCAGCTTTTAAACAGTGTCATACACATAGAAAGACAAAGACAGGCATCTGGATGTTAACAAAAATAAGTAAAGAAATATGATGAAACAAAATCTCTTCTCACATCATCCTATACTACATCCTCCTTCTGCTTAGCAGAAAATTGTACGTACACAAAAATACAAATACACAATTTTGTAGAACAGTCTGATTTTAATATATTTATATATATTTATATTTATATGAGTGGCAGGTTAGTTCATTATATAGAGCATTTTGCACTTTTGGCTCATATGCAACAAGGCTTATAAATTCAGCTTTAGCTTTCATTCAGGTTTTTATAGCTTTTTGAACAATTGTTTTCACATTTAAAGCAGCATCCAATTTGCAATAGGAGTTGGTGGCTACAGCAAAGGATCAGGTCAAGAGGTTATTTGGGGGGGAGGGAGAATATACATTCCAGTGTGTGTGTGCATGTGCGTGCTAGTGCTAATGTGAAAGAGACTGTGGCTGTTGGACTACAGGACACCATGTTTACCTCTTGAGGTAGGCTGTACACCTACAGCAGATGAGACACGTGTGATTTCCACCGGGGCACACGGTGTAGGAATCAAGTACACTAATGGGAGATGAAGGGATCTACAAATGAACCGAGAAACACACACACAAAGAAACTTGTCGGCGGGCTTGCGTGGACCAGCAAAGAAAGGAAGGAGCTCATCTCATGTGGTTGGTGGAAACGTGAAGTAATTGGAGGTGACTGCCAAGCATCCAACACATACACCATTACAACAACAGTCATGCTCACTTGCCATTTCATTAACACAGACCCAAGGTTGATTTAACACTCGGTTCTCCCCAGAGTCAAAGTTACACTGGAACAAAATTAAGATGCAGAGGATTCTGAAATGAAAAAGGTAATTCCCTAGCACTTTGCTAAGATTTTTTTTTTTGCATATTCAAATCTAGTCAAATTAAAGAAAAAAAAACAGATTTTTGCCCTTCTGATACTGTTCCCCCTTGGAGGTTTGCAACACTCACACTCACTTCTTTTCAACTATAGCCATGGTCACCGACAATCTATTTTTTAAAAAAGACATCTAAAGAGCAGGTGACAGTACAACGCCAAAGCCAGTCTCTGTGTGTTACAGGCTCCACAAATACTTCATTTTCATTCATTCCACTGCAATAAAGTCTCATCTGATCATTGCTTTATCAACACCCACTGTGGTCCTACAAGTTAATTGTCTGTCTTCTGCCGCAGAGATTTACTCTCGGCTATCTTCGCCAATAGTAATTACCCATCGGTTCCCAACTCATAGACATTAATAAATTGCCAGAGTGAAAAAAGTGTGTAATTAATGAAAAATAAAGTATCCTGAGGTGGTATCAATAAATACTAACCATGTTGTTTTATTATTTGACTTGTATTTAGGATGGTCCCAAAAATAAATCTTTCATGTAATTTTTTTAAACTAACATTTCAGATACTTTTAAAAAAAGCTCCCATATAAAATTCACAGGGATGTTTACCAAATTAGAACAACCTGTGAACAGTTCAATGATGTTGATAAAATGTTAAGCAGCTGTCACTATTATAAATCTGGACATCGAACACAGAAGGAAATTGTCACTATAATACCAAGAGGGGTGATTCTCTAGGCCAATTCATCACTCCTATCCGGGATCTCAGAGGTATTGTTTCCCAGATACAAGTGATCAATATACACACAGTCACGTGTACTCATAATCCTAGAAGCAGTGTGCTATCATTTAGCAACAGAAATGCAATTCTACTCACTGCTCTTTGTTTCCATATCAGAGAAGATAAAGATTTGATGAACAGAAGATTCCTCAGAAGTTCTCTACAAACAAATGTCAAATTAAGGGGAGCACAGGAAGGGAGAGGCAGAATGGAAAAGCAATGAGGATTTCTTTCTGGTCTGATTCGGCAGGTGTTCTAGGCTCTGGATTCCCACTGAGGTCAATGGGAATTTTGCATGTGAAAGGACCGGCCGGAAGGAAGGGGCCTCTCTCAGTAGGGAAATGTCTAGTCCAATCCCTCCAGCTCACTCTAGAGTCCTCTTATTCATTTAGGCACTTTTAAAATCCACACTCAAGACAAGATACTGCACACATATCAGACTGATGGGGCACTCATGATGGATCATGAAGGGAGACAGCCAAGGCAGTCTGTCAAGAAAAGCAATGCTCCCCGGGGATGCAACTGACTTGAATTTGTCGGGCTTCACTAGAACTACTGTTCAAACTAGTCCTACTTGAAATTCGTTAGTCTTGTATGAGCTTTAAGGCAACACTCTTTCCTGTACTGGCTCAGTGAGCTTGTGATATTCCATGATGCTGCCACATGGCAACTGACATTCGACACCCACCAACATTTCAGCACCCGGACTAAGATAGATTTCAGCATTTCCATAGGGAGTATTCCCCAATCACTCCGCAGCAACCTGAGAGGGTCTTGATAGGCTTCACAATAACTCTGCTAAGATTACAGCTGGGCTGTGAGTTTATTCCTGCTTGTTCAGTTTGCAGCCCCAAGAGCAATGAAACAGGAAACAGCTCCGCTCACAAAAATGAAGTTAGGCTCTGCTCTCAGATAAACTAGGAACAGGCAGAATCTCCAATTAAGAGTAAATCCTAGGTGATTACGGGAATTTCAGCATCAACCGAAATATAAAGAGATGCTTCAACAGAAAACAGGTGATGTTGGGAAGCCAAGTATTTGAACCTAATTTTTGTATTGTCTATCAATCAGCCACCCTCTTCCTCCAAAGCCACCTTGACGGCAGAAGCTGGGCAACAGCCCTAGAATGTCGGAGAGACGCGACTCACTATCAAGCCTTCATGGACAAAGCTACACAGATCTATTTTATCCTGTTCACAGCTCAGGCATCACAAGGATGGGCAACAGCAAACCAGGGTGCAAACCGGGAAAAATATTAAGAGAGCTTCAGTATGAAAAGGAGAATAAAACCAAATGAAAGCCATGCCCTGGAAGGGACCTTTACTTCAAAACCTAGCACTGAGTTATTTCATTCGGGATGTCACTACTGTAAACTGCCTGGATTTAAATTTTTTTTTTTTTTTTTGACGAGCAGACTCTACAAAGTGTTTCGTCTTTATACTTCAGCATGGACAACAACACTGGACTTCAGCGAGGAATGTGACACAGAATCCACTAACCTGAAGGAAAGTCTAAAAATACGGTGACTTGAACAGAAGCATTATTCCGGTGACTAATAAATATACTGCTCAGAGATCTGAGTGTAATAAAGTGCCTGTACCAGAAATGGAGACGGCAGGGAGGAACCAAATAAGAACAGAGATGTTTAAAATTACAGGGTGGGCGGGAAGGGTGAAGGAAGCAACAAATCAATTCTGACACAAGAGGTTAATCGAGGTAAGCAAGACTTCCACAAATATCAGGAGATGGTAAAATGCCAGCGAGGCAGCAATCTCATTAATAACTTAAGGTGGTGATATATCAGTTTATAGGACTGAGCTCCGGAGCCGCTTCTTTTAAAATTGCATTTTAAATCAGGAAGATACAGGAAGAGTTAGGAAGCAATGAACACCTTGTAAATAGAGATTCTAGTAAAAGATGACGTTCCATGGTAAAACAGAACGTACAGAAATCAGCAAATAGGCAAGATATGCAGCCCCTGGGAATCTGTCATGAGCTTACCACCAGACCTCCCCCCACCCCCAGCAAAGGGCAATTAGTAAAGTTATGGAGAAGTGAGGGTGATTTAAGAGGACGGTGGAGCAACACAGTAGTATGCTGATCAACAATACTCCTCTCCAGCATGTTTGTCAAGTACATACTTAAGTTATATAACATATATTTATAAAGAAAACCTGTACACTAAGTATCACCAGCAACAACTACCATGATTTACATTTAGAACCAGGCAAACCTGAGTATTTTCACTGTGGGCTCGAAATGCCTAATTAACGTGTTGGAAGGACTGCAGTAGGTGTAATATACCCGTACTTCAAATTTTTGAGAGTATCACTCTGGATCTTTACTGGCACTTCAGGAGCAATTCTGCTCTCGCAAGTAGACACACCAGATGATCAAAGAGAGGACTCCTGAATCTAGATTAGATTATTTTAATCATAAATATGGTATCTGTGGCATAGGATTCTGATCTAGCAGGCCAGGCAGCAGCGTACAATGGCATCCTCTGCCTATCAGCATTAAGTCCTATTTTGGAAAGCGTCATCAACAGCAGCAGAGAACAAGAGACAAACAAAAATGAAGCTGGTCTGAGAAACCCAAGAGAGGCTGCTTAGAAACTAATAAAAAGAGATTTACATTGACAGTTATTCTTCCCCAGATTTACTAATTTATCTAAGCATCAAAACTAAAGCAGCAGAAAAATGGTTATTGACTAACAACGTTAAAAAACCTGGGTTTGTTGGCTAATAGAAGACTAGAATTGATTTCACAATATACTGAAACGACCAAAATCCAGTAACCCCTCTGGGTTGTGTGTGTCATGCACTTCTGAAGATGATGGAGTTGGACACTTAGTGCACGTCGGATTCAGTCTTTCCCCATTCTCTTTTAATGGTTTAATACTCTAAGGTAGCTGGACTTTGGCAGCATCCAGGCCAAATTTTTACTTTGCCAGAGTAAATCCAGAGCAGCTCCATTGAAATTTGTCCCATTACATCCAATGCTATCTGTAATGTAAACCAACCTTGCTACTACTCTGCACTTGGAGAAAACATACATCTTAAAAAGAAGGCAACTCAAAATATGCTCAAGAAAACCTGATTCAAGGTTGGTTTCAATGCTATGGTCACAACATGCAAAGGCCTCACACCTTGGTTTAGGAAAAACTCCTTGACGAGATGATATTCCAGATCCCTGGCTCTGGCTAGCACTGCAGTGATGTTTACAGTACCGTTGCTGTAGACCTTATCGGCAGACAAACATTAAGCATTACCGGTGTCAAATACACCCTATGGAATGTCACGAACCTTTTGGGCTATACTGAATGCAGATTAGTCAATGACTTATTTCCCATCATCTCTTTTGCTCTGCTTGAATGATTCAATGGATAACTTTGGAAGTGAATGTATGGAAGACTTGAGTCAGGAAAGAATCTCAGTAGTCTAGCAAACAACAGAGCAAAATTAATACCTAAAGTCTAGTATACACTAGAGTCTAGTATCCCCTCCCCTGCAAAAAAACCGGTCCTGCCATTCCTACTGCCAGTCCCGCACCAACGGAGGGGGACGAAGGGAGAACTAGCAGAAACAGATGTTTTGCCATCTTGTCAGGAAGGCTTACTCCGCACAACTCTGGACAAGGAGCCAGATTTACAAGGGTATCTAGGCACCCAAGAAAACAGAAAGGTGTCTACTGGGATTTACAAGAGTGCCTAAGCTTCTTAGGCAAATTCCTTTAGATTCTGGTCTGTATCTCTAAGAACCTTGGTGGATCTGGTCCAATGTGACTGAATGCCAATGGTGACAGTGGTGAGAAGTGGGGCGGAAATGCAGCATAGACCCAGTCCGGCTGTACTCAAGGTCCACCATTAGATAATGTGCCTCATGCCACAACTCCAAAAAAGCACAATGGGGGAGCGTTTGTCACACCTTGCGTTAGGAGTCTGACAGTATCCAGTGACAGCTTATGCAGCCACGCTGACGTCAGCTTGGGCCACCACTATGTAGTCAGCTCTGTCACAGGGCAGAATAGCAAGTGCAGGACAACTGAGGCACTGTTCGTCAACAGGGCCTGTGTTGCTATCTGAGGTATAATGTGAGCTAACTCATATCGTTTCTCCACGTTACCTACAACCAGGGGAGCCAACAGATTCGCCGGGCCCCTGGGCAAGGTGTGTTGCATGGTGGGGTGCGGTTCCGTGCTCCTGGAAGGGATGGGACTGAGGGGCACCCAGCCCTCAGTGCTGCCTGGACCTGCACCACATCTCCCCCCAGCGCCATCCGGAGTGCGCCACCCAGGGCTCTGGAGCGTGTGGCACTCCAGCGGCAATTTAAAGGGCCTGAGGCTCTGGCTGCTGCCACAGTAACAGCATTGGCGGCTGGGAACCCCAAGTCCCTTTGAATCTCCAGGTTCCAGGACACTTACCCCCTTTCCCACCCCTGCTGGCGGGCCTGTCCACAACAACAGACAGTCTAAGTGACATGCAGCTCAAAACTTGATGACAACTGCTGCCAACATTCCCAGAATGAGATAATACAACAAGAACACTTAAATGCGGCTAAGAGCTAGACAGACTGTCTAGTCCAGGGGCTGGATGAACTACAATCAAAGCAGGATTTCCAATGACAGATACAGGATGAAAGCAATGCCAGCATTAAGGTGTGAAATAAATGAGGTTCTCTGGGTTTCTGGTGATTCTTCATTCAGAACATGGAATATAATTAAGCCATTGCATAATTTCGTTGGTCTTTTGTTTTTGGGGTTTTTTTTTTTTTTGCAACGCAGTGAGAAGTTATACAGTCATGGTCAGGAAAAAAAGAAAGAGAAAGAAGCTTTGCATAGAAAACAAATCTCAGTTTTTCTCCAGCATTAAAAGGAACAGGTAATTATTTTTGTTTACTGAGTAACTGTTCCAAACACTGTTGAGTGCATTGGTCCTAAAGGAAATTAGGGAATGGAATGGAAGATCGGCTGTTTCCAACCACATAAAAGGACAGAAATCCTTTTAATTACAACCATGCCAATTTACATCTTCCTAAAGCAGATAATTACATGTCAGGAGGACACCCAGTCATTCAAAACTGCCATTATGCTTTTATGTATGTCCTCCCCCCACCCGCACCCAATTTACCATGGCTACAATTTGAAAAGCCTGAGCAGAACTTTCATCTGATCACAACCCATTGGTATGAATTTGAGAGTGAATTACAACAGAGCACACCAGCTTATCGAGAGTGAGAATGGGGGAGAGAGCATTTTGCCAGATCTTCTGAGTAAGAGACATACTATCTGTACACAAACATCACAGATCCATTATACAGCTCACTATGGCTCAACGGCATTAACACACTCTCACCTATTTATAGCATCTGAACTACTGGCCGGAGTGGCCCAACGATTACTAGGAAGAACTGCAAGGGAAAAGCTGTCTGGTATCCATGGACTGTTACTGTTCAGACTCATGAAAATAAACTCAACAGCCAATCTTGAAAAGGGGCCCAGAAGTGAAGAGGCATATTTCTCGCTAAATCTACTTCCTTACATGTTGGCATGATCTTGCCCATCGTGAGCTAAGAACATTCTAATTTGATCGGGTGAGAGAAATCCTGATGAAGCCAGATAGATTTGGTTATTCTCCCTCATGAACACAAACTAGAGTATGACATGGATTTCCACCCAAGAGGATGACGGAGAAGACATTTAAGGGCTATAACCCCACTGATAAGTCCTTATGTGCAGTACAGAATGCCACATTTAAAACACTGACACACCTGTTTAAAGTCCTTCGATGACAAAACCCAATCCTCTAATGCAGTTTTTTCAAAAGAGAAAAAGAAATTGTATTTTAAATTTTACTTTATAGCTGTCAGTTCTTTTTCCATGAACAAGGAACATCTTTAACTGGGCAATTTAGATACTGTAAATTGGACTGTGCTAAATGAAAATAAGAAACACGGGTTTCCGGTAAGGTTTTTCAGGTTGCCAAAATTGAGTTGGCCAACAGAAGATTCAAAATTCTAAGTAAATATCCTAGCTATTAAAAAAAGCACAGAAAGGAATGTTTTATTTGGAAATACCCCTGCAACACAGCTCCATGGTGCTCTTGATTGGTGCACTAGCCTTGTATTCAAGGGAATGATGAGGAGTATGTCTTGGCTCAGTAAAACCACTAAAGTTAGCTGTTGTCTATGGGTCCCAGTGAATTCAGCAGGAAGGAATTAAAAACAACAACCAGAAACAGTCCTACACCCAAAATAATGAATACCTGTCGACTGTGGTATGCAACACATTTTTCAAGATAAAATCTGCCAACAAAGACCCAAGTCAAGTGCAAAATTGTAAACCAAACCCAAAAATTATTACCGAAAAATGTGTTAAGACTGTAAGCAAAAACCACTGCTAATGAAAAATATTGCATTAAAGAGTGTAATAGCTACTTGGACATGTAGAAGCTTATTATATAATGTTTCTTCTGATGAGGAACCCAAAGTTTCTTGGTCATAATCCAACAAACTGTGACCTGAAGGAAGAGATAAATTACTCAGCTGAAGAATAGTAAGCAATAATGAATTCGCAATGTCCTGGTTAGGGGAAAGAAATGTACAGCCTGAACCTACCTAGTCCAGCACCCTGGAGACTTGACTGGTGCCAAACCAGAGAATTTGCCAGACCACAGGAGGTCAATATTGTCTAGCAGCATGACCAACACTTCCACTACTGACTGGGCTCTTAGAAGACATTTAGGGGTAAATTAGAGCTAAAGAACATCAGAGAAGACTGAGAATCAGGACTGGTAGCTGTAAACAAACTTTATGGGACCACAGGAAACTTGGTCACACCCATGAAAAGTGGACATCCAGCTAGCTAAAATCATGCCAGACCAGGGATGTTGCCGGACCAGAGAGTGCCGGACTAGAGAGGTTCAATCTGTATATTCTAGCAAAGACCACAAACATCAGAAGTAAACTGACTTGAGGAAATCAGTTGAAACATTTTCCACCATTCAAAACCCATAAGGGCAAATGCCATCCTAGTGACCAGTTCCTGGGGCCCAAACCTCACATCACTTAAAAGACTCAAACCAGATTTTGGACACAAATACATATGAGCTTCACGAAGGAAGATGGAAATCTACAGTTGGCCCTCAGTGCAAGATACAACATGAATCAAAATTCTGGATTAAATAGTTGGGTGTAGTGTTATGTGCATTTAAAATCCATGCACAGTTTTGCAAGTCGGATCCATTTGTACAATAAAAGACACTTTTAAGAATAATGTGGACAAACCGGAGGGACTCTAGGATAGAGCAATAAAAATAAGAGGAACGATTTAAAAAATGTGGGCATCTAGTCATGAGAAAAGAAGTCTGAGTGGAGACCAGAAAATAGTCTAAGTGGGTATGTCTAGACTACATCTCTGTCGGCAGAGGGATGCAGATTAGGCAGGTCGACATTGCAAATGAGGCAGGGATTTAAATATCCCGTGCCTAATTTTCATAAAAATGACCTCTGCGTTTTGCGGACTTGGTACTTTGTCGGCAAAAAGCATCACTCTAGAGGGGGATCTGTCGAGAAAGAAAGCCTTTTTTGATAGATCCTGTAAACCTCCTTGCAGGAGGCATAAGGGATCTGTCGAAAAAGGCTTTCTTTCTCGACAGATCCCTCTCTAGACTGCCGCTTTTTGCCGACAAAGTGCTGAGTCGGCAAAACACAGCGGCCATTTTTATGCAATTTAGGCACAGGATATTTAAATCTGTGCCTCATTTGCAATGTCGACCTGCCTAATCTGCATCCCTCTGCCGACAGAGGGATGCCATCTAGACATACCCAGTATGTTAAGGGCTGTTTCTCCATGTCCACTGAGGGTCAGACAATTAATGGGCTTAATCTGAAGCACGGGAGATTTAGGTTACATGCTAGGAAAATCTTTACAACCGTCAGGAGAGTTATGTCCTGGAACAGGTTAACAAGGGAGGCTGGGGAATCTCAGTCAATGGAGGTTTTAAAAAACAGGTCAGACAACCCCCTTTTGGGATGGTTGGTACTGTCTCCATATGGGGCAAGGTATTCCAAAGGTCCTCTTCAGCTCTCGATTTCTACAAGTCTGTGACTGTTCCCTAGCCAGCCAGCAGAACCCTGCTGGGACTGCCAGATAGCTCTGTGTGACGAGACTAATTAGACTGCATGAGGGAAGCCAGCATGATGAACTCTTCTATCATTAACACATCACCATCATCATCAAACAAGAGTTTTTAACGTTTAACAGGGAAGCTGAGAATCAGTGAAATCATGTTGATGTCCCTGTAAGGCAGCAAGACAAAAAGATTTCTATTAGTTTGGATGGGAGCTAATCATGTGCTGTTCTACTTCTATGTCTAGATGGCAATGTAAGCCCAGATGATGAAATGTTGAGCGCTGGATCCTAGCCTGGCGCTTCAGTATCTACACTGTATTATGAGGGCTCAAGTCCAACCAGACTTCCTGCTGCCCTCCCAGAGTATGGCCAATCTAGTCCTTGGTGTGTGGTGCACGGTGGGAAAACATGACAGGTCACCAAACCTGACTTTCCAGAGGACAAATAAAGTTGCCCTGTGGCATTGTGGGACATTTTTGGTCAAACTCTTGGAGCATGAGTCCTATGGGACTGCAGCTACCTTACAGTGTACCAGGGCTTGATCCCAGCTTGACTCAGGCTCAGACCCACTATCACCATAGGGTCCTGTGCAAGGGTCCCTCTAAGCTGCGCAGCAGCACGGCCCCACAGCTGCTTAATGAGCCTTGCCCAAGGGCTCAGGGCTACCGAGCACAGAGCTGCCTGGCTTGGGGAGGGGCATGTCTCCCTCAGCAACAGCAGCAGCTCCCTGCTGAGGACAGGACGTGCCCCTACTGGCAGGGAGAGACTCGCTGCTCTGTCCTCAGCAGGGAGCTGCTGCAGTAGCTGAGGGAGAAGTGCCCCTCCCCCAGTCAAGCAGCTCCATGCGCAGAGCCCTGAGGCCCTGGGATGGGCTCATTAAACAGTTGTGGGGCTGTGCTGCTGCACAGCTTAGAGGGAACTTTGGTCCTGGGTCCTAGCCCTGGGTTACAGCAATTTGTGCATAGATGGAAGGCGGGCAAGGCTCGAGCCTGAATTTGAACTCTGGGGTGACACTGCAGTGTGGACATACATGAGAAGTAAAGTAGCAAAAATCTTGCCAGCTGGCATACGAAAGTGATACTTCTAGGTAATCTCAACCGCTAAGCCAAACCTAAAAGATTCCCAGCCACACGAGTGAGTTGGTACAAAGCCCAGCCAATGTATGCTTGAAACCCTTCCCAAAACTGTCCAACCATCGACAGAGATAGCCTGGGTGTTCTGAAAACACTGACCGATTGAATTCCACTATAGCCAACAGAACAAAATAGAGTCACTGAGAAATTCAGTGAAGATTCATATAAGCACAATAGGTCACCACTGAAATGTACATTACAGGTGGGTCTGAAACAAACGAATCCAAATATCCCACGGTTATGGAAAGCTGGAGCCAGACACTGAAGAGGAGGCCCATCAGAGAATATTTTAAGTAGGTAAAAATAAAACATAAACCAATGCCACCTATAATCCTACTAGTCAACACAGCATTGCTGGCAAACATTTATGGGTCAAAGTTAGAAACTTCCTTTGTGGTAAGAACACATTTATTGGAGCAATGAAACTGCGTGGCAACACCTCCAAGTATTTAGAACAGGGGTGGGGAACCTTTTTGGGTCAGGGCCACTGACCCACATAAAAAAATCAACCAGGGGCCACACACAGGTGAGAAGCAAAAAAAAACCCCTCACCGTGGCCCCCAACTGAGAAGGAGAAAGATACTCCCACATTTTCCTCACACACCACAGCCTAGAGCGGCCCAGCCTAGGAGATTTTATGTGCTCCAGCCTTGTGGTGGGACAGTGAGGGGGGAGGGGGGACCTGAAGCGCCAGTGCAGGCTCCCCAGTGCTGGGGGAGGGGCCCTGAGCCTTGGGGGCTGGATCAAGGCAAGCCGGGGGCTGGCCCCTGGGCCTGAGGTTCCCCAGCCCTGATTCAGAAGATGTCTCTGCATCACCAGGGCATCAAAGAAACATGCTGTCTGTTGGCTGCTGGGCTAACTTATTATCTAAGGCATCTGCTGCAAAATGTCTGGACCTCGGCATAAAATTTAACTGAACACATTACACATCCAGGAAAAGACACCTCCCAAACTAAGCAAAAAAAACAAACAAAACAAACAAACAAAAAGGAAGGAGTTAAAGAAACGGGAAGCAATGAAATAACCAAAGGTAAACGGATTGGCGGAGAAAAGCCTGATGCAGAGGGAGGAGCTATCCAGAGGAAAACTCTGGGGAACATCCTCAGAGAAGGGAACTCCATGGACAGAGTCCTGTACTGCACCACACTCCTACAAGCTCAAATAATATCTTGGAACAGATAGCAAGGAAAACCCAGCCAACCGCTCCTGCTCTGGAGGATGGCAAAAAAGATTGGCCAAAATATTATGAGCCATGAGGTAAAAGGCGGGATTGAATTTGCTGGTGTACCAGCAACCTGGAAGGAAGGACTCGCTGATTCTTTACACTATATCTATGGAACAAGTAAAGTCAGTGGCTACATTCTGTAACCAATTCAGCTTCCAGACCGATTTCAAGCAGCACCCAAGTGAGAGGGCTGCCCAACAACTGAGCCTGGAGGTGAGGAAGGTAGGAATGCCCATAACAAAGATCTGAAGAGAAAACGCAGTTGGAAATAGCTCTGAAGGACTAGCACAGCTTGAGGGAGTGACCCAGAACAAGCCCAAATTTCCAGGGCTGTCTCACGAGTACTGTCCGCACTCTGAACAACAAGGCTGCAGAAACCATTCCAAAGTGTCTTTCCCTCAACGCTGTAGCCGAGTTGTTTAATGAGAGGCTAAACCGGCTACCCTTCCTCAAAACAATTGTGTGTCTATCAAGAAATAGCCCACAGCGGGCTACAGAGAGGCTTAGCATATGGAGGATGGCTATCCGGTCATATTCCTTGATCATGTCTTCTGGGGCCCATAAAGGGACCAAAAGGAATACAGATGAGAGAAACAGAACTGGGTAGCACCTGGCTAGTCTAAGGTCTTTCTTACCTACGATCTTCCTCTGGTGGAGGGAAGACTGCTGCTCACCAGAAGGACAGAAGACTCACTGATCTCCAGTAATACACAAGTTGTTCATCTGCTTATTCTGTTAGGAGACACAGGAGCTGTAAGGCTGTGCTAGACAGAGTGAAGGCCACATTCTCTCACCTACACGGATGTAAATCCATTGTTTTTAGTGGAGTACCAGTGCAGCAGTGATCAAGATCTGGCCTTTACTGTGTTGGTGTCATTCATCCTTAGTTCTCTTAACAGCTGTTTGTTTCCAATAACCTTTTTAAGGTAAAAACGCCCTGTTTCTTTTGAAAGTGCAGCTGTCCATCAGTTTGGTGCGACCCTTTTAACATGGAACTGCTAGAACAAACCCAGGTAGAAACGCCAACATAAAGGGCCAACGCTTCTGAAAATCACCTTGCAATAAATTGTGGTGGTTTCCCGTCAGCACTGTGTGAGGCGGTGAGATGAATAAGCAGGTAAAATCCCCCTGAAGACACAGTTTGCTGGATCATCCTGCGGCGCGAAAGCATCCTCCTGCCTCTTTGCTCGCTAGCAGTGAAAGGTTCAAACGCCCACCAAGCAAGAACACTGCAGCAGTGGCGGAATCAATTTAATTCTTTCCTGAGTATACCCTGATGCTATTCATGAATATGCCTACTCAAGAAATACAATAGAACAGAAAAAGACAGCCCTATTCTGTTTCAGTGATTTACAGCTAAGGAAAGCACATACATTTTCCAAAGAAATCCATAAATGAAGGACAGGGCTAAACCCTGCCTATATACCTTTAAAGTCACAGGGACAAAGGTGACAACTCTCTGCCCTCTGTAACCACAGAAATCTGCCCCCCACCTACCTAAACAGCTTTCATAAGATCAGCAGACATAAAGATGGTCTCTTCTAGTTAGTCTACTTAAGGGGGTTTAAGGCTGGCTACAAACCTGCTGAGGTACCACAATTTCCTCTTGTTTTCTTTCTTTCTTTAAGTGCTTGCAATTCTATCTGATGGTTTCAAGTTGCAAACATCTCGCAAAGCCCGGTACGGAGTGGAAGGGAGGGAATAAAAACAAAACAATTCATGGTTACTTCCCTTCACCTTTAAAAAATGAACAAAAGACAAAGGAAAGCCATGCTTCAAACTAAGCCACCTTCCCTCTTTATTTCCGTACAACAGGGAGGATAAAGTGGAGTGCAGTGGAAATGCTATGTAAATGTATCATTTTTTCCGACGATATAATGCAGCCTAGCCGGTCTCTAACGCATCCTCTGCTGCTTCCATTGAACAGTTTCCTCTTACCGGCAGCGACATATCACTTTATCAGGATGCCAGGAGATCGCTTCCACACAATGCCAGCAGATGTAATGTTCTTAGATGCATACACAGTTCATCACTTAGATACTAGATGGTAAGGGGGCCCCGGGGTGACTCTGTAATGCAAGTTTGGTGTTTGGTATTTGGAATTCTCAAATGAAAAAAAGATTTTATCAAATATAAATATCTTTAAGAAAAAAGTAACAAAAGTGCTACATATGATCAAAGAAAACAATTCTGTTAGTTTCTGCTACTTAAAGTAGGTTTGCTTTACAAATGTTCCCACATCCATGAGCAATATGGCTTCCAATTATCAATTCAATTGTCTGTAGCAGTATAGCTTTCTCGCACCTTAACAAGGACAGAGCAGAGAACACAAAAGCATTACACCCCACATCTCAAGGAGGAGATCTTCCTGCCTTTTCAGAAGTGTTCATATTTGGGTGAATATTTGTGCCACGTTGATAACTAGCAGAAACTAGATACCAAAGTCCTTCAATAACCTGTCAGGCCTGTTAGGATTGGAGGCAGTAGTTACACAGACTTGTACAAACTCACCCATTTATTATCTTAATCTTTTCTTTGCAAACATTGCTTTTGAGAGGGACTGGGAAGAAAGGGGGGGGGGAGGTGAGTGGAAGAACAAAAGGTAATGCAACTTCTATGATAGAGCGATAGAGTCTAGACCTCTTCAGAGCAGACACTGCTAGAGGTGCCAAATAATGAATAGTGGTTTTGAGAAGTGGACTGCTGTCCATTAGACTTTCAGCTCATTTTTCATGTGATCCCAGGCTGGGCTTCTATCATGGTCCCAGAGGCAGAAGGCAGTATTTTAATCCACCAAGCCATGCAGCTTGTGAGAGGAGAGGAGATCTGTGTTGAATATGGGAGCATCAACCGAAATGTGTGACTAGGTTTCCCATGGACATTCTCAGTGCAGTACCCAAAAGAAGTATCTCAAGTCACTGTGTGACCAGCGAGGCACGGCTTATTGCAGCTGGAAATCATTTATTCCCATGCTGAAGTGGGGTTTTCTAGTGTTCTTTTTACTCTCTGTTGAGACTCCCAATATGGCATCCACCGTCCCTGTGCCCCTACCTCAGCGTCCATCCTTTCAGTCTTGGAGAAGGAAAAGCGTACAGACTAGGTTTACGTGATGTCTAAGGGTATCCAAGATTTTAAATGTAGCCTAAGACTTGTAACGGAGGGCTCTCTAAAATACCTGGAAGCACTTTCTTGGAATGCTAAGACAGAGCAGCAAGATTTTCGAGCCACTGGGGCTGGGAGAGGAAGGTTGGTTGGTTGACTGATTATTTACTGGGAATTAATACTGAGAGAGTATATGCAAAGGCTGAGGGCACCATGCCATCTTCACAGAACAAGACCCTAACAGCTAACTGACGTACAAGAAACTGCAAAGTTATACTGTAAGAAGAACACATATTAAGGACCGAGGAAAGTCTGCTAAGGTGCTACTTCTAAAACTAAGTTACTTCTTGTTTTGACCCTCCCCCTTCTTTGTATCAGTCGTCGTCTATGGCCTCTGTCTTGATTTCGTTGGTTCCTTGCCGGGCCAATGCCAAGATGGTGTGGTTTACAGCTGCCATTTCCACGGCTAATGAAATGGGATCTTGGTGGTCACTATGGCTAGTGCTGTCATCCTGTGTATGCAGAAAGGAAAAAGATGAAGCGCGGTTAATTAGGCGGTAAGCATTCCATCTGAGTGAAAGCGTTTTTAAAGTAAGCAATGGACTAAGGGCCCTAAGTTACACTTTTGCTCACTGGATAGTGGGTGGGAAAAAAATAAAGGACTCCATTTAAGGAAATGTCATTTACTGGGCAAACACAGGTTCATTGGAAATGGGCAAGGCAGAGTGTGGAGATTCCTGTTTCTTTTCAAAAGGCAAACTGGCTAAATGTGAGTGCCGTGAGGAATATATTCAATTATAAGGTCAGAGGGTCTGAGTGTCAAATCGAAGTGATACATACATGCTGAAGTTTGCTTTTCTAGAGGGATACACCTCTAGACAATTCAGCACTAACCCCGCTGCTGGAAAGGTTCCAGTTGGATTAAAAAAAGGTGGTGAAATGGCCTCACAGCAGATCACACTGTTGGGCCAGCTATGCTACATGCCACACCTCGTTTAATTAAATGGTGAAAAACTGGGGCTTATCCTGCTGTCTGCCCTGCAACCTCAAACAGATCTGGAGCTCTCACCATCTTTCCCTCTGTGTCTTTTTTCTAAACACTAAACAGAAGCCTTTTCATGTTAGCAGGAGAACAGTGGAATAGTTCAGGACGGGTAGCTGCGGCGAAGTACCAAGAATATGGGGAAACTTCCTTGCTACAGGCCTGCATTGAAGAGTTTTCTCAGCACTGAAATGCTTTAAGTTCAACAAATGAGAAGGACTTCATTCCATGTATACACAGTCCCCTATATTTGAGTGGGGGCCTGGTATGACTATAGGTGTAACACTGACATCTTTGGTGGCCTGATTCAGTGATGGATCTTGTCTGCGACCCATGGATCTTAATGCGTGAGTCTCTACTGCCTGAGAGAAAAGACACTTTTCAGACAGTCAAGGCTGTAGCAGGCTCATCAATCTCTAGCTACCCTACCCACCATTAGAGAGGGACACATTGCCATCCCATTAAGCCACTGCTTACGTAGGAATAAGTCATAGTCGTCGAGTTTAAGGCCAGAAGGGACCACCGCATCATCTGTTTGGACCTCGTGTACATCACTGACCACTCACTTCACCCAGCACCTGCACACTAAATCCAACTAGGTACATTTAAGTTCTAATCCCAGATCTAAAACCCAACTCCTCCTGGGACCTTGAGCAAACCAAGGATCAGCTTCCCTTTCTCTGAAATGGGGGTAAAAATACTTACTTACCTCACAGAGGTCTTGGGAGAATTAATATTTTTATAGCATATTATAGAACAAAAAGGTCATTTTGCCATTACTATACCAGGCCCATGCTGATGAATTTGCAACAACATCATTTCTAAATGAAGATGGCAGGAGGTGACTGCTGGTGGGACAGAAATGCCAGTTTTCAGTAAACTCCTAAGGTTGTTTAACAGATTCTCTTAATTTGCCATGAGTCTGGGGCCAGTTGTCCAAATCCCCGCATGCACATCAGAATTTACAGCCATGCTTTAGAATGCCTGACCCTGAAAGTCATTTAAGTGAACTAGATCATGCCACGAATGGATTAAAAAAATCCCCCTCAAGTTATGTTAACTTTATGTTATTTACTTTAATGGTAGTTAGAGAAACTTTTTGTTTTAAAAGTTTTCTGGAGTCTGATTGCTATTCTGAAATATAGAGGTTATGGTTTTAATGGCTGAATGGGTGTTCATTGGCTACCAGGACAGCTGTCCACAGTAATCCATTTAACTTGGAAAGCCTAATTATGCTTACAGTGGAGCCTGGGCTAGATCACTGAGAAGTGCAAAGTCTAAGGACTCTGAACAAAGAATTCGGATGCAATTAAGCAAATTATTTCTCTTCGCAAAAATACGTTGGATAATATAAACCTACAGAAAGAAAGAATTGATTTGGAATTCTAAACAATGTACCTGCGAAGCCATCAATTCCTCCATATAACTGCGCTTGGCCACCATTTCAAAACAGATCACACCAGTTGTTGAGAAGATTCTCACCTTGCACAGCCATACAGAACAGAGCTCCACCAATTACTCCCAGGGATGGTCTATAAAAGGACCTTCATCTCCCACCAAAGAAGCAGCAGCAGCTCCAAAGAGGGTGGATACAGAGCAGAAACATGCCAGCACCTCTCACCCTATCACTGTCCACTGGACTTGGGTTGAGCCTATGGGGTAGCTATTCCAAGATACTGGGCTCCCCATAACCACACAGAGATGAGGTCTCCTACTTCTTTCCAGGGATGGCCTATTAAGAAAACCCCAACAGAACCCAGATCCCTAGGTGTAGCAGCATGAACATAAGGAGCAAAGGAAGCAGAACCATCTAAGTGAACTCTTCAGCAAGCCCAATGACCTCAAGTGAATTCATTAGTCACCACGGGAAGAGGGGGAAGGGAGCCGGGATAAGAACACGGGTGCTTTATGTCACAGGGAAGCATGTTGGTGCCCAGCACATGGTTAAAGATCTGTACATCCTTTCTGTAAGGTTAACCACTGTACCAGTGCCAGAGACAAGGAGAGCTTGATTTAGGCATTGTGCATAGCTGGAGTTAACACTGTCCTAGCATTTTTCAAACATTGTGTGTGGTGTGAATGGTGTAACTTGCTTGTTTGGAGCAGATCCTCCTGTCTTCTTCTACCTTCTCTGCTTCTCTGCCTCCCTCTGAACATCTTCCCTCCTCCTCCCCATTGCGTACTTGCCAAGTGTCCTGTTGTATGACAATAAATCCATGTGGGTGAATACCAGTTTCTCACACATGCAATAGGAGAGCTGTGCTCTTCCGCTTTCCCCATTAAAATTACATTAAAAAAAAAAAAGAGGAGGAAGTCTGACTTGTGAGAGGTACAAGCCCCGTGACGCTGACATATCACATGCGGGGTCTCCCATGCTGCTTAGCTCCGGTTCTTACCTGCTCTGAATAGTCATTCCCATCGACGTCGTCACTATTGGAGTGGCCTCCTGGGCTCTGTACATCTATGCCATGGCTCTCCAGGATTGCTGCTTCTTCGAAAAAAGCAAATGGGTCCCTAAATCATCTGATGCGTGGCCGTAACGAAAGACGATCCGTATTTTAGGCATGTGACGAGAGGGGTGTGAGCATGCTCAATTCGTGGCCTCCTCCGCTCAATTCTCCGCAATCTGGGGTTGGCGTGAAGTGTTCCCTTCTGTTGCCCCACAAAATTGTTTCCAATCTTCTTTATGTCTAACCGTCAGACCTCCCTTCTTCTCCCTCTAGTCTATACTGGACAGACTCTCCCTTGTCTATGCCAGGGATTTTCAAACATTTTTCGCCCAGGACCCAGTTGAAGAAAATTGTTGGGGCCCACAACCCAACATAATTTGACTAGGGTGGGGGCTCCAGGGTGAGGCTGAGAGCTTTGGGGCGTAGAAGGGGGCTCTGGCTTTGTGGGGGGAGGCTTACCTTGAATGGCTCCCAGTCAGCAGTGCAGTGGGGAGCTTCTGGCCTCTCCTGGCCCCGCAGACCATGCTGTGCCCCTGAAGCAGCCAGCAGCAGGCTCCCAGCCAATGGGAGAGCAGGGGCAGTGCTCAGAGTCCTGTGCACTCTTCTACCCACCCCACCTAGAAGCTGGTCCTGCTGCTGGCCGCTTCTGGGCTGCAGCGCAGTCTGCGGTGCCAGGACGGGCAGGGAGCTGCCTTAGCCCCCCCACTGCTCACCTGATCCCCCTGCAGCAATGAGACCCAGTGCCCGACATTCCACCACCCAGTCCTGGGTCACGATTCGTGGTTTGAAAACCCTTGGTCTACGCAATGGTTACAAGCTTACAAGATTTAAGAGCACAAATCCACATTATTTTAACGGGACTTGTGCTTCTACCTCCCCTTGGTAACTTTGAACACTCTCCATATTGAGCAGTGTTCCTATCATTTCCTCAAATTCCATTCATCAGGATTTTTGAGGGGTCAGACTTTATTTTATAAATCAAATAAATGCCAATTAATATCATTGTCATGCTTTGGCTTGATATTAGCCTTGGGACCTATGGTGAAGGAGCCTTCTTCTATTTGCTGGAGATGATAAACAAAGAACACAAATAATATCTGCCCATAAATCCTGTGAATCATGTAAATAGAGTGTGATTCAATCCCATCAACTTAGCCCTTGAACAGATCTGCTCCTAGTGTGCTTTGAGAGTAATTTCTACTTTCTTCACAGGAAGCTGTTAGTCTGCAGAATGAACACAGCTAAGTTTGTGAGCTGTATCCTATTCCCATGTAGGCATCATCAGCAGAATTGTTTACTATGTTCCCATCTGTTATGGCTCTGCAAATCCACTGAAGGCAATAAGGAGGCACATGTGTAACTGAAGGACGAATTTGGCCTGCAGGATAAGTGCTGGTATTTGAGAGGGAAAGAACCCATCTTGACTTTTAGATCGCAGTGGAATCTTACAGGGGATCTTACAGGCACTAAGAAAAAACACCATCATTTCCACTTGTAAAATGAGTACATCTGAGATACCATTACAGCGGCAAGAAACTAACCCACAGACTCCCTTTTTTGATTGCGTCCCCTTCTCCCCGATACTTTTCAGCGTGGAACTGCACTTCAAGGTTTCAATCGCAGTATGCTTAGAATTTCCCCTATCCCTAGAGCAGAAATTACTGCTTCTCCTGTTTCATTTTGGGATATCCAATGGGACGGGGCCAAGAACTCGATATTAGGGAAATATAAATCCTTCTATATTGATCAGATTCAGACTTAAAACAGAAATTAGGCCCTTCACTGACATCTGCTCACTGAATCATTTTCCCTGTCCTACTACTGACATTTGTAAACCAAAGTCCCCAATGATATTTTAGAAATGTTGAGAGGGTGAAAGATTTATTTTAAAAAATGCTCTAACTTACTAAAAATGCTTTCTAGCCATTTGCATTAATAGAATTCAACCTTATACTCTCTCCATGTCCCTTGAGCTGGTATATCTATTTAAGTCCTTCATGTTGTCTGAGAGCAGGTTCTCTGATACATTACCGATATTGGCTCTTCTCTTGATTTCCTTTCTTCTGTTGGCAAACCAGTTGTATACTTTAAGGGAGGTAACTCGCTCCAAATCTGACAACTTTTTGCCTGTGACAATATACAGGAGAATACACGGCTGTTTACAGGGGTTTACAGATATGAATAGCACTTGGCAGATGCATCTAAGACCAGCGGACCCCTGCCATGGGATAAACTCTTGAAACTTAGAGCAGTGAGCATTAGACAACATTAGAACAGTTCACAAATGAAATGCAGGGCTTTTCTTTGCAACTACAGCCGGCCCAGTCTTAAACTGATAGAGCAAAGCTGCTCTTCCAATTTAAGCACAGTATTGAGAGCTAGGAGAGCAGGATTCAATTCACAGCTCTGCCACAGAATGTGAGAAACACCTTGGGCAAGTCACTTCTCTTCTCTGTGCCTCAATTCTCCATCAGTAAAATGGGGATAATACTTTCTTGCTCCAAAAGGACAACGAGAGGCTAATTTGGTTACTGTGTCTGAGGTGCATCAAAAGCTAGTAAACATAGAGATGAGACATGGGGGTGGCAGAGAGAAGATCTAGTAGTGATAATAATTACTTATATAGCACTTTTCATCAGCTTTAGAAAGGGGCTGCTATCATTATCTCAATTTTACAGCTGGGGAAACTGAGGCACGGAGCAGGAACGTGGTTTGTCTACCATTACCCAGCAGGTCAATTACACAGCTGGGACTAGAACCTCAGTCTACTGAGTCCCAGGCCAGTGCACTGGTCCACTAGACTAGACTGCCTCTCTACTAGTTATAGTTATTAATCCTAAAATTGTCACTTATGTCAGGACATCAGAAGTCCAGCACTCCCTACTTGTCAAGTATATGTCACATGTTCATAGGCAAGTCACAACTTCTTTGTGCCTATATTTCTCCATCTTTAAAATAGGATCAGCAATAACAATAATAATGCTACATACCCACTTTTGTAGAGGGCTTTTTGATTCTCAGACAAGAAGCGCACATATTGGTAAGAGTAACTAGAAATAACTGGCCTTAAGAATGGCAAATCTCTGAAATTTTTTCCGTTTCCTACGGATACTCCAGATGACCCGGAATATATGAAATGTTCTGATGCTGAATTTCACATTTAGCACTGTACTGTCTACTTTAGTTAGTAGAAATTTAACTTTCAGGCATAAAGTGGTCCTGCTTTGGTTAGGGGGCTGGACTCGATGACCTCCTGAGGTCTCTTCCAGCCCTATGATTCTAAGTGTTTGGGTCTGAAAACTACATTAGCACTCATGTACATCCAAGTATGGCTGTTTGAATGACACAAGCCCTATAGCTCTAGGAAAAACCTTACGACTGGAGGAGAGCACTAAATGGTTAGTAACAGCCATAAAATGAGATTTGCTGATTTTAGCAGTAGATGCTGAAATCTAATTGCAGGCTTCTTTGGAAAGAACACTATGATCAGATCCTTACCTGGCTTTTGTATAACTGCATTACAGGCATTTGCAATTTCTTCTCTCTTTGCCTCGTCAGGATATTGATTCTCATTGAAATAACTGCAGGAAAAAAAGTTTTTCAGAAATCAAAGCAGGAATGCACCAAAACAATGTCACAAAAAAGGTGTCAATGTCTAGTAAAGGCATCAGTTTTAAAGGGAAAATACAGACCCATTAAGTTTTATGTTACACAGTCTGTGCATGGTTATGTATTAGACATGAGCACACAGTTCACCTTTCAAACCTTCCCAATTGCCTTAGATAACCAAATGCCACTGCCAGACTTGCACCATTCCCTATGGCAAGTGAGTAGGAATGACGAAATGGAAAATGCTGCAAATACCAAAGATGCTATTGCAAAGTGAAGCACGCATGTTAGGAAACCCCAAAGCACCGCTCCTTCTTTAATTAAGAACATGAGTCTCAGAGGGGTAGCTGTGTTAGTCTGTGTCTGCAAAAACAACGAGGAATCCCATGGCACCTGAAAGACTAACCGATTTATCTGGGCAGCAGCTTTTGTGGGTAAAAACTACTCAGAAAGCTGATTCCCAAATAAATCGGTTAGTCTTTAAGGTGCCACAGGACTCCTTGTTGTTTTTAAGAATATAAGAATGGCCATACTGAGTCAGACCAAAAGTCCATCTAGACCAGGGGTTGGCAACCCCCGGCACACGAACCAATTTTTACTGGCACACAGGGCAGGGGCTCAGCCCCACCCCTGTCCCCTGTGCAGCAGGGAGCCCGTGATGCGGCTCGAGCCTCAGCCGCACAGCTGCAGGCTGGAGCACTAGCTCCAGCTTCCTGCTGGGGGAGGGAGACGGGAGAGGCGTACTTCTGCGTCCCCGGGGCTGCCTGCTGCTTTGGGAGAGGGCGGGGCTGGACCTGCTCTGCAGAGCCGGGGCTGAGCAGCTGGCCCACATGGCATGCTGGGGCCCAGGCTGTGTCGCGCTGCTCCCTGTGGGCTGTGTGTGGGGGTGGGAAGCCCCTTCCCCAGTGCCCCATTGAGCCTGTCCCTGGGCAACCCTGGGCTCTGCCAGCTCCAGCTCCGGAGCCGCAGCCTGCAGGCAAAGGGCTGGGCTGGTCAGGGAAGAGACTCTGCCCCCCCCCGCCTCTCCTCACCCCAGTGCTGCTCCTGGGGTGGAGGGGGTGGGGGGGAAGAAGGGGCTACCAGTTCCAGCGCTGCTGCCCTGCAGGGGAGTGTGCTGGGGGCACAGGGATGTGAAGGAGGATGCAGGGGCAGGATGGGAGGAGGCAGGGGTTGCACTGAGAGGCATGGGGCAATGCAGGGGATCAGGCTGTGGGGGCAGGATGGGAGGGGGCAGGGGTTGCACTGTGGGACATGGGGTGATGCAGGGGATCCAGTTGGGGGGGGGACCATGGGGCTGAGGGGAGTGAGTCTGGAGCAGAGGGAAGATGTGAGAGGGGTGCAATTTTACTTTGCAGAAGCTGCACTTTCCTTTACTCCCCACTTCTTTGCCTCCCTCCCCAACTAGCTATTCAGCTGCATTCTCACCCTCTCACCTTTTCTGTGTTACTGCCCCAAACCCCTCCAGCCCCCAAACCCCTCCTGCCACCCAACTCCCTTCCAGACCCTGCCCTCCTCACCTCGTCCTGCACCCCACCTCCTGCCCAGATCCTGCATCCCTGTCCCACTCGCTGGCAGCTGTCCCGCACCTTGAACCCCTCATTTCTGTTCCCACCTCAGAGTCTAAGGGGGTCCTCAAAATCCACTAACTCTGGAACCCCAGAAAAGTAAATCTGGCCTATGGGAATCCCTAAACCTCAGTCCTTCCTGTCCCTTTCTTCTCACCCTGTGGGGGCTGGAGTGCCAGAAGAGTGAGGTGTCTCAGTTGGGGGCCATATCAGTAAGGACTGGGGGTTCTGCAAGTTTTTTTGCTTCTCACTTGTGTGGTCCCCAACAGATTTTTCGGTGGGTCAGTGACCCCCGGCCCAAGGGGTAGGGAACTTGACCCAAGGTTCCCCACCCCTGCCACAAATAAAGAAAACACTGAAACCATTTGTGTTGGACATAACATTTTACTTTATTTAAAATGAAGTTTGATAAACTAACATGAGAACGTTAAAAAGCTTAATCTGTTTAAAAATTTAAATTAAACCGTTCTCCCCAGCTGCAGCATTAGCAAAATGGCTCAGGTGAGATTATGTAATTAACAGTGAGTTTCCATTAGCAACTGGTAGTCTGTGGAAAGGTTTGCATTGACCCTGGTGGTCCACAGCGTGCCCAGTGGAGAGAGCCACTCCCATCCCCCCGGGAAAGTGGCACGGCCCAGGACAGGAGGGTTAAATCTTTGCATGCCACTTCGGAAAGGTTGCTGACCCCTGGTCTAGATCAGGGGTCAGCAACCTTTCCGAAGTGGCATGCAAAGATTTAACCCTCCTGTCCTGGGCCGTGCCACTTTCCCGGGGGGATGGGAGTGGCTCTCTCCACTGGGCAAGATGCGGCCCGGGGGCTGGATCCGGCCCACCTGACACTTTGATCCTGCCTGAAGGCTGCATCTTGCGGCTTTCTATTTATATCCTGCTGCTCATGCCACTGAATTTCCAGGTGGTGGCTCAGGCAGCAGGATCCTATTTAAATGGCTCGTGACTCCCAGTCGTGGTGCTACCCCAGCAGGAGCCTGAACAGTGAGCCCTTAGCCATAGCAAGCTGGGCAGCTCCCAGGCAACACAGCAGCAGTGGGGCCAGGAGCTATAAACCCTTTAAATGGCAGCAATTTACAGGGCTCGTGGCCTCGCTACTACTGCGATGCCTGGCTGCAGGGCTCATAGCTCCAGCCCTTGCTGGGGTAGTGCTGCAACCTGGAGCTCTTCAAATAGCCATAGCAACCCCAGGCGACTGC
Organism: Pelochelys cantorii; assembly: GCA_032595735.1. NCBI lineage: Eukaryota > Metazoa > Chordata > Testudines > Trionychidae > Pelochelys > Pelochelys cantorii. The sequence goes on from CM064328.1 coordinate 6,520,347, forward strand.
CAGGCAACACGGTAGCGGCAGGGCTAGGAGCCACAAGCCCTTTGCTGTGTTTTTAATTCAAAGCCTCTGGCCCCAGACCACTCTGAGGGGAGGCTAGTCCTCAGCCCCACCCCTTCCCCCAGGCTCCGCCCCTTCTGGGAGCGGAGCCAGCCTGTGATCAGTACCAAAATTCATTAAGTGGCCCCCCTGCGAAAATTATTGTCCACCCCTGGTCTAGACCAATATCCAGATGGCCAGTGCCAGATATTTCAGAGGAAATGAACCGAACAGGTAACCATCAAATGATCCATTCCCATTACGTGGTAACACACAACTTTTTCTGCATGACCTTGTCTCATTCAGTGTACAGTGTTCAATATTTGTCTTGATTCTCAGGGTCTGTGAGCACACTTTCGCCCACTTTCTCATTCATAACACGACTACCTCCACACAGACCACCAAAATTGTCACATTTTACCAGGAAGCACATAACTACAGCTGTTTTGAATAGTTACTGTGGGATATTGTAGCAGGTTTTTAACGAGTTCTATGAGCACAGAACTATGTAGCAATACTCAGAGAGCTATGGATTTACTCTAGTTGCACTTTTAAATCTTTTAAAATGTAATAATTCTAAATAAGGTAATATGAGACTATTTTATTGTAACATTTTAGTGTTACAGCTAGTATTGTTTTATTATACCTACAGTTTTGCTATAGGTATTATAAATTTTACTATTAGAAATGTTTTCCTGAGCCTTACCAGGCATTCACCCTGCTGCCCCATCTCTGCATGCATCTACCCCTGCATAATTTCATACAGGTGATGTACCCTAATTTTTCAGCTAACAGGTGCAATATATAAATAAATGGACAAAATCAGTTTAGGTCACCTTGCTGCTAAAAGTGTAACATTCCTCTCTGTAGTATTTTTTTCCAAGCTACCATTGAATAAAACAGTTAAAAGTGTTCCCACTATTTTGCTCTGGAGATTATTCCATAGTTAAATCAACCTTATTGTAAGTAAATCTGTGTAAATGTCCAGCCTCAATTTTCTTTTCTTGCACTCCTTCCCACTATTTACCCTGTAATTTGTAGTTACAGCAATACGCACAATCGGAATCCGGCTTGCGGGTTGCTATTCATTGATTAAGAGAAATTGCTCATTAGCACAGCAAGAAGCACAGTTAATGTGCCTCCATTTGATTTGCTTGCTTAGAGAGCAACTGCAACCACAAAAATTGATTTTTTAAGTGAAGGACAGAATATAGAAATCAGTGATCTGGGTACTAAACACGCGTGCACACACACAACGTCCTAGTTTTAGGCTCTATGGAGATCCACAGAACTCCTACTTGGCTACCACCTAATCCTGGAGGCACCTAAATTCACTCTGTGCCTAAATCCAGTAGGCATCTGGGTTTCTGCCTCCAGAGATGCGCACTACTGCCTTGCTGTAGGCCAGCGGTCCCCACAGTAAGGGGCATGGCTCCAAGTAGGGTTGTACTGCCAATGCATGATTGTCCTTGCGGCACACCTGAGGACGGAGAGGATGCCATTTTGCTCTACACAGCCAGTGTGGCGCATGACCATGCAGGTATGGTGCATGCGAGGCCAGCCTGTGCAGAGGAAGACATTTTGTAAAGGCATCCTTCCCTCCATGCCGTCCGGGGTTGCGAGAAGCAAGAAGGCTGAAATGGGAGTCACGCAGGCAAAAAGTTCAAGCAGCACGGCCTGTTTCCTGCCCAAGCCCTAGCGTGACCTTCAGAGCACAGGAAGGCTGGATTTCCCCACCTCTCTCACCTGCGGGACCGGGGCTGTAAGTGTGCTCGGAGCACGCTTTTCAAACTGGGCTCCATTCATAAGCTGTCCAGCAGAGGAGGCAGCGGCGTGGACTCCCTTGTAACTAGGATTGCCAGATGGTTTCAGAAAAAATACCGAACCAAAAAAACCACAGAAAAACCAACCCGACACCATGGCCCCTTTAAAAAAACGCATGGTGAGGCTTTTTGGCCCTAACAGGCTGCCGGCGGCCGCCCGCCATCTTGCCTCCCTGCGCGGGGCCGGACAGCTCCCCTGCGGAATCCAGTAAGCACTAGGGTTGCCAGGCTGCCTCCGTATTGAGCCAGACAGCCAGTATTTTCGCCTCCTGGCTGGGAAAAAAAATCAGAAAGTACCAGACATTTTAGATGTCCAGTATTTTCTGATTTTTTTTTTTACCGGATAGGAGGTGAAAATACCAGACTGTCCGGTTCAATACCGGACACCTGACAACCCTACTTGTAACTTGTAGCCCAATGCGCCCATCTGCAGTGTGGGAAACCAACATTCAATGCCCCCCTCTACCGGCTGTAGAGTCTCTCACCTCAGCGGTGAGCGCCATAAACACTGGGCTAAGGGCTATTCTGATGGGGCTCTCCCTCAATCTCCCACTGAACTTTTCCCACTTGGATTCAATAGGTAGAGTCACTGGAGCCTGGGCACTAGACTCCTGTCTCCCCACTTCCAGGTAAGTGCTCTAACCACTAGGATACAGTGTCATTCTCTTGCTCTCTGTCCCGATGTCTACTTGGGTATTTATCCAAAGTGAAACAGTTTCAAGAGGAGACGCAGAGGGAAACCCACCTCAGAATAGCTCAGTGGTCATGGCCCTTTATTCAGAGGTAGGATTTGAACACGGGTTTCCCTTCTCCCCATCAGACAGAGGGGGACATTGAACCTGAGTCCCCTATAAACCAAGGAAGTTCTTTAACCACTGGGCTAAAAGCAATATGGGAGGCATCACTACTGTGTCCTCCTAGTTTGGGCCGAATTAGGTGCCGGCCTAACTCATTCTCACAAGAAACTGCTTAGGCACCTTAGTCACCTGGCTCCAAAGGGGCTCCTGGCTGTGGGTTGCAAGCAAAGATAGAGACCTCTCTGTTGCCCAGATTTCACAGAGTCTTAGGGTTGGAAGAGAGCTCAGGAGGCCATCGAGTCCAACTCCTTGCCCAATGCAGGACCAACCACAACTCAATCATTCCAGCTAGAGCTTTGTCAAGCTTGGCCTCAAAAAACCTCTAGGGATCGAGATTCCACCCCCTCCCTAGGGAACCCATCCCAATACTTCACCACCCTCCTAGTGAAATAGTTTTTCCTTATATCCAGTCTCGACCTCCCCCACTGTAACTTGAGACCGTTGCTCCTTTTTCTGCCATCCCTCACTACTGAGAACAGCCTTTCTCTGTCCTCTTTGGAACCTCCCTTCAGGAAGTTGAAGGCTGCTATCAAATCCCCCCTCACTCTTCTCTTCTGCAGACTAAATAGACCCAACTCCCTCAGCCTCTGGCACCTAACTGTGAGAGGGGCGGCGCTTATGACAAATCCCTCTTATCGGCATTCAGACAGCTTATGCAGGGAGCCACCGAACGTGCTGGCTTTTGTGGATCCTATTCTTAAGCACCCATCTCCCTCCACTCAGTGTCCAGGGAGCCAGACTGAGGCTTTGTAGATCCCACTGAAAGGCTGAATGTTGCAACTCTGACCTCCCTTTGCAGATCAGGGCCCAAGTCCAAAGAAAGGACACTTATCTACAATCCTGATACTGCCTCATGCCATTCTGCCTTAAATCAGTAGAGACTTCCAAGGATACAGACTGGGGCCCCCTGATTTCAATGGGAATTGCTGGTATGCTGCCCCTGTCACATTTCTACACAGGCAGCAGGACACTCCTAGAAACGTCAGCCAGGGCTGCAGGGCTTTATTTAATTTGGCAATATTCCCAGTCCTGGAATCAATATAATTTTCATTCTTTGAAACATACCATCCCTTGGCTATTCAGTACCTTGTAATACTGAACACAGATCTGTCCTACCTTACAAATTTCCGTTTGCAGAGATTGTGTTTTGTAGAAAACTTTCTTGAAAAAAGGAATAACAAGGAAACAAAGGAATATAAAATGACCTGTGTTCAATAACTGCCTGTTTAATAATGTTAGAGAAGTAGATATTGAGTATTTAATAATGTAATAAGAAAATGTAAAGGAATTTGTCTTTCTGTTTATATCTGGCTGACAGCTCTCAAAACACTAGTAAAACAACTGCAAAAGGCTATAAAAATCAAGAAGTTGGTTAGTGTCTTACCGACAGTGGATTCTTGGCCAGCATAGAGCCAAGCACACCAGATAAATGGGTGATTTATTAGCCAAATGCAGCTCTCCCTAGTAGGACACACTAGGGAGGGTGGATACTGACAGGAGCAGACAGGACTAGCCAACCGAGGCCACAAGAAGCAGAAGAGTAGAAGGCAACTAAATCCTGCAAAGACATTCTGCTTTCTAGACAAAGGGCAGCTGACAGCTGAGTCATCCTTGAACACCCTCAGTGAAAAAACCAAGTGATCTCTTTTGTGGAGAATGACAGTGAAGAATTAAAATGAAAAGTGGCCAGATAATTGACGCAAAATTATCACGAGCTGGGCCGGATGGAGATATCCTTGAAGCAGTTTCATTTCAAGAACACTGAAGTCTAGAAAAATTGCAGATTCAGAGAAAACCAGGGAGAATGTGCCTAGGACAATGAGAGTCAGAGAATCCATCTCAGCCCAGCCCTCTGTAATGTACATTCGCACGTCTCCACCAAGGTGCCCCTATTTGAATTCCAGCAATAGTTTGCCAACCGTTTTGCTCTGCTGTAGTTTAGTTTTCCAGGGCAAGATCTTATATACACCAACTAATGCCCTCAGCCTCCCATTCTGTTGTGATCCCACTAATCCGCAGTGGGAGTTTTATTCTCCACATCGAATTGCTAATAAGCTAAAAGTTGGACGGGCAGCAGTAGGGCATCATCACTGGGGCTATGGGAGGGCGGGATGTCTAAGGTATTAGCTCCAAAAGTCTAATGCGCCAATACTGCCAATAGATCCACGGCTTGGAACCATAGTAGAGGGAACCACTCCAGCAGAATCCTGGGAGTCAAGATACCAAATCATTTCCACCTGTGCAGTCACTGTGGTGCTGTTTGCCAGGGAAGCTTTTGGGCTGTGAAATATTCCATCTGTCTGTGGGGCTTTCTGGGTACCAGCACCCTGTGTAAGAGCTGCCACCTGTCCAGGGGAGGGAGGGAGGAAGTGACAAGATGACCCATCAACACCAGTTCCCATTTGACTACTGCTGATGAATAGAAGTTGCCTGTCCCACCAACAGCTGAGCTCATGCTCCAGCAGCCCTCCTGCTTCCAGATACATTTTTTTGCAAGGCCCATGTGCTGTGTTTAGTGACCTGGGACTGCTGCTAATTTAAGCTCCGCACTTACTCTGCTTGCAAAGCACAGTGCACTCTGCTTTCCAAATGAACACAGAAGTCCTGCCAGCTGCTTCAACTCCATTACCTACTTTATCCCTGTTGTTACTATATGTATCAAGAGGGCGTCTCTCCAGCTAGGGCTATACTACTGCTTATGTTGGTATAACTTATGCTGCTCAGGGATGTGAATGAGCCACCCCCCTAGGGTTGCCAAGTGTCCAGTATTGACCCGGACAGTCCAGTATTTTCGCCTCCTGTCTAGTAAAAAAGTTCAGAAAATACAGGACACCTAAAATGTCCGGTATTTTCTAATTTTTTTTCCCCTGCCAGGAAGCGAAAGTACCAGACACCTGGCAACCCTACATACACTCAGCAACTGGGCCCAGCCCCTGGACTCCCTCTCCACCCGCTTACCTGGTTCTGCAGGAGAGCTGTCGTCTGGCTTGGAGCAGGGAAACAGGATGGCTGCTGGCAAAAAGCCTCAAAGGCCTTTCTTAAAGGGGCCATGCTGGTTTTTTATTTATTTATTTATTTATTTTGCTCAACAACTTTGGTCTCCCCCCCTTTTTTTCTCAACAGAATTTTTTCCCCCATTTTATTTTGGGGTGGGAGGTGGGGGGGTGTTCAGTAATTTTGTTTAAACCATCTGGCAACCCTACACCCCCCTAAATGACATAAGTTACAGCAACCCAATCCTGTCTCTTAACCTCTTGGATAAACTAAATATATTATTTCCCAGACCTCAGAAAATTCTTGTAGCACTTTTTTGTGGAAGGAATGAATGTGGAGGAGGGATTGAAATAGGTGCAGATTGCGTAGAATACCACAGATCGGTAAAATAGTCATTACATTTTAATATACTTTAATGTAGATATATATTTTATCAACTTTTAATATATAAATGGAACGAATTTTGTAAGATTTTAAAAAAAATTATCCACCATGATTTTACAAGCTCCATTACTACAAATAAGTGTTTGGCTCTTCCAAACTTTCCAGCATGAATACAGTTTGATACTGTAGATTAGGCATAGGTAATATATTTCCTACAGGAAGGCATGAGAAAGCAGTGACTTTCAAAACTACCATCAGACTAATTATATTTTTTTAATGTTCTTCCCCTCACTAATCTGACAGAAGTTTCAAGCACAGCAAAGTTCTATCAAACTGTTCAAATTAACTCAAATTGTGTTTCTTTAAAAACTGAATTTACCTTACAATAGCTTTAAAAGTCAGAGGGTGATCGTCACTTCCTAATCTGTAGCATCAGACTGTCAAAATAACTACTCTCTAATGGTTAATTATTCTTTATTGTAGCTAAGACATTTAATTTTTAAAGACGTAATTTATTCTTCCTGGTAATTGAATGAGGCGATTAGAATATTTCTGATAACATACAGAAATTTTCTGCTCCACAGAAAGAGTCTCAATTATTAAATATCTGAAACAGAGAAGTCCTTCCTGGTTAAAAGACCTTAAAAGCACTGAATGCAGACAGTGGTTAAAATTGTTGAGAGCAGCCTTTGGCTTAACTGAATTGCTGGCTCCTAGAAAAAGTGTGATAGGCAGGCAAAAAGAGAAGGAGGAGGACAGGGAAATTTTTAAAGCTTGCAAGAAGATAAAAGGCCAAGACTTGATAAAGTGAGCATTATTCTATAACAATTCACAACTAGCAGGGGTAATGCACCTTGAACGCTGCGCCTAACAATGCACCTAAGTATGAATCTGTCTTACTGCTTTATTTACTTGATATATGTTACTTGCCATCAGAACTATACACTACAGATATACACCTTGAGCTGGTCCAATGGCATTGAAGTTACCGGGCTGATGGTGCCAGCTTTCATTGAGCTGGTGCTCGCAGAATTCGACTCACAGGTTGGATCATTAGCTTCCCTGACTGCTGTCAGGTACTGGTGGGTAGCGCAATGAGAACGCTGATCTATTGCCCCACAACCTGCCTGCCTGGTCTTGACCTGTCCTGTCGGCAGTGTTCCTCGTCAAACAGGTTCCAGACTGGGCAAGGTCTCTATGCAGCCAACCAAGCCTGCAGGGGCCTCCGAGATCGCCCTTTGTGCAGCTGTGGTGCAACGCAGATGATAACACACATTGTCCATGAATGCCTGCTGACTAGGGCAGTGGTGGTCTAGGAAAACTGCATCATGTAACTGCTACCAAAATAAAAAACACAGTAATAATAGGAGATTTCAATTATCCCCATATTGATTGGGTGCATGTCACCTCAGGACGGGATTCAGAGATTAAATTTCTTGATGCCTTAAATGACTGCTTCTTGGAGCAGCTAGTACAGAAACCCACAAGGGGAGAGTCGATTCTCGACCTAGTCTTGACTGGAACGCAGGATCTGGTCCAAGAGGTAACTGTTACTGGACCGCTTGGAAATAGTGACCACAATATAATAACTTTTAATATTCCTGTGTTGGGAAGAACACCGCAGCGGTCAAACACTCTGGCATTTAATTTCAAAAAGGGGAATTACACTAAAATGAGGAAGCTAGTTAAACAGAAACTAAAAGGGAGAGTAATTAAACTAAAATCCCTGGAAGCTGCATGGGAACTGTTTAAAGACACCATACTAGAGGCCCAACTTAAATGTATACCCCAAATAAAAAAACACAGTAAGAGACCTAACAAAGAACCACCATGGCTAAACAGCCATGTTAAAAAGGCAGAGAGAGAGAAAAGGGCAGCTTTTAAAAAGTGGAAGTCAAATCCTAGTGAGGAAAATAGAAAGGAACATAAACACTCCCAAATTAAGTGTCATAATGTAGTAAGAAAAGCCAAAAAAGAGTTTGAGGAACAGCTAGCCAAAAATTCAAAAAATGATAGTAAAATGTTTTTTAAATACATTAGAAGCAGGAAGCCCGCTAAAAAAGCAGTGGGGCCCTTGGATGATAAAGATATAAAAGGAGCGATCAAGGAAGACAGTGCCATTGCGGAGCGATTAAATGATTTCTTTGCTTCAGTCTTCACGGCTGAGGATGTTACAGAGGTTCCTAAATCTGAGCCAGCCTTTTTAGGTGACAAATCTGAGGAACTCACTCAGATTGAAGTGACATTAGAGGAGGTTATGGAATTAATTGATAAGCTGAATAGTAACAAGTCTCCGGGACCAGACGGCATTCACCCAAGGGTTCTGAAAGAACTCAAATGTGAAATTGCGGAGTTATTAACAGTGGTTTGTAACCTATCCTTTAAATCCACTTTGGTACCAAATGACTGGAAGATGGCCAATATAACACCAATATTTAAAAAAGGCTCTAGAGGAGATCCTGGCAATTATAGACCGATAAGTTTAACATCAGTACCAGGCAAATTAGTAGAAACACTAGTAAAGAGTAAAATTGCAAGGCACATAGAAGAGCACGAATTGTTGGGCAAAAGTCAGCATGGTTTCTGCAGAGGGAAGTCGTGTCTAACTAATCTGTTAGAATTCTTTGAAGGGGTTAATAAACATGCGGACAAGGGGCACCCAGTGGATATAATATACCTAGATTTCCAGAAAGCCTTTGACACGGTCCCACACCAAAGGCTTTTACGTAAATTAGGTGCTCATGGGATAGGAGGAAAGGTCCTTTCATGGATCAAGAATTGGTTAAAAGACAGAAAACAAAGGGTGGGAATAAATGGTAAATTTTCACAATGGAGGAGGGTAACTAGTGGTGTTCCCCAGGGGTCAGTACTGGGACCAATCCTGTTCAACTTGTTCATCAATGATCTAGAAAATGAGGTAAGCAGTGAGGTGGCCAAGTTTGCAGATGACACAAAGTTGTTCAGGACAGTCAAAAGCAAAAGGGATTGTGAAGAACTACAAAAAGATCTCAGCAAACTGAGTGATTGGGCAGCAAAATGGCAAATGAAATTTAATGTGGGTAAGTGTAAGGTAATGCATGTTGGAAAAAATAACCCAAATTACACGTACTACATGATGGGGTCAAATTTAGCTACGACAGATCAGGAAAGGGATCTTGGAGTTATAGTGGATAGTTCTATGAAGACATCCACGCAGTGTGCAGCGGCAGTTAGTAAGGCAAATAGGATGTTAGGAATTATTAAAAAAGGGATAGATAATAAGACAAAAGATATCATACTTCCCCTATATAAAACTATGGTACGCCCACATCTCGAGTACTGCGTGCAGATGTGGTCTCCTCACCTCAAAAAAGATATATTGGCATTAGAAAAGGTTCAGAAAAGGGAGACTAAGATGATTAGGGGCTTGGAAAGGGTCCCATATGGGGAGAGGCTAGAGAGACTGGGACTTTTCAGTTTGGAAAAAAGGCCATTGAGGGGCGATATGATAGAGGTATATAAAATCATGAATGGTGTGGAGAAAGTGATTATAGAAAAATTATTTACCTTTTCCCATAATACAAGAACTAGGGGACACCAAATGAAATTGATGGGTAGTAGGTTCAAAACTAATAAAAGGAAATTTTTCTTCACACAGCGCACAGTCAACCTGTGGAACTCCTTGCCCGAGGAGGCTGTGAAGGCCAGGACTCTATTAGGGTTTAAAAAAGAGCTTGATAAATTTTTGCAGGTTAGGTCCATAAATGGCTATTAGCCAGGGATAAAGTATGGTGCCCTAGCCTTCATAACAAGGGCAGGAGATGGATGGCAGGAGATAAATCACTTGATCATTGTCTTCTGTTCTCCTTCTCTGGGGCACCTGGCATTGGCCACCGTCGGCAGATGGGATGCTGGGCTCGATGGACCTTTGGTCTGACCCAGTATGGCCATTCTTATGTTCTTATGTTCTTATGTCACTGAAGATGCCTTCGCTTGGCTAGACGACTACGCACACGCTAAAAATTCTCATGAATCACATCAAGGAAGTATCAGTTCGTTGATTGGGAACATCCAAGAAAGATCCAAGTATTGCAGAATGGGGTGTTGCTAATAAAGCAGTGGCACTCTTCCTGTTGAAGCAATGCACCAGCAAAGCCTACTGGGTATTCTGCTGCTGGAGGTACCATCCTGCAGAGGAGATGTATGGCGTATGGAGATGTATTCAGAGGCCCTGAACACTTGTGGTCATTAAAGGTTTCACTTTGTCAGAGAAGTGAATGCAAGTTTTCAGGGCTAGACTGGACACTACAGTAAGACCAGGTCTACCTTAGAGATGGGAGCTCAACCTTAGAGATGGCAGCTCAACAAAGGTACACAACTCCAGCTACATACAATACACAGCAGGAGGCTGATGGAGCAAATGCGCCTGTCGGCTTCCTTTACTCCTTGCAAAAGGAGGAGTACTGGATGCTGGCGGGGGCACCCTCTGAGTTCGATTTAGCAAGTCTTAACTAGACTTGCTAAATCGAACTCCCAAAGATTGATCACAGAAGCGTCGATCTTCATTTTAACGTAGACAAAGCCTAAGAGAAACAAAGTGGACTTGTCTTAAGCCCAAACCCAGAAAACTACATCCAAAGCTCTTGCTAGAAAGTGCAAGGGGATCTTTAATGACAAGATACAGTCAGAGCCTTAGGTTTTATTCCGCATTTGGAACACAGCCCTTCCATCAACACAGCACAGACCTGCCTTCAAAACTGTATAGGGGCCTAAAATTCTGTGTTGAGTCAGGAGAAGTGCTGTATTGCCAACTACAACAGATAAAAACAAGGAGTCAGGCCCCCAAAATTCAGGACTGTAAAAACAGTGAGGGGTTATTTTTATCCACCTTCTGGGTTTTGAGTGTTTAGGGTTCGCTGGGGTCACATTTTTCAGCCACTCTCTGCAACTTTGAGGGCTAGAAAGGTGCTTTTTTACCAAACTCAAAGGTGAGATTCTCACCTAATCACGTATCTCCAGGAGCTAAGGGTTTGAGAAAAATACCAAATATAGTGAGATTCATGACAAAAATCACACTCAGTGCGTTATTGCGGCATTTCCAGCACCTGATCCCACACTGTCCTGGGTTTTCCTTTGCCACTTCCCAAGTACTGACCTGACTCAGCCCTGCATAGCTTGGGAGAGCTTAAGCAATAGAGTCTGACAGTAAAGTTGCGGGTCAGCAAACATCTGGAAGCCATTCATGTATTATATACAGGTTCTTTATAGCCTGCATTTGTGAGAAAGGGGTAAACAGCGAGGTGGTAAGATTTGCAGATGATACTAAGCTGCTCAAGATAGTTACGTCCAAAGCAGACTGTGAAGAGCTTCAAAAGGATCTCACAAAACCAAGTGACCGGGCAATAAAATGGCAGATGAATGTTAATGTTGTTAAAAAACATAATCCCTCCTATAAATTTAAATAAATAAAATGATGGGGACTAAATTAGCTGTTACCACTCAAGAGGGAGATCTTGGAGTCATTCTGGATAATTCTCTAAAAACATCCACTTAATGTGCAGCAGCAGTCAAAAAAGCAAACAATGTTAGGAATCAATAAAAAAGGGGTAGAGAATAAGACAGAGAATATCTTATTGCCTCTGTATAAATCCATGGTACGCTCACATCTTGAATACTGTGTGCAGAAGTGGCCGCCTCATCTCAAAAAAGATATCTTGGCATTGGAAAAAGTTCAGAAAAGGGCAACAAAAATGATTAGGGGTGTGGTACAGCTACCATATGAGGAGAGATTAATAAGGCTGGGACTTAGAATACTAAGAGAAGACATGATAGAGGTCTATAATGTCATGACTGGTGTGGAAAAAGTAAATAATGAAAAGTTATTTACATGCTCCAATAACTCAAGAACTAGGGGTCACCAAATGATAGGCAGCTGGTTTAAAACAAACAAAAGGAAGTATTCCTTCACAAAACACATAGTCAACTGATGGAACTCCTTGTCAGAGTATGTTGTGAAGCCTAAGGTTTTAACAGGGTTCAAAAAAAAACTAAATAAATTCATGGAGGCTAGATCCATTAATGGCTATTAGCCAGGATGGGTAGGAATGGTGTCCCTAGCCTCTGTTTGTCAGAGGGTGGGAATGAGTGATAGGGAAAGGATCACATGATGGCTACCTATTCTGTTCATTCCCTCTGGGGCACCTGGCATTGGCCACTGTCAGAAGACAGGATACTGGCTACATGGACCTTGGTCTGACCCAGAGGTCTACACTACACCCGTAACTTGAAATAAGCTACGGAATTTGAGCTATGCAAATTGCATAGCTTATTTTGAGTGTATTTCGAAAGAGCTTATTTTGAAATTTCAAAATAGAGCGCTATTCTGAAACGTCCCTTAATCTTCATGGAATGGGGTTTACAGGGACGTCAGAACAGCGAGCCCATAATTTCGAAAGCTATTTTGAAATAATGGGCATGTTTAAAAGACACAGAATAGCTATTTCCAGATACTGGAAGTATCCCAAAATAGCGCTGCAGTGTAGATGTACCCTCAGAGTAATGATGTTATTTAACAGAAAACCTTGTAATAATACTTTGCACTTCTAAAGTACCTTCCATCTTAGGCTCACAAAGCCCTTTTCTAACATTAAAGAATATCACTTCCCAAAACTTTCTCAGGCAGACAGGTATTATTAGACCCATTTTTCAGATAGAGAAAATGAGCCGCTGAGGACATGCACACAAGAAATAGAATCATAGAATTCTAGGGTTAGAAGAGACCTCAAGAGACATCGAGTCCCCTGCCCAAAGCAAAGAAATCATCATCAGCAAAACCACAAACACGACACAGCGCTCCTGATTCCCAGGCCAGAGCTCCCAATCACAGGATTTCTCTTTCCACCTAGACCTCCACCTCCCTCCCCCCAAACTCAATCCAACAGAAAAACCAAGACTGGAGGGGTTCTCTTCTTCCCCCTAGCATGCACAGCTCACCCTGCTGCCACCAAGAAGAAACTGATCAGCTGATTAAGGGAAGATGATGGAGTACTGGGAGGTGGAAGTGTGTGTGTACATGCTGACTTTACTTGTATGTTATGTAGCCCCACTACCTATCCTTCTCCTCTTCGTTGCATAGAACCTAAGCTTTTGGTGTTTGTACACCACATTGCACAAGGTATCTGCTAAGGAAACAAATGTACACAGGTGCCTTCAAGGGAAAAACCAGCCCTCTTTGTAAACCCACCAGTTGTATAAGACATAAAATGGAAGAAGAAAGCCCTAGTGAACTCCGCAGATAGAAACCGTAACCTTTTTGTCTCCCTGTTTAAAGCACTCTACTGCCTGGCGCAGCTTCCATAAATACATGGTCACAGGAGACCCTTTGGGATTGTTCCCCAGTGTGCTCATCACACCACTGACACCCGCCTTCTGGCTCTCTCACCACCCTGTCCTGCTGGGCCAGATCCTCTGGTCTCCCTCAGACAAGGCACAGAGTTGGGGTTACTGCCCCCCTAAACAGCAAAGCAGACACTGAACCTCTTCAGCTCTGGGAAGATACAGTTCTAGGGCACAGCAGCCAGGAAACCAACCCCCAGAAGGGATCAAACCCCCAAATAAATCTGTCTTTCTCTGTGTAAAAGTTTTACACAAAGAAAATTCATGAGGCTCTTCTCTCTCTTTATCAATGAAAGAGAGAGATGCACACTGGTCTCCCCCCACATCTAGGTAACAATTATTTAAAACGTGTTGTAAGCAGATTCTTACCCTAATGAGCTGTTCTTCTAGGCATAATCTTCAGGTCAGAAACTCTTACCCTGACCTCGGTCCCCAGCCCTTTTTGGGGTGTGTCAGGCCATCTGAAGACAAAGGGCTGACAGCTTCCCATTTCTTAAACAGACTTTTCCCCAGGGTAGAAACCTTTTGTTCTACAGCTGCCCTTCCATGGAAAACTACCAGGGACAAAATGGAATCCCGGTACTAGGTGATATAGCCACATGTCTTACTAGTCCAATCACCTTTGGACTTCCAGGACAAACAAGGCTGTTTACAAGTCGTTAAGTTGATTACCAACTCCTTAAGTCTTCTAGAGTACCGTGGGGTGGGGGTGAGAGGACAATCAGTAATGACTCTCATTAGCACAATTAAAACTATAAACAGTCTCATACTCCATATTTCTAACTTTTCATACTAGAATGATACATTCACCAAAACAGGATATACAGATCCAGCTGATTGTAACATTCAAATTGATAGGTTACATGAAGTATTTTGTCCAAAGCATCTCTGAGTGATGCATATTTATATCCATAAGCTAATTTTCATACAGTATGGGGGGGGATCATCACAAGTTTGTTTCCTCCGGTGCAGGTGTGGGTCTTTGCTCAAAGACTGACTTCCAGGAAAGCTAGATTCTAAAAGAGGAATGATATGAGAACTTGGATTCCACTGGCTCGCATCACATGCATCAAGAACTGAAGGTGACAAGATGTAAAGTGCTTGCTAACTCCTTCTCAGTTATTTCTAGAACATACCGGAAGTTAATTTTTTAATCCATTTAAGCAAGGTTTGCCCTAAAGGTAAAACCCTGTGCAGAGCTGGGTTATTTCACCATCAGATGCAGAGATCCCCCTAGATGAACTTGGCCTCTACATGACTCCACTTTGTAGGTCAGAGTTGATAAGTTCTCTCAGAGCAGTCTAAGCAGATTGGAAAGGAGCCAAGGGGTGAAAGTTAAACCAAAGCAGTTTTTTGAACTGCAGCATTTGCGGTTCTCTAGGACATTAATGGACCACTGCTTTGCCTGAAATCACTGTCTTCTCCAGCATCCTGCTTGCAGAGCGCAGTGAACGATACAGGAATACTACAAGAGCAACCAAAAATGTACCACCTTTAAATAGAGAGGTGAATGCTTAACTGGTTAACCTGGTTAGTCCCCTTGCCTCCTTCCCCCTTCAATCAGCTAACCAGTTAAACAGTATGTTTAACCGCTTAACCAATTAAACAGGATTTTACATTCCTCCCTTTAAAAGAGGCGCTGAGGCGATGCAGGGAATTCCACCTGAGCGAGCCTTACATCAAACCCAATTAATAGACATGGTAGCTGAAAGATCATTATAAAATACGTAAACTGAATGTGATATGTCAGGAACACCTTAGCAAAGCCATTGCAAAGGAACCCACCCTCTTAGAATTCACACTCAGGGATATAGGAAACTGGTATCCATAATCTGTTTGGACTTTCAGACAGGCCTTTGATACAATCCCTCACATGGACTGATAAAGAAACTTAAGTAGTCACAGGCTGAGAAGATTAAAACTGGTTAGGGAAGCTGTGGTAAGAAGGGGACGCAATAGTTAAAACAACAACTAGCATCATACTTGTAACTATTTAAACTACTCACTGTCTCTCTTTTTTCCTCCCCTCCTTTTTTATCTCTTTTTTCCCCCTCTTTTTTCCTTCTCCTTCCCACGTCCCTTCCCTTATTTATTCTTGGATCTGGACTTCTAATACTCTTGTCATCTGAAGAAGTGGGCCACGCCCACGAAAGCTCATGATACCATCTACATGTTTGTTAGTCTTTAAGGTGCTGCTAGACTATTTGTTGTTTTTTAAGTTTTTCCTGTTACAGACTAACTCGGCTACCCCTCTGAAGCTTTTGAACTAGCATCCTAGTTAGCCATTCTTTTCATAGGCCTCGAAGCATGTCATGAATTGAGGCTCTGGCTGGGTTTGATCCTGCCGAACCTCCTAAGATGCAAGGCAATAGCAGGACTTGAGGATCTCCCAATCGACTCCAATGGGAGTTATGGGCCCTTAGTATGTTGCAGGAGGTATTTATACTTCTCAGGTTTGGCCCTATAGTCCTGTGATGTGGAGAGTTATGTTAGGGATGGGGAAAGTCAGGTACACGGGTTCAGTGACTGGACCAAGGTCATGCCATAAGACAATGGCAAAGCTTAACTGGTCCCAGGTCTATCCACTTGCTTATGCTGCTTCTCGAAGCTGAGGAACGTAAGTGGAGTTTCTGAGCCAGCCTGCAGCATTCATCATATAACAAGAGAGCAATGTTCTGTCTCTACCAGTATGG
Organism: Pelochelys cantorii; assembly: GCA_032595735.1. NCBI lineage: Eukaryota > Metazoa > Chordata > Testudines > Trionychidae > Pelochelys > Pelochelys cantorii. The sequence goes on from CM064328.1 coordinate 6,536,508, forward strand.
GAAGAGACTGAAACCCAGCTCCATTTTACCAGGCTAGGAGGGGAGGAACAAGCAGGTCCCAAGAACATTACACTGGAAACAGGCTATGCCTACAGTGCCTGCAGAGTGGGTGACGGGTGAAAACAGCAGTGTGCACCAACGGGCTACACTGCAATTCCCCCGAAGCATGGCGCTGCCACACTGCAGGCGTGAACGAAAAGGTTCCTGCTTTGCATTCGTGTAATCCTCTTCAAACAGGATTATATGAATGGCTCCTGGTTCTCATTAATGTCATCCTGTTTAAAGAGGATTTCATTATTGTCAACGAGGAACCTTTTCGTTCGTGCCTGCAGTGTCCAGAGGAGTGTTAGAGCGCCACGCTTCGGTGTGCTCCGCAATTCACACCCCTGCCGCTGACCTGCAGAGCTGTCGACAAGGCCTCAGATCTCCTGGTGCAAGGTTCTGCAACAAACCGTAACTCATGGCATCAGGCAAGCCGACAGACTTGCTGGGCCTCTGGCGATGGAGGTGGGGGGGGGCCCGGTGCTCCTCGAAAGGGCAGACCCTTAGGCATATGGGGTAGGACCTGGGCAGCTGGCCCTCAGCACTAGGGTTGCCAGATACTTTCATTAAAAAATCCCGAACATGGCAGAGTTGAGTTAAAAAAAAAAAAAAACAAACCTGAGCCTTCAAATTCCTGTGCTCCCTGCTCCCCCTGTACATGGTCCGGTATTTTCTGGGGTTTTTTTTTTTTTACTGGACAGAAGACGCAATTACCGAACTATCCGGGCGAAAACTGGATACCTAGCAACCCTACTCAGCACTGCCTGGACAGCGCCGCCCTGCCCCAGTACCCATGGGAGCACCTCTCCCCCGGGGGCTCTGCAGCACGCCAGCAACAATATAAAGGGTTCTGGGCTCCAGCCGCTACCACAGCTGTAATCGCAGTGCTGGCAGCCAGAAGCCTGCATGGGATCAAATTCACAAAGGGAATTTTCCTACTTCGCAAGGAACTAGATCTCTTTCTCCCCAGGGAAGCGGAGGAAGCCCAGATGTGGGACAGGGACAGTAACAGCGCTGAAAAGCAGAATAATTTTTTAAATAACGGGCATCAGTGCAGACATCGGACATGCCTCAGCTCCACAGGGCTCCAGCTTGCTTATTCTGCACCCGGGCAGGTTCTGGGAGCACTGCCGAAGGCGCAGCACTCGCTGTGCCATGCAGCCAATGCACAAAGCAACAGCAACTGCTTTTGGAGGGGAGCTGGTACAGTCCTGTTTAGCTAGGAAGAGGGTCACTGTGACTCGGGGCGACATCAACTGGGCAGAAGGCCACGCCCCATCTCCGAAGCCCCCCCCCCTCCATTCTCCCTCCCCCGTTACTCGCTCTCCCCCTACATTCACTTGCTTTCACTGGGGTGGGGCAGAAGGTTGGGTTGCGGGAGGGAGGGCATGATGGCTCCAGCTGGGGATGCGGGCTCTGGGGTGGGGCTGGGAATGAGAGGTTTGGAGTACAGGATGGGGCTCTAGGCTGGAGCTGAGGGGTTCGGAGTGCAAGAGCTAGCTCAGGGTTGGGATGTGGCTGGGAATGTGAGCTCTGGGGTGGGGCGGGGCTGGGGAGTTTGTGGTGCAGGAGGGGCTCAGGGCTGAGGCAAGGATGTAATAGTGTAGTCGATTAACCGATAAGCAAAAGCTCACAGGTTAATGCTGTAGACTACATGCATTCCTCCCCCTCCCACCACTAAATATTTTAGCAGGCTGGCCAGCAGCCTGGCTCACGCTGGATCTGGGACCTACCTGTGCTGCAGCTCTGCATTTAAAGTATATTAGGAGCCAGGCAGGCAGGCAGCCCGCCCAGCTCAATTTCGGCTCTGGGAGCTCAGCCTCCCCTGGACAGGGGCTGCTACCACCCTGCACTGCTGCCTCTGTATCAGAGGCAGCCGCGCAGGGAGACAGGCAGCCGGTTTGCAAGGGGAGCTGGTTTTTAAACTGGCTCCCCTCGTGGACCAGCTCCTGCCTGGCACCCCGCGGAGAAGCAGGGGGCTCCTCAGGAGTGGGGCTGGAACGCCCTGGCTGCCACCCGGGGACTATAGAATAGTCGAGAAACCAATAAGAATTCATGCGGTTAATCGACTATTCAATTAACCCATATTTAACAGCCCTAGGCTGAGGCAGAGGTTTGGGGTACAGAAGGGAATTTGGGGTGTCGGCTCCAGTCAAGAGCTTAGTGCTGGGGCAGGCGGAGGTTTAGGGTGTGGACTCCAGTCAGGCAGCACTTCACCTAGGTAGCTCCCAGTCAGCAGCACAGTGGGTAAGGCAGGTTCCCTGCCTGCCCTGGCGCCATGCAGCTCCTGGAAGCAGCTGGCATATCCAGCTACTAGGCAAAGGGGCCAGGAGTTCTGTGCGCTGCCCCTGTCCACAGACACCATCCCTGCAGCTCCCATTGGCCACAGCTCCTGGCCAATAGGAGCTGCAGAGCCTGTGTTGGGGATGGGGGCAGCGTGTGGAGCTTCTCTGATCACCCTTCCAATGAGAGCCAAAGGGATGTGCCAGCCGCTTTTGGGAGCCATGCAGAGGCTTGCAGGCAGCAGCCTGCCTCAGCCCTGCTGCACTGGCTACTGGACTGGACTGGACACCTGGCAACCCTAATTAGGAACAAGGCTTAATTGTTTTTGATTCTTGGTACCTTCCCTAGTACGTACGTGGGTACATCTACACTGCAGCGCAAAGTGTGGCTGCAGCCTGTGTGGTCATACCCACACTAGCCTGGTTTTAGCTAGTTGAAACAGGCCAGCCACGACAGCACGGGCAGCAGCAGGAGCTATACAACCTGCCCAAGACCCTGGGCATGCACTCAAGTGGTTCACTCGTGCGGCTGCAGTGTGACTGGTATTCGAGCCACCGTGGGTACCTATGTACGCGTAGGACTGAAGTGTCGTGTAGACATAACCTGTGTGAGTCTGGCAGACGTACAACTCAGATTCCTTCCTCTGCTCCCTCTCAGCTATCCCATCAAGGATGAACTTCTCCTCCTCATCTCTATCCCCTACCTCCACTCTCTGCTTTATGCTCCATTGGCACAGTTTCCGTAAGCCTAGAAAGGCCTACTTATGTTTACGGGCCAGGAGAAAGCCATGTACAATGGGCGCAGGGAACAGAGAAAAACAAAAATAACCTAAAACAGAACTAAGAAACTACCTGGGCCATCCCCCTGCTAGTGTCCGGGATGGTTGGGAGGCGTGGGGCGAAGTCAGTGTGGGAAGAATGAGCAATGAGTCAGGAAAGCTAATCCCAGCCCTATGCCAATTCACTTTGTGGCCTTGAACAAGCAGTTTCACACCTGATTCAATTTCCCATCTGTAAACCGGAGATATTTATCTGCATCTCTGAAGGGCTGTGAGATTTAATTCATTAATGTTTGCACAGTGCTTTGAACTTGTAAATGCCAGGAATTTTTTTTAACGTCTACCTTGATTTAACCATGTCCTAATCTAGGTTTTCATCTAGTATCAGCTGATTTCACCATATCTTGACAGCAAGACCGAATATAAAGAACAAAACCAAGTTTAAAAAAAAAAACCAAAACAAAAACCTCAAAACCTAATTACATGAGCAATCCACAAATACCTACTGCTGTGTGCACATTTATTGCATTCGCTTTGTTTATAACCGAGCGTGCAAGCTGCGTGCGTTGTTTTTATTTAAAGATGTGCCCACTTCATAAATGGCTATCAAAAGAAAACACTGCACCCCCCAAACCTGCAATAGAATGTGTGCTTGGAAAAAGGCTGTAGCTTTGAAAGCGCTTCTACAGAATGCTTGAAAGGGGCATGTCCCCTCAAGTTGATTCTGCTGCCACCACTAGACGGCATGGTAGCAACAAAGTGCCTGCCAAAGGAGAGAAATGGAGTTCTGAGGTATATAATGAAATGGGAAAGTACAGTCACGTGTTTAAAAAAAGCAGAAATGGCTTCATTAAAATATATACATCCCGCGGGGAATTCTCAGTCTGACAGTTCTAATGAGAGAGGCTGAAAGAAACAAGCGTGATTTTGATGCTGAGGAAAGACTCTTTGGGACTAGCTGAAACAGAGAAACACAGACCTGTACAAGAACCAAACTTTCAAGTAGGGATGTAAACAGGTAACTGGTAATCCAGTAAGCATCACCCTTACCGGAGCAGCCCTCTGGTTAACTGGTACCTACCCACTGCTTGCAGTGGATAGAGGGCTGCTCCAGCCCCATGTGGGGGTCAGGAGCTGGCAGCCTGCTCCCGGCCCCCGTGCTCCATGCGTGGGGCTGTCGGCTCCTGCTGCCAGCTCCCCCACGCAGGGGGGCTGGGAACAGGCAGCAGTCGCCCCCGTGCAGCTGGGGGGCCGGCAGTGGCAGGTTCCCATGGCTGGGGGGCTGGGTTGGAGCAGTCCCCCGCTGGGATCCCAGCCTTAATCAGTTAACTGGCTAAACCTAGCATTTAACCAGTTAACTGATTAACCAGGATTTTGCATCCTTACTTTCGAGCTTCACACCTCAGGTTCCAACTGAAGCAATGTCTATAACCTTAGCTCTGTTCCCAGTCGAGGGTGAACTATGCCACACCACCACCACCCATAAAACTCAGCATATTTCATGAGCAGCAGGCTGGAGAAGAGAATGCTCCCTGCAGGTCAAGGTTGATCTCACTGGCAAGGCAGTGTGAGGGAGCTCACATTGCAGTTGTCTGAGCCACACTCGTTTGTAGTTAAATATAGACCTTCACTTTCCGGAACTATTGCTCCTCTTGACCTTCAGAGTATCAATATTCAGAAACAAGGGGGAAAAAAAAGAAAAAAAAAAAAGGAAGACCTTCCAAATCTATTGTCCGAAACCCAAGCCTAACAACTAATAAACTGTCCTGGGAGAAATTCCAAAAAACAGTAAAGACGGGCAAATTGAATTACAAGAAACCACAATAAGCATTCTGGAAATCCAGAATAAACTCATTAGTCCCTTTGATACACATACGCTATATATAGGCACACATGTATCTGCAGCATGTAAGCACACACAGGGCCTGATTCTAATCTCATACACACCAGTTTGAGACCAAGTATAAATCCATAAGAGTTACAGCTAAACCCAGCACCACTGTCAACCGAAACCATCACAGATATTCCTTATGCAGTTCCAGAGTCTCATCCTGAGTGGTGCAGCAGTGGTACCATATATGTGATTGCAGGATCCTTTGTATGCACAGGAACAACCACAAACAAAAGTGGCGAGGGAAGGACAGTTCTGGGTGTGTTTGTATGAAATTGATAAACATAGCATGTCAGTCGATCCTCATAATTTAACAATACTATGGTAGACACATCTACCTTTGGCACACAAGCCAGCCAGCCCGCCCTCAGTAAGGGTGCATCTACACTTAGCTCGAAATAAGCTACGCAATTTGAGCTACGCAAATTGTGTAGCTTATTTCGAGTTCATTTAGAAATAGCTTATTTCTTAATTTGGCGCTGTCTACCCAGGGCCAAATTTCAAAATAAACTGCTATCCCAAAACATTCCTTAATCCTTGTAGAACAAGGTTTACAGGGACGCTGGAATGGTGAGCCCGTTATATTTCAAAATAATGGGTGTGCTCAAAAGACATGGAATAGCTATTCTGGGATAGATCCGCAGTGTAGACGTAGCCTAAATGTGCAGAGGAGATGCCCGACTCTCATTCCTTGGGAAATGGGGGTGACGCATTTGGTTAAGGGAACACCCCGGGTCACTAGGGGCATGTCTAGACTACATCCCTCTTTCGAAAGAGGGATGTAAATTAGGCAGATCAAAATTGCAAATGAAGCCAGGATTTGAATTTCCTGCGCTTCATTTGCATAATGGCGGCTGCGTGTTCTTTTGAAAAAGGGCTTTTCGAAAGTGAAACCGCCATCTAGACACAGTTCTTTCAAAAAAAACCCACCCCTTTTTTGAAAGAACCTGTAAACCTAATTTTTTTAGGCATTATGGTTCTTTTGAAAAAGGGTGTTTTTTTTCCAAAAGAACCACGTCTAGATGGTAGTTTCACTTTTAAAAAGCCCTTTTTCGAAAGAACGCACAGCCACTATTATGCAAATGAAGCGCGGGAAATTTAAATCCCAGCTTCATTTGCAATTTCGATCTAACTTACATCCCTCTTTTGAAAGAGGGATGCAGTTTAGACATAGCCTTAGAGACATACAACACTTTTAAAAAAGCATGTCTTGCCTTGGCCATGAACTGGTTGGTATGTGCCCAAGCCCACAGTAGCGCTAACTAATGAAACAGCAAAGAGTGTATAGGAGAACAAAGACCGCACCGAAATGTTCTTACAAATATCACATGAAAAACTAAAAGCATTTAGGAAGAGTCTGTACCACCCACTTAAAAAACAGCCAGTAAGCACTTAATTGGACACATCAACAGCATGTTAGTGTACTCCATGAGTGCATATCAGAATTGCTGGGAGTTGTGAGGACACAAAGCAATGGAACATATGTCTAACCGGGTAAGGAAAACCCTTTAGATGACTGAGTTGGGTAAACTGCCTCCATTAGCAGCCAAATCCTTGAGATGAAGAGGCAAAGCACTAGCATAATGCAACTAGAGCACTGTGCAGAGTTATGAGCTATGAACAGAAGCAGAAAAATTCCTTTCTGTTTCCAGCAGTGATCAGCTTTGGCAAATCACTAGGAAACTTGGTTATGCAAGCATGTAGTATGAGTCATAACACTGGTGGGTCTGAGACTGTAGTAACATGTAAATGTACACTCCATACAACATCTCTGAACTCCTCCTCGGGTGGCTCCCTCGCTTTAGGCAATGTATTGACACGTCAGAGATTAATATTTGTTTACAAAACCTCATGCTGCGTTGCAGCAGGCCCTAGAGTCAGGATCACTGCTCCATTGCAGTAGACACTGTACAACCACATAGCAAAAGACAATTCCTGCCCCAAAGAGCTTACAGTGAGACACGCTGCAATGGATGAGTATGGCAAACAATGGCAGGAAGGTGCGGAAGGAGGAAAAACACAATGACAATAAGACCAAGCGGTTACATCCATTTCCTGCTGCAGAAGGTGATGGTTACTGATCATTTAAAATGTTAAAATTGTCTTGTTTTTCTAATTCAGAAAATTGTCCCTCCCTAACTGGAGGTACGGCCAAACCATCAGGCATTTCAGCAGCCTTTATGTAAATGAGCTATGTTGCTCCTTACTGCAACATCTCTGGACCACTTGTATCCTTTTCTAGTCCCCGGTGATGGGCTGGAACGTGGCATGAAAAGCACCTGCAGCTACGATTTCCACTTTCATGTCTACGTAATCTCTTCTGCTTACAGGACACAATTCTGGGGTGTTTTAATATTTGATTGTTCACATGACCCTTCTCTTCCCTGTGATCTAGAACACATCTAGCAGGAAAATACTAAACACCACAGCCCACATGCTACGTAGCAGACAGGCTTGGATACACAGGGACTTGCTCAACCCAACAACATTTGCAGGATGTTATGTGGCCTATCTGCAGATCTTCTTGCGAAGGGTTGGGCCTGTCGCTAGACAGCTTCCAGTTTGCCTCTGGCTGTCAGCACGGGGTGCTCATGGCCATGTCCATTACCAGGAACTAGCTTGATGTCAGATGCTCCCCATGCACCAAAGCTGAGAGAAAACTGAATGGAGGAAAAACTGCTTCCCAGCAATTGAGCCTTTACAAGGAATACACACTTACCCCGACATGATCTCTGGGCTGTTCCCAGCTGCCAGTTCAGACACCAGAGAGAGATTCTGAAGGGAGCAGGCAAAGCATGCAGACAGCAGGCAGACTTTGCTAGGAGAGCGCTTCATTTCTGCAAGGTTGACGAGCTGGGAGTTCTAACGACCACTAGCTACTCTGCTTACATATTTGAATGAATCTAGCTTGCTCTGTTCTGTTCCCACCAACCTCCAGGGCGAGAACAGGTTTCTGGGCAGGGAATTTCTAATGTCTCTCTACAGCTCTGCCAATTGGACATGGGGCTGTACAAATGCCAGCATGAAACAGGCTATTTGTTTTGTCTGTTTGAGGTACCATCTGCAAAATGGAAAGAGCTGCCCAACAGAAAGCAAAGATCATTCACACTCCCATCTAGACAGCATCTGGATTAGCTTAAGGAGATACCTACCTTTCCATAACTGCCAGGCACTCCTTTCTCCATGTGAACCGACTGCCTCGCCGTAGTCTGAAAGTCCCAGAGGTAGCTGTGACTGGGGGCGGTGTCTGTCTCCATTCTGGCTCTTCTACTGGGACTGGAGCAGGCCTCATACTTAACGTAGCCCCTAAAAACAAGAATACAAACTGTGTTTCCTGCTCGACTGGAAATCTTGCTTCTCTTCTCAGTCCTGCTAACAAAGAAACAACTGACCGGTGAAGCCATTCACACCAAAGATAAAACACTAAACACACACACACATTAAAGACACATAAGGTCCAAATGCGTCCTCAAACAGGCAAGAATCAGGAGTTACACTGCTGAAAGCAATGGAATTAAACTGGCATAAGTCAGAGGAGAATCAAGCATGGAGTCTTCGTTATACCTGCTTCGAAAGAGCCAATTTCCCCTCATCAAGATGATCAGCTTTGTACAGAATGTCTGAGCAAAGCTCAGTTGGGATCCATTCCAGCTTTGCTTCTTGTTCTTCTGTCATGAACATAAGAATGGCCAGACTAGGTCAGATCAAAGCGCCATCTAGCCCAGTGTCCTGTCTGCCGACAGTGGCCAATGCCAGATGCCCCAGAGGGAATGAACAAAACATGCAATCATCAAGTGATCCAGCCCACCACCCACTCCCAGCTCCATGCAAACAGAGCCTAGGGACACCATCCCTGCCCATCTTGACTAATAGCCATGGATGGATCAATCTTACTTGAACTTATCTAGTTCTTTTTTGAACCCTGTTATAGTACAAGGGCTCACAACACCTTCTGGCAAAGAGCTGACTATGCATTGTGTGAGGAAATACTTTCTTTTGTTTGTTTTAAATTCATGGTGCCTATTAATTTCATTGGGTGGCCCCTAGTTCTTGTGTTTTGAGAAATGAATACTTCCTTCCTTCCTTCCTTCCTCCGCACCAGTAAATTTTATTGACCTCTGGCATATCTCCTTAGCCATCTCTTTTCCAAACTGAAAAGTCAGTCTTATAAATTGCTCCTCATATGGCAGCAATTCCAGATCCCTAATCAGAGAAGTATCCACAATAGCTCCAACATCTCTTGCTTGAGTGGTAACAGCTAATTTAGACCCCATCTTTTTATATGTATAGTTGGGATTATGATTTCCAATGTGCATTACTTTGCATTTATGAACATTCAATTATATCTGCAATTCTGTGGCTCACTCACCCAGTCTTGTAAGGTATTTTTGTAACACTTCACAGTGTGCCTGGAACTTAACTATCCTGAGTAGCTTTCATCTGCAAATTTTGCCACCTCATTGTTTACCCCTTTCTCTAGATCATTTATGAATATGTTGAACAGTGCTGGTTTCAGGACAGATCCCTGAGGGATACCACTAGTTACCTCTCTCCATTCTGAAAATGGACCATTTATTGCTACCTTTTGTTTCCTGTCTTTTAACCACGAGAGGACCTTCCCTCTTATCAGACAGCTTACTTTGCTTAAGAACACTGGGTGAGGGACCTTGTCAAAGGCTTTCTAAAAATCTAAATATACTAATATCCATAGAATCCCCCTTGTCTGTGTGCTTCTTGACTCCCCTCAAAGAATTCTAGTAGATTGACGAGGCACAATTTCCATGTTGACTCTTCCCCAACTAATCATGTTCATCAATGTATCTGATAATTCTGTTCCTTATTATAATTTCAACTAATTTGCCTGGTACTGAAGTTCGGCTTATCACCCCGTAATTACTGAGATCGCCTCTGGAGCCTTTTAAAAAAACTGGTGTCTCTTTAGCTATCCTCCAAATCATCAAAAGCTGATTTAAGCGATAACTTGCATCCCACAGTTAGTAGTTCTGCAATTTCACATTTGACTTCCTTCAGAACTCTTGGGTGAATACCATCTGCTCCTGGTGACTTATTACTGTTTTATTTATCAATTTGTTCCAAAACAGTCTCTGACGACTCCTCAGTCTGGGACAGTTGCTCAGATTTTCTTCTAAGAGGAATGGGTCAGGGTTGGGGAATCTCCCCCACATCTTCAGCCGTGAAGACCGATGCAAATAATGTATTTAGTTTCTCCACAGTGTTGGCCTTCTCCCCCTTGAGTGCTCCTTTAGCATCTCAACTATTCAGGAGTCCCATTCATTATTTAGCAGGCTTCTTGCTTCTGATTATCTTCATTTTTTTTTTTTTTTTGCTGTTACTTTTTGAATCTTTGTCTAGCTGTTCTTTTTTGGCCTTCCTAACTATATTTTACACTTGACTTGCCAGACTTCATGCTCCCTTCTATTTTCCTCAGTAAGATTTAACTTCCAAGGACGCCTTTTTGCCACTAACTTCTTTTACTTTGTAGTCTATCCCCAGTGGTACATTTTTGGTTCTTTGTGTTTTTTAATTTGGGGTTCACATAAAATGTGGGTCTTTATTATGGTGTTTTTGAAAAGTTTCCATGCAGCTTGCAAGAATTTCACTTTTGGCACTGTACTTTTAAATTTCTATTTAACTAACTTCCTCATTTGTGTGCAGTCCCCCTTTCTGAAATTAAATGTTACCACAGTGGGCAGCTTTGGTGTTTCTCTACAGCTGGGATGTTACATTTTATTATGTTATGATAATATTATCAGGCCATTCAGCTATATTCACCTCTAAGGACTAAATCAAAAATTGGCTCTCCTCTTGAGGGTTCCAGGACTAGCTGCTGAAAGAAGCAGACATTTAAGCTACAAAACTTGGTTTCTGCATCCTGTCCTGAGGTGACATGCACCAGATCAACATGTGGATAGCTGAAATCCCCCATCATTATTAGGGGTTTTTTCATTTTATTTTTATATCCTCTCTAATCTCCCTAAGCATCTCACAGTCACTAGCAGCATCCTGGTCACATGCCAATAGCATCTCCCTTCTACTATATTCTTATTCAAGCATGGAATTATTCTCCAAAGAGGTTCTATGGTTCAGTTTGGTTCATTTAACATTTTTACTTCATTTGACGCTACACTTTTCCCCCATACGCTGCCACTTCCCAACCAGTTAGGTCCTTCCACGATACAGTAGATTTCCGATAATCCAGCACCTTTGGGACCTAGGTGGTGCCGGATTATCAGATATGCTGGAGTATCGGGAGGTTCTCCGACGGGGGGCTGTGATGGGTCTGCCGGGACCCGCACTGCGTCTGGGGGGTGGGCGGGGAACAGCGTGGCGAGGGGTGAACCCTCCGCCATTTTGCAGGAAGGCGGGGGAAGCCCCACGCAGCCGCTAGTGACAGGCCAGCTGGGGAAACCCAGCCGCCGGCCTGCAAACGGCAGTGGAGGAGAGGGGGCGAGAGCTAAGTCCCCAAACTTGCCCCATTCTGGCTGCGCTCAGCCCTGTGCCACCGCCGAGAGTTTCTGGGAGGGGAGCGGGCTCCCCACCCCCCAGACTGCAGTAGTTATCGCTGAGCAGGGGGGTGAGGGGCGGCGCTGTGGGACCAACCTGGCAGCACCCCAGCTGCTCTGCTCTGCAGCTTCCCCAAGTCCGCCGCTCATCAGTTTCAGCGCTTACCACAATCTCACAGCCCACCGGGATGAAAGAGGCCACTCACGATCTACCTCACTAGCCTTGGTCGCCCATGGCTGCTCTACGCTTTTGTTGATTGCTATACAAAATAATTTACCCTGTTAAATACCAATTGGTTGCCCCATCATTTTCAAAGTGGGCGGTTGGCCAACTTTTACCAATGTCTGCGCGCAAAACTGGGCATTCTAATCCTTCAGAAAAGTATCTGATTGACAGCCCTTCAACTACAAAATTAAGGGGTGAGCGAGAGTGGGGAAATGCTAGCTCCACCATCCCCCTAGGTTCCTGTCAACAAACCTCCCCATGACCAGGAGCTAAGAGCCGAGGCTCTCTCCATCTACTCATAAGCAGGCAATTTGTTAGCGTGACTCTCTCAGAAATCAGATAAAAATGAAAGAAGGAATTTCAGTGATGCTTAGCGTCAAGGTAACAGCTGCAGAGCAATCATAGTAAATTAGTGTGTCTAAAATGTTTCTTAGGTAAAAAGAAAAAATGCACTTTTCTTTACAGCATAAATCTGCTTCCCTGTAAATCAAACATTGATACATTTACTTCTCTCTCTCTATATATAAAAAAGTTTTTCCTGCCGGGTGACAGAATGGCATCATCCCACTCTTACACTCTCTGGCCACGAAAATGAAAGAGGCCAGAGAGAGGGGTGTAGGCGAGCGTAGCGAGCCCGGGGCACAGCCTGCTAGTTGAGTATAAAATGCTTTTACTGGGGGTGGGGAAGCAGGAGTGATATCCTTGGTGGGTCGATTCACTCTTTTCTTTTGGGGAAATATCAGTAAACAGCTGCATGCTGAAGTTAGCAGGTGCTGGAGAAAAGGCTTGAGAACTGGGGTGAATACAGGCCACCACCTCAAGCCATGCCAATGAGATCCACCACAAGGAAAAACCTATAGGAGCATCAGGTGCTTGGATCTCAACCAATGCTAAGGGCAGTGCTGGTCAGCATGAGCCCTGCTGGCAGAGTCTCTGACGTGATTTATGACAGCTCACAAGATCCAGCCCTAAAACCATCAGATTTTTAAGAGAGATATGGCTATGGTTTTGGCTGAGGACATCCACAGAGTTAGGACATAATTAAGTAAAAGCTCTGAGAACTGTGCCTTAGTATATGGCAAAAGGGGAGGCACTATGTGAGTGTGTCTAAACTACACCCCTCTGTCAGCAGAGGGATGTAAATTAGACACATTGAAAGTGCACTTGGCGGCTGCCACTTTTTTTCGAAATGGGGCTTTTCGGAAAAAAAAAAAAAAAAAACACACCGGCAGTTTAGATGGGGCATTTTCAACAGAAATGCCCCGTTTTGAAAGATCCTGTATTCCTCATTTTTTGGAGGAGTACAGGATCTTTCGAAATAGGGCATTTCTGTCAAAAATGCCCCGTCTAAACTGCCGGGTTTTTTTTTTTCGAAAAGCCCCATTTCGAAAAAAAAAAAAAAACCCAGCGGCCGCCATTATGCAAATGAAGCGCGGGATATTTAAATCCCAGCTTCATTTGCACTTTCGATGTGTCTAATTTACATCCCCCTGCCAACGGAGGGGTGTAGTTTAGACACACCGTGTATATGAAGGGGATAAACTGTGTGGGGTAAAGCGTGGGAATGCTCTGTTCATAGAGCACGCAGGACTATCATCTCCTGTCAGCATCCAATGCCAGATGTGACTTTGCCCACACAAGGATCACATCTAGGTTTCAGAGAAATCAGTCTCCATGGCCTCTTCAGTGCTTGGACTCTGTGCTGAAATTGCCAGCTAGGTTACCAAGTGTATTTGTAATTCCTTTCCTCAATTTCCATCTTCTTGTGTGTCTGTTCTTAAACAGTGAACTCCCGGGGGGTTGGGACCATGTCCACTTCTCACAGAGTTTAAAACCAGAAAGCACAATTGGATAATCTGTTCCGACCTCCTGTAAATTTCACCCTGACACCCCTATGCTGAGCCCAATGATCGAGTTAAATGTCAGGCCTCAAGAGACTAAACTATTCCAGGCCACTGGCAGACAATAGGAGAGACGAATGTGTCACCAGTATCTGGGGTTCTAGCAGCAACAAGGAATTGATTAGGTGAGATATGCCCAGATGTTCCTAGATCTATGCTTCATGCTGCAGAGGAAGACAAAATGTTCCTCAGGTCCCTGACAATCTGACCTGGGAGCAGTACCCTTCCTGAGCCCAAATTTGGTGATCAGTTTGACTCGGAACACATGAGAAAGACATGCCAGCCAGGGACCGAGGAAAGAGGGTTTTCCGTGCCACCTTAGAGGGCTGATTCACTCTCTCTGTCGTCCTATCTCCAGTTAGGGCCAGCTTCGGGTGCTTCAGAGGAAGACAAACACCCATCCCTGCCCCTGCGCCCCAAGAATACACCTGGCCAATTGTGCAGCTAGGAAAAAGATTCCTTCCTGACCCCCGCAGACAACTCGCTGAAGCCAGGAAGTGTGAGATCTGACTTAACTGAGAGGTGCAAATGTTATGAACTCAAAGAGGGCAATGCTGAGTTTCCTGTTCTTCCACGAAGGAAGGGAATGAAGAGGGGGATCTATAGATTCACAGACTCCAGGGCCAGATGGGACTGGCACAACCATCCAGTCCAACCCTTCCCACCCTCACAGGCTGTAGGATTTCTCTCAGACGCTGGATTAAAGTGTATCTTTTTAGCTGAGTATAAAATGCAGCTCAGAGGTGTAATACCCAGCTCTGGTAGACAAACATGCACTGGAGCACTAAAAACAGCAGTGTGGCTGTAGCAGCATGGGCTAGTCACCAAAAGACAACCCAGACCGAGACCCCAGCTACATATTCAGGCAGCTAATGACAGCTGCCACCGTGGCCATGCTGCTACGGCTAGACTGAACGGATCTAGCGCATCTGTCTGGCTGAGCTGGGAATTGCACATCCCAGCTGCAGTCCAGACATACGCTTAGAACAAGGATGGGCAATAATTTTCACGGGGGGCCACTTAATGAATTTTGGTTCTGGTTACAGGCTGGCTCCACCCCCTCCCTGGAAGGGGTAGGGCCTGGGCAAGAAGGGGTGGGACTAGGGACTAGCCTCCCAGTAGGGTTGTCTGGGGCAAGAGGAAAAATGCAGCAAAAGGCTTGTGGCTCCTGGCTCCGCCGCCACGGTGTTGCCTGGCAGCTGCCCAGGGTTGCTGCGGTTATTTAAAGGGCTTGCAGCTCCGGCCTCTGCTGGGACAGAGCCACGACCGGGAGTTGGGAGCCATTTAAATAGGGTCCTGGTGCCTTCTTTTTGACAAGCTGAATATGTGGAACTCCTTGAGCCTCATGTTGAGGAGCTGGACAATAAGCTTTACGGTGGTTTTTGTGGCCCTCCAAATCTTCGTGAAGTCTGGACACCAGAACTGGGCAGCGTTCCACCACTGGTCTTTGAGTGGCTGGAAAGTGCAACCCTGGTGTGATGCTCAAGCAGGGGTGGGGAACCTCAGGCTCGGGGGCCGGATGCGGCCCCTGGTTTCCCTGGATCCGGCCCCTGAGGCACAGGGGCCTCTTCACATTGGGGAGCCTGCACTGACGCTCCAGCCCCCCACTGCCCCACTTCAGGGCTAGAGCACACAGACTCTACTGGGCTGGGCCCCCCAGGCTCTGGTGTGAGAGGGGAATGTGGGGGCCATGTCAGTGAGGGTTGTTTGTTTTTTTTTTTTAATATACTTCTCACTTGTGTGCGGCCCCCGACTGATTTTTCTGTGGGTCAATGGCCCCCTACCCAATAAAGGTTCCCCTCCCCTGTGCTCAGGAAACAACTTTTTAAAAAGTGCCAAGCATGTTGTTTTTCCTTGAGTAGCCACAGGCTCACTGGGACCTGCACTAAACCCATCTCATTTCACAGGTCACTGACCTCTTATCCCATGAAAGCTTTTGGTCGTTTCTGAGCTGGGCTAGATTTTAACAACACACCTAGACAATCAAAGACTCCCTGCAGGTTTACAGACAAGCCCGTCATTAAGGTACAAGCTCTTGAGTGCAGGGATGTTTTCCGTGAAATGCTTAGCACACTTGATGCACTATAGAAGAACAATCATATCACCCTCACCCCAATGCCCATTTTCTGGAGTATCCAGGATCTTACTTTTTCATAAGCTTTTCTTTTAGAACCAGGCAAGGGCTCCCTTGGCATTAAAATGATGGAAGATGCTATATGTTGCTGACAGTAGGGCTGTGAAAAAGGTTTAAAAACAGTAACTGTGGACCCGTTAAAAGTCCTAGCGGCTATATGGTTAACCATTTTGGGGGATCTATGGCTGGGTGGGACTAGGGAGGGAAGGAATGCTCCCAGGGAAATGGCTGTGGGTTGGCTGCCGACTCCACCTCTGGGGAGCTGGCTGCGCTGCGGAAATTTAACCATAACGGAAACCAATAAGCTGAAGCTTAATGGTTAACCAGTTAAACTCTTACATCTCTAGTGGACAGCTGCTTCTCTCTTTAACCAGGCCACACACAGCTTTGTCCAACATGACTGTTACTGTCTTCCTATTAATTTATTGGCAGGAAAAAAAAAAGTTTAAATGTGGGCAGTCAGCACTCCACACTGTAGTCTTAACACATCATATCTACAGTCTGCCTGGCTCTGTCACAGCCCCGAGAGAAGGTGGCAAAGTTACTCAGCCATGAACATCTCACATTGCCCCCTGCTCCCAACCAAACTAATCAAGCCAACCTTAATTACTTTCTTTATTTTAAAACATGAGCATGGGAAGATTTGTTAGATCAATGCAAGACTTCACTGAGGCAGTAATGCTGAAAGTTGGCTCAAAATGTATTTATGAAGCGCCAAACAAAACAGGACACGGTACCTGCCCCCAAAATGCCCCATCAAAATAAAAAAGTGTCACTGCTAATGAAAGAACTTCAATTTTGCATTGATTATTTCCTTACCCAAAATCTGCCTTCACCCTCCTCCACTACTGCTTCCAGAAAGAAAACCACAAATGCTAGCACATAAAATCAGTTTTGCAGCATTATCATTAACTCCCATGCCTGTCCTTCAGAAAACCATTGATCATCAACTTGATCATTATTATCAACAGTAGGAACAATACAGATCTATTACTGCATGAGAGTTAAAACATTTCCCAGACTTAGTTTTCTTTCATAACACACTAGCTTGTTACCTGAGATTATCTGAACAACGCTGACAAGCCAAGACGCTAGAAAGGTGTAGAGACTATCGATCCATGGGGAAAAACCCAACAGAAAGAGCATATGCCAAAGGCCGGACAAAGCTAGAAATCAACAAAAGCTTTGGAGGAGCTGAGCCTGCATGCACATTAATAGCAGCCAATATTACAAAATCTTGTTATTCTAAAGCTCCAGAATATAAAATTGCTATATTTGTAGATGTAGAACTGTATGTGGGGGATTTAAAGCATAATCCATCCATGTAACACTGTTATGTAACTGAAAAAAATTTAAAAACTCTTATTTTGGGTTGTATTTATATTTCTTTTTAGTCTCTATCTTACCGTAGTGCCTAGAGATTAGGGATGTTACGCCTAATTGTAATCACCTAATTGAGCAGTTGATGGAATTTCCATCGACTACTCGATTAATCGATAAGGGGGAAAATTGCAGAGCCACAGCGGGGTTAGCTCTTGGCCCCGGGAGCTAACCCCGCTGTGGCTCTGCCTTTTAAACGTAGTAAGAACTGCCAGGCTCTTAGTACATTTAAAAGGCAGAGGCACAGTGGGGGGACTGGGTGTGAGCAGGGAATCAGCTGGTTCCTGGCTCCCGCCCAGTCCCAAATGCTGCATCTCTGCTTTTAAATGTATTAAGAGCTGCCAGGCTCTTAATACATTTTAAAAATAAGAAGCACAGCTGGGGGGACTGGGAATCTGCTGGCTGGGACTGGGCGCGAGCTCTTAATACATTTAAAAAGCAGAGGCACAGCGTCCGGGACCAGGCGCGAGCCGGGACAGCTGACTCCCAGCTTGTGCCCAGTCCCTTGCTATGCCTCTGCCTCCCCTGTCCCCCGGAGCAGAGCCACATGAAGCAGCGAGCAGCCTGCAGCAGACAGTCTGCCTCAGGTTTCTGCTGGTAAGCACGTCCCAGCCAGAGCCTGCCTCTGGCACCCCAGCCCCTCCCTTTCCCAGCCCTCTGCCCTCTCCTGCACCCATACCCCCTCCCAGATCTGGCACCCCAATCTCCGGCCCCAGATCACAACCCACACCTACCCCAGGTCACATCCCAAAATCTTGCATCCCAGATCCCTGCCCTACGTCACAACTGCCTCCTTCACTCAAACTCCCTCCCAGACCCCATTCTCCCTTCTGCACCCCAATCCCTTATCCCACGCTCCCTTCTGCACCCAGCCTCCATCCCAAACCCCGCACTTCCTCCATTAATATCCTGGAAGAGCGCAGCCCTCGACCATTTTCCAAAATCTTGGCGTGCCCCCTCCCCCCCCCGGTTAAAAATTATTGCCCACCCTTGCTGTAGACAGAAATTTCCCAAAATAAGAATTAAACGGAAAAGAGAAAATAGATTGCATGCCCGATGTGATGGGGTGGATGCCCTGAACTGGAAAATAAGGAGTTAAAACAGCCCTTAGGGTATATCTACACTGTGGGGTTTTTCCGGGATACCAGAGATATCCCGGAAAAACGTTGCCGCGTCCAGGGAACACGTTTGCTCTTCCGCTTTTTTTGGTGCAAACGCGCTCTTTCAGAAGCCCTGTCTTCCTCTTTCCATGACGAAGAAGGGATCTTCCAAAAGAAAGGGATTTTCCAAAATTTGGCCCAGTGCAAACGGGACAAATTTCGGAAAAGCCTCTTCTGAAAAAAATCGGAAAAAGCTGTAATGTAGACCAAGCCTTGGAGAGTGCCGTGGCAGCAGCCAATCAGAAAGAAGCAGAAGGCAGCCAATCAGGGCTAGGCTAGGTTCTGTAAGAAGGGCTGCTGGGCAGAGGGAGTTTAGTGTCTCCATGTCTGGAGGGAGAACTCACTGCCTCTCTCTCTATGGTACCATGGACAGAGCAGTGCTGGGAGAGGCCAGAGAGGCAGCAGGGTTCCAGCCTGTCTAACACCTGGGTCAGGCCCTCACAAAGGGGGCTGAGGGGTGCGAAGGCTGCACAAGGCAGTCAGGGGAGAAACAGGCAGCAGGTCCACCCCCCTTGCCACCGATGAGAGTGGCCAGTTCAGACTGCAGCTTGCCCTGGAGAGAGGTGGCAAGAATCACTGAGGTGAGGTGTGGGATTGGGGCTGGGGGGAGAGAGCTGATTCCCCAAAGGGGATGAACCCAGGGCGTGAGCATTGCCAGAGGCAGTACTCAGGGAGAGGGGAGCTGCGGTCTGGGAGAGACGTGGTCCTGGCGTGCTGCACACAGTGAGGTAGGTAAAAGTAGAGGGTGCTCCAGCGCACAAAGGGGACAATCCGCAGGAGACACCACGGCAATGAGTCCCACCTGTCACCCCAGTATTCCCATTTCCCACTGGGACACAGCTCGGGAGGGGGAGTAAGCAAGCCACAGAAGGGAAAGAGATACAGTTGCTAGTACTGCAGGAGAGACAGGAAGAAGAAAAACAGATGAAACAAAGCACGCTGATGATTTAATTTTTGTCAGTTCTTTGGAAAAAGGAATGGCCGTACAGCACCAAGCACAACGTACGTTCGGCAGGAACCATCTCTCTGTCTGTATGACATTAGCACTCAACAAAGACATACTCATTATCCACTGGCTGGCCAGCAATACAATTGGTTGCATGGCAATAGTTCAAAGCAGCAGACTGCCCTAAATATATGTGTGTATATATATATATATTCCCAGTAGAAAATTCAAACAGCCAAACCAAAAAGGTTCTCCTGAGTCTAAGTGAACTGAACGGTCTGTTGGTCCTAAAGGGGATTTAATGGCATCAAGACAGTCCCTTGGCATAGGTAAGTGTCACTTTGTCTTTACAGTACTTGAAAAGGCTGTGTAAGGTCCCATACGAATAACACAAAATTAAAAAACTCCAGTCAGCAGCTGTTCAAGAAAATCTCTCCCATGCCAATGCAAACAAAAACAAAAGCCAGACAACCCCACAGCCCGTCTGACAGGTAGGTAGAACGTTAGAGTTTAACATCCATTCTTTTTTATTTCAATTGTTACGTTCTCATCAGAAATCACTTCTGAGGAGTGAAAAGACACACAGGAAGATGTGGGGGGAGGAAGGTGTCATGGATGAGTTTAACAAGGACTCTCTTACCGTGGCCCAGAATGCTAGCTCACAAACAATCCCAGGCAATACTGTTGCAGAAGGACCTATGAGGTTATAGGAAACAAATCTAAGCAGCAGTTTCAATCGTTAGGAGAGGCCATACCCTGTTTTTCAGCACTTTCCAAAAGCTCCAGTTCTCTTTTCCTGTCAAGTTTTGGGCCATGTCTTCTGTTGAAGTGGAATTGCTGGGAACTATTATTCCATGGGGCAGAACCTGAGGCAGCTGATGCTAAAACTTGTTCCCAATAAGCTTACAGATTCTTAGATAGTGCCAACTGCAACGTCAGCAGGGAGACTGTAAAACTGGTGTTCCTCACGGATTTCAGCAACCTGTCAGCACCTCCGTCCTGTAGCCACATTCATGCTTTAAAACAGCACTTTTCGATGCCTGAGAAAGGCAAAACTCAGAAGTGTGTTCTGAACTGTGCTGACCTTAAATTAAAATATTCCTGGGCCAACTAATATATGAAGCCTCTTTATGTGCACTTCACACACACACAGCAATGGTTTTCAAACCCTTAAAATGGAGTTTTACTTAACAGGACTCAGGCCAGGTCTACACTAAAAGGGAACGTTGAATCAAGATACACAACTCCAGCTACGTTAATTGCGTAGCTGCAGTTGACATATCTTGTTCTAAGTTTCCCTGCTATCTCCACAGTGGGAGGCCGATGGGAATAAAGACTCCCATCGGTTTCCCTTATTCCTTGCAAAAGCAGGAGTATGTGCCACTGATGGGGTGCTCTCTGAGTTTGATTCAGTGAATCTTAACTAGACTCACTAAATTGATCTCTGGAAGACTGATCGCGGCAGCATCAATCTTCCGTTTAGTGAAGATGTGGCCTCAGATCTGTGGAGCAAAGTTCGCAATAGGCAGACTCCAAGCTTTGATTTCCTCTACGTCAATTACATATCAAAGGGAAGAAAGATGGCACACAGTGTATAAAACCACACCTCAGAATAAACAAAGAAAAATTGAGGCTGAATATCAGTAAAATGGTCAGTGACGGTGGGATTGTCTCTCAAAAGGCAGTAATGGGAGCCTGGGTCGGGGAAGAATCCTGCAAAGGGACAGAGTAGATGGTAACTTCAGAGGAAATGTTCCATCTTTATTTCTGTGATTTTCTACACCTTCATTAGAGCAATGGAGAACTTTATTTCCCCTTTATACCTGAACTCTATTTTAACTTTTCAGAGAAGCAGGTAGGCTTTGCAAGACAAATCTTGACACTAACATCACAGCCACAGGTTCAAGGCATGATCCAAAACACATGAAAGTCCACTGATAGACTGCCCTTGATTTTTTAGGGGCTCTGGATCAGGTTCTTAAGTTTCCTGTTCGTTTATATGGCACAGCTATGTCCAATGCCATGGCATGTTTTAAGCTCCCTTCTCTTGGTCCAGCAAGTCTGATCTTTTATTTATGCTGAGGCCTTGTCTACACTAAATGGAAAATCACCAGTGCTGTGATCAATCTTCCAGAGTTCGATTTAGCAAGTCTAGTTAAGACTCGCTAAATCAAACTCAGAGGGCACTCCCACCAGCATCCGGTACTCCTGCTTTTGCTAGTATTCTACGTATTTTATGTAGCTGGAGTTGCATACCTTTTAGCTGAGCTTCCGGGTCTAGTGTAGACCTGGCCCAAGAGGCTGGGTGTAAATTTAAACCCAGCTGATCGCTCCTCCAACACAGAGTATATATTTCAGTGTGAAAATGAGCCAAGCAACAAAGAAACAGGTCAGGGCTGAATTGCTGGAGAGGCAGAACTTTGGGTTACTTGGTACAACCAAGAGTTTACGCTTAGAAGCAATTCTAGTCCCAGTTAGGCTTAGCCCCATTCCTCCCCCTCTCCAGAAAGTAACTCTGTTATGGGATGCCACCTCTTGGAAGATGCTTCAGTACGCCAAGGTAAAGTAAATGATCAGTGCCACTCACAAACATGACTCCAGGTTTATTTCTGAAATAAAAGCTCAGCTTGTTTTGTTTACCAGGGTTTGTCTTCTCAAGCTGGTACCATCTGTAAAATGCCCTTTTCTTCTGTTCACTCAGGTCTGACCCCTGCTGCAACAACCAATGAGAGATCCGGCTCTGGCTGATACCTACAAGAAAGGAAGAGAGAGAGAGAGAACTTAAATTTTGAATGGATTCAGTGCTAGTGAAAGGTACCCATTTAAGGGGCCAAGAAACTGAAAGCTAATGTTTTATACATAAAGAAAGTACCTGGTTCAAGCTTGCCCCACAGCATCCCCCCAATGTGCTTCAAATTTTGTCCTTTATTATTTGTGACCTGATTAAGATATAACACCCACAGCAGACTGTGCAGTCTAGCAGTTAGTGCAAAGTTCACCAGTTTGGTGTGGGGAGTTCTGGGTAGGATTGCCAATTCTCCCATTTTTTGAGGTAATGGCTTCCAGTCCATCTGGTCTGGGAGAGCTGAACCCCTATTTCTGCCACTGACTCTCGTGGCATAATTTAGAGGTAGAATTATTGTTGTGCCTCAGTTTCCCAATCTGTAAAATGGAGATACTGATACTTTGCCAGCATTGTAAAATGTTTCAAGAACTACAGGCAAAGGTGATTGAAGTGATGTTGATGATTAAGTGCTTGCGCTGCATGCACAGCTTGACAAAAAGGTGAAAGCGGAACAGCAGTTTGTGATATACAGATATTAGTCTAACAGAAAATGAAGTCATTCACCTACTAAGTCATATCTCACAAGCCAGAAACAAACCAAACCCAGCTGTCAGATGATAAACAGCTTCCACCTGGGTTGGATTAGACCCTATGACCTAGTGGTCAAAAGTTCCATCTTCTTAAGAGAAACTGAAATCAGACTTAGATAAAAATAGTAAGTGGAGAAAATTTCCCAGAAGTTGACTTCTTTTTTTTTTTCAGAGTGAAGTGGAATGCAAGCTCAGTGTCAACTTTCCATCCGTAACAGCGAAGGAGAAATTAATTAGGAGAAAACCCAAACCTAACCAGTTTCACAAGTAAAGAACCTGGTCTCAAAACCCACTAGGATGAGAATCATTCAAGATCACCACAAGCTATTCCAAGAACTTATTTAATTCAGTGTTGAAATGCCTAAAGCAGAGGGCTAACAGAGGGAGCAAAAGAACTGTCAAGGCCCAGGGTGCATTCTCAAAAAAGCTGTTCAGCCATTAAAAAGGGTTAACAACATACAAACTCTATTGGGAATTCAAAAACAGCGAGGGGTCCTTTGGCACCTTAGAAACTAACAAAAATATAGAGAGTATCATGCACTTTCATGGGCACAACCCACTTCCTCAGATGAGCTAGAGTGGAAAAAAAGAGAATTCCAGTTCGAGGAGGTCTCACAATAACAATATATTGCTAAATACCACCTGTGCCAACATCTGTTTTAGCCGTAATGCACAACATGAAGTTTGCTTTTCTCCTACCTCTCCCATCTTGAGATTTCATGACGACATTTAACTCACTGGGAATAGCCCCCTGGAGTTTTACACTTTTTCTAAGTAGGGAGTTTTCCCTAACATGTATTTTTAATAAACTTAAAAAACAACACTTTAGAGACTAACAAAACATGTAGAGGGTATCATGAGCTTTCGTGGGCACAGCCCACTTCTTCAGATGTATTGGCTCCCCGCTGAAGTTCATGTATTTTTGAGTTAAACAAAGATGCTAATAACATTTCCGAATAATTCAAATATCTCAGGGGAGCCGAATTGGTCAACTCCAAAAATCACAGTTATGTTACTAACTAGCCTGCATGATATGTACTTGTGGAGCTACTAAAGTTTCACTTGCCCTGCAGGAAAAGAGTGTTGGGTTTTTTTTTTAAACAGGAAGTCATTTGTGTTCAGTAGAGATCCTCCTGCAAGGAGGTAGAAGAGAATTTGAAGGCGCCATGAGTGTATTCGGATAGGCTTGCTGCAGGCGAGACAGTGTGCTTTCATTGTATATCCATTTTGTATTCCCAACCAGCCTCTCCCAGGGACTGCCTCTACCTCAGAGATCAAAATCGGTATCAGGCTACTTTCTGAGCACAGTGGACTCGGCCTTAAGCGCTTAGTTTCTCAGCAGATGAGTTTTGTCTGTTAATGGGTGAGAGTAGCATTCGTTTATTACCTGGCTTCTAGGCACTGTGGCCTGCTTTTAATTGCATAATAAAAAATATTGTCTGGCTAGCTCTTTGGTAACAAAGTAGGATATAAAAGCAAAGGGCTGAGTTCTACAGTCACTGACCCAGCACATATTTTTGTAATAATGCATTGGGAGCAGCCGTGCTTTGCCTGGGAGGCTGCACTGGCAACTTTTGACACTTGTTTTGTACAAAATGATGCAGATTACAACCACCTCATACACCAGTGCATCCTACATACACTAGCAGTACCCCAAACCAGTACCTGTAGCACTGGAGTGAGAGCGAAGATGTTGAGGTTCCATTTCCAACTCCACTCATTGGGGGCCTTGGTACATCACTCAGCAGTCAATCTCCTTCTGTAAAATGGAGCTTTGGACTGGACCCTGACATGAGCCAATTGAAACGATGCTCTCCTACACATTCTATGCACACAGCTGCAGGTTCCAGCACAAAATGCCTTGGCTTGACTACAGCATCCCAGGTCCTGCACTACAGAATGTTGTGGGTTGTATCGCGTCCATATCAATACACTAACTCCAGGGAATCACTCCGGTGGAGAATCAGCGCCTTTTTTGTCTGTCCACTAGGGATGTAAAAGGTGAACTGGTTACCCAGTAAGCCTTACCCGTATGCTTACCAGATAACCAGTTAGCCAAAGGGCCAGGCTGACCGAAGCAGCCCCTTTGCCGCCTGCGATGGGGCTGAGTTAGCCAGGCTGAAGTAACCCCCTGCCCGCCCATGGCACAGGATCAGCCCTCCACCTGCCTGCCCATGGCATGGCGGGACCAGCTGGGCTGGAGCAGCCTCCTGCCTGC
Organism: Pelochelys cantorii; assembly: GCA_032595735.1. Classification (NCBI taxonomy): domain Eukaryota; kingdom Metazoa; phylum Chordata; order Testudines; family Trionychidae; genus Pelochelys; species Pelochelys cantorii. The sequence continues at coordinate 6,561,366 of CM064328.1, forward strand.
AGCGGGCTGGCTGGCAGGACCCCGACTGCAGGGCCCCTGCCTACAGCAACCCACGCTGTAGGACCCCAGCCGCTGTGCACCAGCCCTCAGTTAACCAGTTAAATAACATACCACAAGTCTCTGTGGCTTCCCCAATACCCACAAACACCCCCCCCCCCAACAATCCCATCTGCAGCCCATACAAAAGGCAGTTGCTAATATCGTCTTCCTTGCTCACTGGTTTGATCAGTTCAACCTTTTGGAGTTCTCCACTGGTTCCCCTTTCTCTACCACATTGCTGTCAAGCAGCTTGTGATCACTTTCCTCCCTGATGCTTCACCTGATTCTGTCCAATTAGATTGGATGCTATCTGGGGTAAGTATTGTAATTTCCACTCTTAGAAAAATGCTAGCAAATTTTGGATGCTAATGACAATTAAATAATATTCTGTATTTCTGAAATGCTAATTAAGGTTACTGGGAATTATTTCCTCTGTGAAATACACAAATTTGACTTGTCAATTTTTATTGTTTGACTCAATGCTGTGCATACTCACAAAGCAAGAGATGGTTCCTGTCTCAAAGGAGCCTATTTGTAGCCGAACTAGACAAGTATTCTTATACTCATTTTACAATTGGGACACTGAGGCAGGGAACGTGTGACTTGCCCAACATAACACACAAAGTCAGTGACAGAGCCAGGAACAGAATCTAGATCTTTTTAGTCCCAATGCAGGTCCTTAACCACCACTCCATTCTCCTGTTATTTATTTCTGATGACGTCCTCATAGCAAAAAAGCTAAACAAATAATTTAAAAGATGATATGATTGTGATACCATTTCTAGTTCCTAAAAAATTGGTTTTCTACAGCAGACTCCCCAAAGCACAGGGAAAGGGATGCTTCTCAATCGAACAGCCGTAAAATCCAGTGACATCACTTCTAATCGTGCTACTTCAGGAAATCACGCCGGCAGGAAAAAACTGCTGCCAAAGGCAAATTCACAAAGCTAATTAACTGGAGTATTTAAAATGCAGCTCGTTGGAAGAAAAAAATCGACTCTCAGACTGACCAATGGATCACGAGAAAGACCTTGCTCCTTTGTTCTCTGGGCCAACAAGAAGCCAGGAGTACATTATGAGGGCACCTCGCTTTGTCATGGAAAATGTGGCGGGGGGGTGGGGGGGGGGAGAGGAAGTCACAACAAAGGCATAGCAAATTCTGATAAGTTTGACATTTTAATGAATATTTGTCAATTGCCTGCAATTCTGCCTCCTTCCTGCGCCTCTCCATGCTCCCACTTTGTCCCCAACCTTTCTTTCTGCCAGGTCTGTTCCCAGACACATTGCCTATGGCAGGTTCCTGTTCAAAGCTGATGGCAACCCAGAAATTCTTCCCCAGATTGCACTGCTCTTTGGGCCACACCCCTCAAGCAGATGTTTGGGGAGCAATTTTCCCTCCCACGTGCCAAAAAGGCAGCAAAAACCAACGCAAGAGAAGGCAGGTAGAGAGACTTGTTCCTCTGGCATGTTCAGTACATATCTGCTCACAACCCTGAATGCTACTGCTCATATGCACCCCACCCCCCCAATAACTGTTTTGTCCCTTCCTCTCACAGGTGGGCGCAGTCATCCTCTGTGGCTGCAATGTGTATTTTTTCAAAAAATGTTCCTTGCTTAATTTGAACTGAAAGAGGTGTCAGGGTTTAAGTAATATGTTGCTGAGGCTCAAACTATTTTTTTTTAAACTTTCATCAGTGACACAGCAAGCCCAGAGGTGCCAGTGCTCAGCTCTGGCACAAATTAAGCACTGGATGGGGAGGCGAAATTAGCTGATTATGCCCTTACTGTCTTTGTTATAATGAGTCTTGAATTCGTACATCATGGGTACGTCTAAACTACATGGCTCCATCGACAGAGCCATGTAGATTAGTTTACTCGAAAAAGGGAAATGAAGCGGCGATTTAAATAATCGCCACTTCATTTAAATCAAAATGGCTGCCGCGCTGTGCCGATCAGCTGATTGTCGGCATAGCGCGGCAGTCTAGACGGGGATCTGCCGACCCCAGAACCCTTCGTCGGCAGATCCTATAAGCCTTGTTTCACAGGCGGCGGCCATTTTGATTTAAATGAAGCGGCGATTATTTAAATCGCCGCTTCATTTCCCTTTGCCGTCCTGCCTAATTTACATGGCTCTGTTGACGGAGCCATGTAGTTTAGACACACCCCATGTGCCTCCAAGGAACATCAATGAACTTGGATCGGTCACAAGGTTTGTTTGCAGGAAAGGTGCAAAGATCAAAACCACGTTAAAATAAATCCTCCCTTGTGTCGCCACCAACACCAAATATTTTAAAAACCCGTTTCTCATCCACTGATGCTGGCCAATGTCTTTTCCAATTCCACTCCGTGTGGACAATGGAACTACCCTAGTCAGTTTCGTTTTCTTTATGCTTGGTTTCGCTTGTGCACTGTCCAGTGCTGCCGCGTTTGGCCTCCCAACACTGAGCAGATGTTGATGATTTGTGCAAGGTGCTGTACGTATCCTAAGAGATGAGTCTGTTTTCATGAGTTTATCATCTAAATTGGAGTGTGCAAACTACAGCCCATTGGACCTTTGAATCCAGCCCCCATGCTCCCGCTGGTTCAGAGCATGCCCCACTCTGGTGCCCCAGCCAGGGAGCAGGGTTGACCGCTTGCCTTGCCCCGCTCTGTGTGTGCAGTAGTTCTGCGCAGATCTTCAATGCAGGACAGCCAGGGGCCGCTGCATGCTGCTCCTGCCCTAAGCGCTAGCTCTGCTGCTCCCACTGGCTGGGAACTGTGGCCAATGGGTGTGGCAGAGGTGGCGCCTGCAAACGGGACAGTGCATAGAGCTGTGTGGCCCCCCCCCCCTCCATGTGAGTGCTGGGGGAGGAAGGGCTGCTGCTTCCAGGAGCCACTTCAGGGAAGTGCCACTCGAATCCTGCACCCCTGAACCCCTCCCTCCAGTGTCCCATCTTATTGCTCTCCAAACCCTTCAATCCCAGTCTGGCACACCTTCCTGCTCCCCAAACCCCTCATTCCCAACCCCACCCCAATGTCTCTATGCCCATCTGGAGCCTCCCCCCCCCAAGCCCCCCAAATCCCTCCATCTCAACCCAGAGCACCCTCCTGCACCACAAACCCCTCATTCCCAGCCCCAGAGTCTGCACCCTTAGTCGGAACCCTCACCCCCCTATGCACCCCTCAATCCCCTGCACCATCCAAGAGCCCCCCCCCCAAAACCCCTGGATCCCAGCCCAGAGCACCCTCTCACACCCTGAACTCCTCATTTCTGACTCCCCCATAGTCCTCCCCTCCTCCCACACCCCTGTTTTGTGAGCACTCATTGCCCTTCTTACAATTTCCATACGGAGATGTGGCCCTCAGGCCAAATTTGCCCACCCCGATGCAAATAGTCAAGAGAGAGAATAGCTGGGTCAGATAAGCCATACACAAGTAGAACGAACAGAATGCCTGTTGACAAAAGCCATGCTAGAAAAAATCTTTTCATAATATATTTTTGAAACATATGAACTGACGTCCTAAGAGATAGGACGGCTGGGTGGCGAGGAGACCTAGGTTCAAGTCCCTGCTCTGCCACTGATTTCCTATAGGACTGTGGGTAAGTTACTTAGTCCCTGTCCCACAGTTCCCCAGCTACAATGGGGATACTAGCAGCACCTTGCCTCACCATCTGTTAGGTGCTCAGATACTTTCATGGCCCCTGTTAAACGTGTACTTAGCACAGGTGTTAGGTTTCATAACCCTACACTTAAACTGTGCCCCTAGCCCCTAAAAAAAAACAAATTCAAACCTTACATTAGGGTCCTAAATTAGGCAGCTTCCTTTAGTCAGAGCAAAGAACACCCATTGCTCTACTGGAGGAGATCGCAAACTTATTTCTTTGCTGAACCCCCAAGAAAATATTTCAGGCCGTGATGACCCTCCACTTACTGGGCTGCTGATGGCAGCAGTGTTGCCTTCAGACCTGGGCACCTGGCCAGCAGACGCTGCTCTTGCATGCCACCCCCCAATCATCCTGTGACCCCTTTATGGGTTGGGATTCCCAGTTTGAGAGACGCTGCCTTGGTTTCTGTAACCACTTGGGTCAGGGCTGTGCTTATCACAACAGATTAAGCCGTGTCACTCTCTGTTATTGTTAACGGGGACTTGGCATCTCACTCCCTATCCTTGAAGGGAATAAAGCTGCAACTATGTTAAAGGCGCTCCAAACAGCAAGATGGGAAATTCAGCAGGAACTATTATTAGCTCCTGTTTATACTGTCATACCTCTTATCAGTAGAAGATTATTTATACAGCTCCCAACCCAAGAGCTTCTTGTTTATCTTATTACAGAAGCCATTAAAGAAAGTTTCTATAAAAAGCAGCTTCTGTGTTCAGTGTAAGAGCAAGTAAATGTTCTGCTGGGTTTTGTTCCTTATCAAGCGTTTCTTTATTTTCTAGGCACCATTTCATAACTTCCTTGGCCATTTTTAACTCTGTTTTCTCACACAACAGAATACTTCCCTGTGTGCCTTCCTTGTTTACTACTCCATCTCAGTTTTATTATTTGATCACTTTGTAAGTTTCTGGTCATTAAAAAAAGCAACAACCCCTAAATAGGGGTATAGGCCTACATTGTGCTACCTTAACCATGGACTTCAGACTTCAGGTACTACTATATATATTTTTTCTCTCCCCTCCTTCCCCACCGTCCCCCTTATCCGCAATGGAAAAATAAAAAGGAAAAGTCATAGCTTGCTACTGCAGATGCATAGAAAACAAACCTGTATGATGGTGTATTTTTGTGTATGGTGCCTTTTGTATGAACTCTATCCCAAGACACTTCACAAATGTTAAACAAGGGCAGTTGGGATCAAGAATCAGAGCAAGTCTGAGGCTGGGAGAGGTGGAGGAATTTGTAGTCAGGTTCTAGGGCAGGGTCGATACCAAAGGTCACATCCAAGTGAAGTTTCAGGCTACAGTTAAGGAGACCAAGGCCAAGACAAGTCAAGGTCAAAGCAGGGAGCAGAAACAGTTATGGGAACTAACCAGAAGATCCACACTGTTGCCTAGACACTTCCTGGAATGCTCTTTATGCCTGTATAGGTTGGGGAGCTAATGAGGAACCATGAGTTTGCTGTTTGTCAGAATCCTTGAGGCAGAACTTCCCATGGTCCATGTTCCCAGCAAGTTGTTGGACCGCAGAGCACAAGCTAGCTACAGCTGCTGCTGAGTGGCATCTCAAAGATGTCAGCAGCATAGCTGCTGTCCAGACCTGGAGTCTAGACCTGTGAGGTTTTACAAACAGCAGCCAAGGAGGTTAGATCAGGCAAGGGAAAAAGAGATCCTCAGAGGAGAGTTCACAGGGACTGGAAGGATTCGGGAAAATAGTCCTAACTGGCAGCAAAGGCTCTTGCATCACCAACTGTAAAATTACGTGAAAAGACGGAGAAGAAAAAACAGCGGGGCCTGTGGCTGGCAAGTAGAAGGATCAATTTACACCAGCTCTGCTAACTGACACGAGCTGGAAATCTCGTTCAAGAGCCGTGATTTGAATATGGCACATACACTTTAGCTACCAGGCGCTCGTCCCTCCCAACCCACCTGTAGTATGCATTTTTAGGGGACACAGGGGAGTTAAAAGTTTACACCTGGAATCCTGAAGCCATGTCCTTCAGTAGCACGGAAGGACACTGTCAAAACTAGCATTTGCTTTCAAGGCCTAACTAACAGGTAACACCTGCAGGTAAAGCTTTAGGGAAGAGATAGTCTTTTTGGTCAGATTAGGATTTATAATAAGAGGGCCAGGAATGACCCTAATTTTAAAAAGTTCTAAAGAACGAGTCTTGCTTCGTTCCCAGCATCTGCCACTGTAAATTGAGAGAGGGTACCCTGGAAGAGGTGGCACACTGCTCCAGAGCTGATTTACTGTCTCCTCCCAGGGGGCACAGATGGAAAAGACCTAAAACACCATCCAGGCCATCTTCCCATCAGTGCAGGATCATTTCCTACAAGGCAATTTTCTAGAATTTCTCCTCTCCCAAGAGCTTGGCACTTCTAGTCACATTTGCTTTCTTAATTATCTGACTAGTTCAAGACTGCGATTCAGGTGTGGGTCTAAAAAACAACTAATTAAAGGTCAGGTACATGGTGCATGCGTATTTTTTCCTTGGCTGTATTCTCAATTCTGCCACCAACTCTCTGTCTGACCTTGGTCCAGCCACTTAAACGTCTCTGCAGAGTGGGAAGTGTAAGAATTCATCCATGTTTGTTCAGTGCTTTGGAACTAGAGTGTTGTGTGAAGGTTTAAGTAGCTCATTCATCCCTAATGCGAATGGAGAAAAAGAAGGAAAGAGGGAGAAATCTGGTACTTTCTCCCTTTGAGACAAGGTTAGCATTAACATGGCCACTCCCTCATGTCTGCCTTTCATTACTATTTGTGGACAAGTTCTCATAATCAGGCTGCTAAGTGTGTCACTGCCAGCTGCAGGCCCATTCCCAGACATATATTTGTGTACATCCATTTGCCACATATAATAGGGTAACTTCAGAATGAAAGAAAAGTGAGTTAGCTTTGAGATAGGAACTGCGCTTATTGCATTGATGGAAAATAAATTTGCTAGCACAAGCCACACACACGCACACGAAAAAGTGATTCACTGGGGAAGTTCCATGAAGTGCGGGACAATGGGTCTTAAATCAAAGGCATACATTAGCATGACTAAGCTGACAGATCTGCACTGCAATGCAGAAAGCGAAGCAATATTCCAACCTCTGCACCAGCCCTAGCGGCCGGTGGCTAGACACAGGACCCAAAAGGAATAAAAGGCTCTTCAAGCTCTTACCTGTTACCTGTGCAACAACTGCTTGGGAAATCCTCCGATTGGCAAGAAAGGCTTTGATTTCCTCCTTTATCACGCTACTGTCCCTCCTACCAAAACAAAAAGAATAAAAAACAAGAGAGACAGACAGACCAAAGGGAACTCTGAAGATGTAAAATGGTTTTATTTCCTTTCCTTCAGGGGTGGGGGCCTCTGCCCTGAGGGGAAAAAACAGTCAAAATAGCTCACCAGCGGACACTTCTTTTAATGAGTATCATGTTTGATCAAAGCATCTTAGCAGGCGGATGGATGACTCATAGCCTATATAATTCATCCTAGGTGTAGGGCAGCCATATGGAATGTACAAAGTTTCATTACACAGGCATGAATAAATCTCTCACACTCGCATTAAAACTCAGTCGTAAAATGAAGCATAAAAAATAAAAGATAGTAGAGTCTGCATGGTTAGCTACACAAATGAGGATATCGACAAGTCCTCTCAAACATTTCAAACAACAGAGCTGAAGGAAGGAAGAGATTTTGCAACCTCCACCCTAACAACCTCCCTTCTCCCCAAAAGTGCGGTGCGGGAGGAAGGAACACCAGTCATCATTATAGCCCTAGTTTATTTTATTTTTAAAAAGTGTGGCGAGAAGGTTCAAAGAAGGGACTGAATAATTATGCTAAAAGGAAAATAATTTCACCGCTCATTCAGCCTCTTGCTGGAACCAATCTTCCATCTCTCATCTTATACACTATTAAGATCGTGGATTCTAAATATTAGGGTAACACCCCCCCACACTTTCCCATATTGCTATATGGGAGGGGTAACCTGCCTAACAAGGAAGATGCCCCTTAATGGGAAAAAGGAAGACCACTGATTCTGACTTTAAGCTTTCCAAAGATGAGACCTGTCTTTTCATAATTAGTTTTATTTCAGTATTGCCACTCTTGGTAGTCCATAAGGCACAAACAGAGGTAATCCTGCCGCAAGGAGCTTACTAGCTAAACAAGGCAGATAAGACATAATATATTGCAAGTCCTTCCAGAAAGCATCAACAGAGCCCTTCCCCCGCCCCATACAACATTGGGAAAGGGAAGGTGTTGCACTGACCTGGGCCAGTGGTGGAGAATCTCATGGGAGAGGAGGGATGTTCCAAGGGATGTGAATGTGGTAAGATGGAAACAGTGCCCTGAGATAAAGAAGTCAATCCAGGATTTGGAAAAAAATAAAAATTGAAGAGGGATCTGTGCTGTAGCACAGGATGAATTTGCACAGGGCTTTGAAGAGATGGGTGGCCAATGGGAGGCAAAGGGATAATTTTCTAAGGCACCCCTCACCCTATTGACAGTGCACATAAATCACAAAAGTAGCCCCGCCCAGGTGCAATTCTCTTCTCAGAGGGCTCATTCGGCTGATTTACTGAACCATCCACACGTTTTACTAACCTCATCAATTCTTCTACTTTGTCATCTACATCCAAGTCCTCTTCAGAGGCTTCAAAACTATACGACCTCTGAGCCAAGCTGTTTGCAAGGGGATAGCGGGTGGGTGACATCTTGCCGTTGAATGCCGACAACCTCTCGTTACTCTCCCTCCCGTTCTGATTAGTAGTGCAAGGCTGTGGGGAGGTGTCATAACTGTTGCTAGGTGACGGGGACATCCCAGAATGCTGGGTCTGCGTGGAAGCTGTGGCTGTAGAAGATGATGCTGGGACGTTGTTGGTATTGTTACCATAGGAACCACCTCCATAGCTAGACCTTCTTCCAAACTTGTCACTATGTTCTTGGTCAAGACGGTCCAAGGTTTCCAAGGCGTGGAGGATTTCGTGTCTGGTCATCCCAGTACGTCTTAGGCGCTGAAGCAGGTCTATCTGCTCTATAGTAAATCTGGGTTCATCTGTGTAGTGAGACATGGTTTCCAGCAGACTAAAAATAAAGGTGAAATGTGAAAGCAAACGGTTTAGTGCAACAGCTCACTACGGGGCATGTACAGCACCGCAGCACAGCACTTAAAAGAAGACAAAAGACCTGATTCTGGCCTCATTTACACCAGCATAGATCACATACATGAGAGAAGCAGGCCCAATGGGTGGAATCCTTCATCCCTTGAACTCAGTGGCAAATCTCCCATTAACTTCAGGATTATTGTCTGCTGTGGAAATTTCTCTTTTACCATAAGTTTCCAGATAATACCTCTCTCTTACTTCAGATCCCTCCCAATGTGCCTTTTGGCTTTCTTCCTGTTCCCAGCCTCCCTCTTCTGCTCTCTCACCTTCAATAAACATGCCTTATAGAATGACGACAGCTGCTCCATAATTAAGGATGTAACTGAGACTCCACAATCTTACCAGTTTCAACCAACCCCCAAATCCACCAGCAAAGTCCTTACTGGGAGAGTGCTATGTGGCTAGCAAATTTGGATCTGCATCTGATCTGCAAACATGGTCCTTGGCAGTGTTTTTCCATCAATGGGTGGAATAAATTTTGTTATGTGCACTGAGGCATGTGCAGATGTGCACCACCAGTAGAAACACATGCTGCCAGCTCTGGCAGGCTGTGGGCGCTTTGCCAATCAGCTGGGTGACCACCTGAATTTCTCCTGGGTGACCACCCAAGCGCTCAGCTTACAGGGAACACTGATCCATGGATATAAAACAGACATCCACAGATTTGCCGGGCTCCACCCATTGGCCTTGAAACACACAGGTTAGTTCTGGGCCAAAAGCAGATTTTTTTGAGAAATATTCAGTCTTTCAGAAAAGGGTTCATAAATTATGATTCCCTAACATCAGAAGTGTGAAGAGATCAAGCAGTCTTAACTTTTTTGAAGGAAGGAGAGAGCTCGAACCCAGTTTCTTAAACTTCCCTAAATGAAATCTAGTGCCCCACAGCACCAAAGTGCAGTTGATTGAAGTTTCATTTCAGAAATTACTAACTTTTGAATCTGGAACACTGCCATGGATCACCAGACCTGACAAGCACAGTGCAGCATGTCACATTACTGTTAGAGACCTGAGCTCGTTGCAAAATGGTGAGAATCAATGCTGGGCACTTTCCCTTCCTGCAGGCCTCAGCAGGTCCAGGGGAAATGGCCATACAACCCCTTCATAGGGTTGCCAGGTGTCCGGTTTTCGCCCGGACTGTCCGTTATTTGGGTCCCCCGTCTGGTAAAAAAAACCAAAAAACCAGAAAATACCGGACATGTGAAATGTCCGGTATTTCCTGTTTCCCTCGGACGGAAGCCCGGTGGGGACAATTTTCCCCTGCCGCATCTGGTGAGGAGTGAGGAGCGTGGGGCCATTTAAAGGCACAGCACCTTTTTTTTTTGCTCAACAATTTTGGTCTCCCCCCTTCTTTTTTTCCTCAACAGAATTTTTTCCCGGTGTTTTTTTTTGGGGGGGGGGGGAGGTTCAGTATTTTTTGTTAAACCATCTGGCAACCCTACCCCTTCATCTCTCTCTTCTCAAGTCCCCTTATAAGAGACCTTCTAAAGTCTACAGGAAGCAGAGGCCCTGCCTTCAGCCATCAGAGGATCTTTGAGGTGGAAGCTGGAGGTCAAAGGGCAGCATGACAGTGGGGCAAAATTATGGGGCATTCGCCCCTTTCTGTGGTCACTCAGAGTCTTTGTGACAAGAGAAGCAATGGCAAACTCTCTGGAGTTCACTGGAGCCATCCTGGAATCCCAAGCATGGCAGTGGATGGTAAGAGGGCTGACAATATACTAAGCATGTGTGGGGGGGAAGGGAATGGGACCCGATGAGATTCCCAGACCTTTACATAAGTGGGGCTGCCTTCCCCAACAACCCTACACCCCAAATGAACTCGGTGTTTGTCCTTCTCTGTGTTAGGCCAAGTGCATGAGCTGCTGGCAGTTCCCAGTGCTTACTACTCTTGGTGTCGATGTGCATATGGAGAGTCCTTTCCAGGCTACTACATCCATGATAAAGTTCTGACCTGGGGGAGAGAGATTGGTCACCCTAGAGCCAGGCTGCTATACCATGATGCTGACACAGGGTGCATGGGTCCCTTTAAAAGGGGTTCCGCACCTGTAGATGGAATCCCAGGGTACAGAGGGATGGGCAGTGAAGCAGAAGCACCTACCTCAAGTCCTGCCCAATTATACATACTCAGTCCCTTAAGTTGGTTTGCTCCTCACAATTGTAGAAGTGGCTACGGCTGTGTTCTTAACAATGATTTAACAAATGAATACGCATTTTTCTTCTCGAGTCCACAAGCGTGTCCACCCTCACAAATGCTCGGCATTGCTGCTGCCACCAGGGGAGACAAGGGTGGATGGGGGAGAGGAGTGGAGCAGGATTCACGGCGACTCATGCCCCGTGACCCTAGCTGCGAGGGTGAGACCAGGCTGGAGTCATGTTGGTCCAGTGCCCTCCAACACTCTTCTGCTGTCACTGGTAGTAGATCACTCCAATGAGAGTCTGACTTTTATGGCTGATTAGTAATCATTTCTGCAATAATGATTGTTTTAAATAAAAAACCCTGCCTCCTAACTGTGTCTGCTATAATCAGAGGGTAACAGCCAGTGCAGAATTCTAATAATTGAGTGGAGCTGCAAACAATTAAGAGATGGATGCCAGCTCCCAGATCATTTAGTTCAGTCCGGAGGGAAAGTGAAATGATAGGAACTCCAATTTTAACTTGAGTTCAATCCCAAGCTTTAGCTCTAGCTGCTAACTGGAGTTGCCATGTCTTCACTGCTATTTTAATAGAGTCAGCTCCTGAAGGTTACTTTGCCCACCTTAAGAAAACACAGTAAAGCCAAGTCTACACTTAAACTGCACCAGTGACACACTACAGTGGTAGTAGGAAGGTTATTCCACCTCTCCGAGAGATGCTAGCCAGGTTGACAGAAGAATTCTTCTTTCAACTTGGTCTTGGATACAGCGCGGGTTAGTTGCTCTTACTTACATTGTTCAAAGAGGTGGATTTTTCACACCGCTGAGCGACATAACTGGACTGATCTAACTTTTTAACATAGACCTGGCCTAAGTGCTGTATCACGTACCTACCAACCCTCGGGTTCACAGTGCTTTCCAGTTAAAACATGGAGTTCAGCCATGATCCTGAAATGCATTACACTCACACAGAGCCTCAGAGACATTATGGGGCTCTGGTAGATCTGGGGCCTTAATGTACTTTTCAGCCCCCCCTTCCAGATATTAAAGGGAGGCTGTGACCCCAAAACATACCTTTACAATGTATGGCTCTTTTCCATAATAATTCCTCATCAAAGAGGATTTAAGCCTGTTGTTTATTTTTGGGTTGTGTTTTCCTTTCTTTAGACTGACCTCTAGTTTCTGACCGAAGGCAGGGAAGGTTGTTCTGATGCAAAGAAAGGGAGGGGATTCGAATAAGACTTTTTGGGTACATCTCCCTTTTGCTGGGAGGTATGATTCTCAGCTTGAGCAGAGGTATTTGTGCTAGTTCTGCTCGAGGCAGCAGACTGCACATAGCAGTGTAGTCAGGGTAGCATCACCCAAGTATATGCCCTCTGGGCCCCTCGCTAAGAACATGTTCAGGTGGCTAGCTTGAGACACTGCCTGCGCTCCCACGGATGCAGTGATACTTTTAGCACAGTGTTTCTTAAACTGTGTTCTGTGGCACACCGGTGTGCCATCGAGAACAACAGAATTCAAAATGGCCGCCCTTAAAGGGGCAAGCAACTTTTTTTTTTTTGGTTCAATAACTTCCCTCGGCCCTTTTTTTTCCTGCAACTTTCCCCCCGACCCTTTTTCCCGGCTCAACAAAAAATCCTTGGTGTTTTGCATAAAAAAATATTATTGTTTGGTGTTCCTCGGTCTTAAAAAGTTTAAGGAACACTGTTTTAGCACATTAGGTCAAGCAGAACTAGTGTGAGTACCATGGGAGGGGGTGAACCTAATACTGAAGGAAGCAGGCCCCAGCCCTGCCCCTGACAAGCAGGGCCCCCCATACTATTAGGGCAGGCCACCCCTCCCCCAGTGAGTGGTGCACAGCTCCAGCTTTCCACACACACCCCAGCCCAAGAGCACAGGGGATGGGTGAGTGATGCACGGACCCAGCCTTCCCCAGCCCTGGGCTGGAGGAAAACAGGCAGCACACAGCTTCAGCCTTCCCTGGCTCCGGTAGGAGCACTGGAGAGAGAGCGAGAGGGAGGTCAGCACCCAACCCCAGCCTCCCCAACCCCCGGAGACCTGGTGGCATGGCCCCAGCCTTGGTGGGGCTGAATCCCAGACTGCCTGAGGGAGACGCACTGAAGGGGAGTGGAGCCTGGGGGCAGAGAATGGGTAGGGCCAGGCAGTCCGCTTGGGAAGACATTGCCTTCCCCTTCCTATTATCCCTGCCACCCATGGCGAGTACACTGAAGGTATATTTACACCTTTCTGCTGCAGCTTGAGGACACGGAGCTCACACTGATGGAGCTAGCACGGTGAAGTGTAGCTGCAGCTACACAAGCAACGGGAGGGGCTAGACTCCCTAAGTGCAATCCCTTCTGAGCCGCTAAGCACATACTCAACACACGGCCAGCCCTTGCCGCTGCTCTTCTGGTTTCAGCTCGCTAGCTCAATCAGTGCTAGTGCAAATACATTTCCTTAAGCTGGAATTTATGCCTTCCCGCTGCAGCGTAGACACGCCCGCACAATGGCACTATGTCAGGCAAGAGAAACACTCGCCACAGCCTGTAAGGAGCCAATCTGCATTTGGTTTAAACAGTTTTCCCTTCCCATCTCTCCGTTACTTCGCAGAAAGGGCCATCAACAATTCAGCAAGCTCATCAATTAATTTCCCTAAGCACATGCTCACATGCTTTAAATTGAGAGTCAGACATCCCAAACCCACGAGATTGGCTTAAAAGCCAAGAGGGTTGTTTTTGTTTGTTTTTTTTACAAGTACTACTTGTGGAAGAGTTTTTATTTGCCTGGTGGACTTTGAATGGAAGGTCACATTTTCAAGATTTTCTACTCAATCATGAGTACTACTAACTTGATTTTGTTTTAAAATCTGCTGGGATTCTCACATATAAGAGGTGGGACGTCAAGAAAAATGCCACAGAATGTGAGACCTGCAGTAAAAGTCACAAAAGTTGGCAACACTAAAATATGTTCAACATTACCAAGCCTCCATGGCATTTTAAACAGTACCTATATTATTAGGTAAGTACAGTTACTTTAACAAGGTCCCAGTTACTTTCTAGTTCTTCATGCCTCCTTTTTTACTGTCCTTATTAAAGACCAATTTACAAAGCAGTTAAGCAAACCAGCCACTTTAGAATAATTAATTCCATCCACCCCATTAATTAATTAATGGACGTTCTCTAGTACTTTATCCCCACATGTTTGTATGAGCCTTTTATTCTCCTTAACGATTTGGCTAACAATTCATTTTGTTTTCTTTAGTGCCCTCTTTTTCCTGCAAGATTCAACCAACTTTGAAAGGATCAGCAAGCAAAACTAAGAGGGGAGGAGGAGGATTGTAAGTACCCGGCGAGAGTAATGGTTATGATCAGTTGAGGCTGTCAAATTTTACTGCCTATGTCACAAAATACCAGATCATACACTGTATCCTCTCATCAGTGACCAAAAGCCAGCCTGATGTAAAATGCTAATTAAACATGTCTCTTTGGAAGCAAACCACTGGATCCATTTTGGCCCTGTTTAGTTACATTCCAAATAGAAAAATCTAAAGTGTCAAATATATTTGTATTTCTTATATGGGGGTGATAAGATGATGCAAAGCAGCAGAGCTATGTTGCTGGCTGACAGTATCTAAATGTTTATAATGCACCTAAGACAGCCAAGGTGAGTGAAGTAATATCTTTTATTGGGCCAAATTTGGATGGAAGAGAGACAAGCTTTGAAGCTACACAGAGCTCTTCTTCAGACCATGACCAGAGCATCCCTCTGGACCAGGGGCAGGCAAGATACGGCCCATGGGCCATATCCAGCCCACCAAGCCTTTTGATCCGGCCTGCGCCCATCCCTGCAACAGGGAGCAGGGAGGGAGGGAGAGGCTTCAGCACACTGCCCCCACACACCTCCCCAGCAAAATCCCTCAGTTCCTGTTGGCCGGCAACTGGCCAATGGGAGCTGAGAGATTTTGCTGGGGAGAGGGGCAGCGCGTGGAGCCTCTCCCTCTCTCCCCACTTCCAGGAGCGCAGAGAGCCACATGAACAGCCAGCCAGCGGTTTGGGGCTACTGGGAGGGAAGCCTGCCTGAGAGTACTGCTGGCTGGGAGCTGCTTAGGTAAGCGCCTCCTGGCCAGAGCCTGCCTCTGGCACCCCAACCCCTCCTTGCCCCCGACTCCCTACCATACCCTGCACCCCTCCTGAAATTTCTGCTAGTCCAGAATCCTTCTCCTGCATCCACACCCCTCCTGGACCCTGCTCCCCAATCTGCTTCCCCAGGACACAAGCAAACTCTCTATACCTTCCTCCCCCACAGACCTTCCACCCTCTCCTACACACCTCTCTGAGGCCAGAATCCTCTCCTGTACCCATACCCCCTTCCAGACCCTGCACCCCATTCCCCTACCCCGAGCTCCCTTTAGCACCCAACCTCCATCCCAGGCCCCACAGCCCGTCCATAGAAAAGTGCAGCCCTTGACCACTTACCAAAATCTTGGCATGGCCCCCCATCAAAAATTATTGCCCACCCTTGGGTTAGAGACATCTATAGAGGAACTATTAAAAGGAGATTCTCTATATTCTAGTAAGGAGGAGAGGATGGAAGATGATAAAATATGCATAAGATCTGATGAGAAACAGTCAAACGAAAAAGAGTCCCATTCAATTCCATCACATAATGGTAGACAGCTAAAAATTAAAATTTTTAATGTCCTTACATATAAATATTAGAAGTCTAAATAATAAGATGGGTGAACTAAGGTGCTTCATATTAAATGAGGATACTAACATAAAAGGCATTACTGAAACTTGGTGGAATGAGATAATCAATGGGACACAGTAACACCAGGGTACAAAATATACCAAGAGGACAGAAGAGGTCATGCTGTTTGGGGAGCGGCACTATAAGTGGGGAAAAAAAGCAAAGTGTCAAATGAAGTAAAAGTCTTTGAACCAAACTGTATGAGAGAATCTCTATGGCTAGTAATTAATGAGAACATAGCAGTAGGGATATGCTACCGACCACCTGACCAGGATGCTGATAGTGAAATGCTTAGGGACATTAGAGAGGCTATAAAAATAGAAAGTCAATAATAATGGGGGATTTCAACTATTCCCATACTGACTAGATACATTTCACCTCAGGATGGGACACAAGGGTAAAGTTTCCTGATAGCTTAAATTGCTGCTTCTTGGAGCAGCTAGTCCTGCAACACACAAGAGGAGAGGCAATTCTGATTTAGTCCTAAGTGGACCACAGGATCTTGTCCAAGAGGTGAATATAGCTAACCACTCAGTAACAGTGGCCATAATAAAATATAATTTTACATCCCTGTCTTGGGAGGAGGTGGGAGGAGAGACACAAAACAGCCCAATACAATAGCATTTAATTTCAGAAAGGGGAACTACACAAAAAACAAAGAAGTTAATTAAACAAAAATTAAAAGTACAGTTCCAAAAGTGAAATCCCTGCAAGCTGCACAGAAACTTTTAAAAGACACCATAATAGAGGTTCTACATAAATGTATATCCCAAATTTTAAAAAAACATACTAAGAGGACTAAAAAAGTGCCACTGTAGCTTAACAACAAAGCAAAAGAAGCAATTAGAGACAAAAAGACATTCTTTTAAGTGGAAGTTAAATCCCAGGGAGGAAAACAGAAAGGAGCATAAACTCTGGCAAGTCAAGTGTAAAAATATAATTAGGAAGGCACAAAAAGATTTTGAAAAATAGCTAGCCAAAGACTCAAAAAGCAACAGCCTGCTAAATAACCAGTAAAATCACTGGACAATCGAGATATTAAAGTAGCAGTCAGGGAAAATTACATGAATTCTTTCCATTGGTTTTCACAAATGAGGATGTGAGGAAGATTCCAAACCTTAACCTTTCTTTTTAGGTGTCTAATCTGAAGAACTGTCCCAGGTTGAGGCATCATTAGAGGTGGTTTTGGAACAAACTGAAAAATTAAACAGTAAAAAGTCACCAGGACCAGATAGTATTAACCCAGGAGTTCTGAAGGAACTTAAATGTGAAATTATAAAACTATTAACTGTGGTACATAAGTTATTTAAATCAGCTTCTGTACCAGATGACTGGAGGATAGCTAATGCAACACTGACTTTTAAAAAGGGTCTAGCAGTAACAGGCTGGTAAGTCTAACTTCAGTACAAGGCAAATTAGTTGATCCTATAGTAAAATTCAGAATTATCAGACACAGAGATGAAGACAGTTTGTTGGGGAAGAATCAACATGGTTTGTGTAAAAGGAAATCATGCCTTACCAATTTACTAGAATTTTTTGAGGGCGTCAACAAACCTGTGGACAAGGGGGATCCAGTGGATATAGTGTACTTAGATTTTCAGAGTGCTTCTGACAAAATCCTTCACCAAAGACTCTTAAGCAAAGTAAGCTGTCATGGGATAAGAAGGAAAGTTCTCTTATGGATCAGTAACCAGTTAAAAAATAGGAAACAAAGGGTAGGAATAAATGGTCAGTTTTCAAAATGGAGAGGTAACTAGTGGTGGCCCCACCTAGGGATGTAATAGTATAGTCGATTAACCGATTAACCAATAAGCAAAAGCTTACAGGTTAATGCTATAGACCACACGCATTCCCCCTCACCCCGGCAGTACATTTTTTAGCAGGCTTGCCAGCAGCACGGCTCAGTCCCAGCTTGTGCTGGGTCTGGGACCTACCCCCGCTGCATCTCTGCATTTAAAGTGTATTAGGAGCTAGGTGGGCAGGCTCAGTTCCAGCTCGTGCTGGGTCCGGGAGCTCAGACCCCACCCCTGGACAGGGGCTGCTGCCACCCTGTGCTGCTGCCTCTGTACCAGAGACAGCAGTGCAGGGCGACAGGCCAGAGACAGCATTGCAGGGTGGCAGGCAGCCAGTTCACGAGAGGAGCTGGTTTTTAAAGTGGCTCCCCTCGTGGACCAGCTGCTGCCTGGCACCCTGTGCTGCTGCCTCTGGTAGAGAGGCAGCAGCGCTGAGTGGCAAGGGGATCTCTGGGAGTGGGGCTGGAGTGCACTGGCTGCAGGCCCCACCCTGGGGACTATAGAAAAGTCGAGTAACCAATAAGAATCCATGAGATTAACTGACTATTCAATTAACCAATATTTAACACTCCTAGCCCCACCACAAGGGTCTGTACTGTGACCAGCACTGATCAACATATTAATAAATGATCTGGAAAAAAGGGTAAATAGTGAGATGACAAAACTGTTCAATATAGTTAAGTCCCAGGCAGACTGTGAAGTGTTACAAAGGGACCTCAAAACTTGGGTGAGTGGATTGGCAGATGAATGTTGTTACATGCAAAGTAACGCACATTGGAAAACAATTCCAACGATATACAGCCTCTCCCCAAGTTACGAACGAGTTACGGACCAAACACTTGGCCGTAACTCGATCCATTCGTAACTCTGACCCCATGGAGTCACACGCGACCACACTGTTCATAAATGCGGGTCGCGTTCGTAACTCGGGGACTGCCTTTACGACCGCTCCATGGGAGCTTTGGTCGTAAGTGCGAACGGTCGTAACTCAACTGTTCGCAACTCGGGGAGCGGCTGTATATACAATGGTGGGGTCTAAATGAACTATTACCACTCAAGGAAGAGATCTTGGAGTCACTGTGGATAGTTCTCTGAAAACACTCTGTGAAGGGGCTCACCCTCTCGTGGGTGCCCCTTTGTGGCTGAGGGCGTGTCCATAACTTCTCCGCCGTGACTGGTTCTGGGAGTGGAGGTGTCCCAGATGGCTTTTCTGGTCGGTCGCCTGGGACCAGGCTTCTTCTTACCCCCTTTTTGTAGGTGCTGGAGGTTGTGGGGGACCCAGGCCCGCACATTCTTCTGGGTCCTGACCCAGGCACCCTAGAAGCAGCAGATGCTTGCTAATTTCACTGCCATTCGCTGCTACCTCGCTCCCGGGGCCACTTCCCCAAGAAGCTGCTCCATCCAGCCCCCTCTCTCAGGGCTCTGAGGTCAAGCTCTCACCACACCCTGTCCAGGTTCTGCAATTTATTGGAGTCTATCATGGCCAGTCTTCAGCTGCTGGACCAGGTCTGAAGTCCAGCTCACACTCGGAGCTGTCCAAGGGGCCACTGTCTTCCCACTCAATCCCTAGGTCTGACTAGGATGAGCTCCAGCGAGGAACTGCCAGGTCCTGGCCCAGCAGCTTCTTTTATACCAGCTTGCTGGGTCCTGATTGGCTGCAGCAGAAGATAGGTCAGGAGGACCTATCTTCTGCTCTTCTCCCTGGGGTGGGGTGTGGCAACACCTCCAGCATCCAGAAGGAGGTTTCAGGCCTAGTCCACCCCGTCACACATCCACTCAACGTGCAGCAACAGTCAAAAAAAAGGTAACAATGTTGGGAATCATTAAGAAAGGGACAGATAATATATTGCCCATTGATACATCCATGGTTACCTGATCTCAAAAATGATATATTGGAATTGGAAAAGGTAAGAAAAGGGCAACAAAAATGATTAGGCAGATGAAAGAACTTTCATATGAGGAGAGATTAAGACGACTGATTTTTCAGCTTGGAAAAGAGATGACTAAGGGGGTAGGGATGTGAATGACTAGTCGACTATCCAATAACCAAATGCTTATCAGATAGTCAACACACTAGTCGACTAGTCGCTTTCCCCTCCTTGCTGCCTCTATAAGAAAGAGGCAGCAGAGGAGGGGAGGGGGAAAGAGGCGCTTCAAAGCAGCAGCGCCACATGGAGCCGGGGGCCAAACCCTGAGCGCCACGTGGTGCTGCAGGTTTGAAATGCTGCGTGCAGCCCAGGGCCAACTGGCTGCACACGGCGTGTCAAAGCAGCAGCACCATGTGGAGCCCGAGGTCTGCTGTTTTGAAATACCATGTGCAGCCTGGAGTCCCAGCTAACCCAGAGCTCCATGCGGCGCTGCCGCTTTGAAACGCCACAGGGAGCACAGGGCTAGTGGGGGACTCCTTGATTTCCCTGCTGGCCCCATGCTCCCTGCAGCGCTTTTGCCTTTGAAATGTAGCAAAAGCCCTGGGCCTTGCATTAACTATTCAATTAGCCCATTAATCTAAATGTAACATCCCTATAAGGGGGGATATGATAGAGGTCTGTAAAATCATGACTGGTGTGGAGAAGGTAAATAAGAAAGTGTTATTTCCTCTCTCTCAAAAACTAAGAACTAGGGGGTCACCAAATGAAATTAATAGGCAGCAGGTTTAAAACAAAGGAAAGGCAGTCAATGCACAGTCAACCTTTGGAACTCGTTGGATGTCGTGAAGGACAAGATGATAACAGGATAACATGGTTTCTGTAAAGGGAAATCCTGTCTTACTAATCTATTAGAGTTCTTTGAAGGGGTTAACAAACATGCGGACAAGGGGGATCCAGTAGATATAGTATACTTAGATTTTCAGAAAGCCTTTGACAAGGTCCCTCACCAAAGGCTCTTGTGTAAATTACATGGCCATGGGATAAGAGGGAAGGTCCTTTCTTCGATTGAGAACTGGTTAAAAGACAGGAAACAAAGGGTAGGAATAAATGGTAAATTTTCAGAATGAAGAGGGGTAACTAGTGGTGTCCCCCAAGGGTCAGTCCTAGGACCAATCCTGTTCAACTTATTCATAAATGATCTGGAGAAAGGGGTAAGCAGTGAGGTGGTAAAGTTTGCGGATGATACCAAACTGTTTAGGATAGTCAAGACAGAAGCAGACTGTGAGGGACTCCAAGAAGATCTCACCAAACTGAGTGATTGGGCAACAAAATGGCAAATGAAATTTAATGTGGATAAGTGTAAAGTAATGCACATCGGGAAAAATAACCCCAGCTATACGTACAGTATGATGGGGGCTAATTTGGATACGACAAATCAGGAAAGAGATCTTGGAGTTATCGTGGACAGTTCTCTGAAAACTTCCACACAGTGTGCAGCGGCGGTCAAAAAGGCAAATAGGATGCTAGGAATTATTAAGAAAGGGATAGAAAATAAGACCCAGAATATCTTACTGCCCCTGTATAAAACTATGGTACGCCCACATCTTGAATACTGTGTACAGATGTGGTCTCCTCACCTCAAAAAAGATATTTTGGCCTTGGAAAGGGTTCAGAAAAGGGCAACTAAAATGATTAGGGGTTTGGAACGGGTCCCATATGAGGAGAGGTTAAAGCGACTGGGACTTTTCAGTTTAGAAAAGAGGAGACTGAGGGGGGATATGATAGAGGTATATAAAATCATGAGTGGTGTGGAGAGGGCCGATAAAGAAAAGTTATTTATTAGTTCCCATAATAGAAGAACAAGAGGACACCAAATGAAATTAATGGGTAGCAGGTTTAAAACTAATAAAAGAAAATTCTTCTTCACACAGCGTGTAGTCAGCCTGTGGAACTCCTTGCCAGAGGAGGCTGTGAAGGCTAGGACTATAATAGAGTTTAAAGAGAAGCTAGATAATTTCATGGAGGTTAGGTCCATAAAAGGCTATTAGCCAGGGGATAAAATGGTGTCCTTGGCCTCTGTTTGTCAGAGGCTGGAGAGGGATGGCAGGAGACAAATCGCTTGATCATTGTCTTCGCTCCACCCTCTCTGGGGCGCCTGGTGCTGGCCACTGTCGGCAGACAGGATACTGGGCTAGATGGACCTTTGGTCTGACCCAGTACGGCTATTCTTATGTTCTTATGACTCAAA
This sequence comes from Pelochelys cantorii, assembly GCA_032595735.1. Classification (NCBI taxonomy): domain Eukaryota; kingdom Metazoa; phylum Chordata; order Testudines; family Trionychidae; genus Pelochelys; species Pelochelys cantorii. The sequence goes on from CM064328.1 coordinate 6,582,984, forward strand.
AAAGAACTATATATTCACAGAGGACAAGTCCATCAGTGGTTATTAGCAGGGCTTGACAAGCGGCGGCGAGCCCCGCTCACCAGCTGCGTGGTTTGGCATGCTGCGCATGCGCTGATCGCGCTGTGGCACCATGCCAGGCTAAAATCTACTCGCCACGGGCGAGTAGATTGCCCTAATTGTTGAGCCCTGCTTATTAGCCAAGATGAACAGGGATGCAAACTGTACTCTGAATCATCCCTAGCCTCTGCCAGAAGCTGGTAATACATCTCAGGGGTTAGATCACTCAGTGATTACCTGTTCAGTTCATGCCCTCTGAAGCACCTGGCATTGGCCATTTTCAGAAGTCAGGACACTGGACTAGATGGACCATTGGTCTGACCCAGTAGGGCCATTCTTACACTCTTCATGAATATGTCCCACCAAGGAACGGGCCTTTGCCCACATGGACACAAAAATATCTTTACCGATCACTGAAGTTCTAAATGGTAGAATGCAGCAGATATGTAACATTTCAGAGCAACCTTAAAAAATAAGTGTACAGCAGGGAAAGAATAAGAACTCCATGTCTAATTGAAATTGCATGATACTGAGACATGGAGCCAGAAAGAGCTAAGCAACCAACAGGCTAAGCAACCCAAATTCAACCTCTAGATTAGAGACATATTAGAAAAGTATGTGAATGGTAATTAGGGCCATTCCATGTTAGATAGACTAGAGCTTTGAAATGCAAACCTGTATTGTTAGAGAATTAGGGGTAATACTAATTGTATGTGTTTATTTACATCTTGTTAGACGTTAACCATGTGAACAGATGGTTCCTGTCTGTTGCTATATCTATTATTCAGAGATCAAACGAAAATATTAACATGTAGATGAAGCCTGGGTGTAATAATATCATTGTCTATATTGCTCTTTGAAGTTTACTACAAACTGCCTATGAATTGCTTAATGGATAATTACCTTATGCTGATGAATGAAATTTGTTACCTGTGTATACATAGTAAATACATGATTCTACTTCAAAGCCACAATGCTCCACCCAAGGACTGCATGCTGTCAAGAGGCTGCCAGTAACTATAAAAAGAACTCTTGGGCCCTGATCCTGTATCTCAGATTTGCTTAAGCTTCATTGGGGAACTCTGAGACCCAAGACTGAGGTCCCCAGCTCCTGTTTGGGTCACTCTGGCATCGTACATTGGACCTATGGAAATAATTTTGAAAGAAGTCTTTTTTACATCTCAGAAGTTCCACAACTCTACTATGAAACTGACCTATAAACTTTATTCATATCTATATGTATAATGATCTTTTAACCAATCCCCTCTCTCTTCTCTTTTGAAATACATTTTAGTTTAGTTAATAAAAATATGCAGTAAGCATGTATTTGGGTAAGATCTGAAATATTAATTGACTCGGTGGGCAATGTGTCTGATCCTTTGGGGCTGGCAGAACTTTTTATAAGTTGAAAATGATTTTCAATAACTCTCATCATATTTGACTTGGCTGTCTGCATGGAAGCCCAAGGCTGGAATGTTTCAAGGAAACTGTGTTTCTGGGTAACCAGTAAAGGATTGTAGAAGATGTTTTGTTGCTGGGCTTGGTGAATCTCAAGTACTAGAAAAACCACCAGTTTACAGGATCACCTGCCCCATTCTTTGCAGTGTGCCCTCATTCAGCAATTTTAGTATGCCTTCTCTCCGCACCCCCGATATGTCTAAGGGAATTTAATTATTCAAATGGGAATTAGGCCAGAACACAATGGCCAATAACCCTATTTTTGAGAGAGTTCTGGGCTCCTTAATAGCCACAAGTGGCTATGTTTCTCCAGCCTGCCGGCTAAATAATAAATGCATGGTACACTGGCTATCACTATAGAGATTTTTTCCTCAGGTCCTCTGGGTCTGGCAATCTCCATTAAAATGCAGTGCTCTACCCCACAAGTGCTGCAAGACTTATGAGACTGCAGAAATGGCTGTGCTTTTTGATGCAAGGCACTACATCCATTTGATACAATGTACATAATCTAGATATGGGCTGAAGCCAAAATGTTGAGAACCAGAGCCTAAACTTGGACAATTTTTGAATCCCAGTTCTAATAAACTCATGTCAATTGTGACCTACAAAATGCAGACATGTTCTGAGACACATCTGGAATTTACAGTACAAATTGCTGTCATGGGTAACAGCATTATTCTTCATCCCATCAAGCATGTCATCTAAATCTTAATTCTGTTTTATAAAACATCATTTCCAACAGATTACAGTTTTCTGGGTGCCACTAAACCTGACCTTGTCCCTTGACTTCAACATACGATTTGCTTCCCCCCTTTAAAATTACATTTAATCATAGAATCACAGAATGCTAGAACTGGAAGGGACCTTGAGAGATCATCAAATCCAGTCCCCTGCCCTCATGGCAGAACCAAGCACCATCCAGAATCATCTCTCATAGATGTCTGTCAAACCTGCTCTTAAATATCTCCACTGATGGAGATTCTACAGCCTCCCTAGGCAACTTATTCCAGTGTTTAACCACTCTGACAGTTAGGAAGTTTTTCCTAATGTCCAACCTAAACCTCCCTTGCTGTAATTTAAGCCCATTGCTTCTTGCCCTATCATCAGAGAATAAGGAGAACAATTTTTCTCCTTCCTCCTTGTAACACTCTTTTAGATACTTGAAATCTGCTATCATGTCCCCTCTCAGTCTTCTCTTTTCTAAACTAAACAAGCCCAACAGTGAGTTATGAGACTTTTAATCATAAAATGGTAACATATTCACTGGATAATGTCTATCTAGCACAGAACAAGATAAACAGCTAACCAGAGAGAAGTTTAATCAACACAGCTGCTTGCAGTTTGTCGAGGATATGAACTTCTTAACCGCAGAGTTTTTATTCTGTGTTTGTGAATATTAGGCGTATGAGAAATACTGACCTTACAGCCTCAGAGACTATATTCCTCTAGCCACAAAACAGATACTGTGCTGTACAAGCTTCTCTCATGCCACCCCAATACTGTGCCCTTGAATCTTACTCCTCGCTGAAGAGAGCACCCAGCAAGGGTATCACTTGCTAACAGTTGTGGTGGGGCTTTTTATGATAGTGATGCAGTTTATTTGTCCAGTTGGACAGAGACCAAATGACTCATTGCACATCAGCTAACTGGCAGGAGCTGATAACAATTTAGTGGCATAACTGATTCAAGCTGGATTTCAACCAATGGCTTTGATGTGAAAGTCTATTCTGCCTTCAACCATCCACGCTGTCCACTTTTTAGCCTTTCCTAAGACATTTTATATACATCTGCAGTCATCAAGGAGAGGCTTCAACCCTCTAGTCTCTTCATTTTCTCCCCTCTCTTTTCTACCTTTCAGCTTTCCTGATTCACTAGTGCATCTCATCCCTGCAGAGAGCTCAAGCAAGACAGCTCCATTCAAAGCTATGATCTCTCCATACAACAGCCAGCATGGAACATATGGTGAATAATGTAACTAGCTCCCCATAATTTGGTAACATAACATAAGAATAGTGATACTGGGTCAGACCAAAGGTCCATCTGTCTTCTGATTGCGGACAATGCCAAATGCCCCAGAGGGAATGAACAGAACACGGACTCATCAAGTGATCCTGCCCCTGTCACCCATTCCCAGCTTCTGACAAACAAAGATTAGCGACACCAGCTCTCTAATAGTCTACTATTCACTCTAAGAGAAAGAGACTTCAAGGTTATTTACCATCTACCTGTATGTAAGTAAGAGAGGCCGTAGGAATAAGTTAAGCTGCCACATAAGGTTGTTAAATTTAGATTAATCAACTAATCGAATAGTCTATGTAATTTCCATTGACTATTCGACTAGTTGATAACGGCGCCTCCGCCTTTGAAATGTAGCAAGAGCCCTGCCGATTAAGTAAGAGAGGCCGTAGGAATAAGTTAAGCTGCCACATAAGGTTGTTAAATTTAGATTAATCAACTAATCGAATAGTCTATGTAATTTCCATTGACTATTCGACTAGTTGATAACGGCGCCTCCGCCTTTGAAATGTAGCAAGAGCCCTGCCGGTTCTTACTACCTTCCAAAGGTGGAAGTGCCTTGGGGAGCACAGCCAGCGGGGGACTCAGGCAGTCCCCCGCTGGCCCCACGCTCCCTGCTTTTGAAATGTACAAGAGCCAGGGGGGCTCTTGTACATTCCAAAAGCAGGGAGCACGGGGCCAGTGGGGGACTGCTTGAGTCCCCAGCTTGCCCCAGGCTCCCTGCAGTGCTTCTGCTTTTGAAATGTGGCAAGAGCTCTGCTCTTGCCACATTTCAAAGATGGAAGTGTCGCCAATCCCCGCTGCGCCCCTGCCCCTTCTCCCCACAGAGATGGTGCTGAGGGGAATCAGCTATTAATCTGGCTCTCCCCAACACCGGATTCTGCTCCCCCTTTGCTGCCTCTCTCTGACAGAGGCAGCAAGGGCGGGGGGGAGTGACTAGTCGAGTCACTAGTCGACTATCCAATAAGCATTTGCTTGTCAACTAATCACTTACATCCCTATTGCCACAGACAGGGCATCATATTGTAAGGAGCATAAGAAGTAGAACCATTAATAATACCAGTTTTAAACTTGTCTTCAAAATCTACTAAGTTTCTGCTCACTCAGTTGCCACTTCACAAGTGTATGCCATTTTTGTATCAACTATGCACAACAGGCAGCTGTGTCTCTTAGATATAAGGATGACACCGGTTACTGGTTACCCAGCGGTCCAGCCAGACCGGAGCAGGCTTGACCCTGCTGAGGCTGCCCTCCACCTGTAGCAGGCCCAACCTGGCTGGAGCAGCCTACAGCACGGTGGGCCTGGCCAGGCTGGAGCAGCTCCCCACTCGCAGAACCCTGTTTAAGCGGTTAAACGTGACGTTTAACCGGTTAACTGATTAAACAGAATTTTACATCCCTACACAGATATGCCCCAGAATCCTATGTGCTATATTAAGGCCACGTCTACACTGACTGACTCACTGACTGATAGATCGGCACTGCTGTGATCAATGCAGCATTATCAATTTAGCCAGTCTAGTGAGGACCCCCTAAGTTGAGGCAGAGCGTTCTTCTGTTGACTCTGGTACTCCAGCTCCCCAAGAAGAGTAAGATAAGTTGGTGAGAGAGTGTCTCCTGTTGACGGAGCATATTGTAGACACCGCAATAAGCTGGCCTAAGCCATGGTAACTTCAGTTACGTTATTCACTTAACTGGAGTAGTGTAACTGAGAATCAGAGAATCCTAGGGCTGGAAGAGACCTCAGGAGGTCATCAAATCCAACGCGCTGCCCAAAGCAGGACCAACCCCAACTAAATCATCCCAACCAGGGCTTTGTCAAGCCGAGACTTAAAAACCTCCAGGGATGAAGATTCGACATCCCTCCTTAGGGAACCCATTCTAGTGCTTCACTGCCCTCCTAATGAAATAGTTTTTCCTAATATCTAACCTAGACTTCCCCTACTATAACTTAAGACCATTGCTCCTTGTTCTGCCATCTGCCACCACTGAGACCAGCCTAGCTCCATCTTCTCTGGAACCTCCCTTCAGGAAGTTGACTTAGGTTGACTTACTGTGGAAATGTAGACAAGACCATGATAACAACACCTTTGAAGCTACAGTCAGTGAGTGTTATGAATGCTGGGTTGCAATTAAGAGCTAAGCATATGAATCACTTCTTCATAACTCTTATGTAGAGTAATAATAACTGCAGCTACTTCAATGGGTTTTACCAGGGAAGAAGAGAAAAATCAAGCCTTAAGTGTTCATCGTGTCCATAAATACTAGGGATATTAAAATGTGTTTAATTAAGTAACAGTGTAACCACTGAAAATATCAGCAGTTACACAGTTACATGTGGGGGAGGGGGCAGTCGGCTCCCCGAGAGCCAGTGCATGCGGGGAGCTGGCTTTTAAGCTGGCTCCCTGTGCTTACCAGCAGCCTGTGCGTAACCATGAAGGTTAATCGATGAACCCAGGCTCATCAGTTAACTGTGTACGCAGTTACACTTTCTCATCCCTTCCCTCCATGTAAAATAGCGTAATTAGCTTTTACAACTGCATCCCTTAATTCTGATTTTCAGAGGAGTCTGTCACTCCCATTCATCCTGATCCACACACATAAATGCCACACTTCCAACCATTGTTCTAGTCCTAAGAAAACAAAACCTAAGATTGCAGAGTAGTGAAATCAGCCTTTAAACTGATCTACAAAGTGTAAGCATTGCTGATTCTGTTTAGGAATGCTAAACACTGCCTTATGAATAAAGAACACTGCCATATGCTTTCAATCAAACTGGTGACAGTTAATAAGAACAGTTAAACTTCTGAAAATAAATCCAACATAATCAAATACTCACTGCTACACAAACCATAGAACATAGTTGATATTCTACTCTCAGCCTATTAGCACATCACTCCTTTAAAGGGTCCTCTGGTTTTTTGAACTAGCTTAAAAAAACCCACTCCAAATTGTTCCATTTAGTCTTTGGAATTCTCCACAGCTGGTCAATTGTGGTCCAGTGGACAGAGGCTGGTTGGTATTATGCAGACCTGAGCTCTAGTTTTACCCGTGACATTTTTGTGTCACCTTGGGCAAGTGACTTAAGCCCCGTGGCAGTTTCTGCTCTGTAAAAGGAGGATCATGTTCGCCCCTCTTTGGAAAGCACTTTGAGATGTTCCACACAGACAAACAGTGCTACATAAAAACAGATTATTTCCATACGCAGGCTTACAAAAATATTTACCTCTGACTGAGCACAGGATTAGGAGCCTGAAATTCCTGAGTTCTACTACCAGCTCTGACATCTACTTCCTCTGTGGTCTGGGAAAGAGACCTAGGGGATTCTGCTACACAGCTACAGCTATTCTGCTCTACACTTGCTACAGCGATGAAAGGGGGGTTTCACATCACAGGAAAATCCTTGAGAAAACTTCCACTGACCTAGTCATGTCTGTAGAAGACCGTAGGGGGGCTTAACAACATCGCTTGGGGTTTTCACACCTGGCAGACATAGCTAGCTGGACCTCCATTTTAGGTGTAGACCAGGCTTTAATCTCTCTGCTCCTCAAGTTCTCCATGTGCCAAATCAGGGCGACTATTGTTGCTACCTCAAACCAGGTGGTAGGAATGAAAGCTGATGGGTCTAGGGCGGACAACGCTATTTCTTTGCTGCACGTTGTAGGAGGATTACTGAACACAGGGAAGGGCTATGGCTGAGCAGTAGAATGAACTCTCCCAGGAATTAAGGACCATCACAAACCTTACCGTTTTCCACTCCACATGCAAGGCACATTTATTTGACCTTGTCTTCTTGTACATAAACACAGAGCAACATGTACATTAAAAAAAAATCCAACCCAAACAAGACACTATACTGCACACACTTCTCCCCCCAGGGAGAAGCCAAGACAACCAACAACAGGTGACAGATGTGAACTGTGTCACGTAATGCAGTACCGGAAAGCATTCCTCAGTAGCAGGGAGTATGCTTCCTAATGCAGGCTGACATACGTTAGCTCTGCTCAAGCTAGTGCACTAAAAGTAGCAGTGTGGCTGCAGTGGCATGGTAAGCCACTTGGCATAGACTCCCTGGTTATGTACTCAGGCAGCCAGGCTGAGTAGCTGTAGCCACACGGTCATTTTCAGCAAGCTCACTCGATCAGAGCCTGCACATCTGTCTGCCTGTGCTGGGAGGCCCCCTCTTAGCTGTTGTGTAGACATACCCTCCGATACTACAGTGATCGGCACAGTATAAAGACCTGATGCAGGGACTGCGGCCTGGCTTCCGAAGAAAGGGTAGAAGAGGAGTTCTTTCACCAAGGAGCCAAAGGGGAGAACTGTTTGTGCCTGGAGAGGGCTGCAAAGATCTCGAGGCCTGAGACAGTGGATGACAGGACTTGTGTTTTGGGAGTTATACTGAGGGCTGTCTCGTTTCAATGCCCCAAAGCGATTTCCCCAATCCAATGGCGAGACGAGTCATGGTGGTAGAGAAACACAGTCCCATCTAGATGCCTGATCAGTACGTTGCATTTCTACAACTGCCACAGATTAAGTTCTAGCTTTGTTGCTGTTCTCTTCCAGTCTCTGAGTTCACCCCCCTCTCCCCTTTACCTTTCCAGGGTGGAATTTCACAATACTGCTCTATCTTAGGTAGCGAAGTCAATTAACTGATAAACCAATAAGCAAAAGCTTATAGCAGGGGTTCCCAACCTGGGGTACACGTACCCCCAGGGGGTACGAGAAGCTTGTCAAGGGGGTATGGGGAATATTTGGTAAATAACTAGATTATCCTAATTGAAATATTCCAAAAGTAGTAGTGTTAGTGAAAAAAGTTGTGGATTCTAGAGTCTAGAATTTATTTCCTTTCATATTGAATAGGGGGTACGGGAAGGTTTACTAAAAGCCAAGAGGGTACGGGGACCGAAAAAGGTTGGGAACCCCTGGCTTATAGGTTAATGCTATAGACTACACGCATAGGGCAGCCTGGCTCAGTCCTGGCTCATACTGGGTGTGGGATCTACCTCACTGTGGGTCTCCATTTAAAGTGTATTAGGAGCTGGGTGGGCAGGCAATCTGGCTCAGTTCCGGCTTGTGCCGAGTCTGGGAGCTTAGACCCCTCCTGGACAGGGGCTCCTGCCACCCCGTGCTGCTGCCTCTATATCAGAGGCAGCAGCACAGGGCGACAAGCAGCCAGTCCGCAAGGGGAGCTGTTTTTTTAAACTGGCTCTCCTCGGGGACCAGCTCCCACCTGGCAGCCCGTGCTGTTACCTCTGATACAGAGGCAGCAGCAAGGGGTGGTAGCAGCCCCTGTCTAGGAGGGGTCCTGGACCTGACACGAGCCGTAACTGAGCTGCACTGCCTGCCTGCACAGATCATAATACACTTTAAATGTAGAGCTGCAGCGGGGTAGGGGCTCCCCGGGATGGGGACCGGAACACACTGGGTGCTGGCCCTGCCCCCACGGACCACAGAATAGTTGACTAACCAATAAAAATAGTTACTCAACTATTCACTTAACCAATATTTAACATCCCTAATTTTAGGTACTTATATGGCCCCCATCATTGTAGTGCACACAGCATTCCATGAGGCAGGGAAGTGCTGTTCTCCCCATTGTACAGACAGGTAACTGGGACAGAGGATGAACTTGTCCAAGGTCACACAGAAAGTCTGTGGTGGAGCAGGGACTTTGCATTTCAAGACCAAGACCAAAATACACACTGCCTGGTATATATCAATTGCTTATCACCCTGTAGGCCAGATTGGGTTTCAGGCATTTGTAGTTGCTCCCCTTGGGTAGGCGTGCCAGATGCTGTCACCAAAAATCCCGAACATGGCAAAAAAACCAAACCAAACCAAACATACAAAAAAAAAAAAAAAAACTTGGTTGAGCACAAAAAAAAGGGGGGGGGGGCACTGCGCCTTTAAGAATCCCTGCACGCCTCGCTTCCCCCCGCCCACGTTAGATGTGGCTGGGGAAGATTGTCCCTGCCAGCCTTCCATCTGAGAGAATCAGAAAATACCTGTTTTCTGTGTGAGTGGGGATTTTTTTTTTTTTAAACCAGACAGGGGCCTGAAAAAACGGACTGTCTGGGCAAAAACTGGACACCTGGTAACCCTATCCTTGGGAACCAGTGATCAGTGATAGTGACCGCGGGTGTTCTTAAAACCATGTATTTTTACTCAGCAGTTGGAACAAAGCACACGAGAAATAAACTATTTTAAACAAACAACTGACATACATATTTAGACTCCTGTGATCTTACCCTTCACTGCAAGGAAAGGCCTTGTTTACCCTAGAAAGAGTTTGGCAGTATAGCTCTATCAGTAAAGATATAGCAGGAAATTGTAATGTAGATACAACTTACCCCAGCATAACTTATATCAGAACAAAAACTATACTGGCAAATGCACTTTTTTGCTGACATCACTGTGTCAACATTAGGCTTTCTGCCAGCATAAAAATACTGTGCTTTTTTTTAATCACATTCCTGAACAATGTTACTATACCAACAACAGTTTACAGTGTAGACTAGGCCTGTGTTAGATAGGCTTTCCTCTTCAATTAGACTGGGAATAGATCAGAAGCCGCTTCTATTCTCCTAGCAAGCTCCAATCTTTCTGTGACCCACAACGGTTGCCACTCATAGCATGCCCTGCTGTTCTGTGAGAGGAACGGGGTCTTTCTGGGCTTGTCAACACATGGAGACATCATTACTCCTGAATAACTCCATTTGTAGACAAGCTCTAAAACTGGTTCTCTCTGACAGGGATCATTCAGCCTGTTCCCACCCCCCTCACCCCAGTCAGCAGGAGCTTAACCAGGAGAATGCATTCCTGATGCCTGCTCTATTGTGTGAGTAGTTAGACCCATTAGTCTCAATGCATTGTAATCACTGGCCTGAAGACCATGGCTCCCCTGAGAGTGAGGGTGTTCAAATTGTCCAATCCCATCAGGCATCAAACATATAATTATCGAATTGTGGGATACAGGCCAAAATATGCAACAGATATTCCATCTTAATATGCACTGGGAGGAGAGCAGATCATTCACCCCACTGTACAGATGGGAAAATTGATACAGAGAATGGATTTGTTTTTAGTCACAGAGGGAATTGGTTTCAGAGTTGTGATCTGATTCTTGTACTACTGAGCTCTCAAGTCTAGTACAGCTCTACAATTCTGACATAGACTTGTATTCCTTGCTTCTGTGAGAAAGCTTTTTCCTGCCCTGATAAAGAACTGCAAAATTAACTTCATTTCTGGAAGCCTTTGCAGTAGATTTGATAGCTGGTTCCTCCCACCACTATTGTTCTATGGCCCTTCATTTTCTTCTTCTTCATGACTTATTTTTATAAACCTATTCTGTCCTTTAAATACATTAATCTATAGTTTAGTCTCGAAAACTTTTTCAACCTGACACTCCATTTAAGTGATGTGTATTTTCTCCATTCTAACAGTCTTTCTCTAATCCTCAGGTGAAAAGCTGCCAGCTCTGGGGTGGAAGACAGTAGCTGTTTCACAGCACACAACTACATTCCATAACAATTTTATAAAAGCCATTGAAGAGCACTGTCTCCAACTACAACTGCACAGAGAATTTAAAGAGACAACGTAATTGAAATTAAGCCAGGACAACAGATCCACAAACCAGGCATTAAAATTGTGTTACGACTCTGATTCAGAGTTAAATGTGTCTTTGTGCCTATGCACAGCAAAGGTGATTGCTCAGCATAGGTCTGCACTGCAATGGAAAACCTAGCCCACTCCAGCTGACTTGGGCTCACAGGGCTCAAGCTAAGAGGTCTTTAACTGCAGTGAAGATGTTCAGGCTCTCAGGACCCTCCTACCCTGCAGGATCCTAAAGCGCAGTTTGTAGCCAAACCTGAACCTCTATGCTGTAATTAAACAGCTCCCCAAGCCCAAGTCAGCGCAGGCTATCCTCAAGTTTTCAGTTGCAGTGTAGACATATCCTAAATCCACCGCCTGTAACATACTGGTGTAATAAAGGGAGTAGAGGCCATGCTGGAATTACAGCATAGATGTCTGTGGTTGCACTGGCTTTGGGATTATATAGATAGAGCTGAGCCCTACAGGTGGTTCTTCCAGCACAGAATTGGGCACATTCACAAAACACTCTCTCAGTCCTGCTTCTTGCTACCTGGTCTGTGAACAGAGGCATCACTTTCCAGAGTCAGGCAATCTGGCACATTTCCTAAACTCTAGATCTGGTGGCTCATTTACTGTATGCAGTTGGGAGCGGGAGGTTGTTATGGTGAAAATCATATCTAGGCACATAAACCCGGAGGCCTAACTCAAAGCGCAGCTTTCAAGACACCTGAATTCTGAGGTGTTTTGAATTCACACCCAATTCTGCTTGAGTCACACAACAGCAAAAAAGACACAGCGCAGAGTAAGGATACAGGCATTGATAATGCTTTTACTGTTATCTTGAAAAACCTGATGACAACAAGACAAACATAGAGGAGATATTGCAATTTAGACTGGGTGCAACCGATTACTTGCTCTCTAATGGGCACTGCCTTAGGCTTTTTGCTTTCTATAATAATCACCATCCATATGGCCTCTATCCACATCTATTAATTCACAGTAAGGATGCTAAACTAGTTTGAGAGCACTGATGTTTAACCGTTATGCCTGGGAGATGTGAGAAGATTTTCCAGCGTAAATGCTGTATCATTCACCTCCAAGTTTCTAAGGCCATGTCTATCCCATAGAGCCTGTGTTGGTACAGGTGTGCTGGCAAAGCCCCCCCAGCCTAGATGCAGCTTACACCAAGGCTGCGTCTCCACGTGCCAAAGGATCAAAGCTCTGGCAATCGATCCTCTGGGGTTTGATTTAGCAGACCTAGTAAAGGCCTGCTAATTCGAACGCTGAGGGTGCCCCACTGGCACCAGTATTCTTCACTGTCGCAAGGAGTATGGGAAGTCGATGGGAGTGTTTCTCCCACTGATCTCCCACCGTGGGGCTGCCCCAGACAAAGGTACGTTGACTCCAGCAATTCACGTAGCTGGAGTTGCGTATCTTTCATCAATCCTCTCCATGAATGTAGACCTGGCCTTACAGTGAGTTTTTCTGACAATGTAGGGATGCCTCCTGAATAACATTAGCTCTGCCGACAGAAACACTCTTCTATTGGCACAGCTGCATTAATACTGGGATTTTTATTGGCATATCTACGCTGGCCAAGGACTTGGGTTTTTCACACCCTGGACTGACACAGCTATGCCACTATAAATTTTATGTGTAGCCCAAACCTAAAACTCACAAGCATTAGTCTCCTGACCACAGTTGTGACCATTTCTTGGTTCTCTTTAAATTGAGCTACAGAAACATAAACTTTTGAATTTTCCTGAAATGACTTTGTGTTGTACTTACACTACTGGAAAGGTTCTGAGCATACTTTACATGGGGAGGGCAAGTCAGAAAGCCTCTTGGGGGTCTTCAGCGTTATTTACCATTCTGTAAGAGACAAGTCAGAGAAAAAATACCATTAACTTTTGCTCAAAATATAAAAGCATTTTGCATTACCTGGCTAATAACTGAACTTGGATACCACCTTGATGTTTTATAAAAGCCTAGCTAGAAGAAATAAGACACACATTAAAGTAACCCGAATCCACCATTATGAAAGCAGAAAACAGGGACCACACTATTAAATATGATCAATTAGGGAAAATCCCCCTCTGCAATCCCTGAATTTCCCATACAATCTTTCAAATATTTTCTTATATTTCAAGTACCACTAGGGCCTCATCTGACTGACATCAATCAAAGCTTCACCACTGATTTCAACTGGCCCTCAGTTCTCCATGTTTGATAAATAATTCTTCACATTTAAACATCAGACACATTGCAAGGATTCCTGTTACAATTAGATGTTTATAGGTCCACAAAGGACGGCCAGTAAGTACCCTCTCCACCAGAATAGGTATATTTTAAAATTGGAAATGTTAAGTCTCATTACTATCACGGGAATCAGTGATACATCCATCTCTACCAATGATCAATCATACACACTGATGTACAAAGAACCCTACTAAGAATGGTGGCATCTGGTCCTATAATCATAGGTCTCCAGGATAAGAAATCCAGATTACAATAGATTTTCTGTGGTGATGGGTAAAAATAATCCATGCCTCCATTTACCCCTCTGTAAAATGATGCTAATCACAATCATTTATCTCCCTTCCAGGGATGTATGAGGATTAGTTCATGTCTGCAAAGAGCTCAGAAGATAAACACTAAATATTGTGAAAATAGATGACCTATATACCGCTTTCTTTAGTTACCATTTCTAGTGACTTGCTCCACAATGAAATGAGTTGGAAGCACTGCAAAGACAGGGCTACCATCCATTTGAGAAGAGGTAGGTAGGACAAACTCAGGCAGACTACAAAGAGAATTACTTGTATCACCCAAGATCATCTCACGGGAAGAAGTGGGTTTTGCCCATGAAAGCTCATGATTTTTTTTTCCTCTCTCCCTCTCCCTATATATAGTTAGTTAGTTCCTAAGGTGCTACTAACACAGCTACCCCTCTGAGACTTTTGTATTATAGGGTACTGCAGACCACTCTAGCATTGCATTCCTATAACATGCATTATTGGACCTAGAATTATCAATGGAAAACCCTTAAAATACAGAGAGACCCAGAAAGCATCACACACACTTAGGGTGTGTCTACGCAGCACTCTAAACTTGAAATAAGATATGCAATTTGCACTATGCAAATTGCAATCTTATTTCAAATCTATTTCGAAATAGCGTATTTTGAAATTTGGCGTGACTACACAGCACCAAATTTCAAAATAATGCACTATTTCGAGCCATCCCTTATCCCTTATGCAACGAGGTTTACCAGGATGGCAACATAGTGCGCCTATTATTTTGAAAAATATTTTGAAATAACGGGTGGCTTGTGTAGATGTAGGATAGCTATTTCGGGATACCTCTGGTATCCCGAAATAGCTGTGCAGTGTAGAACAGCATGAATAAAAGCTTACAGAACAGCATGAATAAAAGCTAAACTGTTACCACGCAAAAGCATACCTTCCAGCTGGCGAAGCAATATTTTATCCCCAGGGTCCCCTATTAGCACAGATTTAGGCATAGGCAGTGGGTGAAGGCCCAGCTGGGGAAGGTAACTCCAAGATCTGCATCTTCCACCTGAAGCCACACCCCTTCCCCTTAGACCATGCCCCTTCAACAACTTCCCCTTCCAGACACACCCTGTCCAACCCCAGCCATCAATCCATATCTATCCTGGCCACACGGAGGGCTGGGGCTGCCGTGCCATGGCCCAGCCGTCCCAGGAGGCCAAGAAATCAGGCTGCCGTGGTGCGGGCCCAGCCCTTTCTGCTGGCCTGAATTTGGATCTTCCATTGAGGTCAAGTGGTCAAATCCTGAACAATTTTTGAGGACTGCAAGGGGTGAGCACTGGTGGACATTTGTATGGAAAAAGTCGTGCCCAGGAGAGCAGCCATTCCACCGTGTTGAAAGTACTGAAAAATGGGGAAAGAAAGATTTGTGTGTTCCCCCGGAGCCAGCCTCCCTGCCCTTCTCGCTTCGCCCCAAATCTCACTTTCCAAATATTGTTAGTTATCCAGTAAGCCATTTCTTATTCAATCTCTATGCTGCATTCAACACATTTTCGCTCAGCTACAGGCACAAAAGGAATGAGATCATATTGTTGATCAACTGCCAAATTTCAGCTTTGAAAACCAAAGCAGTTTCTGTGTTAAACAGACACAAAATAAAGTTGCATCTTAAAATACAGGCAGACTTTCTGAAGGGCAGAGGGTCTAATAATAGTGAGTTCTCACTCTGATGCTTGATGTTAGGCCAAGAGCAAGGAAGAAGCAGTCGCTGGCTAACCAAGATCACTTTCCATTGCCACAAAACACAGTTTGCAACAGTGAAGCGGGAGCTATGTGACCTGGGGGGAGCCAGAAAAGAGAAGGTTGCAGTGACTTAAGTGGGAGATGACCAAGGCACAGACAAGGATTTTATAGACAAGAAAGGATGATACAGATTTCTGACATGTTATAAGGAACAGGAAACAGCAGGATGCAAATAAAGAAGAGAGGAGACGAAGCATCCAAAAAGGGCAACAAGCTTGTGAGTCTGGGTCAGCAATGTCTAGGTATATTTGGTCCTGCCTCAACACAGGGGAATGGACTAGATAGCCTGCTGAGGTCCATTCCAGCTCTACATGTCTATGATTTTATGTTTTCATTGTTTTCTTTCTTAGGCTGAGTCAAACCAGAGAGTCTCTTGAGAGAGCTGTTTCTCCCTGATCAACATTAGACCAACTTTCCTTTTGACCAAAGAGGATCAAATGTGAAACTCTCCAGAGGCTTTTGGTACTGCCCCTACATTAGCTGGAGGAGTCACTAGTTTCCACTTCTCTTTCCTGTTTCATCTCACCTGCTGTCACAAGTTCTGCTCCTGTGGTTACCCTAAGGACCCACAAATTCCCTTGGATCCTATTCCAGAGCTTAACTACCCTTATAGTTAGGAAGTTTTTCCTAATATCTAAAACATCCCTTTGCTTCACATTATAACCACTTCTTGTGCACCTTCAGCGGACATGGAGAATGATTGATCCCCGCCTTCTTTAAAAAATATTTGAAGATTAACAGGTTCCCTCCTCAACACTCAACATACATATTTATTAAACTCTCCTCATAGGTCCTGTTTTCTAAACTTTTTATTATTTTTGCTGCTCTCGTCTGGACTCTAATTTGTCTATATCTCTTCTAAAGTGTGACATCTAAAACCAGACACAGCACTCCAGCCGAGGCCTCACCAGTGCCAAATGGAGCAGGACAATTACCTCCCGTGTCTCACATAAGACTCGTTAATACGCTCCAGAATGATACTAGCCTTTTTCGCAACTCCGTCACATTGCTGGCTCAAATTCCATCTCTAAGCCCCGGATCCTCTGCAGCAGTACTACTGCCTACCCAATTATTCCGCATCTTGTATTTGATTTTTTTTTCCTTCTTATGTGTAGTACTTTGCACTTGCCTTAATTGAATTTCAACTTATTTGCTTTCAGAACATTTCTTCAATTCATCAAGGGCATTTTGAATTCTAGTCCTGCCCTCCAAAGCACTTGAAACCTTTCCCAGGTTGGTGTCACCTACCCCAATTTTATAAGCACTCTCTTCGCACTGTTACTTAAGACCTTGATGTAAATATGGAAGAATACCAGACAATGTTCCCTCTAATCTTTTTCATCCATGTGTGCAATAAATGTTATGTGCACCAGGGCATAGGTAAAGGTGCACCATCTGTAGAAACAAAAAACCTAACTGTGGGCATCCTGCTAATCCTCTGGGCAGCATCTGAATCTCTCCTGAGCAACCACTCAAGTGCTCAGATTACAGGGAACCCTGGTACCAGAGCCAAGACAGACGCAAGACAGACCCCTGCACCACTTTACTGCAGGGTGGTCCGCGGGCCAGATCCAGTGGCTTTGCGGGCTGGATCCAGGCCTTGGACCTTATTTTGCCCAGTCCTGATTTAGACCATATTTCTCTAGATTATGGCCAGGTCATTCTGCCTACATAACATGATTACAGCCATCAACAAAGTTCTACAAGGGTGCATTAGTGCCCCCATCCTTTAATTATACACCAATGTGCTGACCCAGCCTTAATCACAGCAGCAAAAGCAGGTGCCACTGTAATCTACAGATGATATACAAGTAAAAACTCACAAACCTTTGCCCTCTTCATATTATTCATTGAATAAATTACTGTGAATAATAAAGGGAAACATATACCTCCCTTTCTCCTTTCCTAGTAGGGACACTATAAACAAATTCAGTATTAATATGGAAGTCATGTCCACAATAGTAGAACAGAATGTAATGAACAATCCTGTTCTGATCTTAAGTAACTGTAAAGGCAGCTTAAATTTACACTGATGAGACCTCATGGCAATCTGTTTTTCAGATTTTAAAAATCTCATTTTCTCTGTGCCAAGGACAAGTGGATGTGCGAGGCACTGAAGTATCAACTTTGCATTTGTCTCACTTGACATGATATCTTTCTCATTTTAGTTCAGATTTTCTAATATGTTCTTGGGAACCACTTCAGTTTTCTTCATTTCTCACTCTGTGCAGTTAGGTGTTTGGAAATCCAGCTTGCCCTCAGCCACAACTACTGGCAAAAGCAGCGAGGAAGCTTTTTGGCGAAGATTTCATGATAGCCCTTTCTTTGGAAAAGAGATTAATTTTTCCTCTTTTTAATAGTGTAGGGCTTTTTTCTTTTTCACTGAGTTAGGCTGGTGGAAAGGGGATGATACCCGCTTTTCATTTCTCTAGTACCTTCCCTATAAAGATCTTACAAGGTTGTAGCAGATAATGAATTAAAAGCCTCCATGCTCTTACGAGGCAGGAAAGTCTTGCCTTTATTCTGTAGAAGGGGATTCTGGCACAGGAAGTTTCAGTTGCTAGTTTAAGGCCATATAACACCATTGGCTGAACGTGTGCTGCATCTATCCCAGCAGCTGATCCATTAAAAACTTACTACTGCTGTAAGATCATGGAATTGCTCCTTTAGCTCAAATGGTCAAGGTCTGAGCTATGGCGCTGAAGGGCCCCATCATGGGTGGTGGGTATTGAAGGCCAGGAGAAGCTAAGCCTCCCCTAACCCAGGCCGTGGTCCCACCCACTCTCAATGATCAGGCCCCTCCCACCTTCGCTTCTCCTCTCCGCTGAAGTCGGTGGGGACTCAGCTCCAGCTGGTGGTCTTCAGTTCTGGCCAGCAGCAGCTTGGGCTGATGCTTACACCAGCCAACTGGCCAGGGAGCATGTGGCCCACTTGGGGGTCAGACCAGCTGGTGTGGCTCAGGCCAGCCTCTGGGTCAGTCCAGCTGGCCGAGGCAGAGAGGTGAGGAAGGAGCAGCTCCGGCCATGGCGGGAGGGGGCTGGCCTTGAGCTGAAGGGGTGAGACGATGGACCCAACCTTCCTGAAAGAGGGAGTGGGGCTCACCTGCTGCCCATGGGGCTAATTCCAAACCTCTTTGATAACCCATGGAGGAGGCTTGTTAAATCAGCATGGGCCAAATTCAACCCTGGTGTAATATCACTGCTCTAAAAAAATTACGTTTTACCAAGGCTGAATTTGTGGTGGAGCTAGAAACAGAATCCAATTCATCAGTCCTGGGCCCTGACTGTGAAACAACCCTTCCTCTCAAAGGTAACAGACAGACCTACAGCTTGAACTCCTATAATTATTCACAAGGTTTAAACCCCTAAAGGACCATTAGATGAACGAATCTGGCCTTCTGTATATCATGTGGCCAACACAATTCAGTGGCCCCTGTACTGAACCCAATAATTTGCATTTGACTAAAGTATAATTGTGTTTGGCCAAAGAATCATTCTTGCAGTGAGGATATGTTCAGATGAAGAATCTACCACTTCCCTTAGTAGTTTGCTCCAATCAGGTAATCAGCCTGTTACAAATTGCTGCCAGTTTCTAATTAAAATGTGTCTGGGGTCAGCTTTCAGCCACTGGTACTTGCTATGCCTTTCTCTGCCATAATTGGTTCCAGAGAGATCCGTGTCAGTCTGTTTGGGGGGGGGGGGGGGAGGGAGTCCAGTGGCACCTTAAATATTAATAGTTCATGCATCTGATGAAGTGAGTTGCAGCCCATGAACACTTATGCCTGAATAACACTGTTAATCTTTAAGACAGGGGTGGGGAACCTCAGGCTGTGGGGCTGGATGTGGCCCCTGAGGCTCAGGGCTCCCCTCCTAGCATTGGGGAGCCTTTGCCTACTGAGGGACTGGAGTGCACAAAATCAACTAGCCTGGGCCCAACTGGGCTCTGGTGTGTGGGGGGAATGTGGGGAAAGTCTTTCTTCTTCTCAGTCAGGGGACACATCAGTGAGGGTTTGGGGGTTTTTTTGGCTTCTTGTGTGCGGCCCCCGACTGATTTTTCTGTGGGTCAGCAGCCCCCAACCCAAAAAAGGTTCCTCACCCCTGCTTTAAGGTGCCACTGGAGTCCTTGTTGTTTCTGCTGTAATTGAGCGCCATTTTATTCATAGGAGAATATGGGTTCGGGCAGAGAACCTCTTGTGACTGTCACTTGATGTGCCAAAATACCACTGAGCCTGCCCTATGAGCTGCCCTCCCACCCAGTCCTGCTGAGCCAGACACTCCAGTCTCCTCCTGCAGTGGCTCAGAGTTGGGGGTCACAGCCAGCGTTCCCTCTAAGCTGTGCTGCCGTCCAGCTTAGAGGGAACACTGGTTACAGCCCAGAGCAGAGTAACACAGACATTGAGCTCATCTCAGCTTTGGAAAGGCCCAGGCACAGGGACATGACAACACCCCAGGTGCACAGCCCAGTGGGACCAGAACCCTAGATAAATCTGTCTTACTCTGTATAAACTTTATACAGAGTAAGCTCATAACTTGCTTGCCCCCTTTATCAATGAAAGAGATAGGCACAACTGTTGTCCCTCCCCCGGGACAATTATTTACACTAGTTTATTAATAAACAAAAGTGATTTTATTAAATATAACAAGCAGGATTTAAATGATTGCAAATGACAGCAAACAAATCAAAGTTAGTTACTTAGCAAAGTAAAACAAAAAACGCCAGCTAAGTCTAACACATTAAGAGCACATGTTACAAATCATAATTTCTCACCCTCATTTTTATCTGAGGTAAGGTCCTTCTCAGGACAGAGATCTATGTCTCTTCTGACATAAGTCCAGCAGTTCTCCTCCACCCCTCTTACTACAGTTCTTTTGTTTTCAGGTGTTTCCATGTATCCCTTTGGGGTGGGGAGGCGGTCAGTAAAGCCAGTTGATGACAATTACTGTTGAGTTCCCTCGCCTTATACAGAAATTCTCTGGTATGGGAAGCCTTTGTTTGAGTGCCTAACAGCTCTGTGGAAAAGTTCAAGATGGATTCCAGCAACAGGTGACAGGGACAGATGTCTGTACCATATCTGCAGGAAGACAGTTCCCTCCCCACCCCCCACTGTCTCTTGCTAATGGGCTATAAGCTCTGCGTCTGGATTCTTCATTGTTACTCCTGAGGGGCCAGAAATAGGCTTTTCCCAATGTGAATGATAATATATCTACAGTCAATATTCCTAATTTCAGATTCAAGAATGGCACATGCATACAAATAGAAGACACACATTCAGTGGATTACAAGCTTTCCAATGATATGTTACAGTAAATATTTTGCATAAAGCATATTTGGAGTTAGGCATATTCATATTCCTAAGCATACTTTCATAAAGAATATTGGGTGTGACATCACAGAGATCCAGGCTGATTAACGTTTAAACAGGGCGTTGACAACTACAAGTGCTGTATTCATTTAAAACTTATTTTAAGATGTGACCATCTGGAGCTGTTGGAGCATGTACAAAAATAGAACTAGTGTCCAAAATATGAAATCTTCCCTTCTAAACCTAATCTAGGACTCGTTTGCTAGTCATTACAGTCCATTCACCCATTTTCCCAGAATAAACCTCTGAACAAAAGATAAGCTCTGCTACATGACCTGAAGGTGCATACATCCAAGCTCCTCCCAGTTACTCTGTGTGTGTGTGCGTGAGAGAGAGAGAGATCTTACAGACTGACACTTAAATTAACAAATGAGTTGTGCCTAGAAATGAATTCTAGTGCAGTTCTGGGAGCAGAACTGTAAGGAGCTCTCTGTAACAAGCACTAGTGATCAAACCAGCCGCCGCATGGAATTAGATGCATTTTTGGGGTCAATTATTTTTGTCAAGGGACAGTCAAGGACTCCAGAGACAATAATAATAATAAAAATACATACAGTAACAATTATTAGAAGACAGAAATAAAAATATTTTGGCATCCATTCGAAAAGGTCTGGCGGGTCTGGATTTGGCCATCATCCATCTGTTGATATGGGATCCCATGCACTATCCCTGTTTGCCCAGGTGACAGAAGGCATGAACAATGGCAAGTCTATATCCGAATGAAAAGGTTGCAATCTTCTGGCACCAGGGAAAGTGCTAATAGCATCATAGGCTGCTGTAGATACCCAAGACTCCAAAAAAACCAGATGACTATTCAGTAAGACCCCCTGCTGTATGCTGTGAAAGGCAGACAAGCCCCGTATTCAAAAGTGCAGGTATCCTCTATTCCATTTCTTCTGGTGGTTTCTCCCAGCCAGCTAGCACTAACTTAATCTTATTGCCCAGAGGTTCCCAAACTTTTTGGCATCACACCCCCCTTTTTGATTTTTGAAAAACCCTCACGACACCCCCCCATAGCAGCAAAACTTGTTGAGCAAAAAAGAAAAAAAAAAAGGAAAAAAGGAACTGAACAGGGCAGCAAAACTTGATGGGGGGAGAAGCTGGGTTACCTTGCGCCCCCCCCCCCCCCGGAATTTCTTCATGCCCCCCAGTTTGGGAACCCATGTTATAGCCATTTCATGTACTCATCTGATGAAGTGGGTTTCACACATGAAAGCTCATGCATGACACTGTATATTTTTGTTAGTCTCTAGGGTGCTACAGGACTACTCATTTTTAAAGTTACAGACTAACATGGCTACCCCTCTGAGGCATTTTATGTCTGTTTGCCAGCCCTCTGTGTATTATTTGAATCTGGGAATGCTAAAGAGGAAAAGGGCATTTGATGGATACACAAATTGCAACTCATGAAAGCTTATGACATAATAAAATTCTTAGTCTTTAAGATGCCACCAAACTCCTTGTTGTTTATGTCAAGAGAGAGAATGTAATAGTATTTTACCAAGCTGAGAGAATTTTGTTCTGCATTACTATATTGTTCCTCAGCGCTTTCTGAAACCCTGCAGCTTTTGAGGGTAGTCCATCAAAACAAATCCTTCACCCTAGTGGAAGGGATGCACCTTCAACTCAAAATTAAGGAAGCAGTAGTTGGTCTATTAATAAGGAGGGAAAAAAAAGGATTCGTCCAATCTCATCCCTCCTACATCTAATGTGAACACCAGATCTAGAGATGTTCCACATGATTGTACAGGGGCTATATATCATTTAAAAAGGCATTATCACACAACAATGTTCTGCCAACGTGTCTCAGAGTATGCACAGTTAACTCAGCTGCTTACTCCGGTATTGGTCCGAACTCCCTTCCCACCCACAGACATCCCCCCCCCCCCGCCCAAGGTTTAGTGGTACTTTCAACCCTCATGCTAGCTGGCCCAGCTGAGGGCATACATAAGAGCACAGGTGCCACCTTCACTGGGCTGTTAATCATCCTAGCAGCCAGTGAGCACAAGAGTATAAACCAACAGTTCGTAACTTTTTTGGGCTCAGGACCATAGCTCCTGCACGACCGTGCACAAAAAATTCTTCCCCTGCTGCTCTGGTGGGCGGGGCTGGCTGAGACGGCATGGTGAGGGAGCTGCTGGGGTGAGGGGTTGGGGCCTGCCACAGCTGCGTGGTGGGGGGAAGCCTGCTCTGGTGGCGAGGGCTACCACGTGGCAGGGGGGGACCGGGGCCTGTTCTGGTGGCTGGGGCTGTGAACAGGACCTGCAGCATGGCGAGGAGGGGTCTGCTCCAGCAGCTGGGAACTGGACATGCCACGTTGGGTCTGCTCCAGCAGCCTGGAATGTGTGTGTGTTCATAAATTGAGTGCCACGGTGGCACACATGCACACCAGAGCACATGACCTCGATATTGGTGCACAAGCCAAAACTCTCCCTGCTGATGGTTGGAAAATATTAGGGGGAACACTGCTCCGGACCTATTTGTAAACCCGGGGAAGGGGGCCTGTCACAACCCAATAAATACTTTTCATGCAAAATAAATCTGGGTTACTAAATATTCCCTACCCATGATACTTAGTACTGTGTTAGTCTGCATATTCTATAAGTGCACCGAGCATACTGGAGTGGTGGTTCCTCAGTCTTCTCTTGTGAGGGGCTGGTGCTTTGCTCTAGGCATTGCAGCCTCCAGGGTTGCAACACTGTTGAGGTTGGGCCTGGTGCCACTGACATATGATAAGTCAGATGAAATTTGCAGTAACAGCATCACTTCCTCAAATTTGGCTCACCTGGCCCCCTGCCATCACCATGGAAGGGCAGCTGGGCCAACCCTGAGGAATGCTGCAGCCCCATGTACCAGGCTGCAACACCCAGATTGGGGAGCTGAGATCAGTCAGCCCCACAAGCTCCCATTACAGGGAAGTGCAGGGAACCCTCTACAACCTCTGCCAAGGCCTACCACCCACCTAGGTGCAGGGACCCAGCTCCCACAAGGTCCTCTCCCAGGCCCCAACCCCGCTCTTTCACATCTCCCATATAACCCTTTGACATTCTGGAAACCTAGTTCTGGGTCATGAGCCATGGGTTGAGAAACCCTGGTCTACACCACTTGTGCACTGATAGTCCACCAGTTCCTTCCCGCAATCCCACCTTTGTGCCCAGAACTACAGACGACAAGTTTTCCCACAATTCTCTGGATGTGCCCACAGACACACACTGGGGTGTGCAGCACCAGTGAGACTAGAATAACTTGGCTATGGCTTTGCAGGGTGGCTGTTCATGCCCAGGGTAGGCAACTCGAGTGCTGAGAGAGTTAGATTAGTGTGCCCATCACCCAAGCTACCTTTACAATTAAGACCTACCCTCAGACATGTTCCAATGAGAGGGGTTCCCCCTTGAAAGGGGAGTCTCAATGGCTCACTGAGTTCTTGGCCTTTCAGTTGACACTGTCAACTAGTACTGACTGCCCCTGGAGGTTTTGTGATACGAACATCCGTACCCTAAGAATTTTGATTACCTGTCTTACAGTAGCACTTAGTGGCCCTAACTGAGATTGAAGCCCTATTGTGTTTGGCACACATCCTGAGGCCAGGTCTGTACTAGACCCGGAAGGTCAGCTTAAGGTACGCAACTCCAACTACGAAAATAATGTAGCTGGACTCGACGTACCTTAAGCTGAGCTTGGCTCTGTCTCTACAGCAAGAGGTCAATGGGAGCAGATGCTCCCGTCAACTTCCCTTACTCCTTGCAAATTAAGGAGTACTGGAGACGACTGAGGACACCCTCAACATTAGATTTAGTGGGTCCTTACTAGACCCACTAAATCAAATGCCAGAAAATTGATCTCCAGCGTGGTAAGTATAGACGTAGCCTTATAGACATGGCTTGAGAGATAATGCCTGTCCTGCAAAGGCAGGCAAGGATGGGGAGGGAAACAGATGCACAGAGCGGTGAAGTGACGTGCATTGAGAAAGCTGGGAAAAAGAACCAAGCATCTCTCAATTCCCAGTCTAGTACCATAGCCACAGCCTAGATAGGGTTACCAGATGGCTGAAAGAAAAATACCGAACATCCCCCCCCCCCCAAAAAAAAACACCGGGGAAAAATTTGGTTGAAGGAAAAAAAAAGGGGGGGGGGGGAGACACCAAAAAAACCCCAAAACATTTCATTGGGGGGGAGTTGGGGCCAACAGGAAGCAGGGCTGGTCATGGGGGGGGGTCGGGTGGAACGGGGCTGGACGCGGGATATCGGGGGCGGGGGGACCAGCCGGAAGGGGGCTGGCCAGGAGTAAGGGGGAGGGGGGGGCGGGAAACACAGCTGGGGGGGGGATCGGGGGCCGCAAGGAAGGGGCAGCTGGAAGCAGAGCTGGCGGGGGTAAGCGGGGGGGGGGGGTGAGGCGGCACTGGCCGGGAGGAAGGGGGAGCGGGAAGCACAGCTGGCGCGGGACGGGGGGGGGGGTGCAGCAGCGATGGCCGGAAGGAAGGGGGGCCAGGAGGAAGGGGGGGTGGGAAGCAGAGCTGGCGGGTGCGGGGAGGGGTGCAGCGGCGCTGGCCTGGGGAGATCAGAAAGAGGAACGGGCTGGCGGGAAGCAGAGCTGGAGGGGGTGCAGGGGGGCTGGCTGGGGAAGATCAGGAGAGGAAGTGGAGGAGAACCAGCTGGCCGGGAAGCGAGGGGGGAGGTGAGCAAATTGGCCGGTGGGGAGCAGGACTGACCTGGGCACTTGCTGCCTGTCCCGCGCAGGCTCCCGGCGACGCACGAGCGAGGAGGAGGCTTCCCCTCCTCCTCACACTCAACCGACTGAGGGCTCCTGGCAGCAATCACGGCCCCGCTGGGACTCCCAGCCGCTCCCCCGCCCATGCCAGGCTTCCGTCCGGTGCGCAGCCGGAAAAATCAGAAAATACCGGACATTGCACATGTCCGGTACTTTCTGATTTTTTTTTACCGGCCAGAGCATGCAAATACCAGACTATCTGGTACAATACCGGACACCTGGCAACCCTAACTAGACAATACCACTTCTTGCTGAGATTAGTCTGAAATCTTTCCACTGATTTCACATAAGGCACACAGAATGAATAGTTAGCAAACAATGATCACATTATTTTGTATTAAACACAGGCAGGATGCCCAGTGTTATACAAGAAAAAATAATCTCAATCTCAAGAAGTTTATCATCTGAAAACACAAATTCAGTGAACTGGGAAAGTAAGGGAAAATTCTATATAAAGCATTTTGCAAAACTCTGTAAACCACATTGGGTAGTGACAAAGATATTTGTAGAATTCCCATAGCTCAGAAAATCCAGCTTCAGCTGTGTGAACATATTACAGTGTTGATAAAAGCCAAAATTGCAGAACATTTGGAAATGCATAATTTGATAGAGGACAACCGGTACCGCTTCATAAAAGGAAGGTCATGCCTGACAAATCTGCTGAAATCCTTTTTATTATGCAGCCAAATTGTTAGGTTAGACATGAGAAAAACAGTGGATGTAAGTGATCAGGATCTCAGGAAAGCATTTGGGTTTGTCCCACTCAGAGCGTTTTACAAAGTCATAAAGCTTTGTCCAGATAAGAGGCATTGAAATGGAGTAAAGAACATTTTAAGGATAGGACAGGAAGAGTGCCCGCAAGTAGCAACAGTCTGCAGTGGTAAGGCAGAAAGGTCAGTAAATCATTTGTTTACCTTAGCAAATGGACTCTGAGGAGAGTAAAACTTCAGTTTAGCTCTTAACAGAGGCAGAGAGCACCCAGGTCTGGGGGCAGAACTGCAAGAAAAGCGTATCAGATGTAGGGATGTTAATGGTTAACCAGTTAACCAGTAAGCCTCACCCTTAATGGGTGAGGCTTACTGGTTACATTAACCAGCGGGGGCTGAAGCAGCCCCTCCTCCCCCCCCCCCCCACCATGGGCAGAGGGTGCTCCAGCCCTGTGGGGCCTGCCAAAGGCAGGGGTGCTCCAGCCCACCTCCTACCCACTCCCACTTAATTGGTTAACTAATTAAACTTAACTTTTAACCAGTTAACTTATTACATAGGATTTTACATCCCTAATCAGAGGCTGGGAAGCCAGCACAGGGAGCAGAGAGACAGTAAATTTAGAATCAATAAAAGGGACATGAGCGCCAATCTGTAGAATTCCCTGCTGCCAAAGTTAATCAGTGAAAAACCACAATGGTTGGATGTTTGGATTCATTTTAAAGATGATTCAACAATTTTATGATAATTAATAAAACCTGCAACTACACACACTGTGATACAATACAGGTAATGAAATGAGAAATTTTCTGGGAATAAGCTGATAGACTGAGAGGGTCAGGAAAGGGGAATTCCTTTTTTCCTTAATCACGGGAATAGTTTTGCAAGTTGGGTACCGGCATTCCATGTGGTTTGAGCTCTCCCTGAAATAGTCAGTGCTGGCCACTTCCTGAGACAGATAGTTGGATTAGACAGATGTATGTCTGATCCTACTTTTCACATACATAAGTGCTAAGGAGTGACCGCGAGTCCCCAATCTAAAGAGCTTTGGTAGCCTGTGAGAAGTCTGGTGGTTCTGTCTAGTTCTCAGTGGACAATTATCCACATGACAAAGCGTCACCACAATTAGCCTTCTCAAAAGATGAGCCAGGAATTAAAGAAACAAACAACTATTTAATCTAGAGGTGATCCTGTCTGGTCATAGTTGAGATTCACTTCTGAAGGACAATGAAAGAGTTTTTAAAATTCAAATATTGCCTTTTCTAAGATCCTTGTCAGTGTAGGATTAGTGCCTTTCAACCGTTAATGAATGAATTCTTCTCGTAAAAGCCTCATGAGATACAGAAATATTACAGATGAGGAACCAAAGTACAAAGAGAACTAGTGACTTGCCCATGGTTACATGTGGTGGAGCTGAAAACAGAAGACAGCTCCTCAGTCCCAATTTAATGCTTTTTTAACCATAAGACCATGCTGCTGCCACCTGGGCAAGGATTTCAATCTCTAAGGCTGTCAAAGCCAGCAAGCTTTCATGAGCACGAAAACTCACTTTGGAAAAAATTCAATTAAAAAACTTATAGAAGAACAGGTGGTCCCTGTGTCACAAAAACTCTTCAATGCACACAGGAATCTTTGATCCTACTGTTCTACCCTGCACCTTTAAATATTATTCTACATGAAGATATGATGTGGAAGACCAAAAGAATAACTGAGAAACAGTAATCCCTAACAGATCAACTGTGCTTTATCTACATAGATTCTGCTTTCATAAAGACATGGAAGAGGGGGAAAAGTACATTTCTATTGTTTTCTGGAGCTTAAAATAACCACAAAGTAGGTAAAAAAAATTCAAAGCTGTTCCATGGAACGGGCAGAAAAAACTCACAATGAGCATTTCAGAAAGGCAGCGTTGCTGAGGATGGAATTGCTGATTTTAAGAAAACCATATAGTCTGTGTTTAAATGCTATATTGGTCTACTTTGAAACTGGTCTGGTTTAAACAAAAAATATTCTCCCAAATGTGTGCTTATGTATATCATTATAGCTGTCGCTGGCAGCAAAAGCTATTGTTAGGCAGTCCTAAACTGCATTTTCAGGTGCTAATTTTTTAAAAAGTTTCTCCATATTTATATGTATTGCAAGTGAATACAAAAGCGAAGTGAGGCGGTTTACATTTTGAGGGGATTTGTTAAATGGAAAAACAAAGGAAAAGAGGACACAGGAAGGGAAACAAGTGATGAATAGGGAAAGGAGAGAGAAGGGCAAGTAGAAGCAGAGATGAACAGGTGATGATGGAAGAGGTTGGAACATATAGCTCATCAGCAGAGAAGGGACACTGTAGAAATAGTCTGATGGCAACATGGTACATGAACTTGGTGTTTGCTGTCAGCTGAGTTTGTAGCTAGCTCCGCCCTCGAGCAACTTTCTTCTAGATGCTTTATCTGCTGCTTTTGAGCAGATAACTCCATATTTAGGCCATGTTTACACTACGGCACTACAACAACATAGCTACAGTGCCATAGGTAATTGGCATAAGCCCATAGCATATTTACAGAAACTGAAGGGGTCTTCCTATCACTGTCCCACGTGGCAATAATTAGGTCAACAGAACGCTTTTCTGTCAACCCGGTGGCATCTATAGCAGAGTTCAGTTAGAACAGCTATGGCAATTAGGGATGGAGATTTTTCACACCCTTGACCAACGCAGCTATGTAGACACATATTTTAAGTGTAGACCACAGCTTAGTCTTCATGCAAATCTCAATTTCTGTGGAAGGAAAAGTTGCCAGCTACTCAGTTAGCCAAGTTTTGATTGCACCACGGAGAGGCAGGAGAAGACATTTTCCCCATTTTGTAAAATGCTAGCCATACATCTAAACAGCCCTTGGTGATAAAAAGCAGCGACTCTGAAGGTTTCTGAACATGCTCATTGGTTTTTATGATTTTGGCAGATTTCTCCTGTAACTCCACCCCCACCCACATCCTGTTTCATGACACTAGTA
This sequence comes from Pelochelys cantorii, assembly GCA_032595735.1. Lineage (NCBI taxonomy): Eukaryota > Metazoa > Chordata > Testudines > Trionychidae > Pelochelys > Pelochelys cantorii. The sequence goes on from CM064328.1 coordinate 6,612,257, forward strand.
AGCAGCTTAGCATTAAATTCCCCACTGGTGCAGCTTTTTTTTTTTTTCCAAACAAAAAAGCGGGAGCTGTCGCATTGACAGATCTCGAGCATCTTTACCACACTGGTGAATGGTGGCTGAGAAATTTGAAAGCTTTAAGACTACTGCTATATCCAGGAAGTTTCTATCATTTGACTGCAAAGACAGTCCTCTCGATCCAAAATGGACAAGGGACTACTGTCCTGCTAGCACAGCCCTTCAGCAATGGGCCTCAAAAGAAAGAGCAGCATTGCCAGAAAGGTTAGAACCAGCCCCTTTGCCCCCAAACCCTTTCAGTGAGGAGAGGTTTACCAGCTGAATTACAGGTTTCAAAACTGAACTACTGTTGAGCATAAGGCAAAAATCTCTGCCAATGCAATACTAAGGTTGAACAATTAACACTAAGCATCAGGAAATGCAAACATTGAGTTTTCTCTATCACTGTTAATTGGACTTATTTTATTTTTATATATATATATATATATATATATATATATATATATATAAAAATAAAATTATATATATATATATAGTATAGCTAATGCAACAACTGTAAAACCATGGGACATACCTCACAAAAAGTCACGATTTGATTTAAAATCAGGAGGGTTTTTTTTTTTTTAAATGCATCAGGCTTTGAGGTCGGATTTCTAGTTTTTGAAGTCTTAGGCTATGTCTTCTTCCAATCTCACTTGTAAAAGAGATCTTTCGAAAGTGAAAGTAGTCTGGATGCGGGTTTTTTGGAAAAAAACCCTTTTTGAAAAAAACCTGCTCTTCCTTAAAAAAGGTTTATGCTTTTTTTTGGAAAAAAGGGTTTTTTCCCCGAAAAAACCACGTCCAGACTACTTTCACTTTCGAAAGATCCTCTTTCACAAGTGAGATCGGAAGAAGATATGCAAATTCCTGCAGAATTTGCACATCCTCTTTAAAAAAAAACCCGTAGTTTAGACGTGCCCTTAAACAAGCCTTCTGCCTTCCACTAGCTATACACACATGCTTCAAGTTGAAAACTCATCCTGACACACACACAACACACAAAATTGAGAAGGCTAAACCCTTCCTTTTTTCCATAGACTCAGTTTTTGGCCTTTCTACCAACTTTGTGGATTTCCATTTTCTACTTATCTGATCCTCTCCATTTGGGCTGAATTAAGAGCGGAGTACCTCTGAAAGGTCATCAATGGTCACTTGAGAACTCAGAATGCAGTAGTTAGTTATTCAACATAGGTATCCATGGTCAGAACTCAGATCCCAAAGGGGAGCCAAGTGCATATACAATCAATCAATCATTCTTTAAAAAATGAAAGCTATCATTTGATGTGATACGCACACAGACAAAAAGAGCTCTTCTAGCTATTCTGCGACAGGGAATTATCTCATAAACAATTTTTCACAAAGTACACCCTTGGTGGCGAATGATTCTATGCAGAGAGAGGGAGAGAGAGAGAGATTTTTTTTCTGACCATGGTTCTAAGAGTATTATACAAAATGGAGACTTAGATAAAAGAATACTTCCAACATCATTTATATTACCTTATGTATTCAGAAGATTCCTTTTATCTGGATGATCATGTTTGAATACTTTTTTCAACTACATAAATCTGTGACCCTATATGATTTACACTCTGTTTAAACATGCTCCAGCCAGACACTGAAGACAGGAATTAATCACGTGATAGAGGTCAATCACATCACTTAATGCACTACTGGTAGGTGCTCTGAATCTATTGTGATGACAGTGAGGTAAGAATCTTATACAGAACAGAATATAAAAGACAACAAATATGCTAGTAGCACCGTAAAGACTAACAAAACATATAGATGGTATCACAAGCTTTGGTGCTACTAGACTATTTGTTGTTTTTTAAGTTTTTCCTCTTACAGACTAACTTGGCTACCTCTCTGAAGCTTTAGAGCAGAATATGGCAGGCAGCGCATAAAAAGTTTGTTTTGGAGGCGGTGTTCTGAGTCTCGGTCTCAGTTTCCAAACTTGTGAAGTACATTACAACCCTGTCCACAATGCCTGGCAAAGTCATTTCTAGAGTGGAACTGGTGTGGCAGAGCAATCTTGCTGACTTCAGCCAAGAGTCAGAACAGCTGGGTTTTATTAGATTCCAAAGGGAACATATGAGGCAGTCTCTCCCTGGACAGAAGACAAGACAGAAGGGACAAGAGATTCCAAACACAAAGAAATCATAGAATACTAGGACTGGAAGGGACCTCAAGAGGTCATCGAGTCCAGTCCCCTGCCCTCATAGCAGGACCAAGTACTGACTAGACCATCCCTGATAGACATTTATCTAACCTACTCTTAAATGTCTCCAGAGATGTAGATTCCACAACTTCCCTGGGCAATTTATTCCAGTGTTTGACCACCCTGACAGTTAGGAACTTTTTCCTAATGTCCAACCTAAACCTCCCTTGCTGTAGTGTAAGCCCATTGCTTCATATTCTATCCTCACAGGCCAAGATGAACAAGTTTTCTCCCTCCTCCTCATGACACCCTTTTAGATACCTGAAAACTGCTATCATTGTCCCCCCTCAATCTTCTCTTTTCTAAACTAAACAAACCCAATTATTTCAGCCTTCCTTCATAGGTCATGTTCTCTAGACCTTTAATCATTCTTGTTGCTCTTCTCTGGACCTTCTCCAATTTCTCCACATCTTTCTTGAAATGCGGTGCCCAGAACTGGACACAATACTCCAATTGAGGCCTAACCAGCACGGAGTAGAGAAGAAGAATGACTTCTCGTGTCATCCTTGTCAAGAGGAAGCTTGACAGTTACCTTAAGTTTTATTAATAGAATTCTGCCTTGAGTTTATTAATATAGTAATAAATAAAGGCAAATCTATAATAAAGGCAAATCTGACACAAGTGAGTTAGGGCAATAACGTATTCTGTGTATATGCTGTGTTAACAACAGGGTGAGGACTCATTCACGCAGAGTAACCTAAACTAGCTCAAAAACTGTGCCACCTGATAGGACGGGGTGATAATGGCTCTGTTTGGCCTTAGCCTCAAGCTCCACACAAAGTTATACTCCCTTAAGTACATCTGTTCAGTTAAACACGTACAATCTCCCTTCCCATGTTACTCCTGGGGGAATTCTGCACAACTGAACTCATGTTCCCTGCAGAATTGTGGCTGTGGAGCTGAGCCACCACTAGGAGCCACTGGACTCTGCAGAGCCTAGCTCCCAGAGTGCCACACCTGGCAAGGATGGAGGCTCTGCAAACTCTGGCTGTGGGGCTTGATTCTCATCCACCTGAGGACAGGAGCAGGCCAGGCAAAGGGTGAGGAAGAGCAGGGCCACACTACATCCCCCAGCAGGACAAAACTGCACTGAGTGGAGCCTGTGGCTGGCTCTGGGGGAGGGGAGGTAAGTGTCTGGGCTGGGGCGGGGAGGCTGTGACTGGACTCTGGAGCTACTTCTACACTGGCCTGTCTTGCGCAAGAACACATGTGCAAATGAGGCGCGGTGGTGGATATCGCCACGCCTCATTTGCATACTTAATGAGCCGCCATTTTTGCACAAGGGGCTTTCGCGCAAGAAGGAGCAGTCTACACTGCTCCTTCTTGCACAAAACCCCCCTCTTGCACAAAAGCCCCTTGCGCAAAAATGGCGGCTCATTAAGTATACAAATGAGGCGTGGTGATATCCATCACCATGCCTCATTTGCATATGTTCTTGCACAAAACTAGCCAGTGTAGACATGGCCTGGTGGTAGGGCCCCAGTGCTGGGTTCGGGGGGGGGGGGGGGAAGGGGGGTGAAAGAAGGCATGTTTCTAGGCGAGGGGCCCCATATAACCCTTTCCAAACCCCCCCTCCCCCCCCCCCGCATCTGAACTAGGTTGTCAGAGGGTTTTAACTCTCTACTCCTGGGAGAATCTTTGTCAACACCACAGACAATGAAATACATGCTGACAAATATTTTGAAATAAATTTCCAAAATAATTGAAACTGGTATAATTTCACTGTGTTAATCTGACAAACAAAATATGCAGAGTTTTAAAACAGTGTGTGCATAATTTCTTGGCACAGACTTCCCCGCAGGAGTACCATGTGGATGCAGTTATATCTGTAGAAAGGTGCCTCTGTAGCTATTTCCGTATGGGCATGGGGGAAAAAAACTACACTGGGGACTTGTCTGTACTTAACACGCTGTGGCGCTGGGGTGCTCCAGTGAAGACACTACCAGTGCTGATGGGAGGGCTTCTCCTGTCAACATAGGTACCCCATTTCCCTGAGAGGCAATAATTAGGTTTATGGGATAATTCCCCCACCAACCGAGTGCTGGAGTTAGGTTGGTTTAACGGTGTTGCTCCAGGGTGCGGATTTCATACCCCTGCTCAGTAGAATTATACTGACCTAATTTTCTGGTGCAGCTCAGACTTGGTATAAGTGAATTTTATGACTGTATCCCCATTAAGGCTTTTATGCAGTATAACTATTTTGTTTAAGTGTATATTAGGGATGTAAGCATATGCTTATCGGATAGTCGACGAGTGACTCGACTAGTCACTTTCTCCCCCGCTTTGCTGCCTTCCAGAGAGAGGCAACAAGGGCAGGGAGCAGGAGCCGGTGCTGGGGGGAGCCAGCTTTTAAGCTAGCTCCCCCCAGCACCGTCTCCGTGGGTAGAAGGGGCAGGGGCGCAGTGGGGAACTGGTAGCACTTCTGCCTTTGAAATGTAACAAAAGCGGGGCTCTTGCTACATTTCAAAAGCAGAAGCGCAGCGGGAGCATGGGGCAAACCAGAGACTCAAACAGTGCCCTGCTGGCCCTGTGCTCACCGCGGCGCTTCCGCCTTTGAAATGCAGCAAGAGCCAGCAGGGCTCTTGCTACATTTCAAAGGCAGACGTGCTCTTATTGACTAATTGAAGAGTCAATGCAATTCAATTAATTGATTAATCTAAATTTAACATCCTTAGTGTGCGTTCATCTATATCACCTCCTCAGTGACACCCATATAACTTTCATGTGTAGACCAGCCCCAAAAGTCTATTCTGAAACATTTATTTGCCATTTTGAGTCCCTGTGTTGAATGAAAGCTAATGTTACACAATGGAATAGGTTTTATCCTCTTCCTTTTTATGGAATTGTGATACACTGTGTAACACACACCGTTTTTTTTAAGTTATGTTGTATATGGCAAAATTTTATCTCCTAATGTTTTCAAAAGTTATATTTTTTTTTCTTAAATTCAGGTTTCTTGAGCATCTGAGGGAAGTTGTTAATGATTGATAGCAGGCTGCTTCTACAAATTATTTCCCACCAAGAACATTCATTGACTGAAGTTTTATTTCTGCTATCACTATGCATGAACAAAACCCAAACAGAATACTTTGAAAGCTTTATTATAAGACTTCATTTAGGCTCTGAATCATCAAGGTAAGTGTTGCCAATGCTCACAATTTTAATCATGAGCCTTTTAATATTTTGCGTTAAAGCCCCAGCTTTCAGTTAATCTAAAGCCACAAGAAAAACTAATCTCCCCAAATTTATCATTTCAAAATATTATTTTAAAGCATCTTTCACAATTTTAAGACTTCATATGTGGTTTTTGCATGTTGGGGTTGGCAATCCCACTGAATTTAATAGAAATACTCATATACTAAAGGACTTGGGGCCATAGCGGCTATTCTACACACAGCATTTCCTCTGGTTTAATTAAAATTGGTTTTTAAATGGACATATTCAAACCAGAACAAACTTGCACCTGATGTAAATAGATTTAAGAGTTTTCTAAACAGGGCTTGCTCTGGTTCAACTCGATTTTAGTAAATGTAATGCAAGTTTTACGTAATGCAAGCCTGCCTAAAAGCCATCAAAAACTATCAGATGCCTTGACTTGTTCTAATTATACAAGCTCTATTTTAAAATAAATATAAGAGACACTATACTCAGCTAAGTTTTCTGCAAGACACAATTACCTTGGTGCAGTTTGTGTGTTCTGTTCCAGGAAACAGGGCTGGTGGACATCTTATAAACAAATTACACTAGAAAATACTTAATTTTATATCACTGATTTCTGCTTCGATGGGAAACTTACATTACAAACCCATAAAATCTGCTACCACTTAGGAGAGGGGAGACAATATACAAAGGCACATAAATGGATTAGCCTGATTCTCTAAACATCAGTGATAGATCTTGTATGATTTTTTACTCTGAATGTCTTTTCACACCATTTTTGATTTTTGAAGTGTGTGGGATCTTTACACATAAGAACATAAGAATGGCCGTACTGGGTCAGACCAAAGGTCCATCTAGCCCAGTATCCTGTCTGCCGACAGTGGCCAGCACCAGGTTGCCCCAGAGAGGGTGGAGCGAAGACAATGATCAAGTGATTTGTCTCCTGCCATCCCTCTCCAGCCTCTGACAAACAGAGGCCAAGGACACCATTTTATCCCCTGGCTAATAGCCTTTTATGGACCTAACCTCCATGAAATTATCTAGCTTCTCTTTAAACTCTATTATAGTCCTAGCCTTCACAGCCTCCTCTGGCAAGGAGTTCCACAGGCTGACTACACGCTGTGTGAAGAAGAACTTTCTTTTATTAGTTTTAAACCTGCTACCCATTAATTTCATTTGGTGTCCTCTAGTTCTTCTATTTAGGGAACTAATAAATAACTTCTCTTTATCGGCCCTCTCCACACCACTCATGATTTTATATACCTCTATCATAGCCACAAATTCACATTCACTTGCCACTAAGAAACACACAGAAGCTGAACTTGAAATAGGAAGACACCAAACCATGAAGTAAACCCAATTTCCAGTCACTGTCACAGATACACTCATACATTAACACTAAGTACTCCATTAACATGCTTGTGCAGAACTTGCCAAATCACTTTTGATGTCGGACGTTCTTTGCCATCTCCCAGGTGAGGTTGCCCTAACAGAGGAAGAGGGCCAATCCTGTAAGAGCTGGTTGGCTAAGACTTTGTCGTCACTGCTAAAATAAGGTGTGTGTTTACCACAGAATAATTAACATGCAATAACTGCCCTGTTGTAAATTCTTAATGGAGACAGGCACAGTTCTCAAACTGTGAGATGGGACCCCAAAGTGGGTGACCCCATTTGAATGGGGTTACCACCACTGGTTGAGACTTGCCGGCTATGGATGGCTGTGGGCACTCTGTTAATCAGCTGGGTGGCACCTGAATCTTTCCTGAGCGGCCGCCCAAGTGCTCACCTGGTGGCAGGGCTCTGGTTCTAGCTCCCCCACTGCAACAAAATAGTTATAATGCATAAAAGTGAGAATCAGCCAGATTCAGGCTCCTCCCCCTTTCACCCCCACTCCTGGGTCATGTAGTAATTTTTGTTGTCAGAAGAGGGTGGTACAATGAGTGAGACCCCCCTGCTACACCCTTGCCTATGAGTGACTGCCTGATACAAGCTACATGTGGTTTGTCCCCACCACAATTCTACAATTTGATAACTAGTGCAAAACACACACCTTTTTAAAGCAGTGAAATCAAAGCCTGCGGCTACATCTTCACTTCTACAAACCGAATTTGAGTGTTCCTGATCAAGATCGTGATGTAAAAATCCAATGGAGACAAGATGTAACTAGTTAAACTAGTTACATGAAAAGTCTCAGAGGGGCAGCCATGTTAGTCTGTACCTTTAAAAACAATGAGTAGTCCCGTAGCACTTTAGAAACTAACAAAAATATACAGATAGTATCACGAGCTTTCATGGGCAAAACCCACTTCCTCGGATAAGCAGAGATGTTAGTCTCTAAGGTGCTACAGGACTAGTTACATCAAGATAAAGGTAAAAACCACCTGTGAGTTGTCCCCTCTAGGAGTTTACATCAAGATAGCTATCAAAACAAGACAAAAGAAGCCAAACAACCACCACCCACACTTTTTTTTGCAGGGAAGATATAGCCAAAGGCTAGGCTTGGACTCATGTTTTCAACTGTAGAAACTAAGTCATTCTTGACTCATTCGTGGCATTTCATGTATCAGGTTGTTGTGGGTTGTGTTAAATCCACTATAAATAGTCAAGCTTTGAATCCATGTAATGGAAAATTAACCTGGAAAGCTGCAACGCCCTTTATGCATTTGAAATGACAAATCAATCACACAGCATTTCCCTCATTAAAATGTGTTTTCCAAAGAAAACTTTCAAAAACAGGCTCCCAATCTACTCCCATCCACCCTAAGCTACTTTATCATCCTCTCAAAAGAAAGAGATCAAGAGCTGGCCAACTGGAGACACTTTTAAAAGGGGTCTGATGTTTCAAAAAGGGTTTAGCACCGACCCTCTGCATATTACGCTATTTTAAAGTGTCTCGTTGTTGGCTGCATTCACAATTATTAATTACGTCTGAAAACCTTGGCCAAAATGTGCTTCCTAAATACTGCAACAGGGAAAACACCTTACACTGCTGTTCAGCTTAATCATGGTGGATAATATAATCCTACTACAGGAGGCCCCCTGAGATGCAACACCCCGAGTTCCAACACCCCGCACTTACAACCATTTTTGTAAGTGTGGAAGGGGCCAGAACCCCCCGACTTACATCCTCAGCCTGCATTTACGACAGCGCCTACCGTAAATGCGGGTTCAAGTTACGACGCCCCCGACTTATGACGCTTCCTCCAGAACCAATCGCGTCGCAAGTTGGGGGCTTCCTGTATACCACGTTAGGATTAGTGGCCATTCACTTTCTTAGTGTACAATGATTTTTTACACTCTTATGCATCTTCCATCCCAAGATCTAAAAGCACTTTACAAAAATAAATAAATCCTCAGCACACTCGTGCAAGCCAGAGTATGGCTCTGGACAGTGCTTTTTTTGTGACGGTACTGCCCGGTACTCAGTACCGGCACCTCCAGATGCAGTACCAGCACAACAGGCAGAGCTCAACAACTTTTCCCCTGAAGTACTGGCACATTTTTTTTTTTTTAAACAAAAAAAGCACTGTCTCTGGATCCTCACAGGTGACGGACCCTTGCAGGTGACAGTCTCTGAGAACAAAACCCACCTTCTTCATGCAGCACAGGTGGCACTTGCATACTCCGGGACTATAAGAAGCATCCCTTTCTCACAGAAGGAAATACAGGAATCATAGGGCCATGTTCTACTCCATGGAAAACTTTCAAAAACTTCTCACCTCCACTGAGTGATTAGCCATAAGTACAGGTCAACTAGGGATGTGAATGTTTAACCAGTTAACCAGTAAGGGATGGAGCAGCTCCCCACCTGCTGTGGGCAGGGCGCTGCTCCAACCCTGCAGGGGGCCCGCCATAAACAAGGGCTACTCCAGTTTTCCGGAGCAGCCCCTGCCCACGATGGGCCCGGGGAACCCTACAGGCAGGGGCGAGCAGCCTCGGTCTGCAGCAGATCTCCCACATGCAGGGGTTATCTGAGGTGGTGGGGGGGCCTACTCCAGCCCAGCGGTGCAGCCCCCCGCACTCCTCCCTTTAATCAGTTAACCAGTTAAACAATAAGTTTAACCAGTTTACCAATTAAATGGGATCCGTATGGTCGAATGGACCTGCTCTGAGCTGGATTACTTGGCATGGGGCTTAATGAACATAAGGACTCTAGATATTGCAGACATCAATGGAGCTGAATATGGTGGGAATTTTTTGGAAAGAATTCCTAGTGTAGTCAGGGCCTTAATAATTAGCTATCGTGCTTTTTAATCGCACCTCCAAGGGCTTCAATATGAACACAAAGACAGAAACACTTTCTAGCCAATTTACAACACATTATGGTACAACAGCGAAGTAACTGCCTACAGACTCAGACCTCTGGCCTAAGTAGCACAGTATCCCACATCTCAATGACGTTCAAACTTTGAGCCATTTATTAAAGCACACAAACTCTGCCCTACCTTCATGTGCTACACACAATATTAATAAAATAATACCCCCGTGAAGTATACCAAGCACTATTCTGCACAAACGCTTCTCACTGATGCTGATTAGTACAAGGAACTTGTTTTTTCCCCCCCCTCACATTTTTTGGCCCACAGATGCCAAGTTTTGTGCAGTTCTGCATGTAACATTTTTCATCAGTGATAAAGTCACTGGTTTCCCCTTCAGGCATAAGTGTGGGTGAGAGACACTGTTGCCTAGTGGGTGGAGCAGTGCCCAGGCACTCAAAAGACTTGAGTTCTAGTCCCAGCTCTGCTGAGTGATCTAGGGTAAGTTGCTTCACCACTCACTCTCCCAATTTCCCCATATGTAAAATGCAGATAATGATGCTGACCTCTGTAAAGTGCTCTGAAGTCTGTTGATGACAAGCACTAGATAAGAGTATCTCATACCCCAGAAGAAAGGGGATGGGGACAGAGAGAAGATCATTGGAGGGGCAAGAGTTACACAGGTTTAGGATAGTGGAGAGAATGAACACAGAAAATCAGAGGTTGGGAGGGAGGAAAAGCCTGGGAAGATGGTGGGGAGCCATGATGGGCTGATGCATTCTGCCTCCTATCACACAGCGAGCTTCTGTCCCTCCAGTCTATTCTCCTCCACAGCAAAAGTTCATGCTGGCTAGACACCATGCTCCAACATTACAGAAGCTGCCTCTGCTAGGAAGGATTTGTTGCTGGGAAAACCCTGCTCAACTCTTTAGCCCATCTTATATCTGAGCTGAAACAGAACAAAGGATCCTCTCAGAAGTTGCCAGTGTCACTGGGTATGGTCACAGGAGACCCTTTGCAATTGTTCCCCAGTGTGCTGATCATGCCAATGACACCTGCCTTCTTGCTCTGTGGGGCTTCTCACCACACTGTCCTGCTGGGCCAGATCCTCTGATTTCCTGCAGAGAAGGCACAGAGTTGGGGTTACTGCTCCCTTGAAGAAAAATGCAAACACTGAACCACTTAAGCTCTGGGAGGATACAGTTCTAGGGCAAAGCAGCCAAAAAAACAACCCCCAAAAGGGATCAAAACCCCAAATAAATCCGTCTTTCTCAGAGTAAAAGTTTTACACAAAGAAAGCTCATGGGGATGTTTGCCCTTATCAATGAAAGAGAGAGATGCACCTGGTTGCCTCTCCTGCCCCAGGGAACAATTATTTACACTGGGCCTGATGGCAAACAAAAGTGTTTTATTAAGTACAAACAGTAGGCTTTAAGTGGTTGCCAGTGAAAACAGATCAAAGTAAGTTACTAAAAATGAGAAAAAAAATGCATAGCTAGTTCTAATTCACTGAAACTTGTTGCAAGCAGATTTTTACTCTAAAGAGCTCTTCTTGTTCTAGGCATAATCTTCAGGTCAAAGATGATCTTTCACTCTGACCTGGGTCCCCAGGCCCTTGTATCCTGCCAGGATTTTCCAGACCAGGCAAAGACAAAGACCTGATAGCTTGCCATGCCCAGGGAGTGAATATTTTGTTCTACACTCCCATCTATGGAAAAAACAACGAGGAGTCCTGTAGCACCTTAGAGACTAACAGATTTATTAGGGCATAAGTGTTCATGGGTCAAACTCACTTCATTAGATGAATTGGAGTGGAAAACTACCTGGGCCAAAAAATGGAACTCCAGTACCAGGTGGTATATTCATGTGTCTTGCTAGTCCAATCACCTTTGGACTTATAACAAACAAAGCTGTTTACAAGTCGTTAAGTTGATCACCCCATCATTAAGGTTTCCGGAGTGCCATCAATGGCTCTCATTAGCACATTTAAAACTATAGTCTCATACTTCGTGTTTCTAACTTTATATACAAGAATGATACATGCACCAAAATAGGATATACAGATCCAACAGACTGTAACATTCAAATCGATAGGTTACATGATGTATTTTGTTTAAATCATCTCCAAGCCACACTCAACTGGCCAAATAGCCACATGTGGCTAGTGCGTTGGACACCACAGCTGTAATGTGTAATTATGGACTAACTCCAGCTCACAAGGAATCTACTTCCTAATTTTAACTAGTGACTGATTTATGCTGTGAAGTATCATGCGCTATTAAGCGCTTAAAGCAGGAGTGGGGGGGGGAAAAAAAATCAGTCAGGGGCTGCACATAAGCGAGAAGCAAAAACCCCTAAACACAAACCCTCACTGAGGCAGCCCCTGACTGAGAAGGAAAAAGACATTCTCCACATTCCCCTTGCACACCAGAGCCTCGGAGGCCCATGCTAATAGATTTTGTCTGCTTCAGCCCCATGGAGGGATGGGGGGGGCACTAGAGCCCTACCATGGACTCCCCAATGCTGAGGGGGGAAGCTGCAAGACTCGGGGGCCAGATCCAGGCAAGCTGAAGGCCACATCCGGCCTGAGGTTCCCCACCCCTGGCTTAAAGATTATTAATGCGTCCATTGCACTGAACCGTACGTGTGTTGTTACCGTTTCTGAATCCCGCTAAGCTCTCAGGCGCATTAATATCTAGTGGCAATGAGTTCCCTTGGTCCATTATGCTTTGTGTATAATAACCATGAGTTTCAAATGTGCTGGCTTCCAACTGCATTTAGTGTCTGTTTGTTCTTGTATTATGGAATGGGGTACCTCAATTTGCCTTCTTTTTCCAGTCATTATTTTATATACTCCCATCACATCCCTTATTTGCCTCCTTTTTATGTTACTCTGTCCTAAAGACATGCAAAATATCGAGTTCATTTTTATCAATGTTTCTGTTCTGCATCCTGAGCTGAGAGGCTTTTTTTTTTCCCTGACTGAAATCATCATCATCCAACCTACTGTTTGTTGGGATATTAGTACCCAAGGATGTAGCAGCACACACCTTCTTAATGCACTATTCTGGGGGTGGGGGGGGGGTTAAGTAAAAGCATAAGAAAAATAGTACCTACTGCACTGACATAATGCCTTTCATCAGAGAAAGTCAAAGAGTTTTATGATGCATGTCTGTGAGTTCAGCAAGGGACACAGAGGTATTACCTCATCAATTCCTGAAATGCACTACTTCTGGGATGGAAGGTAGCAGCAAACGAACATGTAGCAGTCATGGAGACCGCTGGAGGGCAAGAAGTGAATACTTTATCCAACAAACTGCAGAGGGAATTGAAGTAAGCCAAATGTAATTAATAGAATAAAGTCAGGTCATGGAGGTTCAACAACCCTAACTTTTGTTTGATAAAGTGCAATGTGATTTTTAGTGACTACAAGGAATCAGGACCTCAATTTTAGGACTCATTTCAAAAATGGCTCTTGCTAACAGCAGAATGGCACATATCAACTTCTTGGGGCATTTGTTTGGTACTGACCGAAGGAAAGAATGCCACATTCTAAATCACCTCCACCACATGTTGCCCGGAGGTTTCCCAGCCAAGAACTGATCTAATCTGATACTAGTTAGCTTGAGGGAGTGGATGGTATAAAAGCACAAGGTTGTGGGGGGGAAGAACAGCACAGAAGAATGATTAACAAGACACCTTTCCTCCCAGCAGAACAACACTGAGTGAGAGAGAGAGGAATACTTGCTGAAGCCACAGTAAAATCAGTTGCTTTCCAATCTCACCAGTTTATACCTTCAAATGCTGTACAAAAATTAAGTATTAATACTTTAATTATCAAAGGGTTTCTTTGCCTATTTCAAAAGGATGCGCAATCCAGTCTCAGTTTAATCTTCATCCAGCAAATTTTATCTAATAAAGGTAATAGAAAGTAATTGCAATTCTGTTGCCTATTCTTGTTCTATAGTTGACTGTACCTGCCCCATAGTTATTTAAAACCCCCTCCACACCCACAACTGGCAGCTCAGCAGAACTTACTGTATAATGATCTCTAGAGACACTAAATGGAGGAGTCAGTAAAAGTGTGGTGTTGTTGTTACAGAAATATAATACCTCCTTTTATCTAACATCTGGGTTTAAAAATAAAATTGCTCAAGCCAATTCAACTGCTGCCTTAAAAGGGGGGACACAGTGTAATTCTTTGCACGTTTTAAACTTTTATTTCTAATATATTTTAGAAAACAAGATTTTAATGATATTTGTCCATTTATAGGCTGATTTACTTGTAGCATTTCACACTGAAACTAAACTGAGTTAAACATCTACTTGTCACACCTGTCAGCAGGCGAGATTGAACCTACAGCAGTATGGGCTAAAGCCATGAGCCTCTTGCACGTCAGTTAAAAGCTAACTGGCCCTTCGCTAAGGCTGTAGAGCAGACTTCTCTCTCGACAGCGGTCTCCGAGTCTCTGAGTTACACAGTGACAGGGAAAGTACAAGCTAAAAGAATTAAGAAAATATTTCTAGTCGGTTTTGCATGGCCTTCACACTCCCTTATCCCCAAGATGTAAAGCTGGGGCCAAAGTTAATTGACAATCCCTTTGTGTCTCAACATAAAAATCACATTTCGGTGGTATGAATTTATACTGTAAAGTTCACAAAATACTTTTAATAAAAATCTTCCTTCAGTGATGCTTATAATTGCATTTGGCTGCTAAAATATTTACACCTTGTGCATTCTGCAGTAAACTTTTCATTTAGGTCAAACTACAGCTATATTTACAGCTGACCGTGACTCATTACAGCGATATCGCCTAGCAAACAAGAAAATATGCTGATACAGCAAACAACAAGTGTTTGCTGGATTCTTCCACACCATCAGTTGTCCTAAAACAGTAGGGGACCGTTGATCTGACGCAGCCTTCACAGTGTGTGGTTTCTCTGCACTGATCACCAAGCAGCAGCCTTAGTGGCAGTTACAGTTTCTCTTTAATGAAAACAAAGCCTATGCTGCCTTCTCCAGAAGACAACAAAAAATTGTCTGAAGCCAGCTGATCAGTACTTCATGCTCTTTGAAAGTACAATCCTCCCATGAGTATTCCTTGGGCTGCTACACCCTCCTCTATAAGAGTGGTAGTTAGTGTCTGGTTCACAGATCTCTCTTCATCCCTGCCCTCACCTAGCACAATCTTCCCAGTCCTTAGGCTCTTTAGTTGAACGTTTTCAAACCATTCTAATACTGCCTCCAATTCTTCTGCGATACCTTCTAAACAGTGCACCGGATTCTAAAAGGACATTTCTAATCTGAGACTGTGCTTACACTAGAGACCGGATAGCAGCACAGCTGTAACTGCAGCTGTAAGATCTCCCATATAGCTGCTGTAGGCTAATGAGAAAGAGCTCTCCCGTCCACTTATTTAGACCACGAGCAATGAACAGCGATACTTATGTCGGCAGGAGAGTGTATCCCACCTAGATAGTGCTGTCCACACTGATGCTTCTGTCAGTATAACTGAAGTTCTCAGTAGGGTTGCCAGATGGTTTCAGAAAAAATACCGAACAACAACAAAAAACATGCCAGGAAAAAAATTTTTGAAGGGGAAAAAAAAAAAAAAAAAAAAAAAGACCCCGAGAGTTGTTAAGCAAAACAAAACAAAACCAAAACCAAAACAAAACAGCGTGGCCCCTTTAAAAACAGCATGGGGAGGCTTTTTGGCCCTAATAGGCTGCCAGCGGCCGCCCTCCATCTTGCCTCCCTGGGCTGGGCCGGACAGCTCCCCGGTAAACACTAAGGGTTGCCAGGCTGCCTCCGTATTGACCTGGACAGCCCAGGATTTTTGCCTCCTGGCCAGGAAAAAAAAAAAAAAAAAAAATCAGAAAGTACCTGGCATTTTAGGTATCCGGTATTTTCTGAATTTATTTACTGGACAGGAGGCAAAAATAACGGACTGTCCGGTTCAATACTGGACACCTGGCAACCCTAGTTCTCAGGCTGATCTTTTTATTCACATCCCTGTGCAACATAAGCTATGCCAACAAAAGTACTAGTGTAAACATAGCCTGAGTTTCCTTTTCATCTCATTCTACTCCATCATTTAATCTCCCCCCCCCCATAAAAACAAATAATAAGAAGGGTAACATTAATATCTGAGACGGGGAAAAGAGAGAGAAGGATGAAAAGGTTAGGGAAATTAATGTATTACTGAGAACTTGCAAACAAAATGTAAAAGTTAACAAAGGGAGGAATGATCTAGAATTTATATATAGTATTTGACCTGTGTAATAATAAACCTGTAAAAGTGCAAAGAAAGTTAAAATGTACACTCTTCACTCATTAGTATACAAAGAGCAAGATAGAGTGCATGTTAGATTTCAAAAGTGCAAACACTGAGGCAAGAACGAAAAGTTAACAAGAGCGTAACGGCCATTTTAGTTTAACTATAAATGTTTGATGCTTTCAAAGCTGATAAAGTGTTATGAAATGTAAAGATAACATTCTGTAAAGCTCCTGGTTGCAATGCTAGCTCCTGATCCTGTAACCACTTAAATACAATGTAACAGGATTACCCCTGCACTTCAATATTTGCAGAATCAGACCTCTCTTCCACTGAAAGGTGCAAAAAAATTCAATTCCTTAAGCAGCTTCTAAGAAGCCCTAACTCCTCTGATTTAGGCTGAAAAGCTGGAAACCAAAGTGGGGATTAGAACCAAAACTGTTTCCTAACTTTATATAATAAAATGTAAATGATTAATTATACCAAATGATCTATGAATTTACAATTTATTATTGTTCAACAGAATATATGCAGGAGCAGGAGAAAGAGATAAACCAAATAAAACAGACCACGTTAAATCCACTGCTGGTGTCCTCCAATTTGACTCCTGTTATTTACTGAATCAAGCATCTTGTCCCAAATAAATAAAACATTGTGATAATGTGGGAAATCTAGGCACAATTTACAAGTTCTAGTTTGACATTTTGTTTACTGTTATCTCCATTTTGACCATAAGGGTAGTCTAGCTTTCTGCTTCCTTCCCTATGTCAGCAGGAGATGGTCTGCACTGTGCTTTTGTGGGTGAAATTTATGTTGGTCAGTGTGTGTGGGTTTTTTCGTGTGTGAGGAGATCTACTAGTTCTAAAATCTTGAAGAACATAGTGACCAGAAACATTCAATTAACAAACCACTGATATTTCCTTTCCTTAAAAAAATGAGGACGTTTTAAACGTAAAATATGTTTTGAAATATTTACTTTTATGTACCCAGAACTTTTAAGGCTCTTTTGCTGAATTAAAACCCCCCTAAAATGCTCCTTTTGCACATTTTAATTTAATTCCAGTTTCCATCAAAATCTAATTTGTGTTGCAAGTAAAACCAAACCAAAACAAAATAATCTACTAAATGAAAGTGTCATTCACCATTTTCTAACATATTAAAAAAGTAAAAGTTAGGAATCTGAATAAATATTAAGCTATATAATTGCTTAAATAATTGTATCAATGGGGCATACTCCTACTTAGCAGGATGCACTACTAGACTAACAGACAATGAATCCATCTTTCTTTAGGAAAACAATAAAACACTAGAAATGAAAAATGATTAAAACTGGATAGTTGTTAGCAAGGTTTCCTGCTGGCCAATTTAAATCATGGCTTATATCTGTGATTTATATCCCTGATTTAAAATCAATCCACCCTCTGCTGCAGAGTTAACTTGGGAAATCACTACAAAGTCACACTCAAATGTGCTCACTTAACTGCATCCACACTAGTGCTGTATTCAGGTGGCTAAAACACTAGACCTTCTAAAGCAGGGGTCAGCTTTCCGAAGTGGTGTGCCAAGATTTAACCCTCCTGCCCGGGGCCGCGCCGCTCTTCCGGGATGGGGGAGGGGCTCTCTCCACTGCACGCCCCGTGGACCACCTGGCTCAATGCAAACCTTTCTGTATATTACCAGTTGCTAATGGAAACTCATAGTTAATTACATAGTTACACCCAAGCCGTTTTGCTAATGCTGCAGCTGGGGAGAACGGTTTAATTTAAATTATTAAACAGATTAAGCATTTTAACTCTCTCATGTTAGTTTATCAAATTTCATTTTAAATAAAGTAAAATGTTATGTCCAACACATAAGGTTTCAATGTTTTCTTTATTTATGGCAGGAGTGGGCAAACTTTTTTGGGTTGGGGGTCACTGAACCACAGAAAAATCAGTTGGGGACCACACAAGTGAGAAGCAAAAATCTCCTCCAACCCCCTGTGGCGTAGTGGGGGTGCTGTCTGCTCTGTAACCCAGTGTCCCCCTGCGCTGTGATGTGAGATTCTCACTGGCTCTCCCAAATGTATATTAACCCAGCCACCTAGGCTCAGCCTCCCAGGGAGAGAGACAAAGGGAGGAAGGCAGAGACCAACACCTGGCTGGGGGGCAGGGCCTGGGAGGGAGGCAGCTGCTGTCTGGGAAGCATGGAGAGAGAAGAGGCTAAGCTGGGGTCTAGGGGTGATGGACCCCTAACCCTAGAGTCTGAGGCATCCTGGCCCTGGCCCTACATCACATATGTTCTGTGCTGTATCCTGAAGGAACAATAAACCCCTCTCTATTCTACGACTGGTGGAGTCTGTTCTGGCTGCTACGGGGCTGCAGGATTTGGGGGAACCCCAACTCACTGTGTAACCCTCCCACCCTCCCCAACCCTCACTGATGTGGCCCCCAGCTGAGACAGCTCACTCTTCTGGCACTCCAGCCCCCACGGCGTGAGGGGAAGGAACAGGGAGGACTGAGGTTCAGGGTTTCCCATAGGCCAGATTTATTTTTCTGGGGTTCCAGAGTTAGTGGATTTTATGGACCCCCCTTAGATTCTCAGGTGGGAACAAAAATGAGGGGTTCAAGGTACAGACCGGACTGTCAGGGAGTGGGACAGGGATGCAGGATGGGGTGAGGAGGGTAGGGTCTGGAAGGGAGTTTGGCAGCAGGAGAGAGTGTGGGTACAAAAATGAGTTTGGGAGAGTAACGCAGAAAAGGTGAGAGAGTGAGAATGCGGCCAAATAGCTGGTTGGGGAGGGAGGCAAAGAAGTGGGGAGTAAAGGAAAGTGCAGCTTCTGCAAAGTAAAATTGCACCCCTCCCCTCATATCTTGTGGGAAGACACTGGAGGATCATCAGCCTGTTGAGAGTCTATGGGTCAAGCTTAGAGGTGTAAGCAACAGCAGTGATGTTGTGGTTGGTGTCTGCTACAGGCTGCCGAATCAGGCGGATGAGGTAGATGAGGCTTTCTTCGGACAACTGAGAGAAATTTCCAGCTCGCAGGCCCTAGTTCTTGTGGGGGACTTTAATCACCCTGACATCTGTTGGGAGACCAATACGGCAGTACACAGGCAATTCAGGAAGTTTTTGGAGAATGTTGGGGATAACTTCTTGGTACAAGTGCTGCAGGATCCAACCAGCTTGACCTGCTGCTCACCAACAGGGAGGAGCTAATAGGGGAAGTAGAGGTGGGTGACAACCTGGGAAGCAGTGATCATGAGATGGTAGATTTCAGGACCCTGACGAAAGGAAGAAGGGAGAGTAGTAAAATACACACCTTGGACTTCAGAAAAGCAGACTTCAACTCCCTCAGAGACCTGATGGGCAGAATCCCCTGGGATTCTAACATGAAGGGGAAAGGAGCCCAGGAGAGCTGGCAGTATTTTAAAGAAGCCTTATTGAAGGCACAGAAAGAAATCATTCCAGTGCGTAGCAAGAGAAGCAAATATGATAGGAGACCGGAATGGCTTACTGGGGAAATCCCTGGTGAACTTAAGCACAAAAAGGTGGAAACTTGGACAGATGACTAGGGAGGGGTATATATGTATAGCTCGAGAATGCAGGGGACATATCAGGAAGGCGAAAGCGCAATTGGAATTGTGACTCGCAAGGGATGTGAAGGATAAGAAGAAAGGTTTCTACAGGCATGTTAGCAAGAAGAAGGTGATCAGAGGGGGCGTGGGACCCATACTGAATGAGGGCGGTAACTTAGTGACAGATGATGTGAGGAAAGCTGAAGTACTTAATGCTTTCTTTGCCTCTGTCATCACGGACAAGGTCAGCTCCCAGACTAATGCGCTAAGTGATGCAATATGGGATGAAGGTAGACAGCCGTTGGTGGGGAAAGAACAGGTTAGGAATTATTTAGAAAAGCTAAAAGTACATAAATCCATGGGTCCAGACTTAATACATCCGAGGGTACTGAGGGATTTGGCAAATGTCATTAAGGAGCCTTTGGCCATTATCTTTGAAAAGTCGTGGAGATCAGGCGAGATCTCGGGTGACTGGAAAAAGGCAAATGTAGTGCCCATCTTTAAGAAAGGGAAGGAGGACAATCCAGGGAACTACAGGCTGGTCAGTCTTATCTCAGTCTCTGGAAAAATCATGGAGGGGATCCTCAAGGAATCCATTTTAAAACACTTGGAAGAGGAGAAGGTGATCAAGAATAGTCAGCATGGATTCATGAAGGGCAAGTCGTGCCTGACCAATCTGATTAGCTTCTATGGTGAGTTAACTGGCTCTGTGGATATGGGGAAGTCAGTGGATGTGATATACCTTGACTTTAGCAAGGCTTTTGATACAGTCTCCCACAATATTCTTGCCAGCAAGTTAAGGGAATGTGGATTGGATAAATGGACGGTAAGACGGATAGAAAGCTGGCTGGAAGGTCAGGCCCAGCGGGTAGTGATCAATGGTTCAATGTCAGGATGGCAGTCGGTTTCTAGCGGAGTGCCCCAAGGTACGGTTCTGGGACCTGTTTTGTTCAACATCTTTATTAATGACCTGGATGAGGGGATGGATTGTACCCTCAGCAAGTTTGCAGATGACACTAAGCTAGGGGGAGAGGTAGATATGTTGGAGGGCAGGGATAGAATCCAGAGTGACTTAGACAAATTGGAGGATTGGGCCACAAGAAATCTGATGAGGTTCAACAAGGACAAGTGCAGAGTCCTGCACTTGGGACGGAAGAATCCCAAGCATTGTTACAGTCTGGGGACCAACCAGCTAAGTAGTAGTTCTGCAGAAAAGGACCTGGGGGTTACAGTGGATGAAAAGCTGGACATGAGTCAACAGTGTGCCCTTGTAGCCAAGAAGGCTAATGGCATATTAGGTTGCATTAAGAGGAGCATTGCCAGTCGATCCAGAGATGTGATTATTCCTCTTGACTCGGCTCTGGTGAGGCCACATCTGGAGTACTGTGTCCAGTTGTGGGCCCCCAATTACAGGAAGGATGTGGATGCACTGGAGAGGGTCCAGCAGAGGGCAACCAAAATGATTAGGGGACTGGAGCATATGACCTACGAGGAGAGGCTGAGGAAGTTGGGTGTATTTAGTCTGCAGAAGAGAAGAGTGAGGGGGGATTTGATAGCAGCCTTCAACTTCCTGAAGGGAGGTTCTAAAGAGGCTGGAGAAAGGCTGTTCACAGTAGTGATGGATGGCAGAAAAAGGAACAGTGGTCTCAAGTTGCGGTGGGAGAGGTCCAGGTTGGATATTAGGAAAAACTATTTCACTAGAAGGGTGGTGAAGCACTGGAATGGGTTACCTAGGGAAGCAGTGGAATCTCCATCCCTAGAGGTGTTTAAGTCCTGGCTTGACAAAGCCCTGGCTGGGTTGATTTAATTGGAATTGGTCCTGCCTTGGGCAGGGAGCTGGACTTGATGGCCTTCTAAGGTCTCTTACAGCTCTATGGTTCTATGATTCTATGATGATCGGCACAAACAATATAGTCAGCGCCCACACTGCAAAATGTGTGGTTGGAGTGGTCCCTCGGGCTCAGGCTCTGAGGGAGGCCACTCTGTCTTGCCACATCAGGCAACAAATGACCGCCAATTAGCAATTGATGGCAATAGCCCTCTTGGCAGGCAGAGGCTTTCACGTCAGACACCAAACACAGTCTGGGATCCTGTAGTCTTCTAACTGGGTTAAAATGACAGCTTAGGCCTTCCAACCAAGGGGGATGCTGGTCACCACTCCAGAGGTGGGGAAGGTGGCAGGAGATAGGCGAAACCTGGCCAGGCTATTCCACTGGGGCCCAGCCCAGGGCCAATGTGTTCCAGCCCAGCAGCAGATGGATCATCAGGGATCCCACCAAAACACACTGACACACTTCCCAGCAACAAAACGGGACGAAAGTTTGGGTTCCCTGGGCTACTTCCTGTACACTCTGAGAGTAGGGCTCCGTAGTCCAAGGATCCTCCATCTCCTCAGGGTACGTGGCTCACTTCTCTCCATGATCAGCCTCCTTGGGGGCTGGGGGCTACATAGCGCAGTCTCAGCTCTGGAGATCTGCAGAGGGCTGGAGACATCTGCATCCGCCCCTGGCCCCAGCCCAACTGAGCTACAAGGCTCACCTTTTCGACGTCCTGCCATGCCACTGTTGCCAGTGTGAGGGGAGGGCCTGACCAGACTCTGCCCACCAGCAAGAACGTAGCGATCCCTCGAGCTCACGACAATGGGCTGCCAGCCTGAATGCAACAGCACCGGGACTTCAGCCTCTTTCCCAGGATGGAGTAGCTATCTGGGTGTAAGACACCCCCATACTTGGGTCAGAGTGTGTGGATGGGAGCCAGCTTACAGCCAACACCCAAGTAAGAGTCAATTTAACTCCACAATGAACACATGCCCCAGATGACCGTATGTGCATGTAACGGCCTTCCATAAGGACCGATCCTGTATTCCAGAGGTGGGGAAACCTACTGCCCAGGGGCTGGATTCTGCTCCCAGCTTGCCAGATTCTAGATCCTGCTCCCCCAGCATTGGGGAGCTGGGGCTGACACTCCAGCTCTGTGGCTGCCCTGCAGCTCTCCCTGTGGGGCTGGGGGCACCTGTGCTGGCTCCCCAAGCCTCGCCAGCCGGAGTCAGACAAGCGCAGGCAGGATCCAACGCACAGGCTCTGCCTGGCGGGGGAAGGAAGAGGCTCCACCCGCTGCTGCTTCCCTTCCCTCACTTCCTGGCTGGAAAATGGCAGTGCAGCAAAGCCCCATCCCACTTAGCTCCTACACCCCTCTCCCACCCAGACACCCCACCCCAGCTCACTCCTGCACCCTCCCACGCAGATGCCTATCCCCAATTCCCAGCACACTACTGCACCCCCCTCCTGCCCAGACCCCACACCTCCAATCCTCTCCTGCAAGCTACTTTCACCCAGCCCTCCACTGCACCCTAATACCCTCAGGCCCACCAACCCACTCCTGCACCCCAAGCCTGTTTCCTGATAGCCCCTGCCCACACACTGTAAGACTGCAATAAAAAAAAAAAAAAGCCATTTTTGACAACCAAAATTTACTGACTAAAAAAAAGAAGAAAGTGGTCATGAGAGATTTAGAAAGAGAAACCTACTTTTAAAAAGTATCTGACAAAGTGGGTCTTTGCCCACGAAAGTTTATGCTGCAATAAATCTGTTAGTCTATAAGGTGCCACAAGACTTCTCGTTGTTCTTGCAGGTTCAGACTAACATGCCTACCCCCTCTGATACTACTTTTAAAAATGTTTTCCAAGAAAGGATATTTGGGTTGGGGGTTTTTTGGACTAAATAATCTTCAACAAGTCTGGATTAAGACTCTTGGGAAGGAACCGTATTAAAATGATGTTTTAAATTAACTTATATTTTAATGTGAATGAAAGGTAAAACAAGATAGTAAACTGCATTTAACATTGTATCCAATGCTTCATAAGGACCTTAAGAATAACAGTCAGCATGAAATACTGTCTTTATGAACCTTAAGCTGGGTAGGTTTTTGGAAGCAATCATCCAAACAAGCAGTACTAGTAGATGAATAACTTGAACTTTGGCCAAATAGGCAGCAGGCATTTGAGAAAGTGGTTTTAAAACAAATAAAGGGACATGTAACGATCTCATTCAGCTGCAGAGTTAAATATGGGGCTGATTATATTGTACTGTCCTACACTTTGTGCTCACTAGGAGTGTGCCACGTTTGACCACATGGGACACGTAAAATGGCTGTCCTGCTGGAATGCACAGGGCCAGTGGGGTTTAGCACTGCAGGTAGCAGAGTAAATTAATTACACAATAGCACAAACGTCCTTGGGACTCTGAATAGAGACTACTATTAACCTGTCAACACAACAGGCGCAAGGATTAAACTAACCAGTTATATTATTCAATTCAAATCTGTGGAGCCTTTTTCCGTGGATACTCTGACATCACCTTACATTGATTTAGCTTAAATTAATTCTTTATTGACTTAATCAGCCATGTCTTCCCCCCAAGAAGCTATCGCAATGAGGACTCAGCAGTGACTGAGATCTTTGATTAGCAATGTGAATGGTTAACTGAGAAGCATCCATGGGCAGAGAGCTTCTCCATGCAGCGGGCGAGGGACACTTTACGTGGTTAACTGATTAAACATAATGTTTAACCGGTTAACTGATTAAATGGGGTTTTACATCCCCACCTCTGATTGGGATCAAAGTTCAAAGTACTCTCTCACCAGAGCTCCTGCAAGGGCCATATTCTTTCCTAAGAATTTACTGATCAGCTAGACTAAGTCAGTGCAGTTTCTTTCTGCTTCTCTTATCCTCCTTTGTCGCCTCACTACACATCCCAATTAGTGATGTGAATGTCTCACCAGTAGCGGCTGGAGCAGCTCCCTGCCTGCCTGAGCAGGGGGCTGCTCCAGCCCTGCATGGCGTGCCCTGGTGCGGACACGGGCTACTCTGGCGTCCAGAGCAGCCTGTGTCCACGGTGGGCCCAGGCTCCCCACAGGCAGGGACTGCTCTGGCCAGGCTGGAACAGCCCCTGCCTGCAGTGACGGGAGGAGGGGCCGCTCCAACCCTGTGGCAGGTAGTGGGGCCACTACAGCCCAGCTGGATTGCAGCGGCCTCCCCGCTCTCCCTTTTAATCAGTCCAAGTGTCACTGTCAGAGATGGATTAGACTCCAGGACTTCCAAGTAACAGTTCCTGGACCTGTGATCTGACCATAACTCCCTAACTCTTCTGTAAATACTTAAACTCACTGCTATGAAAACTATGTAACTGGTTTGGCCATCTACATAATGTGTATGAAGTCCACTGCATTTACAGTCACGCTTGCTTTGCTTGGATGGAAACTCTACCCAGGAGTTGGTAAATACAGATAAAGATACATTTAAACAAAGTAATGGATAAGCAATCATGCACTATAAGGCCATTGTTCCACTGAGTGAAACAGCATGAGTGTCCCCTCAGGTACTGTAATTATTAGAGAGAGTGATACAAATAGTCTTAGCTTGTGTGCTGACACTAAAACAAAGAGCACAGCCTTACAGAGCTCACAATTTCCCTTGGAGAAACAACTTTACAAGAGAGGAATAAACAGGAAACTTACTAATGTGCAGAAACTAATAGTTTTAGTTTCAAGTGATTGGAACTGATCCTTAAACCAGGCTGGTCAATCTTTTCTAATACCTAGCAGCTTTTGGAAATATGCCCTTTTTCCCCTTTATGACAGAACTTAACATCCAATCTCAGCATTGTTGAAATGCTTAGCAGCGTATGATCATGAAATTCTTACTTGAAGGAGTTTATGTTGCAAGGGCCAAATTATATCCTTACCTCTATATGCACCATTCTCATCAATTGCAAAGGGAACTGCTCACATATCTGAGAGCAGGAATTGGCCCTTTGTTGGAATCAGAATTCCATTCCGAAGTGGAATACCTGGGAGGAAGAAGAAGTGAGATGTCCCACCTTAATCCGGTGCAGGTATCTCAATACTGAGATCCTGACCATGCAAAAAACATGAGATTGGTCTGAACACCCCCCCCCCCACCCCTCTCATATTGGAACATTTAGGGGGTTCACATTTTCAAGCTATTCTGTGCAACGAGGGCTAGAAACTTTTTTCAAATGAAAGCTGAGATTCTCTGTAATAACCTAATTCCCACAGCTGGAGTTTTGAGACGACAAATATCATGTGACTCATGACGGAATCATGAGAGCTACCACGCTAGACCCTTTGCTTTTTTTGTTATTGTTTAAGTTTCTTTGGGGAAGGCCAAAGGCTGGGGTCATAATCAAAAAGACTTTATGGACAAAATTTATCTCTAGAGATTTGACCAGAAAGGGTTTTAGTGTGACAGGGATTAGGGCTTTATTGTTCTCGACACTGAACAAAATGACTGTACCTGCTCTCCAGAGTTTACAACTGAAGGGCCCTGGGGGGCTGACAGACTTGCCCAGGAAAGGATGGGAGGGGGTGGCTCCATGCTCCCAGAAAGGGTAGGGCCTTGGGCAAAGGGACAGGGCTGAGGCAGCCAGACCTCAGTACCGCCCAAGCATGCTGCACTGCATCGGCCCCACAGCCCTCAGAGCTACACAGGGCGCGTGGCATAGCGCTCCGGTGACAGTTTAAAGGGCAGGACTCCCGTCACCGTTGCTCCTGTAGTAGCAGCAAGGAAGCCCAGGTCCTTTTGATCTGCTGGGCCCCAGGGTAACTGCCCTCTTCCTTTCCCCTCCCTGTCCTTGCCTCCCGCTGGGAGACCTGGAAAGCCCTGATCATGGGACAACTCATGGTAGTGAAATTAAATGTGTGTAAGCGTCTGGAGGATTTGAGCCCACGGTAGCCAGTCCTTCAATGCACAGGAAGTGGGAAATCCAGCGTATGAGCCACACAGAAGAACACACAAAGACCAGAATGAAACAAGGGTGAGAGCTCCTAGGATTACAGCAAGGAAACAAAGATAAATACTGAACTTCAGGAGGGCTACTACTTCTCATAACACTTAGCTCAGAGGAAAGGAATGACTGAAGCAGGTATGGCCATTAAGATCTATTTGTAAGAACAAAAGCCTGATTTCACATTTTGATTCCATCTGCACAAAGCAAGAGGCAACCTCTAGTTCCTCAAAAAAGAATTCATACACAAGAACATAAGTTTCAGAGAGGTAGCCGAGTTAGTCTGTAACTGAAAAAACAACGAATAGTCCTACAGCACCTTAGAGACTAATACAAAATGTATTGTAGATGGTATCATGAGCTTTACAAGACATGTAAGCCGCAATTTTATAAATTGTACAGGGTGAAAAAATTTCTAGATTTCTTTTTAATCTTAAATTATCCAGCAATGATAGGAAAGAAATTCCTACAGACAGACATCAGCAATACATTTGCAGAGGTGCTATTAAGCATATAGGATGAGAGAAAAGGACCAATGTTCGCTCTAATCTTTTCCATCCATTTGCAGATTTTTTCCCATCCATGTGCAGAATAATTGTATGTTAACCAAGGCATGTGGGAGTGTGTACCACCACTATAAACAAATGTGGCCACTTTGCTAATCATATGGGTGGCATTTGAATCTCTCCTGAGCGTCCGTACAAGCACATGGCTTACAGGAAACACTGGAAATGACGTACTGGATCAAAACCAGCCCTATCTTATCACAGGCAACTCCCCTGTATAATCCTGTTAATAAAAATACTATGCTCCATCTTAAAACCTGATAGATTCCTTGCCTCCACTAGTTCTATTGGGAGGCTGTTCCAGAACCTCATTCCTCTGATGATTAGAAACCTGATTTCCAGCCTAAATTTATTCATGGCTACTTTATATCCATTTGTGCTTGTGCCAACATTGTCTTCAGATTAGACAGCTCTTCCTGTGCAGTGGTTACCTCACAATGTATTTATTAAAAAAAAGAAAAAAAATCAGCGCCCTTCTCAGCCCCTTTTTCAGCACAAGCTATGCTCTTTTAGGGTAAATTTACACAGCAATTAAAAATTTGCAACTGGCCCATGTCAGCTGACTCAGGCTCAAGGGGACTTGGGTTAAGGGTCTTTTTCTACTCCCATGCAGACATTCAGGCTTGGGCTGAAGTCCAGGCTCTAGGACCCTGAGAGGGGGGAGGCTTCCTGAGTTTGTTCTGCACCTTGACCCTGAATTAAACTGCCTCTTAGCCTGAACTAGCTGGCAGGGACCAGGTGCAGGGGTCTAACTAACTGCAGTTCAGGCATACCCACAGCCATCTCTTAAAACAGGCCCTGACCGTTTTAGTAATCCTTCTCTGTGTGTGTTCCAGTTTGAATTCATCTTCCTTGATCGTGGATAACCACAACTGTACACAGTATTCCAGCATTACTAGTGCCTTGAAAAATGGAATGCATGCTTCCCTCTCTTCTGGAAATACCTCGCCACATACATTGTAAGAATGCATGTTGTGAAGAAAAGCTATTTCTGATGGTCACTCGTTAAAATTGTGGCATATGTATCTCTTTGTTAAAGGTAATGTTTTTCCTTACGTAGGTCTATTCAATCTCTCTAGCTTCCCTTTTCCTGACCTCACCAAAACGGTGGGGGGAAATGGACCATCAGAATTCTTATGTGAGCTTCTCTCCTGTTAGAATAGATGTTGCTATATTTAGACACTACTGTTCTCTCTTGTTTATAATCCCCAAAAGTAGTATTTCAATCTATCTTTTTTCTACTAAAACTGTTAAACCAAAAGTTAAAAATAAAATAAACAAATCTCTCTTCCAGTCTCTAAAACAGACACACAAAAGTTACCACATAAAGTGCAAAGGGACAAAGAAACCCAAGACTTACAAAAAAAGGTAGGAAGCAAGAAAACATCTGGAGGAAAACATTAACCCCTGCATTTTTAGCTGTACAGGAGTCCAGCTACATAACACACAGAAACTTTATTGGAGAAGTGTGTTCAAATCCCAATATATGACTGGGATTATTTAAAAGGGTTTGCTCATCTGTTTATACAGAAACATCCGACATAATGGAAAGATTTAGTAATATTGCTAAACCATTGGAAAGGGGTGGGAAAGCTCTCCCCAAATGAAAGACTATCCAGAGGATCTCTAGATATAGAAACCTTGGATTTTAGTGTTCAGAACCGTATGCGATTTCTGTTACTCAAATACAGATATTTACTGGAAGGTAGATAGCTGGAAAGCAGCAGTGCTGACAAAAGCCCAAGAGTGTTAGGGGACAGAAAAATGGATAGCAGCTTTGCAGCATGACATGTTCAAGAAGAGGGTGAAAAATCTGTGTAATTTGGGGCTGCACAGGCCTGGCCTTTATTTCACAAAACAGGGAGGCATCTGTCCATTACTATGGCGCTGGTGAGAATGCACCAGAAAGACCTCAACAAGTGTACAGACAAGGTGGGTGAGGTAATATCTTTTACTGGACTAAGATCTGTTGAGGAGAGACACAAACTTTTGAGCTCACACGGGGTTGTTTTTCAGGTCTGGGAAATGTACTCAGAATGCCATGGCTAACCTATTACCGAAGAAACTTAAAAAACAACCAATAGTCTTGTGGCACCTTAGAGACTAACAAAACATGTAGATGGTATCATGAGCTTTTGTGGGCACAACCCACTTCTTCAGATGAATGGAGTTATTAAAGGTACAGTTTCTAAATAAATACGGGATGGGGGGGTGGGAGAGAAGAGGGGAAAAAAAGTCAATTAAGAGTGTCCATGCTTTATGAAGCTGACAAAGAAGCTACTAATTGTTCTTAAGTACCCATTGTTTGGTTTTTTTATGTCATTAGAATGTGAAATGTAGCCGGCCATCCAGCCAATGTCTTTATTCATACCTCTGTTACAGGAAATAACGGAAAAAACGAATAGTCTAGCAGCACCTTAAAGACTAACAAAACATGTAGATGGTATCATGAGCTACATGTTTTGTTAGTCTTTAAGGTGCTGCTAGACTATTCATTGTTTTTTAAGTTTTTCTAGTTACAGACTAACTTGGCTACCCCACTGAAGCTTCTGTTATAGGAATCAAACTTGCAAATGAAGTTAAGTTCTAGGACTTCCCTGTGGAGTTGGCTTGTCAAATTGGCCTGAAACAGTACCATGACTTTGAGATCCATTAAAGAGTGCTGAAGGTGACTGTAGCTTCCAGGAAGTTGATGCTAGTTTGGGAGTGTTCTAAAGAGAGTTTAGTGCAGGGCTACTCAACACATGGCCCACTTGTTTGTGGCCCATAGTGCGGTTTGGGTTTACATGGGGCTCAACACGTGGCCCGTGGGTGGGACCCTGTGAACGTGGCCTCCACTGGGAACACGCTCCACAACGGCGAGATGTCTCCCAGGCAGGGTGAGCACTGAAAGATGCAAGCGGACGGGCTGGCTGGAGTAGATGGGTGCAGGGTGTCGGCGTTTCTAGCCCCCACGGAGGTGGTGCTGGGAGCGCTAGGGCATTCTGTGAAAAAAAGTTATTTGCATATATACACAACCACACTTAAGTTGCGGCTCTCAGCACGTACTGTGAGTATCATTGTGGCCCACAGGACTTCCAAAGTTGAGTAACCCTGGTTTAGTGGATGGGTGGTTACATTTATAATGGAAATCTACGAGGGGTAGCCGTGTTAGTCTGTAACTGGAAAAAAAAAACCCACCTTAAAAAACAACATATGGTCCTGCAGTACCTTAAAGACTAAGAAAACATGGAGATGGTATCATGAGCTTTCGTGGGTTGTATCTATGAGGGAGTTTGGGTTGATTGTTCAGAGGATGAAAATCTCACTGAAGTATCACAGGTATCTAACTGGCTCTGTGGCTTTGGTTACAGCAACACTGATTACAACAAGTTGGATGAAATGTAGAGAAAAAGATACAAAAGATAATTAGGCAGATGAAGATTCATTTAGGGCCCAATTCTGCCTTCCTTTACATGCATGCAACTTGCATTACCATCAGTAGGATTTGCACTGCTAAGTGAAAGCAGAATTGGTCCCTAATTACTAAATAATGATTCAGGAAGCATCTGATAGCCATCTGCAAGTATTTGAAAGATATAAATATACTAAGGAGGAAGAGGAATTATCCATTCAGCCCTTAGCCTGTTTGCTGTGACTGGTGCTGGTTAGTGGCACAAAAACAAGGGTTGAAATAAAGATGTCAAAAGAAATAACAATAGCGATTCTTTGTGTGAGGCGGACACTTGTTCACTAGAACGGGACTGAGATATTCACTTGCCTTGTAGCAGAAACAACATGCATGCCTTGCCTAGTATCAAAATTATACCCATTTAAAAGATGTGATTGTAAACTGATTTAGCTGAAGAGGTGCAAAACGCAGTGTGGACACAATTCAAATGTAAAACAAGCTTGTATCTATAGAACTGATCAGATTTTCAAGCAGTCTAACAGTAAACCATTTCAGTTCTGCATACAGGAAAGTCGTCTGACTCCAGGCCAGGGCCCATAGTAGAGCAGTGATTAAGGTCTTGTCTACACTACAAAGCTAGGCTCATATAAGTTACTTTGCATCAACTTAGCTGTGCATGTGTCTACAATTAAATTTGCCTCCTACAGATGTAAAGGCTCCTTATGGCGACATAGTAACTCCACCTCCCGAAGCAGTGCTGAGCCATGGTCAATGTACTAAGGTCAACACAGCATGAGCGTGGGCACTGTGTTACCTGTGTCAGTCCTAGCAGTCCTCTAGCAGCTGTTCTACAATGCATGACACTGACCACTGTGGTCACAATTTTGAATTCCATTATGCCAGGGTCACAGAGATGGCAGCATCCTGCATCCCCCCCCCCCCCCCCCCGCTTAAAAGTCCACCCATTTTATAGATTTTTTTTCTTGTTTTTCCAGCTCAGCAAACATACTTAGCAGCTCTCCATAGGTGTGTGCTAGGTAGATATTGGGCTTCCCGGCCCTGTGAGGAGAAGAGGGTGGACAGGCTCAGCTAAGGCCTGGCCACAGAAATCTGGGTGCACAGGGGGTTGCAGAAGGGGAATGGAACTATAGTGCCAAGGTGAAGAAACTGTGGCAGGAGGACCAGAAAGCTAGGGGACGCAACAATCAAACTCGTGCCGAGTTGCAGACTTGCCGCTTTTACAAGGAGCTGCCTGCTGTACTTGGCAGAGATGCCACCATCACCCCGCTACACCACTGTGGGTATCTCTGAGGAGCCCAAGACACAGACCGGCAGTATGAGCAGTGAGGAAAAAGAGGAGCTGGAGGAAGAAGAGGAGGAAGATTGAGGACACACGTGACCAGGGGGGTCAGCATGCTGCAAGCGAAGACCTGTTTGAGACAACACCACAGCCCAGTCAGTTCCAGCAGTCGAGCACAGGCGAACTTCATGTGGAGGGAAGGAACCTTAAGTAAGTAAGTGATTTTATCTCCCATTACAATGATGTACTGATGGCACCCCCAACTTAACAGGACATAGCTACCGACTTCATTAATTCGCTTGTACAGGCTGACACTCATTTGTGAGGTGAGGTGGTGGGGGGGGGGGGTCATGCAGAATAGTCTGTTTAAGTACACAGAGACATCCCTTA
Organism: Pelochelys cantorii; assembly: GCA_032595735.1. Lineage (NCBI taxonomy): Eukaryota > Metazoa > Chordata > Testudines > Trionychidae > Pelochelys > Pelochelys cantorii. The sequence continues at coordinate 6,644,223 of CM064328.1, forward strand.
AACCTCCCATAAAACTTTCAGGTAGGTATTCTGCAGTCCCCTCCTGAAGATCTCTAGTAATTGCAACTTTATTTCTTCCTCTTTGGTAGGACACTTTTCCATGCCACTTAGTGATAACATGGATAGGCACCATTGCATTAAGTGGGCTAGCAGCATATAGGCCCACCAGCAGCAGCTGTGCTCTCAGAGCCTCTGTTACCTTCAAGAGTGAGATATTAGCTAAAACCCACCACTGCCTACCCCATACTCACAGTTTCATGCAACTGTCTTAAGCTGATTTATAAAAAGAATATATTAAGGTTGTGCACTGTACAGGATTTGCATTCGGAGTCCAGGCACGGAGGCTGGCGTGAGAGAAGGTATCTGGTCAGTTTTTGGAAAAGAGAGCATCAAGTTGAACCAAACCGGCATAATGATGTATTTTATCATTACGTATTCTTTGTATTGCAGTAGCACCTCGGAACCCTCATGGTGTAACAAGACCTCATTTGCACAGAGCCCAGAAGCACTGAGTGGCACAAGCCAGGACACCTAAAAACCCACTGCAGGAGAGTTTCATAGGATTGTGCAGGAAACACATTTAGAACCGACACCTCCGGCCCTTTCCCTCTCCCCAAATTGTATCTGCAGTTAAATTGTGGTACTGGCTATCAAAATTACAACCAAACTGAAGCATTAATCCTGCAGTCTTCACTCAGGTACAACTCCCACTGAAGAAAGACTGCAGGATAGGCTCTTTTAAGTGGGTACAGAATAACAAGCAAGGGGAAGCTGCAGCCCTTTGTCTTCGCATGGCCTGGAAAATACTAAAAGGAGATCCAGGTCAGGATAAGAGAGTTTGCCTTTGACCTGAACATTATGCCTGAAATAATAAGAGCTCTTTAGGGTAAGAATTTGCTCGCAATAAGTTTCTTAGTGAATTAGAACTAGCTATGCATTTTCTTTTCATTTTAATGTAGTAACTTACTTCAATCTGAAGCTTCAGGGGGTAGTCAAGTTAGTCTGTACATGATAACTTAAAAAACAACAAATGGTCTAGTAGCACTTTATAGGCTAACAAAACACGTAGATGGTATCACGAGCTTTCATGGGCATAGCCCATGATACCATCTACATGTTTTGTTAGTCTATAAAGTGCGACCAGACCATTTGTTGTTTTTAAAGTTACTTTGATCTGTCTGTTTTCACTTGCAACCAATAAATCCTATTGTTTACACTTAATAAAAACACTTTTATTTTCTGTCAGGCCCAGTGTAAATAATTGTTACCTGGAGGGAAAGACCAGTGTGCATCTCTCTCTCTCTCACTGATACAGAGAGCGAACATTCTCACAAGCTTTTCCTGTGTAAAACCTGTACACAGCGAAAGACGGATTTATTTGGGGTTTTGATCCTTCTGGAGGTTGGTTTCCTGGGTGCTGTGCCCTAGAAGTGCCTCCTTCCACACCTGAAGTAGTTCATGTCTGCATTGCTCTGCAGTGGGGCGCTAACCCCAATTCTGTGCCTTGTCTGCAGGAGATCAGAGGATCTGGCCCAGCAGGACAGGGTGGTGGGGAACTCCAGATAGCAAGAAGGTGAGTGTCAGTGGCACGATCAGCACAGTGGGGAACAATTTCAAGGGGTCTCCTGTGACCGGTCTCCTGTGACGGCACCCCGTCACACAGGGAAAAGTCACTTTTTGGCAAGGAGGTGGTGATATAACTTATTTTGTGTTTCAGAGTTAGATTAGCACCTAGCAAGCAACCAACTGAGTGAAGGGCACAGAAAACAGTGACTGATGTATTTATTTCCTAAAGGATGATTAACTTTTTACTTCATTATTTGTGTCAAGCTGCAATTGGATGGGAATTGGAATTCAGTTTAAAAAAATATTAAAATGCAATTTGTGTGTGTTAATAATTAAAGCAAAACACAAGGGAAAAAAAGTGTATTGAAATATATTTTGCATTTAAAATGAACGCATTTATTAAACAAAGTATTATCGATAGTCAGCAAATTGAAATGATTGTTTCTAGTCACCATGTCATTCAAGGTTTTAAAATTAGTAGATCTCTCACACCTAGCTTTTGTTTGTTGATTGGAAAAGGGGAAAAAAGAACAAACTTCCATATTTTTTGACTCCCAATGGGTTCCACAACTTTGAAAGAACTAGTCATTGAACTGAGCTAGCTGAATAAACTCAAACTAAGAAAATATTGTCTCTGCACCTGCAGAAGGGCTATTGCTGTCAAAAGCTGGGTTAGCACTTCATCAAACTCTGGTTCCAGCTGCTTAGCCACCGGTAACTTCCATTAGTTCAGTGTTTTGTCTTTCCTTAAAACGTTGGCAGCAAACTTGCATTGCTTGAATGTTTATTTAACTTAAATTATCTTAAATAGATCATAGGCTTTAACACTGGTTATCAATTTCCAAACAGCTATGTAACTTTTAGAAAAGAAAACAGTTTTAATTTTCATTTTTAAAAACACAGGATTCTTTTTTAAAATCACTGATTTTATCCATCCTGAGTGCTGCTGTGTATTACAGAAGGAGCAGGCCCCTAATTGTAAAGAATGAATGGAACTGGTTCTCTGAAGGTTTTCTTATTGGCTAGCTCAACCAACAGGCCATTTTAAATCTCTTTATCAAAGATGATACAAGAGCATTCATTTGCTCTTTAGTATGTGCCTTTTTCGGCATATTGGACTGCCACAGCCTTCTGGCAAGATGCCAGCAAGGCCTTCGGTATCACAGAGCTTGGATGCTACTGTTCTTAGTGAGAGAAGTACAGAGATTTTAATGGCTTCTTGGACCAGCACTAAGGGTCTGTCTACAATACAATACAGGAGCACAGCTTATCGCCTGTAGCACTGCAGTGTAGCCACTTGCTGCAATGGCTGAACAGGGTGTGCTGTCGCTGTAGATAATCCATGCCCTTGAGAAGTGGTAGCTAGGTCAACAAAGAAAGAGTTGACAACCTACCAGAACTGCCCTGAGTCTCCAGGAATATATCCAAGCAAAACTGGCAACCGTCACGAAAGAACTGTTCCACGAAGCTAATGGTGTTTATTACTGGGGTATTGGTGAGCTTACCTATGTCTCTCTGGGGTGCTGATTCACACCCCTGAGTGACCTGACTAGTGTGGCCTACGTTTTAGGTGTAGACTAGGCCTTAGCCTTCGCCTTCATTTGCAACAACAAATATTATTAAGACAGTTTTATTTAGCCTGTAAGCTCTGAGGAGCAGGAACTCTCTCTTCTATGTTTTGTTCAGTGCCTAGCACAATGGGGCCCTGCTTGTGTTCAGAACCTCTCAGCACTGCTGGAATGCAAACAACAACTATTAAGAATTGTCTGCAAAACCAAAATATAAACTGAGTGGGCTTGTGAACAGTAGGTCCCAAAAGGGACTGGATCCTGATTCACAACTCCCCCTCTCTCTCCGAGGTTTGTGCATCACCTAAACAAGAGGTACATCCCATACACAGCCATTTTAGTGAGCGGGATCTCTTTCCTTAGCACTATAATACCACAGAAAGAGCCACATTTCACGTAATCAAGTTCTACATTGCAGCCACACTCAATAAACAACGCCAGCAAAAAGAGAGCAGAGCAGCAGAAAAAGTCCGATACCAACTGAGCCAGGAAGAGTCACTGGCTTTTGTTATGAATGTATTTACAATTAGCGAAGCATCACACAGTTTTCAATTTCCACTGCCGCTTTTAGTCTTCCAACGCTCAGTAAGCCCAATTCTGGCAGTGCACCCAGCTCCACAATTTCTATTTTACTCTCCCTCACACTTCGAATGGCCTCCCACATTCTGTGCATCAAATCTCTCCTCAAAACCCACTTTTACAAAGCATTTGTGTCTTGACTGCTTCAACTAGTCCCCTCCCAGAAGAACTAGCCTCTCAGGCACTGTATCTGGCAGGTCTTTGGAGTCAGGATATTGGCTTTATACCCATTTGATAAACCATTTCAACCCTCTACCGAGTTTTGTTTTAATAAAAAAAAAGAAAATGCCTTCCAACAGCAGCATTAAAGCCAAGTTCAGGATTGGATTCCAGCTCTCATACAGCAGTGTGCACCTGCAGAATGTCTCCAGGGATAGCAGGCTCCACCACTCCTGTAGTGTTTCATTCAAATCAATTCCTACCAGAGCAAGGGTGTAGGGTCCTGCAGAAAGAGGTGTGTGCACGCTACTGGTCACAGCCATCACCAGAAGGGATTCAGAGCCGATAATTAACTTGGGGTAGGAAAGGGAACACGCGTGTCAAACAATTTCACTGCCAAATCTGACTCCTCATATTTGCTGGTGGTACAAGGTGTATTACTATGAAGAAAACAGAACGTACTTGAGCGTGACCAAGGAGTGACAGCAATATTTCCTCCTCCAAAGCTGCTACTTGTGAAGATTAGAGTGCATTACACCACAGAATTGGAGACCAATCTGGCAGGACCACATAACAAACAGAAAGCTTTTTTGGACACATGGAGACTGGGCCATTCCTCTTACTAAGAGAAAGACATGACTCAAACCATGAGCAGCTTTAAGAGTTATAGATGCAGATGAGTTTTTATTGGCAGAGGGAACCAGTGTTACCGTGATCTCCAGAAGCATAATGAAAAACATTATCTCTATTTTTTTAAAATCTTGCCTTTGTAATTTTGATAGCAAATTTAGCTGGAGTTTGTATAACAGCCTTAAAAAACCTGAAGAACTGGTTGATGGTACTTTTAATGTAAGACAGACCTTTAGTCTAGTAAAAGCGAGGAAATGGCAGTTGACATTAAATCCAAAAAAAAAAAAGAGGAAATATTGCATTACTGAAGCAGACATTTGCTGGACAGGACATAAAACCAATGTCCTTGTAGCTTGTAATTAACAGTACCCGTTGTGGTAGCAGGCAAGGATGAGGAGTAACTCTTTTTGCAGGAACTTAAGGCAATTCCACCTGACGGCATTAACCTTCAGGTGAGCATAACTCTCATAATGCAGGGCATAAGACACACATTAACTGTCTGATTTTAGGAAGAAACTATTACATAGTTATCCACTGTGCAGCTTCTTATATCTTTCACCCTGAAACTTATGACAGAGATTAGTGTCAGAAAGGCTCTCATATGGCCACTAATATTCCAGCTTTACAGATGCAGAAACTAATGTGCTGGGAGTAAACTCATGATGTCCCTGGATCTCAGACCAGTGTTCAGACCACTGGACACACTCCTTTTCTAATGAGCATAATAAATCACTGTGCTAACATTATACAGTCAATATGGTGAATTACTACTGATTACAAAGTCATGGGGCAGTGCTATGGGGTTAAAGACTGATGACTGATTGAGAAATGTATTGTTCTGATTTCCCCATCTGGGGCATAAGACTCCAGTTAGCTGAAGTAACTCATTCTTGTCTTTTTTTAAATAAAGTTATGTCATTTATATCACCAGCCTCTAGATATTTCAATTTTGTTTAAAACCATGAGATTGGCATGGACTTCTAATACATTGTCCATCCATGGATCTCAATGTACATTACAAACATGAAGCCACCCAAAAGACCTGCAAAGAACCATTTTCATGTTACGAGTGGGGACAAAGACAGGTTAAGTGATTGCCCTGGATCACAAAGTAATCCTGTGACACAGCCAAGACTACAAAGTTGTGCCCCAACTACTAGGGACAACTTTCTTGCTCAAGATCTGACTACTGTTTCAAACACTACACTTACCTTCATGCCTCTAGCTTCCATCCAAGACACATTTCTCAATCTATTGTTTACAGCCAAGCCCTAAGATACAACTGGATTTTCTCCAATCCCAAAGACAGAGACAAACACCTACAGGATCTATATAGAGCATTCTTAAAACCGAAATACCCACCCGGAGAAGTGAAAAAACAGATCGACAGAGCCAGAAGAGTACTTAGATATGAACTACTTCAAGACAGGCCAAGAAGAGAAAACAACAGAATTCCACTTATCACCTACAGCCCACAACTTAAACCTCTCCAACATATTATCAACAATCCACAACCTATCCTGGAAAATGATTCCCCCACCCCCCCCAAGGCCTGGGAGAGCGAGGGAAGGCCAATCCTTGCCAAGAGACAACCCCTAACCTCAAACAAATTCTTCCCAGTAACCACGCAGCACACCTCCATCATAATCATCCAGGAACCACCAGGGCCGGTTTGAGCCATTCCTGCGCCCTGGGCAGCGGGCGCGCAACGCATGCGCAGCCCTGCCCCCAGGCGCACGGCGCATGCGCAGTCCCGCCCCCCGGTGCACTGCACACCTTAGAGCTGCCATCAGGCGCCGCGCGGCCCCCAGCCCTGGGTGCGCAGCCCCTGATGGCAGCTCTAAGGGGCGCCGCGCAGCCCCCGGCACGCAGTGCCTAATGGCAGCTCTAAGGGGCGCCCCGCGGCCGGGTGTGCAGCGCCCCTTACAGCTGCCATCAGGTGCCCCCCATAGGTTGGCACCCCAGGCAGCTGCCCGGCGAGCCCCCCCCTTAATGCAGCCCTGGGAACCACAGGCGTGCGCACGGGGTGTGCTGGGTGTGCCCAGGCACACCCTAATGTCTTGGGCCAGCTAGCGGCTGCTGGAGGAGGAGGGGGATTTGAGACGTGGAGCTGCAGCCCCTCACTTTCCCCGCGGCCATCTACGGGGCACTTTGGGGCAGAGAGAGCGCGTGCGCAGTGGAAGCAGCTGGGGCCCGACCACAGATGCCATCCCGAGCCATTTCTGTGCCCAGGGGCACCCCTGCCCAGCTCAGCAGCACCGCGCGGCACCCCTTCTACGCCCGGGGCCCTGGCCCCTGGCCCCGTCCTCGGCCCAGCAGTACTGCGTGGCGCCCCTTCTGCGCCCAGGGTCCCGGCCCCTGGCCTCAGCCCCGTCCTCGGCCTGGCAGTACCGCGTGGCGCTCCTTCTACGCCCAGGGCCCCATCCCCCGTCCCCGTCCTTGGCCCAGCAGTAGCGCGTGGTGCCCCTTCTGCGCCCAGAGCCCCGGCCCCAGCCCAGCAGCACCGCACGGCACCCCTTCTGCGCCTGGGGTCCCGGCCCCATCCTCATCCGGCCCAGCAGTACTGCGCGGCGCCCCTTAAAGTGAGGCACCCTGGGCTAGGGCCCGGCCGGCCTGTAGCTTGGGCCAGCTCTGACTCCAGCCCCCCAAATTGTAAGACAGAAGCCGGCTTAGCCGAAGGTAAGGTAAGTTAGGGGGAGGGGAGGGGAGGGGAGAAAAATAGGGGGGCAGGGGTGGGAGAGGAAGGGGCTTGTGCTGAGGGGAGGGGGACAGGTCAGGAGAAGAAAGGGGAAGGCACCAAGGGACAGGGTAGAGGAGAGACAAATGCCAGGGGGCCAAGTGGAGACAATGAGGAAAATGGCAGGAGGGGCGGTGTCAGTGGGGGGGACGGACAGGGTGATGCTGGGCGAGGAGAGGGTAAGGGCATTAGGGGTTAGAGGGGGGGAGGGGAGGTGCTGGGAGAAGGCTTGAAAGAAGGGGTGGGTATGAGAAAGGCAGGGATGGAGCAAGACACTGTGAGGGCACAGGGGCATGAGGGGAATGGGGGCAGAGGGTGGTGAAGGGGTGGGCATCAAGGAAAAAAAGAGGGCAAAGGGGGCAGGGACAGTGAGGGAAGGGGGAGGCACCAGGAGGGTGCAGGGGTAAGGGAAGGTGCAGGTGCCAGGGGATTCTGGGGGTGAAGCAGAAGGGCAGACACCTGCAGGGGAGGGACCAGCACCAGAGGAGAGAGGCAAGGCAGATGTGTAGAGGGAGGTGTTAGGAGAGGGGATGAGGAGGGGTAGCTCACATGATCAGAGTGGGGCTACTGGAGGAGTGGGCACAGGGGGGAGAGAAGGGCTGGTGGAGGGGGACAGGTCTCAGGAAGGCTGAGGGCAGTGAGAAGGGCAGGAGTCAGGATAGCAGGGGAGGGTGAGGGGTTGGGGGGCAGCAGGCAGCAGGGGAGCTGATGGAGCAAGGGGAGGAGACATGGCAGCAGAGGGAAAAGATAGAGGTTTATAAGATATTTATTAATAACTTGGGTGCCACAGTGGCACATCCAAACAAGCCACATTAACTCAGTACTGGTGCACAACACAAAATTCATTCCGCTCATGGGAGGAAACTCTTAGAGGGAACACTTCCCCCAGCCTCTCCGCCCCCGAGTTAATGTCACACACATTGGGTTAATGCAATTGCAGGATAGTTGCATAAGGGGGGTTTGGTGGGGGCCAAACTAATCCCTGTTGGTTGGAGGATGGTGGGAAAAGTCCTTAGAGGGGAGTCACATGACACCTTTTACTTCTGGTCATGTGTCCATCTTGCCCCGAGTGTGTTACCTCCAGAGGTGTGGCCAATGGGAGTCAGGGTGTGGCCAATGGGGGTCTGGGGCGTGGTTAACAGGGGTCAGGGGTGTGGCTAGTGGAGGTCAAAGTACATTTAAAAAAAATTCTTTGGGTGCACACCCTAATGAAATGTGCTGCGCATGCCTATGCCAGGAACCCACCCCTGTAATCAGCTCTGGTGCCAACTCTGTCCACACATCTACACAAGTGATTTCATCACTGGACCCAACCACCTCAGCCACCACATCAGGGGCTCATTTAACTGCACATCCACTACTGTGATTTAGGCCATCAAACGCCAGCAGTGCCCCTTTGCCATGTATATTGGCCAAACCGGACAGTCTCTACAGGAAAGAATTAATGGACACAAATCATATATCCAAAAAGGCAATACAGAGAAACCTGTTGGAGAGCACTTTAACCTGCCCGGGCGCTCATTAATGGATCTCCAAGTCACTGTGTTGTTTCAAGCCAATTCCACAAGCCAAGTACACAAGGAAGCGTTGGAACTTAACATCATTTACAGATTAAGTTTTCTCCCCACCTTCCATCCCCTATTTATTTTGGAACTGGATTTTTAATACTCCAGTCATCTGAAGAAGTGGGCTGTACCCACGAAAGCTCATGATACCATCTACGTGTTTTGTTAGTCTTTAAGGTGCTGCTAGACTATTCGTTGTTTTTTAAGTTTTTACTGTTTTCATGTTAGAGCTACTGCATGCTGTGACTGACTACCACTACCCCAACTGTAAAACTCTGCCAATAAACCCAGACAGAGATGAGACGCAAAAGGTGAAGCTGTGATCACAGAAGCCACATCTCAGACATACTGTCCTATAAAGAATCGAATAAATATTCCTAGCAGGGGCAGCTCATTCTTAAACTGTCAGTGCTAAGTGCCTTCTGCTTGGATTAGTATCACAGTACTGCTGGCACAGCAAGGAGCAGACTCGGTGCTTACTTCAGAGCTGAAAACAACTGGATAGCTCAAAATGCAGACAGTGGCCATGTGCTTACATGTCTGACTTTATAGAACGTAGGATCTTTCAAAGCGACAAACTTAGACAGGATTATTTTTGAAGCCCCAGAAGAAGACTTTTAATATTGTGTTTCAAGAGTGATAGTTTTGTGCGAGGACACAAATAAGAATTCACTGAAGTGATGAATCACATTTCTTTAAAAAAAAGGAAAAAGGCAGTTTTGCTACTGAATTAATAGTAAATGAACTTTAAACAACTCTAAGGATTCAGAGCAAAGGAGATCCACCCACGGCATATTCATGGCCAAGCATAATGGATTTATCTGGTGTACTTGGGTTTTCATTGCATATACTTCTTCAGCCTGCTGTCAGTTTCAGTATTGCCTCCACAGCACTGGATGGGCTTCATGTACATTTCATGTCTCTGGGACAAGACAAGAAGGATATTATTCCTAGCCACTTTCATGAACTAGGAAATAATTAAATTAATAAAACTTAGTCTTTGTAAGCTGCTGCCAGTACAGAGCAACATGCTAGGATATTTTTGAATAGGTCTGACAACAATATTCCATCCACAAGAGGGTAGCAAGTAGATGGAAGAATTCTTCAACATAGTAAACATACATGCACTCAAGTAAGTGCGTGCTCAACCATACGATAAACTTGGTCATACTGCTAAGAAACTAAATCATATCTGAGTCATAGGCTCAGCCATTCACAAGTTATTGACTAGTAATCTCAACAAGAGAGTAAACAAATACAAAAATCTTATACCATATATTTGTACTGCATGGACATGATAAAGATAAATCAGAACACACTTAATCTAAAGCATTACATTTATCTTTATTGTGCCATCTTGATTAAAAATTAGAGGTGGAGGAAATCTGCTCAACAAATGCATTTGAACAAAATAATCAGTCATAGATTGGCTTTTGATTCTGAAAATCACTCACTGCTCAAGCTTAGAATTTTTTGCATTATACAAAAATAATGGAATAAGATGCTGAAATAAAATGCATGGCAACACAAACCAGCATATTCCTGGAGCAGATTTATAACCTAGCACAGGTAATAACTCCTACTGAAATCAAGGAGGAGGGAGATAAAGGAATAGGGAACTGGCCCTTAAGAGGTCATCTGAAAAGTTACACACATGGTGGTCTTGGCATAATAAGAAAAAGAGAACTTTGACAAATCTGAAAAAGAATGAATTGAAGGGGTTTACTGAGGCTGAGAAACATCAAGCCAAGGAAGTCCACAGGCATCATAAATGATCAAATCAAACTCCTTACAGATTTAAAAATAAAAACATACTGACATGCAAATTAAGCATGGGATAGGAGCAAAAGGATTCATATTTCCAATTGCTAGTGACTGGTGTGAACTTGGACAAGTCCCTTAGCCTCTGAGCCTCAGTTTCTCTGACCGGAAAGTGTGTGTCTGTAAAATACTTTAAGATATGCTGGTAAAAGTGCAAAGTATTATTCTATCATGGAGTGGTTAGTAATAAGAACAGTGTCTCATCAGTAATTAATTCTTTGCATCACTCTTCATGGCTGCAAACCTGAGGGAGATTCTAAAACCTGAGCCATTCTTTTTAGGTGAGAACTCTGAGGAGCTCTCCCAGAGGGAAGCATCACATGAAGTTAATAGAGGTTTTGGAATAAATTGATCAATTAAACACATAACTCACCAAGACCAGATGGTATTCACCCAAGAGTTCTGAAGGAACTCAAATGTGAAATTGCAGAACTACTAAGTGTGGTTTGTAACCTACCATTTAAATCAGCTTCTGTACCAAATGATTGGAGGATAGCCAACCTGATGCCAATTTTAAAGAAGTGCTCCAGAGGTGATCCTGGTAGTTATAGGCCAGTAAGCCTAACTTTGGTACCAGGCAAACTGATTAAAACTACAGGAAAGAACAAAATTATCAGACATCAAGACGAATATAACTTATTTGAGGAAGAGGCAGCATGTTTTTTGTAAAGGGAAATCATGCCTTGCCAATCTACAAGAACTCCTTTGGGGGGGAAGAGGGGGCCAACAAGCATATGGACAAGGAGGATCTGGGAATATAATGTACTTAGATTTTCAGAAAGCCTTTAACAAGGTCTCTTATCAAAGGCTCTTAAGCTAAGTAAGTTGTGCTGGGATAAGGGGGAAGTACTCTCATGGATTGGAAAAACTTAAAAAACAACAAATAGTCTAGTAGCACCTTAAAGACTAACAAAACATGTAGTCTTTAAGGTGCTACTAGACTATATGTTGTTTGTTGTTTACATTTTTCCTGTTACAGACTACCTCAGCTACCCCTCTGAAGCTTTTGAACTCTCATGGATTGGTAACTGGTTAAAAGACAGGAAACAAAGGGTAGGAATAAATTATCAGTTTTCAAAATGGAGAGAGGTATATAGTGGTGGCAGCCAGGGGTCTGGGACTTGTATAGTTCAACATACGCATAGATGTTCTGGAAAAAGGGGTAAAGAGAGAGGTGGCAAAATTTGCAGATGATACAAAACTGCTCAAGATAAGTCCAAAGTAGACTGCAAAGAGCTAGAAAGGGATCTCACAAAACTGAGTGACAAAATGGTATGATGGCCATTCTTATGTTCTTAATCAAATATGAAATGTAAGAGCTTTACAGTGTCAGTACTGCCTGTATTTATGGACATACATCGATCACTCTGATTAGGTATGGCTTTATAAAGCAATAATACCTACAGAAGCAGCTTCACAACTGTGAAATGAGCACTTTGCTCAGTAGCATATTACAGAATCATAGAACACTAGAACTGGAAGGGACCTCGAGAGATCATCAAGGCTGTGTCTAGACTACATCCCTCTTTTGAAAGAGGGATGTAAATGAAGCACTTCGAAAGTGCAAATGAAGCGGGGATTTAAATATCCCGCACTTCATTTGCATAATCGCATCCCAGCGGTCTTTTGAAAGTGAAACCGCAGTTTAGACGCCGTTCTTTCAAAAAAACCCACCCTTTTTCGAAAGATCCCGTACTCCTGCAAAAATGAGGAGTATGGGATCTTTTGAAAAAGGGTGGGTTTTTTTTTTTTTTTAAGAACCACGCTAGACTGTGGTTTCACTTTCGAAATACCCTTTTTCGAAAGACTGCTGGGATGCAATTATGCAAATGAAGCGTGGGACATTTAAATCCCCACTTCTTTTGCACTTTCAATCGGGCTAATTTACATCCCTCTTTCGAAAGAGGGATGTAGTCTAGACGAGCCCCAAGTCCAGTCCCCTGCCCTCACAGCAGGATCAAGCACCACCTAGAATATCATCCCTAGACCATTATAAACTATGTCTAACACTAACTATGGGATTTTGGTGAACATGTGATTGAAATCTGTGTTTCAAATAACACAATAAACAAAAAGTATTTGAGCACATCTTCACTTCATGGCTCGGTATGAAAAAGGCTCCTTGACAACCATTTCTGGCCCCAAACTAACCCTGTGTAAATTCCCTGATTGAAAATCCAAACAAGACTAGATTCAAGAAGGAACAGATTTTCAACCTAGTTTATGTCATTAGCAACTTTTTTTTTTTAGCAGGCACAACAAAAATAAATGTGTCTTTCACAGTTACAAGATGAAATTTTCAGTTGGCCAGATACTAGAGAACTAATTTTCCACTTTTTGTTGTTGTTGTCATAGACCATACAATTCCCTCGATCTGAGAACATTTTATGTGCTAACCTGCAACAAAGACAACAGTTGGCAACTCTCTTTCCTTCAGAAGTTTCTCATTGAATTTAAATGAAAGGTTTTACTTGCTAGAGAATGTTTCTGGTTAGGAGCAGGGCAGGAAGTTCTGTATAGATGAAGCTTTCCAATCTACTATTTTCAAGACCCAATTGGAAAATAAAAGTAACCGCAGCCTTCAGTTTAGAAAGTTTGAAAGAAAAGAATCCGTAGACATTATTTTAAAGTTAGTAGCTAGCCAAGTAACTCAGAGAGCAAGACAGTCTGGTGTTTAAAGCACTGGAGTGACTCTCCGGAAATCAGAGTTCATTTCCCAACCTTGGTCACTGATCTTGGACCATTCACTTTGTCTAGGCCTCACAGTTCACCATCTGTAAAATGGGAACAACGTTTCTTTTTTCACACCCTATCTCTCTATCTTGTCTGCTTGCACCCAAAAAACTGCAAAAACTTATAGACACACTTAACGTTAAGCATGTGAGTGGGCAACAAGCATTCAGATTCTGTTTCCAGAATCAAGGCAATCTAAGTATTTAGGAGTAGGGATTATCGCGTATTAAGTGCATATGCAGCACCTCGCAAAACATAGTTGGGATTTGTAGCTGCTACTGGAATACAATAGTAAGAACAATAAACTACATTTTCCAGATCCTTATTATCTATAACGGATTACCACACAACTTTAGAGAAGTGATTTGATAAATAATTTTAAAATAACCCCTCCTTGTCACGCACCATCCAAGTCACACACCATCCAAACTCATGACATAAGTGTCTCATTTAAAAAAAATCAGAAAATCTCAGATCCAAGGCATGTGCTACATTTTAAGTGTTACTAAATCCCTAATATTATTAAACATTATTGGTAACATAAAAGATTAATGCAAAAGATAATACTGTCAGCACAAGCCTAAGTAAGGATCCAGTCTTGGAAAGCTACAAGGTGGACTCCTGTGCACTGGTTGAAGCCCCAATAAATCAATGTAAAGTGAAACTGACTCCATTGATTTTAAAGCATCCAAAAAATGTAAAAATAAACTAACTGTGTAAAAATTACAAATAATAAGGGTAAAGGCATACATTTCTTTGTAACAGGTTTTTTTAAATTGACAGCATCCCTTAAAATAGTTGACCTTAAATACTAAACTCTGAGAAGGTGAAGAATATGCTCATAATAAGTCCTGATCCTGTAATCAGAACCCCTCTGGGATCAACACAGGCACTGGAGTCTGTGTCAACCAGTACCCCTGTAGGTGTTACACGTTTTTTGGTTTAAATCCAAACCCACTACCATTCCACACAAGCTCCTATTTATTAGCTGCCTGTTTCTTGGTGTCGGTGTCATCAGAAATACCTGTTTATGAAAGAGAGACAATATGTTATAAGTTAAACTAATTCCCATATCTTAACAATTCATTCATTTTTTGCCTGTCTGGAGTCCTTCTCCCTACCCAGGGATCACATACCGAGAGCCCAACGCCCATGGACTTCAATGGAAGCAGATCTGCCTCAAACATTTAGGCATGGAGCAAGTACATTTTAGTACAGACCTTTGCATTTATTTAAGGTAAAGAAAAAACAAAGCCCTAGCATTTCTCTTGTTCCTTATTTGAAGACAGAGAATCTCCAAGTTCCTCCATAAATGTATGGATTTGTCACTTCTCAGCTCTACAAAATAAAACTTCATAAAACACTAACTGCACTTTCAAAGCACCGGCCAGACATTTACTCATAACCCAACTCTGAAGGAAGCTAGTAACCATTCCTATTTTACAAATAGGGAAATTGAGACAAGGGATAAGGTGGTGGAGGAAGCGACTGGTTACTCATGCTCTTCGTAGTGCTGAGCCAATGAGATCTCATCCCTGGCCAACAAAACTATAATAGATTGTATAGTGATAGACGCTTTAAAAATATCCAACAGACTTAGCCATTTACTTGGGCAGTTTTGAGCGAGATAGACAACCTCGTCTATATAGGATTTTTGTAAAATCCTCCCACAGTTCTTCTGAAAACTGTGCAGCTTCATCCATGGTAACACTACTATAAAACAGCTGGTGGCCTACGCACTACAGCTGTGCAGACCTGCTCTGCTCTTGGTTAGGTGACACAGTACTAAAAATGTTGATGCCTATTTGGTGCCAGCCTGGCAGCATGAAACAAATTCCTTGTTCTTAATCCTGTACTCAGCCCACTACTAGGGATGTGAATGGGTAACCAGTTACCCAGTATCTGGGAGCAGCCCCCCACCTGCAGGCACTTCTGTGTGGGAAAGGGGGCCAAGAGCAAGCAGCAGCAGCTGGGGGGCAGGCTGGAGTGGTCCCCCACTGGGATCCCGTGCTTAATCAGTTAACCTGTTAAACCTAGTGTTTAAGCAGTTAACTGATTAACTGGGTTTTACATCCCTGCCCTCTAGATAATTGTGTCAACCCTACAAAATGGCTGTGCATGTCATATGGAGTTAAAGATGAAGAATCTTTGCATAAGAGAAAATGGCCAGTGTTTCCAAATGCAAGCAGCACATCAATTTATAGACAGATGGAGTATAAACCTGCCACCTCAGAGATTCCAACACTCCTAGAACAGAGAGAGATGGCAAATAATTTTCATAACCAAAAAGACAAAGTCTGTCTGAAGCTAAAGAAGTTCCAACCATGTGTATGTAATGTGCTGCCTGTCCCCAATCATTTCGTTAGAGATTTAGCTCAGAAACGCAGCAAAGGAGTGTCAGAAAACAAACAAATGAAGTTTACAGCCTGCTGTTGCAGAACTGCGTCCTAAGATAATCGTACAACAATGGAAGGGGAAAAAATAAACATTTTATTGTGATGAATTCACATAGACCCACTATCCGCTACTCCAGGCATCCCCATTGGCATGCCTGTGGTAAACAAATATAGATGCAGTTTCTACTAATGAGGCAGGGAACAGTGAGGCCAAGGAAAATGCAATCATCTCAAAGGAAAAAAAACAATCACACAGGACTCCTCCTCTCCCATCCATAGAGGAAATCAGATGCCAGCTGCACCATCCTAGGAAGGAAACAGAGAGGCTTCTGCACCTGATGAGCCCTGCAGAAATGAGCTAGTGATATCACGGGATCCAGACAGGCACTCCGGGATTTAGCAAGCTGAGCTGACTGCCTAGCACAAGCCATTTATACAACACAACTTTATTTCGGGTAGCATCATTCATGCAAATTGCATCCCCTTCATGAGTTCAGTCTATCTAGTCCCTCTGATTACTGAGTCAGGAGCACACAGCCAGTACCTAACAGACTTACTGTTCCCAACTCAATGCCCTGGGCCATTAAGTCCACATGCATTCAGCACTTGAAGCCACTTCTCTCTGTGTTGCCAGTGTTACTTGAGCTCCAGAATAAACTGAGTCTATAGGACTTCACAGACAGGGAAGTGGGAATATGTTTCATACTTCCTCTTCCCCTCCAACCCCAAAAGGCACCCTTTCCTTCCCCTGTTTGAAGGGGGAGGGGGAAATAAACATACGATCAAAAGATTTTTCAGGGCTAATGCAAAAATTGTTTCCAAAGAAAATACCCTGCAGGCACATTTAGAGGCACTTTTAATCACTCCTTCCTATACACCAAAACTCATCACCCAAAACTGAGGTGCAAGAGCCCAACTCAGTTCACCGTCCTGTATGTATACTTGCGCCTCAAAAAACCCCATCCTGCTCATTTTTTAACTCCACAGCAAAGCAAAAAATAAAAACAGAATGTAATAGCCTAACAGAATTCCCTACCACCTTCTCCAGCCATCATCTTTTTAGGCATTTTCGGGGCAAAGCAACGTCTCAGATACAAAATATAAAAATTATTTCAACACCTTCCCCCCACCTCAAAACCTGAGCCTTGTTTTAAAAGTAAAACCAAAATAAACAGCCCATCCATGCTCATCTCCCATACATTCAAGGAGCCACCCTCTTATGCCCACTCCATCCCCCCCACCCCGCCCTCCAGTGTTGAACACATTAGCTACAACATCCCCTTAGGATTCTCACCTATCTCTTCCTCATGATGCATGCTCTTGCTTCTGTATCAAGGAGATTTGTTTTGGTAGTAAGCTATCACTAGTGTCTTGGACATACAACCACAAAAGTACTGTACCATCCCCCTCTACACCCACCCACACCCATCCAACCCTACCAACACAGCATCTCTCCTCTTAACAAGGACCCTCCCTCTCCCAAGTTCCTTCATAGGCATATTATTTGTTTCAAAGGTACCCTCTCCTCATAGGCCAGTATAAAATTCCTCCGCGAAAAACACCAACCTCCTCTTCTTTCACCTTAAGTCAGTCATGCCACACATTGTGTGTCTCAAGAACAGAATCTAGGTATTAATAGTGCACTCATCACCATAATGTCCCAACAGTGGACAAGGTGCCTTCCTTCTTCCCTAATTCACCCCACCCACCTAGCCCTGTGTTCAACTCCCTGCAAAACTACAACAGCCTGCAGAATAGCCCAACACACCCTGCAAGCAGCAACAGAATCTGTCCCTGTCCTCTTTCCCTTTACCTGTCCCCTATTTCAGGCAATGTGCATAGTCACACAAATTTCAGACACCACCCGTCATAGAATCACAGGGCTGGAAGAGTCCTCAGGAGGGCATCAATTCCAGCCCCCTGCCCAAACCAGGACCAACCCTAAAAAGTCCACGAGAAGTAAGTCTAACCTGGTGCAAGTCCCACTTCCCAAACACACCACTGCTCTCACACAATCGTGTGCTTCAAGCGCACATGGAGCCACCAGCCTTTTCCATCCCAGCAGTACACTCCTCAGCAAAACCCAACCTAAAAGGATTCTTTCCCCTCACCACCCATCTACTCCTCCCCGCCCCAAAAATCAACCTCCCCCGCAGCCTGTATTTCAAAGAACGCAAGAAGACAGCCACCAAACCACAGTGTTGAACTCCCCCAGCAAAAAAACAAAAAACAAGCCTGCCTAAGAGACACCTCCCTGCCCCCACTTCAAGGATACAAGGAGCCACCCAGATCCCTTGTATTGAACTCTCCCAGCAAAACGTGCACAGGCTAAGGGGATCGCCCCCTCCACCAACCCCAAACCCAGCACAGGGCAAGGGGACCCGCCACCCCCAAATCCGCCTCACACAGCCTGTGCTCCACGAAGCTCCCCCCTATCCCAGGGTTAAACTCCCCCAGCCAGGCCCAGCTCAAGCTCAGGGGACCCTTCCCATGCCCCTCCCAAAGCAGCTCAGTCCCCCCCACGCCCAGCAACACTCACCTCTGGATGCTGGTCCCTTCTCCACCTCACCATGTAAGAGCACAAGTGGGGGATCCCCAGCCCCAGTGTGAGGGGGGCAATAATGGGGGTGCAGAGGGAGGGGAGCAATGGGGGTGAAAATCCTTCCGCGTCCAATCCCCCCTCCCCGGTCCCCCCCAAGAGAAAATCCCCCCTCCCCCCTGCTCCTTTTTTTTTTTTTTTTTTTTTGGCTCAATCACACCAGACTGACTGTCTTTGTCTGTCTGGCAAGCGCCATGTTGATATCAACATCCGAGCTCCCACCTGCCGCCGCTGAGCAGCCCTGGGACTTGTAGTTCCCCCCTCCCCTGGGTGAAGGGGAGAGCCAAGGCAGGAGGACTACAACTCCCAGAGTGCCCTTCCGGAACGGCGCGCTGAAGGAGAGCGGGGCTGGGGCGAGGAAGGGACTACAACTCCCAGGATGCACCTGGGGAAGGGGCGGCTGGGCATGACTTCATCCTGGGCAGGGGCGGGCGGCAGCAAGAGGACTACGAGTCCCATGATGCTCTGCGTGGGGGAGGCTGGGCAGGAAAAGGGGCGGATGGTCACAGCAAATAGCGCCGGCCGGGTAAAGCATGAAGCTGGTGAGTCTGTGGAGCTAGTTTCTGTTTGGGGGGGGCTGGGCTGAAGGGTCCCCCCGCGCTCCCGTCCCGTGCATGGGGGCGGGTCCTGCCTCTGGGCTTCAGGCCGGGCCTGGTTGCCATGGCTACCTCAGTGGGCCCCAGAGAGTTTACTGAGCTTGCGGGGGGCGCTACCCCTCAGCCCTGCGCCTTGCTGGAGCGTGGGGTCGCCCTTCCCCCTCCCCCCCCCCCCGCTGGGGAAACTGAGGCACTTAGCGGCGGCAGGCCCCCCCAGGAGTGGCGCTGGGGCGGTGCCTCGTGCTCTGTATGTGAGGAGAGCATCCAAAGGCCCCAACCAGGACTGGGGTTTGGGGCCCACTGTGCCAGGCCCTGCCGCGCGGGGCGGGGGAGGCAAAGGAGCCGGCCACGCGCTCGAGACTGCAGGTTTTCTGCTTCTGAAGCCGGGACGTAGAATCCCGTTTTCAACATTAACCGTTCAAGTGCCACGTTTAGCCGGTTAACTGGCATCCTGCGGGCGGGGGCTCATCTGGCCAGGCCGGCGCACCCCCTGACCATGGCGCGCTGGGCTGGAGCAGCCCCTTGCCCGTGTGCGGCGAGGCTCTGCTCCAGCCTGGATGGGCCGCCGGATCACATCTCTCGTCTGGAGGTGGCCAGAGGCTCCACATGAGAAGCTGAGAGCGCTGCAGTGGGAGGCAGGAAGGGGTTGATGTTGACGGTAGAGAAGGGGATGCTTTTGAGGGGGTGTGTTGCAGAGAGGTCTTTGGCTGTGTGTGTGTGTCAGGTGGCCCACACTGAAAATCATCAGACACTGCTGCTCCTTGTCTGAAAGTTGGAGAACCTAAGCCACTTCCAGGATGGGTGAA
Source organism: Pelochelys cantorii (assembly GCA_032595735.1). Classification (NCBI taxonomy): domain Eukaryota; kingdom Metazoa; phylum Chordata; order Testudines; family Trionychidae; genus Pelochelys; species Pelochelys cantorii. The sequence continues at coordinate 6,663,978 of CM064328.1, forward strand.
CCCAAATTCTGAGTTTTTTAACTTGGAGTGATAGTCTTTAAAGGTGGATGACTTTGGCTTACTTTGAAAAATGAAAGCTCCAGGGGATAGCCGAGTTAGTCTGTACAGGATCAACTTAAAAAAAAAACAAAGGGTCTGGTAGCACTTTATAGACTAACAAAACATATAGGCTACGTCTACACTAGCAGCTTCTTACGGAAGAACAGCCGTTCTTCCACAAAAACTTGCCAGCTGTCTACAGTGCACAAGCATTCTTCCAGAAGTAAATTTACAGTATAGCGTTGTAAAACAGGGCTTCTTCCAGAAGAGTTATTCCTCTCCCCATGAGGATTAAGTCCTCTTGTGCAAGAGCTCGTCCAGAAGAGGCCAGTGTAGACGGGCAACATGAATTTCTTGCTCAAGAAGCCCCTATGGTTAAAATGGCCATCAGAGCTTTCTTGCGCAAGAGAGCGTCTACACTGCCATGGATGTTCTTGCTCAAAAGCACATGGCAGTGTAGACGCTCTCTTGTGGAAGAGTTTTTGCACAAGAACTCTTCTGCAAAAGAGTTCTTGTGCAAGAAACTGCCAGTGTAGACGTAGCCATAGACTAACAAAACATGTGGATGGTATCATGAGCTTTTGTGGGCACAGCCCACTTCTTCAGATGACCAGAGTTTCCCACAGGCAAGGTGTGTATTATAATAGGACACAGGCTTGTGGGGTGCAACTCCTGTGGATTCTGACTCCATCTCTGGCTTGTTTTGTGTCTAGGAGCAAATCACTTACCCTCACTGTGGCTTAATTTATCACTGTAAAATGAGTTTAGTGGAGAGGTAGATGAAGGTACCAATCCTGCAAACTTTTACGTAAGAATCAGACCAAAGGTCCATCTAGCCCAGTAGCCTGTCTTCCGACAGTGGCCAATGCCAATGCTAGACACCATAGAGGAAATGAACCGAACAGGGAATAACCAAGTTATCCATTCCCAGTTGCCCATGGGGCTTCCAACAGACAGATGCTAGGGACCTCATCCTGGCTAATAGCCTTCACAACACCCTTTGACAAACTGTTTATATGATTCAGGTCTATAAAATCATGACTTATATGGAGAAAGTGAATAAGGAAGTGCTATTTACATTTCATAACAGAAGAACTAGGCATGACCAAATGAAGTTAATAGGCAGCAGGTTTAAAGCAAGTAAAAAGGAAATATTTCTTCACACAACGCGCAGTCAACCTGTGGAACTCTTTGCCGGAGGAGGACCATAACAGAGTTCAAAAAAGAGCTAGATTAATTCATGGAGGACAGATCCATCAATGGTTATTAGCCAGGATGAGCAGGAATGGTGTCCCTAACCTCTGTTGGAAAGTGGGAATGAACAACAGGGAATAGATACCTTGATTATTACCTGTTCTGTCCATTCCCTCTGGGGCACCTGGCATTGGCCACTGTCAGAAGACAGGATACTGGGGATAGATGGACCTTTGGCCTGACCCTGTCTGTCCTTATGTAGCTCTTTTTCTTGGGTTTTTATCTTAGGTCACAAGGGATATTCAGGGTTTTTGGCAATTTCATCCTGGACGCTCATGTATTTGTTTTAAATATGGAAGAACAAGACAAAAATAAATCAGCACCAGTCCCAAGCAATGGACACCTGCTCAAAAGCCCAGTGAAGACAATGGAATGATGACCACTGATTTTAATGGGCTTTTATTCAGGCTCTTGCTGCTGCTGACCATTATAAAGGCAAATCCAACAGCAAACTCCACTGTATATATACTGCCTATAACTAGCTTAGAACCATAACTTCAGAGCACTGCTGCACAATCTGCACTGGTTTATGGATAAAACTTGAAGTGTTGAATTTTAATCTATAAGTCTCTGAAAGGCTTGAGGCCTTGTTCCCTGCAAGATTGTTTCTCTCCCATGCCAAACTGGCACATGTCAAGTCAGCAGAGTCACTCATACTCAACATAAATAAAATGGTAGAGCATTCTCTGTGAGGAGTCTGTGGGTTTGGAGCTTGATGCTTGCTTTGATCTGCCAGATCCCAGATATGTTAATTTTCCACATACTTTTCAAAGCCTTTCTCTTTCTCTTCTCTAAGGTTGTTGAAGAGGTCATGGGTGAGGTGGATATATTTGTGGACAAACTGTGGTTCATGTGTTATGATCTTTAATTAATGGGACAAATACCGAGAGCTTTGGATGGGTGTAATTGTATTTTTAGAGAACTGAAGAAAAAATAAATAGCAAACTGGACCTTCCAGTTGGACAAGCCCAAGAACATAATATTTGGGATATGTTGCTGGTCTGTTTTAATGAGCTTTAAGCAATAATAATTTATGATCTTGTTGAAATAACCTTTTCAATTTAATATGCTACAACTTACATTATTTTAACATCATACAGGATACTGAGTTAAGTCATAAAAGAAAAAAAAGGGGGGGAATTCCATGTAGTCAAGAGAAATCAAGGACATAACCCTGTTTTAGAAAACAAGGGAGTTTTGAATACTGATGATTGTAGTGTACCCATTTTAAAACACTTCATTGCTGAATTTTGTAATGCCTTTGTTTAATTAAAGCCTATAGAAAATTATATTGTCTTTCCAACACATCTCTTCCCACTTGCTGGGTCTGTGGCAGTAGTTACATACGATTTCAGTCATACAAGGACTTATTCGTGTGCTTAATTTTACACTTGGGATTAGTTCCACTGACTTAATCATCACTGTTCATACACTTTAAGCTCCAGCACTGCAAGGATTTCTCTTAAAGCTGTGGTGTCAGAAGGCAGAATTCAAAAGCATATGGTTGAGTACTTAAGCAATTACAAATCTAATATGGAAAATGTCTCCATGATATTTCAGCTTCTTTAGAGGTGAATGCATACATTCTCCTCGAGTTTTAACTCAAACATTTCAGTCCTATGCTAATACACAGAGTCAGGGCTAGAAAGGGAAATTGACAAATCTACCTTGTTCACTACAGAGTAAAATGTAATCAATTATTAAAAAATAAACTTAGCTTTTAAAATCAGTTTTAATCAATTTAGTTCTTCAAATGTCTGTGAGAAGTGCTTTCAATATGTAAAGTGATTATGGCCATACTTATCATTTAAATAATGTAAAAGGAGATGCTTTGCTGCCAGACCTAATGTCTTTGTGATGTAAAACCAAAATCTTGACATCTTGACCACTTGAGGTCATTACAGGTCACAAGTAGGGGAGTGAATGCCCTCATGTCCTGACCGCATTCTAGTTTGAGCTATCTCTCCGATTTCAATCATAAGCAATATTCTGTTTCACTTCATGGCCTACACTCTATCATGGTGTTGCTATGCTTTTTCAGACATTTGCCACTTTCCATACCAGAGGTTCCTGCTCCATTGTGGTTGAAGTGACTGACCTCTTTGAAATGTAATTTAGATCTTGGCTTGTTAAGTTTGCAAAGCATGTAGGATTCTTCATTACAGAGGGGGTTATATAAATGTCCATCTCTGGGTTTTTTTGTTCAGAAGCAAGTGGCATACTCAGAGCTGCTGCTCATGCAGGCTGCATTTGTACAACGTGTCCCTTGCAGGGCGGTGTGCCAAGAAGCCTCATGTGGCCCCTTAGGCTGTTGTCATTTTTTAAAATAATAATAAGTGCCAATTTGTGACTTTTTCAGCTTGTCCTTTGTTATAATTGATTCGTTACTAATTCTAGTTTTCTTCTTTCAGTACTGCTTGTCGGGGCATCCAACCTTGCCATGCAATGTGCTCAAGTTCAAATCCACCACCATCATGTTAGACTGTGGACTGGATATGACATCTACCCTCAATTTCCTCCCACTGCCCCTGGTTCAGAGGTATGGTCTGCCGCATGTAAGCATTCTAGCCCAGCTCTTCCCAGGCTGCACTTGGAGTGCTTTTCTTAAAACGGCACCTGGACTGGGGGTGGGTATAAATGAGCAATATCGTCTGATATCATATATAGACTTGCTCACTTAAAAATTCCCTTTATCAAAATAATGTCCTTTGGCTCAGTAGATAGAAGACATTTTATGGATTTATTGATTGACTTTCCCAGACAATTTATTCTAAGCTTCAGTAAAGTATTGCTGCAGCTGCTTAGCACAAATGAGGTCGCATATCTATCATCCTTCAGCTTCTTCATGCGAGATAAGACAAATGGGTATCTGATCTTGACTGCAGGTAATCCCAGCAAGCACTCTTTAACCACCTTCTTCTCAGGCTTTTCTTCAGAGTCGGAACTAATGCAAATAAAAATAACACTTAGCCCTTTTCACTTGTAGATTTGAAAGCATACGCATCATTATCCTAATTTTTTAACAAGTGTGGATAGAAACAGATTAACGATGAGATACTGTGACTTGTCCAGGGTCTAACAGTGAGTAAGAGAACCAAAAAACATAGTTTAGATCTCCAGACTCCTCTTCTATGCTCTACCACCATCTAGACCATGCTTCCTCGCAGCATAAATAAAATTAGGTCCTTTGCTAATGTAAGGCTGAGCAAGTTGCCAAAGTGATAGGTGGGGAGGAAAGGGATATGTTTATCTCTGTAGTGACTAGAGGACAATAAGAGATTTAATTAACATTATAAAGGCCCCTTTGAATACCTTAGCTCACAACTGTAGCCTCTATGGGTATGTCTACACTGTGGAGCTATTTTGGGATACCGGAAGTATCCTGAAATAACTATTCAACATCTATTGAAGCAGCCTGTTATTTCAAAATAGATTTTGAAATAAGAACATAAGAACATAAGAATGGCCATACTGGGTCAGACCAAAGGTCCATCGAGCCCAGCATCCCATCTGCCGACGGTGGCCAATGCCAGGTGCCCCAGAGAAGGAGAACAGAAGACAATGATCAAGTGATTTATCTCCTGCCATCCATCTCCTGCCCTTGTTATGAAGGCTAGGGCACCATACTTTATCCCTGGCTAATAGCCATTTATGGACCTAACCTGCAAAAATTTATCAAGCTCTTTTTTAAACCCTAATAGAGTCCTGGCCTTCACAGCCTCCTCGGGCAAGGAGTTCCACAGGTTGACTGTGCGCTGTGTGAAGAAAAATTTCCTTTTATTAGTTTTGAACCTACTACCCATCAATTTCATTTGGTGTCCCCTAGTTCTTGTATTATGGGAAAAGGTAAATAATTTTTCTATAATCACTTTCTCCACACCATTCATGATTTTATATACCTCTATCATATCGCCCCTCAATCGCCTTTTTTCCAAACTGAAAAGTCCCAGTCTCTCTAGCCTCTCCCCATATGGGACCCTTTCCAAGCCCCTAATCATCTTAGTCGCCCTTTTCTGAACCTTTTCTAATGCCAATATATCTTTTTTGAGGTGAGGAGACCACATCTGCACGCAGTACTCGAGATGTGGGCGTACCATAGTTTTATATAGGGGAAGTATGATATCTTTTGTCTTATTATCTATCCCTTTTTTAATAATTCCTAACATCCTATTTGCCTTACTAACTGCCGCTGCACACTGCGTGGATGTCTTCATAGAACTATCCACTATAACTCCAAGATCCCTTTCCTGATCTGTCGTAGCTAAATTTGACCCCATCATGTAGTACGTGTAATTTGGGTTATTTTTTCCAACATGCATTACCTTACACTTACCCACATTAAATTTCATTTGCCATTTTGCTGCCCAATCACTCAGTTTGCTGAGATCTTTTTGTAGTTCTTCACAATCCCTTTTGCTTTTGACTGTCCTGAACAACTTTGTGTCATCTGCAAACTTGGCTACCTCACTGCTTACCTCATTTTCTAGATCATTGATGAACAAGTTGAACAGGATTGGTCCCAGTACTGACCCCTGGGGAACACCACTAGTTACCCTCCTCCATTGTGAAAATTTACCATTTATTCCCACCCTTTGTTTTCTGTCTTTTAACCAATTCTTGATCCATGAAAGGACCTTTCCTCCTATCCCATGACCACCTAATTTACGTAAAAGCCTTTGGTGTGGGACCGTGTCAAAGGCTTTCTGGAAATCTAGGTATATTATATCCACTGGGTGCCCCTTGTCCGCATGTTTATTAACCCCTTCAAAGAATTCTAACAGATTAGTTAGAAACGACTTCCCTCTGCAGAAACCATGCTGACTTTTGCCCAACAATTCGTGCTCTTCTATGTGCCTTGCAATTTTACTCTTTACTAGTGTTTCTACTAATTTGCCTGGTACTGATGTTAAACAGTACCAGAAATAATGGACAGCTTATTCCGATGTCCCGGTAACAGAAATAATGGACAGCTTATTCCGATGTCCCGGTAACCCTCATTCCATGATAGTTAAGGGGCATTTTGGAATAGAAAGTTATTTCAAAATTTGGCGCTGTGTAGACAGCGCCAAATTAAGAAATAAGCTATTTCGAAATACACTCAAAATAAGCTATGCAATTTGCATAGCACCAGCTGCATAGCTAATTTCAAGCTAAGGGTGCTGTGTCGACGTACCCTGTGGCAGGTGGATGCTGTAAATTTGGCACCGATCTAATGCACTGAAAATGAGGAATCCAGGTGCTGGACTAGAGGTTATGATGATGGTGTGAGAGCACACGTACTGATTAAATGGAATTTACAATTGCCCAACATGTCCTCTTGGAAGGGGAAAAAAATAAAACCACAAAAGCATCATTCTGATGGGGCTTGCAGCTCAAGCTCTGTTTTATTGAAGGCAATTGATGTGGACTAAAAGAATCAGCATGAATACTTGATCGTTGTCCACCCCCAAAATGAAATGAGAATTATCTGTGTACCACACAGAAGGCTAAGACTAGATTTTTGAAGGGGCTCCAGAAAATCAAAGAACTACAGGCCGACAGCTGCTTTCCACAAACTTCCCCAAAAAGGGGAAGGTTAGAGCAGTAGTTGACAAACATACAATGTAAGTGTGCCTTTCATCTCTCTGTGCCTCAGTTTCCCAACTCCATTTTACAGATAATAGACCTGCCCTACCTCACAGGGATGTTGTGATAATAAATATCTTAAAAATTGGGAGGCACATGTCAAGAAGTTTCTTCTTCATCAAGGCTTAACAGATGCTTTAAGAGGGGCTGGCATTAATGCTCCTCCAGGTGAGGGCGACTGTTTCTAGCAAGAGCAGGCCTGGTGTCTCCCTCTTTGATTAAACCTGTCATGAGTGGCCACATTGCTGGTTGTGGCACAAAAGTTCCCAAGAATCTCCAGAACAAAACTGACTCCATCTCAGGAAAGACAGATGTCAGATTTGTTTCCCCTCACCCAACAGAGCCAACTAACTGGATCCAGAGACAGACTTGTCTATAAGATGGTGGCCACCTTATCTCAAAAGGGATATGCTGGCATTGGAGGGGGTTCAGAGAAGGGTGGCAGAGCTGATTAGGGGTTTGAAACGGTGCCATGTGAGGAGTGATTGGAGGGAGTAGGACTTTTCAGCTTGCAGGAGAGGAGATGAAGGGGGGATGTGATGGAGGTCTATGGAATCATGATGTGTGGAAAAAGTGAATAGAGCAGGTTTGTTTGCTTGTTCCCATAACGTAAGAACTGCAGCAAGGGAGGTTTAGGTTTGAGATCAGGAAAAAGTTCCTAACTGTCAGGGTAGTCAAACACTGGATGTCCAGGGAGATTGTGGAATCCCCATCTCTGGAGATATTTAAGAGTAGGTTAGATAAATGTTTATCAGGGATGGTCTAGACAGTATTTGGTCCTGCCATGAGGGCAGGAGACTGGACTCGATGACGTCTCGAGGTCCTTTCCAGTTCTAGTATTCTATGATTCTAACTAGGGAGTCACCAGTTGAAATTGGTAGGTAGCAGGTTTAGAACAAACAAAAGGAAATTTTTCTTCATGCAGCACACAGCCAACCTGTGGAACTCCTTGCCAGAGGATGTTGTGAAGACCAGGACTTAACAGGGTTCAAAAAAGAACTAGATACATTCTTGCAGGTTAGGTCCATCGATACTTGTTGCCCAGGATGGGTAGGAATGGTGTCCCTAGCCTCTGTTTGTTGGAGTCTGGAAGTGGATGACAGGAGAGGGTTCACTTGTTGGTTGCCTGTTCTGTTTGCTCCCTCTGAGTCTAGGGATGTAAGCGACTAGTTGACTATCCGATAAGCATATCAGATAGTCAACTAGTGATGCAACTAGTCGTTTCCCCTCCCCCCCTCGCTGCCTCTGTCAGAGAAAGGCAGCAAGGTGGGGAGTAGGAGCCAGTGCTGGGGGGAGCTGACTTAAAAGCCGGTTTCCCCCAGCACCATCTCTGCCGGGGGCAAGGGAGGTAGAGACATAGCGGGGACTGAAGCAGTCTCTGCTCCTGCCTCTTCTGCTGCAATTCTGCTTTTGCAATGTACAAGAGGCCCACTGCAGGGCTTTCTTTTGAAATGTACGGTAGCCCATCTGGGGCTCTTGTACATTTCAAAGGCTCTGGTGCGGCAGGGAGCACTGGGCCAGTCCCCTGCTGGCCCTGCGTTCCTTGCGAGGCTTCCGCTTTTTAACTGTAGCCGGAGCTCTTCCGGGCTCTTGCTACAGTTGAAAGGCGGAGGTGCCCATATAGACTAATCGAATAATCAATGGAAATCCTGTTGACTATTTGATTAGTTAATCTAAATTTAACATCCCTTTCTGAGGCATCTGGCATTGGCCGCTGTCAGAGGGCAGAATACTGGGCTGGATGGACCTTTGGTCTGACCCAGTAGGGCCATTCTTATGTTCTTATGATTGAAAAGCTCTTGGAGCAAGAAATGTCCCAAGTGTGCTAATCTCCTCAGCACTCTGTGAAAGGGATGAGTTGTGGCAATGAAAGTCAGGATCTTGAGAAGGGATATATTAGAGGAGTCCTGCTGCATCTCTGGTATTTATAGAGTCCTAGTTACCAACATATCTGAGCATGTCCCAATTTTTAATATATTTCTCATCACAACATACCTGTGAGGTATGGCAAAGCTGTTACCTGTAAAATGGGGATAGGGAACTGTGGCATGAAGGGTACATCTGTGTTGTAGCTAGCGGGGAGTGAATGGCAGCTCAGGTAGATGTACCCTTGTTAACTGTACTCTAGTGAGCTTGCTAAAAATAGAAATGAATTTGAACCCAGGTTTTCCCTACCACTAGGCCATCTTTCCTCTTCGCCTTGGACTCTGCTAAAATGCATACCTTTGCTTTAGACCTCCAATGAGGGAAGCCTTGTCTTTTGCCCTGTGAAAAGTGTAAAGAATGTTCTTCATGCTTTTCTGTTCTCTCACAAAGCTGTTTAGACCCCAGCTGTCCCACAAAGGCCTTGCCTGCTCTCAGCAGCCTGATACACCTGTTTCAGTGTATAGCTGGCACTAAAGAGCATTCTTTGGCCAACTCATCAAACACATGCTATCTGCATGTATGGAGGTGTATCAGCTGAAGTTCTCTCTCTCATAAGAAAGTCAAATGCAAGGAGATAAAAGTGAACACACAGAAAGCACTTAACCTTTCTTTTCTAGCAGAGTGATATGCTTGCTCACATTATTTATGTGATAGTTCTAACTACTTTGGATTAATCAATCATTCCATTACATTGTCTACAGTGGTACAGGAGGGATAGTATTTGGCTTTTAGGGAAGAGTCCTCTTTGCCCCAGGTCTCTAAATCCATTACTATTCAAATCCAAGCCTCAACTTTTAATTTTGCTACCAAAGCCAGATGTCTTGGTATCCTCTTTGACTCCAGATTCTCCGTCTATTTTTTTCACCTCTAGCTAAGGCTAAGTTTTCGTCATGATACTTTTACTAATGTCATGGACAAGTCACAGGTAATAAACAAAAATTCATGGTAGCCCATGACTTGTCCTGACTTTCATGAAAAATATCCCTGACAAAAGGGATAGGCAGTTCAGCACCCACTGCTGCTAAGGTTCCTGGGTCTCCCACCGATGCAATGCATGGGAGCTCTGGAGTTCCTCTGCCTGCAGTGCTGGACTGTTGCAGGGTCCTCTCACTCTGGGGTAACTGTTAGTTGCAGGATCCTCCAGTGGCTGGCTGCAGCTGAGCAGCTGTGGGGAGTCCCACTGCTCACCATAGCTGGGCAGTTGCCACGTTTTCCCACCAGACCAGAAGCTGGGAGCTGTGGGGATGGGTCTTGCTGGGAACTCCAGCCCTGGGGCAGAAAATGTCACAGAGGTCGATGGAAGTCATGTGACTCCTGTGACATCTGTGACATAATCACAGCCTTACCTATAGTATATCATATACATTTCTTCTTGCTTCATTCCTCCTTTCCCTTCATTTTTTAACCCCATCTCAATTTCTCAAAATTAGCTTCTTTGAGTACCTATGGATGCGTCTACGCTGCACCGGTAGCTCAAAATAAGATACGCAATTTGAGCTACACAAATTGCGTATCTTATTTCGATCTTATTTCAAAGTAGCTTATATTGTAATTTTAGCGCTGTCTACACAGTGCCAAATTTCGAAATAACCCGCTATTCCAAAACGTCCCTTCCTCCTCGTGGAATGAGGTTTACAGGGATGTTGGAATAGTGAGCATGTTATATTTTGAAATAACAGGTTTGCTGTGAAGATCTGGGATAGCTGTTTCGGGATACTCCAGTATCCCGAAATAGTGCTGCAGTGTAGATGTAGCCTATGTCTCCAGATTGCTATGTTATTCCAGGAAATGGGCTCATTGCCCCTTAGGGCACTCACTGGCTTCGCGTATATGTCCAGATTAATTCACAACTTTGCCCTCACGGTTTTCCAAATGGGATTGTCTTCACCTGGCATCACCCTCTCATGCCACTCCTCTGGTTTCTTATCGTATGCCCAGTCTTCACTCTTCCTATCTTATTCTCTTCTGTGTCCTGTTCCCTGTGATGTTCCATAGTGTGTGCTCGGGTTGATTGCACTTTTGCTTGTGCTGCTCTGCAAGCTTGGAACTCCTTCCTCCCTCCGAGCCATTGAATCATTTCCTCTTTTGAGGTAGTGAGTCTCTATGAATCTCTCTGCAGTCCAGGGAACTTCCAGGGGCTGCACCCGTCTCAGGATCTCTCCCAGAGTCTGACTTGAAGACAGTATGAACTCTCTGTTGCCACAATGCCCAGTTACAGTAGAGCTGAATAACCTTTCCTCTCTTTAAGTTTTCTTTTTCTGGATTTACGTGAAACCCTTCATCTGGGCAGACAAGTTGACAGTTCAGTTACAGGCCCTCAGAAGATGTTATGCTGGAGGTTTTGATAGTCTCTTAACTATAGTAACACAATAAGTGCTGCTCTGATGTTTCCTGTAAACACTTAAGATGTCATCCTCAAGGATTGTTTCAATCTTAAAAATAAAATCACAGCCACAAGTGTAGCTTAGTAGTATCTGAACTTCCGGTCTGAAACATGGGTTTAGATACCAGCAGGGTTTACTTGCACCTTTTTGCTTCCAATACAGGGCAGAATGTTGCTATACATTTGTATTTTGTGTGGGTCTTTTGGGGGAGACCTAAAACAAAGTGAAATTTCTTTGTGAATATAAGGATCCTTTGTTACTTTCCCCTTCTCCCACCCCAACTCAAAATGCATCCCATAATTATGATTTTTTTAAAGTAATCCTTGTGAATACTTATATGATTTCAATAAAATAAACACAGTGAAGTTAGTTCCTTGAGTCAGAGTTTGTGTATTTTCTGTACAGCACCAAGCATAAGGTCAGTACTTAACAAAAAATGAAATGATTTATGCCATTATGATTGATGACTTAATACTTGCAAATTATTTTTTTCCCTGTAGTCCCAGGCTGTCCAAACTCCCTGGCTGGGTTTTAAAAGATGGAAGCACTTTCCTAGACAAGGTAACTTACAGAGCTTTTGAATGTCCTGGCCATGCAAAAAGTCACCTGATGTACCTGGAACTATACTACAGTAATAATATTTCTGTGCTGCCTCTTTGGATATATTGATGTGTATGCCATTAACATCCAAGATGTCCTTGGTAGAGCAAAATATTTTGTTGCAATATCCTAAAAATGGGTCTGAGGTTTTCTGTCTTTGGAGGTAACAGGTTTTAAGGGTCATTTTAAAGTGCAGAAGTAGTGTATGTAACAGTTGTTTTCTCTTGTTTCACGGAGTTTCATATTTTATATCTTGCCATTCTGTTGTGCCTTCTATCAGAGAATGTCAAAATACTTCACTAACGCTAATGAAAAAAGCCTTATAACACTTTTGTGATGCAGGTGAGTATTATTATCCATGTTTTTATATGGGAAACTAGGGAAGCTAAATGATTTCCCAGTGGTCACATCAGAAGTCTGTGGCAGGGTAGAGACTAGAGTCAAAGAGTGATATCCTGGTTGAGTTGAAGTCAGTGGTAGTTTGCCATTAAACTAAGTGGGGTGGGATTTCATCCTGGACTCCTGTCATGATCATGAGGGTTAGCCAGCAGCCTGGGAACTAAGGGGTTAACTATACCTAACCCAGTAGGAATTTCAAACTGGGACAAAGGAATTTTTGGGTTTTCCCTCTTTTGTCTCTGGGGCAGTTTCTCTCCAGCTACTGAGGGAGTCAGAGAGAATGTCTCCTTCCAAGAATAGACTTCACTCTTCTGTAAGTAGGGTAAAGTTTAGATAAATCCGTTAGGTTTTATTATTTTATGGTTTGGGAAATGGAAACTGATGTCTGTGCCTTTAAAAATGGGTTTTGCTCTCCTTTGTAACTAAGCTCCTGGCCCATGGTGGGTTTCCCCTCCATGAGTATATTACTTTATTACTTTTCCATCTAGTCATTGTGCTTGCAACAGGAATATTGTGGTGATAATAAAAGTTCTTTCTCTTTTCTTTTTATTAACCTGGTATTGGTTAATTTTTGTGTCCGGGTTTGTACTTTAGGGGTCAGATTTCCCAAGTGATCTCTCCCCTGATTTTTCTTATCATTACTTGGGTGGTGGCAGCTGAGTTTTTATCACCAAAATCTAGGCTGTTAAGATTTTGGGGGGAAGTTTTTTACCAAAGCCTGGAAAGATAAGGTTTTGGGGTACTTTTGCAGGCCCCCACTTCTGCATTTATCATGCCAGAGTGGGGAAGGAACCTTGACAGCTCCTAATTCCAAGCCCTGGAATTTACCCCATTTACTCTAATTCCATTTGAGAAATGTTATCTTTTTACATCATCCTCTTTACAATGCCTCTTACATCTTCAGTATAAAAATTTCTTAATCAGAATTTCTGTTGCTCTAAGGCACCACAGAATCCAGCTGGCTCCTCCGTATCTGAAACAGGAATAAACTCCTTTAATGTTTGTAAAATAGCCAGATGCGGGTTAAATACACTGTTAATTGTTCCTTTTTCTGATTTCATGCCTCCTTTAAATCAGAATCTTAATAATAGGCAGGTAGAATTGGAGAGGTGGGAAAAGATTGATGGGGAAACTGAAACTCACTGATTAAGGGCCTGATTTCTTCTGTTTTGAAATCCATGGGAGCTGTGGATGCTCTGTAGATAAGAGCCTAAGTGCCTTTGCACAATGAATCAGGAGAACTGGCAGTAGACCCGTTTCTCCTAATTCCTAGCCTTGGGACATTCAGATGGACATCGGTCCTGAAGGCAATCAGAACCAATTCCTCCTGCATCTCTTCTTTACCATATATACTACTTTCTGTACAAAGAACCCACAGACCTGCTATGACATCAGAGTCTTGTGCAGCATATGGTTTGCTCTCAGTCCATTGGCATTGTATTTGTTCAAAAGATTCTTCAAATCCGGGCAGTCAGAAGGGGTCACAAAGGCAACATCTCCAACCCTCACACTGACCATTGTAACTGCTTTGAATGACAGATATTCTCACGGATAGGCAAAAACAAGGGAGTGTGGGTCAAAGGAGGGTATTTTGTCATGTAAGGTGGACATATACCCTCATGTGGCATTATTCTGGATGCAGTTATAAGACTTTTTTAAGGCCAGGAAAGACATTGAAATTCCCCCGATCTAGTTTTAATCATTCTTTACTCCCTCAAGATGAGGTTAGGAGACTTCTGCCAGTAGATGTAATTATTCATTTGCTATTAATTGTTAGGTGCACCATAACTATTAAAAAATTAGAACTAAAGACCGAATCTCACTCATTTGGTTAAAGTTTCGGATGTTGTAATCTTGGACTGGTGGGGAGACCAGGAAAAATAGGGCAGTAGAGATTAAAGGACACACCCTCACAAGAAATGCAACAGAAAGTTTAGATCAAGAAAAGATGTAGGATAAAATGCTTCAAACATATGAACTAACAGCCAGATCCTGCTCTCGTTAATGACAAACTTTCAAGGACTAAATTGGGACCGGGACTGTGGTGCAGCCTTTCCAGGCACACAAGGAAGAACAAGTCCCAATAACAGGTCGCTTCACAATCCTGTTCTTTGGGATTAAAACTTTATTTCCAGATGTGAAAACTCAACCCCAGAGCAAACCTACTTGTACCGCTAAGAAATATCTACCCAAGGCATCTCCAGTTTCAGCTAGCTGAGAAGGAAGAGGACCCCTTGCCGTGATAGCTTGCTTGCATCACCTTTACCTCTCCTGTCATAACCCCAGCCATCTCATTTAGCTGTGAACCTTATATGCTGGAGCTCCTTTTGTTTTTGTTACAGTGCCCTACCTACTCATTCAAACCAAGGTGCCCATCCCTTGAAGTGCTGAATAGCTTCATTTCCCATTGAAAGGAACCCTAGCAAAGCCTCCTTACAGAAGAGAGTGGGTAGAACTAGAAATCCAATGATTAAAGCAGTAAAAATGTGGAAGTTAGCTGTTGTAATGGAAAGTCAGCAGTGGATCTGAAGAGTTAAAATTCATCATGTTAGAGGAAGTCTTCATGTGTATAGTTTTGAGTTTGAAAAGCTGCTTTTGTGTCTTCTCTTCTTGCCTATTAATATATTTTCAATATAGGAACTAAAGGAGTGTTCTGGCCATGTGTTTGTGGACTCTGTACCTGAATTCTGTTTGCCAGAGGTGAGTTTTATTTGATCTATCCAAGTGTCCTGTGACTCTAAACAGCTCCCCTCCCTCAAAAAAACCACAACTTTCTGAGATATTAAGACACCTGTGATATTTGTGACATTGGAGAAAGAACAGAAACAGCTCTGCTAGGCCAGTGTTTCTCAACCAGTGGTATGAGTACCCTCAGGGGTACTCGAGATAAGTCTGGGGGGTACATCAACACAGCTGAAATTTGGAGAAAACTGAATTTTTGTTTTAAGTTTTACAGCGCTTTATTATTTTTTTACTTTTTACACACACAAATTTCATTGCCTGCCCGGCTACCATTAAGTTGTTTAAACAAATGTGTTGCAATGGTAGAAAAAAATTGTGTGTGTCTGAAAACTGTAAGTACTGGGAGTACTTATAATTTTTTTTAAAAAGGGGGTACTTGTAATTTTTTTTCTAAAAAAGGAGTACGTTATAAAAAAAGGTTGAGAAACACTGTGCTAGACCACTATTTTATGATATTAGTGCAAGATAGTAGGATACAAATACACTTATTGAAATTATATTGGCATTTGAAACCTCCTTAAAAAAGGGCAATAGGATATGGCAAACCTGCTTTGACAGTGGATACATGTGCAGACATACATAGGAACTGTGAGTGAAGCAAAGAGTTCCCTTAGGCATATCATGAAAGCTTCTAACCATAGAGGCATTCATGATGTGCGTAAATGAACTCTTTTGGGAGCCTGCAGTCTGTTTAAGCCTCACTCTTGTTCCATGAGAAGTTCCTTCACTTGATCTGGGTTTCCTGGGTTCTTCCAGTACAGGATTACCTCTAGGCTGGCTTTTCCAGGCCTTCTGACTATGAGAACCATAGTGTCCCAACAGACTATTTCAATTTGTTTGGTTCATCTTCTGGGTTTTGACTTCAGTGTCCCTGGCCTACTGATCCAGTGAAATCCGCCCTTTCTGGCTTCTGCTGCTTCAATTGCCAAAAGTAAGTTGGTGGCTACAGTCAGTTTTTTGACAAGCCATGCCATACCTCAAGCATGCAGGAACATGCCCCTCTTTCAGGAGCCACAAAGTTTGGCAGTTACTGTCCCTTGTTAAACAAAACAAACACACGTTCTTATGGATGGTGATGCTGAAGGTAGTGGCTATTCAACTCCAGGTGTCCTTGGCACCAGTGTCCTAGGTAGACTTGAGTTTAGTTTCCTGCCTTTCTTTGGAGTTCAGACTGTACTTGTCAGGGTCACGAATGACCAGCTGTTCATTTTAGGTTTAGGTCAGCTGGCCTTTCTGATGATGCTGCTGGACTGTTCTAGGCTCGGCTCTGCACCTGTCCTGTGATTGACAGGGAGTTCTCGCTTTGGAGGTTAAGTGTTGTGGCCAGTGTACTTGATGTTGCTTGGTTGTAAGTGGAAGATAAATAGTCAGTGTCACCATTTTAGGGATTTTATAGTCTGCTTCTGTTGAAATGCTGTGCGTGCTTTCTCAAGGTTCTCAACAAGTATGAAGTCTAGTTGTGCTGGCGATACACAACTATGTATCTCTTGCCTTGCAATCTCTCCCTTTGGTAGAACGCATGGGTGATGGTGCCAGCTGACCATATCAAGCTATGACATCATTGGTCCCAGTAAAGCAGAAATCTTTCTTGTGGTTAGATCACAAGAGGAAGCTCTCTCTCTTTCCACACTCTCACTTCTGAAACGACTCCTGCAGAAGCAGCAAGTTTCATGTATCACTTCTACTTGCACCTCCCAACAACCCTTGTGTTTGGCATGGTACAAAAACACTGACTCTCCTAGTGAAGTGTATGCCTTTATTTTGTTCCACCGTGACAAATACGATCATAGAAATATACTTTTTGTGGGACTGCAATGCCACTAGTTCAGAGCTTGGCATGCTTCCTTTATTGGTTTGCCCAAACATGTTTGTATTAAATGCACCTGTAACAGGGTTCACGCACCACTAGGACTTCAATACAGGCATGTCCCCCGCATTCTCCAGAGCCAAACAAACGGTTCATCTTCCCCACAGATCAAACCAGCAGCCATCTTACCCTCATGGAAATGGAACGATGTCCCTCTAAGCATTTGGTTTACGCTCTGCTTCCTGGCAAAGGCCTCAGAGCATGAACAGTTACAATGCAGCAGTCCTCTATCCTGACTCCAGGGTGGTCTTCTCCACCTGATGGACAAAATGCATTCCATTCCCTAACTCCTCTGGTGCCCTGGTGGAGGCCCTCACCCTCTGTGGGGCTTGCAACTCTTCTGCAGCCCACAACTTAGGTTTTCTGCGAGAAGGCGTGTCGCAGTGTTCTGCTCCCCATGTCCCTTTGCCTCTGCGTCCTACCCCTCCCGACAGAGTCAAGCATTTTGTTTGTGGGCTCAGGCTGCCCAGACTCAGTGGGTTCTCCCAGATTACCTCAGGATCTCTGCACAAGGTTACTCCGTTCTGGCCAGTTGTCTCCATTTGTGCTCATCCTCCCTTTCACTTGGGTTTTTTAAGAACAAGTTGGACAAACACCTGTCTGGGAGGTTCTAGGTTTACATGGCCTTCCCGCAAGCTTCCTGGACTTGATGACTTCTTCAGCTCCCTTCCAGTCCTACATTTCAATGATTCTGTCCAGCAAGGTTAGAAGGATGAATGGATCATGTATGTTGTGTCTCCTGAGATGATTCTTTCTGCTTTTATTCCGTGCCTCATTGGGTTGTACTTTGAAGATATGCCTGCAAGTTCACGCATGATCATGGGCTGAAAGCATGAGAGTAGAGAGATGAGATCAGAAATTTGTCTCCAGAATGCTAATATCAGGCTTCTGGAACTTTTGTTAATGGACTTACTTTTCTGCCATTTTATTCAGATCGATGGACCAAGCCTTGTAATGGGATAAACCCTGCTTGATAACTGTTGAATCCTATTAGCTGCTCTATAATAACTGAGTTAGAGGTCAAATGTCTTGTAAGTTTCTGACTTGACATCATTAGTTTTCTAGCATTACCAGTAAATCTCTCTAATTAAAATTCCTTAATGTGTGAATTTTTTTCTTTTCCCTCTTTTCAGTCATTATTGTAGCTGCCACATAAAAGCAAATTGAACTCTACCTCTGTTTCTTAGTATCTGATGAAGTGTCACAATCTCCTATGCTAATTCTCTGGTGGCAAACATTGTGACTGATAAAGATTTTCAATAATGAAATGTTCAGTTTGTTAAATGTAGGAATGTAGAGTTGTCATTACTAGATAGACCAGTATTCATCTAGTCTGCTACTCTGTTTCTGACTGGTCAATCCCAATCAGCTGCTTGAGAGGAAGATGCAAAAAATCCCTTCCTGGACAGTGTTGGGATAGACCTATGGTGCAATGTTCCCCATGTTGATGGACACACACTAATTATATAATGAGAAGTAATATTACATAGGCATTTATTGCAACAACATATACTCAGCAGCCTGTGCTAACAGTCAATTTCAAGGTCTAAGACAGACAAATCAAACACTGGATATTGTGGGAAACCCAAAGGAGGGAGTAATTTAGAAGTTTTTAAAAAATATTAACTCATGGAAATATGGGATGATCTAGATAGTGCTTGGTCCTGCAGTGGGGGCAGGGGACTGGACTTGATGACCTCTCGAGGTCCCTTCCAATTCTAGTGTTCTATGATTCTATGTACCCTGTTTCAAAACTGGAAAAACAATTTTGTTTTAGTTTCCCAAATGGCATGTAGAAAGGTGATGGGTCACTTGTCTTTCCTTTCTGTTTTCAGACCGAGCTGCTAGACCTGTCTACCGTAGATGTCATCCTGATCTCAAACTATCATTGTATGATGGCATTGCCCTATATCACAGAGTACACAGGATTCACTGGAACAGTGTATGCCACTGAGCCCACTGTTCAGATTGGCAGGTAAAAAGCCCCTTAATATTCTCTAATCCTTTTCCTTTGCTACTAAGAAAAAGGTGTAAAGGACAATGTGGGTAGAATTGTAGTGTCTAAGGTTCCTAAGAGGTTTTCAGGCAATAGGTGAAAGCCGGTCAAGACTTTACAGCTGAAAATGTATTAACTCGTGTTTCCCCCTCCTGAGCAACTGCTGTGAGTGGACACAAGGCAATTGTGTGCCTATAACAGGGCGGCTCCAGTAGGCTCATTGTGACTTGCAGTGGTGTAATTCCAGTAATGCTGAACTTAAGCCTTCAAACATCATGATTTTTAGGCCTTAAAAATCGTGAGATTTTAAAAAACCCAATAAATGAGGCTTTTTCATTTGCATTCTGGTTTGGGGGCCTTTGGCTGTCACATTTGCAAGCTTTGCTCCACAGCCACTATAGCAAGAAACTTGCTTATTTTAAAATGAAAACAGAGATTCTCCCATAATTGCCCGACTCCAATTGCTGAGGCTTTTAAGAAAAAATGACCAAATGTCATGAGACTCAGGATAAAATTGCAAGATTGACAACATTGTAAGGGTTAATGCAGAGCCCATTCTTGGAGCCCTTACTTACCCTAGTAGTCTTGCTGACTTTTGTGGATTAGATCATGCAAGTATAGGTTGCAGAATTAAATCAGTTTAATGTATGCAGTGTAGCTGTAGCTAGGGATGTTAAAAAGAGGGTTATTGGGGAAATGTGTAACTGATGAAAATCTCAGCAGTTACATGGTTACCGGCACCTGCAGTGCGGGTCAGCAGCTGGCACACAGCGGCTCCTGCTTGCAGCCCTGCTCCCTGAGAGCTGGCTGCTGTCACCACGCTGCTGCCTTTAATATAGAGGCAGAAGCATGGGGATGGCAGCTGGCTCCCTGGGAGCAAGGTGGTAACCTGCATGTAACCATGAACATTAACTAATAAGCCCAGGCTGATCAGTTAACCGTTTGAATGGTTATACTTTTGCATCCCTAGTTGTAGCTGGGTTGGTCCCAGGATGTTCATGAGACAAAGTTGGTGAGGTAATCTCTTTTACTGAACCAGCTGCTGTTGATGAGCCACACAGGCTCATCTTCAGGTCTGTTCCAGCGCTAGTGTTTGCTGCTCCATGAATGCAAATGACATGGCAGTTATTAAAAAGTAACAGGCTGCAGTCTGCACCAGCCTATGTTGTCATGTATATAAATAAATACATATGCTTCCTGGGCAACATCATCTTAGTTTTGATTCATAAAGGAAGGCCTATATAATTTTTTGAGCTCTGAATGGTTAGTTCAAGTGTATTGTCACTCTAATACCTGGTACAGCCTCTGTCTTGAAGGCTACATCCTGCAGTTGCAGAGGATACAACTTAACCCTAACATTGCACTTGACCTCTTCAAAGTGCTGGCCAGATGTCAACTAATGAGTCTTTCCCATCTCTGTCTTCTGTGATCCTGTGATGGGTGTGTTGTAACGCTAGTCTGTATTCTAGAACGGATGCCAGACACTTCTACCCTTAGATTATCATGGTTGTCCCTTCTGACCTTAATGTCTGTGAGCCAAACAGGCAAGAAATATGGTAATGTCCATTGGTATTAGACAAGTCAAAAGTTTGTGCCCAAGTCCTCAACTGGTAATCTAGCATTTCTCCATTGACTTTAGTGAAGCAATATGGAATTCTACAGTCTCAGACTCTGACCCTGTAAATCTGCAAGGTTGTGGAATTATTTTGTTTGTTTGTTTGTTTGTTTTAGCGTATAAGGAAGACTGGGGCTTTTTTAATATCCCATCCTTTGAATTTTTATGCACTGTGTTAGTGGCTAATGCAGTGCCTGTCGTTGTAATGAAATATTCTAATTTCATGCAATGAGAAAATGTGTACTTGTTTAATGCTAGTAATGTTTCCTTTGCAGACTTCTCATGGAAGAGCTGGTGAATTTTATTGAACGTGTGCCAAAGGCTCAGTCTGCCTCCTTGTGGAAGAATAAGGAAGTGCTACGGTAAGGAACCAATTTATTTGTGACAAGGAGTCCTGTGGCACCTTATAGACTATCAGATGTATTGGAGCATAAGCTTTCGTGAGCAAAGACCCACTTCGTCAGATGCATGTAGTGGAAATTTCCAGAGGCAGGTATAAATATGCAGGCTAGAGATAACGAGGTTAATTCAGTCAGGGAGGGTGGGGCCCACTTCTAGCAGCTGATGTGGAGGTGTGAACACCAAGAGAGGAGAAACTGCTTTTGTACTTGGCTAGCCATTCACAGTCTTTGTTTAATCCTAAGATGATCGTGTCAAATTTGCAGATGAACTGGAATGGCTGTGAATGGCTAGCCAACTACAAAAGCAGTTTCTCCTCTCTTGGTGTTCACACCTCCACATCAGCTGCTAGAAGTGGGCCTCACCCTCCTTGACTGAATTAACCTTGTTTTCTCTCGCCTTATTCTGGCCTTCATATTTATACCTGCCTCTGGAAATTTCCACTACATGCATCTGACGAAGTGGGTCTTTGCCCATGAAAGCTTATGCTCCAATACATCTGTTAGTCTATAAGGTGCCACAGGACTCCTTGTCGCTATTGCAGATCCAGACTAACATGGCTACCCCTCTGTTACAATTTATTTGTGAAACTCCTGTGGATGTGATTCAGTTGGTGGACTTTGAGATCTCAGTCTTTTTAGCCCTTAACGTAACCACAAAAAGAATCCTGAAACAAATGTGGATATTGTTTGTCTTCTAATATTTTGCATGTTAATATCTTTTTTCCAAAACAAATGGCCAAATTCATTCTTGGGAAAATGTGTGTGTAACACACCAAGGGCTAACTCTGATCTTGCACTAGTTTAATTCCAGTGGCTTGACAGAAGTGACTCCTGATGTAAACTGATGTAAGAGGAGGCTTGCGCTAGTACTTGTGCATCTCTAATGTGCCCTTTTTCATACTAATATCCAGATTTTGTATGCATAATTAAAAGTAACATCATTTCTGTCAGAGCGAGCAATTTCCAGTGGATAGAGCTAAGATAAATATCGATGTAACTCAGGAATCCGGGAAAAATAATTGCATCAGTGTCCAGCAAGTTCACTGAATATAGAACAAACCTTTTCAAACTTTATATACATCTGCTCAAAACTGAGGTCTGGGCTTGGCCTATTCACTGCATAATGGTGATCATTGACAGCAGGGGTGGGCAAAACATGGCCCATAGGCTGGATCTGCCCCCACATGCCGCTCAGAGCAGCCTGGCTGTGGGGAGAGGCTTTGCACACTGCCCCTGCCTCCAGCATAGTCTCGCAGCACACATTGACCAGTTTCTGGCCAATGGGAGCTGCCTCTTTGCAGGGCAGAAACCAGCCAGTGGAACCTGCGAGAATGTGCTGGGTGCAGGGCCAGTGTGCAAAGCCCTCTTCTTCCCTCCTCCTCCCCCTCCCCGCTCACAGCAGCAGCACTCAGAGCAGCACATGGCCCCTGCAACTGGCTGCTCTGAGTGGTGTGCAGAGGCAGAGCAGACAGGGAGCTTGCCAGAGGGACGTGCTGGGCTGCTGGCTGGGAGCCACATAGGCTGGGAGCCACCTCCTGGCCAGAGCCTTCCTTTGGCACTCCAGCTCCTCCCACCCCAACCCTCTGTTCCCCTCCTGCACTCCTGCCCCACATAATCCATATCCTCTGCACCCTTGCTCCTGCACCCATATCCCTTACCAGACCCTGCACACCAATCCCCTGCCCCAGATCACCCCCTCCTCCAGGTCTTCCTACACCCATATCCTCTCCCGGACTCCTATTCCCTGCCCCAGATCACAACCTTCTCCTTCACACAGTTCCTTCCTAGGGCCCACACCCTTTCCTGGACCCCAGACCCCTACCACAAGCTCCCTTCTACACCAAACCTCCGTCCCAGACTCCGCACCTTCTCCATTAATATCGTGGAAGAGTGTGGCCCTTCACCACTTACCCTATTCTTGGAGTAAAAAATTATTGCTCACTCTAATCTACAGAATGGTGTGTGACCAATTGAAACTGAATTGGCAGTTTGCTACTCTGTATGCTTCTGATTGCTTCAAGCCTATAACTCCACATTAAGGTTGTTTTCATATAATCAAAGAGGTTTTTTTCTTTTGTTTTATATAATATTGAAAACTGAAATGAGTCATGACATTTGTAACTTCCTTGGTATCTTCTCAAACTAAAGTCCGTACGGACATTCTGATGTTCAGTGTTATAATTACATATTAGTATCACACCTATTGCAGTTGTACTCCCATAACCTAAGAACTAGGGGTCACCAAATGAAATTAATAGGTAGCAGGTTTAAAACAAACAAAAGGAAGTTTTTCTTCCCACACCACACAGTCAACCTGTGGAACTCCTTGCCAAAGGATGTTATGAAGACCAGGACTTAAACAGGGTTCAAAAAAGAACTAGATAAATTCATGGAAGTTAGGTCCATCAATGGCTATTATCTAGGATGGGTAGGAATGGTGTCCCTAGCCTCTGTCTGTCAGAGGCTGAAAATGGATGACAGAAGATGGATCAACATGATGATTCCCTGTTCTGTTAACTCCCTCTGGGGCATGTGGTATTGGCCACTGTCGGAAGACAGGATACTGGGCTAGATGAATCTTTGGTATGACCCAGTGTGGCCGTTCTTATGTTCTTACTTTTTATTTGTACAAACCTAAATTAATCTGCCTTGTGTAACAGGGATTAGAATTTATAACTAAAATCAAGTGCAATGTGGAGTATTGCATTGAACCAGTGTTTAAATGCATTAAATTGGGGCTAACAATTTTACCTAATAAAAACTGCCTCTGGTAAATACCATGCCAATCCTAATTTTGAAAGTTCAGTTCTTTAGTGGGGCCATTCTGGGTGGTCATACTCCAGGAACAATGCTGTCTGCACGCTGCAATAACTGTCATCTATTTCAGAAAGATGGGCCTTCAAGGGCCTGAGCCAAACCCCATAGAAGCCACTGGGTCTTTTATTTGGTTTCATTGGCATTGGAACAGGTCCTAAAGAGGGCAAGATGTGAGTTCATTCTGCTCTCCCCTGATGGGAAAATGGCCTGGCTTTAAGAGTTTCAGTCTGGGATTTGTCTGCCATGGT
Organism: Pelochelys cantorii; assembly: GCA_032595735.1. Classification (NCBI taxonomy): domain Eukaryota; kingdom Metazoa; phylum Chordata; order Testudines; family Trionychidae; genus Pelochelys; species Pelochelys cantorii. Next base: position 6,687,891 of record CM064328.1, read on the forward strand.
CAGTTGCATTTGTTGTAGCATGGTGCTGATGGAAGGTGGAGATGGAACCAAAGACAGTCCCTGAGTTAGGTAGACTCCAGCCATTGAACTAGCTGGGGAGCGTGTGTACAGCATGGAGGACAGTGTGATGAGCTGTAGTCAGGAGTCTTAACCAGAAGACAAGCTGTTGCTAATTCCCGCAGCCTCCTAAGGGACGATCTCTAAAGCCAATATCATGCCCAAATATTTTGTCGGGGGAGGCCAGAGGAAAGGGATGTTACTTGAATAGCCTTTTATCAGCGCAGTATCGAAGAGTAACCAGTAAATAGGCTCAATAGAATTTCTTTTTTTATATAATTTTGGTAAATGATATAGTCTAAGTACTTTTTATCAATTACATGTTCATTGTTGTGGGAAATGATGGGGAGGGGATCAGAAAATAATTATTTAATGGGAGTAGCCATTGAGATTCAAAAAGCTGAAGCTCTTTGACCATTAAAAACCCAGATTATCAGCATTACATGTCAAAATATACTAAGTAGTAAATATCCTTAAGCTTTTATAAGAGCTCAAATAGCATTTTTCTTTTTTTGCCTGATGGTAAATTTCCATTATCCTGAAAATAGTTGTGTGTACACACATGTAGGGTGAAATGCACATTAAGGCTATGTCTACGCAGCAGCAGCGTTATTTCAGAATAACTGGCGTTATTCCGAAATAACATAGTTCATGTCTACATGCAGGCAGAAATAATGGAGAGCTGGAGGCCTGCTTACTCTGACTCCTGTAACCCTTGTTGTACGAGGAGTAAGGGAAGTCGGGGGAAGAGTGCGCCATCTCGAAATAACTGCTGTGTAGACAGTGCCAAAAGTCAAAATAAGCTATTTCGACTTACGCTACGCAATAAACGTAGCTCAAGTTGCAGAGCATATTCCGAGTTTAGGCCTGCTATGTAGATGTGCCCTTTACAGATAAAAATCTCATCCTACCAATCACCTTAAAACACAGTGTAAGTGATCACTACCATATGTAAGCTCCACTTTCTGACTAGTCTGATGAGCCAGTGTTCTCTGGTATTTATATTAGAATGGGGGACAGAGAGCAACAATTCTGGGTTGTATTCTTGACTCTTTAACTCACTGACTGGTGCTAGGCAAGCCTCTTAACCTCCCTCTACCTCTAAAATTGAGTTAATCACCTTGTAAGGGTGTTGTGGGCTTAATGAATGTTTGCAAAGTGCTTTGAGATTTCAGATGCCAAGTGTCATGTAGGTATCAATGAAGCTAATTATTATAGCATTTAAGCAAACATCCCCTAGTCCACAATTTAATGCCTGAGTAACAGTATGTTCAGGGTAAAAATGGCACCACTAATGTAAGCGGATCCTGCCCATGCTGGTGAATTTCAAAGTTATAGAAGTAGTTGGTGGCTGCTGCCAGAACAGAATACTTGTTCCTTTTGAGTCTGTAACTTCTAAAACATTTTCACCCTGATGAATCACCATTATTACTTTACAGCTCAGCTAGTTTCACTCTGAATAGTGAGTGTGAAACACCAAGTAGTATTATCTTTATTAAAGCACTGAAGCAATTTAAACGCCAATACTGTAAAAAGTAAATGCATTAGAGTGGGTTATGCTTTTCCATTACCAGATTCAGCATGAACTAATGACTTAGAATGTTTTATTGCCATTAGTTTTTATTTAACTGGGTGTTTTCAGGGTTTTATAGAAGCTCAACTCTCTCATTGATGCTGATCCTGCCAGTTCCTTGTGGGTGCACAACATGCCTGTATTCCAATGCAAGTGTTAGTAGAGGCAAGCTACAATTCACCTGTGGAACTCATTGTTGTAAGAGATGATTAAAGCTAAGAGCTGAGCAGGATTCAGGAAAGTATCATTTTATGTAATAAGAATATCCAAAGTAAGGATTTAAAATCTCATTTAATTGGTTAAGCATATTATTTAATTGGTTAACCAATTAAAGGGAAGGGCAAGCGGGGAGGAGGTTACTCCAGCCCAGCTGGAGCGACCCACCAGCCCGCCGCAAGAGCAGCCCCTATGTTAACCCACCCACTAAGGGTGAGACTAACCAGTTAGCCTGTTAAACATTTACGTCCCTAATCCAGAGTTGCATTAGTAATGCGTTAACAAATGCATTACGTTTGGAAGGAATATATATCTTCACCTTTCAGGGAATCTAACTTTAGTTAAGGGGGGGAGGGCTAAGAAACTTTCCCAAAAGGCAAGTTATTCCACAGTTATCACTTTAATAGTTTCCTTTAAAGTGTCTGGAAGGGGCCATTGCCAGCATATTGGACAAGATGGACCAGTGATCTGATCTGATCTCATCTGGCAAAGCCTCCCTTCCTCCAGCTGGAAACAAGTCAGGTTAAACATTAGGCATGGTTCTCTGCACTGAGCAGGACAAGGTCATATTTGACAAATACAGGATGCTGAGGTGCAGGTGTTAAGTTAGTTGCCCAAGGCTTTGCAGGGCAAAGTTAAGAACAAGTTCCAGAAGTTCTGATGCCCGAGTTCTCCATATGAACCAGCGCAGCATGCTCCCTTGGCCTTCCCTGCACTGCGTTTTTACCCTCATCCCTTCATCCACCCAAATATGGCTGAGAGCCATGAGAGGGTCCACGGTGGAGTGTCCATAAGGAATGCATAGAGCTGAATGCCATCAGTATGTTGTTAGTGTTTCAGCCCTTACAATTTCTTCTGGCAACCTCACATGCAAGCTAAACACCAGGATAGTGGCCTAAAACTCTGCAGGATCCTGCCAGGGTGCCCATTACCACCTTAACATTGTTCTAGGAGTGAACTTGACCACTCACTAATGCCCTTTTTGCTGGGATATTAATATAGTTCTCAGTCTCTGAAGATCACCTGTGTCCAAGGATGCTAGAAACTTACCTTTCTCAACAATGACAAATCCCCACATTGTCTATTGCTAGGAGACTATTCTGGGAAGACTAACCATATTGTGGCATTCAACAGTAAATTCTGTTTTATGGCAGGCACAAGACACTTCATTGAAACTATTGCCTACAGATGGTGGGCTTTCTGTTTGCATTGTCTGGCTCCCTGTTTTATGATTTCCCAAAAGACGCCTAGGACACTTCATCTTCCCCCTTAACCTCTTTGCTTTCATCTAACATGCGCTGGAATTGCATTCATTGGGGTAGGCATACACAATGCTCTTGGCAAGAGCTGGCCTTCATCCTTTCTTCAGTATGTTAAATTATGGAGATGTTCTCTGACCTAGTAGTCATAACAATAAATTAAATTCCTTTAAACAAATTGATCAAAGAAACTTGATCAATTTTCATAAATCATGGGAAACTGATTTGAATTAGCCTTTGATTTAGCATTAGTTTAATATACCAAAAAAACTATTCTTCTTCCACATTTTGGCAGTTCTTGCCTTGGTTCATGTTGCTAAAGAAGATTTATTTCCCTCAAGTTAGCCATCCCTCCTACAGGCTGTGACACTATAGTTCACGTCTTCCCTGACAAAGCTGGCCAACTAACTTGCAAAAAATATGTGCAGTATATGAAAAATATAATGGATGAAGTTTTCCAAGGTGGGTGAACTCAGTGCTTGCTCCCAAGGATGTCAAATGCTTTGCGACTTCAGTGAATTTATCCATGCAAATTCCCCCTGGAGAAAAGTATTGTCTCCATCTTACAAATGGGGAAACATGGGACCTTGGGCCACTGAGTCCCAATGTTAGCAGCAGAGCTGAGAATAAGGATAGGGGCCCTAGATCTGAGTTCTGTGCCTTACTCACAAGACCATATTCTCTACCTGTCTGTATTCAGTTTCCTAGCTTCAGGGATGGGTGTGTTAGAGGCAAATTCAAAATACCTTTTGTCCCTCAAACCCAAATTATAGCAGAGCCTTTTGCTATGACTACAACCTGGCTGCAGTTCAGATCTGCTACTATTTCTAATGTATGGGAAAAATACTGCTGCAACACACATTCCCCCCCTCTCACCTCCCCGCCCCCGCTACGATTCCCTGACTTGCAAGAGTTGGGGACAAAGCTGATGAAGTATTTTCTGGAGTGAGGTGGCAGTGGCCCATCCATGCTTCTCATTAGCCAGGAAATCTCCCACCTCAGCCTTCCTGGGAACTGGTCAGTCCCTAAAGTGCTAAACACCATGGAATGAGTTCTAGGAGTTAAAACGCTACAAAGATAAATAAAAATCTAGGAACCCAACAGGAAATTGAGAGAGTTCCTTTTTTGATCTTCACAGGCTGCTGCCTGCCCCTCTGAAAGATGCAGTGGAGGTGTCCACATGGAGGAGGTGCTACACCATGCCCGAGGTGAACTCTGCACTGAGCAAAATCCAGCTGGTGGGGTATTCTCAGAAAATTGTAAGTATTGATACAGCTAACTCCAGGCAAGCAAGAGCATCCTTTCCCCCCCTCCTCTTTGTCTTTGTAGCAGTCTTGGGGAGCCCTCATTTTCCTATGCTTTACACCCTCCCAATATGCTGTGTGTGGGCTAGTCACTCTAGCTGGAGGGTGGGACTGGATTCCATTCAGTGCCCTACATCATGACTCCACCTGCCTTACGAGGACAATTCCTCTTTATGGGAGATCAATCAGTTCTCTGGATTCCTCAGGGAAAGCTAATTTTTATGTAATGGTGAGATTCATAAGTTAATATTGGCCCACTGGGAGATGGGATTTTGTTCTGAACTAGCATCTCCTCCAGGCCCCGTCCCCAGCCAGCACATCTCACATGTGGGGATCTGCTGAATGGCTCTGCCTCTACTTTCCCACCTTCTCCCCTTCCTAAGCTAACTGGAGTTTGTGAGCATTTCGCCCTGGTGCAACCCACCCTCTCTGCACTCTCTTTCAGGGCCCTCTGCTAGGGTTTTCTGTCCCATAAGCAAGTGCACACCCTAGAATGAATTAAATTCAACAACTCAATAGCCTACCTATAGGATACAGCATCCCTGGACATAGCAAGCACTGGTATTGTATACAGCATGATTGTTTCACGTTAGCAACACTCTCCATCCTTCCAACACTGTTAGTGTTGTAACTAGAGCCCAAAGGGTTGAGCCACTGGGATTTAAGCTGCTGATGCAGAGTTGTATAGCAACTAGTAAGAGGGGTTCGATGTTACTCAGTAAACATGAATAGTCATTCATCATAGTAAGTCACAAATGTTGAATCAATAATTATTTACTTGATTCATTTTATTTGCCTGTAGATCTGGGACCATAGATTGTAAACTCTTTGGGGTCAGGAGTCATGCCTTTGCCTGTTTTATAAGACATTTGGTACATCTTTAGATGCTTAAAAATATATATTGGAAGATACAACTTCTTGTTCTCTTAGCTTCATAACCACAAGGTAGATCAGTGTAATGCCTTTCGGCAAAACATAAGCTTTGTAGAACAAGGCAAAAGAAAACAGCTACCTAAAAGAGCACTGCTAATAGTTTATACTCAGAATTCAGGCTGCGATTTTGCTGTTTTGTAGAAGGAGGAGCTGTTCCCAAACCATCAGTGGATAATAGTTTCAGTAGAAATAGTCTTGACGGAGGGAGGAGTGAGTTTATCTTTAATCCTAAAACCTTCTCCTGCTATTGTTCCCATCCAAACAGATGTCTTTGCACTAGTGCAGCAGGGTCTGAAATTGACCAGTCTAGTTTCAATCTGGGCACTAAAAAAAATAAAACTCTAAACTAAGAGGTTTTTTTTAAATATGCCTCTAATCATCTAATTGCTAACAGCACTTTTGTTAATGATTATTTATAGTAAAATCTCATCAGTATTCTAATTTTTCTCTATGTCCGGTTTTTCAGTTTATTTCTCTCCACCTGTTCTTTTTCCAGGAGCTGTTTGGTGCAGTACAGGTTACCCCTCTCAGTTCAGGCTATGCGCTTGGAAGCTCCAACTGGATTATACAGTCACATTATGAAAAGGTGTCCTATGTTTCGGGGTCCTCGCTGCTCACAACACACCCCCAGGTACAGACACTATTGAATCTTGGTAGAACAATTCCATTGTTGGAGGCGGGGAAGTGAATTTGAAGGTGAATTCAGGGGCCCTTACCTCATGGGCATCAGGGCTGGTGGCAGCAGGCAACTTGTAAAAGTTTCCCCATCAAAGCTGTTCTAGTGCCCTTCAGTTGTAATCGGCCAGACTTCCTAGTTGGCATTAAGCAAAGACTGCCACATTGTTAAGCAAACAAGCATCCTCTAGGTAGCAAGGTGAGACATCTAAGCTCTTTCTTAGCAGTGATCAAATCTTAACCCAATTTCCAGAAGTAAAAGTCTGCTGCTCTTATTTAAAGAGCCAACTTAACTCCAGAACTTTTCCATTTAAAACAAGAGAGCATCACTTTAAAAAATATTGTTTAGTCTCTAAAGACAGTTCACAGGCTGCTTTTATATCACTTCTGAAAGATTCTTGCTTCGAAGGAATAATGGCTAACTGGCTGCCAACATTTCCACCCTGCTCTGCTAAGGGTAAAGTCATTATAGAGCTGTACATGTAATTTCCAGTAAATTAATTCTCTTAGGATCCATAAATTTTTAGTGGAAAGGATGGCTGGGAGTTCGCAGTACTAAGTTGTCACTTACAATAGTTAAAAGAGCAGTATTAGCAGAAGGCTAAAATAATAAAATAATAAAAAAAAGTTAGGTTCAGGATCAGTAAGTAACCTTGTTCCAAGGTGAGTACCCCCTGTAGAGTAAGCTATAACTTTCCATGCTTCATTGTTGTCCAGAGGTACGCTCTCTTTTTGTTGGAAACTTTGAGCAAAATGCCTTCATCTGTTCGTGAGTTCTGCGTGTGTTTAGAGAGGAGGTGGCAGCAAGGGAGAAAGCATGAAGAAGGGGCTTGTTTTGACAACATAATAAATGGGTAAATGGAGGCTGGCTTCATTGACTGTCTGGAGGAAGAAGCGGATATCTCAATAATGAATGAGACACAATGAGTGGGGCGGAGGGGGAGGCCATGAAGGGCTTTGAAAGTGAAGAAAAGTAACTTATATTTGATGTCGTTGAGAAAGGGGGTACAAATAGAGAGTTAGAGTGTTGAAAAGTGATAGACTAGGAAATAGATCTTTGCAGTGGCATTCTGAATGTATATGAACGGGGCAAGATTGTATCTTTCAGGGCCAGAGTAATGATGATGTAATACTGGAGTTGTGAGATGAAAGTCTTAGGCCAGATCTATACTAGACCCAGAAGGTCAGCTTAAGGTATGCATCTTCTGCTATGTAATTTCGTGGATACACATTCACACAAGTAAACACATTTTAGCATTTGTGTCCATTTAGCTTTTGGTGCAGAGACCATCCAGTTTGGCCAATATACATGGCAGAGGGGCATTGCTGGCATATATCACATTAGCTTAGCAGCTGCCAATGATCTCCATTCCTGATCACCGTTCCACTGAATTAATAGTGTTTGTGTTCCTAGATGTAGCTCCTTCCATAGGTGAAATGTAGCTGTTTTTCCTTCATCCTGTTATGCCGTGATCTTCTTTAGTATCGGGCAGAGCGTAGGGCATTTGACTTCCTTATGGAACATAGGTGTTGATGAGAAATTACAGTGAGCAAGTCAGTATGTACGTAAATCTGTCGTCTAACCAAGTTAGGTACTGTTGCTTATAGACTGGTCCTTTTTGTGTGTAGTGCTAGTAGGCCAGATAGTGTGTGCTCTTTTACATGAGTTACTTAAAGTACTTGCATGGGAAATATAAATTGGGTGTTCAGCAAAATTGCATTCATGACTGCTCAGTATATAGCTGCAAAGTCTCACAGTTTTATTTGATGAGATCTATGCCAGATACTATGGCTTTTGCACTTCACTCTTATGTTCTAACAGGGGTCTCATTGAAGATATTGCTTAGGTGCCTATCAGCACCAGAAACACAGAACTGCCTACTGTCACCTCAGGGTCTTCACTTTGGTGCCAGTGGGGATAGGAGTGTCCCTCCAAGCTTTTTCAAAATCTTTTGTTTACATTAATCTGAAGAATCAATGCAAGCCCTCTCAGTGCAGTAGAAGCTGAAATTATAGGTATCTAATATAGCATAATCATTATTTACATTATCACTGGCAGACTCAACATCATTGTATTGTATTATTAGCACTTCTGTATCTGTGGTTTTCATTAGTCATAGGCACATGACACCTATTCATGGACTCAGAGATGGTCTTCTGTGAGTCTGGTCTTGTAAGGTGCTGAGAACCCTCAACTCCCGTTGATGCCAATGGGTGAAATTCATCTGTGAGATCAAGGGCTTGTATGAAGCTCTTTGCACTGCCTACACACAACACCAGGAGCATGGGAATTGTGCCAAGATCCTTCAGTTCCTCAGGAGTCTCTGCATCAGCCTTGCATAGGCTGGTACACACATCTATATGGAGGGAGGCCAGGGGAGATTCCAGGGATCCATGTGTGAGAATCCATGGCCCTAAAACACCTAAGTGATGCAAAAGGGCTGCAGCTGCTACATCAGGCAAAAAGTTTCAGTGGTAGCAGGCTGTGGGCCTAGAGTTAATTCTCTAGCACGGCTATGACATAGCTATAGTGTCCATTCCAGGGATGTTAAATATCGGTTAATTCAATAGTCAATTAACCTCATGAATTCTTATCAGTTACTCGACTATTCTATAGTCCCTGGGGGTGCGTCCAGCAGCCAGTGTGCTCCAGCCCCACTCCCAACGAGCCCTCTGCCACTCTACGCTGCTGCCTCTGTATCAGAGGCAACCACGCAGGGTGTCCGGTGGGAGCTGGTCTGCAAGGACAGCCAGTTTAAAAACCTGCTCCCCTCATGGACCGGCTGCCTGTTGCCCTGTGCTGCTGCCTCTGATAGAGAGGCAGCAGCTCCTGTCTGGGGGGGTGTCTGAGCTCATGGACCCAACATGAGACAGAACTGAGTTGGGCTGCCTGCCCACTTGACTCCTAATACACTTTAAATGCAGAGCCACAGCAGGGATAGGTCCCAGACCTGGTGCAAGCCAAGACTGAGCTGGGCTTCTGGTCAGCCTCCTAACAAAATATACTGGCACGCGAGGGGGAGGGTGGGTATGCGTGTAGTCTATAGCAGTGTTTCCCAAACTATGGGCTGCAGCCCAGAAAAAAATACCGGGCCTCAGCGTGGCTGTCAGGAGGGGAGTGGGGCAGGGCGGACTGGGAAGAGGTGTGGGGGGGGGGGAAACCGGCTGCCGGCAGAAGCAGGGTTGGGGGCAGCGGGGCTGTCTGGCGGAGATTGGGGCGGGCGGGTGGCCGGCTGAAGCAGGGTTGGGGGGAGCAAGGCTGTCCGGCGGAGATCGGGGCAGGCAGGCAGCGGAAGCAGGGCTGGCCAGGCGGCGGGGGGACTGGCCGGGGGAGATCGGGAGGACGGTAGAACCAGCCTCCGGAAGCAGGGCTGGATGGGGGCAGCGGGCTGGCCAGAGGACGGGGCGGGGGGGACTGGACGGGGGAGATCGTGAGGAGGAGGACGGAAGAACCAGCCACCGGAAGCAGGGCTGGACGGGGGCAGCAGGGCTGGCCTGGGGAGATCGGGAGGAGAAGTGGTGGGAGGGGTGGCGAATCGGCCGGCAGGAAGCGGGACTGACCCAGGCACGAGTGAGTCCGGCCTCGGGGATTCCATTTTGCCCCCCTCCTCCACCCATACCCTCCCTTGAGCAGTTCCGAACTGCCTGGCTGGTAGACACACTCACACAGCGAGAGCACATCTACCAGCCAGGCACTTCGCAGCTAAGGACTGATACACCTAATAATAATAAAACTTACCTAATTAGAAAATACCAGACATTTTATATGTCCGGTATTTTCTCAATTTGTTTCCCGGACAGAACCCTCAAATACCGGACTGTCCGGTACAAAACCAGACACCTGGCAACCCTACCCCTTCTTGCACCCTCACTCCTAGTCAGATACCCTACCCCCGATCTGCTCCTGGCTCCTGTATTGCCCATGCGGTGCTGGGTCCCCCAAGCCCTGGCCCAGGCTGGGTGGAGGATGCAGCCAGGTGAAACACTGAAAATTTATTCATTTTTAATTCTTTTTTTTATATGCGTTTATATTTTTGGGCTTCAAAAAAACAGTACTGAAAAAAAATGGGTTCCAACTAAAGTAAAAAGTTTGGGAAACCCTGATCTAGCCAGCTTTCTATCCATCTTACAGTCCATTTATCCAATCCATATTCCCTTAACTTGCTAGCAAGAATATTGTGGGTGACCGTATCAAAAGCTTTGCTAAAGCTGGTACTGGGGGCTTTGGGAGGACCAGAAACAACTTATTTGAATATTCATCATTTGCTTAATGAATATGCAAATATGCAAATGAATGTTACCAGCCCTCCAAAAGCTCTTGAATGGATTTACTGGTCCCCGTGTCAAAAAGTTTGGGAACCCCTGGTCTATAGCATTAACCTATAAGCTTTTGCTTATCGGTTAATCTGTTAATCTACTACACTATTACATCCCTAGTCCATTCCAATTGTTCAGCCTTGGAGGGAGAAGTGACTTTCTCCCTAACCCATTTCAATTTGATGAAGCTCTGTTTCGTATATTAGGGATACACAAATTCCATACTAGCACCCACTCAATATAATCTCTGATCTTACACTCTGTATACTTAATGTGGAAGCGTTGGGAGGAAGAGCATTTATTGCCATCCTAATTTAATTTAATGCTGCTGAAATGTCGCATTATTAGGCCTAGAGAATGAAGTTGTCTAAGCCCAGCATACTGCAAACTGTCCTTATGCTGCCCTGGAAATATGTCTCAACCATGGTGGAGATCTACACTCCATTTCATGGCCCTTTTCATACTTGGCATCTCTGGTGAACCAGCAAAGGGGCAGATTATGTTGTGATTTTCTGTGATGTAAAGCTCTGTCCACTAGGAGCTGGCTGTAGCATGGATTATGTATGGACAAGATATCACCCACAGCTGCAGTCAGAACTAGACACCTGTATGCTTTTTCCATCTAGTCCAGTTTGGTTTGTATTTTGTGATTATACAGGATACAAATACTGGGCACACAATGAATCAGGACAGCATGCCACTTTCAAAATGCCCATTATGTTAAAACCCATCTTTTATTTTAAGCCTGTAGTGCAAGCTGCAAAGACATATGAATTCAGAAAGGAGCTCCTATAACACTGTTTAGAACCATGAGAAGTGGTTCAGTGTTGAAAGGAGTGGTGGTATAAAGGGTAGTTTTCTTTAGTTTGACTGTAGTGTTGCACTGCCAATGCTGTGGTTAAGTTTGTGATGGGGTTTCTGTACAACTCTACGCCATTTAGTTTTATTTTGTCACTGAATATAACTTTGGGGTTTAAATGTAATTGCTTGACATTTAATTTTCTAAAATGCATTTATAATGCACCAATCACAGATTTCTAGGTGTGTGAATAAAAATACTAATGGATTACAAAAACGCATGACAATCTTCCCATTCTACATCCCCTGCCCCTATCTTGAAATTGACTACCTCTCACTCTGCCACCAGGGTAATTTGGGACCCTAGATTTAAGGACTCTTTACTGAGAATGCCCTGACGTCAGCTCCCCCGTGCAAGAGATCTGCAACTTCTAGCTCAAGGATCCCAGGAGAGAGAGAGGTTCCCAAACCCCAAGCAATATATGTTTATAGATCAAACCTTACGCCTTGAACTGCACTTGAAACCCATTTGGAAGCCGGTGCAGGCTGTGGAACTCGGGTAATATGCCTCCTGCATTACATCTTCTGCAAGTTCTTATCTTAACATTTCAGCCATTTTGTCAGCTCCTAAAGCTCCAAGATGCTTCATGGATGGAGGATACTACTTTAAGAAGGGGTTCAGTCCAGCTCAATAACATGACTTCTCTCAGAAGACACATGCATGAGTAAGGCTACACAGACTTCTGGCTACCTTTTGTTGCATCTCCACAGATGCAGGATGCTCCAAAGTTACATTGTTTCATAATCTCTGCCCTGCTGTGTTGAGCTACATTACCACCAATCCTCCTCAGACTGTAGAACAGGGAAAACTTGTGCTATGGTTGTGACCGAATTTACTGCACTTCATTCTTTTTCAGCCCATGGACCAGGCGTCTCTGAAAAACAGCGATGTTCTCATTCTGACGGGGCTTACCCAGATTCCCACTGCGAACCCGGATGGCATGGTGGGGGAGTTCTGCAGTAACCTGGGTAAGTCACTATTGCCAGAAGCACTTTGCTTATTTCATAATCTTATTCATTGCCATTAGTGGGAAATAATTCTGTGATTCCTGGAACTGAGTAAGTTGCCTGACTATATCCCCTGGCATAAAACTAGCTGTTTAGATTTTACGATGTGCTCCTGATGTCATCAATAAAGTGCCTTAAGAGAGACAGGTTGTACCTGAAACATTTTGTAATGAAGCTGGTTTAATGAGATTTAATCATCTGCTGCTCGGGGTTTGCTAAGTATGCAGCCGAGCTGCCAACCAACTACGTGTCGCCTAGGTTGTGAATAGACATGCCAGCTGATATATTGCTGTTTCCTTCCTGTACCTCACCCAGTGTAAAATCCTCACGCACTGTTTTTATGACCTTCAGTTTTGAAAACAAACACATCTGCTTCTTTCCTTACACCTGGTTTTCAAATATATCAAAAGAAAACAGTACAATCTTTAGTTTTTATGTTACGTGTATTTATAGACCACAGAAATATAAAACCTAATCACAAGCTTTCACAGCTGGAAAAGTTGCTAATTGCAAGCTGTAATATCCAAGTGAGAATTGCAGCATTTCCCAGTCTGTTTGGAATGTGACATCTGACATTTTTTTTTCCTCTTCTCTCCCCGACCCAGTCCCTGCCTGCAGTTTCTCCTCACAGATGTTCTGCTGCTTCTTCCTGTTCTTCTAGCAAGCACCTTTATTTTAAACTGTATAGTTTGAAGGGGGTGAAGGTTGTAACAAAATAACAACTTCACTCTTATACAGCAAGTAACTGAAAGGACTGGAAACCTAAATAAAACTAAGCCCCATTTTACACTTGGGGAAACATGAGGCACAGGTTAGGTGCCTTGCCCAAGATAAAGAAGGAGTCATATAAAAAATGGAAACTAGGATAAATTACAAAGGATGAATATAGGCAAACAATACAGGAATGCAGGGGCAAGATTAGAAAGGCAAAGGCACAAAACGAGCTCAAACTAGCTACAGGCATAAAGGGAAGCAAGACATTCTATAAATATATTAGAAGCAAGAGGAAGACCAAGGACAGGATAGGCCCATTGCTCAGTGAGGAGGGAGAAACAATAATAGGAAACTTGGAAATGGCAGAGATGCTTAATAAGTTCTTTGTTTCGGTCTTCACCGAGAAGTCTGATGAAGGAATGCCTAACATAGTGAATGCTAGTGGGAAGGGGGTAGGTTTAGAAGATAAGATAAAATAAAAAAAGAACAAGTTAAAAATCACTTAGAAAAGTTAGATGTCTGTAAGTCACCAGGGCCTGATGAAATGCATCTTAGAATACTCAAGGAGCTGATAGAGGAGGTATCTGAGCCTTTAGCTATCATCTTTGGAAAATCATGGAAGACAGGAGAGATTCCAGAAGACTGGAAAAGGGGAAATATAGTGCCCATTTATAAAAAGGGAAATAAGAACAACCCAGGAAACTACAGGCCAGTCAGTTTAATTTCTGTGCCAGGAAAGATAATGGAGCAAGTAATTAAGGAAATCATCTGCAAACACTTGGAAAATAATAAGGTGATAGAGAACAGCGAGCATGGATTTGTAAAGAACAAATCATGTCCAACCAATCTGATAGCTTTCTTTGATAGGATAACGAGGCTTGTGGATAGGGGAGAGGTGGTGGGCGTGGTATACCTAGACTTTAGTAAGGCATTTCATATGGTCTCGCATGATATTCTTACCAATAAACTAGGCAAATACAACTTAGATTAGGCTACTATAAGGTGGGTGCATAACTGGCTGATAACCATTCTCAGAGAGTAGTTATTAACGGTTCACAATCCTGCTGGAAAGGTGTAACATGGGGTTCTGCAGGGGTCTGTTTTGGGACCAGTTCTGTTCAATATTTTCATCAACGATTTAGATATCGGCATATAGAGTATGCTTATTAAGTTTGCAGATGATACCAAGCTGGGAGGGGTTGCAGCTGCTTTGGAGGACAGGGTCATAATTCAAAATGATCTGGACAAATTGGAGAAATGGTCTGAGGTAAACAGGAAGAAGTTTAATAAGGGAAAATGCAGAGTGCTCCACTTAGGAAGGAACAATCAGTTTCACACATACAGAATGGAAGCGACTGTCTAGGAAGGAGTACAGCAGAAAGGGATCTAGGGGTTATAGTGGACCACAAGCTAAATATGAGTCAACAGTGTGACACTGTTGCAAAAAAAGCCAATATGATTCTAGGATGCATTAACAGGTGTGTTGTGAGCAAAACACGAGAAGTCATTCTTCCGCTCTACTCTGCGCTGATTAAACCTCAGTTGGAGTATTGTGTCCAGTTCTGGATGCCACATTTCAAGAAAGATGTGGAGAAATTGGAGAAGGTCCAGAGAAGAGCAACAAGAATGATTAAAGGTCTAGAGAACATGACCTATGAAGGAAGACTGAAAGAATTGGGCTTGTTTAGTTTGGAAAAGAGAAAATTGAGAAGGGACATAATAGTGGTTTTCAGGTATCTAAAAGGTGTCACAAGGAGGAGTGAGAAAAATTGTTCTTCCTGGCCTCTGAGGATAGAACACGAAGCAATGGGCTTAAACTACAGCAAGGGAGGTTTAGGTTGGACATTAGGAAAAAGTTCCTAACTGTCAGGGTGGTCAAACACTGGAATAAATTGCCCAGGGAGGTTGTGGAATCTCCATCTCTGGAGATATTTAAGAGTAGGTTAGATAAATGTCTATCAGGGATGGTCTAGACAGTACTGGGTCCTGCCATGAGAGCAGGGGACTGGACTCGATGACCTCTCGAGGTCCCTTCCAGTCCTAGTATTCTATGATTCTAAGATCGTAAAGAAAGCCTGTGGCAGAGTTGGGAAGAGAACTCAGGAATCACAGCTCTTGCTTTCCAGTGCCTTCTGACAAAAGCAGTAGATTATGCTTGAATTTATACACGTGTGAAAATTTACAAAGTCACTAGATGGATGTTCCTTCCCACTTTAAAAGCAAAATATCTCAAAATCCCAGTAGGGGATCTAATTCTAGTTGGAGGGCAAGTTGTTGAGCAACAGGTGTAGTGGATTCTCCTCCAGTTGAAGTCCTTAAATCAAGATCAGATGTCTTTCTAAATATATATAAACACACACACATACATATATATGCGTGCTTCAAGCAACTATAGGATGTTGGCCTTGCTATGGGACTTGCTGGATGAAATTCTGTGGCTTGTGTTATATTGCAGAGGGAGGGAAGGGGAGGGTCAAATTAGATGACGATAATCATCACTCAACATTAAAATCTGTGAACTGCTTGCATTTTAGCATGTGATAGACACTGTAAATACTCCCTAAATTATGATGTCTGAAGAAAATGTAGAAATGTCAAGCCATCTGTCTTAGTTTTATGTATAGAAATGTCAGATTTTTTTTTTTTAAAGAAACTTTTAGGGAAACAACAGTTCTGAGGTTGTCTGCGGAAGGTTTCCTAGCAAGCTTCAGTGTTGAACTTGGTGAGATGAGAAATTTGAAAAGCATTTAAACACAAACAAGGAAAATGTGTTCTGAGTCTGCCATGTGAGAACATTGGGATTCCATGTTGGGCTCAACATAAATTATGAGAAGGCCTGGGAAAACAAGATGACTCTAAAATGTTTTAATGCCAGGGCAGTTTAACACCACACAAATAGTATGAAATCCCCTCGCCCCCAGCCTGACACCAGACAGAGTAGTAAATTGGTCCAACTGTTACAATTGGAACATCTGTGACAGTACAAGCTGGGGTGGGCAAGACAGCCTCCGGGGGTCGGATCCGGCCCTCCAAGCCAGTTGATCCAGCCTGCGGCCGCCCCGCCACTCCCCTGCCCTCAGGCCAGTCGAGACCTGGGGATGGGGGAGCGTGTGAAGTCTTCTTCCCCCGTCAGGGGCACGCAGCACCCGAGGGAACCACCAGCTGTTCAAAACAGCTGATGGTTTCTTCTAGGTCTCATGCGCCCCTCGCAGGGCGGGGGCAGGAGGTGATAGACTTTGCGTGCTCCCACGCCCCCAGGCCCTGATTGGCTTGGGGGCAGGGGGAACGTGCGCAAAATCTCCTCCCACCACCTAGAAGGAACCAGTTCTCTCTAGGCACTGGGAGGTGGGCGTGGGGCAAAGACTTCATGCACTCCCCCACCCCCAGGCCAATCTGATCTGTGGATGGGGGAGTACGGGAAGTCTCCTGGCCGCACCCCTTCCGCCAGAGGCCTCACCCCTTCTGGGGCAGCCCAGGACCACTTCAGAAATAAGTGGCCCCCCTTCAAAAATTATTGCCCACCCCTAGTACTAGCACTCCTCCTGACGTGCACCATTGATGGAAGGAGCCAAGGATACATGCACGAAAGCGCCTTACCTTGTGGTGGCTGCATGCCGACATAAGGTAGGTTGACACAATTTTGTGGTGTAGATGTGACCTCAAGTTCCAGGAGACCAGCTCGGCTAGACAAGAGACAGACTGTATTTTGTGGTACTGGGAGCTCTGCACCAGGGTCCAGATGCAAGGAATAATTATTGTAATTACTCCTGACCTAGAACCTTACTAAAATGGGACATGCTATTTTGTTAAGACTTGGGGAAGGATTCTCCTGACCCTGGATTATTAAAACAAACCTTTTGCCACCCTGGTCAGCCACCCCAACAGTGCTACACGAGCTCCCCAGAGGATTATCCACACCTTTTCACAGAGCCCATTAAGCTTCTTCACACACTTTGAAATGCTTCTGCCAAATCCTGTCATAATCCTGTCCCTGATTTAAATCCCTCCTCAAGGTGAGGAAGCATACATCAAACTGAGGGTGCCGTTTTCTTCCCTGTTTAAACCGGAAAGAATGAGAGGCAATGTCATCCAATCCTGATATTAAGGGCTAGGTGTGAGGAGTTCTGGACCCTGTTTTTGGCTCTAGCACGTCTCACTTATCATCACCCAGTTCCTTAGACTCTAGCTGTGTTTTTTAAAACCAGCTAGAGGATTTAAACTTAAATTTCCCCCCAGCTGGCTTTGAAAATCTCAGCCTTAACCTCATAAGGAAATACTACTCATCACCTTGGTCAGTTTTCACATATCAGTTTTGGGGCAAGCTCTCCTTGTGCCTTTATTTCTTTGTTACGTACCCACAAAAGTGCTGGCGTTTTAAAGGGTCCCAGAGAGAGATTAGTTAAGAACAGAAGAACGGCCATATTGGGTCAGACCAAAGGTCCATCCAGCCCAGTACCCTGTCTGCCGACAGTGGCCAGTGCCAAGTGCCCCAGAGGGAGTGAATCGAACAGGTAATGATCAAGCAATCTCTCTCCTGCCATCCATCTCCACCCTCTGACAAACAGAGGCTAGGGACATCATTCCTTACCCATACTGGCTAATAGCCATTTACAGACTTAACCTCCATGAATTTATCTAGTTCTCTTTTAAACCTTGTTATAGTCCTAGCCTTCACAACCTCCTCAGGTAAGGAGTTCCACAGATTGACTATGCGCTGTGTGAAGAAGAACTTCCTTTTATTTGTTTTAAACCTGCTGCCCATTAGTTTCATTTGGTGGCCCCTAGCTCTTATATTATGGGAACAAGTAGATAACTTTTTTTATTCACTTTCTCCACACCACTCATGATTTTATAGACCTTTATCATATCCCCCCTTAGTCTCCTCTTTTCCAAGCTGAAAAGTCCCAGTCTCTTTAATCTCTCCTCATATGGGACCGTTCCAAACCCCTAATCATTTTAGTTGCCCTTCTCTGAACCTTTTCTAATGCCAGTATATCTTTTTTGAGATGAGGAGACCACATATGTACGCAGTATTCTAGATGTGGGCATACCATGGATTTATATAAGGGCAATGAGATATTCTCCGTCTTATTTCAATGATGCTAGTACGGGGATGTTAAATATCGGTTAATTGAATAGTTGAGTAACTTCATGAATTCTTATCAGTTAGTCGACTATTCTATCAGGGGGCAGGGCTGGCTGCCAGTGTACTCCAGCCCCATTCCCAAGGACCCCCCAGCCATTCTGCGCTGCTGCCTCTGTATCAGAGGCAGCAGCGTGGGGTACCAGGCAAGGGCTGGTCTGTGAGGGGAGCCAGTTTAAAAACCAGCTCCCCTCATGGACCATCTGACTGTTGCTCCGTGCTGCTGCCTCCAATAGAGAGGCAGCAGTGTGGGGTGCCAGCAGCCCCTGTCCGTGGGGGGTTGCGCTCCCAGATCCAGCGCAAACTGGAGCTGAGCTCTGCTGCCTGCCCACCTACCTCCTAATGCACTTTAAATGCAAAATCACAGTGGGGGTAGGACCTGGACCTGGCGTGAGCCGGAACTGAGCCAGGCTGTCAGCCCACCTGGCTCCTAATACACTTTAAATGCAGAGCTGCAGCAGGGGTAGGTCCCAGACTTGTCGCAAGCCAGGACTGAGCCTGCTAAAAAATTTACTGGCAAGCGGGGGGAGGGGAGATGCGTGTAGTCTAGAGCTTTAACCTAGAAGCTTTTGCTTATCGGTTAATCAGTTAATCGACTACCCTATTACATTCCCTACCCTGTACTGCCAGTTATGCCCATTTTACAGATGAGGAATTTACACTTAACTACCTTGCAAGCATGTTGTGAGACTTCAGTGTTAGGAAGTGTTGTGACATGCTGTGGGATGATGCTTTAAAAAAGTAAAGAATGATTATTTTTGTTCACTGTTATCAAAATGAAGTATTAGACTTTGCATGTGGCCCAGGAGAGGACAGTAACCACAGTCCTCTTCCCGACCTTCATTGATGTATAATGCAAGCTCTGACCGGGAAAGGCCTTTTTTGTCCCCATTTTTTATTGTAGAGAACAGTATGTACTAAGCACAACTCCTATTTAAAGTTGGGCACCTAGGCACGTAGTGGCATTTTCAAAAGTGCTTCTTTAGGCACCTAAATACCTTTAACAATCTGGCAGATAAGGCAGCAATATCCCTGAAGTGCTAGATCTTTGCCCAGCTGAGTTTGTCAACAAATTAAAGTCACTGAGGTAATTATGGCAAGATTTAATATATGCATTTCCAGCTCTTTCACAGGTTTTTGTTTAATGCTTTGATGCATAATATTACTGCTGCTGCATTTCAATTAACATCAGTAGGTGGGTTTTGCCCCATGGCCACAAAAGAAATCCCAGTTTGGCAGAGTTTTTTCAGTGAGATTGACGGGGGAAAAATGCTTTGTCATAAGGTGCTGCTGCATGCAGCCAGGGGAGGACAATGTTCCTCTTGGGCTCCCTTTCAGTGCCATACTGAGATCTGTCTAGAGTGCGCAGGAAAATTATTTTTATTTTCCACTTGTTCTCTGCCTGCCCATAACTTACGCAGTTGACATGTTTGCAGCTGCTCCTGTTGCATTGAACAAATTTGGAAGCATTTGCAGCTTCAGAAAAGAAAATCCTTTCATGTTTGGGGGGTGGAAAGGGGGATCAGGTTTGAAAGAACTAGACTTTCTTGCCACAAGTTAAAATCCGCAGTCATTTGTCTGAAATAGCAAAATTGAGTACAAAACAATTACGGGGTAGGAGATCAAAGAACAGCTGGTCTGCATGAACACATAGATTTACTGAGTGTTGTGTTGTGGTAGGAGTGTCTTCCTCAGTCAAAATTTCTCCTCTTGTGTACTGGAGCATGGCTGCCCTCTACTGGATGGAGTGTCAGACACAGTTAAGTGTGTATTAGAGATCCCACAGCTAACAGAAGCTCCTTTTGCTCAAAGTTGTAGGATCTGGTTTTGTCTCACTTAAGACCGAAGTCTTCAGAGGTCAGAAATCTGCCTGTGCTTATAACCCGCTTTGTTAAGCAGCATGCTGTGCCCTAGTTATGCTGATAGCTGCTTCCCTGCCCCGTAGAACATTTTGGGATGAAAAGCACCCTTTGAAACCTGTTAATTCTCCCTTCTCTTTCTCCCTCAAGCCATGACTGTCCGGAATGGAGGAAACGTGCTGGTTCCATGTTATCCCTCTGGAGTGATATATGACCTGCTGGAGTGTCTCTATCAGTACATTGACTCTGCAGGGCTCTCCAATGTCCCCTTTTATTTCATCTCACCTGTTGCCAACAGCTCCTTGGAGTTCTCCCAGATCTTTGCCGAGTGGTAGGTGTTAGTAGACTACTCTGTCTGACTGGATTCCAGTATACACATTACAGTAAGCGTGCATGTAGTGAGTGCCGGTAGCTGCAGAGTCTGTCGACTTGAAACATTCTGTATATATGCAAGATGGGAGTTGTGTACGTGCCTTTTGAATTACAGGAATGGGTGTGGACTTTACAGGTGTTCTGTAATTAGATGGCATCAGTTCCAGTAGTATGTGTGTTAAATCTGTTTAAAACCACACATATGTTTGACACTGACACTCAGAGCCCATGAGTAAATGAAGCACTTGATCAGAGTGACTTTCAGGTGCATTTTTCTTGCCCATTGTGACTCTCACCCAGTGCTCCAAGGAGCATACAACAGTCCAGCTACATAAGCTAGAGAGGTGTTTTTATATTCCTAAGATATATAAGCTGCAGAACTGAAGGCCTGACAGTTTGTGATCAGTAAGTACCAATAAGATCCTGTACAACACAAATAAGCTAATCCACGCCCCAGGGATCTTACAATCTGGAAGACATAAAAACAAGGTGCACTGGGAGAAACAGAGAGAGTGCATTCTTCTGGAAGTATTTGGATAAAGAAAGGATAAGATCTGGTGGATTAAGAGACCATGCTACTTTAAGTAATAATAGGAGAATCTACCTTTTGTGCCCTAGCCAAATTTCAGTATAGGTACTCTAAATTATGCCTGTTGAATAGTACTGCAGTTAAACAGCTAATGTATTATATTTGACTGGTGAGCTGTATTTTAACAGTGAATTAAGTGATTCCTGTATGCGTGGTTTTAATCAAGGTGCTATAAAATTGCAAGACTGGTAGATACTTTTTTATTTTTTACAAGTACAGAAGTATGGCAGCACCTAGCATGCAAGCAGAAATCTTATTTTGTCAATTATGTCTTGTCTGATTAAACATTTTTTCTGTTATAATTCTGATAGTCCCCCTTTCTGTCTCCACTCAGGCTCATCTGATTAAGTGGGTTTTACCCACAAAAGCTCATGATACTATATATATATTTGTTAGTCTCAGTCTAAGGTGCCACAGGGCTACTCATTTTTAAAGTTACAGACTAACATGGCTACTCTTCTGAGCCTATTTATATTATAATTTATCTTAAAAGTCAGTAGAGACACTGCTAATCCTCAGGCAGTCTTAATAGGTAAAATGTTTACGTAGTACACACAAAACTGAGGCACAGATTAGGGATGTGACTAGTTGACTATCCAATAAGCATAAGCTTATCAAATAGTCGAGTAGTGACTCAACGGATCACTTCCCTTCCCCCTCCCCCCTTTGTTGCCTCTGTGAGAGGCAGCAAGGCAGGGAGCAGGAGCCAGTGCTGGGAGAGCTGGCTTAAAAGCCAGTTCACCCCCAGCACTGTCTCCATGGGGGGCAGAGGAGGCAGAGTCGTAGTGGGGGACTGGGCGTGAGCCAGAAATCAGCTGATTCCTGGTTAGTGCCGAGTCCCAGACACCATGCCTCTGCTTTTTAAATGTATTAAGAGCCTGCCGGGCTTTTTAATACATTTAAAAAGCAGAGAAGTGCAGCGGGGGGACCAGACGCAAGCTGGGAATCAGGTGTCCTGGCTTGCTCCTGCAGGCTCTTAATACATTTAAAAGGCAGAGCCACAACGGGGTTCACTCCCAGGGCTGAGAGCTAACCATGCTGCGGCTCTGCAGGTTCCCCTGCTTATTGATGGAAATTCCATTGACTAGTCGATTAAATGCAATTTAACATCCCTACCACAGATTATGACTTCTATAAAGCCACAGGGAGACTTGGGGCTAGAACCAAGGAATTCCTGTCTGACAGTCCCATCACCACGCTGCTAGACCAAGGGCTTTGTTCACACTTTGACCTAGGTCAAAACACTCTACAGGACTTTTAGCATGTGGCAAACTAGAGCGCATGATATTACATTAACATCCTGGCTTGCCGCATACTAAGTCTCCATCTGGAAAGGTTTTTTCTCACTCATTTTAACCTAGTTTTGTTGCTATATAATAAAAATTAGGGTATCAGACCAGTAGGATTCCTTTGCTGGATTTCTTAGGACAAGTCACCCAGGTAACATTACTATATTATACAATTGCATCATCACTTAGACCACTGCCAGATCTGCTCTTTTATTCTACTTCCCAAGTCAGAATGAATCAAATGGTCTTGCTGAAGTCAGTCAATAGCTTTTCAATCTGTTTGACGCAAAATTGCAAATGCCAGGGACCATCATATAAGGTTATGAGAAGCAGTTTGCTAGCCACAATAATGAAATGTATACAGGAGAACCAGATTACAGCCAGTGGAAGAGAGAAATATTTGAGGAGACAGTTGAAGCCTTTTTTGTGAGGGTTGTTGGGGTTTGCAGGATACTGAATGAGAATGAGTGAGGTCCTACTGTATGTAAAATGTCAGTGAATGCTGAGTAATACATCCATTTTCATAGGCAAGAGGACTCGATTACAAAGTGGTTCTGAAGCAGTTTTAACCCTGTATTGACTTACACCTTTAGATCACAACACCCACCCATCTGCTTTTTATTGTGTTGTGTCCAGTCCCTCCTGTTAAAGTGGGAGGCCTTGTGCCTCAGATTATAAAAGTGGGATGACTCTGTCCAGAAAGGCTTAACAGTAGATGGCAGCAGATACTTCAATATGTTTTCCTGCACAGCTCTAACCCAGGGTTTTTTCCCCTCACTTTAAAGGCTGTGTCATAATAAACAGACGAAGGTGTATCTTCCGGAACCTCCCTTTCCTCATGCCGAGGTAAGCAAATAGAGAGGCACCCTGTGTGAGCAGTGCCAAGATTAGGTGGCTTCATAAAAGCCCAAGTTGTGTGCACACATTCTCTTTCTGTGACTAATTCTTTTGGATCTGTGAAATAGTCTTTTTTACTCATAGTCACCTAATTTGGCTTTCATTCCATTATTTATAAAAACAGTTTTGTCTGATATCAACATGTTTGTTTGCCCTTATTGTACTCAGAGTAGAAATATGCTTTGTTCAAACCAAGCCACTAATTTTGTCTCTATGCACTTTGAAACCTTGCTGTTGGGGATGAAGCTGCCTTCCTAATTGAAATGGGCATTGACATTGTCTAGTGTTAGGAAATTGTTAATCCTCTATTTGAAGATGCTTTATCAGTATACCAGGAGCTTAAATCATAAGTGATGAGTGTTATCTGCTGTGTTCAGTGGAGTGTCCTGGGTGAGCATGTGGCTGAAGCAATAAGATTGCTTGACTGCCGGCCCTTTGGGATTCTTACAGAATCAAGATGCGCATCTCGGGATGTTCTAGGAAGCAAAACTTAAATAGATGTGGTGCAACTTTTGTCTTCAAAGAGACATTTGTATAGAATCCATGTAATGATGGGAAGCAATATAGCTCCAGTTAGAGTGAGGCGCAGGTGAGGATTCACGAGTGTGGGCAGAGGGGGCTTTCTGAGAGAAGAATTTGGCTAATTTTTCAGAGGCGCCTCAATTGATCTTATATCAGAGATTAAGCAGTTTTATGCATGCATGTTTTCTAGACTGGTTTGTGTTTGTAAATTCTATCATTTGTACTTAAAAACATGTGTAAGAGCTCACATATGCATAGCTGTAGTCTCATAAGTAGGGGCCACCATTTAAATGCCTTGACCAACACCATTGTCATTTGCTCTAATGAGGGGTTTGACCAGTGACCCAAACTTGATTATGGGTTGGAAGTCTCCACTGTCCACCAGCTGTATCCTTTGCTTTGAGGACTGGGTAGGTTCCTGTGGTATGACTATTGATCTTAAAGGTGTTTATAAACTCTTTCACTATCCGATATTAGGTACATTCTGCGTTATTTTAAACAGGGGGCTCAGTTTTACTTGGTTACCTGGCAAATGCCCCAGAACATTTATTCACATTAAAAGTGTATTGATTAAAAAGGAAGAAAAAATTAAAGCAGGCCCTTATAGTGAAGCTGTGGTTGAGTGCTCATGCAAAACAAACTTATTCAAAGTCGTGATTAAAGCCTTTTTCCTTTTGGAGGCAAAATATCAGTTTCAGAACAACCTTTCTTTGAAAAAGAAAGTATTAATTTTATTCAGTCCTGATGTGTAAAGGGCATTTGCTTACCCTGTTCTTAACAGACACAAGGTGGGGAAAGGACAATAAAAAAGATGGGTGAAATATGGCTTTTGTTGATGGGCTTTTGAAATGCTGGACTGCTGGTTAGCTTGTGGCTGTCAAGTTGGCCATGACATCTGCTGCTTGGATCCTGGCTTATAGTCTCATCAGGGATGTCATCTGATTGGATCCTTTCTTCTTAGACAAGGCAGGCTTGGATGGAATACAATATAGTTGGCTTCAGGGCTTGATGAAAGCCAAGAGAGTGAGACAGAGGGTAAAAGAGAACCAGTGGAGACAGAAAATAACACAAGGGCAAGGAAAATGTTGCAGGATCTTACGTGTCTCTGCAGTGCTAGTAATCAGTAGGGATGTTGGCATATAGTTGAGTAAATGATTAACTGATAAGCCTGGGCTTATAGGTTAATCCTATCAACTACACGCACTCCCCCACCTTGTGCCTCTGTATTAGATACAGCAAGAGGGTGGGGAGGCAGGAGCTGGTGCCTGTGGGGAGCCGGCTTTTAAACTGGCTCCCCACAAGCACCCAGTCCTGCAGAGCCACCTGCTCCCTGCTCCACGCTGCTGCCTCTGATAGAGAGGTAGCAGTGCAGAGGATGAGGGGGACAGGTGGGAGCCAGTACATGTGGGGAGCTGGCTCCCTCACAGAGGTGGGGGAGGAGGGGCAGGCGGGAGCCAGTGCTCAGGGGGAGCCAGCTTAAAAGCACCAGTTTCCAGGAGCCACCTCCTCCCTACATTCATCACCCCCACCCCCCACATGCTGCTGCCTCTGTATCAGAAGCAGCAGCACAAGCAGGGGCAGGTGGGATACCAGTGCAGCCCCTGTCTGCAGAAAGCTTGGGCCCCCGCAGTCAGGGGTTGCTGCTGCAGAGCAGCCTTTGTTCACAGCGGGGCCTGGCTCGCATCATACAAAGGCTGCTCCGTGGAATGCTGGTGCAGCCCCTGTCAGTGGGAAGCTTGGGCCCCCCACAAACAGAGGCTGCTGTTGCCCTTCACTGCTGCCTCTGCATCAGAGGCAGCAGCGCAGGGTGGCAGGTGGGAGCCGATCTGTGTGGGGAGGCAGTTTTTAAACCAGATTCCCTCGTGGATTGGCTCTCACCTGCCACCCTGCGCTGCTGCCTCTGATGCAGAGGCAGCAGCACTGGGTGGCATGGGGCTCCCCGGGAGTGGGGCTGGGTGCGTGCACTGGCTGCCAGCCCCTCTCCCAGGGACTATCAAATAATTGTGTAACCACTGTGACTTTCTGCAGTTACATGATTATTGAATGAATCAATATCTAACATTCCTACTAGTCAGAGATCCCCACTATTGGGGGGAAGGATTGAATGTTATGGTAATGTGATGACTTTTAACACTCACAGGTGGAAACACAATTCCTTGAACAAGTTTAAGGCCAGCCAGACTTCCTGTCAGGAAGAAAGTCCGTTAGATGAGCTAAAATGATTGGCAATTCAGGGGGGTGGCCCAGCTGTGATACAGGTGGGTTGAGAGATCATAGAATCATACATTAAAGTAGGAAGAGACCTCAGGAGGTCATCTAGTCCAAACCCCTGCTCAAAGCAGGACCGACCCCAACTAAATCATCCCAGCCAAGGCTTTGTCAAATTGGTCTTAGAAAACCTCTAAGGATGGAGATTCCAACCCTCCCACTCCCCCCCCTCCCCCCTCGGCAATCCATTCCAGTGTTTCACCACCCTCCTAGGGAAATAGTTTTCCCTAATATCCAACCTAGACCTCCCGCACCCCATTTCGCCTCATTCTGGCATCAGCTACCACTGTGAACAGACTGGCTCCATCCTCTTTGGAGCCTCCGTTTGAGTAGCTGAAGACTACTGTCAAGTCCTGAGGCACCTCACATCGGCCACTGTTGGAAGAAAGAATAGAGGGTTAGATGGAACTTTGGTCTGACCCGGTCTGGCTGTTCTCATGTTCCCCCCTCACTCTTCTCGTCTGTAGACTAACTAAGCCCATTGTTTCTTCATAAGTTATACACCCCATCCCCGTAATCATTTTTGTTGCTCTCTATTGGAGACTGCGATTTGTCTATAATGTTTCTGTAGTGGAGGGGCCAAAACTGCACACAGTAGTCCAGAGGTGACCTCACCAATGCTGAGTAAAGGGGAATAATCATTTCTCTCAGTCTGCTGGCAATGTACCTACTAATGCAGCCCAATATGCCATTAGCCTTTTATGACAGATGAGGAGGAGAACTGATCTGAGAATGTCTTTTTCAAAGTCTTTCTTTAAGAAACCCCCAAAAGGGGGGGAAGTGGACATCCTAGTTCAGTGTCCTGGTTCCACATCTTCTGGGTGTGTGTGTGTGTGTGTGTGTGTGTGTGTGTGTGTGTGTTTGTTTTGAAATCAAGCTTATTTTCAGCAGTCCTTGGATTATGTTGTTGTGGCCTTCTTAGTTTAAACTCATCCGGGTTCTTTGCCTGATTATTCCCTTGCGCTTTTTACAGCAGTGTTTCTCAACCTTTTTTTTTATAAAGTACCCCTTTAAAAAAAAGTTATAAGTACCCTCAGTACCTACAGTTTTCAGACACACACAATTCTTTTTCTGCCATTGCAACACATTTGTTTAAACAACTTAATCATAGCTGGGCGGGCAATTAAATTTTTGGGTGTAAAAAGTACAAAAATAGTAAAACGCTGTAAAACTTAAAACAAAAATTCAGTTTTCTCCAAATTTCAGTTGTGTTGATGTACCCCCCAGACTTCTCTTGAGTACCCGTGAGGGTACTCATACCACTGGTTGAGAAACACTGTTTTACAGCGTTGTGTTGTAAACAACTTGACCTGTTGGTATTGTATCATGTTATGAACATCTACATACTTTTGTATTTGAGTTCACAATAGGGCTATGCTTTAGGCCCAACAGTCACAACATTCCTGTTGAGTAGCAACAGCATCTGGTCCCTAGTAATCACTTTTTCTAGGCAGTAGACAATATTTCGAGTGGGATATGCAGTGAATCAAAAATAATGGAGACTTCCATACCAAACACCCACATACCGTACTTAAAAACTTACCTTAGTAAATCAAGTTCCAAATTCCGTTCTCAGAATGCAAGACGTTCCAGCCATGCTGCTGTACATATGTCCTAATTTACCCTGTATCTCTGCTTTCCAAACTGCCCTTGTTGGTCCATTACATGTCTCTGAATTGCATTCTGTTGTTCTGTGCGCTACCATCATACCACCTGTCAAAGATCTTCAGGCTTCACAACTTTATTCCACAACACCGAGTAAACTGCTTGGTGAAAATACATGCAACCATCAAAGGATGGATTAATTAAGCCCTCTGTCATGATAAGGGTGTGTGATTATGCTGTGGTAGCTGCAACTTCTGATTTTAGTGGAGTGTCTTTAATTCCCTGTGCAGCCTGTTGATAATCCGATACCTCCAAATTATTTTACTGCTGTTAAGAAATTTGTCAGCTCCATGTATAGATTGTCAATTATTCTGATCTCTGAAAATTGTGAATTACAGTTAGAATGTTTCCAGTGTTAAGATTAGAGATTGATCTATCCCCAAAAGAAAGTTCCTGTGGTCTAAAACCTCACTCTCATAATCCATATGAACCATAGAGCTGAGCTAAAAATTCATTGCCAGCAGCCTTACACTCAGTTTAACTGGCTTTTAATATAAAATACCTTTCATCCCTCACCCACAAAAGAAGCTGTAAGATCACCTTGGGGACTTTGGTGAGACTATGTTACGGCTAAAATAGTCTCTTAATTCAAAAATTACTATTAACAGCAACAATTTCATTCTAAGCTTCAGGGGGTAGCCGAGTTAGTCTGTACAGGATAAACTTAAAGAACAACAAATGGTCTGGTAGCATTTTATAGACTAACAAAACATGTAGATGGCATCATGAGCTTTCGTGGGCACAACCCACTTCAGATGAAAACTCCGGTCATCTGAAGAAGTGGGCTGTGCCCACGAAAGCTCATGATACCATCTACATGTTTTGTTAGTCTATAAAATGCTACCAGACCATTTGTTGTTTAAGTTTAATTTCATTCTAAACTTTTATATTAGCATCACAATGTATAGAGATGCTGTAGCACTATCTAGTAAAATTTCAGGTAACTCACATCAACACAGTATGATCAGGGAGGTGGGATAATGTATACCCATGTTCCAGTCCACTAAAGTCCATAGAAAGATTTACAACAGTGGGCTATGGATCAGGCTTCTTACATAGTTGATATGCATTGAGAGCATGACCTGACTGGCCTGTTATGGGTATAGACAGACTGTTGTTTTATCCTGTGTTTATACAATGCCCACCACCCTGAGATTCTGGTCCATGACTAGGCTTCTAAACACTATGGTAGTACAAATCATTAATAAGGCCAAATAACGTAGTGAGTATTGCTGATCCCATAGTAACGTCCTCTAACACAAATGAGGGGTTTGTAGCTGCATCTGGTATGTGTGTAATAATATTCAGCACTGGGGATGTGAACTTTCCTCTGCTGGACCCTGGTGAAGGAATGAAGGGTATAGTAGGCCCCTTCATTGCAAATTCCTGTCATTTACTAAGCTCTTTGAAAATACAGGTTTTATAGTGGTGACAAGTGCGCAGACACATTTTTAACTCTTGAAAACTTGGCCCATAGTACAAAAAAAGTGTGTGATGAGTCTGCCTCTGCTATTCCATTTAGGGTAGAGGTTTTCAAACTGTGATATGTGCTCCCATTCATGGCAAGGGAGCAAACAATACCCGGTAGCTCAGTCCAGCCTCATGCCTCCTTCACCCCCTGAGGCCCTTCTTTTTTCTGGGTTGAGGGTGGACAACCAAAAATTGTAACTCAGATGGCTTCAGGGGACTCAATTCAAAAAGTTTGAAAACTGCTGAGCTGGGACTTCTGGTAAGATCATAAATTGCTGGAGTGAGGTGCACGTAAGGAGCACACACAGATCAAACTCATAACCCCCAAGTTTGTGTCCTTTTACGTTATAAAATACAGGGATCCACCTTTTTTTCTAAAAGGTAAGCACCTTCAAGCCCTCCCGAAAGCACTGCACCTTCAGGCTCCAGTGCTCTCCACTGGGCATTAGTTTTCTTTTTGCCTTCCTGAAAGTACCCAACATGCTATTATCAGCTGATTGTTTCCATGAACTGCAACCCAGTCCCCCTTATTGTGCTCCCATGGCCACTAATAGTTTAACATTGCCATGTTGTGTAACTGGGATGGAGATGCATTTGGTTTGGGTTTTGTTTTTTTCCTCATGGGAAGTATAGAAGCTAGACTGTGAAAAGTATAAACAGAGTTACAGACTCTGATAACTGAGGCCATATGTAAGTGAGTAGCTGTGCAAGATGACCCCTGTGAGGTAGGGAAGTCCTAGTATTCCCATTGTTCAGAGTGGGATCTGAGGCTTGGAGGTGAAGTGGCTTGTCCAGGGTCGTACAGGCATTGTCTGTGGTGGAGCAAGGACTTGAACCAGTTCTCTCAAATTCTAGGTTAGAGCCCTAAGCCATCCTTCCTCTGCATGTATGTGTTGACACACAATTTCTTTTTAAATTAATGAACCAATAATTCATTCATGAATAATGTTACGGGAAGAGGACTTGAAAGGCATTGTGAATGGGTATCAGAAACATGAATTAAATTATCATTCCTATGGACACAGCCTTTAGAGAGAACTCTTTCTGGTAGAATAATTGTGTGGTGCTTTTTTAATGGTTGGTTTATAGAAGTGTTTCTCAACCAGTGGTATGAGTACCCTCAGGGGTACTCGAGAGAAGTCTGGAGGGTCCATCAACACAACTGAAATTTGGAGAAAACTGAATTTTTGTTTTAAGTTTTACAGCGCTTTATTATTTTTGTACTTTTTACACCCAAAAATGTCATCGCCTGCCCAGCTACGATTAAGTTGTTTAAACAAACGTGTTGCAATGGTAGAAACAAAAGTGTGTGTTTCTGAAAACTATAGGTATTGGGGGTACTTATAATTTTTTTAAAGGGGGTACTTTTTTTTGAAAAAGGGGTACTTTATAGAAAAAGGTTGAGAAACACTAGTTTATAACATTTGAACAGAGATCAGTTGATGAGCTCAGCTGGTCTTTCGGAGAGCAGAATGGAAGTTACTCAGATATGCATGTTATTTAGATGGGCACCCACAAGGTGCTTGGTGCTGTTTGCCAGCAGATGGAAGGCAGTCCTGGAAACAGATGCTCTCTGATGATGATGATGTGATGATGGGTGGTGGTGATGATGATGATGAGTGATCACTAGTTGCCGAGTATGATCATCTTCCATGGGAGTTGTGGACCCTCAGGTGGCTGGTAAGGCCGATCCTTGAGTTCTATTACAGTGAGGTCAGAAGTTTCCAGGTACAGCAGGAGGCTGCTGACCATGACTAGAAGCCAGTCTCCCCTTCTTCCTGTGCCTCTTCTCCTCTTCAGCATGTCAGCAGGCAAATTCAAAATGCAGGGAGCCGTTGTGTAGGACTTGTCTCTATTTTTGAGCGATCCTGGGCAGGTGTCTCCCAAGTGTCAACATCCATGTTGCACTTCTTTAAGTGATCCTTTAGCAAGTCCTTATAATGCTTCCATTGTCCTCCCACATTACAGTGTCCTTCTTTCAGCTGAGAAAACAGGCCCTGTTTTGGGAAGCGATGGTCTGGCATCCGAACAACGTGACCAGTCCAGCGAAGTTGCTGATGGCAGATCATTGTCTCAGTACTGGTGGTCTTTGCCTCTTCTAGAACACTGATGTTAGTGCACCTGTCTTCCCATTTGATCTTCACGATCTTGCAGAGGCAGCATTGGTGATACCTCTCCAGGACTTTCAAGGATGCTCTCTATACAAAAAACAAATACAGTCTAGGCAACAGAATCCAGGCTGCTCCTGAAATTGGAAGTGCTCATTACCCAGATAAATGTCCAGTTCTTTCTTGTTTGTTGGCATGTTTACGTCTTTGTTTTTGGTCATGCTAAAGCTCTTTATACCTTGACACAATGAGTTACCCAGACGGCTTATGCACAGTGTGAGAAGTATTTCTTTCCTTTTATCGGTTACTAATGTGTTGCTTTAACATTTCATTGTCTGACTGACAGGGGTGGGCAATAATTTTTGATGGGGGGGGGGGGCATTCCAAGAATTTGGTAAGTGGTCACGGGCCACACTTTTCTATGATATTGATGGAGGTTGGGTGCAGAAGGGAACTCACGGTAAGGGATTGGGGTGCAGGAGGGGATGTGGGTCTGGAAAGGAGTTTTGGTAAATGAGGGGTTTGATCTGGGGCAGGGGATTTGGGTACAGGAGGGGGTGCAGGGTTTAGGAGCAGTTTAGACGCAGGAGGAGGTTGAGACCTGGTGCAGGGGTGCAGAGGCTTTGGGTGCAGGAAGGGGTTGTGACCTGTGGCAGAGGATGGGGTACCAGATGCAGACTTTGGCCAGGAATCACTTACTTTGGGGGGAGGGTGGCAGCGGGTCTCTGCGTGCTACATGTGCCCACAAGCACTGCCCCTGCAGCTCCTGTTGGCCAGTTTTTGCCCAATGACAGCTGCAAGGATTGTGCTAAGGGTGGGGGCGGTGCACTTTGACCCCCCCCCTCAAGGGATGCACCACAAGGAGACACACACGCTTGCCCCACAGTTAGCCACTTTGAGCAGCATGTGGGGCCGCAGTAGACAGGGAGCCTGCCTGAGGGTCCTGATGGGCTGCAACAGGCGATATTTTGCCTATCCCTTTATATGAGAAGGTACACAGAAGTACTAGACTTGCCTTCTCTACCATTTAAACACCTCTCCCCTACTATGTCTCCACTCCAAGTTAAGCCTTTCCAATCTGCTCAGTCTCTGCAAGCCTCTAACACTCGTCACTGGTCCCTGAACCTTCCTTCCCCATTTCTGTTAACCTTGTGAGAGGGGACGACATAAACTGGACATGGAATTTTATCCCTCTGAGTCCTAGCCACTTCTTCTCCCTCCTTGTTGTTTATGCCTTTCACGTAATTGTAGATATTTAGTATGTCTCCTCCCCTTGATCATGACAGAAAATTGGTTGTTCTCCTGGAAAGTACTCTGATTCCTAATGTCACTGAATTGATTGCAATAGGGAATCCTGCTCTTCCACCAGAGCAAACAAGAAACATGCTAAGATTTTCAAAGCAACCTAATAATAAGGTGGATGGAAATTGGATGTTCAAATGCCTCGAGCCACTTTGAAAATCTCTGCTGTGTTCTTCTAGGCTATGTCTACACTGCAGAACTTTTCCGGGTACCAGAGGTATCCCAGAAAAGCTCTGCCGCTTCCAAGGAACATGTCTGCTTTTTCAGAACAGTTTCCGAAAAAGTGGACACGTTCTTTTGGCATCCCTGTATTCTTCATTGTATGAGGAAGAAGGGATGTTCCAAGGGGAGGTTTTTCCGAAATTTAGCCCCGTGTAGATGGGCCAAATCTCGGAAAAGCCTCTTCTGAAAAAAAACCTGGAAAAATGTATGCAAGTTGTAGTTCTCAATTTGTATATCTTTTTCTGACTTTTCTTTACAGTCTAGACATAGCCTTACTGCACAGCAGTTAAATGGAAGGTTTTTAAGTGAGTTTTTCTGCAGCGTCTGGGTCTGCCTGTCTCTGCTGCATTTGCCAGTAGAAATTCAGTGGCTACTGCAGCCAATAATTTCTCAGGAAGAAGAACAGAGGTATGGGAAGGGCAATATCTGGACAGTTCATACAGCTGCACCAGTTCTGTTTTCACAAGCAGTTTTTGTGACTGGAAGGGCTAAGACAGGGCTGGGCAAGATGTGGCCCTGGGGCCAGATCCGGCCCACGGACTGCATCTGGCTGCTTTCTGTTTATATCCTGCTGCCCATGTCACCGAATTTCCACGTGATAGCTCAGGCAGCAGGATCCTATTTAAATGGCTAATAGCTCCCGGGCATGACATTACTCTGGCAGGGGTCGGAGCTGCGAGCCCTTTAAGTAGCTGCAGCAACCCTGGGCAACTGCTGGGCAATGTGGTAGCAGCAGAGCCACAAGCCCTTTGCTGTGTTTTAAATTCAAAGCCTCCAGCCCCAGACAGCTCTGGGGTGGGGGCTAGTCCCCAGCCCCAGCCCCGCCCCTCCTGGAGATGGAGCCAGCCTGTGACCATGTACCAAAATTCACTAAGTGCCCCCCCTGCAAAAATTACTGCTCACCCCCGAGCTAAAAGCTTGTATTGAGGTAACTTTAGAAGTGTCTATCAAGTTAAAAACCAAATTTAACCAATGCTTTGAGTTTGGGGGGCTTAATAAAGAGAGATGGATGAGTCCTTTGCCTCCCAGGATGTTGCTTTGTCTCTAGTCCAAAGACACAATTTTCAAGTGTGACTAAGGGCTTGACTACACATGAAAACTAATCTGGAATAAGGTAAGATGCGAGTTAAAGCAAATGACTATCCTTGCTTTAACTTCATGTGCGGGTGCTCTTCTTCTGAAATAAAAGTGCCTTACTCCAGACGAGCTTCATTTCCTGCCCAGGAGAAATGGCTAGAAAATTGGCTCTTGTTTTTTGACTGCAAGTAGCTGGGGTGGAAGTATTTCTGATAGTTTGCTACGGAAAAACTAGCTTTCTTGATCTGTGTTTCCTTCCTTCATATATTGGCTCCAGCACACCATATGCAAAGCATTGCATACCAGGAACGAAGTGACAAATGAGGAACAATCTATCCAACAGCAAAAGGCCTCCGTTAGAGGTGGCCTATGGAGGGGGCACAGAAGGTGACGTAACACAAGCATCCCTTCCTCCCTCATTGTTATAACAGAGGCATCACTAGCAGAATTTTTGGATAGAGAACTCACACAAAATAAACAGCAATAAATGTTGGCTTGTTGAACAAAGGGTACACAGTGGTTACATAGATTTATCCAGTTTATAGTATTAGTCACTGACCCTGTAAATCAAGTCTATTGCTTTAAAGGAAAGCTTAGCCCTTTGGGATTTAAAAAATAAAAACACAACAAAAAATTCACCATAGTTTAGGTTCAATACCCTTTACTAGCTCTTATCGCTTAAGCTTTCAGTCAATAAGGAGTCTTTCTACAGAAAGAGATGTCCTAAATGTTTCACGCTTCCGAAAACCAAAGCTTCAAAACATATTTTTGGATATACAGATTGGAGCAGCACCAGCCAATGCTGCTGACCCAGACTTGGTGCAGATGGTGCTGTTTTTAATCTGGTTTGGTAACCATTATACTTCTCTATATGAGACAAGGTGGGGGAGGGTAATATTGGACCAGCTTTTCTTGGAGAACATGCGGTTTTTTCAGGGAAAAAAAAAACTTTTTTGAAAGTTCCCATACTCCTGAAAAAATGAGGTGTGTGGGATCTTTCGAAAAAGGGGTTTTTTTTCCCGAAAGAACCGCATCTAGACTGCGGTTTCACTTTCGAAATACCCTTTTTCGAAAGACTGCTGGGACACAATTATGCAAATGAAGCGCGGGATATTTAAATCCCCGCTTCATTTGCATTTTCGAAGTGCTTCATTTACATCCCTCTTTCGAAAGAAGGATGTTGTCTAGACATAGCGTAAGTCTCAACTTGACAAAGCCCTGGCTGGGATGATTTAGTTGGGATTGGTCCTGCTTTGCGCAAGGGGCTGGACTCAATGACCTCTTGAGGTCTCGTCCAGCCCTATGATTCTGTGAAATGTCAGTATTTATTGCTGTTTTCTGGAGCCTTCCCCTAACTCGGTGGCACATCACAAATCCACTTTGGCCTTCAGAGTATAAATCCCCCTTGTACTCCACTGACACAAGATTTACTACTTCAGATTTCGGGTTCTGGCCAAGCCCAGACATGTGCTGCAGTTAGCTTTTGGGACTGTTTCCCTTCTAGGATCTATTAAATTCCAGTCATTTACAGGATAAAACTTGTTTTGCCTATTGTCTGCTAAGCTGCTCTGCTGCCAGCTCTTATTACTGGAAGCAACATTTAGATTCTAAATATTGCACTCCAGATGCTTCAATCAGAAATCTTTACCAGCCTTAATTATAGGAGTGTTTGCAAGACTGCATATTAACTGCCACAGCAGTCATCGGATGCATAGTTAAGTTTCCCATTTAAAGGCTGAATTAGAATTTGATATTGCCGTCAAGTTGCAAGAGGTGGGGTGCCTCAGACTTCCATATTACAAAGATATGAAGAAAGTAATAAGCCCTTTCTCGATGGCATTGTGGTTAACTCTCTATGATCCAAGCGTCTACATGGCAAATCTGATGGACTGGGTCTGCATGAAGTTTCCCTCCTATGTATCAGACCTCAAAGATGAGCTGCCAATTAAACTCTGCCTGTGATCCATTCTTGTGCTGCAGTGCAGTATTACACTGCATGTGCATCAGCAGGCAGGCAAACCACCCGTCCAGCGCATCAAAGACAAAATTGTGCCAGTGAGCCCTTTCATAAGAAGCTGAAAACGGGGGAGGGTGGGAAGCGAGAGAAGAGGAGAACGTACTGATTTGTGCACTGTGTCCCCAGCCTTCTCTCTTATCCTGGAATCGAGGGCAAGTTGCTAGGTGGCCATTCCTAGTGTTTCATTGGCTAGAAGGACATCTAGTGGTTTAACGTGACCAATCGCAAACAATGTTTGTTGCTTCTGAACTTGCTTAAGAATCTGGAAATACAGCGCCTCCAGAACTTGTAGGGAGATGGTGGGTTTTATATGCTGTTCAGATACTGTGTACTCAGTAAATGTTGCTGTTCCGCAGCGCAGGCATTCCTGTTTCTTAGCCGTACAAAAGCTTAGTCTGAATTAAACATAACAGGGCAAGTGATGATGGATAAATTAAAGGAGGCAGAGCTATGGAAAGGCAAAAGTTACAATAGCGAGAGACCGTGAGATGCTTATTTTAACACACTCGTCCCCTTGGTTTCTCTTCTCAAATTGACTGTTGTACAATAAAGAGCAATGTTCACAATGAAGGTGTCGGGCTATGAGCTGATATGTATAGTACCATTTATGCGCAAGTAGGATTGAACAGGGTTTCTGCAGAATAGCACAGAGGCTTTTGGAAGCTTAAGTCTGTGTTGCAAATTCCTACAGCCTAGATGACTGCTATACTTGGCAGTGGACAGCACTGTACATTCAAGGGGTTTTAAATTAAAATCCCTAGTTCTTTTATATACTGACTGGCAGGGAAAGACGTATCGCTCCAAAGTTTTCTTAGAGTTGGTTTTGTTTAAAATGTTTCATTTTCTCAATGTCTTAAGTCATGGATTACATATGAAGCAGTCTATTCCTATAGTCGTGTCCTGCATTTAGAAAGTCCTGGTGCTTTGAATATGCCCCATTACCATGGGATCTTACTGAGAGAATCTCCTCAGATCGTATTCAGATGATGCATTTATTTATTAAATCAAATCTCCTCCCAACTCTCTGGGCAAGTCGGAGCCTCATTTTAAAGATGGAGAAACAGAAGCAGAGGAAATAAAGCAAAGCTCTGCTCTGAAAAGAGTGCAAAGTTTACTAAGCCAATCTCACTAAGAGGATCTGCTCCCTGTGTGTTTTTGGTCATTGATGGTTGACTTTAGGGACAAAACTAATTTGCACTGCGTTTCTATTAGTCTGATGCGAGAGGGCGAGCTGGAGTCTGTTCCTTCTTGTAGCTCATCAGAAGAGTTTACTGTAATTTGAGTCTGTTACATCGAAATCCAGTAGTGACAGTGGAGTTGCACAGGTATCGCTGAGGGCAGAATTTCTTAGCATTAACATGATAGGCAAAGAACCCATGTTAACTCTCAGATGGTGTGTTTGGTGAAGCAGCAGCTAGGAAGCGCAGCTTTTATCTGTAAATTGAGCCCACTTGACTGGAAATCATTAAGAAGCACTACACATGGAACCTCTACAGAGCTGCCTTTCAGAATAATGTTATAGCAAGTCAGGAGCATAACTCAAGTTCCCAACACCTAGCCCTGTCCTCAGCTCTCCAGTCCAGACCATACCGCCCTCTGAATGTTTATAGCAGCATTTGGTCAATAAGCTCAAGTCCTATGGAATATATTGGAGAAAGCGGCATAATCTACTAGAAACTTGAGAGCATGTGCGTCTGTCTGTCCCATCTGTGAGTCTGTCTGTTCAAGAATTCCTCCTAAATGGCTAAGAGCACCAACTTTGGTGTGCTGCTTCCTCTTACCATAACTTAAAGCAAGGGCAGAGTTTGGCTGTGCCAAGACAATGGGATGTGCCTGGAATGGGATTGTTTCTTATGAAACAGAAAGGCAAGGGTCTGCTAGCAGGAACAGTTGTGCTGCAGAAGGACCTCGGAGGGGGCAGCCCGGGGCCAGAGATGGGGACCAAGACAGCTCTAACCCCATTGGGGAAGCAGGGGGCAGGGGCGGATACTATCGACTATATAATTGAGAGAGTTTGTTTGTGTATCTGTCTGTCTGACATGCACCCCTCCTCCGGCTGTGCCTGCTGCAGCAGCCTTGGACAGGCACTTCTCACCCGGCCCCAAACTGCTGCAGTGAAAGAGGGCTGGGGTTGTCCTCTTTCCCCGGGGCAGCCTGTATACTGACCCCTCATCCCCAGCCCCACCCCAGAGCAATGTTTTAAATGAAGAAAAACAAAAATGATTTGCATTAAGGACCCAAGCAAGGCCGGGTAAATCCTCTAATATGTTACAAGTAACCACCCATGTACTGGAATAGCAGTTATGGGGGGGGGGAGGTGTACATGCACTATAATAATAGCCGAGCACAGATGTGTAAAAAGTTGGTAAAGTCTCATTATTATTTTATTTCAGCTCATTCAGACAAACAAACTGAAGCACTATCCCAGTATCCATGGAGATTTCAGCAATGATTTCAAACAGCCGTGTGTGGTGTTCACTGGACATCCCTCCCTCCGGTTTGGGGATGTAGTGCATTTTATGGAGCTGTGGGGAAAATCTAGCCTTAACACTGTTATATTTACAGGTAAGTGAAATGCTCTTCACAGCACAGAGGTGGTAATGTGTCATACGTCCTCGTTGGAGCAGATCCCATCACTTGTCCCCAATTGGATGATGTCAGTGGGAGTTTCTTCAAATGAGGCTCCCTGGGATGACCTCAGTGACAATTTATACTGCATGTCATTCCTGTTCGCCTTGCAGAGTTGATTCTTGCCCTACACAGCCAGTTCTTGTCCTTTGTAAGCAAGATTTTATAAAATATCTACAAGAGATCAGCTCTTGGATGAAGAGCAGTTGGCTCTCTCCAAGACAGAAGCAATGCTAATTGGAAAAGGTAAATGCTTTGATGAGCTGGCCAAGACTGTCTCCAACTTCCATCAAAATCCTACAGCTCTTATATATCAAAGTGGTACAAAGCCTCAAGGTCTTCTTAGATGCCTTGCTACTCTTGGATGACCAGGTAGACACAGTTTCCCAAATGCCTCCTTTCACCTCCAGCTTGCTAGGGAACTTCATTCCTACCTTTAAGCCAGGGACCTGGCCCCAGTAATCTATGCTTTGTCGCCTCCGGGCTGTCTTACTTTAGCTGAATGTGAAGATAATACACAGGTTCCAGCTGGTGCTGAACAGGGCTGCCCACTGTCTCCCTGGTTCAGGCACTGAGAGCACATCTGGCCTGTATCAAGTCCCTCCACAGGCTCCCCGTCGGCTTCCAGTTCCAGTTTCAGGCCTGGGTCCTAATTTTA
Source organism: Pelochelys cantorii (assembly GCA_032595735.1). NCBI lineage: Eukaryota > Metazoa > Chordata > Testudines > Trionychidae > Pelochelys > Pelochelys cantorii. The sequence goes on from CM064328.1 coordinate 6,726,891, forward strand.
AAAGCAGTTAATAGATCAAACCCCTGCTGCATCAGAGGCTGATTGGAATCGCTGAACCACCAGGACAGATGCATTGCTATGGGACAATGCAGATCTCAAAGCCCAGGACAAAGAATGTGAGAACTGAGAAGGAAGCATCCTCTGAGGGGAACAATCTTCCAGAGGCTATCAGAGCCTGATCGTCATTCGGGAATGTTGCTAAGCCTTCCTCCGTGAGAGTGTCTTTCCACCAATCCTGCCCAAGCAGACTTCTGGCCCTGTACTGAGGAAAGGTTTAGAGACTTTTTGTGTGTGCGGAAGGCTCCCTGATACAGTGGTGATGGGTGGCAGCATAAAACACTTTGATAAAGGGAGCACTGCCCATCGCTGTGCCTCCCTACCAGATTTCCTTCCATAGTTCTCCACATGCACCAGCAGTGGTGGAAGAAGTAATAACACAAGACTTGGGTTTTGGGGTTTTTGGGGGTTTTTTTTACAACCATGTCTCCAAACTTTGTTCCGAATCAGAGTCCCGGCTATGCCTGTGCTTCCATCATTGTTACCCAGGAAGAAAACTGTAGGTCTGAATTTTACTAGCATAGACAAGACCTAGGAGTGAGGTGGATGTTTGAGGAATGTATCTGGTAATCTTTAAGTACACGGCCAAGAAGGATACCAGTTAGTGACAGCCATTGCGATTTTAGTGAGAAAGCCACCAGTCTGCCAGAAATTGGTCTGAGGTCACTATCAGAAATCACATACTCTGCAGAATAGCCACCTGATACTAGCAGCTTTCAGTTACTACTGCCATGCTAGAATGTACTGGCAGCATGGAGTTAAAAAGATGAATATCCTATTGCACGCTGCTCTAAGCCATCCAGCTCGCTACAGATCCACTAGGATAATAGTAGAGTATTTGGTGAATAGTTCCTTAATCTTCCATGAGTCTAATACTGACACCTCGCCTAAACTAAATGGAATAATTATGAGGAAAATGGTGAAAATATATTTGCTGAAGGTGACACCTCAGCAAAATCATTTTGAAATATGAAAAAATTGTGTTTGGATTTTTGCCAGGCTGAGAAACCAGGCCGCTCAGGTGGAGTTTTGATACTGAAAAATGGTAAATCATGCTCTTTTTTAGAAGTTCTGATTAAAAGTAAGAGATGCTGTTTGTGTCTTGATTAAATTTGTTATAGAAAAATCAGGCAATAATGCTTTTGGATGAAATGGTGCTGCTCTGTTGCTTGATTGAGCTAAGACTAATTGTGGGCATAATTTTCATCAAATTAACGGAAAATAACTAGTGGGGGAAGAGAAATCTATAAGTGAATTAACATTACCAAACGACAGCTCGTCTAGACTAGGACATGGTAATAGGGGGAGGAACTGAGCAATCTTTGTTGTTTGAGACATCAAATATCTTCTGCATTTTTTTTCCCCTCTTGCAGAGCCTGACTTTTCTTATCTGGATGCACTGGCTCCTTATCAACCTCTGGCTATGAAATGCGTTTACTGCCCCATTGACACAAGACTGAATTTTATTCAGGTGTCCAAATTACTGAAAGAGGTCCAGGTAATGAAATCTCTGTTGTCCCTGTACATTTATACACCTACACCCAGCCACCCCATGGAGATTTCTGCTGTGGCTGATCTTTATATTATATCTTTTGTTGTTTAGCCAAGTCTCTCTGAGGTTACGTCTACACTGCAGTGCTGTTTTGGGATACCAGAGGTATCCCAAAATAGCTATTTCATGTCTTTTGAGTGCACCTGCTATTTCAAAATGTAACAGGCTCACTATTCCAACCTCCCTGTACGCCTCATTCCACAAGGAGTAAGAGACATTTCGGAATAGCACTTTATTTCTAAATAAGTGCTGTGTAGACGGCGCCAAATTTCAAAATAAGCTATTTTGAAATAACATCGAAATAAAATACACAATTTGTGTAGTTCAAATTGCATATCCTATTTCAACCTACGGTGCAGTGTAGACGCACCCCAAGAGACCACACCATATGTATCTCTTCTAATAATCACACACACGTGATAGCGTGAAAGGCTTAGAAAGAACAAGCTAGCTAATCATCCCGTTGCATTGTGAGCTTCCCCTTCATTCCATGAACTATGGCTGATTCCGTTATTTGCATTTTCCACCATCACCACCTTCCATGCTGCGTTTAAGAGTAGAATGGCCTCTTCCTCTGCTCAGTTCTCTCAGTGGCATGCCTCCACCATGCCCGCGTAATAAACAGCCTAGCAGTGATTTATTACTATATCTAGGTTTGTTTTTAAATATACGATGCTTCCAAATAGTCCATTTGGCTACTATATGCATCTATATGTTCCTCTAGCTGTCACCCTTGTCTTCCCACTCTCCACTCCCTTGTGTTCTACACCCATCTGTGGCATTTTGTCCCCATTTTGAGTGAAAGCTTTTTTGGGACTGTCTTCAGTTTTGTTTGTACAGCATCTGGCATAACTACTGACATGTCAGGGTCCATTGTGCTAGGCACTGTACAAACCACCTAATAGACTGTCCCTGCCCTGAACCACTTACTCCACTCCTGATTAAGGGCGTCTGGATGCAACCAGAATCCAACTAATTACATGTTAATGTACAGCCATGTTACAATCCTTATAATTGCAGACTCAGTGCTTGCATTATATACAGCTCCTAGGGCAGGGCACATTGACCATTGGACATCTGTTTTCACCCCCATCTTCTCTTCTAGCCTCTCCATGTTGTTTGTCCGGAGCAATACACCCAGCCTCCACCCACCCAATCCCATCGCACAGACCTGATGATAGACTGCCAGCCCCCAGCAATGTCCTACCGCAGAGCAGAGGTGCTGACTCTCCCATTCAAGCGGCGCTACGAGAAGATCGAAATCATGCCAGAAGTGAGTGACGACAGGGAAACAGCACAGTGGCCCCTTGCTGTCTAACATCACTTTGGTCCTGTTGCCCCATGTCTGTAGTCACCTCAGACAGAAAAGTGTTACCCGTGTGACTTCTCTTGCACATGGAGGCCTAATCATGCACTTCTCTCTAAGCCAGGGACCCCAGTCTGTGAGATGTGCCCCCTAGAGGGTGCAGAGGGATGTCCAGGGGAGATGTGGTGGGCCCAGGCCAGCCCTCTGGGAGATGGGGACAGAGCCCCACTCAGCCCCATTCAACCCCCAGTTCTACTCTGGCCACAATCCAGGTCACCTGCACGCTGCCAGTCCAGTTACCAGCAGTAATTGGCCTCTGCTACCAGGGGTGGAAAGAGCAGCAGCAGCTGCTGGAGCCTGGAAGAGCACTTGGGGATGGCTCCAACAAGAGAGGTACTGACACTCCCCCCCCCAATCCTACCCTAAGCTCAGCTCCCCATTGCCACACACCCCAAGCTCAGCTCCATGTTGCCACGCACCCCTCCCGTCCCCAGAGCGTGCTCCCCCTCCCCCATCCTGCCCCACTCACCCCTTCCTCCTGGGGGGCATGCACCAGATGAGGGGGTCTGCGACTGAGAAAGTTTGGAGACCCGCTGTGCTCGGCCAGAGATTCGAATGAGGGATACTCCTGAGAGGTGTTCGCAATGTTGACAGAACTACGTGGCAAAGCTAAACATGTTAATTATCCTTGGCAAACATGTCGTACTTCAAAGCATATTGCAAATATGCTAGCCCTCCGTAATCACCTGTGAGGTTGGCAATTATAATCCCCATTTTAAAGGTGGGCAAACTGAGGTCCGGAGCTGCTGAATGATTCGCTCACAGTTTCTCAGTAAGTTCAAGGTAGAGCTGGGGATTGAAAGTCAGGACTCCTGGCTTGTGTGTCCTGCACCGCTTGCTAGAAAACCCTCCCCTCCCCCCCCCCCTCGGGAACCTTTCACAAATGACTTATTCAGTGAACAGTCTTAGAGTCCAGTAAGTTAACTGGTTGCTTATAACCATCTAACATGCTCATAGACTTCAAGGGTAGAAGGGGTCACCAGTCTGACCTTCTGCACATTGCAGGCCAGAGAACCTTGCCCACCCACTGTAATAGACCCCTAACTTCTGGCTGAGTTACTGAAGGCCTCAATCTTGATTGAAAGTCTTCAAGTTACAGAGAAACCACAATTTACTCTTGGTCAAACTAGCAAAGTGGCCTGTGGCCACACTGTAGAGCAGAGGGGGGCACATTACCGCCCACGGGCCACATCTGGCCCATTGGACCCTTCAGGCTGGTCCTTGAGCTCCCGCCAGAAGGCGAGGTTGGGTCAGCCTTTCAGAGAGGAGCTAGACTAACTCCCAGGCAGCACGGCAAGCAGAGACAGCCTGTGCTAGGCTTCAGTCTCACCCCTTTGGCCTCTGGTCCCCCACAGCCTAAATTCCCCCCAGTGCCTGGGCAGTGCAGTCACCATGCCCCCAACCCCAGTGCTCTGGGCCACGCAGCTGCAGCTCCATGCAGGCAGGTAAGCCTTATGCAGATTTACCCTCGCTGCTCTGCTGCTTCCCTGGTACTGCCCCGTACAGCTCCCCCCATGTTATCCCCTCCCCCACCTTGGTAACATCTGGATTCATGGCCCTTCCATACCCAGATGTGGCCCTCAAGCCAAAAAATTTCCCCACCCCTGCTCTAGAGGAAGGCAACCCCCCACAGCCTCCTTTGTCTCTGTGATCCTGACCTGGGCAAAAATCTCTTGCTGACCCAAATTATGGCTTTCATTCAGACCCTGAGCATGTGAGCAAGACCTGTCAGGCAGGTACCTCGGAAAAAATTCCCTGTAGAGCCTTACCCTTCCAATGACCAGCTCTTGAAGATATATGCTAATAGCAGTCACAGACGGGCCATATGGTTCCTCCCCTTCCCGATTACTACTCTTGAGAAACTGTTCCAGAACTTCACTCTTCAAACTGTTGTCTCATTTCAAGCCTAAATGTATTGATGGCCAGTTTGTTTATATGCCAACGTTGGCTCCAAGTGTAATAGTCAGAGGCACACATACAGAACGGGAAATGACTGCCTAGGAAGGAGTATTGCAGAAAAGGATCTGGGAGTCACAGTAGAGAGCAAACTAAATGAGCGTCCGTGAAATACAGTTGGGAAAACTGTGAACATCAATCTGAGACGTGTTAGCAGAAGTATTGTAAGCAAACACAAGAAGCGTTTCTTCTGCTCTACTCCTCACTGATAAGGCCTCAGCTGGAGCCCTGCCCCCCTCTGGCCACTATGCTTTGGGAAAGATTGGATAAATTGGAGAAAGTCCAGAGGACCTCAACAGAAATGATTGAAGTTCTAGAAAATATGACTTAAGAGGAAAGATTGAAAAAAAGAGTTTTATTTAGTCTGGAGAAGAGAAGACTGAGGTGAGACGTAGGTCTTCAAGTATGTCAATGGTTATTATAAAGAGGAAGGTGATATAGTTATTCTCCTTATCCACTTAAATGGCAACAAGGGAGATTTAAGTTAGAGATGGTCTAAATAATATTAGTCCTGTCTCAGTGCATGGCCTGAACTAGCTGACCTATCAAGGTGCCTTCCAACCTTACATTTCTGTGAGACTCCATTCCTCTGATCATGCCAGTATCTCTGCAACTGTTGCAGTTTGAATTCATCTTTCATAAATGGGGGAGACCAGACTTGCATTCCAGATGAATCTTACTTGTGCCTTTTCCGTTGATTCATAATGTACGAATCCCATAAACTATGCACAAATATACTCTAAGTGACCTGTAGTCTAGCAGATATGATGTTAAAGTATTTTGACACTCTAACCAGCACTGATGTGTCCTTGGATCAAAGATGAGGTATTTATTTCATTTTACAACCAGGCTATATAGCCCCATGGAAATTGCTTTAAAAAGGTGGGGGGCTGAGTTTTTCACTGGAGGAAAAACAATACCCTTAGTGTTAACACAGGGTGCAGAACTATACGGGGAACTGTATCTAAGTAACAAACAACAAGAAACCAAGCTCTCACCACCACTGCATCATCTGTATCCAGTTTGTTCCTGAATTCAGGGTTGAGCATGCAACTGCCTGCTGAGATTAGCCTGGAGTTGAAGATGGGTTTTAATTGAAAAATGTACTCTGAAACAACTGCGCTGTGGCATGTGTATTTGCTGGATACATTTGCATATTTATTGGCTCCTGTTAAAGGAAGGGCTAGTAAAATATGATGTATGTTCAATGATGTGATAAAACGAATCTTGTGTTAGCAGGAGGATTTTTCACATCACCTCTCTACGTAGAGAGCCAGGACAAGACCTAGTCAGCATTTAAATTCTACTGGCAAGTCCTGAGGCTTTACTTCAAGCCTGAGGGTTTAAGAGGTTGGCTTGGATCTGCTCAGGGGGCAATCACATCCTCTGCTGAAAACAGTGAGGCAAACAGCAGGGTGAACCCCGCAGAAAATTATTCAGGCATTCCTGGATTTTAAAAAAAGTCATGTCAGAAAGAGGAAGGATGGCCCACGGTTAGGGCACTAGCTTGGCCCATGGGATATCAAGGTTCAAGTCCCTTCTCTTGACCATATCACTTAGTCTCTCTTGGCATGTTTACACAGCAGGGCAAAAGTCGAATTAAGCTATGCAACATCAGTTATGTTGCTGAAGTCAAAATAGCTTAATCCGGCTTTAGGTGCTGTCTACACACTTCCTTCGACTTCCCTTACTCCTTGTGAAATGAAGGTTACATGAGTTGGAGTAAGAAGTCCTCCAACTCGCCATTATTTTGAAATAATGGCTTGTTGTGTATATGACCTTTTTGTTATTTCAGAATAACGTTATTCCAAAATAACGCTGCTGTGTAGATGTACCCTCTGTGCCTTAAAAGGGGTAATAGCACTGCCCTAGCTCACAGGAATGTGGGGAGGATAGCTATGCTGAAACTTGTGAGGCGCTCAGATACGGTGCTGGTGGAGGCCAGATGACAGTCTGAGAGAGAAAGAAATGTCAGCTGCGTTTGTTTTCCTCGAATGTTTTGGCCAACAATATTATTGGCAAGGATGTTACTGCCATTTTTCTCTTCCAGCAAATAATACTAAATATAAAACTGCTATTCACACCAGAAACCTGATTCAAAGTTATTCATCCATTCAGGGCATGGAAACGTCCTGCATGAGCTCATGAGTCTATATATTTTGGTTGGTGTCTAAGAGTACGTGTACACAGCAACATTTTTCGAAATAACGAACTTAGTCCACGTCTACACAGCAGGCAGTTATTTCGAAATAATGTCGAAATACTGTCAAGCTGGAGGACTTCTTACTCCGACTCCTGTAACCCTCATTGTATGAGGCGTAAGGGAAGTTGGAGGAAGATTGCTCTATTTCAAAATAAGTGCCGTATAGACACTCCCAATTTCGAAATAAGCTACGCAATCGACGTAGCTCAATTTGCGTAACTTATTTCAAGTTAAGCCCTGCTGTGTAGACGCATCCTAAGGTGCCACAGGACCAGTCGTTGTCAATTGGAACACCCTAAGTTTTAAAGCATGGCTACCAAATACTTGCAGCGAACTACTGGTCAGCGGGGCGGGCTATGGCTGAAATGGGCTCATGTAAAACATCTGTTGATTTGAAGCACACCTGGCTTCTGGGAATCATGATCTTTTGCAGCACATGTAGATAGAAAAGAGTTCAATGGGATGGATAAACTGGTTTTTATGAATAGTTCACCCAGTCGTTAGTGGTTTGGGAAGGTTTTCCCCTTGCGGAGATGAACTATCTATTTCAGCCAGGGCTTATTCAGGCTTCCCAGTCACATAGAACTCTGCAGTGTCAGAAGGTGGCTGCAAGAACTTATCCCTTTTGGCTAAATCATACAGGGGCCGCTATTGGGGTGGAATTGGTTCCACTCGGCCCTCCCCGGCCGTCTGCATGGTGGAAAATCTCCAGTGACGCTGTAATTGGCAACACTACCTGTCTGTCTTATGGTGAATACCATCACCCTGTATTGCATGGGGGCTGGATTACCACAAGAAGGGGTATTTACAGCTCCCTGCATCAGCATTGTGAATCCAGGCTGTTAGCTTCCAAACACAACTTATAGCAAAGAACAAATGTTAAAACCTGCTCCAGAAAATACCAGTGTGTAAATCTGTGTCAGCCCTTTCCCTTTTTCTCTGGTATATTAACTTCCATAGACTTTTGAATTGTACAAAGGGATGAATCCACATTTGTCTCCAGATTCCTGAACTCTCTTTTTAAAGTAAAAATCCCATGTCGCCGCAGCAACAGAATGGCTTTTGTTAAAACTGCTTTCCTTTACATCCCCACCTAGCTAACCTTGATAGGTCAGATTCTGGTACATTACATAGGTCTGAATCCATTGCAGTCAGTAAGTTACTGTGCGTTGAGATTGCTTTAATAGAGAGGACAATCTGACCCAGTAAGGCTGTGGTTCTCAACTGCTGGTCCATGGACCACTGGTGGTCCATGGTGACTTTTTCGGTGGTCCACAGGAACATTGTCCAAAGTCACACGGCGTGAGCAGGTGCCACCATTAGGCTGTTTTACGCTGTGTTCACAAGCATGTGGCACGTCATCCATAGCGTCACCTAGGACACAACCGCATTGTGTTGCCAGTAACTTCCGTCTGAGGCTCTGGGTGTCAGTGTAGCTGCCACCGTCGTGCTGAGCGGTTGCTGTGTCGTTCGTCCTGTGCTACGTGTGCTGGAGGTGGTCCATGAAAATTTTTTGATTGACCTGGTGGTCTGTGGACTGAAACGAGTTGAGAACCACTGCTAAGGACTTTTAGATATAAATGAGATTTACACTGAGTAGAGCCTCTGTTCAAATGGTTTTTAACTCTCCCGTAGCAGTAGGCTAAGGCTGGCTCTCCAGAGTTCTGTGGGAGCATTTTCACACTGTTTCGCTCATCTGCTCCTTTGGACATCTGCAGATCTCTTTAAAAAGGCAGCTGAGTGGAAATTTGCGAGGCATTGTCTGTTCAGAGAAGAGTGGGGGGGGGGGGGTGGAAAACATCTTCTGGCGCAAACAGATAAATTTAAACAGTAGCCTCTGAGCAAACAGTGTGACTCCAGTTTAATAGTTTAATTACCGTTTGAAGAATGGGGCATTGCTCATGACTTCAGCAGCAGGCTGATTGAAGGAGGGCTGTTTGTTTTTAAAATACTCTTCTATTGTAAAGCTCATTGGTGCAAGGACCAGTGCTACCTGAATGTGTGTGTACACCATCTAGCACAAGGGGGCCCTGACCTTGGTTGGGGATCTCTAGCAGTGTCACAGCCCTCACTGAATTCCCCCTCTTGCTCACTCAGTCTGTTGTGCTGTCCCACCAAACTGGACCCGAAGTGTCTCTTGGTCTGGGTGGCTGAGGGGGTGCATCTAGACTACATTCTTCTTTCGAAAGGAGATATGCAAATTTGGTGCTAATTTGTATATATTCTTCCAATCGCTTTTTCAAAAGAACCCCCCTTTTTCGAAAGAACCCTTCTTCCTTAAAAAATGAGGTATACAGGGTTCTTTTGGAAAAGGGGGGTTCTTTTGAAAAAACCCTGTCTAAACTGCTTTCACTTTTGAAAAAAAACACTTTCGAAAAAGCGATCGGAAGAAAATATGCAAATTAATGCCAAATTTGCATATCTTCTTTCGAAAGAATAACGTAATCTTGATGTGCTCAGGCTGTGCTCTGACTTGGTTCCCTGTCCTTCTTCTAAAAGGAAGAGTGGGAGCTGTAAGGTGCAGCCTCTCTCAGACCTGTCTCCATTGGGTCTTATCCCTTCTGCATATACTTTCCTCTGTGCTCTCTTGGTGAGACCAAGAATTGTTCCACTTGCAGAAGATGGGATGAATGGGGAAGGTATTGGAAAGAAATGTACCACTTAACAGCTGGGTCTAACAAATCGTCATTCAGGGAAAATACTAGTAAGTAGTGCTCAGTAACTCACAAGTGGGAAGCAATCAGAATGCCCGCTCCGCCGTCCCCTCCAGCCAGGGGGCAGTAGACTACTTTAGCTGATAACTTTTTGTTATCTCTCTTTACATATCATAGAATCCTAGGGCGGGAAGAGACCTCAGGAGTCATCGAGTCCAGCCCCCTGCCGAAAGCAGGACCAACCCCAACTAAATCATCCCAGCCAGGGCTTTGTCAAGCCAAGACTTAAAAACCTCTAGGGATGGAGATTCCACCCTGTTCTGCCTCAGCAACTCTCCTCTGCTCATAGACTGTAGCTCTAGTATGGATTAGACTTCGCCAGGTAGAACAATCATGAATGTCTGGCATTGTCCACTGTTGGCACACAGGATACTGGGCTAAATGGACCTTTGGTCTTACCCAGAATGGCCATTCTCAGATTCTCATGAGCAAGATCTTCCCAATCAGTAACTGCTGAAACATTTCAAAGATAACATGAGGGAGTCTTTTAAACATTTCTTCTGGCCTCCCTGAGAACGCTTTCACTCCTTTGGCTCTTGATAAAAGATCTTTGGCAGTTGCTCATCTGCCGTTCTGGTGACATGGTTTGGCCATATCATCTGTGATTGCATCAACGGAGCATGGATGCTTGGAATTCCTGCCCATATGAGAACTTCAGGATCAGGAACTTTGTCTTGCCATCTGGCAGTCATCAGCTTCCTTGGACAGCCAATGTGAAAGTGATTTAGCTTCATAGCATGGCCTGTGTACACCTTCCAGATTTCACGTGCATGCATCAAAATTGGCAGCACATTGGTTTTGTAGACCATCAGTTTTATTTGTTGACTAATGCCTCTGCATTCCTACATATTTGCATGTAGTATGCCAAAGGCCACACTTGCTTTGGCAATTCTGATATTGGTTTCATCGATGGGAGCTGCATGTGATAGCATACTGCCGAGGTTGGTGAACTTGCCCAGTGCCTGAAGGCTTTGGCCATCCTCTGTGATAGGAGATTCTATGTAAAGCTTTCCTGGTGCAGACCGGTACATCTCGTCTGTCTTCTGGATTTTGGTTGTAAGACCAACATTGTCACAAGCTGAAGAGAAATAATCTATACTCTGCTGCACGTCAACCTCAGATTTGGCATTCAGGAAACAATCATCATCAAACGGACAATCAGGATCAGTCACTTACTGTATCTTCATCTTTGCCTCCAGTCTCCTCAGGTTGAAAAGTTTGCCATCAATCTGGTATCTGTTGCCAATCCCACTGTCACCATCACGAAAGGCATCTGTAATCACAACAGAAAGCATGCTGAATAGGGTTGGGGGCAATGCACAGCTGTGCTTGACTCCATGGGTGACTGGGAATGGTTCAGGTGACTCACCATCACCCATAACACAAGCAAACATGCCATCATGGAATTGCCGAACTATTGCAATGAATGTTTTTGGGCAACCGAATTTTGCCTTTATTTTCCAAGGGCCCTCTCAACTCTATCAAATGCCTTTGTCAATAATGAAACTTCCAAAAACAAATTTCCATGCCATTCTTTTACTTGGTGGGACTGCATTCCAGTGCAGCACTGACAATTTTAATCTTTTATAGGTTGACATTTTTAGTAAAAATTAAAACTGAAGCAGACCAAATCACAAAAGTAAAGTGTGTAAAACTAACCCAGCTAAAAACTGCAGCAAGCCACACTCAAACCTGTCTCCTCCCAATCTAAATGTTGATAACAGTAATCCCCAGTGCTATCGTAATATTGATTCTTCCTAGAAGTGTGCACATGAAAGGAAATCAGAACACCACCAGCATTTTAATGTTATTAATACCACTCCATGTTCTTCTTCGAGAGATGGCCCTGTGGTTTCTCCACTCCAGGTGTTGGCATGTCCCTGCGCCTTCACTCAGAGAGTTTTACAGCATTGCCATCCGGGATGAGCTTGCACAGTGCCTTCCTCGCACATTGCTGGTGTTTAAAGTATAGGTTGAACCTCTATGATCCGGCAACATCTTTGGTCTGGCATGATTTGATCTAGCCAGATGTCCATTTATCATGGATGTGGCCAAGTTTCCCACAGTTCCATAAAGTTTGTTTACAGCCACCAATCCTGGCTTTCAGTGTCCTTTGCTGTTTTTTAGCTCTAATTTATTCCTAAATGTCCTCTAAGAATCCAGTCAGCAGCGGAAGTGTTGGTAATGCTATTAGACAATATTGGCCTCTTGTGGTTAAGCAAATTCTCTGTTTCAGCACCAATCAGATCCCGAGGGTGCCAGATTAGAGAGGTTCAACCTGTACCACACACGCAGCCCAGAGCCCTTGGTTTCTCTTCTACCTTTCCCAGCCTGAGACGGAGTACCCAGTTCTGATGAAATCCTTCCCCTTGTAGATAAAGCATAGTTATTTAGTTCTAGTATTCATACACAGAGCAGTTTCTATTAGCTCACCCCTGTTAAATTTTTTTTTCTTTGCTTCCTCAGAAGAGGACTCTTACTGTTAACAGCCCTGTAGATGATGCCCTGTAGATAAAGAGATGCCCTGTAGATAAAGACAGTAAGAGGGTGGATCTTTTTGGATGTAAAGTGTACACATCATCTATGCTGCAATTCTGAGTCTTGACATACGTGGCATTATTTGTCAAGCATGTCCACAAAAATTATGGAAAGCTTCTGGACTTTGCTAATGCCATCCCTGACAACAGGAAACAGCAGTTTAAATCTCTGATCAGAGAGGGACAGACAGTTGCACGCACCACACTCTAGGCCTCTCTTGACACTGCTGACAGCAGCTAGATCCACCGCAGTTGTCATGCACCGAACCTCATGGTTCAACTCCACAACTTCTCCCAGGGAGCTGCGGAACACTGTGCAAGACCTCCCTTTCAACAGCTACAAGTCTTTCGCCGCCAAAATGAATGAGGTATTGCGTGTCATGAAAGACTCGTGCCCCACCGTGGTCCCTCAGCACCCACGTACCGGCCATGAGAAGACGCCAATTTAGATATCAGTCTTTCCAGGGGACTACTTGTTCTCAACAACAGTGGAGACCTATGACCAACAATGACACAGACAGAGGCCACAACGTCAGCCTTCCCCATTGTCATCATTGGTGCCCCGGCCACTGCCTTTCAGTAAGCAAAATGTGAAGGTCTGGTCAAGGGTCTAGAATTTCTTTCCCATTCTAGAGCTTTTACCACCTGCCCATCTATTTTCAGTCCATCTATTTGCATTCTACCAGGATTGGTTGACCTTCAGCACTGACAAATGGGCCTGGGATGCCTTTAGATTGGCCTATACTATCCCTTGCTATCATGCAAACCTCTGATATGGCCCTGCCAAGCAGGATGTCTGTACTATCTCAAAAACCCCCATTACTGCACTGGTGAGTAACTTTCTCTTCTATATCAGTGTTTTCATGGCTTCCACAATGATAGCCATTAGGGATACCAACGTGTAGTTGATTACACAAGTAACCGACAAGCCTGGGCTTATTGGTTAATCCTGTTGACTACACGCACTCTCCTCCCCTCCCCTCCCCCTGCAGTGGGGAGAGGGAGGTGGGCGCTAATACACATAGGGAGGCTTTTAAGCTGGGTCCCTGCATGTGCTGGCTTCTGTGGAACTCTCTCCCCCCTCCCCCCACGGCCGCTTCCCACAGAGGCAGCAGTATGGGGGGGGGGGGAAGGAGGGAGCCGATGCACGGAGGAGCTGGCTTAAAAGCCAGCTGTCTATGAGCACCAGCTCCCGTGGAGCCACTTGCCCACCCCCCGCGCTGCTGCCTCTGATGGAGAGGCAACAGTGGGGAGGGGGAAAGGCAGGCAGGAGCTAGTACACACGTGAAGCATCTTTTAGGACAGCTCCCTGTGCATATCAGCTCCTGCAGAGCCTCCTGCCCTCATGCTGCTGCCTCTTTATCAAAGGCTGGAGGGGGGAACAGGAAGGAGCCAGTGCTCGCAGGGCCCCGGGAGCACCGGTTTCCAGGTCTCCCCCCCCTACATGTAAATGTGTAACCCCTAACATTTCCAGCAGTTACACATTTACGCAAATTCCCGATAGCATCCCCAATAGCCATGGCATTAGGGTAGAAATGAGGGGTAGAATTTTCCTTCTTGTTGCATTTCTGCATGGGATGTAATAACCTTGTGTTCGGGTTATTGGCCTTTGGTTCTCAGAATAGGTAACTCTTGATAAATGGAAGATGAGGCAGTACCGTCGAGAAAGCAAAAGCGAATGCCTGTGGCAGAGAGCTGTTGACTGCTAATGGCTACCGTAGTGCCAACAGCTGGGAAGAGCAGAGTGCTTCAGAGACTGAAGAGGCACTCTCAGAACTTCCGTGCAAGTCGGCTGCTTTGATTTAAGAATCTCTTCCTTCACAGCATTTGTCATTTTCATTGTGTTCTTTGTTACAGTCAGTTCTGTATTGATTCCACAGTGCAGAGGGGCAGAGAGCCAAAGTGCCTTCGATCACTTCAAAGAGCAGTGCGCTATACCACTGCAAGCATTGCTATTGTTAGAGCTGAGGCCAAGTAGGAAGCTGCCAGCATACTGCTCTCCTTTTACGTTTTACCGCCTGTGTGAGTGTGTATTGTGTTTCTGTGGAAAACATCGATCCATCCCTTTTTGAGCCAGCTGTTCTGAAAAGCTGTCATAGCATGGGCCACATCTGAGGAGTAAGATTTTCCAAAATTTTTCAATGCTGACTGAACTGCTGCCCTTGGAGAAAATGGCAAAATGCCCGTTCCTTTGCTGGGAATGGGATCAGGCCAATGCCGATTGCCTCTGCTCAAAATTGTAGAGATCGCAGCCTCTACCACTTGCAATCACATAACATCCTTGCGACAAGGATGCAGTTGCCTCCATAGGGAAGCATGTGTGTTACCTTGCTGTCTGTGTACCAGGCATTGGCTTGGTGCTCTGGGCCAAAGACTTCTGCTCCCAGTTAGACACAGAGATGAGTGGCTGAAGTTTCAAGGGAGCTTAGCGCCCTCGATGAAGCCCTCTAAATCTGGCATGTTGTGGGTGCTGAGCAGAGGACTGGGATCAAATGAGAGAAATCTAGTAGAGGCTCTACCCACGGTGCGGCTGCGTGATAGTGCGTGGGACGTGGCGGGGACAGCTATGGGAAGATAGTGGAGTAGGACTCTGCCCCTCCAGTCAGTGGTTGTGCTCACCTTTTTTTATCTCTCTTTGCCTTCCGGGGTCCCAGCAGCTTCTGAATCCCAAGGACACTGGTCGCCATCTTGGGCTGGATAGGAGTTTGCAGCTTTTCCCCTCCCATACAGGCCACGATGGAGAACTGCAGTGCCCTCTACTGGGGCTGCCTTTGGAAACGAAGTGGAAAAGTCAGCAGATGCAGCATGTAAATACCCATTGGCTCAGTGCTGTTTCCAGCAGGGAGCCCAGAACATCTGGGCCCCAAGAATGGCATTGGGTTCTAGTTTGCTGGTGCAAGTCCAGGCGTTTACTGCTGACCTCAAAATGCATTTTGGCTTGGGCCCAGCATAGCTCTTTTTCTGGGCCTGGCTCGCCAGCGCGTGACCGTTGAGAGGCTTGTGCTCAGAGACACTGAATTTGTGTGTGTAGAGGCTGCTGGCCAATGCCCCACCTCTGGAATTTATTTCCCTACCTTCCATGGTATGGCAGGTCCTGAGTCAGCCTGCCCACTCTGCAAGGCCTGTCTGCTTGTTCAGATTTCCCCTGCTGAGATGTGCTGGGGAGGGGGAGTTCTAGAGGGAATGGGGACATCTCTTTGTACAGTGAGAATAGGTTTGGTGTGCATATGAATGTGTAGGTGCTTTGTAAAATTGCACCTGGGGCCAGAGACATATTTGTAAAACTGATATTTACCATGAATGAGAGCTTCAAAGCCAATTAGCTTATTTTTTTGGCTTGGAACTTGTTGGAGCTTGTTGCTATTTTTTATTGGCTCCTGACAGGCTGGGGCTAAAAAGAGGTGAGGCAGGGGTAACAGAGGAGAGAGTTCAGAGGTGCACAGTGAGTTCCTTACCTTCCTAGACTGCATGGTGTGAGCACCTAATCGCATGGAGTGTTGGGGTTCTGTTAGGGGTTGGCTTGTTTTGAAATGGGATTAGCTTGTGTATTGGTGATTGTGAAAGTTGGGGGGGCTTATTTACAGCGTAAGCATGAAAGTTGGCAACAGTCTGCCAGAGGAAGGCTACAGGGTGACTGAAATTTGCTCCTCGTCGTCACTTCCTAGTTGCCCACCTTCTGCAAACCTGTGCACCCACAGTGCTGGCCAAGGAACATGTGTTGCCACATCCTCCCTTCAAAACCCCATGGACAGGGCGTGTTTGAGAGGTTGCTGTGACAAATTCAACCTTTGAGTGAAAACAAAAAGCCACAGAAGCACTTACATGCATTGTAACGATCTGGCTCCACACAAATGAGGCTTCCCCGGCAGACTGTACAATCCACTCACTTAAGAACCTGGATGTAAAACTGATCTTGATTTTTTCAGTGTCCGGGATGTGAACAAACAGCATAACCCATGCCAAACTAGACGTAGAGTCCTAGTAATCAAAGGTGTTAGTAGCATAGCTAATGCTTTTGAAAATGCAAGTGTCTCTCTAACTATCTATCTCATAAAAGTTGCCCCTGGATGCCCAACCCCCTCTCCCTCCCCCCCCATCTGCACTTCTGAGAGCGACATACAAGTCGATAGCTCTGAGCCCCCGAAGGGGAGAGAGACAAGGAGGGGACATGCCAGGGACTGGAGGAGTGCTCTGTCACTGCATCCTGGTCTGTGTTTCCAGTTCATTAGTTCCGTTAAAAACATCTGGCTGCCAATTTAAATCGCAGCTGGATTCACTGAATTCAGAGCTTATCACTTGCTAAACAAAATCCTTTGTTTGCTTCAGCTTGCAGATTCACTGGTGCCCTTGGAGATTAAGCCCGGCATTTCCTTAGCAACAGTTTCTGCCGTGCTGCATACCAAAGACAACAAGCACGTGCTTCAGGTACAGTGTGACGGGGATTGGTGGAAACTCTCTTGACGTCTGGGTGCCAGCCCTTCCCATTTGGCGAGCACCGGTGCCCACACTGCAGCAGATGCAGTTGGATGCTCTCACCGAGTATGCCTGAGCGAGGCTGGACTCCTTGGGGAATTATAATTGGAACAGAAAGTGGGCTGCATGTCAATCTCTGTGCTGCTTTCATTGGCGGGGCGCCTCGCTGAGATACAAGGAGGAGCGGGGGGATTCATAAGGAAAGGCCACAGATGACAGGAGTGTCTGTCCCTAGTACAGGTACTGGAGTGACAACATGCAGCCTTTCACAGTTGATGGTCATGGAGTAGAAGATAGATGGCCCTCAATCCTGAGGGGAGACCTCCATCCCCTAAGCAAACAAAATGCCCTGTTCTCTGAGGGGCAGATGTGCCCCACAGCACAGGGGTGGGCAATAATTTTCTATGGGAGGCCACTCTAAGAATTTGGTAAAGGGTCAGGGGCCGCACTTGTCTACGATATTAATGGAGGGAGGGATGGGATCTGAGATTGGGATGTAATAATGTAGTCAATTTACCGATACACAAAAGCTTATCGGTTAATGCTATAGTCTACACGCATTTCTCCCTCCCCCACCAGTCAATTTTTTAGCAGGCTGGCCAGCAGCTCGGCTCAGTCCTGGCTCACGCTGGGTCCGGGACCTACCCCTGCTGCAGCTCTGCATTTAAGTGTATTAGGAGCCGGGCAGGCAGGCAGCCTGGCTCCATTCCAGCTCATGCCGGGTCCGGGAGCTCAGAACCGCCCTGGACAGGGGCTCCTGCCACCCCAGGGCAACAGGCAGCCGATCCGCGAGTGGAGCTGATTTTTAAACTAGCTCTCTTCACGGACCAGCTCCCGCCTGGCACCCCGCGCTGCTGCCTCTGATAGAGAGGCAACAGCACAGGGTGGCATGGGGCTCTTTGGGAGTGGGGCTGGAGCGCCCTGGCTGCCGACCCCACCCCGGGGACCATAGAATAGTCGAGTAACCGATCAGAATTCACAATTAACCGATATTTAACATCCCTAGTTTGGTATTGCGTTCGGGTACAGGAGGGAGCTCTGGATAGGGGACTGGGGTTTAGGAGGAGCTTTGGGTTCTGGGAGGGAGTTTGGGTTCAGGAAAGTGTTCTGATCTGGGGCAGGGGTGCAGGGTCAGGGAGGGAGTTTGCGTGCAGAGGGGGTTGTGACCTTGAGCAGGGGTTGGGGTCTGGGAGCAGATGGGGTGCCAGGTGCAGGCTCTGTCTGGGAGGTACTTACCTTGGCCACACATGCTGCTCAAAGCAGCTGGCTGCTGGGGCCAACATGTGTCTCTGCACAGCGCGCCCCTTGTGGGAAGCAGGGGCAGCAGGTCTCCATGTGCTGCACACGCCCACAAGCATCTGGCAGCTCCCATTGGCCATTTTCCGGCTAATAGGAGGCTCCAAGGATGGTGCTGGGGGTGGGGGCAGGGCGCAGAGGACCCCTCCCCCACTCAAAGGGGCACACCATGCAGAGACGCACACACGGGGTGTGGAAGCCGCAGCAGCCAGGGGGCCTGCCTGAGGGTCCCGCCGGGCTGCGGCGCGCCGGATCCAAATGGTCGGCGGGCTGGACTCCAGCCCACGAGCTGCCCTGGCTCAGACGCAAAGTGAGGTTCTCCAGTGCTCCGCTGGGGAGAGGATCCTTCCCCTTGCGACCGACAAAGCAGGAGCTCTGCAGCTCGCGCAGCACTGCCTGGTAGGGGGGGCAGTGTCTAGGACAGTGGTTTTCTATCCTTTGAAGGAAATTGCTGATGACTGTGCCCCCGCATCCGTACATCTTGTGGCTGGAGCTCAGGCTCCACGGTGGGGCCCGGGGTTGAGGGTGCGGAAGGTGAAGGATTTGTCTGGGGGTGTGGGCTCTGGGATGGGGCCAGAGATGGGGGATTTGAGGGCAGGCGGGGGGTGGGGCAGAGGGGTTCAGTATGTGGGCGGGGTCTCTGGGCTGGGGTATAGGGGGGGCAGGTTATGGGATGGGACCAGGGATGAGGTGTTTGGGGTACAGGAGCGGTTTCTGGATTTGGAGGGGCTCAGAGCTGGGACAGGGGATTGCAGGGGCATAGGCTGACCTCCAGCAGCTCCTGGTGAGGCAGTGGGATGGTGAGGCAGGCCGCCTGCCTGCCTGGCACAGGGGACCACACCCTGGAAGTGGCCAGCAGCAGGTCCAGCTCCACAGCCTGCCCCTGCCTCAAACTCTGGCTCCACACGCCCATGGGCCGGTTCCTGGCTTGTCGCCAGGCCATGCTGAGCACAAATGGGCAGAGCTCGTGTTGGGCTTGGTTTGCAAAGGGACTGGCTTTGTCCTTTGGCTTGGTTTGCTTGTTGGCTAGTGAGAGTTGGCTACTTGCCTCCACCTAGGAGCCGGGCCTGCTGCTGGCCACTTCCAGGAAGCTGCCTTAGCACCCTGCCGCTCACCTGGTCGCCCTGCAGCAAGGCGACCCAGCGCGTGACTTTCCACGGACTTTGGAATTCACTGCTCTAGTGGATCTGTGAAGTGGCAGGTCCTGTCCCTGAGCCAGCCTGACTCTGTGCAGAGGTGTGCCAGGAACCTGGTGCAGCTCCGCTCCATGAGGTTCTGGGATGGGCACCCCTGCGAATGCTGCACAAATCCCACCTCTCTCTGTGCTAGAGCCCGTCCTACAGCATGTCCAAAAACACCTGTCAGGAGGGTCTAGATATACCTCATCCTGCCTCAGCACGAGGGGCTGGACGAGGTGACTTGAGGCCCCTTCCAGCCGTACATCTCTGTGATCCTCTGTATGACTGATCTGTCCCCTCCACACAGCTTGGTAGTCTAGCTGCTGCTTTTAACACCAGTTTCCATTATTTTGTAACTTTATTTCAAAGGCCCAGCAGCACAATTATGTCTGTAACTGTACAGACACAAACAATTCCTCCCGGAGTAGAGCGTTAAGGAAACCCCTATGACAACCCAGTTCCTGTTTCTCTGCCTCCTCCCCCTAGAGTGCAGTAGGGGCCTAACACCCACACCCCCTGCCCTCACAGCCCAGCCGCATCCCCACCCACCAAGCCACTCCTACCCCCTTCTCACCAGAGCCCATTAATTTCTGCGCAAGTTCTGCATGTGCAGTGGTGCAGAATTCTCCCAGGCATAAAGATTGGTACAGCCTTCTCCTCCCTACTGATTCCATGTGTAAAGGTTCGGACATCGAGATAGCTTGCTCCCCGGAGAGTGTTCTGGAACTGTGTGAGGATAAACCCTTCGATCCTGACCCAACACTTGCTCATGCAGGAGTAACGTTACACATGGGAGTAGGCCCAGGAGACTCTTTGCCTTGGTAAAGTTACTCAGGAGATCAGGACTTCAGCAGGCAACCAGCCGTGACTTTCTATCCGAGCTGATGGTAACCCCCAGCACAAGGTGACAGACATAGCAGAGGAGACTGCTGTACTGAGACAGAGCTGTGAGGCACAGACAGTTGCTGCAGGCAAACATGGTCCATGCAGACTCTCTTGCCACCCTTCTCCTAATGCTCCTTGTGGTCAGAGTTTGGACAATTCTCCTCAACTCCTTCTTATCTAAGGGCAAAGTCTGTACTGTGATGTTCCCTGCATCAACTACATCTTCACTTCCCAAAGACTCAAGTCTGCCAATAAAGTCTGTTCTGAATCACCATTTAAGGCTCCCACCAGTACTGCCTGCTGATGCCCTGCCCTTGCACGCTTCCCCTGGTCCCTCACCCGCAAACATCTGTGCAAATCAACAGAAGTTGGGCCCTAGCTCTTTGCCGAGTATCTTTGCTGCTCTCTGAGCTTCTCCTGCTCGTCTCCCCCCTTCCAGCCTGAGAAAAGATCAGCAGCTCAGGGGCTACCCTGCATCTCCTCCGTTCCTGGTAAAAGGGCATTTTGGCTGCTCTGTTCCCTTCCTCCCCTACAGAGGAGGAGCTAGCTGCTTCCCAGCATGACTCTGCTCATGTAGCTGAGCAAACTTTCTAACTCCCCGAGACGATCCTTTCCCAGGGCCTGCCTGTGCAAAATCCCTCCCTGCCATCCCTACAGATCAGTGTTTCTCAAAGTCATCTGAGAAAGCGGCTAACGGGCCCGCTCCAGTTTGTTTATTTACCAGGGCCGGAGCCTCGCAGCTCCTGTTGGCTCTGCTTGGCTGTTCACAGCCCAGGGGAGCTGCGGGAAGTGGCGTGGCCCAGGCTGCTGCGTCCTGCGGCTCCCCATCACTGCCAATGTCGAATCAGAGCCAATGGGAGCCAGGAGGCTCTGTGGCAGCGTCGTCGTTAAATAAACAAACCGGAACGGGCCCATTAGGTAGCTAAAAGGGTGTCATGAGGAGGAGGGAGAAAACTTGTTCATCATGGCCTCTGAGGATAGGACAAGAAGCAATGGGCTTAAACTGCAACAAGGGAAGTTTAGGTTGACTGTCAGGGTGGTCAAACACTGGAACAAATTGCCCAGGGAGGTTGTGGAATCCCCATCTCTGGAGATATTTAAGAGTAGGTTAGGTAAATGTCTATCAGGGATGGTCTAGACATCCCTGTATTTGGTCCTGCCATGAGGGCAGGGGACTGGACTCGATGACCTCTCGAGGTCCCTTCCAGTCCTAGTATTCTATGATTCTATGATTAGCTGCTTTCTCAGAGTGGGTCCACAGATCACTTTGAGAAACGCTGATCTAGATTTTTGGGTTCTGCAATGCCAGGTAGAAGCAAGTTACAGATATCGTTAAAACCCAGAACACTCAGCAACTAGTTCCTCCCGCTGGATTCGCCAGGGCAGCCTGACTTGTGTGTGTCTTCTAGGTTTGTCAGGGTGGGGAAAGCCCCATTTTGGCTTGCACAGCACAGCAAATGTTACAGGTGCCAAATCAATAATAATGGTATAAACCTCGAGGCCTGCATCTGCAAGAGCAGGTGTTCAGCAGGTTCTGCACATCGGGCTCCCCTAAAGCATCTCAGGATGGGCACCCAGAACGGCTAATAGCTTCCGATGATCCTGGGAGGCCAGGCAGGGGAGCCCTGCATCCGTTCCATCCTTTTCCCATCAGAGCTCTCACGCAGGTTGCTCCTGCTGTAATAAGCTGGTCTGTTGCTCTGCCTTCTTGCCTTTAGCCCCCTCCAAAACCCGCACAGCCCCCAGCCAGCAAGAAGAGAAAGCGGGTGAGTGACGACGCGCCAGAATGCAAACCTTTAAAGCCGTTGCTGAGTGGCTCCATTCCCATGGACCAGTTTGTGCAGACCCTGGAGAAGGTAATAACAGACGTTTCCTGTAACACGGGAGGGTCAGGTGGACTTTCCCAGAGCCCAGGAAGCTGCCGGGGTGCAGGAAAGGGGATTATCTGAGGTGGTCCAAAGGGGCATAAAAAGACTGAAGAGATTATAGATACTCTGACTGTGGGGCAGGAGTGGGATTCTGCTGCCTACAAAGTATCTTCCCCAGGAAAGTGATGGAAGCCCCATTTCATTAGTCATTTTAAAACTGCATTGCACAAATCACTCCAGGATGCCTCTACAAGGCGCCATCTCGTTCTCAGGATAGGCTCAGTGGCCTGTCAGTCTTGCTCTGCTCTTCTGTCATTGTACAAATAACTTTGCCCTGTATCAAAATGTAAAACTTTCCTGGACCCTGCAATTGTGCTCCGGAAACCTCAGGAATGGTGTCTAGCCAAATGGGGTCACCAATGAAATTAGGGGTCACCAAATGAAATTAATTGGTAGCAGGTTTAAAACAAACAAAAGGAAGTTTTTTTTCACACAGTACACTGCCAACCTGTGGAACTCCTTGCCAAAGGCTCTTTTGAAGGGCAGGACTATAACAGGGTTCAAAAATGAGCTAGATACATTCATGGTGGATAGGTCCATCAATGGCTATTAGAAAGGATAAGCAGGAATGGTGTCCCTCACCTCTGTTTGTCAGAAACTGGGAACGGGTAACCAGGGAGGGATCACTTGATGATTCCCTGGTCTGCTCATTCTTTCTGGGGCACCTGTCATTGGCCACTGTTGGAAGACAAGATACTGGGCTAGATGACCTTTGGTCTGACCCAATATGGCCGTTCTTATGTTCTTACGAGTTTGGCATAACTTCACACAGCCCCAGAAGTGATCCCCACTAACACAGTGCTTTTTAAACTGAAAGCCTTTAATAGTGAAGGAAGCCTCATGACAAATGAACCTTCCTTCCTCCATTGCAATGCATGTTATATATCAGCCACTGCTTTCTGAGGTGTGGAGGGAAAAAAAAAATCTATCCGCTGAACTAAGGAGTAATTAAAGTTACTGCATGTACTCCTTGGATCCGCTCCTGAAAGAGCCAGGTAGTCAGCTGTTGGAGGAGGGGAGAGGTTGTTTATGGTGATATTTACCCAGCAGTTCAATGAACAGAAGATCAGAGCTACACTGTTAGAGAAGGGAGCAATGTCTAGGGGTTAGGGCAGAATACTGGAAGTCAGGGTTTTATTCCTAAACCTGCCGCTGGTGTATGGTCCTAAGTCACTTTGGCCAAAATTTTCAAAAAGGCTGATTAACTTTGGGTGCCTTTCTTTTTGGCTGTCTTGTGATACCTAGTGGCCGGATTCCCTTCTTTCTTCCCCCCCACCGGGGCTGCTGAGCGCTCACAACTGCTTTGAAAGTCAAGGAACTGGCATGTCCTCTGTGCCTCTTATGTTCAAGCCTTAGCTGTCAAAGCTGGGCACCCAAAATGAATTGCCATTTTTACCAATGTTGGCTTTCATCTCCCTGAACCACAATTTCTCCATCTATATAATGGGGATAATACTTAGGCAGTGGCTGCACTGCACCTTTGTTGGTAAAACTGTTGTCAGGCCCAGATGTGGAAAAACACCAGGACCAACAAAAGTTTTACTGAAAAAAAGCACGAGTGAGGACAGCACTTTCAGTGGGAGACTCCCTCCCACAAAGGAACCACCACTCAGTGGGGGTGGTTTTATTTTATAGACAGGACAGCTCTCCTGCCGACAAAGAGGGCTACACCGCGCACCTTACAGCCATGTCGCAGAGTAGACGATAGTTTGGTGTTTATTGTAGGAATTTCAGTGGGCTTATAACTAATGCTTATAAAACAGTTTGCTACTTACAATAGCTTTTAATCCCCTATCTTCTCAGTGTTATAAAATTGAAGGACAGATCTGTGTATTTTATGGCTCTTAAACTATCTCCCTCCCCCAATATTTCACTGTCACTACATAAATGTCTGTGTGTTCTTTCTCTCCCACCACCACCTGCAGCATGGTTTCAGTGACGTGAAGGTGGAAGATACAGCCAAGGGACACATTGTGCTCCTGCAGGAGGCAGAAACCCTCATTCAGATAGAGGAGGATTCAACGCACATCATCTGTGACAATGACGAAACGCTGCGGGTCAAACTGCGGGACCTGGTTCTCAAATTCCTTCAGAAATTCTAGTGCTTCCCGGCGGAGATCCTGCCCACCTCTCCTGAATGAGGAAAGCAAAGCAGGCTTATGAGGCAACCAGACTCCAGAGCAAATGTAACAGCTTCCCAGGGGGAGATGCAGAGAGCGCCTTGGATTCAACAACAGCCAGAAAAACTCTCCTGTGTGAGCAAAAGGGGGACTGCTTTATATATAATTTTAACCAACTTTTTGCAACCTTTCCAACCAATTCCCTTGCTCTAAATTTGGGCTCAGAGCCCCTCAATCCAAATTTCAAAATAAAACCAACATGTTTTTATCAATGTGAAAAAGCTACTTGGAAACAGACATCTGTCCCAGGTTCCCGGTAACACCACGGGCCCTGATCATCGGCCTGGCAAGCTCATTGCAGAAGTCTGCCTGTGTGGCGGTCAGAACTGAACCAGGGCAGAAGCGGGGGGGGGCGGTCATTTTGAGACTTTGCTTTTTACTGTAGGGGCCGCCTGTTACATTTGCGCTGAGGGGCTAGTTAAACCAGTCGGTTGCATTTTCTGTTCCGTTCTGCCATCGCACAGCGCAGTCATTTTCATTCCCAGCGCTAGCATGGGTAGGGGGATATTACTTGTCCTTTAAGGCCAAGATTAAAAAAAATAGGTGCCTAAAGCCAGTCTCTTGAGTTTGAAGTTTGGCACTACTCTCCTTCCCCTCCAGCCCTGCCCCCGCCATTAAAGGACCAGTGCAACAAATTTGATGCAGCTCATGTTGAAGTCAGTGGTTGTTCAGAGATGGGAGGGAGTTGCTAGGGCCTGTGCGCAGGCAGGGGGTGGTTAGAGGTTGTGTGCAGACAGAGGTAGGTCAGGGTGCAGGCCGGGGGGTGGCTAGGGCCTGTGCGCAGGCAGGGGGTGGTTAGGGGTTGTGTGCAGACAGAGGTAGGTCAGGGTGCAGGCCGGGGGGTGGCTAGGGCCTGTGTGCAGGCCACGGGGTTGCTAGGGCCTGTGCGCAGGCAGGAGGTGGTTAGGGGTTGTGTGCAGACAGAGGTAGGTCAGGGTGCAGGCTGGGGGGTGGCTAGGGCCTATGCGCAGGCAGGGGGTGGTTAGGGGTTGTGTGCAGACAGAGGTAGGTCAGGGTGCAGGCCGGGGGGGTGGCTAGGGCCTGTGTGCAGGCCAGGGGGTTGCTAGGGCCTGTGTGCAGGCCGGGGAGTTGCTAGGGCCTGTGCGCAGGCAGGGGGTGGTTAGGGGTTGTATGCAGACAGAGGTAGGTCAGGGTGCAGGCCGGGGGGTGGCTAGGGGCTGGGTGCAGGCCGGGGGGTGGCTAGGGCCTGTGTGCAGGCCAGGGGGTTGCTAGGGCCTGTGCGCAGGCCGGGGGGTGGTTAGGGGTTGTGCGCAGACAGGGGGTGGTTAGGGGTTGTGTGCAGACAGAGGTAGGTCAGGGTGCAGGCCGGGGGGTTGCTAGGGCCTGTGTGCAGGCAGGGGGTGGTTAGAGGTTGTGTGCAGACAGGGGTCGCTCAGGGTGGAGGCCGGGGGGGGGGGTGTGGCTAGGGGCTGGGTGCAGACGAGGTGGCTCAGCGTGTAGGGAAAGGGATACTAGGGGCTCTGCGCTGGGAGGGCTCCGCTGTGGTCCCTGTTTCCAGAGGGGTCTGCCACCCATGGAGCCAGGTTGCCCCACCCAGGTACTTTTACTGGCTGCCTCTATGGGAGCAAAGGGAGCTGGGAGCTGAGGGTGGCAGCAGGAGAGGAGGAGCTCTCCCACTGCCCACTCCGTGCCACCAGCCACTCTGCCCTGCCGGCCCTGGCTTCCCACTCTGACCTGGCCAGGGGCAGGGAGAGGAGCTGGCGGAAGGGTGGCTGTGGAGCTGCCCCAGGGCCTGTTGTGCTCTTTGTGCAGCAGTTGGGGGAGCAGTGCGCCTCCCCCCCCCCGTGTCCCCGACTGCCCCAGGCTCAGGGCTTCTGTCTCTCAGGGAGCACCAGTGCTCAGGATTCAGCCCCACCCGGGGGCCCCAGGGATCAGGGCTTCAGCCCCAGCTCCTGCCTTCAGCCCTACAGGGGGTTCAGTCCTGGGGCCCTCTTGAGGGGCTCGCGGCTCCGCCGGACGAGACCCACAATTCCACCCGCGCTAGGAATGATTCAACTTTTCCCTCCTACCTCTGGCAGTCTAAGCTCGCTGAACCGGGCCATGTTTGAAAGCAGCCAAGTCCTCCAATTTCACGCCCTTGTTTTCTGATGCGACTTTCGTATTTAGCGGCAGTTTAGAAAACAACAGGACGAACGCCAAAGCAGGGGCAGATTCTGTGGTTTATAAAAGCACATGCTGGCCCAGACTACGTTTGTGCATGCGCCCGCACGGCCCTTTGGAAAATACGTTCACTTTATGGTCTGTAGATTGGTGCGGCGCAAGAAGTGCTCCACAATAAAAAGCATTTATTTATGCCACTGCAGCTTCCAAATGGCAATTTCTACCCATTAGAGTCATGTTTGATGGACGGCCGAGGCTCCCGCCGCTACACCTTTGCTGGGCGCGTGTCGTGGCATGTGACAAATAGTGTTATTAAGGTGATAAAAAACTTGTTCCAAGCAACATTAATCCTAATAAGTGTTTACAACATTTGCAGTAGTTCTGCTGCTTCGTCATCCCACTAAAATGGGATAAAGGAATTGGACATATTTCACCTTGTAATTAAATCTCCAAGAAGATTATTGGTAACACGCAGCAGTTGTGTGATCAACTCATCCGAGGTGGGGAGAGCGCGTCGGCATATGGGAGTCCTTGAAATCGTCCTGTCTTCTGGTTAACAAAACTGGCTCGCGTGTGGATCCCAAGTGCCACAGTGTTAGTTGGCATCTATCCTAATTTGCATGTATTATAGCACGAGAATTTACCTGAGGCTTCAAGGAGCTGGAATATCAATGCTGAAACGTGTAAGCGTTTGGTGGAGTGTCCCCAAATCAACTGCCAGCAGGCAGACCGGCTGGCCAGATAAGTTTCCCCTTGCCAATGCTTGAGCTGTGTGAATGATTTAATATCAAGAAATTAGAATCAAGGTCCTGCCGGGTAATCCCTAAAGGAAGCACCTGAGAGCTCAGGAGCACAGTAATTATAAATATGGGGATGTTATTTTGGGCCCTGCTGTTGCCATGACTGAGGGCACGCAGGGAAGGAAATTGGTTTGCTGGGTGATGTAGGTCTTACAAATCCTGCTCAATTTTGTGCTGGCATCTTCTGGAGAAGTGGAAGTCAGTTCCCTGACTAGCATTCATGTTGCTCTCTGTGAAATTTTTCAGGGTGTCCTTTGAATACAGATGCATTATGCTTTGCTCCTGAGCTGGATTCCAGCCCCCGCCTCCCCATTTGAGGAGCAAGTACAGTTGGTAGAAAGCTGGCAGAGGTCTATTCCTGATGCTTCCACACACTTGCCAACTGATCTGAGGGCTGATTAGCAGCCGGTCGATATGAAAGTTAGCAGGTCAGCTTAAGCTACGCAACTCCAGTAATGTAAGTAACGTAGCTGGAGTCGACGCACCTTAAGCTGAGTTTCAGCACCGTCCCCTCCGCAGGAGGTTGACAGGAGAAACACTCCCATCATCTTCCCTTACGCCTCACGACTGTGAGCAGTACCGTGGTCTACGGGCGCACCGTCAGCATGCGATTTAAAACTGAGCACTGGAAGATCAACTGCCACAGCGTCGATCTCCGTGGCAGTGAAGACGAGTCCTTGCACCTGCCACTGGAGTTGGTTCGAGCTCTGGCTGCTCGATTACTTTGACTTCTCTTGTGCATTCATTTCCCCATCTGCAAACCAGGGCTAACAGTGCCCAGCTTTTGGTAAATGTTTTGAGGACTTTGGGGTCTAGGGGCAGTTAGCGCAGTGTTATCCTGGCCCTGTAGGATAACGAGGGGCAGGGTAGTTTTGTTTGCTGAGACAGGACTGGGATCTAGCTCCTCTTGCAGATTGAGGGGGGAAAAGTAGTTCCCATAGCAAGTCATCTGCTTGAGGAAATTATATGGCTATTGTTATGCAAAACATCCGCCTTGACCACAGTGGACACATCTGGCCTGAAATCTTTAACTCTACCATCGGTTCCAGACTCTGCTCCAGAGTGGGTGATGATCTGGGTGCAAGGCCCAAAGGAGCCTGTCCCCCTACCTCCTCCCATTCCCTGCGTCCCTGCCAAAGGTGCCCAAGACCCAGGGACTGGGAACTTGTGTATCCATCATGGAGACAATTTCCCTTCCGGCTCCAAAGCCTTCTTAGTTTTTGGGAGGAACTGGGATTCAAAGATGCAATAGTGTCTATGAAAAATTGTCTGTTCGACACACATATTAACCTACCCTGAGAAAAGCAGTATGATGATCATGCCAGGACCTTGACAGCAACTTTCTCCTGAACCCTTCTCCGTGGGTACAGTGCCAACGTCAGATGAAATGCTACTGGCAAAATGCTTTGTCTCTGGTAGTGGCCCTCCGCAACCATAGAGACAGCTCCACGGCAGGTATACACTACAGACTTACATCAGTAGAACAACTTCACACAGCAGTGTTCTCCTACCAATATAGCTACTGCTCCCAGGGACATGGCTCGATGTTCCCTCTAACTTTTTCCATCCACGTGCGGAATATATTTTGTCGTGTGCACCAAAGCATGTGCAGAAAAGAAAAACATGCTGCCGACTCTGGGCGCTCTGCTAATCACCTGGGTGGCCCGTGAATCTCGCCTGGTGCCTGCCCAAGCGCACGGCTTATGAGGAACGCCGAGGTGGATTAACAATGGCAAGAAGAGAAGCTTTCCCATCGGCACAGTGGTGTCTTCACCACGGCCCATGAAAACAAGCCTCCGCCGTAGGCTAACTTCAGGCACTGCTGGGAATCCTTGCTGTGGACGTGCTGAGGCCTCCCAGCAGAAAATCAGAAGTGGGTGGTTGCAACTGGAGTAGGCTGAAGTTGACACCAGGGTTAAAAATGCAAGCAGCTGTAAAAGCAAGAGGGTTAGAGTGAATCAGGTAGCTCATAATGAGATAGCAGCCCCGCGTGTCACTGTAGGCTAACGAAGGAAGGAGCACTGAAGCCAAATTCTTTGGCAGGTCGGTGAAGCAGACCAGAGCAGCAAACACACCCGTTGGTAAAATTTAGAGGTCCTCAACTACTGTCTTCTTGGACCATCAGTCCACAGGGGTCTGATGACATAGGGAACCCTAACTGCCGTCTCCCCAGTCCAGCGCCTCATGAATGGAGTGGGGCCAGTTTTGTGCTGCAAAATGGCAGAGCTGGTCTATAGATGGTTCTGTGTAGCTACCCTAGCTCTAGAAAACTACCCCACTGCCTAATCTGGCCACAGAGCAAGAAGCTTTTCCTGATATTCAGTGTATCTCATAAGAACATAAGAATGGCCGTACTGGGTCAGACCAAAGGTCCATCTAGCCCAGTATCCTGTCTGCCGACAGTGGCCAGCACCAGGTGCCCCAGATAGGGTGGACCAAAGACAATGATCAAGTGATTTGTCTCCTGCCACCCCTCTCCAGCCTCTGACAAACAGAGGCCAAGGACACCATTTTATCCCCTGGCTAATAGCCTTTTGTGGACCTAACCTCCATGAAATTATCTAACTTCTCTTTAAACTCTATTATAGTCCTAGCCTTCACAGCCTCCTCTGGCAAGGAGTTCCACAGGCTGACTACACGCTGTGTGAAGAAGAACTTTCTTTTATTAGGTTTAAACCTGCTACCCATTAATTTCATTTGGTGTCCTCTAGTTCTTCTATTTAGGGAACTAATAAATAACTTCTCTTTATCGGCCCTCTCCACACCACTCATGATTTTATATACCTCTATCATATCCCCCCTCAGTCTCCTCTTTTCTAAACTGAAAAGTCCCAGTCTCTTTAGCCTCTCCTCATATGGGACCTGTTCCAAACCCCTAATCATTTTAGTTGCCCTTTTCTGAACCCTTTCCAAGGCCAAAATATCTTTTTTGAGGTGAGGAGACCACATCTGTACACAGTATTCAAGATGTGGGCGTACCATAGTTTTATACAGGGGCAGGAAGATATTCTGGGTCTTATTTTCTATCTCTTTCTTAATAATTCCTAGCATCCTATTTGCCTTTTTGACTGCTGCTGCACACTGTGTGGAAGTTTTCAGAGAACTGTCCACGATAACTCCAAGATCTCTTTCCTGATTTGTCGTAGCCAAATTAGCCCCCATCATACTGTACGTATAGTTGGGGTTATTTTTCCCAATGTGCATTACTTTACACTTATCCACATTAAATTTCATTTGCCATTTTGTTGCCCAATCACTCAGTTTGGTGAGATCATCTTGGAGTCCCTCACAGTCTGCTTCCGTCTTGACTATCCTAAACAGTTTGGTATCATCCGCAAACTTTACCACCTCACTGCTTACCCCTTTCTCCAGATCGTTTATGAATAAGTTGAACAGGATTGGTCCTAGGACCGACCCTTGGGGGACACTGCTAGTTACCCCTCTCCATTCTGAAAATTTACCATTTATTCCTACCCTTTGTTTCCTGTCTTTTAACCAGTTCTCAATCCAAGAAAGGACCTTCCCTCTTATCCCATGGCCATGTAATTTACACAAGAGCCTTTGGTGAGGGACCTTGTCAAAGGCTTTCTGAAAATCTAAGTATACTATATCTACTGGATCCCCCTTGTCCGCATGTTTGTTAACCCCTTCAAAGAACTCTAATAGATTAGTAAGACAGGATTTCCCTTTACAGAAACCATGTTGACTTTTGTCCAACAAATTATGTTCTTCTACATGCTTCACAATTTTATTCTTTACTATTGTTTCGACTAATTTGCCCGGTACTGAAGTTAGACTTACCGGTCTGTAATTGCCCGGATCGCCTCTAGAGCCCTTTTTAAATATTGGTGTCACGTTGGCTACCTTCCAGTCATTAGGTACGGAAGCCGATTTAAGGGATAGGTTACAAACCACAGATAATAGTTCAGCAATTTCCCATTTGAGTTCTTTTAGAACCCTTGGATGAATGCCATCCGGTCCCGGAGATTTGTTAACATTAAGTTTTTCTATTTGTTCCAAAACCTCCTCTAATGACACTTCAATCCGGGACAGTTCCTCAGATTCATCACCCACAAAGGACGGTGCAGATTTGGGAATCTCCCCAACGTCCTCAGCCGTGAAGACTGAAGCAAAGAAATCATTTAGTTTCTCCGCAATGGCTTTATTGTCCTTGATTGCTCCTTTTATAGTTCGATCGTCTAGGGGACCCGCAGTTTTTTTAGCAGGCTTCCTGCTTCTAATGTACTTAAAAAACATTTTGTTATTTCTTTTTGAGTTTTTGGCTAGCTGTTCCTCAAAATCTTTTTTTGCTTTTCTTATTACATTTTTACATTTTCTTATTACATCTCTCCCTAGCTATGTCTGGACTGCAGGCTTCTTTCGGAAGAAGCTTTTCCAGAAGAGATCTTCCGGAAAAACTTCTTTTGAAAGAGAGTGTCCACACTGCCAAAGCTCAACAAAAAAGCGATCTGCTTTTTTGAAAGATAGCGTCCACATTTATTGGACACTACCTCGCATTTCAGCTGTGATTACTGTGGACGGAGGGGCCACCAGGGCACCTGTGCTTTTTCCTGGAGGCCTCGTCTTTTGAAAAAACAGTCTCTTCTGTGTCCACACACGCCTTTTTCTGAAAAAGCTTTTTCGGAAAAGGCGTTCTTCCTCATAGAAGGTTTATCACCATTGGAAAAACCCCCTCTGTTCTTTCGACTTTCTGTTGAAAGAATGCAATAGCAGTATGGACGTGAGTATAGTTTTTCCAGAAAAACAGACATTTTTCTGGAAAAACTCTGCAGTGTACACATACCCCCGTCTTCATTTCGTCTTGTTTCTCCCCATTGTACCTATAGCTATCTCCGTCCTCACTGCCACCTCACAGCAGCCTGGGCTTTGGCGGCAGGACCACGTCACATCAGTTGCTGCGAAGCAAAAACAACCCACCTGGATACCCAGGTGTTGGCCCCAAGACCAGGGGGCAAATGTGTCGGATAGATGGCAAGGTGAGGAGTGGCCAAAGGCCAGGGGAAAGGCCTGGAGACACCAGGCCTGCCAGGATGGAGTCTGAGAGGAAGGAGAAAAGGAAGGACACCCCAGACACTGCACACAAGCAGGCACCAGCCTCCCTGACCAGGAATTGACCCAGGCCGTGGCAGTGAAAACGCCAAATCCTGACCACTGCACCATCAGGGAGAAGACACAAAAGGAGCGTGGACAGCTTCTACTCACACAATGGGGCCCTGCAGCCACGCGGGGACAGCAAAGCTCTGCAGAAGCACCACTGCCCTCCAGGGTCTGCTCAGCCACAGCCGGCAGGGGCGAGGGCCACAGCAAAAGCTTCAGCCTGCCTGCTCTGAGGAGCCAACTCAGGACAGCTGCATTATGACACTCACACACTGCCTGCTGCGCCAAGGTGGCCCCTTCGCAGAGCCTTTCCCGCCGCAACGTCCGTGCTCGCGGCCACCTCAGAACAGCCCTCGCGTCACATGCAGGCCCATGTGCCACCTCGGCTGCCCCAGGGCACCACCTGGATACCCAGGCACTGGCCCCTCCAGGCCAGGGACAAATTAGGGTCACAGCGCTGCTCCGGCTGCCTCAGGACCCTCTCTTCTCTCGTTCCCTATCCTCCTGACTTCCACTGGAGCCTAAGTACCCTCATGGATGGGGCCTAGTGTGGTTTTCGAATTCCCACTAAAATCCCACTAGGTGTATCTGTAACCACTTTTCAAATCCCCTCCCTTAGTCTCTCTCTTTGTCTCTGATGGGTGAGCAAAGCTGGTACCATCGGCAAAACGGTCTAAGAACCTGGCTAGCAAAGGAGAACAGGGACCCTCTCTGACACGGTGTCCGTACGGCGCCTGGCAGGAAAGGAGACGCTGTTGGCTGGGACCGCTGGGCACGCCTGGAACGCAGACAGACGATCAAGTGTCCGAAGGAGTCTCCCAGTGAGGAAAGGGCTTCTGCCATTCCCCTGCATTTTCCTTTTCTTCACCTGAGGGTTTTCAGACCCAGAGCTCTCTTGCTTTCCCTGTGTGCGCACTGGGATCTCAGCCACCTCGTCCAAGGAGACGCACCTGGCGTATTTACAGCTCATCCAAGATGATCTGTGCCACTTCGAGGGTGGCTGGCATTGGGCCAGTTGCTGTGCTGCAAGACTTAGTGCAGTGGTGGGCAGTCTGTGACCCACAGGGCTTCCACCGGTGGCCCGTGCACCCCGTCTCCTCCACATGCTCCTTGCGCACTGGGGCACCAGAGCCCTGCGCTCCCCCCTACCCTATCCCCTCCCAGCACTTTCGGAGCACCCCGAAGCCGCCGATGCATGCTCCCTCCCCACTTTGCCCCCTCCCTCTCAGAGCCAGAGTGCCGCGACTCAAGCCCTGAGATGGGGGGGGAGAAGGAGGGCTGGAGCGTGAATTAGCATATTCACGGGCTCTGAAAGTGCTGGGCAGGAGGGGGAGGAGCAGGTTCATGCAGGGCTCCAGTGCCCCGGAGCGCAAGCGGTGCATGGGCAAGAGGGAGGGCGCGGAGGAGAGCCACCAGACGGCCCACTCATCGATCTTGGTTGCCCATCGCTGATTAACAACGTGGAAAAGCAACCGCCCAATTTCCAGCACCAGAGGGAGCCCCTGCCGTCTCGCTCTATGCTGGGACCTGTTGCCATTCACAGTGACCTTTTGTTTCTGCCCATTCCATTTACCCAACGTGCGATCCGAGTCAGAGCCCTGCCACTGAAAAAGCTGAGCTTGTAACAGGAAGATCAGCAGGTGGCCGAAGTCTCTCAGGAGTGCCTGCTTCCGCTGTGAAGAATTTCCCCCCTGTAAATGCTGTTCTAGTTCTCTCTCCCTAAGGAGCCTGTCTTCCTTGCACCGTAATAGACTGTCTGGATTGCAGACATGTTGTGGGTCCTTAAAACACAACAAAGTGGGTTTGGGTGTTTTGGTTTCTTTATCTAAACTGTTCCCACGTTAGTTGCCTGGCAGCTTTATGCTATTAGCAGCCCGAAAGACAAGGAACAATTTCAGCCAAATTGCTTTTTATCAAGGAATGTGCCAGCGGAAATGGAAAATTGAAGGCACACTTTATTGTGTTGGTGGGGAGAAGGAAACATGGTTTTCTCCTAGCAGAAGAGAGTGAATGACATGGGGATTCTAGTTTTAAGAGTCTTCAGTTCCTTCCTCCTCCCCCTGCCAAACAAAGAAAAACCTGATCCTGAGCTAGTAACTGTCACATTATGGCTCGTATCACCAAGGCCATGAGAGACGCAGCTGTACAAATTATTTGCTAGGATAGGAAGCTTTATCTGATGAGTAAGACAGTAGCAGTTACAGATGGAAAAGTCACATTCAAACGAAATGTGTCACCCTGCAAGGTCAGCAGAGGATGTACTTGGATATTAAACAGAGACTAAAATGCTTGGCATAAACTCAGCCTGTGGCAACACTGTCATTTCACCCATGCAACTAGGCCACCAGATTGCGACCAGCCCTCTCGCCCCAGGTGACCCTGCCCAACCGCAGGCTGTGGGTGCACAGTGTGTTCTAACATCAAGAGCGCAGGAGGTTCCATTTCTGGTTCTGCCACCGTCCTCGGGCCACTCATTTTGTCTCCCCTCCCCTCATTTGCTTGGCTGCTGTAGACTGTAAAGTCTTTGGGGGCAGAGACTGTCTCTTACTGTGCAGCTGTATTGTGCAAGGGGACGACTCCAGCTTCTAGTTCGGGGGATTTATTTTTAGCGGCTTTTGCTTCTATATCGATGTCTAGGGAGAGGTTAGCTTATGCCAGGGAGCACGAGAGTTTGGCGCCTCCAGTTTTTCCTGGCCTTGTCTAGTGTGATGCTGAATATTCTCATTGGCCACCAGATGGCTAATCCTCTTCTTAAATCTGACCATGGACTTGTCGTTGATGTCTCTAGTGGCAGTGAGTTTTGCAGGAAAGGTTTTGTAAAGAAACCAAATCTCTGCTTTTATCTTTGGAAGGTTCTTGCCTTCCAGTTTCAGCAGATGTGTCCTTGTCCTCATGTTATGAGTAAATTAAGCATTGGGATTTGTCTTCTCTTTTTCTTTTGTAATTCTGTTTATATCTATTTACATCTGTTTATAAGTTTTTCTTTACTCAGCACATGATCAACCTGTGGCACTCCTTGCCAGAGGATGCGGTGAAGGCTAGAATTTTAACAGGATTAAAAAAAGAGCTAGATCGATTCATGGAGGTTAGGTCCAGGATACTGGGCTAGATGGACCTTTGGCCACTATGGCCATTCTTACATCTATACCTCTGATTTGTTGCCTCCCCCTCTCCCCCCAATCTAGACAGTCCTAATCTTTTAAAATGTTCTCCTCACAGAGAAACCAGCCCAGGCTTCTAGTCTTTTTCTAGCCAGTCTCTGCCCCCTTATATTTCTGCTACACTCTCTTTGAGATGGGGTGACCAGAGCCAAACACTGTATTCTTGCTGAGGGTGTAACATTGATTTACCTGGTGGCGTTGTAATATTTTCTGACCTCTTCTTTCTACAGCCTAAATTTCCATTTGCTGTTTTGCACACAGAGCAGATGTGCTAATTGAACGGGCAGAAAGCCCAGCCAGCTCCTTCCTGCGTGTTTGCAGTTCATTTAGAACCTTACTACCATTCCCAACCAAAACACAATCAGGGCCCAAACCAGTGACAACTCCACATGTAACTAGAAAACAGAGCTATTGCTTTGATTAGCCAAGCTCCTACCCCTCGGCCCACCTCCATCAGGACCCAAAAAAAGCCTCCATTCCGTCATTCGGTACACACACGGTTACAGCAATGTGCCGAGCCGCAAATTGCAGTGACACTGCTGGGAGAAGAAGCCTGATGTTTCAGTTCCAAGCGAGGATCAGAGAGGCAGGAATCGAAGAAATCCCAGAAATGGGACGAGACTCATAGGGGACCTTCACTACTTTATTTTCCTTCTCAGCAATCGCCCCGCTCTGTGTTTACAAATTCATCTCCTCATGGCTGCTGCTTGCGTTGCCCCAGCAGGCCATTTGTGCTGTATCTGGTATTTGTCCTTCGCACAAATTGCTTCTCTCTGCAGGGAAGGGTCGTCACCAGTCCCAAAGGTTTTCTGTGGGGCATCCCCACTGCTGGGGCTTTGCTTGGGGTTTTTTTTAAGTGTTTAATAGGAACATGGCCAACCCCCAATTCCCTCCCCCCCTCCCACAGAGCATTATTGTTCCCGCTCCAGGAAGCGAGTGGTGCTGAGCTAGAAGTCAGCCCTGCAGAACTGAGGCCTGTCCAGGGCGAAGAGACTGCACGAGTCAGCTACTGGCAGGCAAGGATTTCAGAAGTCCCAAGCACAAGCGTGGTGAAGAGGAGATAGCCTCAGGCAGCTGGTAATGAAGGCAAGGGAAGGCACCGCTGCCCCAGCTGTCAGGAAGGCTGGGCTCAGGGTGCAACAGCCTGGCTTCCCTGGCCACCAGAGAGGGCTGAAGCAGTAGGGTGGCTGCCCTGGCAGCTGGGGAGGACTGGGGCAAGGGCTGCAGCATGGCAGTCCCAGTCCTCCAAGGGGCCAGGAAAGAGCGGGCTGGGGCTGGGCGGGGCTTGACGGCCCCCTGCTGCCCATGGAGATGGTCCCTGGCAGACCACACACAGGCACATGCGCGCGCGCACTCTGCGATATGCATAAGGCAAGCTGAAGAGACATGTTAATATTTCACACGGCCCTCTTCAGCCCTCGCTTATTCCCTGCGTGCACTCCCAGCCTGAAACCCATCCATGCTGGCACCAACCGCACCTCATGCATGCGGAGGCAAGGGTGTCCTTTGGGTAGGCTGCAGCCCCCTTCCTGCCATACCAGGACACTGTCTGCTGCCTTCCCTCAGGAGCAAGAAGCATGCAGGCAGCCTCCTTTTCTCACGCCTCTTCCTCCCACCCCACCCCGGAGGGAGAGGGCCCCAGGCTCACCACATAGAACAGAAAGGCCTGGCTCCTGCCTAAAACCAGGAGCAGAGGGGTTAGAATCCATGCTCCTGAGAGACTGGATCTTCCCAGCTAAAAGCTCCCTCAGCTGGTCGCCCTCTCCCCTCTCTGCCACACTGCTTGAAAACGGGTTTCGGGGGGGGGGCCTGTGTTAGTCGGCTGCAGCAGGAACAACAAGGAGCCGGGTGGCACGTGAAAGACCAACACGTTCATGAGGACGTAAGCGGTCTTGAGCTTCGGCGCACATCCTCGCGTGCCTGAGGAGAAAAGAAAATGAAAAAAAAGGCAGGGACTCCCACCGTCTCCTCCCCACAAAACCGAGTAGTCCTGTGGCACCTCAGAGACCCACACGGGGCAGCTGGGAGATGGTTTCCACCCACCCTACCCGCTGAGGGCTCTATTTCAGGGTGACTGACGTACGGTAGCCAGGTGGGCAGTAAATACAGTTCCATACAAGCATCTGCGCTGGTGCTGTTGACTGTTTGGGGCAGCCAACCCCCCCCTGCATTGGGTTTCAATGCACCCACCTCTCCCAAGCCTACTGCCTGCTGTGCTGACCAACACCAAGTCTCTGGTTCCTTGCATCTCGCCATCTGGCTGTTCTTGGCCACCTGCTGCCTCTTGCCGTCCGCTCAGATTGTAAGCTCCCAGCTTTTTGCTGGGAGCCTGGAGAGCGCCTAGCACAGCGCAGCCCTGGCTGGGCTCCTCCCGGCGATAGACGCATAGCAGGTGAGTGCAGTGTGGGGAGCTATAAAACCAGGAGGCCTCTGTGTTCTGTGCAGCCGCTTTTAAACGTTTAAATCCTCTGGCCTGCAGAGAGCAAGTCACGGCGGAGGCTGCCTAGCCCCAAGGAGCCGTGCAGGGTGTATGATCGCTTGGCCTCAAACGTTGTTCTACCTGATCAGACGGCTACCCTGAGCATGGAAAAACTGTCAGCAGAGAGCATGACCTTGTTCCAGAACTGTGCCAACTCTCTGGTCCAGCCCCTGCCTGGAGGGGTGGGCCGCTGTCCCACCGAGCAACCTTTGGTGACACAAACCTGTCCCTTCACCCACCCACGTGTGCTGGGGTCCTGGTGAAACTCCCCAGTCTGGCCAGGCTTTGAACGGCCACCCTCCCTTTTATGTCACCACTGAAAAAGCTCCGTTCGTGCCGGAGAACTGTGCTGGTTTCATTGCCAAGACACGCAGGCCTTTATTTCCCCACAGAAACAGCAGGACAATTGGCCTCGCGTCCAAAGCGTGGCCATTGCTTCAGCCTTGGCCACAGAGGAACCATGGGAGGTGCCCTCTTCACAGACCTAGTCGGTCAGTCTGTGATGGATGGGAGGCGTGCTGGCCAGCTGAGGGGTTAAACTCAGGTAGCTAGCAAGGGTGTTGGCAGGGGGCCAGAAGACCCAATGCAGGTACGGTGCTGAAATTTGAATTGTATGCTACCTTGCCTGCTTTCTGTGTGCGGGAGAGTTAAGCCAGGAGTTGACACACACAATGATTTAAACCCAGGTAGGACTACCATACCACCAAGGAATTTGGGGTGTGGGAGTAGACTGAACCAGGCAGAGACTGCGAGTAAATAAAGGGGGAAAAATAAGTATCTAGTCCCAATCAGGGTATTTTTCTTTGTTTTGTGTTGTTCGGCTTAGACTTCTGTGTGTGAATCTGCCTTCCCTTCCCCCATTCACCATTTAAGTTACTACCCATAGCACTATGGTTGTGTTTGGATTTGTTCTTTCCTACTTGCTCCATAATATCGAGCAACCAAGTATGCTTTAGCAAGTTTATCTTTTGTTTTCTAATAAAAATCACTTTTCTAAGGTGAGGATTTGATCCTTAAGTATCAGAGGGGTAGCCGTGTTAGTCTGGATCTGCAAAAGCGACAGATGCAGGTGGGTCTTTGCCCACGAAAGCTTATGCTCCAATACATCTGTTAGTCTATAAGGTGCTACAAGACTCCTTGTCAATTTGATCCTTGGCTGCGTCTAGACTGGCAAGTTTTTCCGCAAAAGCAGCTGTCTACACTGGCCACTTGAATTTGTGCAAGAACACTGACGATCTAATGTATGATCGTCAGTGTTCTTGCGCAAATACAATGACTCTCCCGTTCGGGAAAAAGCCCTCTTGCGCAAATGCTTTTGCGCAAGAGGGCCAGTGTAGACAACTAAGAACTGTTTTGCGCAAAAAAGCCCTGATAGCAGAAATGGCGAGCAGGGCTTTCTTGCGCAAAACCGCGTCTAGATTGGCACGGACGCTTTTCTGCAAAAAGTGCTTTTGCGCAAAAGCGTCTGTGCCAATCTAGACGCTCTTTTCCTCAAATGCTTTTAATGGAAAAACTTTTCCATTAAAAGCATTTGCGGAAAATCATGCCAGTCTAGACACAGCCCTCGTGTCCTGGAAAGGAAGGGGGGGGGGGTGTTTGCCTGCCTGAGACTCAGCTACCAGAGATGGTAGCTTGTTTCGCTCTCTCTCTTTTTTTCAAGCTCTTTGGGGCAAAAGAGCTTGGAGTACTAAACATTAAAAAGGCTGTAGAGCAGTTTTTAAACTAAGAGATGGGGGAAAGCCGATTGGTGAGGAGATGCACGTAAATCAGAGGGAGACTTCTCTTAGAGGAGAATCCATTGATAGAGATTCTCTAAGCTGTAGTCAGAAAGAGAGGAGGGGAGAGGGCAAACCATGGGCCAGAGCAGACAAACAACCGCATACAAAGGAATCCAATGCACCAGGAAAGGACAGACAAATAAGCAGTGGCAAATTTTTAAAGTGTTTCTACACAAATGCGAGGAATCTGACTAATAAGATGGGTGAACTAGAGTACCTAGTATTAAATGAGGAGATTGACATAATAGGCATCACTGAAACCTGGTGGAATGAGGAAAATCTGTGGGACACTATCATACCGGGACATAAAATATATTGAAAGGATAGAGCAGGCAGGCAGGATGGGTGGTGGAGTGGCACTGTATGTGAAAGATAATGTAGAATCAAATGAAATAAAAATATTAAGTGAATCAACATGTTCAATAGAATCGCTATGGATAGTAATTCCATGCTCCAATAATAAGAAATTAGCAGTAGGGATATATTACCGACCACCTGACCAGGACAGTGATACTGACATTGAAATGCTGAGGGAGATTAGAGAGGCTACCAAAATAAAGAACTCTATAATAATGGGGGATTTTAATTATCCCCATATTGACTGGATACATGTCACCTCAGGAAAAGAAGCAGAGATAAAATTTCTCAATGGCCTAAATGACTGCTTCTTGGAGCAGCTGGTGCAGGAACCCACAAGGGGAGAGGCAATTCAGTCCTGAGTGGAGTGCAGGATCAGGTCCAGGAAATAACCATTACAGGACCGCTTGGGAATAGTGACCATAAGATAACAACATTCAACATTCCTGTGGTGGGTAGAACACCTCAGCAGTCCAGCACCCTTGCATTTAACTTCAAAAAGGGGAATTACACAAAAATGAGGAGGCTAGTTAAACAGAAATTAAAAGGCACAGTGACTAGAGCCAAATCCCTGCAAGCTGCATGGAAACTTTTTAAAGACACCATAATAGAGGCCCAACTTAAATGTATACCCCAAATGAAAAAACATAGCAAGAGACCTAAAAAAGTGTCACCGTGGCTTAACCACCATGTAAAAGAAGCAGTGAGGGACAAAAAGGCATCTTTTAAGAAGTGGAAGTCCAATCCTAGTGAGATAAATAGAAAGGAACATAAACACTGTCAAATCAAGTGTAAAAATGTAATAAGAAAAGCAGAAAAAGATTTTGAGGAACAGCTAGCCAAAAACTCAAAAAGAAATAACAAAATGTTTTTTAAGTACATTAGAAGCAGGAAGCCTGCTAAAAAACCTGTGGGTCCCCTAGTCGATCGAACTATAAAAGGCGCAATCAAGGACAATAAAGCCATTGCGGAGAAACTAAATGATTTCTTTGCTTCAGTCTTCACGGCTGAGGACGTTGGGGAGATTCCCAAATCTGCACCGTCCTTTGTGGGTGATGAATCTGAGGAACTGTCCCGGATTGAAGTGTCATTAGAGGAGGTTTTGGAACAAATAGAAAAACTTAATGTTAACAAATCTCCGGGACCGGATGGCATTCATCCAAGGGTTCTAAAAGAACTCAAATGGGAAATTGCTGAACTATTATCTGTGGTTTGTAACCTATCCCTTAAATCGGCTTCTGTACCTAATGACTGGAAGGTAGCCAACGTGACACCAATATTTAAAAAGGGCTCTAGAGGCGATCCGGGCAATTACAGACCGGTAAGTCTAACTTCAGTACCGGGCAAATTAGTCGAAACAATAGTAAAGAATAAAATTGTGAAGCATGTAGAAGAACATAATTTGTTGGACAAAAGTCAACATGGTTTCTGTAAAGGGAAATCCTGTCTTACTAATCTATTAGAGTTCTTTGAAGGGGTTAACAAACATGCGGACAAGGGGGATCCAGTAGATATAGTATACTTAGATTTTCAGAAAGCCTTTGACAAGGTCCCTCACCAAAGGCTCTTGTGTAAATTACATGGCCATGGGATAAGAGGGAAGGTCCTTTCTTGGATTGAGAACTGGTTAAAAGACAGGAAACAAAGGGTAGGAATAAATGGTAAATTTTCAGAATGGAGAGGGGTAACTAGTGGTGTCCCCCAAGGGTCGGTCCTAGGACCAATCCTGTTCAACTTATTCATAAACGATCTGGAGAAAGGGGTAAGCAGTGAGGTGGTAAAGTTTGCGGATGATACCAAACTGTTTAGGATAGTCAAGACGGAAGCAGACTGTGAGGGACTCCAAGAAGATCTCACCAAACTGAGTGATTGGGCAACAAAATGGCAAATGAAATTTAATGTGGATAAGTGTAAAGTAATGCACATTGGGAAAAATAACCCCAACTATACGTACAGTATGATGGGGGCTAATTTGGCTACGACAAATCAGGAAAGAGATCTTGGAGTTATCGTGGACAGTTCTGTGAAAACTTCCACACAGTGTGCAGGAGCAGTCAAAAAGGCAAATAGGATGCTAGGAATTATTAAGAAAGGGATAGAAAATAAGACCCAGAATATCTTCCTGCCCCTTTATAAAACTATGGTACGCCCACATCTTGAATACTGTGTACAGATGTGGTCTCCTCACCTCAAAAAAGATATTTTGGCCTTGGAAAGGGTTCAGAAAAGGGCAACTAAAATGATTAGGGGTTTGGAACGGGTCCCATATGAGGAGAGGCTAAAGAGACTGGGACTTTTCAGTTTAGAAAAGAGGAGACTGAGGGGGGATATGATAGAGGTATATAAAATCATGAGTGGTGTGGAGAGGGCCGATAAAGAGAAGTTATTTATTAGTTCCCTAAATAGAAGAACTAGAGGACACCAAATGAAATT
Source organism: Pelochelys cantorii (assembly GCA_032595735.1). Lineage (NCBI taxonomy): Eukaryota > Metazoa > Chordata > Testudines > Trionychidae > Pelochelys > Pelochelys cantorii. The sequence continues at coordinate 6,769,463 of CM064328.1, forward strand.
AATGGGTAGCAGGTTTAAACCTAATAAAAGAAAGTTCTTCTTCACACAGCGTGTAGTCAGCCTGTGGAACTCCTTGCCAGAGGAGGCTGTGAAGGCTAGGACTATAACAGAGTTTAAAGAGAAGCTAGATAATTTCATGGAGGTTAGGTCCATAAAAGGTTATTAGCCAGGGGATAAAATGGTGTCCTTGGCCTCCGTTTGTCAGAAGCTGGAGAGGGATGGCAGGAGACAAATCGCTTGATCATTGTCTTCGGTCCACCCTCTCTGGGGCACCTGGTGCTGGCCACTGTCGGCAGACAGGATACTGGGCTAGATGGACCTTTGGTCTGACCCAGTACGGCCGTTCTTATGTGTACCCCCAGGGGGAGGAATTTAAGTTCCCCCCTGTTTTTTTGGGGTAAATCAGTTGGTGGCAGCTTTTGTTTTCTCTCAGAGCCAGGGCATCTGTGACGCTGGGAGATTTTAGAAGCAGAGCCTATAGCGGCAAAGGTATTTAAGGTTTTGGCGGGTTCCCACCTTCTGCACTCAGATTGTAAGTGGGGATCAGCCCTGACCCAGGCAGCCTTTGGTCTTTTGGCCAAGGCCTGCACCACACGCACTCTGTCCTGTAGCCTGGGGTAAGAAACAAGGGGGGGGAGAAGACGGTAACGGCAGCGGAAGAACAGATGGGCAGCAGGGAGGTGGGGAACACACCACAGTTCTCCCAGGCAGCAGCCACCGCCAGGCCCGGCCAGAGCGTTGGCAGGACCCAAGGCAGCACACTGTGTTTGGCTGGGCCACGCGGCTCCCAGTGAGCGCAGTGAGTGAGTGACTGGGTGGGCAGGGCCGGGAGCTGGGCAGCGCGGGGCCCAAGGCACCCAACGTGCTTGCCTAAAGGCTGGGCCTGGCCACCCCCCTTTCGCTTCCACCTCAGAAGCACAGACGCTGCAGCCCATTCCCGCATGCCGAGAACACGGCCCAGCCAGATGGGCTACCCCTGGCGCGGCAGCGGCCACCACGAGGTTTCCCATTAGCATTCCGATGGCTGCAAGCGTAACCGTTGGCTCCTCTACCAGTCTCCCCTCGCCCCTGGTGTCTCCGGCCTTCCCAGATAAAACAGACTCCCAGCTCCGGCACCTGCTGCTCCCGCTGCCAAAGGCTTTCCCGACCAATGGCAGATGCCAGGGGGTGAAGTCCCGGCTCTCAAAGCCAACAGGAGCTTTGACCTCATGGGAGGCCAGGGTTCCCCCGGCTGCCTACAGGCACTGGGGGGGAGTGGTCACAGCAGGCGGCAGGGGACCGGGATGGCTGTGCTCTCTCCCCAGCTCCAGCAAAGGCTTCCTGGGTGACCTCGGACAGGTCACATGGTCTCAGGCCCTTTGCCCGAACTCTGCTTTGCCCCACGTGGGAACTCTGAGCATTTGAGAACCCCAAGTGGGGGGGGGGAGGTCCCATTTGAGAACCCATGGACCCTTCTGGTTAAGCCAGGGCTTGGGCAGAGAGGGGGAAACACCAGGGAATCGGCCCGGCTTGGGGAAGCTGAGGGGGGGCAGTAAAAAGGGGGGGGCAGGTGCAGGAACAGAAGTGTGGGGGGGGGGGGAGGGGTGCATGAGAGAGAGAGAACTGGGAGGAGAATTGTTGGAGGGAACGCCTAGGCGTTTGACCCAGCCAGATACACCAGGCGCCCTTTAGTCCTCTGCCCCCCCCCCCCCAAACGTCCCTCCCCCCCAAGCTCCTCCTACTCTGCTGTCTCCTGGAAGGGTGGGAACAGCGTGTGCAGGAGACACCTCTTCTGCCCCTCGACAGCGTGGCGCATGGAGACATGTGGCAGTGCCGCTCCGGCAGGCCCGCTGGTCTCTCAAACGGAGGAGAAGCCCCTCTCCTCTCCCACGGCCGAGGCCCACAGGGCTGGCCTAGGGCTGTACAGCTGGGGCCACCGTCACGGGCCTACGCTAGCAAATGGCTCCCTGCCCAGACCCAACTAGCTCCCAGCTTTTAGCCAGAGGCTCCAACTCTCCAGCCTCTTACCTGGAGCTGGCAGGTTTTCTACTGGCCAACGGGACTGCCAGCCAATCAGCAGCTTCCCGGCGCTCATCTCCTCCGATGGGAGACCCAGCAAGGCAGTGCCACCAGGAATGGTACGATATTCTGGACAGCAGAGCACGCCGAGAGCTGGGGGCGGAAGGGTTGCTCCCTCTCTGAGTCCACTGCCGCTGTCTCCCCATCCCGCTCATGCGCCCGTCCCCGCGCTCAGCTCAGAGCTGGCAGCACAAATGCTGAATTGTGACAGGAGCGGGTACAGCAGACAGTGGCTACAAGCGTCCACATGATACGAAGCCATCTCCTGCCTGGCTCCCTCCCTCCTGCTCAGCGGCCTGGGGGCAGGCCCGCGCTGAGCGCGCCCGCCCTGCTAACGCCCGGCACGCAGAGCGACACCTCTGCCAGAGAGACTAGAAATAATTACTCCAGCCTGAGTCTAACGGCAGCCACGCTGGCCTTGGCATCCTGTGCGTATCTATGGGAGCAAACCCCGAGTGGTCCGGTAACAGCTATTGGCTGCTCTCTCTTGCAAGCTGCCCCTCTAATTGGTGCCAGGCCTGAACATTAGAATGGCCTGCGACCAAAGGTCCATCTAACTCCGTGTCCTGTCTGCCGACAGTGGCCAATGCCAGGTGCCCCAGAGGGAGGGAACAGTGATCCCACCCCTGTCATCCATTTCCAGCTGCTGACAGAGCTCAGGACGCCAGCCCTGCCCAGCCTGGCTAAGTAGTATTGATAGACCCACCCTCCATGAACGGATCTCTTTCCTGAACGCTGTTTGAACTGGCCTGACTGCAGCAGAGGGTGGCCACAGTGGGTAGAAATGAGCGGTTCTGGTTCCCTCCCAGCACGCCTGCCCTTTGGCCCACGGCTCCTTCCCACGCTGCCAGCAAGACGCACACACGCTCCAGTGAAACTCTCCGTTTATTTGATCCTTTTACAAAATCCAACATAGGAATATTGTGCTCGTGACAAAGGGGCCCTCTCATTCCTTGTTAGGTATCGTACAACCATTAAAAACCTGATGCTCACAGAGCAGTTAACACAAACACGGTGAGGGGGACAGGAGAGGAGAGTTTGGGCTCCGCTGTGAGGACAATGGGAGTGAACCAAAAAAATGATACCGGAACAATATACAGGCGCCGGGGTGCCACTGGAGTAGATGATGCTATTTACAGTGAACATGTACAGCAACACACGCCAGACAGGCCTTGCTTTGTCACCAAATGCCCACCCCCACCTTAAGGAGCAGAGAAAGGCCCTGCCGGGAGGGGAGTGGCGGATGGGGAGTTCGAGTGCGACGTAGGATCATCCTGCTAGTAGATGCTGGACATGGGCTGGCTTTGGCCTGCTTGGGCCTCTGCCACTAACCGAGTTTTGCAAGAAGTTTGCTTTGCCTGACGTAGAATAAGGCAACTGATACGCGCCGGGGTGTCACTAGCCTGGCCTGCAGGCATCATGCTGCATCACCGGCTCAGGCTCCCAAAAACGGCTGCTGATCTCACCCCACGCTGCTCTGCAGGTCGGGTACAACCAACACGGCGCTGAGCGGCACCAGCAGCCGGCTTTCGGGGGAAGGTCGCAGACCCTGCTGGCCCGTGTCCCCGGGGTGAGTTGGTTGCGACAGCTGCTGAACTCCATCTGCCAGGCGGGCGTGCGGGCAGTGAATTATCTGATCTACAGTGGGTGGCAAGGGCTGTATGGGACTTTCCCCAGGGCGGGGATGGAGTCAGGAGAGGGCTGCAGGAGTTCACAGGGAGACATGGAACTTCCCCTGCAAGGAGCCTTCCCCAGGTTCTGGAAGCTCAATTCTATCCAGGACGAGATCAAGTCCGACCCCCGTTGGACCGTACCATGCGGGGAATGGAATGGGGGGGGGGGCGGAAGCAAAGCTGCCACAGTCTTAATGTCAGAGTTAATTCTCCCCTTGAGCAGATGGACAAGTGGGGCCCATTCCACCACGGGACTTAGAGGGATGAAATCGGACCATTACCTGTAGGAGATACAGCCTGCGGGAGATACAGCAACTCTGCCTGTTGTCTCCTTTCACACCCGGCTGTGTAGGACCAATCCAAAACCACATGGCTAAGAGCACCCTGGCCCCAGCCTAGTAACGAGACACTCGAGATCGCCTCCCTTTGAAATGCAAAGAGCATCTGGATAGCCCTCAGGAAGGATGCGGGAAGGGGTCCGGGGTGGGGAAAGCCCAGAACAGTTTGGTTTATACATTTGACTGGCTTACAAAACCAGATGGAAATAAACATCCAGTAACAAACCAACCCTGGGTTTTCAATTTTGAGCTGCCTGAACTCCTGCGCTAAGGCTTCCGATTTCCAGAACTGCACTGTCGCGTGTCATGAAACCCCCCCGGGTTGCCAGCGTGGCGTCTCAGACGGCACCTGGGCTGGGGAATGTGTAACACCAGCCAAGCAGTAATAATGTTAAAAGACTCCCAAGCCACCCAGCAAGGCAGAGAGATCAGTGTTACACCCACCGTGGATTATTACACCCTTGGTATAGTTCCTGGAAAATAATAAAATGGCTGGAATAATAAAATCGCCCCAAAGATTTTGAAAATAATTTGATCATAAGTTTATATATAGCTCTCTATATGTATTTTACAATTTTATAAAGTGCAATCTACAGTCACCTGCGTCCACCTCCATTTCAAATTCTGGGTGCCTGCGGGTCGGGGAAGGGAGAGACGAGGGAGTAGGGGACAACACACGGACTCCTACGCGGCTGCCAACGGCATCTTCTTGAGGCCCAGCCTTGGGAGAGGAGAAAGAACAGATTCCGCAGCAGGCAGGGCTGGGACTCTCTTCAGTGAGCGTAAGACTTGTCTGGAGGGATGGGCCAGCCAGGGTCACTGCTGCCAAGGAAGCCGGGACATTTGCTAACACACTGTGCCAAGGAGGGAGCAGCAAGAGAACGCCCCAGGCTCCTTCACTCTCAATGGCCACCGGTTGCAATTTTAAGGGCTGTTCAAGGGTTCGTGTCGAATGCCTGATAGTTTTGTAGATAAAAACCAATTACAAAACATTTGATCTTGTTTCATTACCCTCCTCGGCGCTGGGGAACGTGGAGCAGGACAAAGTGATTCGGCCTCTGCTCCCCGGGAGATGGGAGCATCATACGTAACATGAAGAACGGCAGCGACCCGCACAGCTGAGAGCTGGGGGTGGAGTGAGGAGGGGTTTCCACCAGGAGGCTCAGATTTTCTGGGGGGTTCGCATGGGCAATCAGCAGGCAGGCAGCCACATGCAGCGGAGCCTGCAGCTTCCCGCTAAATGTACTGGGGACTTCATGGAAGCTACCGCAAGGGAGATGTGTGCATCTAGCACCCCGCTGGAAAGACAATCCAAAGAACAGCCCGAGTACCGCATCAGTTCCCTTGCAGCTGTACACCAAGTGCTCTAGGGCGAGGTGGAGGCAGGGAAGATAGGGGGCAGAGGACGCTGTAAAAGTGGGTATTGCTTTTATTCTTGCCGGTACCCGGTCCTTACCCCAACAGTCTCCCATCCTGGGACATGGCAGATCGCAACAGGGTCAGACTGTCTAGCGGGCAGCTCCTCCTCCCACCCCTCAAAGGCCCTGGGAGAGCTTGGGCAAAGGCACTCTGCTGTGGTACCGGGATGCCGTCCCCTTGGAAGTCACATTTCCCTCCGCAAGTTCCGCGTCTACCGGAAGAACCAACCCGCTCTGGGTACCAGGCGGCACCTCGGTCTCCGTTGTCCCATGTGGCAGCACTGCCCAGGGGCAGGGAGGAATCGCTCACGTGCCCAGCTCGGCAGGTGTGTGTCCCGGGCCCAGAAGGGGTGTAAAGGCTGGGGAAGGGGGGCCTTCGCATGGCTGCTTTCAGGCCTGCCGATGGACCTGCCACAGCCCAGCAGTGGGATTCTGGGAGGAAGGTGGCATGTTAGCTCTGGATCCAGCATTGGCAAGACTCAGTGTCAGGGAGATGAGGGGATAATCTGAAGGATGATTTTGGATGACAATGGGCTGAACTCCCCCTGGGACACTGGGGGCCATTAGCTCCTCCTCTGCCACAGGCTACCCTGAAACATCATGCAGAGCCAGGTAAGGGGCACGGCTGGTCCCGAGGAGAACTACAGAGTGACACATGAGCAGCATGGCCGAGGGCCAAGGAGAAAACCAAACCTGTAGCAGCAAGAAGGCTGCAGCCACCAGGGAGAGAGCAGCCGAGGGATCGCAGCGCACCAGAGACAAAGCCAAGGCAGCTGGCTGCAGAGGAGGGCAAGCAGGCAAAGCAGGGACGTGGAAAACACTCTGGGCCCATTCTGCAGGAGGGGGCGTTTGTGTGGAACTCCCCTCCAAAGGCAGCTGGGGGTGAGGAAGAGACAACCCTGCTGTGGCAGAGGAGTGCAGGGGCGTGTGCCAGCCCAGCTGTGGCAGAGAGGGGAGAGAGAGAGTGTGTGTGTGTGTGTGTGTGTGTGAGAGACAGTGTGTGTGTGTGTGTGTGTGTGAGAGACAGTGTGTGTGTGTGTGTGTGTGTGTGTGAGTGTGAGATAGAGAGCCCAGCTGTGGCCATGGGGAATGTGTGCGCATGCGTGTGTGGAGATTTTAAGGCAGGAACTCTGAAGCCCACAAGTCTTATCTGGCTGCCATGGGGGGTATGGCCAAGTGGGCACATCCTGGCCGGGGGGGGGGGGGGAGGAGAGGAGGGGGGGAGGGGAGGGAGGTTGTGTAAAGCAGCCAGCCCAGCTGACCCTTTGCGTGAGGTCCCACCCGCAGCATAAAGCAGTGAGGGTTGGAGGGCTCATTCTCTCCCGCTGCTCCCTGAAGAACAGAGGCATGCGTGCCATGGTTCCAAGAGGAGAAACGCCGTAGGTCCTACTGACTCTGAGCACTCGGTTCGGAGGGGCAGGGCAGTGGCAAGCTCTGTCCCCTCCACCAATGCCCTCGCACCAAATACAGCCTGGGAGTCGTCTTCGCAGCCGTGCGACCCCATGGCTGGCCCCGGTACCTGGCTCTGAAATTGTTGTGCAAAGGTTTGGGCTTGGGCCCAAGGTCTGGGACTCCATGAGGGAAGAGGATCCCAGAACCTGGACTCCAGTCTGAGCCCAAAACTTGACCCAGCATGTTTAGCCCGGCAGCCTCACCCTGGGCAGGTGAGCTGGGCCCGCTGTGGCTGCCCTGCAGTCTTTTATTCCAAGGACCAGTACCTAAAATGCCATCTGCCTCCCTGTGCCCCTACTAGCCACGCAAAGCAGTGGCCAGAATCCAGTTCTCTGCTCCCTGGGCAGGAAACGGCTTCCGCCTGGTGTGTGTCTGTGTGTGTATGAGGCCCTGCCCTCAGGTTTGGGAACCAGCTGTACCTGCCTTGCTCACTCAGCTAGGAGGTGGAAACTGGTGCGAATCTCATGCTGCTCTAGGCCCGGCCTCCCCCCAGGAGAGAGAACTGAAGTCAGAAATCCCAGCTCCTTTCCTGAGTGAGTGACTGCCAGAGAGCACATCCGGCCAGGCTCCTGCGGGCATCTGCCACGCCAGGGGCAACCTTTCAGATTCCGCAGCCTGAGGAGCGGGTGATGGTTAATTGAGTCGGGAGGAGCAGGAAGGGGAACGACACCAAGTGTGAGCCCACGGCGGAGAGGAACCAGGCGTGGAACAAGCGCGTGCGGCCGTAACCGAATTCCTGTCTGGAGTGCGGCAGCTGGAGCCGGACAACACCCCCTTGTCAAGCTGGGGCTAGGAGCTGGGGCTAGGAGCTGGGGGTTCCTGGGACTCTCAGGAACCCCCTCCCCTGCTCTGGGCTGTGAAGAGGGACGTGAGACGAAGGAGGCGGCAGAGGTTTGAAGGGGGCAGTGAGGAAAACTCAACACCTGAAAGGCCTCCCTAGCCAGAGAGGAAGAGGAGGCAGAGGCCTCTCCCCTGAGGAGCACAGCCAGCTGCCTGCGCCAGAGCATTGTCCCTTGGGACAACGAAAACGAGAGTGATGGCAGCCCTGCCCCGACAGGAGACAAGCAACAGACACAGAAACTGTCCAGGGGCTGGGACCCGCCTTTCCCCAGCACGGTCGCTCCCACACAGTTTCCCACCACAGGACCGGGGGGGCGGGGGGCAAAAGAAAAAAAAAAAAGCGCCTCACGCGGCAAATCTAAAACACTTTCATTTTAAATAACAAGAATTAAAAAGACGGTTGCCCTTGGCTAACGGCCCGGCTGAGCTACCAGCCAACGTCTCCCTTTCCGCAGGGTCTGACCCTACGCGTCCTCGCACAGGCCAGATGGGCCAGTCCCGTGTCACTTGCTGTGGTTACCCTGGGGCGGGCAGGTTCGAATCCACCGGTTTCCTTGCAGCGCAGCCGGGGCAGGCGGCCGCTCTCTCGGAGCCGGCGACGGCGGCCGCCCCTCCGCTCTTGCCCACAGCCAGAGCGCCCCGGGGACCGCTGGGGATCCCTCCTAAATGAATTTGAAGCATTTCGTCTTGTCATGGGGCAGGCGGGTCTTGAAGAGGACCGAGTCCACGCGGAACTGGGTGTACAGGAGGGGCATGTAGCCGTACACCTTGACGAAGAAGTTGATGCACTTGTGCCGCTCGTGAAAGTGCGAGTCGTCGTGCGAAAGGGCCTGAGGGCAGCCTGGGCAGCGGAAGGTCCAGCGCGAGGTCACCTGGGAACAAAGAGCATCAGCTGACCCTCTGCTCCAGGCTCCCAGAGAGCGACCCATCCCGCCGTCGCTGGTGTGCAGGCTGCCGCCGCAGAAAGGCCAGTGGAGGAAGTGAAGAGGAACCCAGCTGCCAACGGGAAACCCGGGGAGTTTCTGACACCCCCTACTCACGCAAAACCCAGTTTCTCTAATATCACAGGGGTAATACCAGCAACCCACCAACCCTCTAGCCCTCTAATCTTTTCCATCCCCGGGCGGATTTTTTCCATCCATGTGCGGAATATTTTTTTATTTGCACCAAGGCATAGGCAAATGCGCACCACCAGTAGAAACACACACCTAGCCATGGGTGCTCTGCTAGTCGGCTGGGCGACGTTGGACTCTTTCCTGAGCGGCTGCATGAGCGTCCAGCTTACAGGGAACCTTGCCCCTGGGGCCAGGGGCATAGAGCCAAGAGAGGTACGTTTCTAACCGATTGCCACAAACAACCATTTCTCCTGAAATCCGAGGCACTGAACGAGGTTCCCATCTGCTGCTTTACCTTGATGGGCGGTTTCCTCGTGATGTGAGAGACGAGGAAGTTCATGGCAATATCCTCACAGTTGATGTATTCATCTACCATGTCACGGATGGCTTGCGGCATCACATAGGAATACAGGTAGGCATAGTACTGAAAAACACACACACTCAACAGGACACCAGACCCACGACAGCTGGCGCCGTACCGACTACGGACCCGACCCAAAGCCCACCGAAGTCGGTGACAGGCTCCCCAGAACAGTGCTGGGGGAGGATTCATCTCCAAGCTGGGTTCTGCTCCAGTCACTCACAGAGGAGCAGTGAAACCATCCCATGGATGCCACTACAGCTCCTGGGACCTCACCCCATTGCAATCTGGACAGGCATGCCCCCTGCAAATCTTGCACCACAATATTTCTGCTGCATCTTGGTCCCTTCCCTGCCAGGAAGGGGGGGGGGGGGGGAAGAGCCCTTTAAAGACAGAGCCCCTCAGTGGGCTGAAGGGATGCAAAGTAGGGATGTAAAACCCCATTTAATTGGGTAACTGCAAATTGTGCTGGAGTAGTCCCCTGGCTCCAGCCTCATTGGGTAACCTTAACTGGTAAACCTCCCCCGTTAAGGTTAACCCTTCACATCCCTAATACCGAGAGTCTGTTCTCTACGGCCTTCCCCAGACAGGAGGAAGGAAGCTGGCTCTTACCCTCTGCATCTGTCCCCAACCTCCCCTCTTTTGATAACAGCAGCCTGGGATGCAAATCAAACTTCACCATCACCGGTCTACCTACTGCGCCCTCTGTTGGCTTCTTTTTCATCCGGAAATCACAGGAGCCAGCATTACTGTAGTGACCCCGTTACTCCTTACCACACTCAGGGTGCATACAATTAGATCCCAAAATAAGGTTATCGCCACAGTTCATTGCTCTTCTCTGGGAGAACTGGAGGCTGTGATTTCCAACTTGCCTGTTGGGATCCTAAATCCCATTCCCAATGAGATTTAGGTGCCCAACTCCCCTAGCTCTCAACTCTGGTGTTTTGGAAGTGAAACGCTGCAAAGGGTGCTAAGGACACTGGTGTGTAAGCTCCTGTGGGTGTCCCAGCAGCGAGCCTCCGGGTTCCTAAGATGGGAATCTGGACCCAGACTCCTGCGTGGCAGGACAGCGCACTAACAAATCCCCAAGCCAACCCAGAGAAGAGTCGGCCACTTGGATGGCTGGCATCACAGCCTCTAAGACAGTGTTTCTTAAACTGTGTTCCGTGGCACACCGGTGTGCTGCGAGGCAGTCGGAGGGGTGCCGCAGAGAACAACAGAGTTCAAAATGGCCGCCCTTAAAGGGACAGGTGACTCCCCTCCTCCCCCCCCCCCCAATAACTTCCCCCCCTACCCTATTTCTCTTTTTTTGCTGAATAACTTTTCCCCAGCCTCTTTTTAATTTCCTCAACAAAAAGTCCTTGGTGTTCCGCATTAAAAAAAATAAAATAAAATTATTGTTTGGTGTTCCTCCCTTTTAAAAAGTTTAAGAAACACTGCTCTAAGAGAACCGCTGACACTGAACCAGTGTGACAAAGCTCCTACGGAAACTCGATGGGTCCTGCACTTCCTGGCCGATTTGCTTGCCTCGGAGGCTCACAGCAGCTCAGTTTTAGGCACCACGCCCAGCTGTTTGCTGAACTCTTTTCATCATCTGCTGGCGTATGGTGAAACGGGGAATCAACTCCACAGTCCTTTTCCCTGAGTGGTGTTGGGGGGACACGGGCCCACACTCTACTCCGGGTTCCAGCCCAGGGCCCTGTGGTAGTTGCCCATGGGAGTCCCCAACACCAGCTATAATACAGCTCCAAGACCCTTGAGCTACTTCTCCACCCCTTCCCCAGCACCTTCCTTCTCTCCGGTTCGTCATCCTAGCGGTCAGTTGTCTCCTTTCCTCCTACTCCCAGCGGCACCTCCTCTGTCCTCTCAGCTACACGCATGCCCCAACTGGAGGCAAAGCTTCTTTACAGCCAGTCTGAACTGGTTTTCTTAATTACCCCCAGGTGTCCTAATTGGCCTAGGCTGGCCCAGGTGTTCCGCTGCCCCCCGACTGCCTCTGCTGGTTCTAAACCTGTCCCTCCCTGTTAATCTGGGAACAGAGATCTCTTCAGTCGGAGGCTTCTAGAGCTCCCCTCCATGGCTTTCTATAGCCTTGGGCTCTGACCCTGTCACACCAGCTAGGTCTTCCTCCTTCAGCTCAGAGCCAGTCTATGCATCTTTCCCCAATGAGCCCCATCTCTTGCATGTGTGTGGGGGATATTAACCGTTCCTCAGCAGGGTTTCAGTTTGCAGTGACCGATGGAGCGAGCGTTGAGACGCAGAGATGCAAGGGAGATGGAATGGTCAGTTCGGGCACTCGTTTCTGTAATCGAAAACCCAGGCTGCTCTGGAAAGGGAACGCAAAGCTGAGAGCCGGCCACGGAGTCTGGAGACTGCGTTCTCTTACTTACCTTATGAAAGAAGGCAGCACCAGTTAGTACCATGGAGAGTTCACAAGAGTAATTGGAGTTATAGAGCCAGGACTGATGGGGGATGTCCCACGCGTGGTATCGCCCTGGGAATCCTACAATGCGGTCCCTGGCCTCTCTCCAGACCCTGCCAATGCAAAGACAGAACGTCAGCGGGGCAAGACCACAGCACACTTAAACGGGGAAAAGAATCTCATAGCCTGCGACTTTGGGGTGGCTCTCCCTAATAACAGGGGATGGACAGCCAAGGATCCCCGGGCCACAAAACCACCCATTGAAATAGGCACTCGGGGAAGTCCTGGCCCCATCGCAGTCAAGGGCAAAACTCCAGTGAGGCCAGGACGGGAGTTCAGTCATCATCCCCATTTTACAGATTCAGAAACAGAAGCATCAAGGTGGAATTTCCAAGGATAAGCAGCCCTCGTCTAACGCTGCTCCCTTCGGAGCCGATGGGCGTTTTAGCACTGACTGCGGTGGGAGCAGAGTTAAGCAATGCCGAGCGCTTTTCGAAAGCCCCGGGCTAAGGAACATGTCTGAGCTCCCACAGCCAAGCTGGAAACAGAACGCCAAGTCTCCTGGTTAGAGTTGCCAGATGGTTTAACCAAAAATACCAAACATCCCCTTCCCCCCCAAAAAAAACACTGTTGAGGGAAAAAAAAGGGGGAGACCAAAGTTGTTGAGCAAAAAAAAAAAAGGACCCCGACAATTATTAAGCAAAAAAATTTAAAAATTTAAAAATACAAAAAACCCCAGCATGGCCCCTTTAAGACCTTTGGGGCTTTTTGTTTTCTTCCTCCATGCCACAAGACAGCTTCTCTGTAGAACCAGGTAAGCAGAAGGAAGAGGAGGACCGGGGAGGGGGAGGGCCCTCGGGCTGGGGAGGGGCTGGGCCCGGTTGCTGAATGTCGTATGATTGCCAGGTGTCTGGTGTTTTCGCCTCCTGGCAGGAAAAAAAAAAATCAGAAAATACCAGACATTTTAGGTGCCCGGTATTTCTGATTTTTTTTTACCGGACAGGAGGCGAAAATACCGGACTGCCCGGGTCGATACCGGACACTTGGCAACCCTACTCCTGGTGCCCAGATTCAGCTCTGAACACGAAAGAAATTCTGGCAAAGCTACAAGGAGCAAACTCCCCAGGCCCCTGGTTAAAATGCCTTGTGCCCCCAGGATCCCAAAGAGCTGTACAAACACCATCATCAAATACACAATGGTACTGGCTGTACTCGGCACTCATTCAAAATCGGTCTTTCAGTCATGTTCTTTGGTTTTCCTGATGGAAGGAATATTTTTTCCCACCTCATCTAACTTGTAAATGTGGATTTTCCACAGCTTTCAAACCCAACAACCAGCAACCCACCTACCCTCCAGACAAGACCAAACACAGAACACGAAAAGCCAAATGAAATGGGCTGAAAGCGATGAGTGAGGGGAAGCCGGGTTATAACAGAAACGGTTTTGTTTACCACCAAGCCCCGCCCCCCCCCCCAAACACGCATCGCTCGCTTCAAGAGGTTTTATTGGCTCAGGATGAAAAGTTCAATAAAAGCAACTTTTCTTGCTTCTGCTACTTCTGTTCCTCACTCTTTTCCCAAGAGGGGCAGGACCGTGTGTGTGGGGATGAGGCGTGGGCCGGGGAGTCCTGTTACCGGCTCTCTATAGACCCCCTTCTCTTTGTGAACTTGAACAGGTCACCCGGTGCCTCAGCTTCCCCATTTGTCTAACAAGGGCAATGCTGGCTTCTCTCTCGGGGATGGGGTGAGGCTCAAGTCACTGGTGTTTGTCAAACGCCAGGGAATCAGCCAGTGGAAGGTGCCGCTCCACAACTAAGTATTATTGTTTGTTGCAAGAGCGGGCGTAACAGCCTGGCTCCGGCCATGTGGAGTCAGCATGCCGAGAAGGAAGGGGTCACACACCCCCATTTCTCCCTTGCACAGCCACAGAAGAGGGGTCATGATTAAGCCTTTAGCGATTAAATGGTGACAGTCCCCTATGAGAAAGCAAGCGCTTAATATTCTGGCCTCATCTGAATCTCTCCCCCCACCCGCCCCCGAGGATCCCTCTGGAGCACTGGAAACCTGTCAGGAAGAATTAAGAGAAACACCAGCCTGCGACGTCTAACCTGGGAAATCGGCCTGGCTTTGATCTTGGCTATTTCAGGGTCTAACTTCAAACTGGAACTTGGTGCCTCTTGTCTAAGTAGAACACATCTCTTAAATGCAAAAAGGGGCTTTTCCTTCATCCCAGGAGCAGAGCATGGCAACTCATTTTCTTCTGCTGGGTATTGTACAAGTGTCTCTCCCCCCTCCCCCAATATCCCCCCCTATGAACAAGCGCTGCAGGTCACTGCTGCAGGGCAATAGCAGATGTGCAACCGGGGATATGGCCAATGCCTCCCAGGCATTCATTACATTACAAGCACAGTAAGAGGCAGAGATATTTTAATTGTAGACATTGTTAATTAAATTAATGGAAATCCAATATAACCTGGTAATGAAACCATGAATAATTAAAGCTGCCAGCACCTACCCAGAACCAATCCTACCACCACACGCTGTTGTTGTTGTTTTTTTTGCAGGTTTTTATTAATCCAACATGACTTTGCTTTTAATAATTGGAGCAGGGACTATTCATGCCCTTGTTAATTTATTCCAGCTTCTCCACTTCTGCATTAACAGGGGTGCTTTCCCTCCCAAGCAGGAGTCAAGCCCTGGAAATCAAGGCTTTCGACAACTGTCTAACATTTATTCCTTTAAGACAGTGTTTCCCAGTTTTATTTGGCTACGGAAGCCTTTTAAACGCAAAGGAATTTTGTGGAACCCCTAATAACAGTCTAATATATGGAGCTGAAAAAGTAGACCACAAATAAGTAAGGATAATAACAAACAAGGTCACGAGATCAACATTTAGTTTAATTGCACATATGTAAAAACACAAATCACATAATATTAATTATTTTAAAAAAATCATAAATGTTATTGTAATGGAATTTTCTCGCGAAACCCTTATTTTCACTTCACAGAACCCCGGGTTCCACAGGACACGATTTGGGAAAAACGGCTTTAAGAGGTTCACTGGAGCACAGCTGCTTAATTTATTATCTGAACAAGAGCCATGTGTGCGCTCCCTCCTGAATGGCCTGCGTAGGAAGAGGCAATCCTTAGCCCTAAGAAGTTACAACCTCAGGTATCCAATACAGTAGAGACAAATAATGCAATTCTTGGGCACAGGTTCTGAGGCAATGGCTCAGACTGCAGGTGTAACAAATAGCGCTTAGGTTTTTCAGCACACTTTCTCTCGGGCAGGCGAACGCCGGCGGTCTTTGCAGGCGATGCATGTTTAGGAGGGACCAGAACCCTAACACCATGTGCTGAAGAGAGCGTTTTTCCCTCAAAATCTTTCAAGCATAAATCAAAGCCGTAACAATGGCACTGTGGCAGGGCAGAGAAGCATCGTCCCTGTTTTACAGCGAGGGAAAAGGAGACACGGTGAGGGCAAGCGAGTGACCCCGGATTGCTCAGCAGGGCGGCGGCAGAGTTTGGAATAGAACCCCAGGGCAGAGCCCTGCAGCGGGACCCAAACCCGATGGGGTCTGACTACCTCTGCTGGGTCTTGGGAAACAGACAAACCCTTGCCGGCTGGCCCTTTGAGGACTCCTGGCCTGTCGGCCTTTTTCCTGACTCCTCATCACCAGGCAGCGCAACCTGGTGGGAGCGGACAGCTGAACTCCTTTCCCCTCTTCCACTGGCTGACTGGGCTCTTGGATTCGCGAGGAGAGGCCCAGACGCCAATCCCTGCTGGCCAGAGGAACCCAGGAGAGACACGAACCTGCTGGGCCAAGACCCCGCCTTGGAAACAGGCCCTTCGGGGAACGGATTTACGAGCTCGTTAGCTGAATGACTTCAAGGTGCAGCCCCTGGAGCCTCCCACGTTTGCAACTCAGACCCCAGTAGAACCTGCCTCCCCAGCAGAAGCGGGACGGGGACTATCACAATGCGCTGATGACAGGACGTTCAGGGAAAGCGAGTACGACCCCAGCCAATGTGCCAGAGGCAGAAGAGATGTGCGGGGGAATGCTGTCAGGGAGGGATTCATGGCTGCCGGCAGTGCCGGGCAGGGAAAGACGTGTTCCCTGAGTCATGGAAATGCGTCAAACTCACAGTCTCTCAGCCACTGATGGCAGCACAAACAAGGAGATGTAGTTCCTCCCGCCCCTCATGCTGCTTCGGGTTTTCACAATGGCCACCAGTGGAGAATCCATACAAGGGACACTAGAGACCCAAGCTTTCCCCATCAGCACCTACATGGAATCAGGTCCCAGAGGGATTCCCCGTCTTTATGCTTCCTGGCCGGCTTGCTGCCACTCCCTACAGACCAAATTAGATGTATTCTGCTGATGTCATAGGTGGACACACCCACACCCAGACAGGCCATCTTCTAAGTCAGGGATGGTCTAGATGGTGCTTGCATCCCGTCCCCTGCCCTCACGGCAGGACCAATGACCTCTCGAGGTCCCTTCCAGTTGTAGTGTTCTATGACTCTAAGGGTGGGAGGGGGAGTTTAAACCCTTTGGTCAATTCAATCCAGGAACTCTCTGCTGATTTTGTCAACAAGGTGCGTGACTTGGAGGGCGTACGTGAGAGACGTAGATGCCATGGAAAAGGACAGGCCAGGGGTAGTCTATTTTTTGCCCAGGTTCAAATGCCATGGCCAACGGTTAGACTCCAGAGGACACTGCAATAACCATGGTGATCATCATTAATTAAATAGCAAAATGATTTTGTGAGCGGTTCCAAAGCATCGGGCAGTCCGGATTTGGCTGCGGGCTGCACACTGGCTACCCCAGGAGAGACCATCAGCTCATGTCGCAGAGGCTGCTGAATAACCATCAGTCGGCAAAAGCTTTTGTCACTACCCACCTGAGCTGGATTTGACCTGGTGGCACAGGTGGGAATGGCTATCTACCCTATTATCCACCCCCTGAACCATCCAAGTCCTTGCTGAATGGAATCTTTAATGTTGCACTTACTGACTGCAAGAACCTTAAACCTTCCTCCTCCAGGCACTTTGAGTGAGATATTTAGAAGTATTTTAATGTTGAGGAGGAGGGGTCTTGGTCAGGTCTAAATGCTTAATAATCATAGAATCACAGAATCCTAGGGCTGGAAGAGACCTCAGGAGCCATTAAGTCCAGCCCCTGCCCAAGGGAGGACCAATCCCAACTAAATCATCCCAGCCAGGGCCTTGTCAAGCCGGGACTTAAAAACCTCTAGGGGTAGAGATTCCACCCCCTCCCTAGGGAACCCATTCCAGTGCTTCACCACCCTCCTAGGGAAATAGTTTTTCCTAATATCCAACCTAGACCTCCCCCACGGTAACTTGAGACCATTGCTCCTTGTTCTGCCATCCGTCACTACTGAGATCAGCCTTTCTCCATCCTCTTTGGAACCCCCCTTCAGGAAGCTGAAGGCTGCTATCAAATCCCCCCTCACTCCTCTCTGCTGCAGACTAAATAAGCCCAAATCCCTCAGCCTCTCCGCATAGGTCATGTGCTCCAACCCCTAATCATTTTGGTTGCCCTCCGCTGGACCCTCTCCAATGTGTCCACATCCTTTCTGTAGTGCGGGGCCCAGAACTGGACACAATACTCCAGATGTGGCCTCACCAGTGCTGAATAAAGGGGAATAATAAGCAATGATCACAATAATTATGGGTAGGGCTGGTAGCACCATGGGTGTATCTAGACTACAGGGTTTTGTCGACAAAAGTCTACTTTTGTTGACAAAAATATACCTGCGTCTACACTACCGCCGAGTTCTGTCGACGTAACGTCGACAGAACTCAGCAGTTTTGTCGACAGTGGTAAACCTCATTCTACGAGGAATAATGTCTTTTGTCGACAGAGTTCTATTGACAGAAGGCGTTACTGCATCTACACTGTCCTTCGCGTCTACACTCTCATGTCGACAAAGCGGCTTGCTTTGTTGACAGAACTGGATGTAGTCTAGACGCTCTTTGTCGACGGAAGCTTTGTCGACAAAAGCCTGTAGTCTAGACGTACCCCATATGTCTTCAAGGCTGCCCAAAGGTTCCCATTATAAGACCCTGTTTTCAGTTACTTATAACATTGTCAAACTAACTATTTAGGTTTAAAATTCCCCCCCAGAATGGTTCAGCTGTTTTCTGAGAACAGGACGAGGGGAAAACATGTTGTTTTGTCCATGGCAAAAAACTGCAGTGACCTTTTCTTGTGGAAAAAGCAGTATGTGATCTTGTAATTATAACAACTGCACAGGCAACCTTGATCTGGCATTTCCTGACATTTGTGCTCTTGACTTTGTAACCCTATTAACACTGTTTTTGCATCTAAGAATAATACAGACTTTGTATTTGTAGCACCTTTTACTCAAGGATCTCCAAAGCACTTTAGGATTACTCATTAAGCTTACAGCATCCCTTTCAGCTCTAGAAATACGACTGTCTTCAGCTTACAGGGAAACTGTCCTCAACAAGGTGAAGCCAAACATGACTGTCCGGCCTCGAAGCAGTCCCTGGCCCCAGCCAACCCCACACGCCACTCACCGGAACCCGAACATGATCTCGTCATGGCGAAGGTGGGCGTCATCGTCGATAGACAGAATGGCCTCTGTCTCGATCTCATCCCATGGCAGGAACCTGTTGTTCAGGCTGTTCTTTTCCGTGCGGACAACCTACCAAACACATAACGGTTATAGCTAGCCATTCACCAGCCTGACATAACAGCTCGAGAGACACGGGCAAGCCACTGCAGCAGCTGCAATTACAGGGCCACATTTCTATATAATTCTATGCAATTTGGCCCCCATACTTCATAAGCTGTAAGGTCTCTGCTCCCACGATGAACTCAGTGAATTCCAGCTCCTTGAATTGCTGATTTTCGCCTGTCTTACTTGGTTGATGGAGCCTCTCCACATTAAGGGGCACATCCTTTGGCAGGCATGAATCAGATTAATTCCCCTGACATTAGATGGAGCCAATTTACACCAGAACATAAGAACGGCCATACGGGATCAGACCATATGTTCATCTAGCCCTGTATCCTGCCCTCCTACAGAGGCCAATGCCAGATGCCCCAGAGATAGTGAACAGAACATGTAATCAAGTGATCCCTCTCCTGTCACCCATTCCCAGCCTCTGACGAACAGAGGATAGGGACACCATTCCTACCCCTCCCGGATAATAACTAATAACCTCCATGAATTTAACTAGTTCTTTTCTGAACCCTGTAAAAGTCCTGATCTTCATAACATCCTCTGGCAAGGAGTTCCACAGGTTGACTGTGTTGTGTGAAGAAAAACTTCCTTTTGTTTTGTTTTAAACCTGCTACCTATTAATTTCATTTGGTGAGCCATTGTTCATATGTTATGGGAACAAGTAAATAGCTTTTCCTTATTAATTTTCTCCACACCACTCATGATTTTATAGACCTCTCTCATATCCCCCCTTAGTCTCTTCTTTTCTAAGATGAAAAGTCCCAGTCTTTCTAATCTCTCTTCATGGACTTGAAGGCCTTCTGAGGTCTCTTCTGGTTCTATGTGGCACCCATTCCAAACCCCTCATCATTTTTGCTGCCCTTTTCTGAATTTTTTCCAATACCAAGATACCTTTTTTGAGATGAGGCGACCGCATCTGTGCACAGTATTCAAGAGGTGGGCGTATCATGCATTTATATAGAGGCAATAAGATATTCTCTGTCTTATTCTCTATCCCCTTTTTAATGATTCCTAACATTCTGTTTGCAGCTGAGGTTCGGGCCCCGCGTTGTTACTAAGAATCATTATATTAAGCTCAACATTTTACTCACTGTTTCCCATCAATTTCCTGACAATCTATAAAAGTAACTGAATGACTGGTATTAGAGATGAGGAAGGTCAATGAGGACTGCTAGCCCCTACCCTGGCTAGTGAAGGTCTTACCTTGCAATATATTTTCCAGTGGTTTCTCCAGTCTAACCTTAAGCATTTTGTGGGATGACGTACCCTGCGAGCAGATCGTATAAATAAATCTAGTTGTCACGCAGGTTCCCCACATATTCATCCTAAAATTTCCCTTTCTTATATTCATCCCATTCCCCCAAGCCCTATACCCCTGAAATTATATTAAATTGCTCCTGCTTCCTCGTCAATTACACTTTCAAATATGAACCTGCCTCCAACACTTTTTGTTATTCACCCCTCGCCTAATCAAGCTATAACTTAATTCAGTTCTCTTAGGTCTTCCCTCCTTAGATCAATCTCTCCAGGCCTTTAATCATGTTCGGTTTCTCTCCTCTCAACCATCACCCCCTGTTTTAAAACCTATAGCCCGCAACCTGGTGAAAAGAATAAAGCATCAAGGCAATCAAACTCTATTAAATAAGATTACATGCGATCATATGAAAAGCCACACTGAAACCATTCGCAGTGGAAAGTATTTGTATCAGGGAGCCTCATGACAGCTGGCGTGATTAAAGTGCCATGTAAAGCCAGCGTTCGTGCTCTCCTGTCAATAGCAACTGGGGGAAAAATGGAAGGCTCTACAGAAAGGCATTAAAATATTTCACCAAAGATCCATCAAAAGCACCAACGATTTATTGCAGAGAGTGAACAAATTATGCAACTTGAAGCGGGAGTGTATCACAGCCAAGCAGGCAGCGCTCACGCAGCAGACGGGCTGTCTAGTCAATTAGTTCGCACTGGAGGACGCTAACCACACAGAGACACACACTACAAGAAGATGGATTTTTTTTGGGGGGCGGGAGGGGAAGAGGTCCACGGCGGTGAAGTGACAAAACAAGAACAGCTTTTGTGTTTCTGTCAGGCCTCATTCAACGGATACAAACAGATGAGCTCACCAAGCCGTCTTCTATCAGGGAACTACCTCCGATGGCAGCCTCCTATACGAATCCCACTCTAAGTGGCTCTGGAGGACGGTCGCGGGTTTAGATTAAGCCAGGGAGAGTGTTCAAAGCAGAGGGAGCAGCACGGAAAAAATGGAGGTTACAGATTGGCACGGTCACTTGGTAAGAGACGAGGGTTAGTAAGAGGCAGGTTGTGAAGGGCTTAGGGCCTGACCATGGGGCAGTGGAAATATGGCCTGGACGGAAGTAACGGGGAGTCAGAAAGGCCACGGAGTAGGAGACTTCCGTACTCCCAATGGGAGACCACAAGGACCTGGACAAGAGTGTGAGCCATGTGGTCTGGGACCAAGGGGCAATCCTAGCAATGTTACTGAGGCCGAAGTAGTGGTAGCCTGGGTGGGCGGGACAGGAGAGGGGGAGGAGTCAAGGATGATCCTGGGATGCAGCTCTGGGTGATAGAAAGGATTGAAACATCTCCTAGGCAGCATCTCTGACTGACCATGTCACTGCCCTGAGCAAACAGCTCAGCTGACGATGCCCCAGGAGGGCAAGGACCCAGCTCGCTTGCGCTTAGTGGGGTCGGCTCTGCAGGAGCAAAGATGTATTTCAGCCGACGTGGCACGGAGCCGGTCCGGCGATGGCCTGGAGAAAGTCGCCTCTCAGAGGAGAGGCAGCACTTTCGGGCATCAGGGTGACGTTGCAGCACAAAACTGCCAGTTGGTGCTTCCCGGCTGCTCAATGGGTCACCGGATAGCGCCCGAGCCCTCAATTTACAGGAATTCAGCACGAAGAACGGCGGGCATGGAACAGCCTCGATAAAATGACATTCGGGACGTTAAATATGGGTTAATTGAATAGTCGAGTAACCTCATGAATTCTTATCAGTTACTCGACTATTCTATAGTCCCCGGGGGCGGGGCCAGCAGCCAGTGCGCTCCGGCTTCACTCCTGAGGAGCCAAGCTCCCCTCATGGACTAGCTGCCTGTTGCCCAGTGCTGCTGCCTCTGATAAAGAGACAGCAACATGGGGTGTCAGCAGCCCCTGTCTAGGAGGACATGTGAGCTCCCAGACCTGGCATGAGCCGAAACTGAGCTGGGCTGCCTGCCTGTGTGGCTCCTAATACACTTCAAATGTAGAGCCGCACCGGGGGTAGTCCCAGACCCATCGCAAGCCAGGAGTGAGCCAGGCTGCCTGCCTGCCCAGCTCCTAATACACTTTAAATGCAGCGCTGCAGTGGTGTAGGTCCCAGACCCCGTTGCAAGTCAAGAGTGAGCCAGGCTGCTAAAAAATTTACTGGTCGGGGGGAGCAAGAGGGGGTGAGGGAAATGCATGTACCCTACAGCATTAATCTATAAGCTTTTGCTTACTGGTTAATCGATTACACTATTACATCCCTAAATTACATGCCAAGAAAAGCCTGTGTGTCGCAGCCAGCCGTTCAGAAAAATAAGATATGGGAGGGAGCGGAGGCAGAGATAAACAACCCTTCTGTCTGTTTAATTGAGAGCTGTTAACTCCCATCTCCAGCCCGGTTACCATTTCTCATCTGATGTATTATTGCATTTACAGGGTCGCAACTTGTAGCAGGGGAATGCGAAATGCCTCAGTACGCTTCCTCCATCCTACACGCTGTGGACGCCTCTTCCTGCCTGCATTCTAACAGCTTTGTTCCCTTGCACACCAGCTCCCGAGGGACTGCTAAACAGCTAAGTCAGTGTCAGGCTTGGGCAGCTATCGTAAAAACGGCTGGAGAGACGCTTTCAAAGTTCATGACGTCGGCGAGAGCCTCTCCAGTAAGCTACAGCCTTGTGTTCCGGTGGGAGCCATTCATCAGTCCATACGTCTGTTCAACAATACTAAATGGGTTTCACTCCCTTATGGATGTCATGCTGCATTATTACAATAGGCTTCATTTTCCCCGGTCGCGTCTTGTGGGAAAATCTTGGCCATTGGTGACTTGGAAAAGAATATTTTCTTCCTCTCTGCAGCGCTTGACTTGCATTGCCTGTGTCTAAGTAATGAACGACATGGCCAATATAATTCCGATAGGGAGGAGAACATATTGACACACTGCGCGTCTCCCCCATACAATGGAATGTATTATCTTAACGTTGGCTCGCCCGCAAGCCTAGAGAAGTCTTGTCAATTACTTTGGTGGGAAGTAGATTGAGACCACAGAGAACTGGGACGCTCTTCAGATGATTATTGCTATAGCATCAAGAGCGTGTCAGGGAATTTACAGACAAGGTTTTCACTCTGAGGCACTCACAAGCTAAGTAGGCAATGGAAGGATGAAAGAAGCAGAGAGGAAGAACAGCATCAGGCAGAGAGAGAGAAAGAAGTTCCTTCTAGGGATGTGAATGGGTAACCAGTTACTCACTAAGCATCACTCTTCATCGTCAACCATTACCCAGCGGAGGCCCCCATCTTCTGCAGGCAGAGGGCTGCTCTAGCCCGGCGGGGTTGCTAGCTCCCAGCTCTCCCAGGCTAAGTGTGGGGCTGGAAGCAGCAGACGGGCTAGACCAGCCCCTGCCTGTGGGATGGTGGCTGCTTCAGGCCAGCTGCAGTAGGGGGGAAGGGGACCCACGCTCCAGCCCAGTGGGCTGGCCCTCCCCGCTCCCGATTAATCAGTTAACCAGTTAACTAATCAAACAGGATTTACATCCCTAGTTCCTTCTCCCTTCCATAAGCAACAGGTTGACTTCACACCTGTCTCACTGGCCTGCTAACCAGAGGTCAACGTAAAAGACAAAGCCCATAGAAAAGAATCCAAGAGCCTTCTGGGGGGGAAAAAAAAAATCTCAACACACTTCCTCCTCCCAGTGCTGGAAGGCGGCAGGGCTGAATTTCTGGCCAGGACACTACTCCAGGACCTCATGAACGGGGCCTTGACCAAATACAGCCAAGTCCTTCCATTGGTTGGAAAGTGGGCCTATGTTAGATCTGGACTTGCTAGTCTCTCCAACGTTAAAGGCTATTCTAATCCTGGGGGCAAGATGCAAAGTTTTTATCCACGTCTTCCGCTCCCCAAAGCGTGAAGCTGTTGGGATCTGGGGTTTGACAATTGTCCTGATTCATGCCAGTTCAGGATCATATTTATACCAGCTCACGATCTGGCCTACTGCCATCTGCTGGCCAGTGGCTAAGCATCTACATCTGGGATGCTCCCAGTAGCTAGAATCCTTGTGGGCAGCCTAAAAGCTCCACAATGAATGCCACGGAGCCTGTCCCTGTGGAAGCCAGCATGATTGGCTGTGTGGGGAAGCTTGCATTGCTGCTGCCCATGCTAGATCTATCCAGCACTGACAGTTGTTCGCCTCCCAGCTGTCTACCTTAGAGCAAAGACAACACTGGGTAATTAGGTTTCTCCAGTCACTCCTTCAGAGCATGCTCTTAGAAGATTAATTAGTGTTCCGGTGTGTGCTTGGGTGGCCACCCAGGAGAGTCAAATGCCACGTAGCTGATTAGCCCCACAATATGTGTTTCTATTGATGGTATGTTGTATAAAACCTCCACCCAGTCCAGTATAATGTGGATGTAAGAAATGTAACTTTTTGTATTATAAGCCATGTAACTCACTGCTATTGTAAGCCATGTAACTCTCAGTTGTTCTAAGTCGGGTACGTTTCCGTCATGGTGAGCCATGTAACTTTCTGTAAGCCATGTGACTTTCATGTAAAGTTTCAAGTTCTGCAACTTCTCGCAAGCTTTGTAACTTCCAGCGATTGCTTGTACAATCTTTAAGCTCTGTCGCTTTCTATCCTGTGACAAAGGAGGGCATGGGGAGTGTGTAAGTGGTGTGAATAGGGTAATGTCTGCGCCTCTGTGGAGAGGAGCCCTGAGGCTACAGAGAGGAGCCAGGAGGGGTCTGATGTAATCTTCACTTGCACTTAATGGCAATAAATGGAGGTGCAACGAAGATGAGAAGGAATGAATATGCATGAGGAAAATGAGGTCTGGGCGGGCCTCTCGGTGATGGACACAGAGAAAGAACTCAATGTACATGACAGAGGCCGCCCAGCTCACTAAACAGAAGACCACGCAGACCACGGGTTGTACGATCA
Organism: Pelochelys cantorii; assembly: GCA_032595735.1. Lineage (NCBI taxonomy): Eukaryota > Metazoa > Chordata > Testudines > Trionychidae > Pelochelys > Pelochelys cantorii. Next base: position 6,794,068 of record CM064328.1, read on the forward strand.
GCTCGCCAGCCTGGATTCATGACTGCAGGCAGAAACCCCGGACCCACCAACCTTGGCCTCTTTTGTTATCTCTGAGCAACTTGTTGCTTGAGTAAGTATATGAGTGTCTGAATGTATGAATATGTGCGCGTGCGCGTGCGTGTGTGTAAGGGTTCCACTCCCTTCTTGCTTGATCCAATAGCAGCATTGAATCAATCAGTGTAAGTGTAACTTTGGGCTGGTCTCCGGTGAAATCTGGTAACATGATGCACATCCTTGCACATGCCTTGGTGCACACAACAAAATTTATTCCACACAAAGATGGAAAAAGCCACTTGACTGCCCTGTAGTCCTTAATTTAGGGGGCAGAGGGATGAGAATAGGTGCTTTTTTAGAGCAGGCTTTGCTCAGTGGAGTTTCATAGGGCATAGAAAGTTATTAAACCCCCAACAATCAGAAACGCAACACAAAAATCTACACACAAAGCAGCTCTGGAAATGCCTCATGGTGGTTGGTGCACACAACAAAATTTATTCCACACAGAGATGGAAAAAGCCACTTGACTGCCCTGTAGTCCTTAATTTAGGGGGCAGAGGGATGAGAATAGGTGCTTTTTTAGAGCAGGCTTTGCTCAGTGGAGTTTCATAGGGCATAGAAAGTTATTAAACCCCCAACAATCAGAAACGCAACACAAAAATCTACACACAAAGCAGCTCTGGAAATGCCTCATGGTGGTTCTTCTCTCTGGTCCTCTGGCCTGGCAAGAGACAGTACAAGATGTCTTTTCCGAGCCAAACTTACCTTGACATTGGACTAAGAATTTCACATTCTCCCCCTCTGACATCTGTTGTGACAGCTGACACACATCAGCCATTACCTCTGTACCAGCAATACTAGTTCTCACTTTGAATTTATACATTGCATCCATGGGCCAGCGAAATGGACACATCATACATTATTAGAGAGAACAATACAACTATGGAGAAAGCTTGGGGGGGGGGGGGGGACATTTCCAGCTGAAGTAACTAATTTGGCCAAAAATGGTGCCAAATTAATTAATATAAAAAAAGTCTTTGAATCAAATATTATTTCCTTAGATTCCAATAGGACTGTAAAAAGAATCCATTGCAGTTGTTGGGCATGAAATGGACATTACTGGTACAAATGTATGCCGTAAATTGTTGGGCTGAATAAAAAACAGAGATTATTATACCAGCTAAGTAAAAAGTCAAGGTCTCTCCCTTAATGTCATCTAAGTGAGATTTAATAATTCCTCATGGCTTAGTCACAAAGCTAAAATAAAACGAAATGGCACTTTGCCCTTCTAGATCACCTTCCTCTAGGGGATTCCAAAGGACCTTCCTAATATTAATTATGCCATCCCATTCTGGGGTTCATGGGGGTAATAGAGGGGGCAGCCAGATACAATGTAGCCCGGGCACCTTTCTACATACACTGGCAGACAAGGATGGATGGACCGTTACAGTTGAACAAACATCATGGAGATCTGCAAAGTTTATAGATTCAGGACGTTTAAGGCCAGAAAGGACCATTATATCACCTAGCCTAATCTGTACCTCACAGGCTGTTCAGTTTCACCCCCACTACCCCAGACTGAGTCCAACAACACGCGTTTGGCTAAAGCATCTCTTCCAGAAAGGCGCCCAGTCTCGATATGGAGACATTAAGAGTGGGTAAATCCACCACCTCTCTGGGCAGTTTGTTGCAATGGTTAGTCACACTCACTATTCAAAACCTGCACCTAAGTACATCAGAACAGCCATACGGGGTCAGATCAATGGTCCATCCAGCCCAGTATCCTGTCTGCCAACAGTGGCCAATACCAGATGCTCCAGAGGGAGGGAACACAACAGGGAATTCTCACATGATCCCTCCCGTCACCCATTTCCAGACAAACAGAGGCTAGGGACACCATTCCTACCCATCCTGGCTAATAGCTTTTGATGGACCTAACCTCCATGAATCTATCTAGCTCTTTTTTGAAGCTTGTTAGAGTCCTAGCCTTCACCACACCTTCTAGCAAGGAGTTCCACAGGTAGACTGCGCTGAGTAAAGAAAAACTTCCTTTTGTTTCAAACCTGCTGCCTACTAATTTCATTTGGAGACCCCTAGTTTTTATATTGTGGGAATAAGTAAATAACTTTTCCTTATTCACTTTTTTCAAATCAGTCATGACTTCAGTTTGTCTGGCTTCAGTTTCCAGCCACTGATTCTTGTTCTGCCTTTCTCCACCAGGTTAATGAGCTGTTCATTACCCACTATCTTCTCCATGCCAAGGTATTCATGCTGTATAATCAAGTCACCTCCCAATCTGCTTTTTGACAAGCTAAACAGACTGAGTCTCACTAAGTCATTTTTTGGAGCCCACAAAACTGATTCTTTTTTCTGCATCCTCTCCATTTTCCAACAGTTACACACAGAGTCACATGAGAACCTAGCAAAGACCCTTCTCCGACAAGGCACTTGATGAAACCAAGGGGGTTATTTACATGTTAAAACTAAGCTTTGCTAAAGCACTTGGCTGGATTGTGCCCAAAGGGATGTGGGCTTTGTAACAACACAACCATTTAGTAGTCTGTGCCCCATTACCCAGGGAGGAGTGAGACAGATGACAAGAAAGATGAATTTGAGTTCAACAAAAGGCTAACCTCCTCTCAGCAGCTGTTATAAACCCAACACTGATCAAAGCACATGCATTGTGCTCACTATCGGCACGCAAAATGGAAAAAAATCATATCGGTACAAAATTCTGCTGGGCTTTTGACTTTTAGCTGCCTTTGTCATTACTTTTGTCTTTTCCCTAGGAATTTCCCTGTAATTTGTTGCTTATAGCTTTAGTCATACATAAGCCATTAAGAAAAACGGTCTCTGTATCTGGCTTTTAACATCTTTGCTGCTGTTTAAATTAACCAGCGCAGTGTCTGGCAGAATTCCTGGGACCAAACAATAGCTCTGATGCAGACATTTTTCCAAACTTGATGGATGATTGCAACTCTTGACGACCAACTAGTTAGGATGTGTCAAACTGCTGAGACACGGGCTACAAGTTCCTCATCTTCTCAACTGTCAGCAGGTCAATCCATGTATTTCACTCCGTAACTCATAAACCCACAATGCTAAGGCCAACTAGTTTAAGATGAATTGTCTCCTTCGGTCACTCACAGGTATGCTAGCCAAACAGGTCTTTACGAGTGCGCACAGATGTGGCAAAGTCAAGGGAGGAATCCAGAATCTGTCTCGCAGCAATGCTAAATAAATCAACGCCAATCTGTTCAAATTCTTCTGTGACAAGAGTGAGGTTTGACACTTGGGCTTTACATGAAGCTTCAAGTATAATGTGAGGGTAAAACCATGAAGCGAGCCTGTGCCCTGGGAGAAATTCTGAAAGCTCAGGCTTGCTGCCAAAGAGCAAACCCTACAAGACATTGGGAACTTCATCACTAAGCCCTGGTCTTTATCAGGAAAAAAGAAAATGGGTTTCTTCGGCACATTAGCCAACACACGGTCAGTAACACATGGGAAAAGCCTAGCGAAGACAAAGCAACTGCATTTCTCATATGGGTTAACAGATTGAGGTAAACCCATGGCTGCTCCCTAGCTAACACATAGTAAGAAAATAAACTTTCCCTTGCTATTACGGAAGCACTCAGAGAATAAGTATGTTAAATGAGTAAGTGTTCTGCTGAGTGGTTCTTCTCAGCTTAGGAAAGCTAGGAAGGGACAGACAGACAGACACAGAGAAGTTCCCCAAAAGCAGTATCTAAAAATTTCACTGCAGTTTCAATTTGTACAGGTCATTCTTCCTTTCCTAACATGGTAGGTAGCATTAAACAGCAGCTGCTTTTCCCACAGACAGTGGCAGCATTTCAGTGGTGGATGAAATAATCCACTGGGCTTAAGTGTGATTTCTGGGAAGAAAGGTGCCATTATAAACATCACTTTCTGATTATTTATGATCTCTGGAAACAAGAACTAAGAACGGCCATTCTGGGTCAGACCAAAGGTCCATCTAATCTAGTATCTTGTCTGCTGACAGTGGCCAATACCAGATGCCCCAGAGGGAGTGAACACAGCAGGTAATCATAACGTGATCCCTCTCCTGTCATCCATTTCCAGACAGAGGCTACCAATCCTAGCTAATACACATTGATGGACCCAACCTCCATGAATTTATCTAGTTCTTTTTTGAACCCCATTAAAGTCTTGGCCTTCACAACATCTTATGGCAAGGAGTTCCACAGATTGACTGTGCGCTGAGCGAAGAAAAACTTCTTTTTGTTTGTTTTCAAGCTGCTACCTATTAATTTAATTTGGTGACCCCTAGTTCTTATATTATGGGAACAAGTACATAAGTTTTCCTTATTCACTTTCTCCACACCAGTTATGTTTGTATAGACCTTTATCATATCCCCCTTAGTCTCCTTTTTTCTAAGCTGAAAAGTCCAAATCTTTTTAATCATACTGGCTTGGACAATTCTTCCTTTTGTTTTGGAATATGGGTACCACATCTGCTTTCCGACAGCATCCTGGTTGTCTTTAGATTTTTCAAAAGTAGTGTTTAGTGTCAGTCAATTTGTTAGCTAATTCTCTAGAAGGTCTGCTCAGTTAGGCATTTATACCACGCTTCTCTCTCTGGAATCTGGGCACACTGATTTGTACATGTTCAGAATTAGTTCCTCACCTGCAATTTAAGCAATGGGAGGTTGTGGAATCTCCATCACTGGAGATATTTAAGAGCAGGTTGGATAGACATCTATCAGGGATAATCTTGATGGTGCTTGGTCCTGCCGTGAGGGCAGGGGACTGGACTTGATGATCTCTCAAGGTCCCTCCCAGTTCTAGTGTTCTATGATTCTATGCTCCACAATAGCTACTTTTAGCAAGTCTTCATATTTCTATATTTTTCTTGTTGAGCACAGAGTTGAAGATCACCATTACTCCCCTTCTCAGGTATTAACAGACCTATGTTTCCCCTCTTGCTTCCTTTTCCCCTGGCAATATTTATAAAAGCTCTTCTCGTGCCCTGTAACCATTAGGGCTAGAATTAACTTTTTTCTGCTGTGCTCAGCCACCTCCAACCCAGACCCATCTCTACAGATTTGAATTAAGAGGATTAACGGACTATTTTAGCACTGCATCTCCAGAGGTCTGAAGGAGAGTTTAATTGACACCATCGTTAGCTATCAAGATAATCAGAAACAGCATATACTGCCTGTGAATTAGCAAAACAGATGTATTTCAAAAATACGCATAATTAAATAATGCAACATAAAACTACCATAAATTATCCCCCCGACGCAATAAACTCCACACAATATGACACGAGCGAGAAACCCTTCGTTAGTTTTATATTATGTCTATGCTCACGATGTGTATAAAGACCCATGCTGCCGTTAAACTACTTTACCCAAGATCAGTGGGTTGCCGGTCTTAAAGATGAGAGAACAGCTTGCCAGAGGAATAAAAGCCATTATTATTCATTTCTGTATGGATACAGCTGTTGAACATCTCGAAAGAAACAGGGAGGAGAGAAGGAATCCAACCTGTTTAAATTAAAGTTTAATGGTTTGTGTCTAACCAACCCCCCCCCTTGCAAAAAAACCAAACCACCCAGACACATTGTTAAGAAATTTCATTGCAGTAGCTGCTTGCTTACATTGACTCTACCATTCTTGGGCTTCTCAGGACAATTTTATGGTTCTGTTTTGCCACTGACTTCTTAAGTTTTTCAAGTTCCACTAACTTGCAATGGGACTTGTGTGCCTGAATCCCGCCAGAGGGTGGCTGGCCCCTTTAGATGGAGACAGGGCCCAGTGTGCCTAGGACCGTGGTGTCCAACCCGCTAGCCACACATGGCTATTTGGCTGGTTGAGTGTGGCTAGTTTGCTATAGCAGTAGGCACTATAGTGGCTACTGCTTCAGAACTGGTTGGTCACCAGGGGCCTAAGATGACCTACTTCACAAGGAATAAGCCCCTCTATGCAAAAGCAAGGCCCTCAAAGCAGGTCCTCACACCAACCTGGGAAGGCAAAGGTCACATCCTGGAGGAACATGTCTGAGCCTTAACACTCATTAGTGCCTCTTAAAGGAGCTCCTGACGAACAGACTCAGCTCTGACTCCGCTTAGAGGCACCAGTCATGTAGTGACAATACCACTGGCACTTTCGACCATCTTCCCAATGGTCTACTGTACTTCAGGAGTCTCTTCTGTAGCTGAGCCTGCAGCTAGCACTTACTACTGAGGTGAGTTATAATAAAACCACTTAAAAAACAACAAATAGTCCTGCAGCACTTTAAAGGCTAACAAAACATGGAGATGGTATCATGAGCTTTCGTGGGCACAGCCCACGGTTACTAATCACCACAGGACAAGAGCCTGCCTTAAAAATGATAAGGCGCCTTGAACCATGCATCTAAGGAGAGGAGATTAGATGCTGTAGGGTTTGGGCAACAACACTAGACATTTTTCACATCTAGATCATTTGTTTGGCGATCTGTAACTTGCAAGTCATTAACTTTTTGTGGAGGAGGGGGATAAGCTGTGCTGCTTAGTCCTGGGGGAGGAGGGGCATGGGTTGGAGATTCCCTGTCTGGCACTGTTTGGGGCATGGGGGCCACTTATCCAGTCAAGTGGCTAGCAATGTCGAGCCCCGTCATCAGCTGGCCACTCTCCTGCTGGCGTGGCTGCCCCCAGCGGTCACTCTGCAGCATGGCAGCCTCCACCTTTCCATGTTATGGAAAACTGTCCCATTCTAGACACTTCCCATTTTCCTGGCACAATCAAACCCTGACCTTAGGCTAATAGGAAGGTTGGTTAGGCTAAGAGGAAGCTGCATCCCAAATTTGGTCCTAGCTCTTACTGTTTAGGAATTCTTGTAGAAATGGATTCTGAGACAGACTCTTACATATTATATATATTACATATTAGATGGATAGACAGATAGGTGGATAGATGGATGGGGGGTGGGGTGGGTGGATGGATGGATAGATAGATACTGCTATCAGCTCATTTACAGCGTCAACCAAAGTGAGAACAGGCATTTGGATCACACTTTGGTAGCCGGTGTTGCAAGTTATTTATGTGTTAGATACACTAAACATTTGTATGTGCCTTCATGTTTTGGCCACCATTCAAGAGGACATGCTTCCACACTGATGATGCTCATTTAAAAAAAGGTGTTAATTAAATTTGTGACTGAACACCTAGGAGAATTGTATGTTTCCTTTTTTACCTGCATTTTGTCATATATCTCATGTTATAGCAGTCTCAGATGATGACCCAGAACTTGTTAATTTCAAGAACACTTTCACAGCAGATTTGAAGAAACACAAAGAAGATACCAATATAAGATTTGTAAAGACAGCACTCGACCCTCAGTTTACGAATCTGAAGCATCACCCAAAATCAGAAGGGGATGAGGGTGGAGAATACATTCAGAGGTCTTAAAAGAACAACTATTTGATGAGGAAATTACAGAACCTGAACCCCCCCAGAAAGAAAATCAACCTGTGTTGGTTTACTCTTGCTTGGGATGGCTATCAAGCAGAACCAGTCATTAGTATGGACACATGATTGAAATATGAAGGGACATATGAATCCTTAATGCATCTGGCACGTAAATGCCTTGCAATCCTGGCTACAGTAGTGGCTGTTCTGACTTTCAGGTGACACTGTAAACCAAAAAAGGGCAGCATTATCTAATATATTTGTCTGACTGGCTGAACAAGAAATAGGACTGAGTGGACTTATAGGCTCTAAAGTTTTATAGTGATTTATTTTTGAATGCAGTTTTCTTTTTGTATATAATTCTACATCTGCAAGTTCAACTTTCACAATAAAGAGCTTGCACTACAGTACTAGTATTTGATTATTTGCATTAGATGATTTGCATTAGATTTGTTTTTTACAATGCAATTTTTAATCAAAAACAAATACAAAGTGAGCACTGTACACTTTGAATTCTGTGTTATAATTAAGATAAATATATTTGAAAATGGAGAAAACACCCACAAATATTTAAATAAATGGTTCTGTTATTACTGGCATTATTAATTGTGTAATTCATTGTGATTACTTTAAATCAGGTGTTTCGTCAAAATTATTTTAAAAATCGCTTCACAACCCTACTTACGATTATTTAAACACTTAAAGACAAAGTAAAGTTTTAGGAACTGAAGTGCAGGTCCTTGCTAGTGCTGCACTCCTGAGCATAAACCTCCTATCAGACAAGTTCATGCCCTGCTAGTTTAATTGACAAAGGAGCATTGCTGGGCCCCAAAGAAGTCTGACAGCAAATGCACTGAGACTTGTGGGGGGGGTGTGTGTGGGAGATACTGTCACACCTCTGTATAAGAGAAGGCATGTAAGAATTAGCATGGTGGTTCAGCAGTAAGTGAGGTGGTCTCTCCTTTTTAGGAGAAATGGTTTCAGCCAAGCCTACGGCCGCTGTGCAATACTCATTCATTGGCATTAAAGGCACACAGTCACAGCAATGTCAATCTGAAATAGATGACTTTTGCAAGATGAAATACACCAGGGACAGCCAGAGCACCTACAAAGGAGGGGGAGGGGGGCGAGAGCTGTGAACCGTTTGTCAAGCAGATGTCTTCCCAGGTGGCGATTTGAAACATCTTGCCCTTGTTCACTAAATCAGGCAGAGCTTATATTTCCACGACGGGCTCTTTGGCTGACTGCCTTGCTCTTTCATGAACAGAGGCTTTCTTTAGTGCAAACCTGCAGTACTATTGTGCAGGTATTTCTTCCGCAGGTTCCTTCTCCATTATTAGGGATCCATCAAGCAGGATTTCCACAGCAGCAGTCAAATAAAACCTCTGACGGAGCCGGTGCAATTATTTTCAATTTGTTAAATTGGGTGCATTCCACCAGTTGACTGTGTTCTGGTTATTTTTTTGGCAGGCACAGAGAAAAGTTGATATACATATATGGCCAACACTCTCACAGTCTCAGCGCTTACCCGGGCTGCAGGCTCTGAAGTATAAAGCTTAGCAGAGCCCGCAGAGAACTTTCCCAGAGACTGGGGCCACCAGCTTCTCCTGGCCAGGCTCTGCTCCCAGGAGGCTTTGCTGTGGCAGCAAAGCCACCTCCCAGGGAGTGGGGCCGGCAGCCCTTACCCACCCAGATCCTGAGTATAACTGGCACCGTTAACCGATAAGCATCTGCTTACTGGTTAAACGGTTAGTTGTTTACACTCAGACATGCCTAATTGTCTTTTGTATTCTGCTTACCTGAATTCCCTTTGCTATTCCAGCTGTTTAAAATATTCTTCACTTCCCATCCTAAACTGCTGCATAGTTCATTGTTCAAGTTGCATTACAATCTCCAAGAGTTTGTACTTCAGTGGAGTATAAAATAACCTTTCTGTAATTTGCAAATCAAATTGACTGTGAACCAGAGAATGAAGGAAGAAAAGAACTACTGTAGTACTTTATTCCAGCTCCACTTAAAATTCAGTAATACTGACACCGTGTGTATACTCATTGGCTACGTCTAGACTGGCATGATTTTGCGCAAATACTTTTAACGGAAAAGTTTTTCCGTTAAAAGTATTTGCGCAAAAGCGCGTCTAGATTGGCACGGACGCTTTTGCGCAAGAAAACCCCGATAGCCATTTTCGCGATTGGGGCTTTTTTGCGCAAAACAAATCTGAGCTGTCTACACTGGCCCTTTTGCGCAAAAGCTTTTGCGCAAAAGGACTTTTGCCCGAACGGGAGCGTCAAAGTATTTGCGCAAGAAGCACTGATTTCTTACATAAGAATGTCAGTGCTCTTGCGCAAATTCAAGCGGCCAGTGTAGACAGCTGGCAAGTTTTTGCGCAAAAGCGGGTGCTTTTGCGCAAAATCATGCCAGTCTAGACACAGCCATTAGGTTTTAGAGTTAACACGGAACTATAAATAAGAGAGTAGGGAGGCTGTTCCCAGCTCTGTGCTGTTTTTCAGGCGCTCTGCAAACTCAGGAAGACAACAGCACATCTAGTTCACACTTGGAGGGTCTGTTGTCTCTTGAATGGGATGTGAAAGAGGATATAGGCTTCATTAGGGCTTAACTTCTGTACAAAATTCTGAGGCCAACAATGAGCTGATACAAAACACTTAACATTATGATGCGACTCTGATCCTTAAGTGTGATAAAACTTTAAAGTTCTTTGGGATCCTTCCTCTGTAAAAGATACAAGATCTCACTGAAAGGGTTTGAAGAGTCTGCACAGAATGAAGAGACTGTTTTCTACCAAAAATCAATTCTTAGGGCATTATCTACTGATTTGGGGGTCCCGTACGAAACACTAGGGGAAGGGACAAACATTCAAACTGCACTGAGCTCTTCTTCAGGTCTGGATCTGCTGAGACCTTTGTAGAGCAAAAGCTTCTCTCTTTCTCCAACAGATACTAGTCCAATAAAAGATATGACCTCATCCACCATGTCTCTCTATTCATAGAATCACAGAACACTAGAACTGGAAGGGACCTTGAGAGGTCACCGTGTCCAGTCCCCTGCCCCCACGACAGGACCTAGCACAGTTTAGACCATGGATTCCCAAACGGGGGTGTGTGAAGAAATTCCAGGGGGGGCACGAGGCGACCCAGCCCCCCCCATCAAGTTTTGCCACCCTGCTCAGTTCCTTTTTTTTTTCTGCTTAACAACTTGCGCTATCCCGCTCAGTTCATTTTTTTTTTTTTTTGCTCAACAAGTTTTTGTTTGGGGGGGGGAAAGGGGGTGTGTGAGGGTTTTTCAAAAATCAGAAAGGGGGGCATGATGCTGAAAAGTTTGGGAACCACTGGTCTAGACCATCCCTGATAGACGTCTATCTAACCTGCTCTTAAATATCCCCAGAGATGGAGATTCCACAACCTCCCTCGGCAACTTATTCCAGTGTTTAACCACCCTGACATTTAAGAAGTTTTTCCTAATGTCCAACCTAAACCTCCCTTGCTGCAGTTTAAGCCCATTGCTGTTTGTCCTATCCTCAGAGGCTAAGGAGAACCATTTTTCTGCCTCCTCCTTGTGATACTCTTTTAGATACCTGAAAACCGCTATCATGTCTCCTCTCAGTCTTCTCCTTTACAAATTAAACAAGCCCAATTCTTTCAGTCTTCCTTCGTAGTTCATGTTCTCTAGACCCTTCATCATTCTTGCTGCTCTTCTCTGGACCTTCTCCAATTTCTCCACATCTTTCTTGAAATGTGGTGCCCAGAACTGGATACAATACTCCAGCTGAGGCCTAACCAGCACAGAGAATAAAATCCAAATATCCTGAGACCAACTTGGCTACAACAGCACTGCAAACGCCACTTAACATGGGATAATTACGACATTTATTAACCAAAGGGTAAATGTTTGGGATGATTCAACTCATTAAAATAGCTTCCCCTCAACACACTGAATGGCTTGGAGATTTATACTTCACTGTGGTTGAAATAACAAAGCTCATAGTTAAACCAATTACAATTTTAATTGGAAAAAAAATCCCTATTAACTAAGAATCATCTCCAGCACTGAAAAATCCAACCCAGTATTTTGAAACCTGCCCCTATTTGTTCACCAGATTTCAGAACAGAGAAGAAAAGCTTAGTAGCTTGGTTCATGGTCCGACTTGCTGAATTAACAACATAAGCTACTAAAGCATGTCAAGCCAGTAATAGATCAGGTTTCATCTCATCTCTATTTCCAAACTGGTGGTATGTCCACACCACAATCAGAGTATTGCTGACCAAAAAGGGAGTATTATTTCAAGAAAAAAATTGCGCAGACATTCATCGCGAAGAGGAGGGAGAGCATACATCTGTGAAGTACAGAGAGATATTGTTGGGATAAGAGAGCCAGAACGCCGGAGGTAAACACTACCGTGTCTCTCATGCCATGGTCACTGCCAGCCAATGTGCAAACAGATCTGGGAAACAAACAGCACAATAGCATCTTCCATCCAAGGAGCTCAAACTGGTGAACACCATTAACAAACCACCACATAGTCCGAGAAAGCTACTAGCAACCCCATTCTACAGAGGAATAGGCCAAGCATAGAGTGATTGAATCAAATTTAAACTCTGTAGCCTTAACTTCCAGGTCTCTAAGCCTCTCTTCTCATCTCCTTCTTCAGTCCTGCACCTGCTGCTTCCTTTCCCCTTCACATCCCCCCTGTATCTTTCCCAAACACCTCCCTGTGACGAGGCTTGACACACCGCCATAGCGGCTCCTGCTGCTTACTCTGGGAATTAGCTCTTCAGTCCCCCCCGGAGCGCTGTTCTCTGGTGGTGTCTTGCCTGCCATAACCTGCCCCTTTACAATCTCCACCCACATTGTAACCCATGTTCCTCCCGGACTGCAGTGCCACCTCCCCTGGATATTGCCCTGCAGCCACGCCCATGCCCTGGCGTCTTCCCCTCATGGGGAATCCAGTTACCCCTAAGCCCCACTTGACAAACAGCATGTTGGTCACTGGGGCATCTAGCTCCTTCCTGCAGGGGCAAAGCACAGTTTGAAGTGTCCACTGAAGGAGCAAACTGTCCTTTAGCTGTTTAAATATGCATATACACGCACACACACTCTTCTCAAAGTGTGCACCATCTGGCCGTGGGTAAACAACGTGGTTTCTGTCACTACACTGATTCAAATAGTATACCCCACAGTGGCTCACCTTTACTGTAGCAAGCTATATTGTGTGCAAGAGCAAAGCCAGCTTTTAAAATATAAAGACTAGATAGCCTTTAATACTGGACACCAGACTGCCCACAATTCCCACAAGGATCTGACACTTACTACCTAAACACAAATATCAGCTTCCACCTTGAGTGAACGCTGGGATTGGTATGCAAGAACCTGCCATGAAGTCGTCGTCTTCACTACTCCCCTCACACCACCTCAGCAATTGCCGCTTCCCTCTGGGTTACCGATCCTGTTAGTTGAAGTTCAGTTTCTAGCACTCTACGGAGATTTCTGAGAACCAAAACTACAGTAATTCATAGGTGTGTGTCTGTGCAAAGATGTCCAAAGAGCTGGATAGATTCATGGAGGTTAGGTCCATCAATGGCTACGATCCAGGAGGAGTAGGAAGGTGTCCCTAGACTCTGTTTGTCAAGAGAATGGGAATGGGTGGCAGGAGAAGGATCACTTGATGATTCCCTGTTCTGTTCACTCCCTCTGGGGCATCTGGCATTGGGCACTGTGGGCAGACAGGACACTGGGCTAGATGGACCTTTGGTCTGACCCAGCCTGGCCGTTCGGATGTTATTATCCAAAAGGAGCACACGGCACGCAAGAGAATTAAATGCAGGTTTTAGGCAGCAGCCCTGAGATGCTGAAGGGCATTTGGCTCACTGCTCGGTGGATGTATCCCTAAAAAGTCAGCGCAGCCAGTGTTCCCTGTAAGCTGTGCACTTGTGTGGCTGCTCAGGAGAGATCCCAATGCCGCCCAGCTGATTAGCAGAGCGTCCTCCCCCCGCCCAAAGCTAGGTTTTTGTTTCTCCTGTGTCTTGGAGGACACAGAAAAATTTATTCTGCATGTGGATGGAAAAAAATCCGCTCCTGGATGGAAAAGATTAGTAGGAACATGGAGTGCCACTTGTTCAATGATCAGAGTCCATTCACGCCTCACTGCACCTTTACTGAAGCCCTGTAAGTGACAAGCACCTGGACTTTTGGATCTCAGGTAGATTAAGCGTCCACTTTGGTTCTTCCCTTCCCACTGTGGAGCCTTAAGATCTCCAGGGCTTTACGAACATTTAAGCAAGGACAACACCTTCGCAGATGGGTGCAGGAAGGGCACAAGCACGGCTCTACTCCGAAGTGACTGACAATTACAAAAAGCATAGTCTAGTTCGTGTTTTGAGTGCGACTCTAGAGCAGTGACTCACAAGCTGTGGGGTGGGACCCCATTAATGGGGTCACCAGGGCTGGCATTAGACTTGCTGGAAATCTGGAGAGGAAGCTGAAGCCCAAGCCCCATCATTCAGGCCCAAAGCCTGGGACCATCACCCGGGGCCGAAGCTCAAGGGCTCCCTGCCCAGCACGGTAGGGCTCAGGCTTTGCCTCCCCCTACCCCCCATCTCAGCTGGTTCAGAAAAGGGAAACAAAAATGATTAAGAGTTTAGAACAGCTGCCATATGAAGAGAGATTAAAAAGACTGTGACTTGTCATCTTAGAAGAGGAGACCAAGGGGGGGATAGGATAGAGGTCTATAAAATCATGACTGGTGTGGAAAAAGTGAATAAGGAAAAGTTATTTACTTGTTCCCATAACACAAGAACTAGGGGCCAGCAAATTAATAGGTAGCAGGTTTAAAACAAACAAGAAGTATTTCTTCATGCAGTGCACAGCCAACCTGTGGAACTCCTTGCCAGAGGATGTTATAAAGACTGGAACTTTAACAGGGTTCAAAAAAGAACTAGATAAATTCATGGAGGATAGGTCCATCAATGGCTATTAGCCAGGATGAGTAGGAATGGGGTCCCTAATCTTTTGTTTGTCAGAGGCTGGAAATGGGTGACAGGAGACAGATCACTAGAGGGACTGCCTGTTCTGCTCATAACCTCTGGGATACCTGGCATTGGTCACTGTTGAAAGGCAGGATACTGGGCTAGTTAAGTCTCTGGTTGACCCAGTATGGCCGTTCTGATGTTTGCATGATGTTGCCTATCTATCATTTGCAAAGCACTTTAACATCCTTGTGCAGAATGGCGCTGTAAACGTGAGATGTCAGTATTACCCCGACGGCACTGTACAGCATGCAACATTTGCCCAGGGATTCTCTGAAGAGGAGGTTTGGAAAGCTTTCTCCCCTACTGTTTAAGAAGTGTCACCGTGAGGGGCCATGTGACCAAGCTGATAGAGGTGTTCTTGCAGTGACAGCCCTGGATTAGAAACTGTCAGGGGATTATTTCTTTTTAAACAAGCATCTAACTTGAATAAGCTTTCCAGGCTGGCCACCAAGCCAGAGGGAAAGGGCCATTATGCTGCTGGATGTGGGTGCACAGATCAAAGCTAGCTCCTTATTCTGTAACAGAGCCGAGGGAGAGGATTAGTCACTGGCGTTGGCAGGGAACCCAGCTCAGTTGCTCCTACATGCCTACAAAGTGCACAGAGTCCCAAGAGGCGGGGGGGGGAGCAGAATACTGCTGTGCACTTACAAATCGGAGTGGTCTCCACAATGCTGGTCCCTTAGAGAGTGGGGGGTGGGAAGGAGAGGGCTGGAAATTCACAAGACGAGACGGTTAAAAGCTATTTATGATCGGGGTGTAATCTTAGAGAATATGAGTGATACAAATCACAGAACATGAGAACTGGAAGGGACCAGCACTCCCTCTAAGCTGCACAGCTTCACAGGTGATTCATCAGCACCGCCCAGTCCGTCAGCCCTGAGCCTCTGACCTGTGAAATCACCTATAAAGCACCTGGGTATTTTGCCCAGGCCAAGTACCATCTAAATCAGGCCTGGGCAACATATGGCCCACGGGCAGGATCCAGCCCACAAAGCCACTGGATCTGGCCTGATCTAGATCATCCCTGACAGGTGTCTGTCCAATCTGCTCTTAAATATCTCCAGGGATGGAGATTCCACAAGCTCCCTAGGCAATTTACTCCAGTGTTTCACCACCCTGACAGTTAGGAACTTTTTCCAAATGTCCAACCTAAACCTCCCTTGCTGCAATTAAAAATATGTTAGCACGTGGGCCTAGAGCAGGGGTGGGCAATAATTTTTGATGGAGAGCCACTCCAAGATTTTGGAAAGTGGTTGAGGGCCACCCTCTTCCATGATATTAATGAAGGAGATGTGGGGTCTGGGATGGAGGTTGGGTGCAGAAGGGAGCTTGGGGTAAGGGGCCGGGTTGCAGGAGGAAGACTGGAGTCTGGGAGGGAGATGGGATGAAGCAGGCAGTTGTGACCTAGGGCAGGGGACTGGAATGCAGGGGTTTGGGATGTGACCTAGGGTAGGATGGGATTGTGATCTGGGGCAGGAGATTGGGGTGCCAGATCTGGGAAGGGGTATGGGTGTAAGAGTGGGACAGAGGATTTGGGTATGTTGAATGGAGGGGGGGGGCAGAGAGTTGGGGCAGGAAAGGGCTGGGGTGTCAGAAGCAGGCTGTGGCCAACAGACTTACCTGCCAGCTGCCAAACTAGCCTGCCTGCCTGCAGAGCTAAGATTTGCAGAACTAAAACGTTTCCCAGCCAGCAGCCTGCTTGCTGGGCCATGTGCTTCACTGAATAACTGAGCCAAGAGGGGACGTGGTTCTTCTTGGCTGCCTCTTATTCCAACAAGCAGCTCCCGTTGGCTGGTTTCTGGCCAGAAACTGGCCAATGGGATTGTGCTGGGGGCGAGGAGGCTCCTGAAACTTCCCCCCTCCCGTCCAGTTTTAAAATAGAAACAGAGCCCTGCAGCCGCATTTCTGCATGGCACCTGGGGCAAGCTGGGGAGCCTGCCTACGGCTCCCTGCTGTCTCCGTGAGCCGGATCCAGTGGCTTGGCGGGCCGGATTTTGCCCAGGCCTGGCCTAGAGTGACTCTTGGCTCAAGATAAGTGGAACACTCTCCACAACCACATTGGCTTCATTTTGCAATTAGAAGAAAGCAGATTACTGAGGAAAATAAATAGATATGCAACCTAAGCTTAATTCACTAAAGAAACTGGTTATCAATAGTAATTTCTCATCGTAAATGTTCTGTTAGGCAGGTTGCAGAGTTTCTGCAACTTTGAGTTCCAGGTATGTCTCTTTATAAACTAGACCCCAATTTTAGCTTGTGCCCCAATCATCTATCCTCAGATCAGTCTTAGGTGTTTCCAGCAGTCATCCTGGGTGGGGATTCAGTGAAGAACCAGCCACCTGAATTAACTCCCTCTCCAGCCTTAAATAGGATTTACATAGAGTAGCAATTGTTTGCCCCACCCTCTTCAGTAGAAAACTAGCAGCAGTGTCCAAGGTGGTATGTCATACCAGGTGACATCATCACATGACCTTGCAGTGTCAAAGCAACCATAAGACAAAGCTTGTTTATGACATTCCCAGGAAGGAACACCAGGAAGACAGGACATCAGCATTTTCAAAGACCCTCTGTCTTTCCTATTGGCCAATCCAGGCAGGTTGCTTACTGTCAGGTGGGTGTTCACTCAGTATAATCGCAGTTATAACTATTACATAGTGAATATTCCTAACTCCAGATACAGAAATAATCCATGCAAACACACTGACTAATCATGTTTAGCAAATCATATCATTTACAATGATATCTCACATGCTCTATCTTCCATAAAACATAGCTTAATTATGCCATAGTCATGTAGTAACAATATGTCTATGAAGAATATGATGTGCAATGTCACATGGAGGCCCATCAAGAAAACAATCTAAGAAGGGCTTTACTTTGACCAAAATTTCTCTCTTTAATCTTGGACTTCTCACTCACTTTGAGGAAGAGTTTAAAGTCTCATCTGATGGTCCAAACATGTCTGACTGAAAATCCTTCATCATTTGGAAGATCAAATTGTATAATTCCCAGTTATCCCACATTAGGTAGAGAAATTTAAACTTCTCCTTTGTCCTCACGAGAGAAGCAGGTGGAGTCCATGTAAATGCAAGATCAAAATGCATCACCGTCCAACATCATTTTCTCATGGATCTTCATTGAGGCAAACAGCGTTCCAGTAAAAGGTGAAGAAAACAACTTTGATGTGTCCAGTTGGCATTTTAGCCAGGATTCATAAAAATCACTCAGAGCAAGTTGTTCTGGTTGAAATGCCTTTGCTTTTCATGTCGCAGAAATTAGTGCTGCCATATTTTAATGGCCTTCTATTTTTCACCACTCACATAAAGGTCTTGGTTTGTAAAGTGGATGCCATATCCTCACAAAAATCCTTGAGTTCTAAGAGTCTTTCAAGCATATTCACGTGTAGGGATGTAAGCGAGTAGTCGAGTACTCAACCACCCGATAAGCCTAAGCTTATTGGGTTGTTGAGTCAAGTACTCAACTACCCATCCCCCACCCCCCACTGTCTCTCTATCAGAGGCAGCAAGGGGGAAGACCAGGAGTCAGCAGCGCTGGGAGGAGCCAATCCCCCCAGCACCATCTCCATGCTGCCACCTGCCCCCTCGCCCCTTCTGATGCCTCTATCAGAGGCAGTGGTGCAGGGGGGAGGGACTGCCGTGAAGCAGCCTCTGCTTGCAGGAAGCTGAGGCTCGCTGAGGCCAGAGGCTGCTCCGGCAGCAGCCCCTGTCTGCGGGGGCTGCTTGACCTGGCATGAGCCGGGACCAAGCAAGCTGCTCAGTCTTGGCTCACACTGGTCCAGGACCACTGCACCTCTGCACTTCAAATGCAGTAAGAGCCACGGGTGGCTCTTACTACATTTAAAATGCAGAGCTGCAGTGTCCCAGTTTGCATTGGTTCGGGATCTACTCCTGCTGCGGTTCTGCAGTTTAAATGTAGTAGAAGCCAGCCTCCCTGCATGTCCAGCTCCTACTACATTTAAACTGCAGAGCCACCGGGGGGGGGGGGGGGGCGGCAGGGAACTCCTGGACTGGCGTGAGCTAAGACAGAGCACCCTCCCTTATCGACTAATTGTGTAGTTGATATAAATTGTATCAACTACACAATTAGTCAATTACACGCCTCTTAACATCCTTATTCATAGGCAGAACTCCATTTAGCTGGACAATCTAGGATTGGCTTCTTTAAATTTACATACTTTCATAACCACTGTAATTACTGAGGTCCTAAGCCTTTTGCAAAGCAAATGTGCTTTCCAAGTGTATGATTCACATAGTATTCTTTCCATAGCTTGCAACTTGCCAGCAAGGATGCTATGATGAGAGCAGAAATCTTGTAGAACACTACTACAAGAGATCTTGTAGAACACTACTACTACACTACCTCATTTCACGAGGCATACTGGAGCAGTCGACAAAGGCTTCCCTTGTAGACCGCCGCGTGTCCAGATTGCCCCGCTGTGCCGCCAAACAGCTGATCGGCACAGCGTGGCGGCCATTTTGATGTAAATGAAGCGGCGATTATTTAAATCGCCGCTTCATTTTCCTATGTCTAGTAAACTCATCTACATGGCTCCGTCGACGGAGCCATGTAGTCTAGACATACCCACACACTTGACTGGTTTGACCATACAGTATTTGCAGCATTATCAGTGGTAATGCTATAGGTATGCTTCAGAGAAATTCCATTAACTGCTTATGACAAGCGTCAATGCCTTTAGATGTTCAAAGAAGTGCATTGCCCAGTCATCTACTGCATAGCAAGTATGAAAGATGTGTTTTCCATCTGCAATATACAGCATATCAATTCCTAAAACAGATCTTTCAAAATGAGTAATATGATCAACTTGACCTCCTGCTTAATATGCCCTTGACCTCCTGCTTAATTTCATGACATATGCTGGTTGCAACGGCAGTAAATTTGATTTGAATATTTTCAGCATTTTACAACAGTGTATTGCCAAAACCTTCAAGAAGAGAGCTATGAATTCTTCAGAATCTAAATTTGTCATCAACTTACAAGGTCGACTATTCAGTGTTACTAATTCAAGGCAAGCTTCAGGCAAAGTAGGCTCAGTCTTCACTTTTATTATCTTGTTTTTCAACACAGAATCCAGAGTACATCAGTTTACAGGCAGACTCATTCTTTTGCACAGAAGGTTAGGATTATCATCATGTGAACCTGTTTCACTTGGGGATTACTTCTCTTGAGTAACATCTGGGTGAGATCTTAGGAATATACACATCGCATTTAGAGTGGCGTATACAGTCTAGAGATGTTAAATTTAGATTAATTAATTGGCTAATCGAACAGTCGATGCAATTTGTATCAACTATTCGATTAGTTGATAAGGGCACCTCCGCCTTAGACATGTAGCAACAACCCCGGGGGGCTGTTGCTACACTTCAAAGGCAAAAGTGCTGTGGGGAACACGGGGCCAGCGGGGGACTCAAGCAATCCCCCGCTGGGCTTGTGCTCTCCGTGACATTTCAAAGCAGAAGTGTTGCATGGAGCCCAGGGTCAGCTGGGGACTCTGACCCCGGGCTCCAGGCAGCACTGCTGCTTTGAAATGCCGTGGGGAGCCCAGCGTCAGGCTCCATGTGGCGTTTCAAAGCGGCAGCGCCGCATGGAGCCTGCAGTCAGCAGGGGAGTCACCAGCTGACCCCGGGCTCCATGCAGCGTTGCTGCTTTGAAATGCCACGTACATTCCGGGGCCAGCTGGGGACTCAGCTGAGCCCAGGCTGCATGCAGGATTTCAAAGCAGCAGAGCCGCATGGTACCCAGGGTCTGGCCCCGGGGTTCCACATGGTGCTGCTGCTTTGAAGAATGCCTTCCTCTCCCCCCGTCCCCCCCACTTTGCTGCCTCCTTCTGATAGAAGCAGCAAGGGGGGGGGGAAGCGACTAGTCATTCACAACCCTAATACAGTTGTAACAGCCTTGAGATTAGCACCTTTACAAGTAAAAATTCTAGGCCCACAGAAATGAGAAGAATTTCTTTCACAGGACTTTTTTTTACTCTACCCATTGCTGCTTGAAGACTGTAAGAAAAGAATAACCAAATATCACATTGTTTTGTCTTCTGTTTGAACATTCAGCCCAAGGATCATACCCTCAGAGTATCATGGTAATCGGCGCAAAGGAAGTGGAGTTGGGACATATGTTCCAGGAGGGTGGGGTGTGGAGGGGGGCATAGTTCTTAAGGACACACCTGAAGGAGTAGGTGGGAACAGCCTCAGTTTGGGGCTGGCAAGGATTCAGTAACTGGGCCAGCGGCATGGCCAAACGTACTACATTTCATTGGCTCTAACTGTGTAAGCCAATCAGCTCAAAGACTGAATGCAAACGAGAACATTCCAGCATCTTTGTAAGATTCAGAGTGAAAGTGAATGTTATAAATGAAGAACTTGGGTTTGAAACAAAGGAACCCAAAGTAGTAGCCAAGGACAACAACAGGCTTTTGGGTTTTTCTCCACTAATATTTCGATGACTATTTTAAAAAACAGAAGATTCTACACCGTGGACCGGAAAACCTTAAAAACCAAATATCGAGCAGTATGTGTTAATTCTACTATGGAATTTGCTTAGTGGTCAGAGGGGAGATATTCTAGGCCCAGCCAGCCGGGGGAGTGAGGTAACAGTGGGGTTTGTTGGTCAGGGAAGAACCCCTCCTTCAGACTCAACTCCCTTCCCTGGCCCCCTCAGTCCACTCCTTTCCTTTTATTCACCCCCAGAGTCCCTCCTTCAAGCTCCACCTCTCACAGGCTCCCCACCCCCGGCATAACAGAATAGCTTACCCCATTGCAGGCTGGCTGGAGAAGCGGCAGCAGGAAGGAATTTTGGTGCCAGAGATACAAAGCCAGGAACAAAGCGGAAGACCCACGGAGCCTTGCAGCCCCACATCAAATCAACAGGACCCGTGTTCCACACTTCTGTCTCACCCTCCAAGCCTGAAGCCCAAGGTGCTGACCAATAACACTCCACAGGAAATGGGAGGAGGGAGAAGACAGACAGTGGAAGGGGGTGTTCTGGGAGCTTTCATTTCCTTTCATGGGCACTCCTCTACTTGGGCATGACACACAGGAGAACTACCAATCCCAGAATCCTTCTCTCCCCCTCCTCATCTCCTCCAATGACTTCCCTGGTCTCTGCCCCCATCTCTCCCTCGCAGAGAGATACCCTTCCTCAGCATCCAATTATTGCGTCAGTTATTTTGCACAGGTTCCTGGCTTTTTTCTTACTGGTTCTAGTTTGTGTTCAGTGCAACAGAGGTTTTCACTTCAGAGTCACTCAAAAGCTTCTCTGAACCAGGTCTCAGATCCAGGTGGCCTCCTTGATTTTTATTACTATTTGCAAGGGTGGGGTGGGGTGGGGTGGGCTGGTTTTTTGGGGCAGTTTATTTAGTTTGTTTCTCTTACCCCGTTTCTCATCTGCGTGAAAAGGGCTCTCCAGGAACAGCAAAGCAGGGGATGGCATTCCTTGCCATTCCCCGCATACTGTTTAGGAATCTTTGAGAGGGGTGATCCTGAAGGGAGAAGTCAGGAACTTCCCCTATAACCTCGCCAATATTTTGTCCATGATATTTTGTCCATAATGATCCATTCTTTTTCAGCTCTAGGGAATCTTTTCAGAATGGGTGTGCACACACCCATGCAGGTGGGACATGGGTGGCGAGTAAAAGTTACATCAATCACACTGGGTACGTCTACACTATAGAAGTTTAAAACGTCAATTACATCCACATTGCAATCGCATTCTTTCAAAAGAAAATCAAAAGAACAGAGGGGTTTTCCTGGCATTGGTAATCCTCTTTCTATGAAGAAGAAGCCTTTTCCCGAAAGAGCTCTTTTGGAAAAAGGCACGTGTGGATGGGCAAGAGGGAGTTCTTTCGGAAGAAGAGGAAAGAGGAAAAAGCACAGGTGCCCTGATGGCCACTCCACACACAGTTTAAATGCAAGATCGTGTCCAATCAATGTGGATGCTATCTTTCAAAAAAGCAGATTGCTTTTTCAATGTGCTTTGGCAGTGTGGACGCTCTCTTTCGGAAGAAGTTTTTTTGGAAGATCTCTTCTGGAAAAGCTTCTTCCGAAAGCAACCGGCAGTCTAGACATAGCCTCTGTCTCCCACAAACTCTCGTCTGTTCTCAGCTTTCCTTCCATCTGTAGGAAAAACTCTTTACTTGTCCCTGTGTAAGAAGCTAACTGGATGGCACACAGTGGCTGCACCTCACCGGAGTCAGAGGAATGATTGGAGTCTCCCAGTAAAGGAGATCTAATCTGAGACCCCCCTCCTCTCTTTCCTGAAGTACAGAAATGGCAGTTGCACACGCCGTGACGTGGTGATAAAAACTGTGGCAACTATAGAAGCCGTCCACACTATGGGTCCCAGCGTGACTAATGCAGCTGAGTTAAATCAGTTCCAATGGCTGTCAGAGAGGCTGAATCCCTCTTGCACACTACGCGTTAGCCAAACGAACCAGCCAAACTTGCTGGATAACCCGACTCCTGTGCTAAAGGCAGCATGAGGTCCAGAGCTGGGAAAACACCACAGAAAAATGTCTGAATAGGCTTACATTCTGAAATGTATTTGCACTGGCAAATTCACACCCCTTCACGTTCACTCTCTATGAACAGTCTGCTAATTCACATTGCTACTCACACACATGCTTGCAGGAAGTGTTTTTATAGTGAGGATGCTTACATGGTATTTTTACATGGGCCATTTTGACATGAGAGAGGAACCTATCTGCCAGAAGTCCCCATCAGAGCCCCCGACACAGACACTTAAATTACATGGTGATCTGATCGTATCCCTTGCATGAGTGTCTCATTTGGGACAGTCACCCCTGCTCTGTACGAATGAGACTAGGTAAAAATATAATTTCAGCTCTGCATACAGCCCATAGATCTCACAATAGCCTCACTTTTCCAGGAATGTTGCTTCAGGCATGGAATATATGTGGTATGCCCACATCTTGAGTACTGTGTACAGATGTGGTCTCCTCACCTCAAAAGATATTTTGGCCTTGGAAAGGGTTCAGAAAAGGGCAACTAAAATGATCAGGGGTTTGGAACAGGTCCCATATGAGGAGAGGCTAAAGCGACTGGGACTTTTCAGTTTGGAAAAGAGGAGACTGAAGGAGGATATGATAGAGGTCTATAAAATCATGAGTGGCGTGGAGAGGGTGAATAAAGAAAAGTTATTCATTAGTTCCCATAACATAAGGACTAGAGGACACCAAATGAAATTAATGGGTAGCAGGTTTAAAACTAATAAGCGAAAGTTCTTCTTCACACAGCGCATAGTCAACCTGTGGAACTCCTTGCCAGAGGAGGCTGTTAAGGCTAGAACTATAACAGAGTTTAAAGAGAAGCTAGATAAATTCATGGAGGTTAGGTCCATAAAAGGCTAATAGCCAGGGGGTTAGAATGGTGTCCCTGGCCTCTGTTTGTCAGAGGCTGGAGATGGATGGCATGAGACAAATCGCTTGATCATTGTCTTTGGTCCACCCCCTCTGGCGCACCTGGCCGCTGGCCACTGTCGGCAGATGGACCTTTGGTCTGACCCAGTATGGCGTTCTTATGTATGACCCAGAAAGAAAGGAAGAGGTTTAAAAGTCGAATGTGTTTCCTAACTTTGCCTATACACTCCCTCTCTGTGAAAGATTTAAAGCCCTGGTGATTTCTTCAAGCCTTGCTCTGATTGTAAATGACACTCCATTGGGAAACAAATATTTGAGACTAGCCACAATTAACCAGCATAGCTCAAATACCAAACATCAGATACTCAATGAACTGTCTGTGATCAAACCACACAGGGAAAAACAATGACAGAGTAATTCAAGGAAATTCGGCATTATCACAGCTAATTATTCACCACAAATTATTTTCTTCTGCTCTAGCAGCACCACTGGTGAGAGTTCGGGATCATTTGGGAAGGAAGGATATCCCAACCAGCTGCTTCCATGTTGTGTACGGTCACAAATGCTGCTACATATCTGCACTGCATGCACAGGTTTTGGGAGGCTTGCCTTCTTCCTGTAATATGTCTTGACCCATTGGCTTGTACTTCAAGGTTATCAGAGGCTACAGTTTGAGGACATCCAGTCCAGGATCAGGGAGAAAGTAACTTAACTTTCTTACAGGCACTCTCATATTATATCCCCCAGGCAGAGGACAGAGGATGGGGGGGATAAGGGGGCTTGTGATATTTAAGAGTGTGGGGGGCTCAGGGCAGGAGGTTGGGGTATGTATGTGTGTATGTTGGGGGGGGGGGCGGTTTCCAGGAGTCTGAGCGAGGGACGTTGGAGGTGCAGGAATCAAGGCAGGTGGAGCTTGGAGCTGGCTGGGGCAGCGGGGACTGTGCTACCAGCTGCCAGAGCACTGGGCTGGCCAGCGCAGTGGCGACCGCTCTGTCCGAGATTTGGGGCTGGAGCCTGGGGGAACTGTTGGGTCAGGCCCACCTGTGCACAGTGGCCAGCAACATCCAGAGCCCCACCCTGACACACTCTTGCCAGTGCCCTGCACTTACTTTCACTTTGGCCCAGGCTATAACGATGCAAGCTGCATTCCGTCTCATTACATGCTCATTCACTTGACTTCAATAGCCTTCTGGTGGAAGCTGCTTTGGTCAGTGATCTCTTTGGCACAGCTGCATTACTGCTCTGTTCCTAGCAGTCACAAAGTGCTAGTTACTGCTTGCTTTGGAAGCACGACATCTTAACACACACAGCTTTCGACTTGTAATTTAAATTAAGGCCAATTCTTGGTTCCTTTAATTTACTGGGATATATCCTCAAAAGACCAGAGTAATAGATATATCCTCAATAGACCAGGGGGCTGGACTTGATGGCCTTCTGAGGTCTCTTCCAGCTCTATGGTTCTATGATTCTATGAAATGTTATGCAGCTTCCTGCTCTGAGAAGCCAATATGCGCCCACCACAGATATTCTCCCTCAAAGGAATGAACTGCACAGCTTGATAGGTTCTCTCCTCCTCCTCCACCTTTAACTTCTGCGATTCGGTTCCAGCTAGCTGGCTTGGTTTATGCTTTTATTTCATTAGCCCCATAGAAGAAAAAGGAGACGTTATAAAGCTAATAACTATGATAGACTCCCAACAGGAGTTAAATATGAAGTCATTGGTGAGCAGTTCAAAAATATTTTTCTAATTTATGGCCTTCCTTCTAAAAAGACTGAAGCTATGTTTACATTTAGGGCACATCTACACTACGTGTCAGATCAATGGGCAGTGACTGTTCCAGTGGGGTGGGGGTGGAGGGTTGATTGATTGAGTCTAGTACAGACATGATAAATCAATCGCCAAGTGCTCTCATGTCAACTCTGGTACTCTGCCAGAACAAGATATATAAGCAGAGTCGATGGGAAAGCACCTGCCATCGACTCACACAGTGAAGACACCATGGCAAGTAGATCTAAGTATGTCGACTTGTTGTGCAACTTAGGTCGATGGCCTGAAGTAGTGTAGATTAGGCTTGAAACTGCTACAGCAGCACTGGGTCAGCACCGCAGCTGCACTGCTCTTCCACTTCACTGCAGGCACTTCCCAGTGCAAGGAGAGGGGTGCTGTCGCTGTAGTTAGCCCACCTCCCTGAGAGGTGGTAGCCAGGATGAGGGAAGACTTCCTCCATTGACCTAGCGCATCTACACCAGAGGGTTTTCACACCCTGAGCAATGTTGCTGTATTAACTTAACTTTTTAGTGTAGCCTGGCTTTACACATGTACTGAAGTTCACACACTGTTAGGAGTCCTGCTGACTTGCAATGAGACTTAAGACTGGTGCACATGGACACCTGATGTGTGGCAATCTGGGGTGTGAATCCACCCCACATTAGCCTGCAATGAACTGACTGGCCACGCAAAGCCTGCTGATGGCCCCTAACAGTTTGTCAATGGGGTCTGATCTAGTCCTCTCAGAAATGGCTACATCAAAGCATATTAAACTGCTACTGAGTGTCAGCAGAGTTCATGCAAACGGTCTACAGCAAGCTAGTGCGGGTAGATTCACACCCCAGCTCTCTGGAAAGTAAATGTCTGTGTAGACCAGGTCTTGGGCCAAGGGTGGGCAATAAAATGGGAGCAGTTCACCATGGTTAGCCCCTGGTGGGCCACTGCTGCTATATTTACATGCATCTCCGCAGGTATGGGCAATCACAGCTCCCATTGGCCAGGAACAGTGATCTGCAGCCAATGGGAGCTGCGATCTCCTGTACTTGTGGAGGCACAGGTAAATTACGGTGGCGTGTTGGCCCCCCAGGGGCTAAGACTGACAGACTAGGTTTGGCTTGCGGGCCAGTATTTGCCCACCCCTGCCTTAGGCCCCTAAGTATATAAGGCACATTTTCAAAGGATTCATGAACTTATGAAGCTCTTACCCCTTAGAGCCATGGTGTCCAACATGCTAGCCACTAGCCACATGTGGCTATTTGGCCAGTTGAATGTGGCTAGTTTGCTAGAGCAGTAGCTACTATACTGCTTCAGACCTGGTTGGACACCACAGCCTTAGAGAGTCCATCTGTCACACCAAGATCCCTGACCTCTAATGAACATGAGAGCATAAGAACGGCCATACTGGATCAGACCAAAGGTCCATCCAGCCCAGTACCCTGTCTGCTGACAGTGGCCAATGCCAGGTGTCCCAGAGGGAGTGAATCGAACAGGTAATGATCAAGCGCTCTCTCTCCAGCCAGCCATCTCCACCCTCTGACAAACAGAGGCTAGGGACATCATTCCTTACCCATACTGGCTAATAGCCAATGATAGACTTAACCTCCATGAAATTATCTAGTTCTCTTTTAAACCCTGTTATAGTCCTAGACTTCACAACCTCCTCAGGCAAGGAGTTCCACAGATTGACTATGCGCTGTGTGAAGAAGAACTTCCTTTTATTTGTTTTAAACCTGCTGCCCATTAGTTTCATTTGGTGGCCCCTAGTTCTTATATTATGGGAACAAGTAAATAACTTTTGCTTATTCACTTTCTCCACACCACTCATGATTTTATAGACCTCTATCATATCCCCCCTTAGTCTCCTCTTTACCAAGCTGAAAAGTCCCAGTCTTTTTAATCTCTCCTCATATGGGACCTGTTCCAAACCCCTAATCATTTTAGGTGCCCTTCTCTGAACCTTTTCTAATGCGAGTATATCTTTTTTGAGATGAGGAGACCAAATCTGTACGCAGTACATGATGTGCAAACTGCAAGCAGACCTCTGGCATGACAATGATAAACAAAATAATATTTGCCAGGAGAGAAAAAATGGCTGGAATAATACAGAAAAGAGGTTGAGCCACAGAAAAACAGGTTTTCTTTCACAAACAACACTCATTAGCAAATCAAAAGAGAAAAAATGACCCCTGTCCAGCTATGAAAGGGTTAACACTTTTAAAAGCAGAAATGCTGTCAGAATTTCCCAAAATTCAAGCACCTGAGAGGAGTAATGTGAAAGCTTATTTTGCAATTATCAGAGTAATTTTCTCTCCTTATTGTCTCTGAGCCATAAGGATTTCTAAAATTATGCAGAAGGATTTCATTCATTATAATAATCAAATGAAATATTCAAATCAATATTAAATCAATGAATCTTTTTGCATGCAGCATATTGCTCCCTTTGCTCTAACGGGCTATTACATTCAGAACTGCTCTGGCACAAAAAGCCCATCCAGTTTTGCACTTCAGTGCCATCTTAATCCCAATCTGTAGCGTTATCCTTGTATTTGTCCTCTAAGCATGACTGGATTCAAACAGCAGCAGTGATGAACAAGCAAAGAGCTTTAAAAACAGGAGTTTAACTTCAGACTCCTAAGTTTATATTTAAGTTCCTGTATATGTGTCATGACCATGAGGAATGGCCAGCAGCCTGGGGACTAAAGGGTTAACTGTACCTAGCCAGGTAGCAGTCAGCCAGTAGAAATGTAGGTAGGACGTTCAAACTGGGACAAAGGAATTTTTGGGTTTTTCCCTCCTTTGTCCTGGGCAGCTGACTCTCCAGGTGCTGAGGGGGACAGACAACATGTCCCTCTCCAAGAAAAGACTCTTCACTATCTGTAAGTAGGGTAAAGTTCAGATAAATCCATTGGGTTTTATTGTTTTATGGTTTGGGAATGGGAATCTAATGTCTGTGCATTTAAAAATGGGTTTTCCTCTCCTTTGTAACTAAGTTTTTGGCCCATGGGAGTCCCCCATGAGTGTATTAATTGGTGACTTTTCCATCTAGTCATTATGCTTGTAACAGGAGTATTGTGGTGATAATAAAAGTTCTTTCTTTTTTGTTTACCTGGTATTGGTTAATTTGTGTGTCCTGGTTTTACTTTAGGGCTGAGATTGCCCAAGTGATCTCTTCCCTGGTTTTCTTACCGTTACTTGGGCGGTGGTAGCGGATTTTTATCGCCAAAATCTAGGTTTTTAGGATTTTGGGCGGAAGTTTTATACCAAAGCCTGGAAGGACAAGGTTTTGGGATACTTTTGCGGGCCCCCACTTCTGCATTCATCGTGCCAGAGTGGGGAATCAGCCCCGACAATATGCAATTCTCTCTCCCCCTCAAAAAAGTGCCAAATACTCAGCATCATTCATTTACTTCAGTGGTAGCCACTAGGTGCTTCCCCCTTTGGAAAGCAGGTCACGTATTCGGGAACCTAACTTCAGACCCTCCTATTCTTGAAAAATTTCTTGTTGACTGCAGTTTGGAGCCCACATTGTAACAAACTTTTCCACAACATTGGAGGATTAGGCAGAGACAGCAAAGTTACAGAATTGACACACATTTTAAAAAAAATTATAGCCCACTGTAAAAATGTCAAACCCAACGGAGCGTGGGAGTGTTTCTTACCATTATTGGGACCCCGATGTCTGGCCACAAGAGGTCTTCAGACGGAAGCTTGGGGGAGTTCCACACTACTACAACTTTATTTAAGTAAGGGAGCCCATTGAGTCTCTCTAGGGAGTTCATTAAGACTTCCTCTCGCTCATAGGTTAACATGACTACTGTGAACTGCTCCCTTGGGACATTGCCACCCAAGGCAGCTTGGAACTCTTTCCCAGAACCACCTGCACCTCCTCCAATTGGCCGAAATCCAGTCCCGGACCCAAGAAACTTGGCTTCGGAAGGTAAAACGGGATCAAAAGGTGTGTGGGGAAAGAGGTGGAAAGGCCCCGGGGCGGAGTTCCAATTCCTGTAGATATCCATTGCGGTGAGAGTAAAATTGCGAAGGTATTTGGGAGAGGCATAGGGTGGCTCCGTTTCCACCGGCCCCAAGTCTAAGTCACCATTGTCGGCCATGTTGGGGTCAGTACCGGCAGCTTTGCCAGAGCGGTGAGGAATCTCCACTGCAGTTTCTTCTCGAATAGGAGCAGCCGGGATTTGAATTCGAGTCCTTATGATCGCTAAGACTGTGCTGAACACATTGTCTGAGGTGGAGAAGTAGGTCTCCCACAAGAAGCGGCCCTGCCTCCTCATGGCAGGAGATCGTTGTCAGAAATGCTTCTCAGAAGAAAGTGCACTTCTGTGATACGTGGCTTTGGTATGATTAAGGCTGCCTCGTTCCACCGGATCACCTCGTGATAGGGCAGCTGAACTTGCTCTCCAAGAATCACTGGAATGGCTCCCACTTCCAGAGCCTCAAAGAGTCTCATGGCACACCCAGCAGAGATCAATAGATGGGTGTCCCCCGGTGTGATTATCAGTGCAAACGTAGATAGCTTCAGTAGCTCTAATCGGTCATCCCTTTCTCCACAAAGAGCCCACTCAGTGGGCAGACTCGCCTTCGGCTGGTTCTTACAAGTGAATTCCACCAAGACAAAGTCCAACTTACTGTCTTGGACAGCTTTCAGGGTGGTAATGATCCTATCATCATAGTCAGCTGGGGCATTGCCTTCAATTTCCTCTTCAAACGAACGAACCTCCTGCAAGCTGGAGCGAAGAGACTCTATTTTCTCTCCCTGGAAACTGAAGAGGTACTTTCGCTTAACTGGCACCTGGGGTGGGATCTCTAGGAAGTTGGGTTCGGACATTGCATGGACTAGAGGCGATACCACGATATCAAACCCTGGCCGATACTGTAGGTCATAAAACGTGGACTGGGCAATCATGGCACGCCCGGTACTGATGTTGTAGATGAAGTTCTGAGTTTCCGATTTCCTCGATAAGTTAATGATGAGATGGTTGTGTCCATCCGTCCTCCAATATGGCAAAGAGTGCAACTGTTGCTGTAGCTCAGTAGCTTTTGGCATTATGGGCTCTTGCATTTCCCCCACTAGAATTACATACACACAAGCAATGTTTGCATTTTCAGTAACGTACACATTAGTTCTGACGGTTGCCTCAAAGGCTTGCTTAATTAAAGGGTCTAAGGAGCTACCAAAAGGGTACTGATCGCTGTTGTAGACATACACGGGGAAGCCAGATGTCAGTGGGCAGCGTGAGTAGTCAAAGCAGTTGTGCAGTCGGCAGTTCCGGTTGGATTTTGGCAAAGGCAAGTTAGCTTCGTCTTTGTCTGGCAGCAGCCGGATTGGCAAGGAGAGTTTTGGCTGGTTCTGAGCCATCAGTTCTTTGTAGGAATGCTCGGTCTGGCTGATGACGTTCTTCAGCTGCAGGAGATCCTGCTTGGCATTCTCTATGCTCTTCTTGCAGGCTTCGATCTTCAGGTTCAACTTGGCGATCTCGCTGTTGAGCTCCTGCCGCTTGGCCTCCAGCTGGAGCAGCTCCTCACTTACCGACTCCCGGATGCGGCACAGATCCTGGACATGCTTCACCTCACACAGCTCATTTCCCGTGCGGGGGCCGAAGATGCGTTTGCCAGCATCATCCGCGTCATCAATGGTGGTTAAGTAGTAGTGGGCGATGAGGGGGAAGAAGACAAGGATGATGAACAGGGTAAAGCTAAGCCAGGTGAGCCGGATTCGACTGGACCATCGCAACACCCAGGGTTGGCCACCGTTCCCCACTCCCCCATTCCGCAACATGGTATACCCAGTCATGAGTCAGAGTCGGTGCGTGCCCAATCACGTTGGATCAGTAGCCATCACCAAAACAGTGCTCTAAACAAGTCTCTAAAAGAAAATGTTATTGTGCCTGCTTTATAAGGAGCCAATAGAATGGAAATTTCATCTTCTTGCCGCGAGGATGGCTGCCTCCTGCCTTTTTGGTGCAAATGCAACTTTTGATCCAATTAGAATCAAACATCGAACAACCCCCCCTTGATCTCCGGTTAGCTAGCCGTAGCTAATACTGTGGTGGTGTTGCCATGGCGACAAAAGCACAATGGGATCCAGTCGACCTCTTATCGCTGCTCTTGACATCCTGCATTGCCATCCAATGAATATGTAGAATCAACAGCCATAGTTGAAAAGCAAGCTGGAAGAGACTTGGATAAGTATCACTCTCTCATATCACCTCTGTGTGGTCGATATTCAGCCATGCCTACAAAAGAACAATAGAGTCAGACAAGGCAAAATGACATCTTACTAAGCTATAAAAAAAGAAACATTTACTAGAAGCAGCTATAGAGTAAAAAACATAAGCATTCTGATTCACTATTACTTTATTACTCTATGTGATGTTACCTGATTGAAGTATGACCATACAGATCACTGTTGCAACCACTGTTCTATATTTGCCACAAACAAAACATGGCATGTAAGAGGTCTACAAAAAGGTTATAATTTTTGGATCTGATTATGTGATTTGTATGCACCTGTCCTTATTGTATCTGAAGATATAAATATTAGCGATGCACCTATATTGAAAATGTTTGCTCCTGGAGTAACACCCACAATGTATTTAGCCAGCATGTCTCGGAGGGACTGTTCAGAGTAAGTGGCTCATCAAGAAGTACTTCACTGACAGTGGTCCATGGGAGATGCCAATCTAACATTGAATGGACCTTCCCTGTGGATGTTCCATCTGAACTATAGGAAATGGACAGGTGACTTGCCCATGTGACTTCATAATCCACCTTTACCTGTAATCTTCCACAGTATGAACAATGGGATTCCCCCCACATGGGAAACTATAAACAGCCCTGGGAACACCAGCATTTTGCCTCTTTTCCACTCCGGGCTCTTTCCTGTTCAAGCCTCTGGGCTATGGATTTATACTAATGGGAGCATTCTAACAAAGAAGCCCTTCCAATTAAATCAGAAGCAACCAACAACTCGACTTACGCCAGCAGTTCATACCATCACTGCTACCAGAGCCCAAATCAAAAACTTTGCAATTACTGCATGTATTTGATTCCTTAAAGCAGTCTTAACTCTCACTTTTCTCTCTCTTTCCCTTATACGTTGAATAGTAAGAGAGAGGTAGCCGTGTTAGTCTAATCTTGCTAAAACAAAAGGAAAACCTATGTAGCACTTTAAACACTAACAAGGTGACCCCACCTTCTATACTAAATCTGATTTGTCAGTTTAATAATGTTCACTTTTTCATTGTATTCCTTTGGTATATATGGTCATGCCAATTCTCTTCCAGAATATGATCTGAGGAAGTGAGTCTGGCCCACGAAAGCTCATCACCTATTAAACCATCTTGTTAGTTTTTCCTTTTGTTTCCCTTATACATAAACCTTTAGATTTTAGCTACTAAAAAAGGCTTGGCAACAGCACAATTTTTTAGTAGGATCCGAGTTATATTTTGACAGGGGGTGTGTAGCAGGTACTTTGGGATCAGAAGAACCTGTTACTTGATGCAGCTGGTTGTAAAGAACCACTCAGATCTGAAGCCAGAGTTTTTGGAGGTGATATAAAGACTGGACTGCCTCAGGAAACTGCTTTTATGACTTCTTGTCTGCCAGGGTGGCGAGACAAAAGTTACTTCCGTGGCTGGTTTGGTATATCTAAAGGGGGAATAGCCACCAGTCTTTTGGGGTATATTTTAGTATATTCTCAGCAGTGTGACCTGAATTGATGTTCTCAGTTGTGACCCACGAAGGCCCAGTTGTAGTGCAGTACTTATAAACCTGAGGAACTAACACGATTAATTAGACACACCCGACAGTTCTATCAAAAGACTTCTTAAAAACCCATGTGGTCCAGCAATCAGAACAGAGACTAGCAGTCAATGAATCTGATTTTCTATTCTTTCCTCCGCCACTGACTCACTGAGATATACTGGACAAGTCTCTTAAACTTTGCGTACCTCAGTTTTCCACCTGTAAAATGGAGATATTAATAACTCCCCATCTTTTTATGGCATGTTGTGACCCTTAGATAAATGGTACTATAGAATTACAAAGTATTACTACTACAAAATATTTGAGTTAAAATATCTCATTCAAGTCTTGGGCCCCATTCTGAATTAAGAACTGATCATCTACATTTGCACGAAGGATTTGCAATTTGGACAAGCCACACATGAGGGGACTAGCTTTATGTGGCCAGTCTAATTTTACTTATAACAAATCTAAGCATGACTATATACCTCCAATTTGCTGCACTGGCAACCTCTACTTTCCTTTATCTACCTTTTATCTGAATTTATTTGGCATTATAAAATAAGCCACAGAGGTGGGAAATTAAATAATCGAGTTGTGTTTTCATAGATGATGAACATGATGATGCTCTGCATGAAGAGTGTTATTTATCACAAGCAGCAAATATACCACAAAAAGACATGATCATAAGGATGAAGATCAGAAAGACATCTATATTGAATTATTGATTTGCTATTCACCTTTCTTGTAAAAAGGGCAAATTTTCTGCCTGTGGCATCTTATGATATAGATCTTACCAATCTCAGTTAATCAAAGGGATGGCACACTCACGCTTGGTGAAATGTTAATTTCCACTAATATGAATTTGTCCCAAGATACACAAGTTTAGAAACCAGTGAAAACAAATCTTACATGATTACCTACATAAGGGGAACTTTTGAGATGTTCCTCCTCCAATTCCCACAATAAAAGTAGGAGCAAGCCAGATAGAAATCATAGCTGGAACCCAGTAGAGAAAGCAGATACCAATAAGCAGAGACACAAAAGATGTGCCACCTTTTTGTTCTGTGTTTGTACAGTGCCTAGCACAATCAGGTTTGGGTCTGTGACAAGGTCTCCGAGGTAAAACCACAATGCAAATAAATAAAGAATACTACCCCACTTTCACAAATTGCTTTCTCACAGGCATGCGATGGCCGTTATAAAAATGCGACTGAGCCACGTTTAGGGAGTTGCACACCAACCCGCATAGTGTGAGTTGGAATCTTATGGTCTTTGCTACTAAGTACAGTCACTATAGAGGCCGCTGTGACAACAGACAAAATGTTACAATAATCTATGTGCCTGTGCTGAAGATGAGCAACTATATAAATCCATGGTACGCCCACTTCTTGAATACTGTGTACAGATGTGGTCTCCTCATCTCAAAAAAGATATACTCGCATTAGAAAAGGTTCAGAGAAGGGCACCTAAAATGATTAGGGGTTTGGAATGGGTCCCATATGAGGAGAGATTAAAGAGACTGGGACTTTTCAGCTTGGAAAAGAGGAGACTAAGGGGGGATATGATAAAGGTCTATAAAATCATGAGTGGTGTGGAGAAAGTGAATAAGCAAATGAAACTAATGGGCAGCAGGTTTAAAACAAATAAAATGAAGTTCTTCTTCACACAGCACATAGTCAATCTGTGGAACTCCTCGCCAGAGGAGGTTGTGAAGGCTAGGACTATAACAAGGTTTAAAAGAGAACTAGATAAATTCATGGAGGTTAAGTCCATAAATGGCTATTAGCCAGTATGGGTAAGGAATGGTGTCCCTAGCCTCTGTTTGCCAGAGAGTGGAGATGGATGGCAGGAGAGAGATCGCTTGATCATTACCTGTTTGATTCACTCCCTCTGGGGCACCTGGCATTGGCCACTGTCAGCAGACAGGGTACTGGGCTGGATGGACCTTTGGTCTGACCCAATATGGCCGTTCTTATGTTCTTAACTAATCTCTCTCTGGGACCCTTTAAAACGCCAGCACTTTTGTGGGTACATAACAAAGAAATAGAGGCACAAGGAGAGCTTGCCCCAAAACTGATATGTGAAAACTGACCACGGTGATGAGCAGTTTTTCCTGCACAGGCCCGCAGCAAGAATTTGAGGCCCGTCCGCCTGCTCAGCTGCTCCCGGGCGGGGCCATGTGGCAGGTGGCTGCCCCGCCCCAGGAGCAGCAGAGCACCATGCGGCTCTCGCCTTAGCTTCAGCCCTTCCCTAGCGGCCGGAGCTGCATAATGGGCGGCCAGCGGCTGCTCTTGCCAGGGCCACTCCGACAGCTGGGGCCGCGTGCTGGGGGGCCACTATCAGCTAGGGCCGCATAGCGGCTTCCCAACTGCTCCCTGAGCGGGCTACGTGGTGGCTGCCCAAAGCTGGAGCCGGGCTGCGGTGCGGCTGCTCCTGGGTCTCCCCAAATCTCTCTTCCCCACTCCCCCAGCTCTTTTGCCCCTCAGAGTCCCCTCCCCCCCAAATGCTCTGTCCCCCTCCCCCTATGTCACTGCCCCACTCCCAGCACCTCAATCTCTGCAAATCCTGGGCACTGGCAGCAGCTTCCCTCTGGCCCAGGCAGAGACTCACAGCCAGACCCATGAGGAGCAGCCTGGGGTTGTCCCGGCCCTGCGCACAGGCTGCCCTGGGAGTAGCACTCTTGGGGGGGGGGGGGGGGGTACATCTCACCTTCTCCCCACAAGGTGGGGGGGGGGGGGTGCTACCTGAGAGAGCCTCTTGGGGAGCAGCGCCACTGGTGGCACCCATCCGAACATGCACCCGTGACCTCATTGCCGGTGCACAAGACCAAACTCACCCTGCTCCTAGCTGGAAAATCTTAGCAGGAACCCTGGTGAAGAGATTTCATTGTGGCAGGGTGTAGGTCGGTAGGGAGGAGAGAACTCAGGAGTGATTGAGCTCTTAATTAAAGGGGACGGGGGAGGGAAATAAGCCACCCTGATAATGCAGCCACAATTCCTTAACCTATTTTTGTTACAAGGGCACCTGTTGTGACAATGATTAAACGGGAATCCTCCCCACCCTCTACCGGCGACCATTAGAGCTGAACGAGCTGCAAGGACAGTGAAAAATCAAGGGACATCACACGTCCATAATTCCGCCCAGCAAAAAGCAAGAGCAGAAATCTCAGGAAGCTGGGAGGATAAAAGGGCTAAAAAGTCAGGAAAAGGTTAAATCAGCTTTCTGTAAGTATGATCGGTGTGGGAGGCCTTGGCTCCCCTTAGCAGAACATTTTAATAGCATGCCCTGCGCACCGGCTTCCATTTGTATGTGCTGAGGTGGAGAGCTGGCAGGGAATGCAAATCTCCTCTTCTTGTGCATGAGGCTGTCAGTCATGCCGAGCGCACTAGGAAAAACAGGATCCTTTCACTGGGCCCTGGGGCCACATGGCCGTCACTACGTATTACCGAACAGAATGGTTCCATGATGCGCAAACGTACAAGGCAAATGATTAACTAAAGGCAAAAAAGTTGTAAAAGTTGATTGAAACTCGTTATATATATTTTTTTAAATAGCTTCCATCCGTTCTAGGAAAGAGTGACTCAGGAATGCCGAGGACATTAGCAGCCACTCACATTTATACAGCTCCTCAGCCTCCGAGCTTCGGATGCCCTTGCCGAACTTCCAAAGAATTGCTCGTTCCATCACCAAAATGCAGCTGTCTCTGGGGTGAGCGCTGGCAGCCACTTTAAACGGGAGCGACAAAAAGTTTAGGATGGGAAGTGAAGACGATCGAGGCAGATGTTTGGCCTCAACTGCGGCCAATGGAGCGAGGATGATGTACAGAGGACAATTTCAAGGGGGGATTTCAGGGATGCTGACTGTAATAACACCAAAAACTTGACCACTATAGGTCCCCACATCTAGCCCCTGCGACAAACACAGCAGGTCCTTCCATCAGCAGCCTGGCCCCTCCAACAGCACAGAACCGCCTGGTATTATTCGAGGGCTCTGGGTCGGTGCCAGTTCAGAAGGGAGAGTGCAGCCAGCCATGGTGATGGGCGGGACAAAAAGAAACGTACAAAAAAGTTCCTGCCACATCCTGGGTTTCCCTGGAGGTCTCCAACCTCCAGCCCCATTACTAACCCTCTCCCCCTCTGTCTCCAGGCTTTATCTGGGCCACAACTAACTTCAACCAGGGTCCTGCCAGAACTTCTTGGCGCTCTTCTGGCTCTTACCCCTGCCGGCCCCAGAGACTGGCGTTCAGTTTCCAAAACATCTTACAGTGGTTCTCTCGGTAACAGTCTATGAGCCACTAGAGTAGCCAGAAGGGCCCCGACTTCAGGCGGGTGGGCAAAAATGGGAGGCAGGGGAGAACGGGACAGGAAGGACGGGGGGCTGGCTAGCTGGACATAGCTGGGTAAGTACCCAGGCTCCAATCCCGCTTCCCCGCTGGAGCGCTGGATGGGCCTGGATGCAAAGAGGATGGGCCATGACCCACTCAGGCCCACCCATGGCTACGCTCTGCTATGACCTACGATTATCTTAATGTCTCCTTCGGGAGACAGAGCAGAGTCACAGGAGCACGTGGGGCACCCTAGCAGCGCCTCCCAAACTCCATTACAGCAGCTACAGGAGGACATTCAAGCGGCTCTATTCAAGGGCTTCCATGAATGTCAGAGGACTCAGTTTTCCTGCGTGACCTAGGGAGAGTCATCAAGGCCCCCCTGCGCCCAAGTCCCCCATCTGTACAGTGGTGGACAACAGCTCAACCCTGCATCACACAGAAGTTAGAAGGATAAAGCCATTAAAGATCACTAGGTGCTCAGATACCATAAAAAACAACAATAGTTCTGTCTTTTGTTTCAGCTAGACCAGGCTAACATGGCTGCATCTCTATCACTATAAAAAACAACAAATAGTCTAGCATGGTGACAAGCTTTTTTTTAAACAAAAAAAGCACTAAGGTGCCGGTACTCCAGGGGAAAAGTTGTGGAGCTCTGACCGGAAGTGCCAGTACCACGTCTGGAGATGCCAGTACGGCGTGCCGGGCAGTACCGTCACAAAAAAAGCTCTGGTGACAAGTATCAGAGGGGTAGCCGTGTTAGTCTGAATCTGCATAAACAATGAGAAGTCCTGTGGCAACTTATAGACTAACAGATTTGTTGGAGCATGAGCTTTCGTGGGCAAAGACCCACTTCGTCAGATGCATGTCGTGGAAATTCCAGAGGCAGGTATAAATATGCAGGCAGATGAAGAGAAAGGAGTACCAATCAAGAGTAAGGCTAGAGCAGTGTTTCTTAAACTGTGTTCTGCAGCACACTGCTGTGGAGAACAGAGTTCAAAATGGCCACCCTTAAAGGAGCAGGTGACCTTTTTTTCCCAATAACTCCCCCCCAACCCCCTCCAACCTTTCTCCCCCCCCAAACAAAAAATCCTTGGTGTTCCTCATAAAAAAAAAATTATTGTTTGGTGTTCCTCGATCTTAAAAAGTTTAAGAAACACTGAGCTAGGGATAACAAAGTCAATTCAGTCAGGGAGGATGTGGCCCACTTCTAGCAGCTGATGTGGAGGTGTGAACACCAAGAGAGGAAAAACTGCTTTTGTAGTTGGCTAGCCCACAAAACTGCCTTTGTAGTTGGCTTTGCCCACGAAAGCTTATGCTCCAATAAATCTGTTAGTCTATAAGGTGCCACAGGACTTCTAGTTGTTTAAACAAATAGTCTAGTAGCACCTTAAAGAATAAAAAAAATCATGTAGATGGTATAAGTGAAGAAGACAACCCACTTCTTCGCTTATGATACCATCTATATGTTTTGTTAGTCTTTAAGATGCTACTAGACCATTTGTTGTTTTTTAAGTTTTTCCTGTTGCAGACTAACTCGGCTACCCCTCTGAAGCTTCAGATACCATAGTGATTGGAGCCACTAACATACCAAAATAAAAAAGGGGGGACTGAGCGGTGAAGCACTGCCTGGTCCTCTCGAAATGGAGAGAAGAAAGGGTGGTATCTCAGGGGCTGGACTCATCCCTAGAGGTTTGCTAACA
Source organism: Pelochelys cantorii (assembly GCA_032595735.1). NCBI lineage: Eukaryota > Metazoa > Chordata > Testudines > Trionychidae > Pelochelys > Pelochelys cantorii. The sequence goes on from CM064328.1 coordinate 6,833,529, forward strand.
GTAACCTTCATTAAATTGCAATGTATCCAAACATAATTAATGTGGTTCCATTACAGGCAGATAGAGCACTTAAGGGCCCAATCCTATGGCAAAGAAGCAGGACTGAGACCCTAAAACAACACCAGTATCAAGGAAATGTGACATTCTGGTCCACTACCCTGATTGTTTACAACTATTCTGACTTCTGTTCCTTCCAGTGACTCCCAGTTCCGTAAATTCTGTTTACGCAACACAAATCAACAAAGCCCACTCTTCTACCCTAAAACATGGAGCACGGGCGTAAAAGAAGTCTGCGCATTTAGAAACCTGAAACTTGCTCAGCTGCTAACTTGAAGGCCACATTATAGAAACTAAAAAAAAAGTTTGGGGAGGTATTTTTAATGCAACACATGTGGTTTGGGACCAATGAAAAACTACTGACTGTCAGTCTGAAATACATGCTAATGATAACAAAAGCATGTTAGACATTTTCAAGCTGCTCTTCCTTACCCAAGGTTTTATTCCCCACCACCTAGATGCAACTGGGCATTCCTTTTGACTTGAACACACACTTTTGCTAGGATTTGAAAAGAAAAACAAAAAACGAAATAAAAAGCCCAATCTGGTGATTTTAGCATGAGAGCCTCCGGTTTTACTATCAAGAGCAATAAGCACCCAAGCGACCGTTGCTTCCCCCATCACAAAGGAAATGCGAGAGCAGGAAGAGTATTAATTCATTTACCCCCAACAGACAACACAATCTGACTCCAAAGAACTGCTCAGTTCTGTCAAAAACAGAACCCTGTCTAGAAAACGCTGTGAGCCATGCTCATATTTTAACCGGTGTCTGACGCACCTAACTACCCAAAAGGGCTGGTAATTTCTCAAGAGATCAGAATTGTAATATGTAATTGTGATAATCCCTCCCTAATTGCTGAGCTAAATTGATACCCCACTCCGCAAATGATTATTTTTGCAAACATTCCCCACCACCTCTCTCTGTCAACCTACTTTGCCATTCCTCTAACACTGAGGATAGCTTTGCTTTAAAATGTTTTTAAAAGCTCTCTTTCCTGGAAAGTTCTTTGACCAGCAGTACTAGGCTACATAACTAAATGGTTACCCTATTGCATTACAGCATCTTTCTTCAATCTGACCCTCAGGTATTTCCCCAACTTGCTTCCTTCCCCAGAAGGAATACAATACACCTGTCCCACTCCCATGGGCAAAACCAGTTCGCTCTGCTTCTGAATGTCTACTAGGACAGTTTATGCTCAGGTACTGGTAAAACGTCATCATCACTGCTCATTGATGTAAAGTTGCCTACAAGTTCCACATACTTGACCCTTGAGCACACCTGGTCTTTGACATACCTCCCTCCCCATTTTGCCTCCCGCACAGTTAGAGAGACCTCATTCTTCTCTGGACACATTTCCGAAAGGAACCCTGGAAATGCCAAGCTCAGGGAAAGCAGATCTTGAATTGCTATTCGACATAACTCTATTGAACAGATCAAGTGGAACACAGGGAGATCAACTGACCTAATGTCAAAAGAATGCACCAAACCTTCCAGAAGGAGCAATCTACATACACAGCACCTTCCTCTACTAGATCTGAGCTACCGTCACATACCCAAAACGCTCTTCCGCTGCACAGCCATCCTCTCCGCCTCTCTCCTGTTTCCTTTTATCTACTCTTGGCTTACCATCATGGAACCTGACAATTTGTGATTGAATCCCTGCTTGGAAAAAAAGGCTGAGAGTTCTTCTACTCCAGGTAGAAAGCAAATTGAAACCTTCCTCATCACAAGTGCTACCAGCAGCCTCAACTCAGCCACCACATACCGAATGAGCATGAACAAACCAACCCTCCTGTTCAGACCAGGCTGATGTGAACCTCTCCTGGTTGGTTCTGAAGGTAGCACTGGCACTGTCTCTGCTTTATTTTCTCTGACCTGAGTATTTGGCTTTTGTCTCCAAGGCGCTCAACACAGCCCATTCACCAGCACTGCCATTTTTTTTTAAAGGCAAAGACAGAAAAATAAAAAACGTGTATATTGCTGCTAAAAGAGGAAATACACTTTCTTCCTCTCCCCTCTGGGGGTGAACAAGGCTCGCTGGAGCATAACAATGGGAGAAATACACTCGCACACTTCAGGGACTTGTGAGACAAACACATTCTCAGGGCTCTCAAAGAAACAAGCACACCCCAAATCTGCGCTCTGTTGGCAAACAGGGGGCATTCGAGGCTTGTCCTTTGCCACTGAACAAGGAGAGTAAACCTCTTCCCTGTGTGCTTTAAGGTACATTTGGAAGGGCGCCCTGTGTGAAAGTTCAGCTAAAAAGAAGAGCAGATGGAAAATTCATTGTGAAGTGACTTACCTCCAATGGCCTCAGGGAACATCACCGGAGAGTTGAACCATCTCAAAAGCTAGCAAGTACAGAGTAAATTCTCCCAGGCAGCCTAGTAATCTGTAGTGTCAGGGGAGGAGGAGAAGCCATATTTTTTTCCTGCATCATGATCCAGCTTTCAACCAAAGCAGGTGGCATTTCATCAATTCAAATCAGAACTAGGGTACATCTGCCCTGCCTACCATACTCCAATATATTCATACAGAGGGGTCCCTGCTATGCAGAGACCTCCTCCTCTTCGCACTGAACAGAAGGGAGCTGCTACCAAAGACCCTACAAGAGGTAAGTCTGCCCGAGGGAAGGGAGAGGGACTGCATGTGTGGATAGCCCCAGCACTGGGCAGCAGCAGAAAGACTCTATCCTCTGTGAGGGAGTCTTCACTAAAGTGAACACAGCCAAGATCCCCGAGGTAAGTGCCAGCTACCGGGTGTTGCCAGGAAGAGACTAGTGGGGGGAAGAAAGGAAGAGCCGGGTGGACGTGTTCTCCCTGTCTCTGCAGATGACAATGGACTCCACTAGACTCGAGGTCATTTCAGAGACTTTTTCTTCCCCTAGTTTTCAGTTGCAAAATGTGCTCGCTGGTTTAATCTCCATTGCGCCTACTTTAGCCACCGGTACCCCCGTTTTCCAGTCCCTGCGGCGAACACTCCACTTTTGAGCTGCCCAGAGGCTACGTGCCAGTAGTTATAGGCTCTAGGCCCCAGAGAAAGACTGTGACGATGTTGGGAATTCAACCCATGTCTAAGTGCCCTAACCCTAAGACCATCCTTCCTTCAATGTGCATTTTCCAGTACTTGATTCCTCTATTTCAGGCACCTTCCCATCGGACATTTGACTGGTCAGATCTTTTAAAGCATTAACGTATTAGAACAGTAACAAAGAGTGATCTCCAGTAGGGCTTAGCCTTAGCTAGAGATTTGTCATTAGAAAAACCAAGTTTCTTAGAGATACTGGAACTCAGAAAAAAATGGAACAATGAAATGAAGTGCTTAAAAAAAAATCACCATCATGCAATTAAAAAGCGGGTTGCTACCTACCTCAGGACATTGGTGCAAAAATATTTGACAATATTTGATTGCGGTTAAACAAGCGGTCACATTATTTGACCAGAGATGGGTGCAATAATGTATCTTTTATAGGTGATAGAGTGAAGTTTTCAAGCTACACAGAGGTCTTCTTCAGGTCTGGGAAAGGTATCCCATTGCTTAAAGACACTCTACAAGTAATCTGCACATAGTCCCAATGGACCAATCAAAGTGAAGTGGCCCGTTGGGCCAGCTTGACAAACCTACTTTCCAACTTGGGTCTTTTCCATAGATTTTTAAATACACTGTTTCACATATATAGCTTTTTAGGGTTTACAAGAATGCACTGAAACAACTGTTAATAAACCAGTCTCTTTTTTTAAAACTCATTTTGCCTTACAGCTGCAAGCCCAGAAGCATTTCTGTACACAAAGAAATAACAGCATACAAGAAAATATTTTTATGCTATGCAGAACTGAGGGTGGAGAACAGCTTGTGGACACAAAATTACACTACACTGCTAAACCTAGAACGGGAAATCAAACAATAGAGCTTTAGAAGTAATCCCTTGGCAAATCTGACAGTTGCGTGATGGCCGACTTCGTAAGGACACTTTAAAAAAAAAGACAGACAATTTCTAGGGCCTGGACACTAACAGAGCTAGAGAGGGAAGTTCTCTACTTCACCATACAGCAGGTACAGCCCAGGCAAGAGCAGCTCCTTTTCAAAACCAAGGGGATATTAATTTCTGGCCCAGATCCAGAATAGCAAAAAGAAAAAGGCAATATCCATCAGCAAAAATGAGCAATTTTCACCAATTCTTCATTTCTTGTCCTGATCTGGTCTAGTTGAATGTTTCACTACAGCCTAGTCCAATCACATGGATAGTGTGGTTGACACATTCTCCACAAAATATTCCCATTTGCTGAATTTTGTGCCAGTATCTTCGACAGTGCACAGAAAGGTGTAATTCCTTAGGCATAATGAGTGGGTGGGAGAGGAGAAAGCAAAGATTTTAGCCTCAGCCCAGGACAACAGCAGTTGGTTAAACCATCACTGCCAAGAGACCTTAATACCCATTTTGGAGGAACATATTTTAGGGCAAGAGTTCATTGAGCCCTTGGCTAATATTGTCTCTGCTGAAACTGCCCACAAGGACGTAGTTAGTCCAGATACTTTCTGTGAGATGAGCCCTGCCCACTGGCAATGGGGGAGTGCCCAAACTCTCTTGCCACAGACCATCGGTGATATGGTCTATTCAATGGTTTCAACCAAGGGTGGGCAGAGAACTTCCAGGGGGAACACCAACTCATCTAGATATTTGCCGCATTTTACAACAGCTTGCATAAAAACTAGCGAAGTCAGTACAGACTAAAATTTCACACAGACAAGTATATGCTGTTACCAAAAAGCGGAAGCAAAATCCAACTGTGTAAAACTGAAAAGATCATAAACTCTGGCAAGTCAAGTGTAAAAAAAAAAAATAATAATAATAATTAGGAAGGCCAAATAAGAATTTGAAGAACCATTAGCCCAAGACTTAAAAAAAAAATTTTTTTTTAAAGTACATAAGAGCCTGCTATACAACCCGTGGAACGATGCCAAAGGAGCTCTCATGGAACATAAGACACTGAGTTTCTCTGCAATAAAATTATTTTCATTGATCTTCATAGCTGAGAGACTCCCAAACCCAAGCCACTCTTTCAGGTGACAAATCTGAGGAGCTGTCCCAGACTGAAGTGTCATTACAGGTGGTTTTGGAACAAACAAAAAAATTAAACAGTAATAAGCCGCCAGGACCAGATGACTAGTTCTGAAGGAACTCAAATGTGAAATTACAGAATGATTTAATTATGGTATGTAAGCTAACACTCAAATCAACTTCTGTACCAGATCACTGGAAGATAGCGAATGTCCCACCAGTTTTTAAAAACAGCTTCAGGTTATTCTGACAATTACAGGCCTGCTAAAGAACCAGAAAAATTAGTTGAAACTATGGCAAAGACTATAATTAGACACATTGATTAATACAATTTGTTTGGGAAGAGTGTCACATTATTGGATTTTAAAGTGAGCAGACAGATCACTGCTGTGCCCACGGGGGGGAAGGGATGTTTGCCCCAAATTCGGCACAAATTGGGCCATGTGAGGAGTCAAATGGAAGCTTATGCTCTACTGATTCTATATGTACTACTCATGTGCTTGTATGATGTTTGTATGTGGAGTTATGAATATGGACTCTGTGCTGTTCCTGTGAACATTCTCTGCCTGAGACAGAGCAATGGGCCTGGACTGCCTGTTGTAAAGAAGGAATGTCCAGTCAATAACTGTGGTAATTAGCATGGCTCCAGGGACAATGACTCTCAGAGTGGCCAGTACACACCTGAGGAACGCGTCTGGAAACCTGCAAACCAACCAGGGCATAATGGCGGCTGGCATGTGAAACACAGACAGGTCACTTGACCATGTGAACCACTCCAGCTTGGGAGACACAAGGAACGAATATAAAATGCCGTGAGGCGGTCTCCATCTTGTCTTCAATCTTGCTACTCATCCCAGATGCAGCCTTGTTAGGGACAGAGAGCCGGGAAAAATCGCTGACCCATACTGACATAGGATGAACACCCAAGACTTTTAAGCTAGCAGTTTGTAACATCTCTGCCAAGAGCCTGCATCAAGAACTTGGGGATTGATGTACGTAATGTATTCTCCTTAACAGCCTTACTCTCAACCTTTTCTTTCTTTTAGTAATAAACCTTTAGATTTTAGATGCTAAAGGATTGGTTCCGTATGCTCTTGTGGGTAAGATCCAAAGTGTAAACTAACTGGGAATTGTGGCTGGTTCTTTGGGACTGTGAGGATCTATTCGGAGTTGGTGAGATTGGGTTCTATAACCCCTCACCTGTGTGTAGGCCCAGGGCTGATTGTGGCACAGAGGGAGCTGGGGTGTCTGAGGGGTTTTGCTCATGCGGCTTCCTGCTGGCCAGAGTGGCAGCTGAAGCGCTCGTTGTGACTGGTTTGTGGCCTATTTGGGAAAGGTCTCCAGTCAAGGACTGTAAGTAGCCCTGGTTTTGAGCAATTTGCCCTGAACAGACGCCCTCAGCGGTGCCCAGACCTGGCCCGGTCTGTCACAAAGAGTCAACATGGTTTTTGTTAGCTTCACTATCCCATTAGATAGAATTATGTGAAGGGGGTGTGTTGGGGGGGGGGGCACGAAAAGCATGTGGACACAGGTGATCTTGTGATCTCTCTCCCCTCCTCCCCTTCCCTTATTTATTCTTGGATCTGGATTTTTAACATTCCTGTCATCTGAAGAAGTGGGTTGCGCCCACGAAAGCTCATGATATCATCGACATGTTTTATTAGTCTTTAAGGTGCTGCTAGGCTATTTGTTGTTTTTTAAGTTTTTCCTGTTACAGTCTTAACTCGGCTACCCCTCTGAAGATTGTGGATATAGCGCACTTAGATTTTCACAAAGCCTTTGACAAGGTCTCTCACAAAAGGATCTTAAGCTAAGTAAGCTGTCATGGGATAAAAGGAAAGATCTGTAACTGGTTAAAAGATAGGAAACAAAGAGTAAGAATAAATGGTCAGTCTACTAATGGAGAGAGGTAAATAGGGATGTCCACCAAAGGTATGAACTGGGACCAATCCTATTCAACATGTTCATAAATGATCTGGAGTAAGGGGTAAACAATGATATGGCAAAATTTGCAGATGATACTCAAGATAATGAAGTCCAAAAAAGACTGCAAAGAGTTACAAAAGGGATCTCACAAAACTGGGCAACTGAGCAACAAAATGGCAGAAGAAATTCAAATGTTGATAAATCAAAGGAATGCACATTGGAAAACATATGAAATGATGGAGGAGGGACCTAAATTAGCTGATACCACTCAAGAGAGTCATTGTGGATAGTTCTCTGAAAACATCCGCTCAACGTGCAGCAGCAGTCAAAAAGGCAAACAGACTGTTGGGAATCATTAGGAAAGGGACAGATAATAAAACAGAAACTATCACACTGCTGCTATTTAAATCCATGGTACACCCCCATCTTGAATACTGCATGTAGATGTGGTCTCCCCATCTCAAGAAAGATATACTGGAATTGGAAAAGGTTCAGAAAAAAGCAACAAAAATGCTTAGGGGAATGGAATAGCTGCCATATGAGGAGATATAAATAAGCCTGGGACTTTTCAGCTTGAAAAAGACACAACTGAGTGGGTATATGAGATATAATTAGATATAAAATCATGACTGGTGTGGAAAAAGTACGTAAGGAAATGTTATTTACTCCTTCTCATAACACAAGAACTAGAGATCACCAAATGAAATTAATAGGAAGCAGGTTTAAAGCAAAGAAAAGGAATGTTTTTTTACTCAATGCACGGTCAACCTGCGGAACTCCTTGCAGAGGATATTGAGAAGGCCAGGACTTTAAGAGGGTTCAAAAAAGAGCTAGATAGATTCATGGAGAATAGGTCCCTCAGTGGCTATTAGCCATGATGGGCAGGAATGGTGTCCCTCACCTCTGTTTGTCAGAAGTTGGGAATGGGCGAGAGAGGACGCATCACTTGATGATGGCCTGTTCTGTTCATTCCCGCTGGGGCCTCTAAAATTGGCCACTGTCTGAAGATAGCATATTAGGCTAGATACACCATAGATCTGATTCAGTATGGCCATTCTTAGGTACTGACAGCAAGAAAGATTGCATAGCTGTCAGAAACAAAGGGCATTTTTTGGTTTACAAGTACTTTTTAGGATTAAAATATATTATCTTAAAAAAGGGGAGGCACGAAGAAAGCATTCTCTGCAGCATGAAAGCCACTTCATGGCATCACAAAGCATATGTGCTGTACTCAAAATGTCTTAGTCTATTAAAACTGTATCAGTTTCCACAGACTAGTCAACTCCCTGTGGCATAAGCAGAATGTATAACAAGCATCTGCAGGATACAGGAGTATCCACTTGAAAGGTAACTGCTAAGATCATTTTCTTTGTCCAGCTCTCCGGCTACATCAGCATCTCTCCCTTCCTCAGACCCACACAGGTTCCGTCACTTCAACGCATCTATTTGACGCTTCCGACCTTGCCTTCACCACTCTGCCCCCTCCCCGCTTTGCTTCTTATTGATTTTTACTGTATCCCCCCCGACTCCTGTGCTCTGCCAGTAACTCCAGTTTCTCAGGTGCTGCCTCCATTTCCGCTCAGAGGACTGATCCGTAAGGCTGTCTCGCTCGCCTCAAGAGCTATCTCTGCTTATAAAAGAATTCAGTCAGTTGCCGATGGCTGGAGGGAGAGGCGAGGTGGCTGGTAGCTGCTTCATCTATTGATAATTATTTTGCAATTTTGCAAATGTCACTTGTCTTCTTGGCCTGTAAGTATTTCATTTCAGGGACCATATCTTTGGATGTGTGCATGCTGTGTCTAACACAATGGGGCCACGATACCCACTAGGGCATCTGGGCCTGACCACCACACAAACACACCATCTCACGCAAACCCTCCACCAGCTCACCTTTGCCTCTAAAAACTGCTGCTTTACCTGCTCACACCGCGCAGTGCTCCAGGTAAACAGAACAAAAAAAAAGGTGGAAAATTTCTCTCGCTAAACCCTTTACTATCTCAGCACATCGGCAATCATGGGGAAAAAATGCAGTGTGATTGAATGGCTGATTGCCTCGCATCGCCATCTATGAGCTTTTAGCTTCCCTATTGCTTTGCAGGCCCTTCCATAAATGTTTTGATTGACACTAGCGGTCACACACTATTCCTTGCATGAATAAAAACGTTCTCAACACACCTGCAAACCTTGTGGCCTGGTCCAAAAGAATTTCCCTTTGATTATCCCATTACTAGTATCTGTCCCGAGTTAACCGATTTCCCGGTAAGCATGAGCTTTACCAGCATCCTGGTGGGGAATCGGAGGTTCAACCTGGCTGGCGCAGCTCCCAGCCAGAGGCCCAGCCTCGCCAGAGCAGCCTATGGTGTGGCGGTCCCAGCCGGGCAGGCCATGGTGCAACACAGGCTGAGGGCTGCTCCAGTGATAGCTGGTTAAACGTAGCATTTAGTTGGTTAAGTTTTTAAGCGGTAATTAACATCCCTAGTCCCGTCACCTGGTTTCATTGAAGCTGGGAGACCCTGAGTCAGGAAGTCTCACCTTCTTCCCCTTGCCATGGAACGGAGAATTTCAGAGGGTATGTCCATGAACGTCTATTAGCCAGTATGGTCAGAAACACAAGCCCATGCTCTGGGTGTCCCTACATTTCTGACGGCCAGAAGCTGGGCCTGGATATCAAGGGATGGATCACTTGATAATTGCCCCATTCTGCTCATTCCAGCTATGTCTACACTGTGGGTGTTTTATGGAAGAGGAAACACAAATGGAGTGCTCATTTGCATACCCTGCACTCTCATTTGCATTTCTTCTTCCGATCCTTTTTGCGGAAGAGGTTTTTTGCGATAAAAAGCCTTGTGTAGAGGCGGCCATTTGTCGGGAAAAAAAAAAAACCTTTTGCGCAAGTGCCTGTAAACCTCATTTTTTGAGGAATAAGGGTTTTCTTCCCTGACAAATGGCCCCATCGACACAGGGCTTTTTACTGCAAAAACCTCTTCCGCAAAAAGGATCGGAAGACGATATGCAAATGAGAACTCAAGATATGCAAATGAGTGCTCCACTTGCATTTCCTCTTCCGCAAAACACCCGCAGTGTAGACGTAACCTTCCTCTGAAGCATTTAGCACCAGTCAGAGAAGACAGGATACTGGGCTAAACTTACCCTTGGTCTGACTCAGTCTGGCCATTCTTATGAGAACTGAACTCTGCACTTCTTAGATCATGCAGTCTTTACTCATGACAAGTGGCTCATTTAGTCAACTGTTTTTAATGTATAATTATCATCCCCATTTTACAGAGTGGAATTTGAGAGACAGGATGAAATAATTCATTAAGGTCACCCAACAGGCCAGCGATAGAACCAGGAACAGACCCCATGGCTCTCAAGCCCCAGTCCAGAGCTCTACCCGCTAGGCCACCCTGCCTGCCTGCACCTTTGCAGCAGGGATTGTCTCCCCAGCTGTTTGTACAAGTGCCAGCAGGATGGGGAACTGATTCTGACTGAGGCCTTTCAGGGCTGCCTTCAGGAGAAAACTGAATAATCCTCTTCACTCAACAGAAGCCCTTCCAGCAGCCTAATCTACCCTTCAACATTTAGTAAACCACCACTGCCACTTCCTGCAGCACCTGGGGGTTCCTCTGAAGTCTCCCACTCAAGCGCTGACTCATCCTCAGCCCGTGTTCTCTGCACTTCCCACGAAGATTAAAGAACAAGGTGATTGCGGCTCTCGACAGTCCAGTGCATTTCAGTTACTCTTGCTTCCAATCTTACAGATCTGTCTCAGCATAATGACTCCCGGCATATTTTCATTTCTGGCAGCTGCGACCAGGTAACAACCAGCGTGCAAGTCTCACGTCATGAGAACATGCACAACACCAGTGTGGCAGCTATTCAACAGCACTGTATTCCCAGCATGCAGGGGAACGGCTGCTCTCCATTGTATGGAGTCCAAATTGCATGAGTGACGATGCCCTGTACTCATGAGCGCTGGAACATTTTTGGAGTGGGGGCACTGAAAGCCACGAATCCAAACTGAGAAGCCTGAACATCATGGAAACCACTTCAAACCAAGGGATGCAGTAGCACCCCCCACATCTCAGGTTCCAGCATCTATGCCTGCGCTGTTGACAACAAAATGCGACTTTTCTGTAACTCAGGTGGTAGATGCCTGTGATCATGGAGTAGAAGGATCCAAGTTACAGGCCGAGTGTCACCATGATGATCCAAGCAGCTATACTATACACGAAGTCGCTGAGTTGCAACAGATTTGCCATAGAGTCATTAATACAAACAAAACCGCACAGTCCTGTTTGACATTTATATTGAGACTCTTAACAAGAAAATACAGGAAGTACAGACTGGATCAACGTAATGGTCCATCTCTTGCTATTATTATAGATTATCTGTATTTTCATCGTATCGAGGGACCTTAGTCCTGGACAAGGACCTCTCTGTACTACATACTGCACAAACTGAACAAAAAGACATACCCTGCCCCAAAGAGCCAAGTATTTGTCACTGATCATGAGCAGTACCAGCTACTTTTGGTGCAAAAACCCTTATAGGGGACAATTATGGAGTAACTTGCTCTGAAAAAGTTTCTTTCTAACCCCAAGTGTTTGGCAGTTGGCTTATAACTTGAAGCATGAGGGCTTCTCTCTTTTACATTTTTCAATATATCTGATGAAACTATGGGACATTGGTATCCATGAAATGCCTGGCCTTTTTTTCAGTTCTGATAAGCACTTGTCTGTGCTAATTTCCTGTGGCAGTGAGTTCCACAGATTGCCTCTGTGACCCAAAGACCTCTTGATACCTATTGGTAGAAAGCACAGAGAGAGAGAGAGAGATCCCCTGTGTCCAACCAAAATATAAAGTAAAATCATGTAAAGTCTCTTACAAACATCTGTCCTCCATTGGTGGTCATAATCACTGAGAGAGATACATATAGGGAAAATACGTGAGGAACTATGCATTTATGCTGAAAATCATATTACCTAGGCCTCACAGTTAAAGGCAGGTCATGTAAAGGTAGTGTGTATTGAGACAAACGTCTCCAGAAAAGGGAGGGAAGACGTGTATCGCCCTGACGGACCATTATGTATCTTACAAAAGGTGTCAATTAGCATATGGCTAACACTTAACGGCTGGTGGAAATTTCAGAAGGGAATTAACAGGAAGAGGAGGGAATCCTGTTTTCAAGTGAAGATCAAAAATCTGGTATGTGTGGGGGTGCAGAGGGATGCTCTGGCCACCTCCTGTCTGTGAAGATAAACTTCCAGCAGGCTTGATCTTAACAAAATGGAGATTTATCCCTCCAGGTTGAAAACGCTGGGGAAAGGACTCCAGGAAAGCCTTGTGAGTTAAGTTTCGGCTCTATAAAGTAAGTTATGATTTTGTTTTCTATTTAAACATTTGTTTCCAATATTATTATTGTTCTTGGTTAATAAACTTATTCTTGTCTCTATAAACATATCTCAGAACTGCATACCATGAGGCATGGTGACCCTGAGTTACCATACAAAGCTGGTGGCTCCTATTCCGTGGGGAATAGTGAATCTAGCTCTGTGACTGCTCTGTGGAACGGTGGCTGGATGCCCCAGCGGGATGCACGGGGCCTGAGGTTCGGTTTGTGCTGCTCACTCACCTGTACAGAGAGTGTGAGGCCTGCAGAGGTAATACAGGCCTCAATAGTAGGGATGTAAAATCCTATTTAATTGGTTGACTGGTTAAATGTAATGTTACATTTAACAGGTTAACCAATTAAAGGGGGAGGGGTGGCTAGCCCTCTCACCTACCGTGGCCAGGCTGGAGCGCTTCCCCCTCCCCCCCCCCATGGCAGGTCCCACAGGCCTGGAGCAACCCCCTGCCCATGGGTGGGGCGGGGAGCTGCTCCAACCCGCACCAGTTAACCATTCCCTGCCCCCACTCAGTAGATACAGAAAAGACTTTCTCATGCTAAGAGCAGTGGTAGGAAGGTGCCTCACAATCAAGTGTGCCCCTGGGAAGCACCAGTTTCTTAATTTCATTGCATGCCTCTTATTCTAACTATTGTGAAGTGTTGATACACCAGCCAGCCCAGTGCGCTGGGTATAGTGTAGGTCGGGGTGGGCAAAAGGGCCTCTGCGGGCTGCATTCGGCCCGCCAAGTGGGTGGATCCAGCCCACAGAGGCCTAGGGGTGGGGGAGCTGCGTGAACCTTCCTTCGCCCTGCCCCAGCCCTGCGAGCAGCCCGTGGCACTTCAAAGTGCCACGTGCGCTTCGCAGGGCGGGAGGAGGCTTCCCGCGCTCCCCCGCCTCCAGGCCCTGATTGGCCTAGGGGTGGAGGAGTGTGCCAAGCCTCTTCCAAGGCATGGGTAACTAGTGGAAAGGGGGGGCAACGGAGCTCCCCCACCCCCAGGCCAATCATGGTCTGGGGGTAGGGTAACCCCCCTTCCCTTTAGGCCCCACTGCTTCCTGTTTAGGCCCCACCCCTTCTGGGGTGGCCCTGGGCTACTTCAAACATTTTTTAAGTGGCCTGCGGGCAAAAATTATTGCTCACTCCTGGTCTAGGTGCTACAAATACAAATGAGGAAGGTTTCATAGGTGCTCCCAATGTAACTTTGCTAAAAGTGTGCTAGCTTAGATACCTTCATCATCCCATCGCTCGCTCCTCTCCTCATGACACAGCATTTATCTTGTCAGTCCACAATGGGTCCACACATAAAGATGCTAATGCCACGAGAAAACCCCCACATCCGCTTACCCTGCTGTCCCCTTACTCTTGATCTATATCCCTAGCCTGGATCTCCTATACACTTTTTCAGTGGCTCTTTCTGCAGTGAGGCGCCTCCTTGCCTTTTTTCCCAGGATCCTTTGCAATATGTATGTTCTATTTCCAGTCTAGCCATTGTCTAGGTTTATGTGGCAGGTTTTTTTCTTTCTTCCTTCCAATGTGTCACTCTACATTACTCAACATCAGATTTATTTAAACTTGTCTTTGCTGTTGCTTAGCAGATCTGAATACGCTTTCGCATTGGAGTTTGCTGTCAGAACCACACAACCCTCTTGACAACACTCCCCAGCAAGTCTGTACCATCAGCAATTTTACTGAAGGAAAAAACCCAGCCCTTTCTGCCCCTTGGTCTGCTTGAGAAACGTTCAGTAGAGGTTTAAAAGAATAGCCTAGGTGCAAGGCAAGTAGGGAAGCTGCCAAAAATCCCACCTAATCTTGCTACTCAGCCTGGAAGCAATCTCGGAGACTATTAGTGTTCCATTTTCTACCCTGTACCTCAGAGCTTAAATAAGAGCCCATCAAGTAAAATCACCATCAAGGGCTTTGTAAAAGTCCTAATTCAGAGCTAATATCAGCCGTCTCAGAGCAGCAAGCTAATTTTATATAATGGTCTCCAAACCAGACACAAAAGATACACACACCAAGGGGACAGCCTTTGAAATCAGACTTGTGCTGGAGAGGGGGAGGAAGGGAGAGTGGGAGGAGGGTGGAGTGAGGGGATGGGGGAGAAAACACGCTACCTAAACCTCTTGTGCAATGTTTGCTGAAAAATCACAAAAATCCTAAATCACGTGCAATGTTTGCTTGTTGGGCTTCTAACATCAGAAGCAACTGTAGTATCCTGCATCGCAGGTCTTTTGCGACTTCCCTCCACGTTCAGCTAGAAACGATTTGTATTACAATACTGCCTAGTGCTTCCAGCCAAGATCAGAGGAGTGCCACATGCAATCATCCTGGTCCCAGAGATCTTCCTGACTAAGTTGATAGAATATGAAGTGAGAGAAAAGTAACCCTCTGTACTTTACAGTTTACTGAGTCATGGAATCCCAGGTCACACGAGAAATCTGTAGCAGAACACAGAGTGGAACCAAGACCTCCAGCGTTTCAGTCCAGTGCCTTACCACAAGGCCAGCCTTCCTTCAGCTCAGAGGGCTTGTCTTCCAGCAGTGTTAGCTCAAGGCACCATGTATTTAATTGTTGCCCCAACCCGCCTGTCATCCAAGCACCAAAATCTCTAGTTCCTTTTAAATGGAGTTTTAAAGCAGATCTAGCTGGCCTGTGAAGCGGGAGTATTGCTGACGCTCAAGGTAGTAATGCAGCTGGGACGTAGCTACAGGTATGGCTCCAGTTCATACAACTCACCAGCTGCTAAGCCAAACACTCTGTAGTGCCCAAGGGTTGTTTCACAGGACATGTCTTCACGGAAACCGAGGTGCGACTGCAGCGCAGTGAAAAATAAAACAACACCTTGAAGACTAATGTAGATAAAACACTTTAAAAATATAACTTAGGTAACAGTCCTGCCCTGGCCCCAGCAGTGCGAGGAGGATGAGACCTAACAGATCTGTACCAGTTATCAGCAAGTTTGTTTCCCCTATGTGCAATTCAAAAAATAAAGCAGAAAAGTTTTAATAAATGCTAAAAATAAAATAAACTTAGTGGTTACATAGTATCCCATCTTCAAAGTGCTTTACACATGTAACTAATCAGTTCTCACTAACCCAGAAAGGAATGGAAGTAAGGACTCACTTAATTTTACAGATGGGGTAACTGAGGCACAGGGGTTAAGTGACTTACCAAAGGACGTCAAAGGTATCAGTGGCAGCTCTTGGATTAGAAACCTGACTTTCCTGGCATCCAGTCCTGTGTTCAGACCACTAGACCTACCTATTTACTATTCACAGAGCCAATTATCTTAAATTGGCCAATTATCTTAAGTTGTGGGGGAGGGATAGCTCAGTGGTTTGAGCCTTGGTCTGCTAAACCCAGAGTTGTGAGTTCAATCCTTGAGGGAGCCATTTAGGGATCTGGGGCAAATCTGTCAGAGATGGTACTTGGTCCTGCCATGAGGGCAGGGGACTGGACTCAATGACCTTTCAAGGTCCCTTCCAGTTCTATGAGATAGGCATATCTCCATTTATAAACAATTTTTCATACTTGCAGGACATTTGAGTTCAATATGGAAGAGCATAATAGCTACTAATAAAGAGCTACAATCCAGCCAGTAGATGCAAAACTGGTATATGGTGTGACCCTATTCAGACCAAACAGAAAAATGGAGCTTTTCAAAACTCAAACGTCCATGTTTAGCAGTGAGATACCTGGCACTCCCAGCTTCATTTCCACTTCTAACAGCCAAGTAATTGTACTGCCACTCTTAGCCAATGCATGAAAGCCAATCGCTTATAACCAGCCAAGAATTCAAGATGAAGACAAGGTTATCAGCAGCACGTCTCTGGGATTACCGATGACAAGTTCATTCTTGAGAATATTTTTACCTCTTAGATAAAAATAAATGGAGGAGGGCAATTTGAAAGACTGAACATGCCTGACTCAACAACTGGGTTATTACTTATGCTGACACTGAGATCCTTGGGCTATAAAATCCCAAAGGAGGAGGTGGAAGATCTGCCTGAAAGGCTATTGGAAACTTGACTAAGCAAAGCATTAGAGGTAATGCGTTAGTTAACACACATACCCACCAGGTGGAGGGATGTACCAGACCAACAGTATCTCTGTTTTCCATCTCTAATGTCAATGATTCCCTAGTAGGATAAAGTAATGTTAATAATCTGCACTTATATCTCACTTTTCATGAAGGACTGGAAAGCGATTTCCAAGCAGGAAGCCTTTGGACACTGCTGTGGGACACAATCATTATTAGGGAGTTGTATTACTAGGTTACATCCAAGGTTTCAAAATGAAACCAGCGGAGAAAACAGAAACTAACACAGGTCTCAGTCTCCTTTCCCGCTCTAACCACTAGACAACAGCCCCTCACATGGTACAGCTGTCAGTGAACTATCTTCCTTTACTCTGGTTCAAGAAAGGGTTAGATGCGCTCTTTCAATTGGATAGAGTGTAGAATTTTTACTTCTTTAACTTGCTATCCCCTATTCCCTGAACACCTCCCCCCACTCAGTTATTTGGTCACAAGACAACCGGGAAATTCAGCTATTATGCTTTCCAGTAACAATGGAAGTATTGAACTTATACACATTCAAAAGCTTTTCCCGGCTTCATTTTCTTGTAAATTTATTGTAACTTTTGTCTTGTCAAAAATCCATATGAAACAAAAATCTATCGCTCCTAATACACTCTCTGGAGAAGAGTTCAAAGTAGAGAATGAGGTTTGTTTATTTGATTTAGTCTTAGCAAGATATTCTCATTCATTCTCTCTCTCTCTCCCAGGACTAAGGGTCAGGAGACCTGGATTCTACTCCCGCTCTGCCCCTTACCAATCCATAACGCCAGGCAAATCACTTAAGCACCATGTGCCTTAGTTTCTCGATCTGTCAAATAACTTAAGTGCCCGCATGCTCAGTGCTGTATAAGACATAAATAAGACTATCCGTACCCCAGTGGGCACACAATCTAAAAGACACACATAAGATCCACTGGGTTGAAAGTAGGGATGTAAGCAATTACTACATTTAAATGCAGAGCCACAGTAGTCCTGGCTCACGCCAGTCCGGGACCTACCCCTGCTGCGGTTCTGCAGTTTAAATGTAGTAAAAGCTGAGCTGCCTGCACACCTGGCTCCTACTACATTTAAACTGCAGAGCTGCAGTGGGGGTAGCTCCTGGACCAGGGCGAGCCAGAACAGAGCGCCTTCCCTTATCGACTAATCGTGTAGTCGATACAAATTGCATCGACTACAGGATTAGTCAGTTACCCGCCTCTTAACATTCTTCATTGAGAGGTCCTTAGATTAGAGTGAGCTAACATTTGTGTTCCCTGTGGAAGATGATTCTTAAAAGGGGATACTAACACTGAAAATCTGAGATAGAGAAGTCTATGTCTGCATACGGGGCAACACAGAAGAGAACAAGACTACTGGAGCTGGAAATGGAACTAATATTTACCTGTCAGATGGTCAGCCTTAACCAGCGAGGACTGGATTTATGTTGAGCCTCCCACCCAAGGCACTCAAAACAGCTTTAACGATCATTTGAGTCTCATCCTGATTTGCCGAGAGCATTGAGGCACATATACGAGCTACCACACTACAACACAGACATCATAATCCAGAGACTGAACACTAGCACCCACTATGAACCTCACAAGCCCAACAGGACAAGTTTCCACATCAAATAATGCTTTTGCCTTGGCAATCCAGTGGTTCTCGCTGAGCAGTCATTTGAACAATCACAGCATTTTGGTCCCAACATGGGCTGCAAATCAATAGCTCCATTATGAAGTCTAGTAAAGGTGGATTGTAAGGGAATAAAAAAAAAATATATCAAAGATTTCTTCCTATGTCATCTTGATGTAGCTCACAGACTCCTCTGCACCGCCAGAGCAGTTATGGAGCATTACTCTGCTTTTTTCTCCGTCCCTTGGCCAAACCCAATGAGGTCAGAGTGCTGCCCCAGGGTGCACCCCCAATTTTTTTTGACCCAAGCAATAACCCAAACACGCTTGTCAGGACAGTGTTTTCATGCACACGGCTCTGCGGGATGCTAATGAGACAGACACACAATAAGGGTGAGCGATTCAATGGCCAAGTATGTTCTGATCAAACACTGTAAGGCAGCAGAGCCCCTAGCAAAGAGGTAAGGGCAGTGCAATTGGCAGACAAATGGGAACAAGGGGAGGAACAGGTACAGAGGAGTCAGCCTTGGAGTTGGCTACAAATAGCAAGAGCCTGGTGAGGTCTGACCCCTTCCATGTGATTGTGTCTTTACAGGAGCCCAGCAGAGCCAGGGGAGCTCAATTCGGAAATGCAGACTGACGGCTGCAGCAATGCCATGCGGGCTGAGTTTCCAAGCAATCTGGTTCAGTGCATGGATGGAAACCTCAGGAAACCCAGGCCTAGTGAGACAGTATCAAAAGCCTTACTGAAGTCTAGACATACCTCATCTACCATTTCCCCTCATTCGACAAGGCTTGCTACCCTGTCAAAGAAGGCTATCCGGCTGGTATGATATGATTTGTTCTGGAAAAATCCATGCTCACTATTACTTATCACTTTATTATCTTCTAGATGTTTGCAGATGGATTCCTTAATTATTTGCTCCACTATCTTTCCTGGCACAGAAACTGAAGTGATGGGTCTGTAAATTTCTGGGCTGTGCCCATTTCCCTTTTTATAGATGGGCACTATATGTGCCCTTTTCCAGTCTTCTGGAATCTCTCCTGACTTCCATGGCTTTTCAAATATTATGACTAAAGGCTCAGGTACATCCTCAGTCAGCTCCTGGAGTTCTAGGAGGCATTTCATCACAGCCTGGTGACTTGAAGACCTCTAACTTGTCTAAGTCATTTTTAACTTGTTATTTCCCTGTTTTAGCTTCTGAACCTGCCCCATTTCCACTGGCATTCGCTATGCCAATCGCCATCAACCTTCTTGGGGAAAACTGAAACAAACAAGTCAGTAAGCAGCACCGCCATTTGCACATTTACTATTATTGTTTTTCCCTCATATCTGAGTAACGCACCTACCCTGTTCTTGCTCTTCCTCTTGCTTCTAATGTACATTCTGTTTGGACTATAAGCTCGTCACAGCAGGGACAAGGGGTCTTTCCTTATACCCTGTACGACACCAAGGACGCTTGTGGCCCCTGACTAGATAAGAGGCTACATTAGCTTTCACACTTCGTTTCCTAACTTGCTGTGCACTATTCAAGGGCTCCCACATCCTCTCTCCTCCTTGGCTGCAATTACACTGAAGAGAGATACAGAGCAGCTGTGTCTGGACACCCTCCTGTTGCTCTAATGCCCCTGCAAGTCCAAGTTCTGAGTGTGGAATGTCGACGTGGACCAGATGGACACTGGGGGCATCGTGCTCGCAAAATGCTAAGGAAACCTGGCACATGGCTCAAGTGGCCACTCCCTAGTCCAGGAGCAGAGGTGAATGGCCCCAGAGGAGTGGTCTCCTGGGCCATAAGAAAAGGACAAACATCACAGTGGAGAGATACAAAGAGAAACTGAAAGACCCCACATGTGCTAGCAACATGAGCATAGTAGACGCAAAGATTCAAGAGACGGGGGAATCGCGACTTTGCATTGATGGAAAAGCAGTGACTCGGTGAAGCACTAGGGCAATGTGTCTCAACCTTTTTCATACCAGCCACCAGCTTGCTGCTTTCTTACACCGTGTCAGGGAGAACTCAGGGACTGACGCCGGCCACGGGCTGGTCATTGAGTAACACTGCTCTAGGGTAGCACACGTGCATGCCCCCTGACCGGTGGGAGGGTGGGCAGCACAGTGCTCGAGAAATACAGCCTGCTAGCCAGCTTGGAAATTAAGGGAAACTAGTTTGCCTCTCCAGAAAGGGAGGAGGGTCTATTCGGGAGTAAGGATGTAACAGTCTAGTTGATTAACCAATAAGTAAAACTTATAGGTTAATGCTATAGGCTACGCTCATTTCCCTTCCTCTCCCCCAGCCAGTACATTTTTTAGCAGACTGGCCAGCAGCCCAGCTCAGTCCTGGCTTGCAATGGGTCCAGGACCTACTCCTGCTGCGGCTCTGCATTTAAAGTATAGTAGGAGCTAGGCAGGCAGCCCTGCTCAGTCCTGGCTTGCGCCAGGTCTGGGAGCTCAGACCTCCCCTGGACAGGGGCTGCAGCCACCCTCCACTGCTGCCTCTGTATCAGAGGCAGCAGTGCAGAGAGAAAGGCAGCCAGTCCGTGGGGGGAGCTGGTTTTTAAACTGGCTGCCCTTGTGGATCAGCTCCCACCTGATACCTGATGCTGCTGCCTCTGATACAGAGGCAGCAACGCTGAGTGACAGGGGGCTTCTTGGGAGTGGAGCCGGAGCGCACTGGCTACTGGCTCCAGCCCTTGTAGAATAGTCTAGTAACCAATAAGAATTCATGAGGTTAATCGACTATTCAATTAACTGATATTTAACACCCCTATTCAGGAGCATAAAGAAAAGATTAGCAACCCTCCCCTCCCTCCCCAGAAGAGTTTCTCTCCTCTTTTCCTGCACCCAATTCATCTTAAAACTAGAGGCAGACACTGAGATCAATGGTCCCTCTAATCTTTTCCATCCATGGGTGGATTTTTACAGAAAGCAATGGGACTCCTTATACAGTAAGGTATAAAGCATGGGCAAGAATGGCAGAATCTGGGTCTAAGCAAACATCAGAACTACTTATTGGATGCTGGTTTTATTTTACAGTCTCCCGTCCCAGTAGAGACTAGGCCTACCCAGCTTGGGGGAACGGACAGGATCACAACACAAGGGAAGGTTGCAGGCCACTATTACAACAATACAGCATCAGCCTTCCAAGCCTTTCCACAATGCTGACGCACAAAACCACTGGAGTTTTGCCACTGAAGCCAAAGCAGATTTTGTAACCATGGACAAAGTTTATGATGTTGTGCTATATGCTAGAGATCTGTTTGTTTTGCTGGACCCTCCGTATACAGGATGTGCTGTGTCAGCGTGTTTATAGTATCATAAATTTAGCTTGTTTTCTAACTTGTGTGTGTTTACATTTGTCAACCTAATATGAGAACATCTGGATCTGCATTGAGTGTGGACTGAGGAAATCTGGGTTCACTATCTAGCTCAAACACAGTATTCTTGTGCAAGTCATTAGGGTTTTTTTTTTTCCCAACCTCCGTTTCCCATCTATAAAATGGAGATAATACTTCCTTCCTCAAGCCTTCAGTCTGACTTGTCGTTTTAGATTATAAGCTCTTGGAATCATGGCCAACGTCTCTGTGTCTGCACAGCAGTCAGTACAACGGGGCCCCAATTTCACTATGCTACCACTAACAATTATGATATTAAATTAACTTACCCTATTGCATTTTCATATAAACTATACAACGAACCTAGAAGGGGGGTTATGCATGTCTCCAAAGGAAGGAGTGACATGGCTAGAGAAGTTACTTCCAATCTTTTCAGAGGGGATATACTGAAGGAACAGAATAAAAACGATTGTTCACAAGAGCAGTAACAGGGCTCTTCTTTCAAGGGAGATATTTCACAACAGAAGGGGCAGATGCATGACCAAACACTGAAGCAAACTGTTGGATATACGACAGTCCCTGATTGTGAAGTACTGGAAAGTTTACCACCAGCTTGGTAAAAATTAGGATTAAGTACGTTTAACTGCTTAAGCAAAAACGCCTGGCGAGAACGCTTCACACTCCTAAACACAGTGACTTATGATTCTAGATAAAACACGCGCCACTCGCTAAGCATTCTAAGTGCTCTCACCTCTCAATGAGGTCACTAGAAATGGAGGGAACAGGCCAGATCAGGCCCTTCATTTTGTTCCATTTTCTCATCTCACCTTCTTTCAAAGTATTCTGTGTTCTTCTTCCTCACTGGGGAGAATCCCCTCTCCCCAGGTTAATTACTCTCCAGACACTACCTGCTTATCCAAACACTTGCAACTCACAACTCTAAATGCAGCCACATGAAGGGTCAGGATCAAGGGTGAGCAAAAGGGACTCTGTGGGCCGGATCCGGCCCGTGGAGGCCCTGCTGCTCCCCTGCCCCTAGGCCAATTAGGGCCTGGGGGCAGGAGAAGCGCACAAAGTTCCTTTGCCCTGCCAGGAGCACGTAGCACTTAGAAAAGTGCTGCATGCCCCTAGGAGGACAGAGGAAACTTTGTGCGCTCCCCCGCCCCCAAGCTCCAATTGGCTTGGGGGCAGGAAGAGCCTGCAAAGTTTCCTCCGCCCTATCCCTGCCCTGCGAGGAGTGCACAGCACTCCTCGCAGAGCGGGAGGAGGCACTGAACTTTCCCACACTCCCTGGCCAATCAGGGCTTGGGGGCGGGGGAGGGCATGAAGTCTCATCCCGCCTTGCCAGGGGCACGCGGCACTTTGAAGTGCTACATGCTCCTGGCAGGGCAGAGGAAACTTTGTGCGCTTCCCCTGCCCCTAGGCCTCTTCCCGCCCTGCCAGGGGCATGGGTGCTTAGTGGGAAGGGGGGAGGAGAAAGGGGCTCCCCCACCTCCAATCCAATTATGGTCTGTGGGTGAGGAAGCCCAGAAGCATCCTGGCCCTGTCCCTTCCGTTTTAGGCCCTGCTCCTTCCGGGGTGGCCCCTGGCCAAAAATTATTGCCTACACCTGGTCAGGATTCACCCAGTGACATCTGGACTCCAAGTGAATTTTCCCAAGAGCAGAAAACAATCAGGTAAAGAGCACTGGAAAGAAATTAACCAGTACACTTAGACTTTCTGGTCCCCTGAGTGTGGCAGTGCACCAAATTATGATTGTCTAAATTATGTATAGGAGCTTCTACCAAGAACTGTCTGAAGTTTCTTTATTGTTAAAATGGAAGCTGTTTAAGAATGGCTTAATCATCAGGTTACTAATTAGATTTGTTAAACACACACACACACTTTCCCATTTCAGTGCTGATCCAAAATGTAGGTTTGCTGGGTGTTGAATGTTTGTTGGGTTTTCTGATGGAAAAGGACACATAGCTTTTCTCTGACAAACAGCCAGCCTGTAAAGTGCTGAAGGAATGAACAAGTGTACTTGATCCATTATATATTATTGTATTGTAATCTGAACTGCATGGATTTACTGTATTTTGACTTGACAGAAAAATCACTATAATTTTAGCTGTTTTCTAGATGTAATCAAATTTCTTTGGAGGAAAGAAAGCACGTACAGTGAAAGCTTTGTTATCCGGCACTTTGCTAACTAAGAAACTTTGTTAACCAGCATCGTTCCCAGCTACAATACGGCCAGTCCCCGACTTACGAACGAGTTATGTACCAAACACTAGGTCATAACTCGATCTGTTCCTAAGTCGGATTACATTCACTTTCATACGGCCGCGCTGTTCGTAAGTGCGGATTTCATTCGTAACTCAGGTTCCGGCTGTATAGGAGGTTGGTCGTAAATACAAATGGTCGTAAGTCGATGCGTTTGTAACTCGGGGTCTGACTGTACTGCTGCCATTTACATACAGTGAGCGGAAGTGAGCGTAAGGAGCTGGCTTTTAAGCTGGCTCTCCACACGTACTACTCCCTCTGTGCTACTGCCTCTGATACAGAGGCAGCAGTATGTGGGGGGCGGGTGGAGGGTGGGGTGAGAACAGGCAGCTCTGCGGGAGCAGGCACATGCAGGGAGCCAGTACGTGCAGGGAGCCAGCTTAAAACCTGACTCCCTGCATATACCAGCTTCCGCCTCCCCCACTCCTTGCTGCCTCTGATACAGAGGCAGCAGTGCAGGGAGAGGGGGGACTTTCGTGTAACCAGGCACATTCACATCCCATTTCACAGACAAATATTTGTTCTAAAATGTATTTGCATATATAAAATATTAAGAAAATAATAATTTAGACACACTGGCTAGACATGTACAATACGTAGCCAGATGAGAAGCTCTCCTGTCGACCTCTTCCTGTCATTCTATTTATCCCACTGTCCTCACTTCCTGATTGTTCTAGTTCATAGGGCCTGAACCTGAAAACACCTCCTACCCAGCGGAGTGGGAGCATATCCAGCAGTGTCAAAACCAGTATGAGAACCCACAACTTCCTACTCCCAGCTCTGTACTTTGCCCACAGTAGAACTCATCTGTGAGGACTCTGGGGTAGATCGGAGGTTGGATCTCAACCTGTGCCAGTTTGAAGAAGTTTTTTTTTTTTTTAAATCTACTGGAACAACATGCTGGGTGCACAAAACATAAAACCTTCACCAAAGCAGCAAGATTTCACTTCAAATTCTAGTCTCTCCTTAGCCAGAAGAGAGATTTATTCCCTTGCATTTTACAATGCATGCTTTTCCTCTTTTTTGAGGAAGTATTTTCTTATTCATTTTTAACGATGAGGAGAGATGGAAGACCACAATCCAGCCTCAAAGTCGTCACATCTTTTCAACTCAAAGGCAGTGCAGCTTCTCACAAGAGCTCAACGCCAGGGCTCCCATGGAATAAAACAAAAAACATTTACTCTTTCGCTTCCATGAGTGGGAAAAATCAGATGCTTGGTACTGAAGATAGAATAGCGATTTGCATCTATTCACAGAGCTTAAGGTCACCAGGGAACATTAGATCATCTAGTCCAGGGCTTCCCAACCTATGGGTCGGGACCCAAATATGGGTCACCATTATATTTCAAAAGGGTCGCCAAGTGTCTCCCCAGGTGGATCTGTCCCCTCTCCTCCCCCCATTTTTGAATTGCCTTGGGTCACCAAGTCTTCCTAAATTGTCAAAATGGGTCCCCATCTGGAAAAGGTTGGGAACCGCTGGTCTAGTCTAACTTCCTGTCTAGCACAGACCATTCAGCCTCACCCACATTTTCACAATAGCAGGGGTGTGAGCCGCAACACACTGTCCAAATTCCAACTTGAGTAGTT
Organism: Pelochelys cantorii; assembly: GCA_032595735.1. Taxonomy (NCBI): domain Eukaryota; kingdom Metazoa; phylum Chordata; order Testudines; family Trionychidae; genus Pelochelys; species Pelochelys cantorii. The sequence goes on from CM064328.1 coordinate 6,858,833, forward strand.
ACACTGTATCTAACATCAATTCTACTTGCAACTTCCACTGGAGTGGGAGAGAGACGTGGCATGGTACCAACTGCTTTTAGAAGGAGAAGTGAAAAGGAACAAGGAGCAAAATTGCCACCACATTTCACTACAGCATAACTGCCTTTCAGCAGCCAATACATGACCCTTACACACTTCATCTACATCAGTAGTAAGCTTGGGGCTGAGAGCCTTCTAGATGAAAGTCATTATGGGTATATTTTATCAAAGTAACCGTGTCAGTAGAGTAGTTTAAATCCAGATCACTCCCAATGGGAATTACACTCCTTCTAAGTCACTTAAGCGCTACGGAAAAGTTTATCTTAACACAGGTGGTGCTGGCTATTACAGTCGGAAGTGCTGGGCAACCTTACTAAGACCTAGCGTTCCGTTCTATAATTTTCCATGCCAGCTGAATTGTTTTTGGAAAGCTTCAGCCATTTCTGACAAGTATATTAATGATATGTGACCATGTAAATAAAGCCTGCATCATAGTGCATATGCACAAGGGAGCCGAATTCAAGGTTCACAGCCAATCTGAATTCTTGCATTTCCTAATTTTTCAGTTAACCTGGCAACCTTCATGATCTTTTAACTTGGGATATTTTTTTGGATATGTCATATAACTACGCTGTGTTTATTATTGAAAGAAGGGAAAAGAATCTGAGAACCTGATGAAATCAGCTCTGCAGTGCTCATTCAGAAGTTACCTCCTCAGCTTCTACTCTTCGGCACAGACCTGTGCTATGCACACTCCAGCTCCCTCGTGCATTTGCTTTCTGAGCGTAGCTCTGCAGGGTTCCTCTCATCTTTAAAATAAAAACACGAACAAAACCCACACGTATGTAGACACATGCTACCCGACGCTAGGAGGCTTTGCGCAGAAGAAGCTGACTGCTGGCATGTGGGCTGGAAAGCAGGCCTTAGAAGGCTCCCAACAGCAACACAATCCATGACACCCATGACACAAAACAGTCTCTCCCCATCCTCATCACTCCCACGTGCTTGGGGGCAAAACCCCAGGGCGACGAAAGGCAGCCAAGGCAAAAGGACAGCCTGGAATTCTCCTGACACCTTCCCGCAGTGCTGAGGGCGCTCAGTTCCCAATGGTGGCTGAGAACACCACCATGCCGTTTGCAGGATCAGGCCCAGAACGAATGGTAATTCCAGGAGTGAGGTGATGCAGAGAACATCATGGCCCTGTTATCTCCTTAACATAGCCCAGGTGTCCAAGGGGAATGTGGCGCGTTAGTACTAACACTCAGCGCAGCAAGAAAATACGGCTCTCATGCTGGATGCCACTTGGCTAGGTGGCAGGCTCTGATGCCCAGCTCCAAAGCCTCTCGCTGCCATAGCAAGACCAATAAAACTAAAGGACATGGGTAGTCAGAGGAACACAAGCCTGATGAAAGAGTCGTCTGCTGAGTTTGATAGGCAGCATGGTTCAGCAAAAGGCACAGAACCAGCAGTCAGGAGAGTTGGCTTAGTCCCCGGCTCTGCCACGGACTTGCTGTGTAACCCTGGTTAAGTCACTTTACCCCATTGAGTCTCCTTCTATGAAATGCGGGGTTCAGAGACTCGCCCATTTCGCAATGAGCTTTGAGATCTACCGGGGCAGAACTGTTAAGCCTTAGAAGCAACAAGTTATTATTATACTGTCCATGAACATGGCATTCACAGCTGTGTCTTATCCAGAGGTTGTAAATCCTTAGGTAGCTAATCAGGAACAGAACCCAGTTAATTGGTTCAAAAAGCAAAACTCCTGCAGCTTCTCAACTCCCTTTACAAAAACCCCATACCCATAAAGTGGTAACCGATGGCTCTGAGATCAGGTTTCTTTGCTTATTTCCTGTCACAGAATAAACTAAGTGCTTCTTTCATACATTTCCAGGCCCCAGGAACCATCCAGTCTGCCCCCATGCACAGCACAAGCCAGACAACTTCCCCCACTGCTGCATCAAACCCAACAATTTATAATCCCTCTTTGTATCAGTTTTCCCCAAACTCACTTCACGGCTCCATCTCAGAGAGGCTGCTGATGCAAACCCTCTCCCCAGCTGCAGCAGCTAAGCCGAGAGCGATCAGATACAAACGCCCTTTATTAACCCCGCCACCGCGCTGCCTGAATTGCTGGGTAGCAACTGACGCTTCTGCTTTGTACGGCATTTCCTTTTGTTAAACAACAATAACAACCCTGCACATCAGGGCCATCCACATCCTGCCTTCCTCCTGCTACCCACAGACGTGTGACACTCATGACATACCCAAGATGGTACGGCCGCACGTAAATCGGAGCCAGAGCGCCTGTCGTCTCTCCCTCTGCCCACCCTCAACGAAGAGGCACTCTGCGCTCGGCGACCGTCGCTATTTCACATGGCCCCAGCCCTGCACCTGTTCTCCAGCAGGAGGAAAAACAAAGCAGGAGCTGGCCTCTTTGACTCACTGGCTGATGTTGGACCCTGGTGATAAGACGGACAGCTGCTGACAAAGACTACTCTCTTAGATAAATACTTCCCAAGTAGGGATGAGAAAGGTTAACCAGCAGGCAAGCATCACCCTTCCTGTGTGAGGCTTACTGGTTCCCGCTAACTGGTGGGGGCGGGAGCAGCTCCCTGCCTGCCTTGGGCAGGGGTTGCTCCAGCCCCACGGGCTCATCATGGACCGGGGCACTCCAGCCCGTCCAGGAGAGACCCTGTCCATGGTGGAAGAGGGCACAGGCACGGGCTGTTCCAGACCCGCTGCGGTGGGCAGGGAGGGGGCACCTTCAGCCTAGTCTCCTCCCCCCCCCCCGAGCCTTTCTTTAATCAGTTAACCAGTTAAGCATCACATTTAACCAGTTAACCAATTAAACAGGATTTTACATCCCTATTCCCAAGTTCAATCAAGTGCTTGGTCTTCATGCTTCAAGGAAAGAACTCTCCCAACCAAGTGAATACCACATGAACCCGGTCCCTCTTTCTCTTGGCAAAACACAAGACATGGCGGATTTCCATCTGCATGAGACTACAGTGCGATTGCAGATCTGAAAACTTAAAAGCCATTGGGGCGGGGGGGAGGTGGCGCGAGAATTTATTCTTTCTTTTTTCAAATTGAAAAGACCTTTGCAAAGTCCTCCAGGCAGATTTCTAGATCACAATCAGGAGTTACTTGACCAGCAAAGCTGATGAAGGGAACTCAATATTCACAGCAAAATATATGCCCCGGTGACAAGCAAAGAACACTGTGTATGTCCGTTTGACAAACAGTCTGTGAATGTATCGGCACTGTAAGCCTTAAAAAAGCACATTACTTAAAAAAATGCCAGTCCAAAGTTTTCCGAAGTGACTAATAATTTGGGTACCCAACTTGAAGCATCTTAAAAGGGACAAATTGGGCAGCCTTATTCTGAGACACCCCAATTCAACTGCCCCACAATTAAGATATTTCCGCTTTAAGTAAACAGTATGCAAGTATTAAGTTATATAGTGCCCTAGGTAACATGGTGCCTTAAAGGTACAAACCAAAGTTCCTTCCTTAAGGAATTTACGGTCTAAATTAAACAACATTAACTATTCCAGTGTATAATAATTATTGATACTGTATTAGCACAGACACCTGGTAAGCTGAATTTAGCTCGCCCACAAAAAGAATGGCAATTTCTCTCTGCTTCTCAGCAGATACTTCACGGTATATCACCACCCAGGATTTCTTATGAGATTTCACCAGGGTGGACTGATTTAAATCAAGATGATTTAAATGACCCCAAAAATATCAATGATTTAAATCAAGTTTCCCACTGATACGTCTTCAACAGTGGTTCCAATGTGATCACTAAAACATGTTACAGCTCAGTACAGCATGTTATGTGCTTGATCATTAACCTCCATCTGTATTTTGTATTCTGGGCAACTATTGGTTCATACCAGTTTTTTTCCTATTCATGATTACATCGCTTTTAACACCGACAAGGCCGGGGTATCTGTGATATGTATTCGACAATCTGTGTGCTCCATAATTCGAAATATTTTCTAATAAAAGTTTTAATCTACTTAAAATATTGGGTGGACCCTTCATCGGTTGGATCATCACAAGCCTTGGAAGGGAATGGACTCTGATGTAATGGATCGTCATCAGGAGACAGAAAAGATTACAGAAATTCATTCCTGAACAAGTCTCCACTCCCAACCTCAGCCCCATATGAAAAAGAAAACTCAATGCAGGTAAGCTGATTTAGATCATTATGCTTTTCATCATGGGGCCAATATATCTTTTTATATATAAAAAGATATACGAGACATTGGAAAAGGTTCAGAAAAGGGCAACAAAAATGATGAGGGGTTTGGAACGGGTCCCATATGAAGAGAGATTAAAAAGACTGGGCCTTTTCAGCTTAGACAAGAGGAGACTAAGGGGGGATATGATAGAGGTCTATAAAATCATGACTGGTGTGGAAAAAGCGAATAAGGAAAAATTATTTACTTGTTCCCACAATACAAGAACTAGGGGTCACCAAATGAAATTAATAGGCAGCAGGTTGGTTTAAAACAAACAAAAGGAAGTTTTTCTTCACGCAGTGCATAGTCAACCTGTGGAACTCCTTGCCAGAGGATGTTGTGAAGACTAGGACTTCAACAGGGTTCAAAAAAGAGCTAGATAAAATCATGCAGGGTAGGTCCATCAATGGCTATAGTCCACCCCATATTACCTCTCTCAACAACCTTATACACAATTGTCCACCTGCCTGAAGGACCCAGCAGGGGGGGCGAGAGTGAGTTGACTTCTTTAGGTCAGATCCAGAAGGCTGATAGAGGCACCATAAGACATTAAGTACTACAGTGACATCAACATACTGTTAACTCAGTACAGGGCTCTTCCTCATCAATCATGCAACAGAGGCTGCTGTGTCCCTGCATCTGAGATCCCGAAGGAAACAGATGAAAGCTGAATCCAGAAGAGGCCAGGATGACATTAGCAGGCAGGGAGAATCAATGTGAATCTTTAGATGAATTCTTGCTTGAGAGCAAACATCTGGCCCTGCATTGCCTCAGTGGTCTTATGGTTCTTCTCAGCTCATGCTTGGAAGAGCAGCAGTTCCCAGGACTGGTTTTTTGATTTTTTTTTAAATCTTAGCTCTTAAATGAGGGATCATCTGTGGAATTCTGCGCTTTTCTTTGAGACTGGACTAGCAAAAGACGCTCTCCTTTGGGCTGACTCAGATTCACCTGGGCACAACAGATGAACATGCAGCTACTCACTCAAGCAAGCAAAGGGACAGAGTACATCGTACCAAGGCTCAGCAGTCTTTGCTGGCTGCTTCTTCAGTACAGATGCTATTTCCAAATCCCGATTTTCAAGACCTAGCGATCAACGAGACGAGAGAGAGAGGAACCATTGTAGCTCGAGTGGACAGGATGAAAAAGGGCACTTTGTGTCAATGGAACAGCAAAGTTGACATGGGCTCTTAAGAGGACAGAGAAAGGATTTGGGAGAACTAAAAACAAAAGAAAACAAAAACCCACCAAAAAATGAAATGCAACGAGGCAGTTGTGTGCCGTTAGCATTTTGCATTTACGTTGTTCATCGGCCTGTAAATACAGATTGCAAGTCCTCTGGACCAGAGATGGCATCTGTCATTATGTTTGCAAAGCACTTGACACAATAAGGCCCTGATTTTGGGCAGGGATTCAAGGTGCTACCAGAACACAAATAATTAATAAAACCCACCATGATGGGCACTCCCAGGCTCAAGCCTGCAAGCTGCCAGGCAGCCTTAGCAGACAATTCTTGTGTGGAAAATTTGCGACAGCTGAAAATGAGGCTGAATCACATCTTTCTATTTGCAGGGCACAATACAGGTCTATGCTTAACAACCAAATTGCAAAACTGCCTTAGGCACTTGGCCTGGAAAGTGAAGCAGCTGTATTTATTTCAACTGGCTTGAATTTGGGGGGGGGGAAGTACTTGAGAGTTCTGTGGAAGGAACTGATGTTCTGAATCTATTTACATCAGATGCTATAATCATTGAAGGAAGCCTTAGACAGATGCATAATTTTATATTAACAAGTCAAATTCATTCCTGTAACCATACCACTGATATCAATGGGTTTACCCCAGAGATAAAACAGACAAATCTATTTTAATCTCAGTGAAGACGTCTCAGAGGGGTAGCCGTGTTAGTCTATAACAAAGAATGAGGAGTCCCGTGGCACCTAGAGACCAAGAAAAATATATAGGACCATGAACTTCCATGGGTAAAACCTACTTCATCTGATGTTGCCTACTAGACAACAGCGTATTCTCTACTGCCCACATTTTCCTTGGGTCCCCTAGCTCAGTGTTTCTCAACTTTTTTTTTTTTTTTTTAAATACCCCCTTCAAAAAAAAAAAAACAAAAAAACCAAACAAACAAACAAAAAAACCAACAACACAAACTGCCCTTTTTAAAAAAAAGTTATAAGTACCCACAGTACCTACAGTTTTCAGACACACACACAAATTTTCTACCATTGCAACACATTTGTTTAAACAACTTAATCATAGCTGGGTGGGCGGTGACATTTTTGGGTGTAAAAAGTACAAAAATAATGAAGTGCTGTAAATCTTAAAAGAAAAAATCAATTTTCTCCAAATTTCTGTTGTGTTGATTTACCCCCCAGACTTCTCTTGAGTACCCGAAGGTACTCGTACCACTGGTTGAGAAACACTGCACTAGCTAATGGTTGATGCCAGTATCAGAGAGGTTTGTGTGATGTAGAATCTTGTTCCCTAGGAACCAGAGTGAAAACCTGTCAGTCCACTAAGTGTCTTGCCAAGAACAGAATTCAGGATTCTGCACTTTCCATTATAGAGACAGCCAAACAGCAAGATCCCCTTTTCTGCTTGTGTCCATCAAGATAAGCGACACATAGACTTTCCAAATACACTGGGCTTTTTAGGCACACGCTGCTCCTGTTAGTAGTGTTGGGGTTTTGAAGTTTGAAAGGGTCTGTTTGTTTTTTAAGATTTTCAGGTCACCTGTAAGATGCGAAAGCTCAGCTGAGAAAACAAGGCTGTCAGATGGTCTCTCAGCGAGACAGTATCTGTTCCCAGGGCACAGACTCAGAGCTCTGCGAACTCCCTACACCATCTGGATCCTACATATTTGAACTCCGCAGTCCTACTGCTACTCTTTTGATGTGTTACCATTTGGGGAGGTGGCGTTCCCAAAGGCCTTTAACAATTACAGGAATCTGGGGGAGGGGGCGGGAAAGAGAGATTCAGCTTTATAAAAACAGTGAAACAAAATTTTTTTTAAAAGACACTCAAGTAATGTTTTCTCTTGTCACTCTAGTCTTTGCTCTCTGTTGTTTTGCTAGGCAAATGGGGGCTACACTTGGCACAAAAACAAAGGATTTGCACACAGGGCAGAGACAATGTTTACAGACATCTATCATTCACACCAGTGTCAACCTTTACCCCAGCGCCTTGCCTCCACTGGCCAAAGGAGAAAAGCAAATGACAGATGTCTGCCACAAAGAGGCTTAGCGAGCATCATGTTCATGGAGGAATTACTCTAAAGACACAAAAACAAGCTTCCCACCCGCAAGCAGATCCCCGTTATTCAGACTCAGGTACAAAGTTACAGAGCTTAATAACCAGAAGCCCGAGGCTAGAGCCTTAGCATCTAGGTCACTGCATTTGGAAGGTGGACCATATAGCTGATCTCAATGACAGCGAAATTTCAACATGCTGCCACGGGGGATATCTGTAGTAAGAAGAGGGGCTAAAACATCATAAGCCTGGTGGGAGGCTTGAGGCCCAGACAAAAGTAGTCAAGCCATTGCTAATACAGTAAAACCTGTGCTATCTGGAACTTAAGCACCCGGAAAACTGTAGAAACCGGCAAATTTCTGACGCTGGGAAAAGCAAAACAAACAAACAAAAAAAAGGTAACTGGCCCTTTAAGTATCAGGTTGCTCCTCAGATGAGCATGCAGCACATATCTGGGGAAGGGGTGAATGACAGCCATAAGCAAGCATATAATATATGGAGATATACCTATCTCATAGAACTGGAAGGGACCTTGAGAGGTCATTGAGTCCAAGTCCCCTGCCCTCATGGCAGGACCAAGTACCTTCCCTGACAGATTTGCCCCAGATCCCTAAATGGCCCCCTCAAGGATTGAACTCACAACCCTAGCTTTAGCAGGCCAATGCTCAGACCACTGAACTATGTCTATGGCAAGCATCTCGCCTTCCCCCGCGGCTTCTGGCATGCCCCCCGCGGCTCCTGCCCCCGCCATCTCTGCCTCTTGCTCCCCAGCTTCCGCCCCCCCCCCCCCCCAGCAGGCCACATCCTGGCCCCTGTGCTCCCTTCCTCCCCCTCCCCCCCCAGAGGCCCTGCATGGCTCCCACTCCCCGCTCAGATAACCAGAATGCTTAGGTTACTGGCACACCCTAATCACTGGGTGTGCCGGATAACACAGGTTTTACTGTATCAAGTAGAAAGGAGCTGTGAGCAGGAGGCAGGCCCTGCTTGCAGAATTTTGCCGCGACAGAGCTGATATGACAGAAACACACATACCTAAGAGGTACGAGGCACAAGTCATGTAAGCCCATTCCAGAAGGATGGCACCACAACACCCTGTTAGGAAACATCTTGGTATCAACACACTTCCCATAGGTAACAGGAACATAGTGACCCGGGTTCAGGACGACAGCATGATGGACAGGGATGTTTTGATGGAACCACCGGGTGCAAGGTACAGGTGCGTCAGAGGGTGGCACCCTGACTGGTCAGGAGCGATGTGCCACTTCTCCGTAGCTGTGTATGAAGGTGTACCTGTATAATTCTGTACAAAAGTGTCCCTGTCTGGTCTAATCTCGCCACTGACAGAGCTGGTCCATTGCCAGGGACATACTTGTGTCAGTGGTCAGGTAGTGTCTGCTGGATACTGGGGATGTGAAGTTTTACCGGTGAAGGTTAACAGGTGGGGCTGGAGTAGCTCCCTGCCTGCTGTAGGAGAGGAGGTGCTCCAGCATAGCTGCTGGAGCAACTCCTGCCTGCAGGGCACCATGCCAGAGCAGCCCCTGCCTGTGTTGACAATAAATCTGGCCTGGCTCCTTTGCCCCTTCTCTGATGTGGTGGGTTTGGGGAGTTCCCTCGGAGTCTGCTGCGCTGGCTCTCTGCGCAGGGCCAGGACGGCACACCGAGGGGGGCGCACACACGCAGCCAGCGCCTGGTCACAGCTACCAGAGCACAACTCTGGTGGTGACGACTGAGCGCGACCATCACTCGCTGTCACCACTGCCCCATCTCAGCACCTCCCTTCCGGGGCCCGCTGGCGTGAAGGTGCTGAGGAACCCATTCAGCTCAGCGTGTGCACGCACACACGCACAACGAGTGACTCGCTCCAGAGCCAGCCCTCCAGACCACAGAGCAGCAGCCAGTGCGGAAGCGCGCCACACTCGGCACCTCGCCTTGTTGGACCTGGACAGACGCCATCCCCCACTGAGGATTTGAGAGTGATGTCACAGAGGAAGAGTTCCCAGAGGAGCCCTTCCATGCTCTCCAGGAAGTCCGATTCAGAACAGAACGACTGAATTCACCAAGTTCGGGGCCCTTCTCCTCCCCACGTTAGTTGTGAGCCCCGACCTTACTGTAAGATGCGTTCTTGGGCCATCTGCACACCAGCGCAGAGCAAAGCCCATCTAGGGTCTCTCCACCTCTGGGCTCAGCTCAGCTCTCTCTCAGCCTTCCACCTCTGTGCTATCCCATGCCCCAAGAATCCAGCTCTGATCCTAAGCACCGTTTCTTTACAGACTCTAAGATTTGCTGATCCAGCAAAAACAAGTCAGACCTGCATCCTCCTGGAAATTAAAAACAGCAGCACCTACGTTACGTGCATGGTGGGACTTGACTTTTCTCCCAGCAGGCGATGGGCGCAGAGTTCCCTGGACCAGTCAGTACGGAAACAATCTCCGTTAGGCAGGAGGGAAAGAAAACAAACAATTTCACTCTAACGGCATCGTTGGACAGGATGTTTAACTATAGCAATTCTCTGCTCTTATCCACTCTTCTCCTATAATCCCCCTTCCATTCCCTTGGCTTCCTCAGCGGCTGCCCCTTCCCTATGCCAAAAACAGCTTTCCAAGTCTGGATCACAATGTGCTCTCCTACTGCAATCTTTAAACTCCCCTTTTCTGGGTTGTTACACACAGTCACCACACCCCGCACCTGTTCTCTCTCTCCTGCAAGGTGCTTATTGCTTTAACAAACAAACAAAAAACAGTCAAGTCGCTTTTATTTTTCTCATCCATCTGCCCGACATTTTTACATTGTATAGCACTGGATTCTGTAGCTCGCGTCCCGCCTCTCCCCCCATTCTCCTGCTCTAAGGATCTCCTAAACAAAACAAAAAATTGCTACTACTCAGGTATCTACAATGCACCCTCCAACAGGTTTAATACAAATATCCACCCTCTGGAAACTACAGTTCCCAGCATGCAATGCTCCACCTCGATCTGAGCAGAATGCCAGCATGATTAAGGTACAGAGTATGGTGCGTGGGGATCTGTAGTCTCTGTGGGATGCTGATCCATGACAGAGATTACAGATGCCACAGCCGGTTCCCATTTTAGGCACCTTGCCAAGAGATGCAGCTAAGAGGGCTCCTGGATTGACAAAAGCTAGGATGACCCCCACAGCAGATCCCAAACAAGGTCAGAGCCCAAGGATAGCTAGTGCTCCTGTGTGAAATACCGAGACACCATTAAGAGCTGCTAACGTCCCACAGAAACCTGGAGAAAGCAAGACATAAAAGGTTTCATGCATTTAGGAACAGAAAGTTTACTGGGTGAATGCGTACAATGTCACAACATAACCGACTAGACTTGCTCTCTAACTATCATAAGGATGTTAACTACTCGACTAGTCGATAGGCACTTCCATATTCCTCCTTTCAAACGTACAAGAGCCCCCACTGGGGGAATGCAGAACTCTGGGAGCAGCCTGTGGCCAGCGGGAAGTCCCGCTGACTCTGCCCTGCTTGCAGTGTGCCCGCTTTGAAACGTACAAGAGTCCCCAGAGAAGGCTCTTGTGGATTTCAAAGCAGCAGCGCAACATGGAGCCCAGGGTCAGTGGGGCAGTCAGGGTATGTCTAGACTACATGCCTCTGCCGACAGAGGCCATTGCGCTGTGCCGGCTCAGCTGATCGTCGGCACAATGTGGCAGTCAAGACGCGGATCGGTCGACAGAGAACGCCTCTGTCGACAGATCCGCATCTTGACTGCCGCGCTGTGCTGACGATCAGCTGAGTTGGCACAGCGTGGCGGCCATTTTTATTTTAATGAAGCAGGGGATATTTAAATCCCCGCTTCATTGACTATGTTGGGTAGTCTAATTTACATGCCTCTGTCGCCAGAAGCATGTAGTCTAGACATACCCTCAGAGTCTCCTGCTAACCCTAGGCTCCATGCTGTGCTGTCGATGTGAAATGACACGCAGAGCCGGGGTCAGCTGGGGACTCCCCGGTTGATCCCGGGTTCTGCAGAAATGCCGCGCTGGAGCCCCCAGCTGACCCCAAGCACCGCACTGCTGATCCAGGGCTCAGCTGTGCAGCACTGCTCCTTTGTCTCGGCGTTTGAAATAGACAGTGCTGCACATCTGAGCTGGGAATCAGCTGTGCGGCGCTGCCCCTTTGAACATGCTGCCTCGGCGTTTCAAAGCATCAGCACCACACTGCTGATTCCGGGCTCAGCTGTGCGGCACTGTTGCTTTGAAGTACCCCTTGTCGCCCCCCCCTCCCCCCCGCTTTGCTGCCTCTATCTGATAGAGGCAGCAGGGGTGGGTGGGAATTGACTAGTCGACTGAGTATCTGATAAGCATTTGTTTATCCAATAGTCAGCTAGTCCTTAACATCCCTAAACTATCGTGGTCTGTTTATGCATCATTTCTACAACCAGGTCATCCAGCATATTAATATTTCTTAGAAGAACATTTCAACATAGTGCTAGAAATGGAGTGTTTGCTGCGTCCTCCTTTATGCAAGAAAGAGACAGTACAGATAGCAAGCAAACAATGTGTTTAGTTTCCCCCCCGAAAGTGGAATGATAAAACGTTACAATTAAAATCTGCTTCCCTTAATGCAGAAGAGAGGGAAAACGAAAGACTGATCCTACCTTCAGAAAGGCCTTTATTTTAAAAATAATTGAAGCGTATGAATAAACCATTAGCTCCTTACACAAGAAATATCACAGAGGAATGGGTTCAGAGAATTAAATGGGAAAAGATCTGTAAGGTTATTTAGTTCTTCCACTGCCAACACAGAATGATTCCCTACAGTATACTCCCCAATCTTGTTTAAATTTTCCAAGCACTTTCACCACTAAAACAACCAGATGGTCATCTCAGTAAGAGATGGTGGGTGTCTGGCATAAGAAAAGAAAGGAGGCACCACAGTGCCAAGATGAGAGCTGAAGAGGGAAAGAGAGGAGAGTTACCATGGTATTACCAAGTGGTACAGCCTCCGTTATGGAACATTATCTTAAAATGTTAAACTTTACAAGGGAAAAAAAACCCTAGAAACTTGGCAAGAACAATAACCTAATAAAAATAACAGACTAACAATATTATATTAAGTACCATTAAAATACTTGTTCAGGAAAACAGTGAAACTGTAAATTACCTTTTTATTATAAAGTGTTTTCAATGCCACACTGTGTGGTCCCAGTAGGGAATCAACTTCTCTGCCTGGCTGCGAAGTCCAAGCTCACCCCAGCTGTCCGCCTGAGCCTCTCTCTCACTGGTGATGCTCCTTTGCTGGGATGCTGCAGTGAGCATACCTCTTTCCAGCAGGTCCACCTACAGGCTACACCCAGGCATCCCAACTGTATTCCTCCTGAAGACGTCCCAACAGTCCACCGCCCTGGTCATGTGGTCTGTTTCCCTTGAGGCTCCATGCACACAGCCCTTCACTGCCCAGCTGCTGCTGGACAATCCCCTTTTCACACGAGCACTCTCTCTGTTCACCACTTTTCACTACCTGCCTTCTTCTAGGTACTGGGTCCTGCCGTGAGGGCAGGGGACTGGACTCGATGACCTCTCAAGGTCCCTTCCAGTTCTAGCGTTCTATGATTCTGGCAGATTCCAAGCTCCCTCCCCAGCTGCCTCTCTGCCCTGGGCAGCATTCTAGGTGACAGCAGGTACCAGAGCCAGGCACATTCAGGAGGCCCCCAGCACGATTTCCCCATGGAGTGATCATACGAACCCCAGGTAGGAAGAGAAAGAGGGAGACTAGAGAAGCAATACGCCAAACAACAGGGACAAAAGCCCAATTCACCCACATGGTACTCAGAAGCCCGCACAGACCAGCACCGGATGGATATAAATGGTGGAAACCAGTGGACGCTATGCATGGGAAGCGCCAGAGGAGAGAGGGGCTAAGGATGCAAAGACCTGTTGGAGGCAAAGAAATCCATTTGCTTAGAATGGCCACTCGTTTTAGGGTTTGTCAGTCATAACGTCCCAGCTGCTGCTTCCCTAACAAGCTTGGAAAAGGCCTTCACAGAGAAACAACCCCCTCCATGCGTGCAGCTCACATTCAAGGAGCTATTTCGAAAGAACAGGCCCCCGGGGATTTAAATTCCTCTCTTCCCATTTCTTTCTCCTCCCCTGATGTCATCACCCACCTTTTGCACTATTACAAATGATTGCCAGGGCACGCCAGCTGGGAGGACACAGAAGGCGAGGATTTCAGAAGGGGATGCTTGATGAGGGTGGGTCAGCAATTAAGGCAAAGCAGACCCCCAGGCCAAAGTTCTGCTCACTTCCAATGTCTTTCCGAATCCGAGCGGAGAGAAAGGCATGCAGCAAGCTGGTCTAAGCACCAACGCTGCTGTCAGAGAAAATGACTGAGCTGCCAGGGAAGCGGGCAGTCCATAAATATAAAGGGAGGAGACAAAAACAAATCTCTGCGTTTTGATCCGTAGTCTCCTGAACACATCATGTAGTTTGCTTTCCAAACCAAAAACGGTTCTATGGGATTTTAGTTTGAGGAAGGGGGAAATAAGTCCAGCAGCCCAATACCACCGAAGCAGAGAGAGGCCGTTGTTCTCAAGCAATCCTAATGAACCCTGCCAGACTGCACAGGCCAAAACATGCAGATGCTGCCGTCTAAGATGCTTTGAAGCTTGTGGTTAAGCCTCTAGAATGGAACACACAAAATCAGGGCTCAGTCCCTGGCTCTGCTTTAGCATCCCAACAGGAATGCAGCAATTCACTGAACTTCCGTGCTTCAGTTTCCACATACATCAAATGGGGATAAGAAAGGTTTTTTTCCCTCCCAAATTCTGTCTTGTCTCTTTGTGGTACACACACATACACTCTCTTAACGGGGTACATACAGCACCCAAAACAGAGGAATACCCATCTTGATTGTGGCTTTTAGGAGCCACTGTAATAGAAATAATTCTTGGATTTTAAGGCCACTGTAAATCCAGTTTCTACAGCACTGTAAACGTGCTGTAGAAACTGGATTCCCTATTCTCATCTCTTGTCTGTCACAGGCTATTAATTTTCACCAGGTTACTGGGCCCAATATAGGGGGTAACTGGAGTTTAGCTAAAACATGACTTCTAGTAAAGCATCCAGTCCTTGACCTGAACACATCAAGACATGGAAAAACTACCACTGCCCTTGGTAATTTGTTCCAAATTTTTAAAAAATTTGTGCCTAAATTCTAATTTGAATTTGTCTGGCTTCAACTTCCAACCATTGATTCTTGATCTGCCTTTCTCCACTAGATTAAAGGAAACGGTTAGCACCCAGTATCTTCTCCCTATGAAGGTATGAAGACATTGGAATCAAGTCGCCTTTCAATCTTTTTCATATTATTAAAGAGATTGATCGTGCTAAATCTCCCAGTGAAAGGCATGTTTTCAAATCCTATCACCATTTTTGGTGGCTATTTACTGCACAGTCTCTTTTTTTTTTTTTTTTGGACATCCTTTTCAAAATATAGACCCCAGATCAAGAGACAGTATTTTATTACCTGTTTCCCCTTAGAATTGATTCTAAGACTTCTTGGTATGTAATCATCTTTGTGTTATCAATCTAATTTTAGACTGTATGCTCCTTTTGGGCAAGACGACGACTATGTGCATGCAAACAGCATGATAGAAAACAAGAATTATGATGGTAAATGTGAAGATGCCAGTTTTACATAGTCATGTGTCTCAGAGCAAGCACATTTTAAGTAATATTAAGGTTCTTTAGCTCACACATGGGCAGCTTGCAGGGAGCATTCTGAATAGGTGGTGATAAATAAATACATGTTCTGATTACTCAATGTGACATTCAAATGTCCATGATCATGATTTCTTGTTGCCCCAATTCAGGGCCTTTTAAAACCTCCTATGATTACTAGAGCCTGGGTGATCTTGGGAAAGGGGAAACAGAACAAACTTTGCTATCAGCAATGCATCAAAAGAGACACAGGTGGGTAAACATCCACAGAAACCTCGGTGCGTCTCTCATGAGTCACCCGCCCACCTCTGCACGTCCGTAGCCGTGCTGTAGAAACTTTCATACTTCCAAATCAGATGCAACCTTAACCCAGCTCTTCTGCAACAGACAAATGACGAAATGAAGGTGAAACGAGATCCTTTCCGGAGGCCAACACAGTCTGACGTTGCTTGCCACTTCTGCTCATTAAACCTGGCAGCATTTCCTCCCCATGAGGTTCCACGAAGTAGGAAACACTTAAATCAAGGTAGCTCTTCTAAGGAGATGGAGAAACGCAACGTTTGCTAGGTCAGGATGATGAATAAAGGCTCATTAAATTAACGAAAGGGTGGGAAACTTCTCCTATGAGGAACTGACAACACGAGCTAATAAGCTACTTCAACAGCAAACCACCTCAATTCTCTCCCTGTTACCTGTACCTGTGCACTGAACAAATGCTCCGTGAAGCAATTTTCACAACGAATGCCACTAGTCTCAGGGATCCAAAGCTATTTGATCTCAGTAGGTTGTAAGTTATATGGTCCTCCAAATCAGCAAACGACACTGGCCTAAATACTGGCCTACATACTGTAATGGACTCAATTAGATCTGCCATATCTAATCTGCTGTTCTGAATCCATCAGTGGAGGGACTGGAAAAGGTCTCTCCTCTATGTTAATTCCCAAGGAATGCCGAAGGCCCTTCTTGGGTCACGTCTTTAGCCCAGTTACCCTCTCTGGCTTTCAAAAGAGCTGCCCTGCTGTCTTTCAAAACTCCCATGAGCATGGACCACTAACTCCACATAATGAAGATGTGTGTACTGCATCTTTAAAAAAGACAAGCCACCTTACTAGAGCAGGAAAACAGTAAGGAGAGGATGTAGGCAGAGGAAAGGAGGAGGAAGACAGCGTAGCTTTATGAACAGTTCTCTTTTCCTTCTCACAGTAAAATCTCTTGTTCAGTGTTAGGATAAAGCTCGTCATCCTGCAAGTCTTTGGATGGTGCTGGTATCCATCTACTCCCACACCCTACTGATGGCTCCAAACTCTCCAATCCCCTCCTCTCCATGCCTACATACACACTACTCCTGTCTCCGCTCTCCATCACTAGCCACCTATTTCCCCTCCAAGCTCACTTCTCCGCTAACCTCTGTCCTCTAAGCAGACATACCTCTGTTCCTTCATGGAGGTGTCCCTATCCCACTTCTTTTACCCTTGGCTTCGGGGTGGAGGAGAGTAGGGATGTGAACAGATGGAGACAGATGTATTAAAAACCCTCGTCACTCGACTACCAGCCTCAGGTGCCAGTTCTTTCAGTATTTGGGGATGGAGATTATCTGGTCCCCCTGATTCAAGCACATCAAGCTGTACGTTTTTTTGTTCTTTCACCTCAGGGATGGTGGCTTCCATTTCTGGATATTGATTTCCAGCAGTGGTACTGCATTCACGTCCATGTTCCATGCTATCAAGACTTACTGAACGCCAAGGCAAAGCATCCATTTAGTTTTCGGGACATACTAGATTATCTTTAATATCCTTCCCAACTACCCTGTATAGTGGCTCACGCGCAGCCTTTCCTGTTTACACAATACCGAAAGTCATGGACTTTGGAAACAAATATGAAGAGTCAAGAGCAAAAGATCCACGTGATCTTGCCCAACCTGCTCTACGTAGTCCAAACACTACACCGAGTCCAAATCCTGCTGTTTGGCTTTACTAACAAAGACTTCAGCAATAATAAAAGCAACAAAATTCTGCTTGTAACCAGTCGTCAGGTTTTGGCCACTCCCTGGGGTTCCTCCCCCAAAGGCTGTCTAGCCCAAGATCCCCTCTCTTTCCAAAGAAACACACACACCTGTAAGCCACGTGTCCACAGAGCCCATTTCACCTTTCCCAGCAGGTCCAACATCTTCTACTAGCATGGGTAAGATGTCGGAGGTGAACACCACAAGGCTGTTACAGTCCGATTGCTGAAAGAAACTCTGCCTTGTTTAGAAAGACCACTGACAATGCTGGTGTGGGGCAGTCCTACGGTTGTGACTCACCTCGCTCATGCCATTCAGATGATTCCCTGATCGCCGCCTTCTCCCATCCGAGCAGAGCTGGGAGGGTTTGCACTGCCCAGGAACAGGGCTGAGCAGAGTACAGAGAGTTCGACAGTGAAGAAGGACATTCTTGCAAATGGAGCAACAAGGCAACTTGACCCAGCTGTGTCACAAGCTCACTGTGGGACCTCAGGCGTTCACCTCTTTGTGCTGTCACACAAGCATGCAGTCCTGCAGACCGGTGACTGCAGTTCGTTTGGCTCTTCCACCTTCCTTCTCTCCTCCCCCGACAGACATTAGGTTTACTAAAGGTCATCTGTTCTCTGCAGAAGTCCCTGCAGGGTCTTCAGAGTATTCCTCCAATTCTCATTGCAGATAATTCGATCTGAAATAGCGTTTGCTTTCGGTGATCCGGGAGCACAGCTGGCTTTGAACTGGGGACAATGTTTAACACTGCCGCCTACACAGTGCTTTTTATATCAGTGTACCCCTCCTTTCACTGTTGCCTTGGGCTGCTTCCAGCAAGGTTTTTCAGTCTCTCTCTCTCTCTCTCTCTCTCTCCCCCCTGCCCTCACAAGCTCCTTCAATCTCAGTTCTCACTGCCCTGGTCATCCAGGAGGGATGAGTGAAGACAGGAATGGCAGACCTTCTCTTCTCTGCTGTTCTGCTCTACCACTTTCATAATGGTGGTTGGAGGAAGGGTGGGTCACACTAGACGGGCCACAGATCGAGAGAGAGAGACAGCAGCCTCCCACCACTCAGGAAATCCTCCTGCTTACAGGTCCCAGAGCAAAGAAACTGGAACATCAGGGACAGGTAGGCAAAATCCACCCACTGTTTGGAATGCTGCAAGCCCATGGCCAAAGGCACGCTGCTGAAAATCTGCAGACCAGCTTGCTAGTTTCAAAACCAAACCCAAAACACACTCCTTTGCTGGCTCAGTCAGGCATCGTCCACCCAGCAGAGGGCAGTGGTGTGCGCACACAACCACAAAATTGGGCATTCACAAAATGATAGAAATGTTATATAACTGATTTTCTAGTTTGTGCTCAGAGACCCAGAAAAACACTAGGGTCCCTGTGCTATTGTATATCACATGTCACAGGATCTGTTACTGTTTTTAAAAAAATTGTGCTGTCCACATATTTCCAATGTCAATGGCTCCTGAATGATCCTTATGAAGAATATATGGTTCATATGAAGACAATGCACGATTTTGTATTCACAGCATATTTTTGTTCCTGGTTTTGCAGCTTAATAGATAGTTGATAGCACAGCATTCCACAGAGTTTAAATACATGAAAACAGAAGAGTGCCTCTGGGAAATTCTTTTATAATGCATTGGAAAGGCCAAACTGTTTTTTAGAGTTTTGTTTTTTTTACAGTTTATTTTTAAATTAAAACTGAAAATTGCTCCCAGATGGCAGTGTTAACATGCCAAGTTTCAAGCTATGGGAATTCTTCCTTTTTCTGAAGTGTCAAGTGCTAACCCTGACACAATTTGACGTCTAACAGAAAAGCTAACAACTTTTAACACTCCTGGGAAGAGATGACTCATCTATAGGAACCTTAGCAAATATATATACACACACACACACATATATTTTGCTATATATAAATATATATATTTTGCAGAACATTTAAATAATGAGAAAAAATAAGCAGCTTCAAGTAACAGCAGCAAAGTTTGTCCTTAAAAACACGATCTGACTGCAGAAGACCCCAGGACAGGGTTTTGGATTCCGTAGAAGAAAATGGACCCTACGGTGAACCGTCAAGCTATAGAGCAGGAGTCTCAAACTCAAATCTCAGGTACCGGGCTGGTCCTCAAACCCTCCGTAGAGCAACAGCTCTGGAGGGACAGGGGTCTCTAGACGTCCTTCTCTGCACATGTGCCAGCCCTGCCTGCTCCTTCCCCCACCCTGCCCCCAGGCAATTCCCCGCAGCCACCACCCGCAGCACAGCAGGGCTAGAGCAGCTCCCCTGCTGGCAAGTCCCTGTGGCCCAAGGGAGGCGTGTGCAGAGCTGTCCCGTCCATAGGCCGGTTCGGAGCAGCCACCCCAGGCCCTGTGCAGAGAGAAGCAGAGGGCCCAAGCCCACGCCCACTGCACTCCTGGTCTGGGGGATGGTGCAGCGAAGCAACGCAGCAGTCTGCTCCGTTTCCCCACGACTCCTGCCGCCATGGTGAGTGTGGGGGAGCCAGACCCCTGTTGCTGTCCCGCTCCAGGGTCCCCAGTAATCCCCAAGGCCACATCCTTCAGGGTAGGAGGTTTGGGGGGGAAGATGCAACTGAGGGGAGAGGGCGGAATGGGGGGCAGACCAGAGGCTGGGCTTGGGGGAAGGGTACAGATAACCTTCCCTTCGCCAGGCCACAGGGACCCATGTACCGACAGCCACGCGAGCCAGACTGTGTAACTGCTCTCGCTGTAGATGCCTGTGGGCTAGGAGTTTGAGACCCCTGCTCTAAAGTTACTCTCAATGGCTTCCATCTCTAAGTCAATAGATGATTTTTTTCTGTGTGCTACATTCATAGCTCTTGGGAGCCGATTGCATCACTTTCTGCTTCTCAGTTCATCACTAGGAAAAGAATCTGCACTGAGAATTTAGCTTACAGTTGTGCTGGTGATGCAAAAAGCAGGACAGAACCCAGCTTGCTCTCCCATCGTTAGGAGGACACCACAAGGCCAAGAAGAATAAAGACCTGTTTGGCGATAAGGCAGCACTTGTGATCGGAAAACACTTGGGGCAGCAGATATGGTAGCGTAAGACTAAGATTATGCCATTGTCACGGTCACTTTTCTGATAATAGGTCAGGTAGCAAGAGGAGGGGACAGCATCACATGCGCTCGCTAAGTTCGGTAGCTATCAGAAATTTCAGTACAAGAAGAAGTGGCAAGAAGCCAACAGGTCTGCATCTGTTCCTCACACTGGTATTTTTATTTATTAAACACGTTTTCCTGGCTTGATTTGCACGATGTAGTTTTCTTCAGTAGCATCCCCTACAGAATACATTTACACCTCTGCATCTTTAAAGGATGTGGTTCCTTCAAATGATCATGCATTCACAGGTGTGTTGTGAGGAAGACACGATAAGTCATTCTTCCCCTCTACTCTGCACTGATTAGGCCTCAATTGCAGTATTGTGTCCAGTTCTGGGCACCATATTTCAAGAAAGATGTGGAGAAATTGGAGAAGGTCCAGAGAACAACAACAAGAATGATTAAAGATCTAGAGAACATGAGCTATGAGGGAAGACTGAAGTAACTGGGCTTGTTTAGTTTGGAAAGGAGAAGACTGAGAGGGAACATAATAGCAGTTTTCAGGTGTCTAAAAGGATGTTACTAGGAGGAGAGAGAAAAATTGTTCTCCTTGGCCTTTGCTGATAGGACAAGAAGCAATGGGCTTAAACTGCAGCAAGGGAGGTTTAGCTTGCACAGCAGGAAAAACTTCCTGTCAGGATGGTTAAACACTGGAATAAGTTGCCAAGGGAGGTTGTGGAATCTCCATCACTGGAGACATTTCAGAGCAGGTTGGACAGACATCTATCAGGGATGGTCTAGGCGGTACGGGCTCCTGCCATGAGGACAGAGGACTGGACTCAATGACCTCTCAAGGTTCCTTCCAGTTCTAGTGCTCTATGACTCCATGATTCACAAGACAAAATGCACTGCACACTCCCACAGATGAAACAAGATGTGCACATAAAACCACAGTTGATGGTTTTTTACAATCCCATCATTTCATTAGCCTGTGCCGCCATCTCCGGTCTTTCATTTCTTGCTGTGTTTCAGCTGACTTGGATGGTAGTGGGAAGCTGTCTGCGTGTGAGGCACAGCCATAGAACTGAACAGTAAAGTCGTAATTTGAAGCATTTAGCTTCTAACCACCTGCAGGAGCAAATTCAACATGGAACGACTCAGAGCAATGAGCACGTGAGCTTTGAAAGATTTACTTAGGAGAAACAAAGCTGATTCCTGTCTCCTTTCCTCATTCCTGTGCCTTTAGAAACTTCACCTCATTTCCCCTTTGTTCACTTCTCTTTCATCTCCTTTTCAGACCACCCCTTAATTCAGATGGTGGCACCATTCCAAGACCTCATCCTTCCCCCACATCCATTATTAAGCATTAAGCAGCTTTTCTTTTAAATTCCGATGCCAGAACCAAGATCCCATTTAGACAACAACATTCATGCCTTCAGTATGGACAGGATCAAACTGAGCAACAGCCTATCAGCACCCTGGTCTGGAACTGGACAACAAGGGCTGGGTCACTTAATGTTCCATTCATTCCCTTTGAAGCACCCGGCATCGGCTGCTGTCAGAAGTCAGGATCCGGGGCTAGATGGACCATTAATGTGACCCAGTGAGGCCGTTCTTATGGAGCCCTTTAGGGAACCCACTTAAAATCACTTTCACCCTGTGTTTTAACCACATGGGGGGGCAGTGTAACCATTGCTTCTATTTGTCTGGAAATGGGTGACGGGGGAGGGATAACATGAGGATTCCCTGTTCTGTTTCCTCCCTTTGGGGCATCTGCCATTGGCCACTGTTAGCAGACAGGATACGGGGCTAGACGGACCATTGATCTGACCCAGTGTGGCCAATCTTATGTTCCTATGAGGGGCATGTAAGAGCCAATTATTACTTCTTTACTAGAGGCAGAGGGTTTCATTGTGCACCCCAGAGTAAACCAGGGACGCAAGAGTGATAGCAATCCCCCAAATCTTATTGGCCCTTCATTTGCATTTTATGTTTATAATACGTTTACAAATAATCTAGAGAAAGGAGTAAACAGTGAGGTGGCAAAATTTGAAGATGATACCCAACTGCTCAAGATAGTTAAGACCAAAGCAGACTGTGTAGAGTTTCAAGAAGATCTCACCAAACTAAGTGAGTAGGCAACAAAATGGCAGAGAAATTTAATGTTGATAAATGGAAAGTAATGCACATTGGAAAAAATAATCCCAACTATGCATACAATATGATGGGGACTAATTTAGCTACAACTACTCAAGAGAGAGATCTTGGAGTCATTGTGGATATTTCTCTGAAAACATCCACTCAGCGTGCAGCAGCAGTCAAAAAAGCAAACAGAATGTTAGGAATCATTAAAAAAGGGATAGAGAATAAGACAGAAAATATCTTATTGACTCTATATAAAGCCATGGTATGCCCACATCTTGAAAATACTGCATACAAATGCAATCACCTCATCTCAAGAAAGATATAATTGGCATTGGAAAAAGTTCAGAAAAGGGCAACAAAAGTGATTAGGGGTTTGGAATGGGTCCCATATGAAGAGAGATTAAAAAGACTGGGACTTTTCAGCTTAGAAAAGAGGAGACTAAGGGGGGATATGATAGATGTCTATAAAATCACGACTGGTGTGGAAAAAGTGAATAAGGAAAAGTTTACTTATTCCCATAACATAAGAACTAGGGGTCATCAATTGAAATTAATAGGTAGCAGGTTTAAAACAAACAAAAGGAAGTTTTTTCTCACTCAGTGCATAGTCAACCTGTGGAACTCCTTGCCAGAGGATGTGGTGAAGACTAGGACTTTAACAGGGTTCAAAAAAGAACTAGATAGATTCATGGACGTTAGGTCCATCAGTGACTATTAGCCACAATGGGTAGGAATGGTGTCCCTAGCCTCTGTTTGTCTGGAAATGGATGACAGGAGAGGGATTACGTAAGGATTACCTGCTGTCTTCACTCCCTCTGGGGCACATGACATTGGCCACTGTCGGCAGACATGATACTGGGCTAGATGGACCTTTAGTCTGACCCAGTATGGCCGTTCTTATGTAAGGTGCACTGAGTGAGCTCTTTAAACGAAATCACTGCTGCAAAACCAGCAACCTCCCCCTCTAAAAAAGTACATGTCCCTATTAATTCCTGCCTACTGCAAACCCCAAGACTCAAGTGATCCCAGCATTGCAATTCCAATTACAGATATTTAATGCAGTAATTTCAAACCCATTTAACATTAGGAACCTCCATCTCTCCCAGATAAGTAATCTCAGAACAACGAAGTGAAAGCTGATTGGGCTGAAGCACATAATAGGGATGTTAAAAACTGAGATTATGCAAACAGAAAGGTGGGGGAAGTTTCTAGGTAGTTCTTATACACTTAGAACAAGAGTATTCTTAGTATATCTATCATCTATATTTCAGTAGCACCAAGAGGTCCCTGTGTGAGGATCCCCTGTATACTAGATGCTGTACAAAAGGCGAGCCTGCAACAGATAGCTAACAAAATCACAAGACGACACAGCACGTGGGCACTGCACATGATGAAGGGATGAGCAGCAAGAGGAAGACAAGGGAGAGACTTAGAAGAGTCTTGTCTGTTGGCTACTGGAGAAGTTCTGTGTGGCGGAAACAGGTATCCCGCCTCTCCTGCAGGACAGGAGTGTCTTTTCCAAGAACTCCCTGCTTTAAAACAGAATTCAACATGCAGGACGGGGGATCAAACAGGTTGTACTGTAAGGCTAGAGATCCTGCATGCATCCGAGACACTTTAGAAGTTGCCATACATGTTCCTATGTGATGGTGGGATGGGGGAAGAGGTCATATATGGATCCACCGACGGAGTTTATGATCCCACCTTCTACTTTGGACTGTCTCTGCTTATTACTAGAGCTCTGCGCGGATACCGAATTTGTGTCCACATCCATAGCCACAAAAATGAAACATGGATATCCGCATCAACACACGCAGATGTGGATACCCACTGAGATAAAATGGTTATCTACAAATTTGCAGGGTTCTAGATACAAAATTTGTATCTGCATCCATAGCCACAAAAATGAGCCGATATGCAGATACCTGCGGATATAAAGCAGATATCTGTGGATGTGCAGGGCTCCACTTATTAGCTCTTATGAAGAGCACTTGAGCAAACAGGAGACAAGGGATGTAAGAGACTAGTCAACTATCCGATTATCAAATAAGCTTTTGGTTGTCGACTAGTTCTTCGACTAGTTGCTTCCCCACCCCCTTGCTGCCTCTATCAGAGGCAGCAGGGCGGGGAGCAGAGAGCAGGAGACAATTCTCCCCAGCACCATCTCCGCGGGGGGAAGGGGAATAGCGAGGAACAGGTGCGAGCCGGGGATCAGCTGATTCCTGGCTCACGCCCAGTCCCAGATGCTGCGACTCTGCTTTTTAAATGTATTAAGAGTCTGCCCGCTGTTAATACATTTACAAATCAGAAGTGCAGCCGGAGGGGTGGGGGGCAGGATGATTAGTTAATTAACCTATATTTAACATCCCTACAGCAGACACAGCAGATTTAGGGCAAATGAGCTTTCCATTGACCAATGGCACAAGCCTCAACCCTTGCAGGTCTCAGAAGGGGCCAAAGTCCGACCATTCACAAGAGTCAAGCTTGTCTGTTTAATGTATATGCACAAATCTAATCCACGCTATTGTCCAAGAGCCACAGTGCGTATCCCCCAGAAGTGCTCAGCATGCTACAGGCAAGCTGAATGCAGTGGCGTGAAGCACTAGCTGCTGGTCTACGTTGATAGCTAGCTGATAACACCCTGCTCTTCATTAGGATTTCCTGCTTTTCAAGCTGTCTAAAAACGGTTAATTTTTCATTTTGTTTCAAGTAAGTGCTGCTTGCTAATTTATTCAAAGCAGAAACAGTAGGTAGAAGGGAGCCAAAGCTAGAAATGCAAAGGCAACAGAGTAAGTAAAATGCACACATGCCCTGATTTCATTTCTCTTCTCCTCCATCCTCAGCATCCCTCCAGAACCTCTGCACTACGTTTTAGGTCCACATCTCTCAAGACACAGCCCTATCTTATTACACTTGCAAAAAAAGTGCTTTCAGACCATAAGGTGAGAAGCGCTAAGTGAGATATAAAGGACATAAGGAGGAAATTTTACACGTCATTCTCCTGAAATCTGTCTTCACTCTCCTCATTCCATACCCTGCCCTTTCCTTTTTCTCCCACAGCTCCAGGGAGGAGGACAGCTGCTTGCATTTCTCCCACCCATGGAAGATGGCAAATGCTGCTTGCTGTCAAGTAGATCACTGTCCCTTAAGGCCCCAGTATCTGGAGCTGCAACCGCTGATACGGAAGTCCCACACCTTTGAAGCATGCATGTAAATCCAAGGCACTGTACAAGTAACATTCGTTCCTCTCCAGGGCCCGGCACACACAGTTTAATAGCACAGGCAGCCTGAAAGGACAGGACATTAATAGACAGACAGATGTGAGGTCGAAGCCATGGGGAAACTGAGCCAGAGAGCAGTCAAGTGCCTGAGGCCACAGAGGAGAGAGTAAAATGCAGGAAAGCCTTGTTCACACAAACCTCTCACGTGACCTTTGTTAGATGGAGTCAATCAGGGCTGCTGGGACAAAACATTGGCTGAGGCTGGAAACTCCCAAGGCTACAGAAGAATCCACTCCATGCAGTTGTGAAACCATTTGCTTTTGAACAGAGTCCACCCAGGAGCACAGCAGAGACAAAGCTTGTTCCAGAGGCCTGTGCTTCAGCACAAAACTAACACTTGCTTCCCTCCCCACTAGGGATGTCAATGTGTAGTCGACTACGATTAACCGATAAGCCTAGGCTTATTGGTTAATCTTGTCGACAATACACATTCCCTTGCTGCCTCTCTATTAGAGGTAGTGCAGCAGCAGGGGGGGAGGGTGGGAAGCAGGAACTGGTGCTGGGGGGAGCCAGCTTAAAAGCAGTTCCCCCCAGCACCAGCTCCGCAGTGCCACCTGCCCCATATACACTGCTGCCTCTATCTGCAAAGCAGCTCCACCTCTCCATGGAGCAGCCTCTATCCACAGGAGATCTGAGCACCCCGCGGATAGGGAAGGTGGAGCAATCTCTATCCGTGGGAAGCTCGGACCTCCCTGTGGACAGAAGCTGTTGCCACCCCGTGCTGCTGCCTCTGTATCAGATACAGAGGCAGCAGTGCAGGGTGACAGGGGACTCCCCAGGAGTGGGGCCAGGAGCACACTGGCTGCCGACCCTACTCCCAAGGACTACAGAATAGTCAAGTAACCAATAAGAACTCATGCGGCTACTCGCCTATTCAATTACCTGCTATCTAACGCCCCTACTCCCTGCCCGGCTGCCCAGAGGGACAAGAGCCCTCTCACAGATTCCTCAGCAAGAGGGGGACCTTTACTGCAGAGAAAACAAAGGGAAACCAAACCAAAAATGCCCTCCGATGCCCAACACTGCAAGAGCAGAAAGCCACTGCATGGCTAGCCTGCCAAAGACACCCTGTTTAATAAAGGTTCCTTTGTGCTCAGGCAAAGAACTACAAATCCTTCAGTCACCGCGGCAGCAGGAGGCACCGCCACGGCCTCTCTCAGCTTTGCCACTGGAGCCCCACCGTTCTGCAGGAGAACAGATGCCTGCCCAACACCATTCTGTGGGGGTGGAGCAGGGTGAGGGAAGACAAGCCATATCGGCTTCCTTGCTCTTCTAGGCTCTTGGGACTCCCATCCCCATAGGGACTCCTCAGAGCATCCTGCTAAGGCTGAGCTAAACAAGCTCTTGTCTAGTTTTAAATGCCACCAGCCAAAGAGTCTCTGTCTCTCCGGGAAGATTATTCCAGAACCCAACACATCTCAATGTAAGGATGTATTCAAAGAGGAAATTCATACACTGGCTGCAGCTATTTGACAATCTGTGGCCATAGCAACATTACTATAATCGACGCTGCATGAAACAAAAGCTGCTCATATCATGTTGCTCCCCACCCCCTCTGCTTCGCCAGCAATGCTAGCCCTGAATGCCCATTTACCCACTTCTTCCTCAGATGCCTTCGTGCTTCCTTCCACATCCACATGGGGAGCACTGCTTTGATTAATCCACAGTAATGCTTCTGCCTCATTCAGCCCCTCTCCTCCGACCCACCTCAGTTGCAGTGCTCCCAGGAACGCAGCCACATGATGATGGAAAGGTTGAGACATATTCTAGGAAAGCTGATTATCTTGAGGGGGGAAGATCAATGCTATTGTGATCGATCTTCTGGAGTTCCATTTAGTGGGTCTAGTAAAGACCCATTAAATCAAACTCAGAGGGCGCCCCTGTTGGTGTCTGGTACTCCTGCTCCTGAAAGGAGTAAGGAAAGACAATGGGAGTGTTTGCACCCATCGGACTCCCGCAGTGGGGAAACACAAATTAAGGTACGTCGACTCCAGCTATGTAATTAACATAGCTGGAGTTACAACGAGAAGTCCTGTGGCACCTTATAGACTAACAGATAACCTTATAGCTGGAGTTGCGTATCTTAATTCGACCTTGCCCAAGTGTAGACTTGGCCTAAATGAACAACGCTTTCCATGATCTGGACGGATCAAACTATGCACATGCCTGGCCTGTGCTTTTCTTCCTGCTGTCTCTTACGGTGTGTCTTTTCAGTGCCTACCATAATGGGGCCCTGTTCTCCACTGGAGCCTTTAGGCACTAGTGTAATAAAAACAAAAATCAATTAAAATACTGCGTGATCAAGCTAGCAAGCTATTTGCCTGCACCCTGTTCCATCTGCCTCCAAAACCCAAAGCGCATCTGGTGAGAGGAGCTGCACACTGAATTGAGGAAGATGCTCATGGTAATGCTGTCACTATTTTTAGCTTCCCAGGTCCGCAGTAGCATTTGGGCTTCCTGCTCCCAGAGAGGACATCTGGATTCTATCAAGTCATTCAAGCATTTTTCACACAACTCAGATTTTAATAAGGGCAACAGGAAAGGGCCTGGGGGATGGGCAGGGGGAGAGAAGACAGCTTCCTTTCCAAATTAGTAACAAAGGTCAAAGGGTTGCAGTTTGTCCACATCTAGGATGACCCAGCAGAGGTGATTATGTTCCTGCAGTTACACTGGATGCACTAGAGACGGAACTTTCTTACAGTGGTTTAAGCAAGGAACTAGGAGTCAGCTGACCTGAGTTCTATTCTAAGCTCTAGCACAGACTTGCCATGGAACCGTTCCTGAGACACAGGAAGCAGTTTTTATTCAACAGGACTGGGAAAGCTAGAGCTTGTCTCTCTTCACCCACAAGCAGGGAAGCTTTTCCTGAAATCCCCAGTCACTGCTTTCTAATAGACACCCATGTGGCGGATTTCCCGTCTCATGTGCCGCGATGCCTCGCCCTCACCAAACCACAACACAACTAGAATAGAGGAAAATGCAAAGTGTTTTATAGGAGGCAGAAAACTGTAGACATGGGAACTAACCATATCTGGAGTTGACATGGCTCTAAAAAACAGGCATATTTTGCAGGAGGGTGAAGGGCATAGCTCAGAGGGAGCCGGTCCTCAAGGCTCGGGGCCCTCCCCCCCAGCATTGGGAAGCCTGTGCTGGCACTCCAGACCCCCCCACTGCCCCACCCTGGGGCTGGAGCACATAATCTACTAGGCTGGGCCCCACTAGGGTCTGGTGTGTGAGGGGCATGTCTTTCTGCTTCTCAATCAGGGGCCACATCAGTGAGGGTTGGGTTTTTTCATTCTTTTGGGGTTTGTGTGTTGGTTCTCACTTGTGTGCAGCTACGACTGATTTTTCTGTGAGTCAGCAGCCCCTGACCCAAAAAAGATTTCCCCACCCCTGGCATAGCCGGAGCAATTAAAATTGCAGTCATCTGCTAGAACTCGCCATCAGGGTCTCAAACCAGGCCTCCTAAGGGAGCTGGTCTGATCTGTTCCGGGGAGGCCCCAACAGCAGTTCTGGAACAGCATGAGCTCTACACCTGCCTACCCAAATAAAGATCTTTCCGAGGAATAGAGGCCGCTTCTGTAACTCTCAGACCCAGCGGAAACAAACTCAGCAAGACAGAAGAGCTGTAAGGGCTCCCTGGATACATTTATTCCCTTCAAGGTCTTTCAATGTGTCCAGCACCCAGGTATTTCAGTGCCTAGCAGCAGCCTACTCTATTCCATTAGAAGTACCATGTCACAGACATCTGATAAGTGCCAAGGTTCCATTGGAAAAGGAGCTCTTCAGCAGGTACACAAAGGAACAACGGAGATGTGTTTTGCCCCATGCACACTGGAAAATACCAGAATATAAGACGACAATGGTGTAATTTCTTCTGGACCAAGGCCACAGGACAGTTTGAGAAAGCACATTTCAGTATGAAGGCAGTCGCATGCAAGGATGCTACGATACAGAGCAATGCACGAGTGAATCCACAGTAAACGCCTTACCTTAAAATCAGGTTTCTGCAACCTGAATCCAGCTTCCAACCAGTCAGGTAGTGTGATCGCCAGTGAGAAAGTTTACTTCGGGCACTTTTCAGACTCCTTCACAACTGCCTTTTGCTCAGATCTCAATATGTTCCCACTGACGACCAAGGGAGTCAGCTAAAACACACAAAAAATGCTTATTTAATTGCAGTGCATTTGTAGTCTCTGGACTCCTTGGAAACAAAGCATTTTAAACCAAGAAACTCCAGTCCCATGCAACATATTTGTGAGTACCAAAGTCTACTGGTGCACAAGAGCCACTGTCTCGGTATTCGATTAATGTAGGATGGCTAACTCCATTTTCTTTAAAAGGAGAGTTCAGTAAACACTCTGCCACTTCTCCCGTGACCACCTGTCTCCCATGAACAAAACATTCCACCACCAAAAGGATCTCCCTGCTGATTTCAAGAGTCCCAGATCCTGTGAGAAATGGCAGTGTCATGCAAGCAAGGAAATTCTCTCAGTTAAGAAACTGGTCATAGAATCAATCATAGAATCATAGAACTGGAAGGAGCCTCGAGAGGTCATCAAGTCCAGTCCCCTGCCCCCATGGCAGGACCAAGCACCATCTAAATCCCTCGTGTCCAACCAGTTCTGAAGCTGCTATAGCGAACTAGCCACATTATTATGAAAATGTAAATAATGTAATGTAAAAAAAATGTAAAGCCAACTAGCCACACTCAACCGGCCAAACAGCCTCCTGTGGCTAGCTTGTTGGACATCACAGATCTAAGTCATCCCTGACAGATGTTTATCTAACTTGCTCTTAAATATCTCCAATGATGGAGATCCCACAACCTCTCTAAGCAATTTATTCCAGTGTTTAACCAACCTGCCAGGAAGTTTTTGTTAATATCCCACCTAAACCACCCTTGCTACAATTTAAGCCCATTGCTTCTTGTCCAATCATCGAAGCTCAAGGAGAA
The DNA here is from genome assembly GCA_032595735.1 of Pelochelys cantorii. Classification (NCBI taxonomy): domain Eukaryota; kingdom Metazoa; phylum Chordata; order Testudines; family Trionychidae; genus Pelochelys; species Pelochelys cantorii. The sequence goes on from CM064328.1 coordinate 6,889,496, forward strand.
CAATTTTTCCTCCCTCCTCCTTGTAACACCCTTTTAGGTACTTGAAAGCTGCCATCGTGTCTCCTCTCAGTCTTCTCTAGTCCAAACTACACAAATCCAGTTCTTTCAGTCTTCCCTCATAGGTAATGTTTTCTAGACTTTTAACTATTTTTGTTGCTCTTTTCTGGACCCTCTCCAATTTCTCTACATCTTTCTTAAAATGTGGTGCTCAGACCTAGACACAACACCCCAATTGAGGCCTAATCAGTACAGAGCAGAGCAAAAGAATTACCTCTTACGTTTTTCTCACAATACTCCTCTTAATGAATCCCAGAATCATGTTTGCTTTTTTTGCAACAGTGTCACACTGCTGACTCATATTTAGCTTGTGGTCCCTATATCCCTTTCTGCGGTACTCCTTTCGAGACAGTCACTTCCAATTTTGTAAGTGTGAGATGGATTGTTCCTTCCTAAGTGGAATATTTTGCATTTGTCCTTATTAAACTTCATGCTATTTGCCTCAGACCTCTCTCAACTTTCAATTGAATCATAAGGTAAATGAAGAGGAAATGATCTTGGACAGTGGTCTTTAAAAATTAAAAAGTGTCTTGTGTTAAAGAGCCTTTATTTCTATATTCTGCTTTCCGTGTGGATCTGGCTTAGCCCCGGGGTTGAATTTTGCTTAAAGACTGCAATGATTTATACAGATGTTTAAGCGATGATTAAATTAATTGGAGTGCACCAGGGAAAACATATTGTTCTCTCCAAAACATTTTTCTCTGAGCACTCTGCTAGGTGCATCCAGCTCTGTAAAAACAATGTACCTTAATCAACCACAGTATAAGCCTTAACCAAGGACCTCAAAACAAATTCCAGTGCCAATTTTGGATCTCTCTCTGGAGAGATCCCTTTTAAGAGGTTGCAGATTCAAGACAGAGAATGTTAAAAGCTGATTACAAACAAGTTAAAATGGACAAAGTACTAAATAGAAAACAACCAACCCCCTTCATTTGTTCAAACAACCAACCCCCTTCATTTGTTCAGAGAAACAAAGCAGCAGAATTTTCCCTGCTCTGAAATCCTCTCATGGCCTTCACATTTATTTCTAAAAAAGAAAAGAATCCTTTGATTTCAAAAGTACAATTTCTAATGGAGACATAAAATACTATTTGATCTGATTTCAACATTATTCTGATAATTACACAAAGTAGCCCATTTCTTTTGATCCTATATATGCTGATGAAGACTATTAGTTTATGTCTAGACTGATCCTCCAGATCTTTTGCACGGCAAACCATTTCTAGCCACTGGTCTCAGCTTGCTGCAGTGAGACCTACATTTTTACATTCTTTTGATCAAAACACTTTTAAAAAAAAGCACATTAAGCAATGACTAAGGCCGAGGGGGAGGAGATGTGATAAGAGGATATAAATATTTGAACGGTAAACAGCAAACGGAGAACTGAATATGGGGGAATGACAGGAATAACTGCATGAAACTTGGAAAGGGAACACTTAAACTGGAGTTATTAAAAAGTGTGTCCAAAAAGTTAGAGCCACAGACTGTAGTATAGCCTTCCAAAGGAAGAAGATGAAGCCATATATTTTTAGGGGTGGCCAAAACTATAAATATAACAGAACAACCCAACTAAGACGGGGCAGTATAAGTGTATAGTAAGAGATACTCCTGACCTGGGTTAGCTTAGATTAGAACCTAAACCAATGGTCACCAAGCAGTAGATCCAGAACTACAGGTAGATCATGGAACCTCTGACAAGTGATTGTGACTGGTTGACTATCAAATGCTGGCCCTCCCCCCAAGGCCATGCTTTTCCTGTCCTCTATCTCTGAGCTGTCCCCCCCCGGGGGGGGGAGCCTCAGGCTTCCTGTGCAAGGTGGGGAAGGTGGAGGAGGGAGGCACTGATGTCAGGGTGTCCTCGTCCCTGTACCCCACCTCCACAGAGCAGGGGGACACGACAGGGCTTAGGATGAAGGGAGCTTGCTAGCAGCTGCTCCTATGTTGAACGTGCCCTGCATAATTAAAAGGGCAATGTGAATCTCTGTCAAGCTCACACATTGTGTGTGTGTCTCTGTCTTTCGCACTCACCTCCTGACCCAACACATACTTGTGGTGGTGTTACTTCTTTCAAAGTGTGCTATTTCAGACTTTTAACTAGGTCTGTGCATTTCATAATTTTTATTCCTCTCTTATCCTTACATTTAAACCTTTTAGCACTGAATTCTAAAAGGTCTAACCTGTTGTGGCTGGAGTAAAATTTTAAAAAAATTTCTACTGGTGGTGCACATCTGCACATTACCTTGATATTGGTGCACATAACAAAATTCATTCCCGCTAATGTTTTCCATCCATGTGAGTCTCCTGGGATCGGGATCGATTTCCTGGGAGCTCCTGCAGCCAAATCAGGATATTGGCTGCTAACAGTCTGGCAGTGCAGCGGGGCTCAGGCAGAATCCCCCCTGTCCTGGCCCTGCACTGCTCCTGGAAGTGGCTGGCATGTCCCTCTGGGAGGCAGGGCAGGAGGTCTCCATACACTGATCCACTCCACACAGGCACCGTCCCTATGCTCCCATTGGCCAGGGATGGAGAACCGTGGCCAATGGGAGGTGTTGGGACACTGCCGGCAGATGCGGATGCAGTGCACAGAACCACCTGACCCTCCCCCGAGGAGCCACCGCTGGACATGCTGGCCGCTTTCGGGAGTGGCACAGGGGCAGGATGGGGTTGAGCCTGCCTTAGCCCCACTCTGCTACAGCTAAGGAGCTGCCAGAGGTAAGCGGCACACAGCCAGAGCCTGCATCCTGAAATCCTGCCCCAGCCCTGAACACCTTCCTGAGCCCCAACCACCTGCCCCAGCCCCAAACCCTCTCCTGCATTCTAACCCCCTCCCTCCAACAACCCGTACCCTGAACCCCCTCCCAGAGCCTGCACCCTGAACCCCCTCCTACACCTCAACCCCCTCCCAGAGCCTTCACCCTGAACCCCCTCCTGCATTCCAACCCCCTCCCAGAGCCTTCACCCTGAACCCCCTCCTGCACCCCAACCCCCTCCCAGAGCCTGCACCCTGAACCTCCTCCTGCACCCCAGCCCCCTCCCAGAGCCTTCACCCTGAACCCCCTCCTGCACCCCAACTCCCTCCCAGAGCCTTCACCCTGAACCCCCTCCTGCACCCCAACCCCCTCCCAGAGCCTTCACCCTGAACCCCCTCCTGCATTCCAACCGCCTCCCAGAGCCTTCACCCTGAACCTCCTCCTGCACCCCAACTGCCTCCCTACCAGAGCCTGCACCTCAACTCCCTGCCCCAGCCTGGTGAAAGCGAGTGAGGATGAGGAGAGGAGATGGAGCGAGCAGGGTGGGGCCTCCGAGAAGGGATGGGGGAGGAGGTGGGGCAAGGATATTGGAGTCTGAGGTAGATCCTGCATTGCCCTTAAATTCAAAAAGTGAGCTTGTGCTTAAAAAGGTTGGAGACCACTGACCTGAACAGACAAGTCAAAAGATAAGAAAGTGAACAGAGGCACAGAGAAGGACATGCCCCGGGACTAGAACCCGGGGGGGGGGGGGGGGGGGAAAGGGGGGAAGAGAGCTACACTGCGCACGGCGAGGAAGATGGCTCTTTTCAGGAGGGGCGCAGCATGTTATCACCACTTTTAATATTTCCCCTTATTTCAGAATCATGAGGTGTCAACAGAGCCTTTCCCATAGCTAGTTTCTACAGGTGCGTCGACACGGCCATTAAAGAAACTCGCCACTACCCGTGGCAACTGACTGGGGCTCGCAGCACTTGGGCTAAGGGGGTTCAGGCTTAGGCCGCACTCTGAGTTCTGGGGTCCTCCCAACTCACAGGGTCCTGGAGTCCAAGTTCCTGCCCCAGCCCAAACATCTACAGCAGAATTAAATAGCCCCTTAGCCAGAGCCCTGTGAGCCTGAGTCAGCTGCCATAGACTAGGGATAGGATCTGAACTACAGCACGGCTGCTGGACTGCTTGCATCCCCCACTGGCCCCATGCTCCCCGCAGCGCTTTCGCCTTTGAAATGTAAGCAACCACCCTGGGGCTGTTGCTACACTTCAAAGGCGGAGGCACCCTTATCGACTAATCGAATAGTCAATGCAAATTGCGTCGACTATTCAATTAGTCATTTAATCTAATTTAACATCCCTAATTTGTATGCATGTATTAATTTTGTAGAGCATGCTGGTCAGCCGAGGAAGAATGGTTACAGGGGCTCTACAGAGATATGTGACCATGCCACCTGATTCTGAGCTTGAATTCTGTCCTTTTCCACAGGCGGTGGAGGAAAGAAAAGTTCCACAGGGTGGGAAAGCTAGTTTAAGCAGCGGAAGAAAACAGTGATTGCCTTCAGATGTGGCCTTACCGCTGCTTTCCCACCCCAAAAGGATACTCAAAAACACCCAAGAACAAAAGATTGGACAAAGGGAGGGAACAGCTGTTGACCCAGGCTGGAAAGAATTGTCTGGCCTGTGAAAGAATTTGCTTGGAACAATATTTAGGGTGAGAAATACTAGTTGTAGCCAACTTTTGTAATGTACTAAGGATAGCAAGCATGTTTTGTGTATATACTAACGTGACCTTCTTTGTTCTGTTTGTCACCATTTATAAGCACTCAGAATTTACCTTCTACCTTTAGTTAATAAACTTCTCTCGTTTATAACCCAGTTTGTGTAATTTCTAATCTCGCCTGTCTTCACCTTGAGGAAGAAGGTAAGCTTCATTTCATTTTGGGTTTGTACCCCAAAGGGCGGGGGGGTGAACATCTGGGTGATGGAGTAAATCCCTTAAGCTGAGTCTTCATGTATCTGCAGCCAAGTGTGGCCTTGCCTGTGGAGAGCGTGGCTCAGCAAGACCAGGTGAAAGGGGGCCCAGGCTGCAAGACGAGGGGGTCTCAGTGGTTTCTAAGCACCTCAATGACATCCCCAGGGTCCCAACCCATCACAAAGACACTCAAAAGGTGGGTGAGGAAACAGCTATTGGAAAGACAGAAATCAATTATAATAATTCACACCGGCGTGAGTTACCAGAGCAACACCAAGTTCAGCTCAGCTGTCCTGACACCTACTACCCCATGGCTTCAACCATTACAGATCGATAGACTAGGAGGTGATGTTCAGGCAACTGAAGCAGCATGCCACACAACGTGCAGGCAGGAACATGGCTACACAGTTACAGCTGTAAAAACGGGCATAGCTATGTTGGCTTTCTTTTCCCAGCATGCAGCGGGGCCAGAAGTCATTCTCCCCACGCCCTCCTCATCAGAACACAGACTGCTTGCTGTTCAGGAAGCTCTGGCCACGTCCTTTCCAGGACATTTCACGAGCACTGAAAAAACAGCTGCAATGCAGGGGAATAACGTTATCACTGAGGAAAGAGCATGAAACTCTATGTGTTACTAATACCTGTGAGCTGTAACTGTGTCATTGCCCTGGTCCACAAATCATTCAACACCAGCACCCACAAAAAAACACTAACAATTATGGTTCACATTTATTGACCACCACTAGGTGGGGAAAGAATGGTCTTTTATGTACCCAGGTACCTCTCATGTTCTGGGAATGGGGGGGGGGGGGGGGGGGAGTCAACACAAGATTCCAGTGTTAGATAAATAACTAATCAAAAGCATAAAATAAAATTCACATATAAATCAAAATCCAATCAACTCAATCTAATAATTTGGTTGACTGAGCCATATCAAATAAACCAAATATTCTTTGTAAGAATTTTTCTAATAATTCTAATTTTTTCTAATAACCAAGCAATCTTGATTTATTCACCAGCCCCCACAGAAAAAGGGCACTACCAACCACGAGGCTAGCAGATATAATTGTATTCCAGCTTAATGCCTGATACAGGAAGCATCAAATCATTTCCAGGCTGAAGCCCATGTTGGGCCACCACTAAGGCCAAACAAAGCAGATTGCTCAAATTCCAGCTTTATACCATTTAGGCAACATGCTGTTCTCTCCACCCCATTGTAGGATTACAAGAAATATTCTAATTCTATTCAAATGATGCAGCTTGTTATACAGGAAATTCTAATACAAATATTAGGTGAAACTGAAATGATTTCTCAAGGTAAAACATACCCTATGTGGTATTTTTAGGCAACTTGGCTATTTAACCTATGGCTGTTTCAGGTGTTTGGAGATTATTTACCAAGTATCATTTTCAGATAAACTCTGAGTTCTATACACACTTCAGCTCACTGCCAGGAATCTGCTGGAGTTAAAATAAACATGTGTTAGAATGGGAAGGTAAAAACATCCTGCTAGTAGAAACTGGAAAAACAAACCCAGTTAGGGTTGGTCCTGCTTTGGGCAGGGGGCTGGACTCTATGGCTCCTGAGGTCTCTTCCAGCCCTAGAATTCTATGATTCTATGAAAAGATTAGTGCTTCTGTAGATGGCCGTCACAACTCTTATACAACTTCATGATGCTGAATGAAACTGCAATGGAGCAGCACACACCTCTTAGGGGTACCGCCTGGCCGTGCATGCACCTGCATCTCTTGCAGTGACCTGGGACCAGTTTCTCAGGCAGGTTTCATTGACAGCCCTCCAGCCCAGCCACACACACTGTGTATAAACACGAACAAAGCAGACTCAAGTCCTTAAACAGTCCCAGTCCAGTCTGTGCCCCAAGGGCTCCCTCCTTGCAGGCAATGCCTTTGCTCTCTCTGATCCCAAGCCCTCTAGCTGAGTCACAAACTGTTCAAGTCCCCTTCTGGGGGTATATCAAGATCCAATAAAGTTCAGTATCACTGACCCTTTTCAAGGGGTCTTCAATCCCCTCTCTGAGTGTTATGCCACTCTCCTCTGGTTATGGCGTGCAAAGGGGAACTAGGCCCACACGTTGTAGCCAGGAACCATATGAATAGCAGCCACATGCTGCTCTTTACCATACTGCTACAGTTCCCTGAGCCACTATCCTGTGAACCGCACTTTCATCAATGTTTCACCTTAACTCATGGCATATAGCAAGTCACAGCAGCCAGCTAGGAGCTGCTTTTTGCTCCCTTAGTTCTTGCCAGCAACTACTCCATCCATGATCCTATAGCTCCCTTAGCCAGCCAGGAACTAGGGTTGCCAGATAGTTTCAGAAAAAATACCGAACAACAACAACAAAAAAACCATGCCAGGAAAAAGTTTGTTGAGCAAAAAGAAAAAAAAACCCACCACAAAAACCGCGGCCCTTTTAAAAACCGTGTGGTAAGGCTTTTTGGCCGCCCACCATCTTGCCTCCCTGCGCCAGGCCGGACAGCTCCCCTGCGGAACCCGGTAAGCACTAAAGTTGCCAGGCTGCCTCCATATTGAGCCAGACAGCCAGGGATTTTCCCTTCCTGGCCGGGAAAAAAAATCAGAAAGTACCAGACATTTTAGGTATCCAGTATTTTCTGAATTTTTTTTTTTTTTTTAAACCAGGCAGGAGGTGAAAATACCGGACTGTCCGGTTCAATACCGGATACCTGGCAACCCTACCAGGAACACCATCCTAGCTCCTCCAGCTTCAGGCAGCAACTGCCTGACTCTAGCTCTGCAGTTCCTTTTATATGGCCCTCCCAGGCCTTTATGAGCGACTTCCCTCTGCTGCCCTTCTAGGCAGCCTGGAGGACTGTTCTACTGCTCCTTTCTGGGACAACATGTGGTAGCACTCTGCTGCCTCCAGTAGGAGGCCTCTGTTGGTACACTTGGTTACACACTGGTACATGACTGAAACGATCAGTCAGTTTTCACAGCTCAGCTATTTCAGTAACAAACTTCCTGGCTGGCTATAGGTCAACTTGCTTGTGGACTCAGAATCTTCGATGCATGTTACTGGATTCCCACCTGTCAGTGGCCAGTTAGAAAAGTAGAGGCAGCACAGGCCTCTCTGTCAGGAATGGTGGCATTGCACAGCTAGGGTACGTCTACACTTGCACTCTAGTTCGAACTAGGGATGCAAATGTAGGCGACCGAAATTGCTAGTGAAGCAGGGATTTAAATATCCCGTGCTTCATTAGCATGACCTCACCGGCGCGTTACTCCACTCAACAGCTGTTTCAAAAGTGAAAGTGCGTGCCAGGACGCATTAGTTCGAACCAAACCCCTTGGTTCGAACTAACGTTACTCCTCGTTACTCCTGGCATGCACTTTCACTTTCGAAACAGCTGTTGAGTGGAGTAACGCACCAAGAAGATCAGGCTAATGAAGTGCGGGATATTTAAATCCCCGCTTCATTAGCAATTTCGGTCGCCTATATTTGCATCCTTAGTTCGAACTAGGGTGCAAGTGTAGACGTACCCCTAGAGACCTGCAACTGGAAGCAATCCATGGCTTTTTTTTCCCTTCCAAGTTTGAAAGTGGCAGTTTTGCTGTTTCTTCTTTCCTCAGGAGCCCTCCGGGAAGCCAGAAAGTGATACTCCCCTACTGCAGTCACTGGTATCTCTGGATGGAGTCCGATTATTCCAATGTTATGCAAATGAAGAACTTCGCTCTTCCAATAATTTCTGGCTCAGAAAGTCCACAGTTCAAAAGTAAACATGTAGCTAAACAGTCAGCCAGCCAGCAAGTCTATAGCTGTTTTGAGATCCGGTTGAGATAATGTCTGCCGACTGACCTTTCTCCAAAAAGACCTAAAATAATTTTTTAAATCCTCTAAAGCTAGCAAAAGGTTGCTACATACCCCACCATCAACCATACACGCAGCCAAGAACGAAGGAGTAGATCTTATTCTACAGACAGATGCTTAGAACCTTTGCATCTGGTAATCAGCAGTTCGACCTTTAATAGCAGTTTTGAAATACCAAATGTGGGTGGCAAGCTTAGACTAACACTTGCCCTGCTAGAATCACAATTTTGGCCTTCACTTTTTACATCTGGGCCTCTCACGATTTCATAGCATACTCCCCGACACTATCCCTACCAGATCCCCACCCACCCTGGAAATCAGAACACCACCAGTATGGTTTGAGAACAGGAAAATCCCTTATACCAATGGTTCCCAAACTTTTCGGCATCATGCCCCCTTTTTGATTTTTGAGAAACCTTCACCCCTTCCCCCCCAAAAAAGATAGCAGCCGAAAAACAAAATTAGCAGCAAAACTAAAAGCAGAGCAGGTATTGCCCTTTTAAGGCAGCCATTTCGAATTCTGCCCGAGACAGAATTTGGGGGGGGCGCGCTGGGTCACCTCGTGCCCTCCCTGGAATTTCTTCACACCCTCCCAGGGGGACACGCCCCCCAGTTTGGGAACCCATGCCTTATACCCTCACAGAAGAAACAAGAGCAGGAGCGATACACACTCCACCACAGAGCTAGCTATAAATTCCTGTCCCCTTTCCCTCCTCTCATTTTCATTTCACAGGGCAACTCAAACAGAAATACTGTCAGAAAGGATAATTTATATGTTTAAACTTCAAATGTTTCAGGGCCTGATTTGCACAGAACCCCAATCCTGACAAGGTCGATGCAGTTCTTTGTGCTTCAATGAGAAATGCACCAGAGAAAAGTTTTTCACAAAAATGGTGATGTTCCTCTAAGTTCTCAATCATTTTTCTTCTTTTTTTTTTAAATTGTGCACAGCAGATTTTATTTTTAAAATTTCTCAGAAAAAGTTTTTGAATGTTTTCATTTGGGTTTTTGACAAATGAAACAATTCTATAAAAAATAAGAGGCAAGAATGAACAATTTTGTGGGCAAAATTTTTTTTAATCAACCCCAACCAAATTTTAACCAATCCCAACATCCTTCTTCAAAAAACCCAACTCTACTGAAAGCCACACAGGTTCGTCGGTGTTCAGGGAAGGATTTCAGGTGACATCTTATCCTTGCAAACCAAAAAAGGCATAAGAATATAAGCATAGCCAATATTTCCCTTAACTAGAGCATGGCTGACCAACATCCTGCCACCAGACAGACGACCTTTTTTCCATGGTACTGTATATATGCTGCCCCTGTATTTACCATGGAGAGGTCTCTTTAAGAGCACTTGGGGAGGGGGAGAGTAGGAATGAGCTGTGTGTGAGTCATTGTTGCTAGGCTTATGCACAATGAGCACTTCCCAGGCACAAGTTTCTGGATGTTGGTAGTTTGGGGCATGCTCAGCAGATTCCCTGTAGCTAGACTCAGACTCCATGAGTCCAAGTCATCAGGGCAGCTGCTTTTGAAAAGGCCAGTGCCCCCAGCATGGGTTGGGAGCTGTCAAAGGAGAAGAAAGCAGGCTGTTTTTCTCTAACTCTCCAACATTTGGCATTGTTAACCCTTCAAATGGGTTAATTATGGAAAATTACTTTTCCCTTTTGTATTTTAATTGAATACTTGGAAGGATGTTTGATTTTAGCCCAAACATTTCAGTCCCATTGGCCTCAACTAGTATGATTCACGATTATAAAGTAGCCATGTTATTATTATTTATTATGTTGCTTTATCATTATAAGATTTTACAAAGTTGGTACTTAATTCTTAAGTTCATTCCCTTTGTGTGTTTTTTTAACTTGATTGTGGGGAGATTGACCCTGTGCAATCAATGTTGGAAATCTTTGATGATTGAATTCAGGGTCTCCGAGCATTTTTCTATGGAAGTTGGGTTTTTTAGGCATTGGAGAAAGGCAATGAAGTAAAATATAGCCCGCACCAAAGTTTGCACATGAGCAGTTGTAAAGAACTTGGGAATCCTTGAAATAAAAACAACCAGGAGTCCTGTGGCACCTTAAAGGCTAACAAATGTATTTGGGCATAAGCTTTCATGAGCTGGAACCTACTTTGTCAGAAGCATCATGACAACATGGGTTCCAGCCCACAAAAGCTTATGTCCAAATAAATCTGTTAGTTTTTAAGATGCCATAGGACTTATAGTTTTTGCTGAAATAGACTAGCACCACTATCCCTCTGAAACGTATTGAATAAAAAAAAAAAGTGATGAAGCGGCATAAATTAATTCCATCTGCATGTCAAGTGAACTCATAAGCCAGCCACCCAGAAAAATGAAGTCCCATTACAAAGAGCTGGCGCTTAATTTTTCACATTTAAAAAGAGACTGAAACTTTGGAAAAGAAACCAAGAGAACATTAAGGAATAACTGTTCCCTTTTCAAGTTCACTGCAGTACATCAATTCTGTTAAGCTGCAGAGACCACTTAAAGAGGGTGAACTGAATCAACTCAAGAACTATGCACAGCAGGGACGAGAACGAATGATTTGTCAAGGCTATTTTTCAAAAAGGGTCAGATAGAATGGTATGCTGAGAGGTGAGAGACATTGGAGTTAGATGTGACTGATCAACAAAGGCAGGAATAAATAAGCACGTATACAGCATTCAAAACATCTAGTCAAATAGGGGACAGCAGATAGGGACAGGCCTTTAAGATAGCAGAGCAGCTCAGTACCAGCAGAGGTACAAATGAGGAGTCTCCTTCCCTTCCTCCCCAAACATCAACCACTGCTGCAAAGAATGTCTGCTTGAATACTGGAGACAGGCTGCTGGAGAGGGTGCAGACCACTCCCCTTCCTGAATGCTGCCCACAAGGGCTACAGCTGAGTGAGGTGCAGGCTGATTTCTGTTCAGCTGAGCAAAGGTGGTGGAAGGGAAGTGCATGGATTCTGTGAATAGCAGCTGAAGAGAGGAAGAGACAACCAATGGAGCCATCTTTCCAAAGGGAAAGAGCCATTGCAAGACATGGCAGACGGGAATGAGGTGGGAAATTCCAAGATCCGTTCAATTTCCAGAGCTGTTACAAAGAGAGACCAGGACAAACTGGAAGTTCTCCTTTGCTGCTCCATTCTGGTCAAGGAGCTAGAAAGACCAACCAATGAAGAACAAGTTAGAAATTTAGAGCTTGGCTACCAAACAGCTAAAAGGGGGAAATGAAGGAAGACAAATTATTTAGGGTGGTACACAAGAACACAGCTTGGAGGGGAAGAATAAGAGAGAAAACACTGTCTGAATTTCCCTATAGTGAGTGCCATTAAGATATAGAAGAGTCTCCTAGGGGAAGCGGCAACTGCCCCACAGTTAAGCAAACTAATAAACCCATTAGAGAATATACTGAAGCAAACAATTCTGCAGTGGACACGGGGAAGATTAAGTGACCTAAGAAGCCATTGCCATTGCTAGTTTCTACAATGCAGTCATTTGTCCATAGCATTGCAAACAAGTAATGGTTAGGCGCTGACAAAAAGCATGTGCACATGTATTTCTTATATTTCTCTTCTCTTGCTTTGCTATCAAGAACCTTGGTGCAGAAACAGGCTCTTTGAGGATCTATCTGCTTGCTCGCATGGTCTATATCTAGACCCCCACCTGAGGCTGCTTGTGCTGTCTGACAAGTTGCCACAGCAGTCAACTGCCACATCACAGGAGGATACAGTTATCCAATGGGAAAGGAACCCAGCACTGGGGAAGAAGATACAGATGCAAAATAGTTTCCAAATGCCAGGCTTTTGTTTTCGGTATGTCACACAGGAGAGTCAAGAGTGCTTTTAAAAAAAGTGAACTTAGTCCTGCCATGAGGGCAGGGGCTTGGACGCGATGACCTCTCGAGGTCCCTTCTAGTTCCAGTGTTCTGTGATTTTATGAAATTTTACCTGCTAAGACCTGAGTTCAGAAACAGGCTCTACGCACTGCATTCCCACAGAGAGGGACATGCAGCAGCCAGGGAAATCCAGACAGGTGGACAGAGCACCCACAAAACCTAGACTTCAATCTAAAGAAAGGACTTGGGCTTCCCTGCCCTGCTTCAGACTAGGGATGTTAAATTTCGATTAATCAGCTAACTGAGTAGTCGATGGAATTTCCATCGATTAGTCAATAAAGGGGAGGGAGCGCTCACTATCCCTGCTGTGCCTCTGCCTTTGAAATGTAGCAAGAGCTGCAGGCAGCTCTTACTACATTTCAAAGGCAGAGGCACAGTGCTGCTACACCTCTGCCTCTCTGTATGCCCTCCCCGCCCTCCTGCACCATGGAGATGGCTCCTGCTCCTCCTCCACCCCCCCTCCAGCCCCCACTGCCTGCTTTCCTCCCACCACACCACTTTTCCTTCAACCCTGCCACCTCTGATATAGAGGCAGCAAGAGGGGGAAATGCAAGTAGTCAACTTGACTACCTAATAAGCATATAGGCTTATTGGGTAGTCGATTATCTTCAGACAATCACGATGGGAAATGCAACACCACGTGCTCAGGTCTCTGCAGGGATACAAATGAGAAAATGATTTTTTCCAGATATTCGGCTGTATTTTTATGTAGTTTTAACCTTACTTAGTTATTGACTTAGGATAAGACCATGTTTATTTAAATTAAATATTTTCTATTCCCTCTGAAAATACTGCAAGACTGAGAAGGGGAAGGGAGGACTAGTTTTTGCCCCAGCTATGTACTTGCCTTGATTCATGACTATAGACTCCTGCAAGGGAAAGCAAGGAATGGGGCCATTTCCTCAGCATGTGCTGTTCATGTGCAATGATTTATTACTTTAAAGTAATCACTGACAGGCAGTTCAGATTTATCTTCTGAGGAAGGACTGTTTTAAATTTCACATGGGAGCCTTTGCACTGGCTACTATTACAATAAATTCACCCAAACAGATGCAAATCTTCTAAAGTGCAATCAGAATAGGGCAGGAGAAATTGGGCAACAAATCTAACCCTTCAAATCCCTCAACAACAATTGACTTCAGCTGGAAATGAGGATGTTCATTACCATGGAGGTGTGACCCTCTGAGCTGGAAGTCATGGGCAGAGAATAAAATGGCCCACTCTGGGAATGGAGTCAAAAAGACACAGAGCACGACAGGATGGGCGTGAGGGGCAAATGTGAGAAGCAGATGGTTTATAAATGAAAAGTGTGTGCAAGGCTCTACCTGGAACGTTGGAAACATTTTATATACTGGGCAGGGGAGCAGAATATCTAAATCAAAGCAAATCATAAGGCATCAACAACCTGTTGATGACAGAAGCCAAGTTTTTGTCAGCATGCCTGAAGGAAAAGGAACAAAGCAGATAAGAGGACGCGTAAAATACATTTTGCTCTTGAGCAACTTCTTTTATATGAGAATGTAAGAGAATTCAGCAAACATTACAACCCCTTTGGCAGATGGAGAGGTGTAATTTATCCCTATTTTGCCAATAAGAAAACAAGGATCCAGTTCTGTTTTATTAATTTAAGATTTTGTTTTTCCTATTTATGAAGTGTGCTCATAAGGACACACAAAATTTAAGCAAAATTAACACCTTAACAGAATGCAACCAACTCCCTCACTGCAAACCCTACCCAAGATCTCCATTTCTTGCTCTCTCACTCTTGTAGTCCAAAGGAAATCTTGACTTACATGCAGAAATTTAGACTGTGCCAGCCTGCTCACAAAACCTGGCAAGAACAGGGCTGGGATTGCAGAAACACACACTCCTAAGTGCTAGGCACAGAACACTCCCATAAACACAGCCCAGAAGGGTGGTACCAGAACACCACATACCAACGATGATACAACCTCCCGCCCCAAGGTAACGAGAACACACTGACCCTTCCTAAAGATAAGGTCGGGATGACAATGTGATGAGAGAGATGTTTTGACCGAACCAACATGTATAAGATCACATCCAGGGGCAATACGTAACTGGCTTGTTTCGGGGTATAAAACGAATTCTCAGAGGGGGCATCTTTGGCTGGCCTAGGGGATGATAGAAAGTCCTGCCATTAACTCAGCCTGTCCATTGCAACAGGCATCCCTATGTTAATGTACCTGTAACCACTGAGCCTGGGCATCGGGACCGTGATCCATTGACAACAAACCTGACCCAGTGCCTTGGCTCCAAATCAAATCTATGGTCACTGGGCAAGTTGATCAGAGCCTGCTATATGGGCTACCTGGGCCCTAGGGCTCTTGCTACACGTCAAAGGCAAAAGGACCACATGGAGCCTGGGATCAGTTGGGGAGTCTCCAGCTAACTTCAGGCTCCACATGGTGCTGCCACTTCGAAGAATCCCCTCCACTTCTTCCCCCCTCCCCCCACTGCCTCTTTCTGATGGGGGGGGGGAGCGACTAGTCAACTAGTGTGTCAACTAGTCCTTACAACACATGCTATGCTGGCAATGTCACATCCTCCAGGAAATGCCAACAGAGATATTTTATGGTAGGACTCAAGTCGGCGCTTATTTACCCCAGAAGACATAACACAAGCGTCACCAACTTGAACAATTATCTAGTTACAATATAGAGAGAAGGCTGGTCTCATGGTTAAGAAACGAGAGTGGGATCCATGAAATTTGGGTTCCATTCCCAGCTCTACCACGGATTTCCTGTGTGAATCTGGCAAGTCACTGACTCCCGCGAACGCTTTGGGGCAGGGACTGTCTCTCTTGTATTTATCGCCCCCCCTAGCACATCTCAGCCTCATCGCAGGTCTAGGTGCTGTTAGAATACAAATATAAAGACAATACTTGGGACTTCTCTCTTCGCACAAAAAGAGGAGGAAATTTTTCCTCTGATCTTTGCCTATTAAAAATTTGTAAAAACACCTTATTAGACCAAAATCTTTTTATATGTGGACAGTGCCTGCAAGACCAAAGCCAGAGGAGCCTGAACTAATAGCACACAGTGATCTGCCTGCCTTAAAACCATCTCCTAGTCTACCCAAAATTATATGCTGTACAGTTTCCTGCATCTTCCCATGCAAGAGTTTGATTAGAGCCTTCAGCCTGGCCAGCCCTCTTCATTACACCTCTCTGGCCACCTGTGAGAGATCTGAGCTCTCTGGGGAGAACCTGTAAATCTGATAATCAGGTTTTCATCCAACCTCCCTCTAATTAGACATTACACTAAAGTAAACAATTACTTCAAGGTAGCTTTAAGCCCCGCTCAACACCTGCTGCCGTCATTCCGAACAAGCTTCTCACATATGCACACAGCCTTCCTGTGTCACAGGTGAAGTAACATGATCCGTATGGATTAGAACAAACGGCCACGATGAGAGAGAGGACATCTTGCACATTGGAAGTGACACATTTTAAAACAACACAGAACCAGGAAGTATAAAGCAGCATGCAGAAGCTTTTCCTTACCATGCAAAGCACTACGTTTAGGTTTACCCCTCCCCCCCCCGCCCCGCCCCCAAAAGGAATCTCTCCCAACTGACTGTTTTTTACTGAATTCTCATGGGAGGTTTCATATTTGGGAGGTATATGATCGATACAAACTTGCATCCACTCAAAGTGATTAACAACATTTGCAAGGATGAGAAAGAACAAGTGCAAGTGTACATGCACATGTGTGCATACAGGATAAAAGGCCCACACACGCGGTAGTGCCCAACCCTTCTGATTTTACCACAAGTCTTGCGATATTTACATTTTTTCTACTATTCCCGAAGGCAGCCCATTACATGAGAATCTCAGCTTTCATTTAATAAATGATTTTCTAACCCTCCGAACTGTAAAGAAAAGCCTGAACACATGAACTCAACAAGCAGAAGGCAGAGAAGACATCCCCACCATTTCTTATTTTTTCAATCTCAAGCTATTTTAAGCCAATCTCATGATTCTGGAGGTGACAACTCATTATATGAATAGTTGGTGGTTGACCGTGCTGAACGTGGTGAACGGCTGGGACAAAGCAGCACACGTGTGGGTGAGAAGCGGAATGAAATTTGGAATTCTGAACTCACACCGCCTGGGACATAGCTCAAAACTGCCTTCTTTTACACCACACCACCCAAATACTCTATCTTGGGAACTTTTTCCAAGGAGGGCTTGATCGGAACTCCCACCAGCCCTGCTTTTGGTTCGGATCAGAAGGATCTGTGTGGGGAGAAACCAAAAAGCATCAGCTCTCTTCCCTCCAATGCCATGTGCTAAGCACTCTCCCTCTTGTAAAACTCCTAGTTCATGTAGGCCTAGGACTTGACCGAACGAACTCTGGCTGCTTACATGCTAAGCAAGTAAACCACAAAGCCATGGAGTGAGCCACACTTTCATATTTCAGTGTTACCTTAGACCGCATCAAGATACAGTTTTTGTACTCATCTCACTATGCCAAGGGTGTGGGTTTTTTGGAACATTGAAACAATTATATTGGTACAACCCCCCATGTGGACCCAGATGTACTAGTTAAAAAGGTGCCTTATAATATAATTTATTCCCTTTACAGTATGAGGCTAAGCTATACTGGTACAAGCACCTTTACAACAGAAGAACTGCATCCATACGGAGGTGGGGAAAGTTTGTAGTGCTTTAACTGTAACATGATAGTTCAAGTGGTCCAGCTTTTGTGCATAGACTATGTGAAAGATGGAGGAGGAGGGGCCTTCCAAAGAAGGGACTGTTTAGGGGATTTAGAAATCAAAGTGTGATTGGGTCACTACCCTTTGACGCTTTGGGAGAAATTCTTCACATGCTATAATTTATGCTGCTTTTTGCTTGTTCACACATCACCCCCTTCCGGCAACTGCTGCCAAGTCTTTCATGCATCAATGAAGTAATCACAAAAATCAACTGTTCTGTCTAATAAAAGCTAAAGAGAGAAAAAAAATCTATTCGGGCAGCTAAAAATCAGCTTTTCAAGAGGAGTTCAGCCATCCACTCAAGTTCCCCACAAAGTATGTTAACACAAAATCACTACTTCTACCCACAATCAGCAGTCCTGCATGGATACAATGGGAAAACAAGCACTTGCGTTCATTTTACTGCTACATGAATTTGTGGCGTCATGCCACCATCACTCCAAAAGGTAGGAAAGCCACTCAGAATCGTAAGCTGGGTCAAGACAGATAGGTAGAAGAGGCCATTGTGTTATGTTGACATTTCTCTCCATGCTCATATTGAACATATTTTGTTAATGATCTGGGATCTCACGTGGAATTTTGAGAAAGCTTTTCCATTCAGCCTTCGCTTCCTTTTAAGCAGTTTTGGGAGACTGTAAATTCTGTGCAGATGTACAATCCTTCCAATTTAGGCTTATTAAGCAAAGCCCAGCTGTTCAATCACTGGCAGCCAACTTTCATCCCATTTTCTTTTTTAAATTGCGACTTGAAAAGAGCAACTTTAAAAAGGCATTAATTTTTAAAAAGCTAACACAGAATTCTTGAGATGAATATTCAAGCACGGATATCGGAGACAGAATATACCATGTAGTCCTCTACTTGGGATCAGTATGGAATTGGAACCTTTCTTACCTCCTCCCTCAATCCCAGTTCCCCATCTCACTTTGAATTCCCCAGGCAAAAAGGGTTAACTAACCTAGAGTTATAGTTTAATTAATCTACTTCAGGCAAAGATCCAAAAGCCTTAGAAGTCCAGGTGAACAGGCTGAATATTTACCACAAACCCCCAAAAGATTTGAAAAGTTTGCAAACACATGGTTACAGTCACCCAAACAACCTTAGTTTGGTCCCACACATGGCCGCCGTGGGGGACAACAGAATCTCAGACTACATTATATAAATAAAATACCAGGTTTAATTGTCTAATCAATGCTTTACACTAGAGCATTACAAGATGAAGATTGGATTCTGGGAGATCCAGCTGAGAGTTCCTTTTCCATTTCAAACCTAGCCTTCCGATAACTCCTCAAAATGCATTCAGCCTTGTGGCCTCACAGGGAGCACTTAAACTATGAAATTTACACCATTCCCACAAAAATATCACAGGACCCTCCCCACCTGGGGTGCCTCACAAGGTTCCCTGAAGAAAACAGAAGGTCCCACCCACACAGGTGGGAGATAGAAGATGTGGCTCCTATACATTCTGGAGTTGATTTGTTTGACCACAGTGCTGTATTCCACCCATCCAGATTAAACTCACTTCAGATGCCAGATACTTAAGAATTGTCTTACCAGACTAGACCTTTCATCCGTCAGTTCACTATCTGGTCTCCAGTGTGGCCAAAATCCGATGTTTCACTGAAAGGCAATTACCTCCCTGTATTTAACTGTTCCAGATTTCTGTATGACCAGTTTTGCCATGTAACATGAGACTTCAAGCATCCTTTATCTTTCCTTTCATAGCTATAAATATTAATGGCCTTATCCAGTCCTTTTCCAGATCTAGCTATCATAGGATGTGCAGCTAGACAGCTGCATTTTCCACCAGGATTATCTCTGCACTATTGACCTTGTTATCTCTAGCCTTACTCTTGATTGGAACTCTTCTCATATGCCTGTATATTTATACCTGCCTCTAGAATTTCCACGACATGCATCTGACGAAGTGGGTCTTTGCCCACGAAAGCTTATGCTCCAACAAATCTGTTAGTCTATAAACTGCCACAGGACTTCTCGTTGTTTATGCGGATTCAGACTAACACAGCTACCCCTCTGATACCCTGCACTAGGGTGACCAGAAGTCCTGATTTCATATGGCCAGTCCCAATATCAAGAGCATTTTCTTATATAGGCAGCTATTACCCTCCACCCCATCCAGATTTTTCAAATTTGCTATCTGGTCACTCTACACTGTACAAAATATCAAGAACCTAGCCTGACGTCATGCAGCTGTATGGACAGAATTTGAACCCCCAAATTCCTGGGTTTAGCCACTAGGCGGCACACTGACTCCTTAGTACACTTTCATGAATGGATAAACACTTAAGAGCAAGATTTCACTCTAATACAATTCTGAAGAGCCTCATCGTGTAGCATAATCCACCACCAGCAACACAGATTTCTTGAAAATCTAGTCACTTAGTCAGGCTTGCTGTTTCTGAACAAGTTTCCTAAGGTCGTGTCTACACTGGGGATTTCCCCAGTTACAGCCATGGGTGCAGCTGCTCCAGGGTAACCCTCTACAAGCCAAAAGCCCCCTGGATTAGTCTTACCCCTGCTTGAAACAGGTGCAAATTGTGCCTTAGGGCAGCTTTGCCTGCGTACACTGGGTCTCTCTCCAGAGACTCCAGTCTCTAGCCTCTAACACCTGAGATCTCCAGTGTAGTCAAGTATCAATTCAGAGGACACTTCATTTTATTCTCCAAACCAAACCTTACAGCAGTGGTCATCAACCAGTAGATCGGGATCTACTGGTAGATCTTGGAGCCTCTGACAGGTGATCCTGACTGGTTTGGCCAAAAGGCTGTCAAGTGCTGGCATTTCAGCTGTCCCTCCTCCAACTGCTACACATCTGCCCTTTGCCTTGGAGCTGCTCCCCTCACCCCCACTTCCAGGAGCCTCCTGCTTTCTGTGCAGGGCAGGGGAGGGAGAGGAGTTCTGATGTCAAAGGTGCCCCCTCCTACTCAGTATCCTTTCTCCACAGAGCAGAGAGGGGGCACAACAGGACTTGGGAGGGAGTTTGCTGGCAGCTTTAGGGAGTGGTGCAGGGCCAGGGCAGGGGTGAGCCTGCCCTAGCCCCACTGCACCACCACCCAGGAGCCACCTGAAGTAATCAGTGCCCAGGCGAAGCCCACATCCCGAACTCTTACCCCAATCATGAACCCCCTCCTGCACCCCAAGCCCCTGCCCTAGCCCTGAGCACCCCTGCATCCAAACACCCTCCCAGAGCCTGCACCTAGAACCACCTCGGGCACCCAACTCAGCTCAGAGCCCCTCTTGCACTCCAAATCCCTTAATCCAAGACCAGAGTCTGCACCCTCACTCACTGCCCCTGCCTGGTGAAAGTGAGGGAGGATGGGAGAGGGAGGGAGGATGGAGTGAGCAGGGGGCGGGGCCTCAGAGAAGGGGCACAAAGGAGGCAGGGCCAGGGTGTTTGGGTTTGAGGTAGATCTTGGATTGCACTTAAATTCAGAAAGTGATCTCGTGCTTAAAAAGGCTGGAGACCCACTGCCCTACAGAGATGTCCATGAATTCTCTCACAGCCCCAAACTTGTATTCGTAACCTTGGGGATTCTACATCAAGGTTGGCATGGAAAAGTAACAGTGTCAAATAGCACCTTCCTATTCAAGACACATCTGCTCTTGTTATACATTCAGATCCCCACCTGCTTACTTTACTGACAAATAAATTCTGGGTATGCCCCTCTCCCCCTTGCACAGAAGCCACATAGCTACAGGTGAGCCAGTCAGAGCCTACTCTGACTTGTGCAGTAACAAGAGCTCATTTTAAACACCTTTTAAAACCCTCCTACAACTCTCACACCGACACCCTTGTTTTCCGAGTGCTGCCATCCTTGTCTTCTTTCTTCCTCCCTTCTGCGCCTACTGAGTTCTACACTTAGCCTGTCCCCATTTAGACAGCAAGCTTTTTTGTGCAGGGACTATTTCGTACGTGTCCGTTGTTCAGCTCAATGGGAGCCTGATGTAGACTGGCATCTCTGAGGACTTTTATAATGCAAATGATACAAAGCAAGTTCCACTTGTAGAGTCTATATTTCTGGGAAGAGTGCACCAAGTAAATAGAACCCTGCCTAACTTTCCGCTCCCAGGATGTGTTTGCAGTCACGGCACTGGGAAAAGATAGCCTTTTGCATTTGTAAGTGAGAAATAAACTTAGGTCTGGAGTTACTAACATGAGTACGACTGAGCTTTTTCCATCCTTTTTAGCATTTTTAACCAGGGCTTGAAAATTTCCCTGTTACCTACTTGCCTGAGAACCAAGGTCAGGTCTGCATGGAAAACCAGGGTGTGAATCTACAGAGCACTTGTTTGCCTTGGAGACTCTGGAAATGTGGTACATCAAGCTGCACTATGGAACTGTGCTGTGCGGTAGCCAGTGGTCCGCATGGCCAGTTTAAACGTACGGCAAGCATGCTGCAATTCCCACCTTGGCTGGCCACACACTAAGTCGCCATGCGGACAAGCCCAAAGGCTCAGTCAGAGCCGTCCCGTCCATAGGATGGGATGGTTTGGGGCAGCTGCCCCAGACCCTGAGCTTTGAGGTGCCCTGCAGCAGCCACCCCAACTGCCATATGGACAAAAATATCCTATATTGATATTGGCCTGCAGGGCCCAGGGCGGCCTAGGGATTACTGGGGGACCTGGCAAGGGCAGTAGCCACCACACGCTCCTGCACTCATGGTGGCAGGAGCTGCAGGAAGTGGAGTGATGCAGCAGCCTGTGCTGCTCCACCTCCATCTTCCTGTTGGGTCACTCTGGTTCACCAGGACAGTGGAGAGATCTAGCTGGGAACTGGCAGAGCAGAGCAGACAGCTGGGTCATTCTGCTACCCATCTTCCCTAAATGGCCCCCTCGAGGATTGAACTCACAACCCTGGGTTTAGTAGGCCAATGCTCAAACCACTGAGCTATCCTACCCATGGCTCCTGCCACTGCAATGAGTACAGGGGCCCGACCTCTGCTGCCGCCATGCGCCAGCTCCCCTGGTAGTCTCCCAGGTTGTGTTATTTGGGAGGCATGTGCGCTCTGGGGAAGGGATGCAACTGGGCGGGAAGAGGCAGGGCATAAGAGGTGTGGTGGGGCGGGGCCTGTTGCAGAGTGGGGAATGCCCAACTCCCCACATGCCCCTAAGGACAGCACTGGCCCCAGCACAGGTTAAATGTAGCTGGGCTGCTCCACCACAGAAGATGAGAGTATTCTCTGATGTTTGTCCAAATGCAGCCTTTTCAGACAGGGGCATTTGGGTTTAGTTTTAATTATCTGCAGATATAATTGTGCTGGTTCCCACTTACCTTGCTGGGGTCTGCTTTGCTTTTCAACAGCAGCAGGAAAGAGATGTGGGGGAGGGAGAAACAAATTGTTTAAACAATAACAGCTGCTACAATACCGCATCAATACGGGCCTAATGGAGCATTAGCATCCTGTCCTTGTCAGAGCAGTCACTGTGCAAATAAGAGCTTTGCCTTTTGAAGTCTTTATAACCTCCAGTGCAAACATTCAGCTACATTTTTTTCTAATCAGCGCTCAATTATCCTGCCATGTGATGGCAGAACAATTCCACAAAATAAACACTTTTCATAATCACAACACTTCAGTGCCTTCCATTCTGGGGTGGAAGGTACTCACTCATCCACACCAGCAAGGAGTTTCTCAGAAGCGTCACACAATCATTCATAGAGGTTTTTCCCGGAGATTCATGCAATTCCAGAGCTGAACGCATACCATAAGCTGTAATTATGTACCTCAATCACAGGAGGTTTTTAAGAATAGGTGACACACGCCTGTCAGAGATAATCTAGACAAGACTTAGTCCTGCCTCGGCACAGGGGACTGGACGAGAGGACCTACCAAGTGGTCCTACATTGCTGTGATTATATCTTCTTATTACGTACATTCATCCAAACTGAAATCCCATCTGCTATTGAACAACCCAGTTTTTCCCACTGAACCAGAATCCATCAAGAAAGAATGTACTCACAGCTCTCTCTACATTTCACTAACTGAGGCAAATTAGTGCCACAGGCAAATGTTACCTACTTGTTCTCTGCTTCCCAATCACTCAATATTCAAATATTGGCCCAAGACAGACCACTCTGGAGTAGGGGTGAGAACGGCTAGTCGACTATCCAATAACCAAATGCTTATCAGACAACTGGCACTCTAGTCTTTAGTTGCTTCCCTACCTTGCTGCCTCTACCAGAAAGAGGCAGCGGGGGAGGAGGGCAGGGGGGAATAGAGGGGGTGCTTCATCGCAGCAGGACCACATGGAGCCCAGGGCCAGCTCTAGAGTTCCCAGCTGGCCCTGGGCTGCACGCGGCATTTCAAAGTCCCCAACTGATCCTGGGCTCCATGCGGCGCTGCCGTTTTGAAACGCCACGGGGAACACTGGGCCAACAGGGGAACTGATTGAGTCTCCCGCTGGCCCCGTGCTCCCTGCAGCGCTTTCACCTTTCAAATAGCGCAAACTGCATCAATTATTTGATTAGCCAATTAATCTAAATTTAACGTCCCTACTCTGAAGAGCACCATTATTGCTTTTTTAACCCCTTTCAGATAGTTATGTCAGTTTCCTACCGTAACCGGTTTTTAATCCATACTAGGACCTTCCTTGCCCCTTGGCATATTTTCCTTAACAGTCTCCAATGATATTCACTTAACATCTCTCATCCTGAAGGATCCCAAAGTCCATAAATACACACTCCTGCCACCTCTAAAGTGGAAGACAGTAACTGTGTGTCAAAGCCCGCCCCTCCCCCCCCAAAAAAACCTGTTTTGAATAAGTGAAGTCTAGCATACCTAGGAGAAATTTAGGGAAGCCAAAAGCAATTACACAAATGGGAATTTGGTCAGGGCTACCAATCCTATTCTTGCGATGAGTTCCCTGGGCTCTTTTAATGAGCACAAGTGGTCACTTTGTTTTACCTGTTGGCTGCAGATTGCTTCCCGCAGATCCCACTGGCGGGGAACAGCAATCCATGGCCAACAGGAGCTGCAGTCGCCGGTCCCAGCAGAGGCTCAGGTAAACAAAGTGTCTCACGGCCAGCTAGCACCTTGCCCTTACAAGCCGCAACCCAGAGTTTGAAAACCCCTGCTCTAAACTTAATGCTGGAGGCTGCGCTCAGTTCTAACTTCCTGATGGGGCAGAGTGCAACCTAGAATCATAGAATCACTAGAAATGGAAGGGACCCCAAGAGATCATCGAGTCCAGTCCCCTGCCCTCACCTACTGAACCACACACACCACTGTTATACAAACTTGGGTTTTCCCATCAAAGTAACAAGCAGGCCAGACCCAACAAAGCTCATATGACAACGGCCACAACCCAAGACAAAAAGTAAAGCAGAAAAGGACCTTATCAAAATCTCTCTTGGAAGTCTCATTTCTATTAACATTTCCCCTTGCACAAGTTGTGCTGGTTACCCCTTATCAGATAATGCTTTTCTCAGTGTTGTACTAATCTACCCTTCGACCTCGTTTCTGCTCTGAACCAATGGTTCCCTCTAATCTTTTCCATCTGTGCGCAGATTTTTTTCCATCCATGTGTGGAATTAATTTTATGTGCATCAATGTATGTGTGCATGTGCACCACCAGCAGAAACACAAAACCTAGCTGTGGACGCTCTGCTCATCAGTGGGACTGCGTGGGAATCTCTCCTGAGCAGCTGCACAAGTGCCCAGCTTCCAGGGAACACTGCTTTGAACTGAAGGGGAAGCTAACAAGTCTAAGGGATTCTGAACATTCCTCTGCACCTTTTGGAAGGCCCGTGCCACACCCCAGCCACTTTCCAGACTTCAAGAACAGCTGCTGGATGCAAGGATACAGGGCAAATCCTCGTCAGTATCACAGTTACCTCCCAAAAGGAAAGGAGTTTATGGTTGCTTGAAAGATGCAAGTTAAGCCTATTTAGGAAAAGCTGGCCCCAGAAGAGGCAGCAAATTCCTGGTTTCTCTGCCCAGGTGACAGCACAAGAACCATGAACTGAAATTATGACGGAAGCTTGGAAGGCAATTTGTTGTTTTAAACCCTGGTGACAGGAGTTCTAACTCTGAGCAGACGCTGAAAACGGATGATAGGAAAGAGATCACCTGATGATTCCCTGTTCTGTTCATTCCCTCTGGGGTATCTGGCACTGGCCCGTCAGCAGACAGGACACTGGGCTAGATGGACCTTTGGTCTGACCCAGTCTGGCCGTTCTTATGACAGGGAAGTTGGGAAATGTACAGCACGCAAGGCTTAATGTCCTAAGCACCAATTCCTTTTCTCTCCCTCATTATCTGAAACTATGTATGATGCCTGGTTTGGACCCTCCCCTCCCCTTTTTTAGGGATCTCAAAGTAATTTGGTGATGTCAGAAATACATCCCAGTTCTCCTTCAAGAGGGTGGCTGAATAGTCTAAGGCCCCGCAGTAAGATCACAGACTTCCCTACAAGCAGGTACTCCTATTCCATCCCACTCCAGCTCTCTGTGTGCTCAGATATCACAAAGATAGGCTTGTATAATAACCCACAGAGCAGCCTCATCAGAAGTTCTTTTGGCACAAGCATTTCCTCACCTGGCTCTCCAGTGAACATGGATGAACATGTCCAACACTTCCTCACAACTTTACCATTCTCTTGAATTGGCTCATCTCTTGCACACCTATCCCTTGGGGGTCTAAGTGTATAAATACAACCTCCTTCCTTCCAATTCAGTTGTTCTGCTCTGAAAAGTGATGCTACAAACGGCATCCTGAGGTTCTGTGCTCATTTGCCAACCCTACCAACTCCAAAAGCCAAACGAGGTCCCCATTTCACACATCACCAGCCATAAGAAATCAAATGATACCCTCAGTGAAACCTGACCACACGCACTGGTTATGCAACTGAATCCAGCTGTTCTGACTTTATAAGACAGCGAAAAGTCTTGCAGCACCTTAAAGATTAACAAAACACATAGACAGTATCGTGAGCTTTTGTGGGCACAACCCACTTCATCAGACAGACAACACTTTCAAATAAGAATAAGCGATGGACCCTGTCCAAGAGCATAAAATCAAAATAGACAATACAGACCTAGAAGAAGTAGTGAGTTGTGCCCATGAAAGCTCACGATACCGTCTACATGTTTTATTAGTCTTTAAGGGGCTGCAAGACTTTTCGCTGTCTTAAGTTTTTCCTGTTACAGACTCACTTGGCTACCCCCTCTGAAGCTTCTGACTTATGTTAGTCACTAGAGTCAGCTGATAGGGCATTGACCAAAGAAAATAGGATCTGTCGATTAAGAACGTGCAATGATGGCACTTGATGGAAGTTACCATTTGTCCCCCAGTTAATCTTTTTGCCCCTTTCTGTTTTATTATTAATCATGTTTATTATGGGACTGCCTAAGAGCCAACTGAGAAGCGTACCCTATTGTGCTAGGCACTGTATTTAGAATAAGAGATGGACCCTGCCCAAGAGCATAAAACCAAAATAGACAATACAGGCCTAGAGAGGATTTTTACTTTTAAGAAAAGGTTTAAGAACCCTAAAAAAACTTGCCATTTTAATATTCCATTTTTGCACAGAGGCACTTTAACTGACCTGCAGACAGACTTTCCAATGTTCACTTTGTCCTTAGCTTTTTGTGAATGATCTCCATTCACTGTAAAATTCATCATCACATGCAACCGCAGGGGAATCCCGTGAAACTTGCGAACTTCCCACACTCACCCGGCCAAATAGCCACATGTGGCTAGCGTGTTGGACAGCACCGTTTTAGCCCCTTATAAAGCATGGACTGGACATTAGAAAATGCACATAGGATTGTAATGTGACCGTGTGAAAACTGCGATTTTGCCTAATGACGTATTCCAATTTTTTTCCATTTAAAAAAGTTACCATGTATTGTCCTTGCCACTGGACAGACAACACTTTCAAACCAATTCTTTTCCTCCTGCCCCCTTGTAACATGCACAATCCAATCTCATCATCATCCACCTACTTTCCCCATCACAAGATCGAGTTCAAATCATCCTTGAGTCTCCAGAATTTGCTCCCCCTCTCTCTTCCATTCTGACACAAGCATGGAGGTTCAGCTGGTGGATCAGGACCTCTGCTACCCCTAGGATAGCCACACACAACTGAGTACCATGGAATGCAGGGGGATCAGTAACTGTGGGCCCAATGCAGCCTAGATCAGCCACCAGGCAGCAGAATGGCACCAGCTCATTGAGAAGGATTTTGCACATGCTCATTTTTACAACAGGGCTTTCCAAAACGACTCGTGTTGGTCTAACTCGTTCCCACTGAAGTCCACATCAGGCCAACCCTGAGCACTCTGGAAAATCCCCCTGGATTTCTGACGGCATGAAATGATCAATCATCCCTGTGACCCTTGCATATCCACGGACCAACTCATCTGCCAATAACAACAAAAAAGGCCTTTATTTCCCACTTTCAGAGTGCCAGCATATTCCCTGCATTTACCTTTTCCGGTCCAACAGAAACTACTGAAAGGATGGTTTTTTTGGTGTGGAGAAGGAAAGCACCCATTACTAGATGTACATGTTAATATGTACCATGCAGTAACACATTATGCTTCCAGGAGACATTAAATCTCCTCTGAATTAACACAATCAACCTCATAAGCAGAGCATTAAATTATTCCTGATCATCCAGCAAGACAACTGATTACAGAAATACTCTTCTCAATATGCCCTACTCCAATCACAACCTGTCCTTTGAACACCAGGGCTGAGGAAGGATTTTATTTCTGCTGAACTATTATGTGTTTATCTTAAAGACTCCATGCTGGAAAATTAACTGAAATGGACACCTTTCACGGTTATCAACAACAGAGCAAATGATTTTTATGTAAGAGCTGCAGCTTTCCAGGAGTGCCAAGACTTGAGCCATCTAGCCCATTGTCCCCCGGACAGCTCATCTAAATGCAAATTCTAAGAAAATGGCAAAACTAAGCAATTTCTGAATGGTACTGAACATTTAAAACTGTGGACAAAGTACTGTATCTTAGAGAACAATTCTCCACCAGCTGGCAGGTGGGAGAAGAGTCAATATCCTATTACTTTTTCACCCTAACAGATCTATTTTTGAAAAGTAGGCTAGGATTTGCCAAACTGCATCATGTATGACACAAGGCAATGAGCTTTTCCATATCACAAGTCCATGTAAAAAAAAGTTTCTCGAGAAGCTATGAAGGAGGGAGTCTAGCTCAGTGGCTCTCAACTTTTCCAGCCTACCGCATCCCTTGCAGGAGTCTGATTTGTCTTATGTGCGCCTAAATTTTATCTCACTTAAAAATTACTTGCTCACAAAAATTTATATGCCACTTGATTTATTTTGTAATCATTTGAGCTCCTTCCATGTAAAACCAGTATCAACAGTAGCGTCCTTGTTGACCATGGAGGCTCTTTTGGGGGGGAGGGGGGTGTCAGAATTCTGCTTAGAGTAAGTTTTTTGGTTCTTAAGATGTTTTTAATTTTAGTAGGAACTAAGAGGGTATCAAAGATGTGAGTGCAAAATAAATGCTAAAGTAATGCACATTGAAAAATATAATCCCAACCATTCATATAAAACGATGGGGTCTAAATTAGCTGCTAGCACTTAAGAAAAAGTTCTTGGGTTCCTTGTGGCTTGCTCTTTGAAAACATCCACTCAATATGCAGCAGCAGTCAGAAGACAGAATAGAAGGTTGGGACTTGTTAAGAAATGGATACACAATGAAACAGAAACTACAATACTGCCATTATATAAATCAGTGATGCACCCACATCTTACATACTGCATGCAGAAGTGGTCTCCCCATCTCAAAAAAGATATATTGGAATTGGGAAAAGGTTCAGAAAAGGGCAACAAAAATTAGGGGGATGGAACAGCTTCTGTATGAGGAGAAATTAATAAGATTGGGACTTTTCCACTTGAAAAAAAAAAAAAAGACAAGGAAGGGGAGGAGGAGATTGAGGTCTATAAAATCATGACTGGTATAGAGAAAATAGATAAGGACATACTTTTTATTCTCATAACACAAGAATTAGGGGTTCACCTAAAACTGAATTAATTAACCCTGAAATTAATAGACAGCAGGTTTAAAAACAAACGAAACAACGCATAGTCAGACTGTGGAACTCCTTGCCAGAGAATGCTGTGAAGACCTAGTCTGTAACAGGGCTCAAAAAAGAACTAGGTAAGTTCCTGGAGAATAGGCACGTCAATGGCTATGAGCCAGGATGGGCAGGAATAGTATCACTTGCTGACTACCAGGTCTGTTCATTCCCTCTGGGACACCGAGCAGTGGCCTCTGTCGGAAGATAGAATACTGGGCTAGATGGACCCTGGGTCTGATCTGGAATGGTCATTCTTATGTTCTTAAGCGTGACATTCTTATGGTAGAAAGACTTTTTTGAACAAGGCCTACTGAAGACCAGCCAAATTGCAAATCCATGAAGTCAGACTTTTGCCAGAGGGAATTAAGTGCGGGACTAGTAGCAGATCTCAAAACATGGCCCCACATCCCATCTTGGTGGGTTAGTCAGCAGCACACATACAGACGAGAAGTGATGATTAAAACAAAGGTCTAAAATTCTTCTGACAGCCTGCCACTGGCATTAGTTTATGAATAAATCTTCCAGAAGATTCTAAGCACGTGAAGAAGCTAGACACCAAAACCACCATCCCCAAGAACAGGCATAAAGGAATGCAGCATTACATGGGTGAAGTTCCTAATAATTCATACAGGTCTAAATGAGCATATTCAGGAACAGTCATTGAGCAGAACCTTGCTAATTAGCACTAATGAATGGGAGGCCTAATTGCAAATGGCTGGATTTTATGAATTAGCCAACTAGTGAAGCAGCAATATTAGAAAAGCAAAGCTAATGATCATTTACTAATACATTCTGAAGTATCCTAATAAAGGTACTTTGTCATGCAAGAATCTCAATAGATCTGATTAGTAGGCTGTTAAAATAAAAAACAAGAAACTTGTCGTGTTGATGGGCATCTTGGAGAACTCAACTTTTTTTTTTTTTTTTAAAACAACTGTTTTGACATGCTTGATGCTCAAGCCATTACTCATGAGCCTATCACTTTATGCACTGAAATGCAAGCTTGATCTTAACAGGGAATTGTTAAGAAGTCTTGTCCTTGTCTATCTTTTATCACCTCTGGTATTTTAGTAGACTTCAGTGACAAGGCTGTCTCCTGGTACAATAGAACCTCAGAGTTACAAACACCACAGCTATGAACTGGACAGTCAACAACACACTTCATTTGGAACCGGAAATATACACACACAAAATGAGGCGGCAGCAGAGGCCACCACACACACACACACACACACAAAACACAACAACCCACAACTACAGTACTGTATTAAATCAACAAAAATAAAGGAAAAGCCACATTTTTCTTCTACACGATGCATTTTCAAAGCTCTATTAAGATAGCGTTCAGTTCGGAACTCTTGAAAACACAACCATAACGTTAACGCTTTGCTCAGAGTTATGAACATGCCATGGGTACCAACGACTATACTTAGGCGGAAGTTCGATGTGAGATGCGCACTCCAGCTCTGTTAATTACACAGCTGGAGTCAACGTACCTTAACTGGAACTTTGGCCTCATCGCCATTGCAATGGGAGCACTGCAGAAGCTCCTGCCCCAAAGGGTTTGCAGATTTCACTGATTGCCCTGCCCTTCCTTCCACGCCCTAGTAACAAGAGTAGGTCATAAAGAGAAAAGGAGCTGGAAGGAATTCCTTCCCAACCCTAACAAGCCCCATCCTACACAGACGGTAGTTGGAGTACATCTGGGCTGCTGACTCTGGTCCTGTTTCAAACAGCGGCTGTGTAGCTGAACTGCTTTGGGCGGGAAGAACGGGCCTGGGAGGCGTACTTGCACATCAGCACTCTGAGTAAGAGCAAAGTATGGTAGATATTAGTTATGAGAGTTAATTTCTCCTCTGCGTATCTAACTCCGATTCACCACTGTATTCTATCCCTGGGAGGCCCATGGATCCTTCGGGACATAGCAATACTCCCTCCCTGGCATGTTCCCATCTTTTTAATCACCACCCACAAAAGCCCCCACGTCACAAGCCTCTCCATCCAAAGTGGGGGAAGGGAAAAAGAGATCTGACTTGGCTTCCCTCCAAACCCACGAACACTGATCTGCATAACTGCCAGAATAGGCTCACCCAAGAGCAGAACAAGGTTCTCCCTGTCCCCAAACTCCCCAAAGATGACTGCTCATGAGGCCAGACCCAATCTAATCCAGATTCTCCAGCTGCCCTTTCCATAGTATTTTCATAGGGCTTCATCACGGTCCTAGTGTCATCATGAGCAAAGGACCCACTGTGGCTCCACTGGGAGCAGGACTGGGCTCCTAGCCTGCTTCCTACAGATAAAGGAAGCCAGAACCAAACATGGTAACTGCTTACTGACAAATAAAAGCACTTCATCCACAAAGCCCCTCCCAATTCTTACATTGCTGGAAAATGTCCTCCAGGCATGCTTTCCCTTGCAGCTCCCATGGCGACATGTGTAAAAGCACAGAACCAGATTCCAAAGGCATTACATGAGAAAATACAAAGCATTTACTGAGAAACAATGGCCACAATTTCCCCAGAGCCTGAACCCCGTAGTGGACAATAAGCTGTATTTCTGCACAAAACCCCTTCGCAGGCTTGGGGGATTTGCTTTGTTGGAGCTGGATTCAAGCTGGAGCATTAAAACAAAAGGCTCTTTGCGTTTTCAATGCCATTTCCTCCAGCCACGCACATGTGACTAGAGACTCAAGAATCAGAAAGAGGGAAAAGGCCTATTGTGTCATCTAGTTCCTCCCTCTTCCTTTCCCACAGCACCTGCCTAAGTTGCTTTGTCCATCTAGCTGCACGCTATCCGAGATTGGTTCACAGCCGAAAAGGTCACAGTAAATTTGTACTTAGTATATAGTGTCATTGCCAAAGAAGAAATTCAGCATCCTTTATGGCTGTTTTGTACCACATTTATCACTATATACAACCCCTTCCTCAAAACAGCCCGGCATCTGCCCACGCATCGAAACAGTCCCCCAAGCCCTAAACCAGGAGTGGCCAACCCACAGCTCGCGAGCCACATGCGGCTCCTCTCCCCCAAAAGTGTGGCTCACAAAGCCGCTCCTGCGCCCCCCCCAGCGGCCCCTCCCCTCCCCCCTGGCTCCTCTGTGCTCACCGGAGCAGCAATTCAAAATGGTGCCCAAGATGGCGGCCATTGACGGGAGCCTGATATGGCCAAAAAGCCTACGCTTGTTTCTTAAAGGGGCAGCCTCATTTTTTTTTCCTCAACAATTCGGGTGTAGCTCTTCACATTTTTTCCGCCGCTGTTTTGGCTCTCTTTGTTAAATGGGTTGGCCACCCCTGCCCTAGACCCAGCTAGCCAGCTGTGGCACCAGGCCAGGGGTATAGTTTTCCCTCCCCTCTCCATCTGTGGCCTCCCAACTTCACTCCAGTTGGAAGCGTGGACACACCCTACTCCATGTCTTGGTGGTTGATCCCACTTCCCCTCCTCCAATACTGCAACCCTTCCACTCTCATTCTCCCCATACACATTATGCTCCCTGCCACATTAGTGCTCTTCCTCGGTCCAGTTCTGTTCACTTAACCCTTAGCATCCTCTTCCCAAACATTCCTTTCCTCTTTAAAAGCGGGCGGCAGGGTCCGGGAGCTCAGACCAGCTGACCTGGGGCTCGGTGTGCTCTCGCGGGCCTGTGCCTCAGCCATCCTGCCTCTTCCCCCAATCGCCCCTCCCCAGCCCCACATCATCACTGCTGGGCCTCTGCTCCTGCAGAGGGGCCAGCACTGATCTCTCCTGATCTGGCAAATTTCCTGGTTCAGGACCGGTGAGGTCCCAAGAATGCCGGGCCAGGGAGGTACGACCTGTACACCAGCTGAGGCCTCTCCCGTACTGAACAGAGTGGGACAATTACCTCCCACGTCTTACATCCGACACTCCCCAAATCCTTTCCAGCAGTATATCCCCATAGCCAGTGTATCAGCAGAGCATCCAACTGGAAGATTTTAGCACTAAAAACCTCTCCCTCCAGAATGCAGTCCAGGCCTTCTTTTCCTCCGTTCTGAATATTGACTCATCAAGGCGCTTCAAGGTTTTGTTTATATTTTGGTAGCAGCTGGAAACCCAACTCCAGGTAGATTTAGGGCCTCACTGTACAGGTCACAATGCAAAGGCACAGTAAACGGGGACTCCTGCACCACAGAGTTTACAATTTCGCTAAGACACGGCGTGGATTTCACAAAACACTAAAAAGGGGAGAGTAGAGGCAGGACAAAGGAAGTGGTTACAAGAAGAGGCATCTTCACTGACCAGGTCTATGCAAAGCTAGAGGGGCTTCACATTTATCTGTAGCTTCCTGGGGGCAGGAAGTCCTGAGCAGCCATCTCTCTAGCTGTCGTCACCTAGAGACATCATCCATGAAATTGACTTTGAATAAAGATTTGAAGGAACAGAGGTTAGGATTTATAATCAAGGCGCTGGTCTAAGACTCTGGAAAATTAAGGTAAATTCTGGGCTCCACAACAGACTTCCTCTGGATCCCCCCCATCTCAATTCCTCATCTCTACAATGAGGACTAGGGATGTTAAAATGTGTTTTATTAAATAAACATATAACCACGTGGGGACCCGACTGCTACACACAGGGGGCGGGGAGGGCGATAGTTGGCTCCCCACGTGCAGAAGCATGGTGGGGGGAGTGCAGGCGGCTCCCCACGCGTACCAAGAGGCCACGTGTAACCATGAAGGTTAACCAATGAGCCATGTACACAGCTACACTTTCACGTCCCTGATGAGGACAATACTACTTTCCTTCCTCTGTCCCTAGGACTGTCTACTTTGAGTATACACTCTTGGAACTGTTCCTGTGTGCACCCATTGCAGCCAGCGAAACAGAATCCTGAACTCATCTGAGAGTTCTAAGTGCTACCGAAACAAAAATCATAATCAGCTCGCTTTGTAAAATGTGTGTGTCTGCTTAGAGCACAGCCAGCCACATAGTTAGCATCTGTGATTTTGAAATTGAAGATGCCAGGCACTGGGGTACTACCCCAAACATAGATCATATAGAATTTTTTTTTTTTGGCAGCAATCCAAGATTACATTTTGTCAAGCAAAATTCACTGGGATAATTTCCAAGCCTCAGAATCAAAAGGTTTGTTTCACTATCTGGAATGACATGAAGCCCAATCAAGCCAAAGGCAAGGTGGCCAAACACCACACAGCTGCCGTACTGCGTGAAGTGCTACCAAAGTACTGAACGAACACTTGAGGAAAAGCTGGACACTCACTCCCAACCGGCAAAATCCTGAAGAGGCTGCAAAGATTTCACAGCAATCCCAACAGAGCAGAGGGAACACAAGTCACTCATATCAACATTCCTCGCTGTGCCTCACAAGTGTACATACTAGTAGCAGCTGCTCTGCAGACCGACAACACAATCCCCCTTTTAATGAGGGATCAGAGGCAGCCTGTAATCAGTTCTCTAATAACAATCAATGAACTGTGGTCAGAGGGGATTTCATGGAGCTGGGAGGCAAACAGTAAAACTTCTAAAGGTTGCCTTTGCATGGCAACCCACAGCCTATAAAGATGAACTACTAGAAAAGAACCTGAGCAACGCCGGGTAAGTCAACTCAATTAATTTGTTTTTCTTTATTTAAATCATTGCTCTGGGTTGGGGCTGGGGATGAGGGGTTCAGTATGCAGCCTGCCCCAGGGAGAGAGGACTACCCCAGCCTCCTCTCATTGGAGCAACTTGGCGCCTCGGGGGTGGGAGACTTGGGCCTGGGGCAGTCCTAGATTGGGGAGGGTTGGAGCCCCCAACCAGCCCCTTTCATCTGCCTGGTGATTCCGTGTCTTTTCTGTATGGTTGCATGAGAAGCAATCCCATTCCAGGCCCATCCCATTGTCCTGGCACAACCAAACTCAGACCTTGCTTTAAGTTGCGATAAAAGGAAGCTGTGTACCGAATTTGGTGGCCTTACCTCTTACTGTTTAATAGGAGTTCTTGAATGACAAACTCTCTCAAATATATAGTAGTGTAGAGAAAAGAAACTGCTCCCCCAGTAAAAAAGTTTGGCCAGGCCGCTCTTGCTATAGTGGGCTGCAGTACTCCTTGAGAGAAACCGGCCGCACCCTTCCTGCATACCATTGCCTTTAGAAAAAGGGAAGGTGTGAAAAGGGGAAAATAGCCTCAGACTCTCCCACCCGTCACCTTGGCGTGAGAACTGCGGGGCTTACCTGGTCGCATGAAACCTACACAGTTTCGGCCCAACCCCTGAGACACAGACCCCCCCACTTGGTGACCATTGAGCCATATATGGTAATATGAAAGCGCAGGAAAGCGATGTGCAGATTTGGGGATAAATACCCATGGCACAGTTCGCTCTAGGAGGTCTTCGCAACACACGTACCACCGTGCGTGTGCCTTCTCGTATACTTCAAAGCGCTGCCGGCCTGATCAACCGACCAACCACCTCCCCCGACTCTCGGGCGTAACCAAGGCCGTCGCAACCGAAGCGATATCTTTGTAATGTTCTGTGTGCTATGTAAGTTGGTATGTATGATTTGATTTTTTCCTGTTGTATAAGCTTAGTGTTGTAGTTGTTTTTGGGTAGTACATAAGAGTTTGTAGTTATCACTGTTATTTTATTACTGTAGCTGGATATTTTAAGATTAGAGACTATGCCCCTTGCCATTCCCATCCTTATATCTCTGACACGTTTTACTAGAAACCATAGAATAAATATAATAAATACTGTAAGTTCATTATTAACACGGTCTATTAAAAATCTTAGAATAAATACTATAAATTCACCACTGTCATAAATAAATAATTTTTATTTGATAAAACTGTCCACCTGGTTCTGTCCTTCCCCCCTTGGGTATTCATCATCGGACCTGTGATTCTCGCGACAAGTAGATATTCATGAGAACGGCGTACAAAATGCTCCCCTGCACTCAATCACGACACCACAACTGCTGTTTAAAAGTGGAGTGTTAGAGGAAGGAATCAGGTATCAGCTAAGCCCTGACCAGATACTAAAGACACCAGCAAACAGATCAGTTGCACCTCTTAGCCTGTTCAACGGCTCAACAAGAAACTCTCTCCTAACACACACTTACACATACTCATGCACCTGTTCAACTGAACATGGTTTGGAGGTTGAGCCCAAACCCAACTCCACTAGCTGCATGATTATTCATTTTACAGGCCACTTGGATGCAAATCGTCATCCATCTTACTGCTGAGAAGACTTTTCCTAGCAAACATTCCAAATAATCTTCTACAACAAGCAGTCCCACTTAGATGTACAGGATTAAGGTTTTGTATATTAGTTTTTTGAATTCTGCAGACTCTGAAACCCAGCAGAGTGAATACTGGGGCATTCTAAGCTATCCCACACACACCACACACATACGGCTTTGGAACATTTGTGAACAAATGTTACAGCCATTACATATGGAACAACGGATATTTATCCAACTGCTGGTTAAGCAGGCACTTCTGCCCAACGGTGTACACCATGCACTGTTTCTCCCACTTATTTAAAAACGAAAAACATTCCTCCCCAACAATACCACGTTATCTGTGAAATACTGGCTTGCATCGTACTAGCATTCAACACCACCAATGACCTTTACCACATGACTGTTATATTTTTATCACATAATGAACATGTTATCTTGCATCCGCTCTCTAACAGTTAGCTAAGAACTGATCAATCGGGGCATCCGCACAGACAATTTGTGCCTCTAAGAAACTAAAAGCTCCGATGAAGACCCCAAAGCATGCATACCAATGCAGCAAGTCTAACAGATCTGGGGAAAAGACAAAAAAAAAAAAAAATGTCTCAACGATGTATTGAAAAGCACAGAATCATTTATTTAAGCCTCAAGAGTGGCCATACCTCAGCTTGTGAGCCTCATCGGGCTCTTTAGGGCTAAAGAGACGTTCCCTTCCCCCTTTCTCTGCCTACCAAACTAGCAGGGAGCTCAGGGCTTCTGCTCCATAGCGGGTGGTGTGGCTAGGAGTTTCCGCTAGAGACAACTGGTGCCTGCTAAGAGTGAGGAGGTAGAACTTAAAGCTCCCCCTAACAGGGTCAGCAAACCCTGGAGAAAATCTGATCCCACGTGTGTTCCCCACCTCTCTGCTTTGCCTCTGGCTTCTGCCCAGTGAGGAGACAAGTCTCAGGGCTTCAGTCTCATGGGGAGCGCCTGCCAGGGCTCAGGGCTCCAGCAGGAGCAAGCACCCAGCCCCTCCATGATTGAAGAAGCCCCACCCCCATCAGCAGGTAACTCCCGCTCTCAAATTTCTGAAGATTGTCATATGCGGCTGAGAGGGTCAGTAAGTTTGGCCAGCCCTGGTTTACACCATGCCAATATATGCAGTAGCTGGAACACAAGTGGTCATGAAGCTGCATCACTTTTCCTCTTCTCAGTGTTACTGTTGAGTCCCTATAGAACGAGGGAACGTCTACCGAAAACATGCTGCGTTTCAAAGGAAAAACTCGAATGTAGTATTAAAAAATCCTCCAAAAAGCGACACGTTTAAGCCCAGCCCTGTCACTGACTCACTCTGGCATCTTGGGAAAGTCACTTCATCTCCCCAGTCTCTGTTTCTCCATCTATTCGCTAGGGGCCATGCTTCCCAATCTCCCAGGAGTCTTCTAACGATTCGCATTTGCAAATCACAGTGACAATGAAAGAGCCCTTACTGGCTTGGGGGCCCAGTGCAACATGATTCCCCTGCCACAAGGGACAAAACCCTCCACCATGTAGTTCTAGATTTTTCTCTTCCATTCTTGCCCCATGGATATATGGAGCTAAGGAACAGAATGGAGCCAACAGGTTCGAAGGTACATCTGTTTGCCCTATCAGCACACACCAGCAACTTAGGTTAGCCAAACTGCTTCCTTTTTAGGATCTTTTTTAGAAGGGTGATGCTCATGAGTAACTGATTAACTGGTGGCCCCACCAGGCTAGAGCAGACTCTCCCGTCCAACAGGGTGGGGGGGGGGGCTGCTCCAGGCCAGCCAGGTGCACCCCGCTGTGGGCAGAGAGCAGTGCAGCAGGCCTGACCTGGTCTGATAATTTGGATAATTTGTGGTTCTGCCACAGACTTCCTACAGGATCAATCCCTCAGGCAAGACATTTCTCTCTCCCTGGGCCTCAGTTCCTGGTCTCTCACCCTTTATCATTCTTGTCTATTCAAATACAGACAATCCCGGTCTTGAACGGCTTAATATGTGCATGTATACTGCTTCTAGCACTACTGTGTCTCAAACAGGTCTTATGGTAGCATAATACAAATGGACGGGGAGAAGGAATCTCTGGTTAGGGATGTAACAGTGTAGCACAGTGTTTCTTAAACTTTTTAAGACCGAGGAACACGAAACAATTTTTTTTATGAGGAACACCAAGGATTTTTTTGTTGGGGGGGGGGGGGGGGGAAGGCCAGGGAAAAGTTATTGAGCAAAAAAAACCAAACAGGTCACCTGCACCTTTAAGGGTGGCCATTTTGAACACTGTTGTTCTCCGCGGCACCCCTCCGACTGCCTTGTAGCACACCAGTGTGCCACAGAACACAGTTTAAGAAACACTGGTGTAGCGGGTTAAAACAATTCACGCATAAGCAGCTGCTTAACAGTTAATGCTATCAGCTACATGCAAACCACACACACCCATTTCCTCCCCATCCCTACCCCCCGTGGCTCTGAATTAAAAGTATTTTGGGAGCCGGCAAGTAGGCACCCTGGCTCAGTCTCGGCTAGCGCTGGGTCCTGGCTGGCAGCTACCCCCGTTGCAGCTCAAACTCTTTTACATGCAGAGCCGCTTATCGGTTAATCGTGTATTCAACAAAATTTGTGCCAGCTACAGGCAACCCCCGCACCTATGACCTAATTGGTTCCTAGAGAACCGTTGTAAGCTGAACCCTTATGTTCCCATAGGCGCAATGTTATAAATAACGTTCCGTTCCTGGAAACCCATTTCATACCCTAAAAATATCAAAATTGCCTATGGAAATGGAGGAAAACTAATCTAAATAGTTCAAATAATGAACAAAAATAACAAAAAAGTGAAGACCGACATGGCGGAGACATGTGCAGTTCAAGCAGCAGCTGCAGACTGGTGAGTCTGACTGAGCTTGTGCGTTTCCTGTTTTGGGATAATGCGTGGAGTCTGCGTTGTACACCGTCATAAATGTGAGCAGCAGACATAAATTGGGGGGTTTTAGGAGGTATCTCGCATGAAAAAAATGGTCGTAAATCCGGGGATTCATAAGTCAGGCGGTCATAAATTGAGGGTCGCCTATACATAATTACCAAATTACATGCTTCCTAACATCCCTATCTCCGGTGCTTGTCTTATATTAGATCCTGAGATAATCAGACTGTAGAAATATTCCTAGTTAGATTATAAAAAAAAAAAAATCAATATCCCATATCCTCTTTCCTTAAGTCCCAAGACTCCACATAATAAAGGTTTTTGGGGTTTTCGCTATAAAAATTTGTATTTACAAACACTTCCCCAAATCCTTCCACATGAATCTCATGTTACAAGTTCTTCCTTCCTCTCCTCACCAGAGATTACAGCAATGTCCTAGTTTCACCTGCCTCCACACTGGGATGAGACAACAATGACATCACATGCCATTTACTATTTAAATTAGTATCTGGAAAATATTTCATCTCTCGTACATACTAGAATTTATTTCAGCCTGATGGATTACACTAGAGAAGTAAGTTTACCAGCGTGTGCTGTGGTTTAGAAAGCCCTGGAAGACAGCTGGGCACAGCGTGCTGGGTTTTTTGTACCAACTCTGGCTACCTGATCATGAGGGATTTTCTCCCTCATTGGAGACCATCTGTCACCAAATGAGGGCTGGGCGTACATTTAGAGAACGGCCAGAGAGAAAACGATCTAGTGATGTCGTTAGCTTGATCTCCAGACTAGTTGAGTTTCACGATAACCTACTAGCATTCCTGTAAGCATTGCAGCCAGCAACATGAAACTATTAATGGAATGCTCAAGGTCCAACCCCACAGCTGATTCTGAGTTGCAGGACTGCTAAAGAACATGAAGCAAAAGAGCTGTATCCACACGGCGCTTTTGCTTCTCAGCACATCCCATTGTCTCTAGCTAAGGTGCAGCTTCACCCACGGAAGCAATGGTAGGCGCTCCGGCTGCCATCAGCTAACCACACAGTTCAGAGCAGACCTAGAAAAAGGGGACATGCCAAAATCGAGTGCCACTGTCTAACATTTCCACTGCCACACTGGAGATTAGGGATGTTAAAAATCAGATTAACTAATTGAATAGTCGACGGAATTTCCATCGACTATTCAATTAGTCAGTAAGGGCGCTTCCACTTTGAAATGTAGCAAGAGCCATCCGGCTGTTGCTACATTTCAAAGGTGGAAGTGCCCCAAGGTGTTCTGTCTTTGAAATGTACAAGAGCCTGAGGG
Organism: Pelochelys cantorii; assembly: GCA_032595735.1. Classification (NCBI taxonomy): domain Eukaryota; kingdom Metazoa; phylum Chordata; order Testudines; family Trionychidae; genus Pelochelys; species Pelochelys cantorii. The sequence continues at coordinate 6,930,247 of CM064328.1, forward strand.
GCCAGCAGGGGGCTCCATGCAGCATTTCAATCTTTGAAACGCACAAGAGTCCCCCGACTCTAGTAGCCCGCTGGCCCCAGGCTCCCTGCAGCTCTTCTGCTTTGAAATGTACAAGAGTCCCCACTGGGGACTAAGTTGGAAGGCTGCCACTGAGCCCCTGCCCACTCCCACGGAGTTGGAGCTGGGGGGGAACCGGCTTTTAAAGCTGGCTCCCCCAGCACCCCCTCCTCTTCCCCGCCCTTGCTGCCTCTTTCTGATAGAGGCAGCAAGGGGGGGAATCGACTAATCGACTAGTGTGTTGACTATCCGATACGCTTTTGCTTATCGGATAGTCGACTAGTCGCTTACATCCCTACTGGAGATAGCAAAAAACTCGGATAATTTGATAAACAAGAGCCTAGCACAGATACACTCCAAGTGGAGGAAGCTGAAAACAGTAGACATCATGGATAAAGAGGTCAGATTCACTACATCATGAAGAGAGAGTGACCTATTACTCTAACCTATTTTTCATCATAATCTGATCAATTTCTGAAGTGATCCTTGAAAGCAGTGGCAACTCTGACCACCCTCCCCTCCCTTTTGCCATAAATGCTCTCACAGGAACGCTCTTCAGCCCCCATCCATGCATGTTTAACAGAGTCTTAAATCCAGCTGTTTAAAACAAAGGCATCTTCAGAGAAGACAGATGCTGGGAGAGTTCTGTCCTAGCTGTGAAGGGAGATCTCCCAAAGTGATTGTTTTCAAGAGCGGCATCTCCACTCTGAATGCAGCATCAGCTCAACTGTCTCTTTGAAGCAGAGGCAGGGAACCTACTAGGGATGTTAAGGGATGCAAATGCTTATTGGATAGTCGACATGATAGTCGACTAGTTGCTTCCCGCCCCCACTTGCTGCCTCTGTCAGGGAGAAGAGGGGGCTCCGTGCGGCACTGACGCTTTAAAATGCCGCAACGCTACAGCGTTTCAAAGGGGCAGTGCCGCCCTATGGACTAATCAAATAGTCAATGCAAAAATGCATCGACTATTCCATTAGTCAATTACACAATACTTAACATCCTTAGAACCTACAGGACAGTTCAATTCAACCTGTAGGGGTCGAACAGCCGCACAGCGCCAACCTCACCTACAGCGCCCGGCCAGGCGGCGGCAACAAGCGCCCGAGCCCCTTCCCACCCGGGAGTGCTCATCGCTCAGAGCTGCGACAGGGGATCGCCAGAGTCCCTTCCACACTACAGCACTCACCGCGCAGACCCAAGTCAGGCAGCAGAGGGAAAAATCGCTGGAGCCCCGCCCTGCCTGAGGAGTCTGCAGCAGGGAGCCATGCCAGGCAGCTGGTTCCTGTAGCATCCAGCCCCAGACAGATGCCACCACCAACTCCTCCTCCTGAAATCAGGAGGCACGTGGGAGCCAGAGAAAAGGGGAGCACCTTGTGAGTGGGAAGAAGGGGCGGCCCCATCTGGGCAAACTCCTGAACCCCTCTCCAGCAACCAGTGCTGGGAAAAGGGAGGAAGGGGTGGCCACAGCAACATTTTCAGTTCCAGCAGATGTAATGAGGTTCAGCAAGGAAAAGCAACCTCAGTCATCCCCCTAAAATACTAAATCAAAAAGAACATCGCCCTAAAAGTTTTGTGTAGGCGCACCGTACATGTGTAGGCACGCTTCTCCATTTGGGGCCTTTTTTGGGCTCATTTGTGTGGCCCCCAAATGATTTTTCTGGGGGTTAATGGCCCTCGACTTAAAAAAGGGTCCTCATCCCTGCTCTAAAGTTTTCGGCCAGCTCACTCAAAAGGAAAGATAGCCATGCCAATCACAGCAGAGTGCCAAATTAGTTAGCAATAACACAAACATACAAAGAAATGGGTTATCCCAAATTTTGCACCTTTCAAGGGGACACTCCAGGTCAGGCCAAATTAAAAAAGTATTCAAGTAAAATCAGTTCCCTGAACTGTAATTTTGGTTTCTCCATCTCCTGTTCTCCCCAATTACTGTTGGGAATTCTGCCTGTTCTCAATGATCAGAGGCAGCCACCCAGGTTTCTGAAAACCACTCACTGCCTCCTCCATGCATTGCCTGTTCTCCACACACACTTACTGCCTGGTGGCACTGCCTACTTGAGTGCCAGGAAATAGCAACAAAACCAAAGCTTAATGACTAGGTAACAGGTCAGCGAAATACACATACATGCAGACCCAAAAGCAAAAATCACAGACACAATCCTCTCTCTTCCACTAACAACTCACTTAAATATCCTTGTGTTGGCAGATATAAAATATTAGCACAGGGTGGGGCTGCCCAGAAGCAGTGAAATCCCTACTATGAATAACCAAAATTACAAGGAAAGAAACTAATTTTACTTTTTGCAGTCACACAGATCTGCTGCTCTGGTCAGCTACTGCTAGTAAGTGGGAAACAAACATCCCCCCAACAAAGGAAGGAAATGAGACAGACTAGGAGACTCCACTACTTTCCTAGGTAACCCATTCCAGTGCTTCACCACTCTCCTAGTGAAATAGTTTTTCCTAATATCCAACCTAGACTTCCCCCACCGCAACCTGAGACCATTGCTCCTTGCTCTGCCATTTGTCACTACTGAGAACAGCCTTTCTCCATCCTCTTTGGAACCTCCCTTCAGGAAGTTGAAGGCTGCTATCAAATCCCCCCTCACTCTTCGCTTCTGCAGACTAAACAGACCCAACTCCCTCAGCCTCTCCTCATAGGTCATATGCTCCAGCCCCCTAATCATTTTAGTTGCCCTCCGCTGGACCCTCTCCAATGCGTCCACATCCTTTTTGTAGTGGGGAGCCCAGAACTGGACACAATACTCCAGATGTGGCCTCACCAGAGCTGAATAAAGGGGAATAATGACATCTCTGGATCTTTTAAAGCAACCTAATATGCCATTAGCCTTCTTCGCTACAAGGGCACACTGTTGACTCATATCCAGCTTCTCATCCACTGTAACCCCCAAGTCCTTTTCTGCAGAACTACTACTTAGCTGGTTGGTCCCCAGTTTGTAACTAAGCTTGGGATTCTTCCGTCCCAAGTACAGGACTCTGCACTTGTCCTTGTTGAACCTCATCAGATTTCTTGTGGCCCAATCCTCCAATTTGTCTAAGTCACTCTGGACCCTATCTCTGCCCTCAACCGTATCTACCTCTCCCCCTAGCTTAGTGTCATCTGCAAACTTGCTGAGGGTGCAATCCATCCCCTCATCCAGGTCATTAATAAAGATACTGAACAAAACTGGTCCTAGAACCAAACCTTGGGGCACTCCACTAGAAATCAACCGCCATCCTGACATCGAGCCGTTAATCACTACCCGCTGAGCCCGGCCTTCTAGCCAGCTTTCTATCCATCTTACCGTCCATTTATCCAATCCATATTCCCTTAACTTGCTGGCAAGAATATTGTGGGAGACCGTATCAAAAGCTTTGCTAAAGTCAAGGTATATCACATCCACTGACTTTCCCATATCCACAGAGTCAGTTACCTCATCATAGAAGCTAATCAGATTGGTCAGGCACGACTTGCCCTTTGTGAATCCATGCTGATTATTCCTAATCACTTTCCTCTCCTCCAAGTGCCTCAAAATGGATTCCTTAAGGATCCCTTCCATGATTTTTCCAGGAACCGAGGTAAGACTGACCGGCCCATAGTTCCCTGGATCGTCCTTCTTCCGTTTTTTGAAGATGGGCACTACATTTGCCTTTTTCCAATCATCCAGGATCTCTCCCGATCTCCATGACTTTGCAAAGATAATGGCCAAAGGCTCCTCAATGACATTTGCCAACTTCCTCAGTACCCTCGGATGCATTTAGTCCGGACCCATGGATTTGTGTACGTTTAGCTTTTCTAAATAGTTCCTAACCTGTTCTTTACCCACCAAGGGCTGTCCATCTTCATCCCATCTTGCGTCACTTAGCGCATTAATCCGGGAGCCGACCTTGTCCGTGAATACAGAGGCAAAGAAAGCATTGAGTACTTCAGCTTTCCCCACATCATGTCACTAGGTTACCTCCTTTATCCAGTAGGGGCCCCACACCCTCTCTGATCACCTTCTTCTTAACATGCCTGTAGAAACCTTTCTTGTTATCCTTCATATCCTTAGCCAGTCGCAATTACACTTGCGCTTTTGCCTTCCTGATAACCCCCCAGCATTCTCGAGCTATACATTTAAACCCCTCCCTGGTCATTTGTCCAAGTTTCCACTTTTTGTAAGTTTCCTTTTTGTGCTTAAGTTCACCAAGGATTTCCCCCGTAAGCCAATCCGGTCTCCTACCATGTTTACCTCTCTTGCCACACATCGGGATGGTATCTTTCTGTGCCTTCAATAAGGCTTCTTTAAAATACTGCCAGCTGTCCTGGACTCCTTTCCCCTTCATGCTAGCATCCCAGGGGATTCTACCCATCAGGTCTCTAAGGGAGTCAAAAATCTGCTTTTCTGACGTCCAAGGTGTGTATTTTACTACTCTCTTTTCTTCCTTTGGTCAGGATCCTGAAATCTACCATCTCATGATCACTGCTTCCCAGGTTGTCACCCACCTCTACTTCCCCTATTAGTTCCTCCCTGTTTGTGAGCAGAAGGTCAAGCTGCGCACGGCCCCTGGTTGGATCCTTCAGCACTTGTACCAAGAAGTTATCCCCAACATTCTCCAAAAACTTCCTGGATTGCCTGTGTACTGCCATATTGGTCTCCCAACAGATGTCAGGGTGATTAAAGTCCCCCACGAGAACCAGGGCCTGCAATCTGGAAGCTTCTCTCAGTTGTCCGAAGAAAGCCTCATCTACCTGATTCGGTGGCCTGTAGTAGACACCAACCACAACATCACTGCTGTTGTTTGCACCTCTAAACTCAACCCATAGACTCTCAACAGGTTTTTCTCCCTCTATATACTGGAGTTCAGAGCAATCATAGTGCTCTCTTACGTATAGTGCAACTTCTCCTCCTTTTCTCCCCTGCCTGTTCTTCCTGAACAGTCTATACCCTTCCATGACAGCGCTCCAGTCATGCAAGTCATCCCACCAAGTCTCTGTTATCCCAATTAAATCGTATTTCTTGGACTGGGCCAGGGCCTCCAGTTCTTCCTGTTTGTTGCCCAGGCTTCTCGCATTAGTGTACAAACACCTCAGGTAACCAGTTGATCGCCCTATCTTCTCCATTCGAATCAGGGGTCCTCCTTTCTTGCTCGTTCCTCTTTGCATTTCTTCCCGATATCCGACTTTCCCACGCCCCTCAGAGTTTTGGGCACCGTCCCCCAACGAACCTAGTTTAAAGCCTCCTCACTAGGTTTGCAAGCCTGCCTGCGAAGATGCTCCTTCCTCTCTTGGTTAGGTGGATCCCATCTCTTCCTAACAATCCTTGTGCCCGGAACAGAGTCCCATGGTCGAAGAAACCAAAGCCCTCTCTGCAACACCACCTAGCAGTGTTTAAGTCTCGGCTTGACAAAGCCCTGGCTGGGTTGATTTAGTTGGGATTGGTCCTGCCTAGAGCAGGGGGCTGGACTTGATGATCTTCTGAGGTCTTTTCCAGCTCTATGATTCTATGAGACGTGGATAAAGTAAAACACACACACTGGTGAAAGTCAACTATGATTTAATTTTTCATTTTCCCCCCCAAAAAAACCCAAGATGTCTCACTCAATGTACTGGGAACAAAATATGCACTGAGATTTGTACTAACTACATGGAACAGGAGTGGGCAAGATATAGCCCATGGGCCAGATGCAACCCACCAAGCCTTTCAATCTGGCCCGCAGCTACCCCTGGGGCACAGAGCAGTGCTGCTCAAAGCAGCTAGCTACTCCCTATGGCTCTTTGCCCTACAGGGAGGCGGGGAAGAGAAGAGCAGCTTTCGGCACTCTGCCCCACCCCCAGCAAAATCTCTCGGCTCCTATTGGCCAGAAACTGGCCAATAGGAGCCGAGAGATTTTGCTAGGGGTAGGGGCAGTGCAGCACAACTTCTCAGCTCCCATTGGCCAGCAGACAAATAGGACTGGAGAGCTTTTGCAGGGGGTGGAGGCAGCATGCAAACCCCCCCCCCCCCACACACACACACACACAGAGTGCAGAGAGCCACATGGAGCGGTCTGGGGCTGCTAGCAAGCCTGCCCGAGAGTGCTGCTGGCTGGAATCTGCTTAGGTAAGCGCTTCCCAGCCAGAGCCTGCCTCTGGCACACCACCTGCTCCCACCACCCAATCCCCTTCCAGACCCTGCACCCCCTCTTACACTGCTTCCCCAGCCAGAATCCTCTCCTGCACCCCAATTCCCTGTCCCAGGTCACAACCACTCTGTAACCTGGACTCCCTCTCAGACACCACACCCTCTCCAGCACCCCAGTCCCGAACCCTTCTGACCCCCTCCTCCATCCCAGATCCTGCACCTCCTCCACAGAAAAATGAGGCCACATGCATAGCCAGATCCAGTAGGACAGACTCAGGTTTCTGCTGTCTGACTCCACATTTGAGGATTCAAAAAGACGTAATCTGGGGAAAGTAACACAGACCTGAAAAGATAGGAGTCAGGCGAGAGGAGAAGAGTGGCACCAGAGCCTATGAATCTACACCAGTGCCGAGAGCAGACAGCAGAAACCTGAGTCTGTCCTACTGGATCTGGCTATGAATGTTAACTTGAGGAAGGAGCCATGGTCTAACAAAGACCTGCCAAATCAACCACAGATGCTTTCCACTCGACCCTAGCACTCTACTCCTGACGAGGACAGTAAGGTAAGTTCATGGAAAACTTTTTCCTGTGTAGACCCCACAGTATCTCAAGCTAAGGTACATCGACTCCAGCTGCATTATTCAAGTAAGACAACTTACTGTGGTAGTGCAGACCTACCCTGACTGTGCTACCTTATTTCTCTAGACATGACCAAATGCTCTGGTTTTAGAGCTCCTGCCTTCAGTCTGCACGGGTCAGTCCAGAAAGCGGCCGTGATGGTCTCGTTGCTTTCTCTGGTAGCATTCCAGTGGATCTGCAGGAAGAGGCTGTGTTTCTGACCAGCTGTGGCCCCAGAAAATTGATGCTCGTAATGGGAATAACCTGATATAAGAGCCCCCACCTGGATACTCAGATCATCTGAGGAGTCCCAGGATGCTGTGAACTTTTCTGCCCCTTTTATTGCTCAGATAAGTTGTCCTGGGATGTCTCAATAGTTGACTAGCTCCAGAAATAGCAGGCAAGCAGACTGGCTGGTAAAGACTGCTAAGAGCATAGTCCTACTTGGAAAACTCCCCAGATACTGACAAGAGGGAGAGGGGTTACTAGGTCAGTGCTGCGGGGGGGGGGGGGGGGGGAGGGAAGGCTAGGAAGCAGCAAGCAATAAGCAGCCCTCTGAAGTGCTCCTATAAACATTGAAACACCGTGTGCTGATTGGCTGAGCTGTAGGCAGAGGGAGGAGCTATCAGGGAGGCTGAGCACTTAAACCCTGCTGGTAAGCGACCAGGGAGCTTTGCGACCGGGTGCTCGCGAACAGGGTGAGTGCTAACAGGAGGGAGTTTTGAGAGGCTCTCCTGGAGGAGGAGAAGGAAGGAGCAAACTAAAGCACCTTGGGGTAAGTGGCTGCTTATATTTGGAGGTTTTGGGCTTGTGTGTGTTTGTTTGGAGTTTGTTTGTTTGGAGTTTGTTTGTTTGTTTGGAGCGTTTGGAGTGCTGAGCTGAGTGTGTTTGTTTGTTTGTTTGAAAGGCCGTGTGCTCAGGCACTATTTGGTGTCCGGGAGGTGGGCGGGCGTTAGCCCGCCCACATCAAAAGGACCTCCCCCCAGCCTGCGGGGAGGACCACAGAACCCAGGAGAACCAACTAATTACTGGGGACAAATAATGAAAAAAACAGGGACGGGTGTGAGGGTCAAAGGGCTAAAACGAGGGAGCCGGATGGGGATACCGAGCAGAGAACCCCGGACAGCGCCCACTGCTCCCCGAAGGTCTCGAGAGAGCCAGCGGACGCTGCCCATTGGAACTCTGCCCGGATACGTGAGCGGATACAGCAACGGAAATAGGCCCCACAGTCGCAGGCCCCTCCCCCGGCCAACCTCTTTTCCCTGGTTTTATAGATTGCCGATTTGGCAATTGCCAGGAGGAGGTTGACCAGGAGGTCCCGCGACTTTGTGGGGCCACGGATGGGGTGTGCGTAAATTAACAAGTGGGGGGAAAAATGCAGCCAGAACCTCAACAGGAGGTTCTGGAGGAGCCGAAAGAGGGGCTGTAACCTGGCGCACTCGAGGTAGATGTGCGCCAGGGTCTCCCTCACGCCACAGAAGAGGCACGTTTCGGGGGTGGGGGTGAACCGCGCCAAGTACACGCCCGTGCTCACCGCGCCGTGCAGGATTCTCCAACAGATGTCCCCGGTGGGTCGTGGAACCAAAGTCGAATAGAGGCTGGCCCACCGGGGCTCCCCACCCTCTATTGATGGTAGGAGGTCCCGCCACTTGGTGTCTGGGCGGGACACGAGGGTGGGGAAGTGGAGCGTGTGAAGCACGAGCGTGTACAGGTGACTCTTTGGCGCGGTTCGGAAGGGGACTGGCCGCAGCGAGTGCAGCCGGCTCAGGTGACGAAGGGGAGGAGGTCGGGAAGGTACGCGGGGCTGGGGGCCGATGGAGAGATCGGGAGGGCCGGGGGTAAGGGGTGGGCGGGGTGCACCCTCTCGCAGGACTTTGTTTAGGTACACCCGAGCAGTGGGCGGCAAAGCGTCCTTCACCTCCTGAAGTACGCGCCGGGGAGTACGTAGGGTGGAGAGCCCCATGCGCTGGGCGAGCGCCTGAGGATCCACCCAGTCTCCCCGGTCGTAGTCCAGGAGGTCTCCGACTCTGGTGACTTCTGCCAGGACCAACCTCTGGCGCACCAAGGGGGACTCCGCCGCCTGCACACGTAGATGGGGATTGTGTAGCAGGGGCTCCGCGAGGAGGTCTGCCCCCACGGTGGCTCCCAAGGACCTGGTCGCTGCAAGCAGCTTCCAGGTCCGGAGGAGGTCCTGGTAGAAGGCCGGCAGCCCGGAGAGGTCTCGCGGAAGACCTCTCAGATAAAGGAGCTGCCGGTCGTATCGGAGCCCTCGGAGGCGGCGAAGGAAAGCGTGCGCAAGCGTGCTCCATGCCGGACTACCTGCATCAAATAGGAGTCTCTGCAGGGCCCGGAGGCGGAGGACGTGAACCCGCGTGCGCAAACACGTCAGGCCCTGCCCTCCCTCCTCCGGGGGGAGATGGAGAACCCCTGCAGAGACCCAATGCAGTCCTGGCCAGATGAACCGCAGCATGAGCTGCTGGATACGGACCAGGAGGCCCGGGGGCGGGACCAGGGTGCCGAGGCGGTGCCAGAGCATGGACAGGACCAATTGGTTGAGTACCAGTACCCTCCCACGCAGGGAGAGGCACCGGAGCAGTCCCGTCCATCTCTGCAACCGCTCGACCACCCTGGCCTCTAAACCTTGCCAGTTCTCCGGCGGGGAGGGATGCGTGGCAGAAAGAAAAACGCCGAGATAGAGCAGCGGACCCGCGCTCCACCTGATGGCCTGAAGCGCGGGTGGGAGGGAGCCCGCCTGCCACCCGGCCCCTACCACCAGGCCAGAGCTCTTGACCCAGTTGACCCGGGCGGAGGAGGCCGCCGAGTAGACGGCTTGGCAAGCCTCCACCCGCGCCAGGTCTCCCGGGTCCTGGACCACGAGGAGCACGTCGTCGGCATACGCCGACAGGACCAGCCTCGTCTCCGGCTCACGGAGCGCCAACCCCGTCAACCTCTTGCGAAGGAGACGGAGGAAGGGCTCTATGGCCAGAGCGTACAGCTGGCCCGACAGCGGACAGCCTTGACGTACTCCCCGCCCGAAGCTGACCGGTGCGGTCAGGGTCCAGTTGAGCTTGACCAAGCACTCTGCGGAGGCGTACAGCACCTGGAGAAACCCCACAAAATGGGGCCCGAAGCCGAAGGCCCGCAGGGTGCCCAGGAGGTACCCGTGGTCCATCCGGTCGAACGCCTTCTCCTGATCCAAGGACAGGAGGGCGAACGACAGACCGTCCCTACACCCGAGCTCTAAGAGATCCCGGACCAGAAAGAGGTTGTCGAAGATGGTTCGGCCCGGGACGGTGTAGGTCTGGTCTGGATGGACCACGTCCGCCAGCACGGACTTCAACCTTAGGGAGATGGCTTTGGCGACAATTTTATAGTCCGTGCTGAGGAGCGAGACGGGACGCCAATTCCTCAGATCGCGGAGGTCCCCCTTCTTGGGCAGCAAGGCGATCACGGCTCGCCTGCACGATACAGGGAGGACCCCGCTCTCCAAGGACTCGGCCCAGACGCTAGCAAGGTCCGGGCCGAGGACGTCCCAGAACACGCGGTAGAACTCCACGGTCAGCCCGTCCATGCCCGGGGATTTATTGGTGGGCATGAGACGGAGGGCTTCCGAGAACTCGGCCAGAGAGAGAGGCAGCTCTAGCCGGTCCCGGTCGCCCGCGCTGACCGTCGGGAGTTCGTTCCAGAGAACCCTGCGGGCGTCGGCGTCGGTCGGATCCGGGGAGAAGAGAGAGGCGTAGAAGGCGCGAGCCCTCTCGCGCATCTCCACCGGATCCGTGAGGGGGGTGCCGTCCTCCGCCAGAAGGCAGAGGACGTGTTTTTTGGCCCCCCTCTTTTTCTCCAGGGCGTAGAAGAAGCGGGAGCCTCGATCCATCTCCCGAAGGAGGCGGATGCGAGAACGAACAAAGGCACCCCGGGCTCGAAGGTCCTCGAGGGCCCGGAGCTCCTCCCGCTTCTCCCGGTACGCTCCGCAGAGGGGCGGATCCTCGGGGCCGGTGGCCAGCCGCTTCTCTAGCTCTAAAACCTCCCGTTCCAACTGCTCTATCGCCGCATCCCTCCGCCGGCTGGCCCCCGGGCGTAGTCACGGCAGAAGAGCCGCGTGCCACCTTCCCCACATCCCACCACCGCCGCGCCGAGGGAAAGGCGCACCGCCGCCCGCGCCAGGCCAGCCAGAACTCCCGGAAGGACGCTACGAAGCCCACGTCCTCCAGCAGGCTGTTATTGAAATGCCAATAGGCCGGCCCCGGCCTCTCCGAGGAAAGAGAAGCCCGTACGGCCACCAAGTGGTGGTCCGAGAAAGGGGCCGGCCGAATGCCGGAGGAGTGGGCCCGGAAGAGATGATGACGAGACACATAAATGCGGTCCAACCGGGAGTGGAAAGACCGACGACCCGCCACCTGGACGTAGGTAAACACCGTTTCCTCGCCCAGGTGGAGGTCTCGCCAGACGTCCACCAGGGAGTGATGGTCTATTATCTCCCTGAGGACGTCCGGGCGGCCGGGCACTGCTCGAGCCCCGTACGGTCCCGCTCCTCGAGGGTGCAGTTGAAGTCTCCGCCCAGGACCAGGCACTCGCGAGGATCCAAAGTGCCGAGGAAGGCCGACGCCTGCCGAAAGAAGCGGAGCCTCTCCGGGGCGGACGTCGGGGCGTAGATGTTGACGAGATTTAGTGTCAGCCCTTCCGTCCGAACCCGGAGATGCAGCAGGCGACCCTGCACGACCTCGGCGGTCCCCAGCACCTCGGGCTGCAGGTTCGGGGAGAACAGGGTAGCCACCCCGGCTTGACGGGCCGACAGGTGGCTAAAATAAACCCTGTCCCCCCACTCCAGCCGCCAGCTAGCCTCGGTGGCCGGAGCTGTGTGGGTCTCCTGGAGGAATATGACGGAGTACCTGCCCCTCCGGAGGAAGGAGAGGACCTGACACGTACGGAGGCCCGACCCGCAGCCCCGGGTGTTTAGAGTGGCAAAGATGAGCGGCGGCATCGAGAGGGCTGGGGAAGATCCTGATTGGCAGGAGTGCCGACGGCCCCCATCGGGCCCCGCAGCAAACCGTGACCGTTCCCAAAAGTGAGCAGGGCGTCACGGAAGCTGCGGACCCGCTGGTAAGCCGCGGCCCCCCGCCGCCCGGTCCCTTTACCCTCCCGCAAGAGGGCTCTGACTATTTGCAAGATGAGATGAAAATCTCCCCAGCGCTGAAGGGCGAGAGCGACCTTGTTCTTGGAGCCACGGATGTCTTCCAAGAAAACACGCATCTCGCCCTTCAGCGCGTCTGGCGTCGGGGCCTCAGGCCCTCGAACGCCTTGGGGCCAGACCCCTCCGTGAGCCCCGCGACCCATCGGCACGGGGACGCAGGGCGTTTGAGGTCCCTGCTGAGAGGACAGTGGCGGAGAGAGATCAGCCCCAGATGTGCTGGGAGCAGAAGAAACGAAAACCGCCTCCCGGGGGCCAACGTCTGGACTAAACGTGGCAACCCCAGGGGCGGCAGTAACAGAGTAAGGGGAGGAAAAGAGTTCAGGAAGGGGATCGGGAAAAGGAGGGAGACGAGGAAGGAGAGTAGGGGGAGGAAGAGGTGAGGGATTAGGGAAGAGACAAGAATGGCGGGGAGGAGGAAGAGGGGTGGGAAACTCGATTGAGAGGGCGTTTGAATAGGGAGCAGGAGAAGGAGCAGGGCGAGATGCCTCAGCAGAGGAGGCACCGGGGTGCGGTGCCTCCTCGCAGCGCAGAGAATCGATGGCAGTGGTAGGGGTAGTAATAGTCTCCCCAGCGCTGAGCTCCAGTGCCACAGAGAGTGCAGCACCGGAGGCCTCAGCGCCGGGGGTGACAGATATTAACGGGATCTCCCGCCCGCTGAGAGCCTCAAGGGTTGCCGCGGCCGCGGCCGAGGTGTTGTCGATGGCCGGGCAGACGGTCGCACCCCGGGGCAACTCAGAGGCAGGGAGAAGGGATAGCAGCGGGTCGGAAGGGGAAGGAGAGGTCGGTTGTTGTCCCTCCAGGACCTGATGATCCCCCTCCGAGGCAGCCGGGGTCAGCCCCAAAGCCTCCACCTCCTGAGAGAGGAAGGCGAGCCCGCCGCCCGCCACCAGGTGCTGATCTCTGTCGGTGGCAAGGTCAGCGGCCGCCCCCTCAGTGGAGGCGGGAACAGTGGGAGCATCCTCCATGGACACCCCCTCTTGCAGGGACCCCGGGAGGGAGGTGTTCACCTCTCCCGCGTCCGCCGCAGTCACCTCGACCGCTTCGTGGTGCTGTGAATCGCTTGCGGGCTCAGAGGGTGGAATGGCCCCAGCGTCCACCCCCATGGGTACAGGGAGGTTGTCCTCCCCCTCAGAGGGCGGGGTGGAACGCCGAGCACGCTTTCGGCGCTTCCCCATTGCGAGCTCCCATCCCTCGGAGGAAGAGGGCTGGGCCTGAATGGAGGAAGAGCCAGGGGACAAGGGCAGCGTCAGGGGGGCAAGGGTAGATGGGGGCTGGGCAGCAGGGGAAAAGGATACCTCCCCCCGAGGTAGGTCCTGCCCGAGTCCCGTCACTGACCCCGCCGCCCTCTCCTCCGCGGGCCCAGCCTTGCCGCTTTTGGCGGTGGCAGCATCAGCACCCGCACGCTCGTCTGGGCCCTGCGGAACCCGAGCGGGATTGACGACGGTCACGGTTGGAGGAGGGGCGACCCCAGGGTCCGGACCGTCAGGGCCACCGGCGATGGTAGGGCCGGTGCCCTCCCGGGCATCGGGGGTCCCGGGTGCCTCTCCAAACCGGGCCAGGGGGCAGTCCCTTCGGACGTGCCCCGTCGCCCGACAGAGAAAACACCGGGCCTCCCCCATGGTGTAGTACACCCGGTACCGGGCCCCTTGATGGGGCACCAGAAATGACCCTTCCAGGGCTTCTCCGCCACGTCCCGCCGGCAGTAGTAGGATTTGTACCTGCCGGCGAAAGGAAAGGACGTGGCGGAGGGTCGGGTCTTTACAGCCCAGAGGAAGGGGACTCAGGACTGACAGAGGCCTCCCCAGGGTGGAGAGGAAAGGCAGTAGGGCGGCATTGGGGAGGAAGGGAGGAACAGAGGACAAAACCACCCGTACGCCCAGGTCCTCCAAAGGCTCGAGGGGAACGTGGACTCCCCCCACCGCCAAACCCCTTTCCACCGCCTTCTGGGCGGCGGCCTCGGACGCCAGGAAGAAGACCACCTTCCCGAACATCTTAGAGGCCGCCACCACGGCCGCGGGCCCCACCACGCGTGCCAACGCCCGCACGTAGGTCTCCACGTGGGGTGAGGCCGCCACCAGGAGACAACGGACCCCATGCCTCCTGGTCAGGGTGGGAAAGGGGCCGCGGCCGCCGGGGATGGTATTCCGGGAGGCGGCTTGGGAGGCGACAGGCGGGGGGGTGGCGGCCACCTGGGCGTACGCCCTGGGGCCCGGGACACCGTTGCCCCCAGAGCTGGTGGAAGGAACAGGGGAGCGGGAAGGAGGGGGAGCCGCGGCCGACATGTGGGTCGCGGCCGGGGAGTGAGCCCTCGCCTCAGGAGGTTTTGCCTTCCGGGCAGGGCTCTTGCCCTTTTTGGTCCCCAGGCCCTTCCTACCCGTCAGGGGGGCATTCTTGATGGTAGCCGGAGGTGCCGCGGCAGAAGCGGTCGAGGCCCCGGGGTCCTCGTCCATGTCCGCCCCCTCTACCGTAGTGACGGGGGGCCCGGCAGCCTCAGAGGAGTTGTTGTTTTTAGGGCGGGGTGGGGAAGGTTCTGCATGGGGTGTCATCCGACAACCCCTTCGTTGTGGTCATGGGTAGGGAGGAAAGGACAAAACAAACAATTAGGGGAGAACCAAAAAAAAACACCAGGGAAGGGAACAGGGAGAGAAAGAGGAGGGGAGGAAGGAGATTTACCACTCCCCCCCACTAGGCTGGAAGTGGGGTGGGAGGGTGATAATTCAGAAGAAAGGGAAGGGGAAAAGGTGTAAGGAATACAGCTCCCAGCACAGAATGGAAAGAGTGGCTCCTCCGGCTGCACTGGGGAGATGAGGGGTAAATAATCATTAAAAGGACATGGGGACAAGTGAAGCTGTGTGTGTGGGAAGAGTAACTAAAAGGAGGGGGAAGCTCAAGCGCCTAACAAAAGAAAGCGGGGGGGGGGGGGGAAGCACTGGCACCCAAAGGGGTGGATGGGACAAGCAGTGGAGTGGGAAGACAGGCAGTTAAAGGATGCCTGTTCAAGGGTGGGAAGAGGGAGGAGACACTGCTGAGGGAAAGGGAAACAGTGTACCCACAGGCACCTGAGCAGCAGGCCCACAGTACCTGCTGCAAGGCCCAGAAGAGCAGAGAAGGGCAAGGAGACAAGCAGTGGGGCCGAGAATGGAAAGGCCCCTACAGCAACTGGGGCTTGGATAGGGAGCAGCAGGAGAAGTGTGAGGGCCGATGAACTAGGGGGAGGTAAGCCACCCCCTGCCCTCAGCACCCCAAAGGAGCTGCATCAGCCCCCCCACCCAGGAGCCCTGATGGAAAGGGCCCCTAATCTCCCCTCCCCAGCACCAGGCAGGCTGTGGGGAGAGGAAAACCCCAGGGGCTGCTTTAAAGCAGCCCCCTTAC
This sequence comes from Pelochelys cantorii, assembly GCA_032595735.1. Taxonomy (NCBI): domain Eukaryota; kingdom Metazoa; phylum Chordata; order Testudines; family Trionychidae; genus Pelochelys; species Pelochelys cantorii. The sequence continues at coordinate 6,945,589 of CM064328.1, forward strand.
CGTCTCTTCTTTGGGGAGAGCAGCAGCAGCAGGAAAGATGAAGGTCCGGCCTGCCAAGGTGGAGAAAAAGGGGGGGGGGTCAAAATAGACCCCCAAGGAAATGGGAGCCGTGTGCTCAGGCAGGCAGGCAGGCAGTTGGAAGCTGATTAGGTTTGAATTGAAACACCGTGTGCTGATTGGCTGAGATGTAGGCAGAGGGAGGAGCTATCAGGGAGGCTGAGCACTTAAACCCTGCTGGTAAGCGACCAGGGAGCTTTGCAACCGGGTGCTCGCGGACAGGGTGAGTGCTAACAGGAGGGAGTTTTGAGAGGGGAGTTTAGAGGGGGAGCTTGGGGGAAGCCAGTGATTTCTATTGCCCTTAAACTAAATCCTTTATAACAACCTCTATCTGAAACATTTAATTAACCCTCATATATAATTAGAGTAGGAAATGGAGGCAGAAGCCCAGCAGCAGAGTGGGGGCTATCCTGTTTATTGTGTCGAGTGCAGTATGTATGACTACCTACCCTGTGGGTGGGTGGCGTATGTGTGCGCTCGATGCAAGGAGCTCCTGGCCCTCAGAGACCGAGTGCGTGCTTTGGAGGCCAGGGTGGCTGAACTGGAGGAGCTAAGGAAGGCAGAGGTGTTTGTGGATGAGACTTTCTGGGACACAGTAGGGCTGTCCCACCTCCAATCTGACAGTCCTGATGCTGTTACGGAGGATGAAAGGCTCAGGGAAGGAGAGCAGTCAATGGGAGCAGAGGGAAACCATCCCATAGTTGGGACCCTCCTTCCAGAGGGTGATGTTGTATCCTCTCGTGCCGAGGATACTTCTCCGGGGGAGGGAGCTCCAGCTGTTAGGAAGAAGCAGGTTTTAGTAGTGGGGGATTCGATCATTAGAAATATAGATAGTTGGGTTTGTGATGACCGGGAGAACCGTATGGTTACTTGCCTGCCTGGTGCGAAGGTTGCGGATCTCTCGAGGCATCTAGACAGACTTATGGGCAGTGCTGGGGAGGAGCCGGTCGTCGTGGTACATGTTGGTACCAATGACATAGGGAAGGGTAGAAGAGATGTTCTGGAGGCCAAATTTAGGTTACTAGGAAAGAGACTGAAATCCAGAACATCTTTGGTGGCATTCTCTGAAATGCTTCCAGTTCCACGCGCAGGGCCAGATAGACAGGCAGAACTTCAGAGTCTCAATGCGTGGATGAGACGATGGTGCAGGGAAGAGGGGTTTAGATTTATTAGGAACTGGGGACACTTTTGGGGTAGGGGGAGCCTATACAGGAATGATGGGCTCCACCTAAATCGAGGTGGATCCAGACTGCTGGCATTAAACATTAAAAAGGTCGTAGAGCAGTTTTTAAACTAAGAGGTGGGGGAAAGCCGATTGGTGCGGGGGAGCACCTGGATCGGACGGAGACTTCTCTTACACGAGGCTCCATAGGTAGGGATTCCCAAGAAGTTAGTCAGATAGGGAACGTGGGAAATAATATATGGGCAAGATCAGATGTGAAACAATCGTGCATAAAAAAATCCAATGTGTCTGAGAAAGGCGGACATATAAATAGTGGTAGTTTTCTAACATGCTTTTACACTAATGCTAGGAGTCTGTCTAATAAGATGGGTGAACTGGAGTACCTCATATCAAAGGAGGAAGTTGACATAATAGGCATCTCAGAAACATGGTGGAATGAGGACAATCAGTGGGACACTATCATACCGGGATATAAATTATAACGGAAAGACAGAACAGGTCGTGCGGGTGGCGGAGTGGTACTATATGTGAAGGATAATATAGAATCAAATGAAGTAAAAATCCTAAAGGAATCAAAATGTTCCATAGAATCATTATGGATAACAATTCATTCCTCTAATATGAATATGGCATTAGGAATATATTACCGACCACCTAACCAGGACAGTGATAGTGATGCTGAAATGATAAGGGAGATTAGAGAGGCTGCCAAAATAAAAAACACAGTAATAATAGGAGATTTCAATTATCCCCATATTGATTGGGTGCATGTCACCTCAGGACGGGATTCGGAGATTAAATTTCTTGATGCCTTAAATGACTGCTTCTTGGAGCAGCTAGTACAGGAACCCACAAGGGGAGAGTCGATTCTCGACCTAGTCTTGACTGGAACGCAGGATCTGGTCCAAGAGGTAACTGTTACTGGACCGCTTGGAAATAGTGACCACAATATAATAACTTTTAATATTCCTGTGTTGGGAAGAACACCGCAGCGGTCAAACACTCTGGCATTTAATTTCAAAAAGGGGAATTACACTAAAATGAGGAAGCTAGTTAAACAGAAACTAAAAGGGAGAGTAATTAAACTAAAATCCCTGGAAGCTGCATGGGAACTGTTTAAAGACACCATACTAGAGGCCCAACTTAAATGTATACCCCAAATAAAAAAACACAGTAAGAGACCTAACGAAGAACCACCATGGCTAAACAGCCATGTTAAAAAGGCAGTGAGAGAGAAAAGGGCAGCTTTTAAAAAGTGGAAGTCAAATCCTAGTGAGGAAAATAGAAAGGAACATAAACACTCCCAAATTAAGTGTCATAATGTAGTAAGAAAAGCCAAAAAAGAGTTTGAGGAACAGCTAGCCAAAAATTCAAAAAATGATAGTAAAATGTTTTTTAAATACATTAGAAGCAGGAAGCCCGCTAAAAAAGCAGTGGGGCCCTTGGATGATAAAGATATAAAAGGAGCGATCAAGGAAGACAGTGCCATTGCGGAGCGATTAAATGATTTCTTTGCTTCAGTCTTCACGGCTGAGGATGTTACAGAGGTTCCTAAATCTGAGCCAGCCTTTTTAGGTGACAAATCTGAGGAACTCACTCAGATTGAAGTGACATTAGAGGAGGTTATGAAATTAATTGATAAGCTGAATAGTAACAAGTCTCCGGGACCAGACGGCATTCACCCAAGGGTTCTGAAAGAACTCAAATGTGAAATTGCGGAGTTATTAACAGTGGTTTGTAACCTATCCTTTAAATCCACTTTGGTACCAAATGACTGGAAGATGGCCAATATAACACCAATATTTAAAAAAGGCTCTAGAGGAGATCCTAGCAATTATAGACCGATAAGTTTAACATCAGTACCAGGCAAATTAGTAGAAACACTAGTAAAGAGTAAAATTGCAAGGCACATAGAAGAGCACGAATTGTTGGGCAAAAGTCAGCATGGTTTCTGCAGAGGGAAGTCGTGTCTAACTAATCTGTTAGAATTCTTTGAAGGGGTTAATAAACATGCGGACAAGGGGCACCCAGTGGATATAATATACCTAGATTTCCAGAAAGCCTTTGACACGGTCCCACACCAAAGGCTTTTACGTAAATTAGGTGGTCATGGGATAGGAGGAAAGGTCCTTTCATGGATCAAGAATTGGTTAAAAGACAGAAAACAAAGGGTGGGAATAAATGGTAAATTTTCACAATGGAGGAGGGTAACTAGTGGTGTTCCCCAGGGGTCAGTACTGGGACCAATCCTGTTCAACTTGTTCAGGACAGTCAAAAGCAAAAGGGATTGTGAAGAACTACAAAAAGATCTCAGCAAACTGAGTGATTGGGCAGCAAAATGGCAAATGAAATTTAATGTGGGTAAGTGTAAGGTAATGCATGTTGGAAAAAATAACCCAAATTACACGTACTACATGATGGGGTCAAATTTAGCTACGACAGATCAGGAAAGGGATCTTGGAGTTATAGTGGATAGTTCTATGAAGACATCCACGCAGTGTGCAGCGGCAGTTAGTAAGGCAAATAGGATGTTAGGAATTATTAAAAAAGGGATAGATAATAAGACAAAAGATATCATACTTCCCCTATATAAAACTATGGTACGCCCACATCTCGAGTACTGCGTGCAGATGTGGTCTCCTCACCTCAAAAAAGATATATTGGCATTAGAAAAGGTTCAGAAAAGGGCGACTAAGATGATTAGGGGCTTGGAAAGGGTCCCATATGGGGAGAGGCTAGAGAGACTGGGACTTTTCAGTTTGGAAAAAAGGCGATTGAGGGGCGATATGATAGAGGTATATAAAATCATGAATGGTGTGGAGAAAGTGATTATAGAAAAATTATTTACCTTTTCCCATAATACAAGAACTAGGGGACACCAAATGAAATTGATGGGTAGTAGGTTCAAAACTAATAAAAGGAAATTTTTCTTCACACAGCGCACAGTCAACCTGTGGAACTCCTTGCCCGAGGAGGCTGTGAAGGCCAGGACTCTATTAGGGTTTAAAAAAGAGCTTGATAAATTTTTGCAGGTTAGGTCCATAAATGGCTATTAGCCAGGGATAAAGTATGGTGCCCTAGCCTTCATAACAAGGGCAGGAGATGGATGGCAGGAGATAAATCACTTGATCATTGTCTTCTGTTCTCCTTCTCTGGGGCACCTGGCATTGGCCACCGTCGGCAGATGGGATGCTGGGCTCGATGGACCTTTGGTCTGACCCAGTATGGCCATTCTTATGTTCTTATGTTCTTATAAGCAACAGGCAGCGAGGAAGCACCTGGAGACTGTGAAAACGGCCGATTCCACTCAAAACGCCCGGTGCACGAGCGACAAAAACCAGTAAGTCAAATTTCAGAGAGACAGAATCCACAATGGCTTGTAGGAAGCAGTAAAGGAGAAATGGCTGCTGACGCCAGCAGATGTAGTCGCCTGGAGTTCACATTGGCAGTGCAATTCCCGAGCTCACTGTGAGCGTATCTGAAACAGCAACAGACTAAGACAGCAGCAACCGAGAGAAATGCAGTTTTCTTATAATGTGCTGAGTGTGTTTAACCTCCCTCCTGCACGTCCCCCCACAGTAGCCTGTAGGCCCATCCAACCTGGCAGTGACCCTGTGTACTGCATGGTCACCAAGGAATGGGATTTCTCCAGGCTTTGCTTAACCCATAGGAGATGGCCACAAAGCACGCTCAGAAGTGGTTTTTCAGCTTAACTTTTTGATTTGCAAGTAATTTTCCAAGCCAAGGTCCAATTTCTCAATAAGGGCTGTTCACGTGCATAATTTGAGTGAAGGCATGGGGAAATGTTACATTTTCCAGCAAAGTTAAAAAGTGAGAATTTTCCCTCAAACCTTCTGAAAATTCCCCTCAGAAATGAGACCAAGCATGAAGAGACTCAGCCCCCAGAAGAGAATATTCTGGAAAGTTATGAGTTTATCAAAAGCCCAATGTAACTTTTACTAACGGAAGAGCTAAAATACAATACATAGTCTCAGCAAAGAGCCAATACATGCTTTTTTTAAAAAAAAGCTTCATTTCTATTCTTTGTGAAGATTAAGAGCTGAGCTCTGGAAGGAAAGCCAAGCAAAGAATGGCAAGTAAAGAGGATTCCACTTCAAGACTGCAGTAACAATGAACCAAAAATAAAATCTGAAAGTAAACGTAATACACCTTGATTTTTTTAAATGTGAGTTGCAACTAGTGAGCAAAATCCAATCTCCAAAGCTCACATTACCTAGTAAAATAATTTATATTAGAGCATCTGAAATACTCAGAATAAATAGGGAGCATGGAAAACTATTTTTAATTAACTGGACTCCAAAACTCCCCCTCCACGTGTATAACGAAATGTCTGAATTTGCCAGCTAAATTAAGAAACTTATTTCATGCAGTTCCCAAAACAAATCTAGTCTGCAACTAAACTTGGGCTGGAATGAAGACATTCCTTCCCAATTATGGGGGACAGTTGGGAAGATGGTTATTTTCATAGCTCATAACAGAAAAAGCTGAAGTTGTAGTTGAAATGGTCTCAGAATACAATCTTGAAATAAAACAAGTGGCCAAGCCTGAGAAGATTTGCACCAATACCACATACCACATCTTATTGTCATACAGCAGAAGAGTCTTCCTGGATATTTTCTCCTTTTCGTGCTAACTCCAATTCACATTAATGGGAACTATGTACAAACCCCAGTTTTACAGGGAAGCATATGACTTCTGCAACAGAATGACAGTGTCCTGCTGTTTGGTATCCTTCATGATTATGTAGAACTAGATTTACCCAGCGTTGCTTGAGTCCTTATCTCAATTTTTGGTTTTGGGGAAATAAAATGGAAATGTCCCGGCTTCATTTGAATCATTGCTCTGGGGTGGGGCTGGAGATGAGGGGTGCAGTATACAGGCTGCCCCAGGGAGAGAGGACAGCCCCAGCCCTCTTCTCACTGCAGCAGCTTGGGGCCAGGTGAGAAGCACCTCTCCATGGCTGCTGCAGTTCCAATGGGCACAGCCAGGGGAGGGGTACATGTCCACTGGGGCTGGGGCAGGTCCAGGTTCATCGGCCCCCAGCACTCCACAGCCAAGGTGTGGAACGCAGCAAACAGTGCACTTTCCCCTCGCTCCCTGACGAAACGGAACAGCCAGCAATCCAGCAATGTTCCTCTACCAATCAGGGAAGTGGGGAGAGCTTGGGGGGTGGGAGTTTTGGGGCTGGGGCAGTCCCAGATTGGGAGGGGGCATGACCCTAGCTCTTACCATTTAAAATTCTTGAACAAACTCTCTCAAATATGTGGTAAATGACAAATCATTTTTATCCATTCTTCGTAAAAAGTGACATGTACTGAGCCCCCATTGCCTGCTAAATTACCAGTGCTGCCGCAGAAAGAAAGCTACCTTTAAAAGCACCAACATGGCCCTAAATAGGAGCTGCTCCTTGCTCCGACTGAGATTAACAGCAAAATCGGAGGAGGACAGGAGCATGTCAACTTTTTCCAAAGTGAAGATAAAGAAAATTTTTCCCACTGTCAATTCATGAACTATAAATGATAAAATTATTAGAGAACTGGAAGGAATCTCAAGAGGTCATCAAGTCCAGTCCCCTGAACTCATGGCAGGATCAAGCACCATCTAGACTATCTCTGATAGATGTCTGTCTAACCTGCTCTTAAACATCTCCAATGACAACGATTCCACAACCTCCCTAAACAATTTATTCTATTGCTTAACCACCCCGAGAGGAAGTTTTTCTAATGTCCAACCTAAATCTCCCTTACTGTACTTTAAGCCCATTGCTTCTTGTCTCATCCTCATAAATTAAGGAGAATAATTTTTTCCCTCCTCCTTTTAGATACCTACATATTTAAACAATCCCAATTTTTTCAATCTTCCCTCATAGCTCATGTTTTCTAGATCTTCAATCAATTTTGTTGCTCTTCTCTGAACCTTTTCCAGTTTGTCCACATCTTTCCTGAAATGTGGTGCCCAGAACTGGACACAATACTCCAGCTGAGGCCTAACCACAATGGAGTACAGCGGAAGAATTACTTGTCGTGTCTTGCTCATAATGCCCCTGCTAATCAGTCCCAAAATGATGATGATGATGTTTTTTTAACAGTGTAACACTGTTGACTCATATTTAGCTTGTGGTCCACTATGACCCCAAGATCCCTTTCTGCAGTACTCCTTCCTCGACAGTCGCTTCCCATTTTGTATGTGTGTAACTGATTGTTTCTTCCTAAGTGGAGTGCTGTCCATTTGCCCTTACTGAATTTCATCCACTTTACCTTAGACCATTTCCTCAGTTTGTCCAGATCATTATGAGTTACAATCCTGTCCTCCAAAGCACTTGGTTGTATCCTTTCCCATCCTGGTGTCAACTGCAAACTTTATAAGCGTACTCTCTATGCCACTATCTAAATCACTGATAAAGATATTGAACAGAACCAGTCCCAGAACTGGTCTCCGCAGAAACCTGCCCTTTATGCCCTTCTAGCATGATGTGAACAACTGACATCTACTCTCTGGGAATGGTTATCCAACCAATTATGAACCATCAGATAGGAGCTCCATCTAGGTTTTATTTTAGAACATAAGAATGGCTACACTGGGTCAGACCAAAGGTCCAACTAGCCCAGTGTCCTGTCTTCCAACAGTAGCCAGTGCCAGGTGCCCCAGAGGGAATGAACAGAATAAGTAGCCATCAAGCAATCCATCACCTGTTGGTCATTCCGAACTTCTAACAGAGGCAAGGGACACCATCCCTGCCCATCCTGGCTGCTGGACCTATTCTTCATGAATTTATTTAGTTCTTTTTTAGAACCCTGTTATAGTCTTGAACTTCACAATATCCTCTGGCAGGGAGTTCCACTGGTTGACTGTGAGTTGCTTGAAGAAGTATTTCCTTTTGTTTGTTTTACATCTGCTACCTATTATTTAGTTCATGTGTTATGGGGAAGGGGTAAATAACTCTTCTTTATTCATTTTTTCCACATCAGTCATGATTTTATAGACCTCTATCATATCCCCCTTATCTGTCCCTTTTCCAAGCAGAAAAGTCCCAATCTTATTCATCTCTCCTCATATGGCAGCCATTTCATACCCCTCATCCATTTTTGTTGCCCTTTTCTGAATTTTTTCTAATGCCAATGTATCTTTTTTGAGATGAGGCAACCACCTCTGCATGCAGCAGTCAAGATGTTGGCAAATCCTGGATTATATAGAAACAATAAGATATTCTCGGTCATATTCTCTATCCCTTTCTTAATGATTCCTGAAATTCTGTTTGCTTTTCTGACTGCTGCTTCACATTGAGCGGATTCCCTAATTTGTGAATGAGAAGGCCATGCCAGACTTTATCAAAAGCTTCAATAAAGTGTACAAGTATGTAAGCCAAGTTACCATTTAGAGAGGAAAGTCCCGTGCTTAGGGTACTAACCTGGGACATGCAAGTTCAATTCCCTGCTCCACCCCAGACTTCCTATCTCCAAAATAAAGGAAATGGGAGAAATACAAGGGTACATAGGTACCAAAGAGGGATACAAAGCTCCCCCCCACAAGGCATGGCCCAAACAATAAATACACACACAATAAAGTCTTAACATAGCTATAAAGCCTTCTCCACCCATCCACCTTAGCATGATGAAAACATTCAGAACAAAGTGTGGGAGCAAAGGGACAAGATTCCAACATAAGAATCAACAAATTTTAAATCCAAAATCTCTGCATCTCTGAAAAACAGCATTAACCTTCTGAGACGTGCTGGCAATGCTGCTCTTGCATGAAATTAGTTTCAAGAAAGGAAATTCACTTCTGTCTATATAAACTACATTATCTAAACTGCATTTAGCCATTAGTTCCCACTTTTACACCACAGATGGGCTTTTGCAGTGGTGACCGAAAGGATTCTTTATGTCCGTGTGTGTATTATACACAGGTTGAAGCTCTGTAATCTGGGACTTCCTAGCCCGGCAACATCCATCGTCCAGCAGGACCACGGATATTTCAGGACCAGAGAGTCCCGGTGGAGGGCTGGCGGTAGGGCTCCCTGCTGCTGGGCTGCCCAGTGCACCGCAATTAGGCACAACCCAGCAGGGCTGTCCAACGGGGCCAGGAGCCCAACACACAGGAAGCTGGGCTGCCAGGCATAGCAGCGAAGGAGGTGGGAGGACTGGCAAGGCAGCGAGGCTGGTGGCAAGGGGAAGCCGACCAGGAGGTTCCAGGGCTGAGGGGGCCAGTAGCAGGGGAGCCAGATAGGACCTTCCCTGGTCTGGCAAAATCCCTCATCTGAGACTGGTCAGGTCCCAAGGGTGCCGGACCAGGGAGGTCCAACCTGTATTACAAGATGTATATCCAGATAGAATTATGATTCCGCCTTGACATATATCTTGTGTTTCGTACTTGGATCCACAGGATTGTATTAGGAGGGAAATTGGAATCACACTTTGCATAATTAATCAATCTTGCAAGATGCTAAAGTGTTTGCTGCTGTTCCTGAAGAGGGTAAAAGTTTGAGCCTTAGTGAGAAGCTTTCAGCTATCCATCACCTGCAATTAGATTTCAATGCTAAAAACAGCTGGCCTTTCCAAATACCTCACCCAGGGACTTGGTATTGTTGCTCACTGCCACTAACTAAAAACATAGAGCCAAGAGACCGTAGACACAAGTATGGCAGAGGAAACTATTCATGTGAACAGAATTTGCATGTGCTAAATACTATTTCTAATTATTATGAGATTATTATTAACAATATGCACGTAAACTTGGATGTCATCCAAGGATCTGAAAGCCCTTAAACACTGATTCATTTCCAAGCTCTTTTGTAAGGTAAAGAGCCATGATACCCCCTTTACACATCAGTCAGATGCAGAATTGTGAGGCAACTTGCCAAGGGCTCCACAGAATGTCAGCGACAGACTGAAATAGAATCTGAGCAGGTCAAATTCTTTACCACTTCTTCACACTGTCCCCTAGTTTGTTCCTCCTCCTCCTCTTCCTCCATTATATTACATTGTTGGTCCTATTTGATAAACCACAATTTATTTTCTGCATCCCCTGGCAGATCATTCTTATTTTCTTCTACCTTTTTTGTGGTTCTTGATTGACTGTTGGGAACTACTAGGGGAAGTTTACGAAAAACCAATTGTCTGCCGCCCCAGCAATTATGCGCCCTGGAAAGTTGCCATTTTCTCTGGCGGGCTTTCCAATAGCTGGACCCTCCTCAAGCCTTGCATTAAGATTCAGGTACGGAAGTTGAGTGGCGGAGATGCATTTACCAACTCCCAAGGCCTGTCAGAAGGTGTCTCTGAGGAGAGAAATAATAACTTGTCCTCAATCGATGGCTTTTTTCATAGTTGCCCAGGGAACCACTATCTACATTAATATTGGAAGATCGTGCTGGCCCAGTTCAAAATAGCACATTACTGCATTCTGGGAGTCCACCTTTCCAGTCAGATAGCTCCCTCCCCTGCATTGCACCATGTGGCTGGCCATCCTATTCCTCAAACTGGGAGCCATGAACAAATCCAGCATTCAGTGCGGTGTGACACTTTTTGCAGACACTCGGCAAGAGAGGTTTCATACCTGTAGAGTGGTAGGCGCCTTCTGTCATAGTCCAAGGCCAAGGCACCTGTGTTCCCCCTCCATGGTCCCTCAAGGGCATCCACTCTAGGTTCCAGCCTTCTCAATCATCCCCGCTCCCGGGCAGATCTCTCCCCCTCCTGTCCTGACCAGGATTCCCTGCTTACACTGCGATATTCCCAGCCATCCAGAATGCTCCACAAGACCAGAGTCTGCACTTCTCATTCTCTCTGAAGGCCATACGCAGTCATTGCCAGCAGTCACAAGTTACCATACATCAGTGGTCACCAACCAGTAGATCTTGGAGCCTCTGGCAGGTGATCCCGACTGGTTTGGCTATCAAGTGCCAGCACTTCAGCTGCCCCTCGCCCCCACTGCTGCTCCTCTCCTGCCCTTTGCCTTGGAGCTGCCCCTCCCCGTGGGGACCCTCCAGCTTTCTGTGCAGGGCAGGGGAGGGAGAAGAGGGGTGCTGATTTCAAGGTGCCCCCTCCCACTCTGTATCCTTTCTCCACAAAGCAGAGAGGGGAGGTATTTAAGGTCTTTGTGGGCCCAAGCACAACAGGGCTTGGGATGGAGTTTGCTGGCTGCTTTTGAGAGCGGTGCAGGGCCAGGGCAGGGGTGAGCCTGCATTAGCCCCACTGCACCACCAACCAGGAGCCACCTGAGGTGAGCAGGGCCCAGCTGGAGCCCACATCCCTAACTCCTTCCCCAGTCATGAACCCCCTCCTACACACCAAGCATCCAAACGCCATCCCCGAGCCTGTTCCTAGAACCCCTCCTACATCCCAACGGCCTGCCCCAAGAGCAGCTCAGAGCCCCTCTCACACTCCAGATCCCTTCATCCAAGACCAGAGCCTGCAGCCCAACCCTCTGCCCCAGCCTGGTGAAAGTGACCGAGGAAGTGCAAGAGAGGGAGGATGGAGTGAGCAGGAGCGGGGCCTTGGAGAAGGGGCGGGAGGGAGGCAGGACAAGGGTATTTATATTTGAGGTAGATCTTGGATTGACTTAAATTCAAAAAGTGCTTAAATAGGTTGGAGACCGCAGGCATACATCATTAACATTAACAGCGACAAAAGCACCTATACACACTGGGGATGTAAAATCTCATTTAATTAGTTAACCGGTTAAATGTTAAGTTAAACTGGTTCACTGATTAGATGGGGAGGCAGCGGCCGGGCTGGAGCAGTTCCCCCGTCATGGCTGCTTCCACAAAGGGCTGCCGCTTCCGGCCCCACGTGGGGCTGCCTGCTTCCAGCCTGCGTGGGTGGGTAGCCAGCAACCCCGTTCAGGGGCCCAACAGGGCTGCCTCCCCAGATACCAGGTAACTGGGTAACACTCACTCACTCACACAATCTTACCAGAGATCATCCTAATTCCCACAAGCACTCTGAGAGGAGTCAGTTGTTCAAATGCCACATAAGGGTTCTTCTGTGGTTACAGGTTCATAACAATCTCAGAACACAGCTAGCACTCCAAGTCTTGCCTTTATACATCTTGGGCCTTTCATCTTCAGAGTCCCCGAAAAGTTAATCAGCAGACAGTGGTCACCTCCTCAGAGTGTACCTTCAAAAGGCTGGGTTTTTGCATAACGAGGAGTGGGAAATTTGTATTCACCTCCTCCATAAATTCCTCAGGAATCCACTTTACACATGTCTGACAGGGCTGTTCCCCACTCTGGCACTCCAAGTGCAGAAGGTGGGGGCCCACAAAGACCTTAAATACCTCGCCTCTGTAGGCTCTGCTTACAAAAAAAACCCACCAAAACTCCCCAGAGTCACAGATGCACTGGCTCTGAGAAAAACAAACAAACAAACAAAAAAAGCTGCCACCATCAAGTGATTTCACCCTAAAAAACAGAAGGGAACACTTGAATTTCCCCCAGGGGTACCCCAAGTTCTTTTGCCCCAAAAGAGCTTGAAAAAAGAAAAGAGAGAAACAAGCTGCCGTCTCTGGTAGCTGACCGCCCAGTCTTAGGCAGGCAGACACACACACAGACCCCTGTTACTTTCCAGGACACAGGAATCAAATCACCACCTTAAACAAAGTGATTTTTATTAACAAACAAAAGATATACTTGATAAAGCATACTTGGTTGCTAGGTGCACAGAGCAACTAAGTAAAACAAATTAAAACAAAGAGAAAATCTCTGGGAACAACTCTTAGGGTATGTCTACACTACAGCGTTAATTCGAATTAATGCAGCAACACACAAAACCTATTTTGAAATAGCGTTTTGCTATTTCGAAATAGCGCGTCCACACTGAGAGAACCCTGAACCGAAGTTAAGGCTGGCCGGAACCAGTGCCGGCAGGTCATCAGGTTAGGACATAGTGTGTGGGGCTGCTGCCTGAGGCTAACGGAGCTCCGTGCTTAAAGGGACCCGACCCCCACCCCGGACAGACAGTTCTCAGGGTTCCCCGCTTGCTTGTCTACCTCGATGAGGGACAGCAAAGCAGTCCTGTCTTGGAGTTCCCTGAGTGCCCGCACTTGGCACATCACAGCACTCAGCCACATGGAGCCAGAGCTGCCCCTGGGCACGCCGGTGCATCTCTTGGGGTCGTTGCCATCAGCCCGGCTGCACTTGCTGCAGGCTGCCATCCGGGGGGTTTATCAGGGGGCTGTCAGGATCCAGGAGGCCCTGCGAGAGAGCGTCCACCCCGAGGAGCCCTCAGAGCCACCCTGGTCCTCCCCACCAGGGGCTCGTGCCCCATTCCTCCCTCACCTCCTTCCACTTACCCCTCCCTAGCCCCCCTTCCTGATGTCAAACAAAAGACACACATGTTGAAAAATAGAAACTGGGTTTATTGAACAAAACTGGGGGGGGGGGATGAACTTCTGGGGAGACTGGGAAAAGGAGGTGGGAGAGGGGAAGAGAGAGGGTGGGAGAGGGCAGGGGGAAACCTGGGAGGAGGGAGCTGGAAGGGGGAAGCAAGGGGAAGAAGGGGGAGGGGAAGCTCAGGGCCCAGGGTTGAGGGTCTCGCCGGACCAACTTGATTTTCATGCAAACCTGCTCCTGGGTTCGCATGTGGCCTTTGGTGGCCAGACTGGCAGTTATCCTGCCATAGACGGCCGCGTTCCTCCGTCTAGTGCGGAGATCATGGACGTTGGAGGCATCCCCCCCAAAGCTGAATAAGGTCCACGATCTCCATCCTGGACCAGGAAGGCGCCTGCCTTCTCCAGCCCTGTCAGGCTCCTGGGAGCTGGCAGACTGCTCCTGGGGAGCGGTGGAGGGCTGGCTGCCAGTGGTTTACTGGTTCATGTTTTTGTGGCCACTGGGTCAGCAGCCCCAGTGGCCACTGCTGGCTCTGGGCTGGCAGGCTTGGAGCCGGCACAGGCACTGTGGCCAGGATCTACCCCTTTAATGGCTCCAAGGCTGGGGGAGAGGAGAGTAAGTTTTCCTGGTTGTGCCCAGAGTGGCCACCAGGGCTCCCTGGGAAGGGCTGGAGGCCCCCTATTTCGAATTAAGTGACTACACAGTACTTAATTCGAAATAGCTGTTTCGAATTTGGCGTTACTCCTCGTAGAATGAGGTTTACCAAATTCGAATTAAGCGCTCCGCTATTTCGAATTAATTTCGAAATAGCGGTTTGCACATATAAATGCTATTAAAGTTAATTCGAAATAACGGCTGTTATTTCAAATTAACTTTGCAGTGTAGACATACCCTTAGATAGTGAATGGGGGAGGGAAGGCATGGAGTCACACACGGAAGTTTAAACCAAACAGCCAAAATAAAGAAAAATACTCTGATCACAACTAGATCCACTTTCCCCTCTACTCACAATACGTGCTGATCTGTACCTCAAGGTCCAGTTCACTCCCACACTTAATATTTCTTACAGGCATGGTAATTCTGATCCCTGCATCTGCTCTCTCAAGCCCTTTTCTTAGAAATGCCCACAAGAACAGACCAGGTATCTATATCCAATTCAAATTTCAGCACTGTATCCCCATTGGTTCTTCTGGCCCCCTGCCAACACTCTTGCCAGCTACCTGAATTTAACCCCTTAGCCACCGGGTGCTGGCCAGCACTCCTCCTATCCAACACATTCTGGAAAAAAATCATTCTTATCTGCTACTTGTTTCAGTATAGTCCTTCCTCAGCAAGCCTCACAATAATGCAAAACCTTTGCATTTAATGCAATGGACTTGTAATGCCAGTAAATAAAACACAACTATGACATAGTTAGCATCACAAAGACTTGGTGGGATAATACACATGACAAATATTGGTACAGAAGGGCACAGCTTGCTCAGGCAGAGAAAAAAGGGAGGGGGTGCTGCCTTATATATTAAACATGTATACACTTGGTCTGATGTTGAGATGGAAATAGGAGGCAAACTTGTTGAAAGTCTCTGGGTAAGGATAAAAGGGTAAAAAAAAAAAAGACATCATAATAGGGATCTACTACAGACCACCTAACCAGAAAGAAGAGGGGGAAGAGGCTTTCTTAAAATAACTAACAAAATCATCCAAAGCACAGGACTTGGTGGTGATTGGGGCCTTCACCTATCCAGACATCTGTAGGGAAAATAACACAGCAGGACACAGATTATCCAACAAATTCTTGGAATGCACTGGAGGCAATTTTTTATTTCAGAAGGTGGAGAATGCTATAACAGGAGAGGTTGTTCTAGATCTGAATTTGACAAATAGTCAGAACTGGTTGAGAATTGGAATTCTGGATTGACAACTGGTTAAAAGTCAGGAAACAAAGCGTAGGAATAAATGGTAAGTTTTCCGAATGGAGAGAGGTAATTAGTGGGGTCCCCCCCAAGGGTCTGTTCTGGGACCCATACTATTCAATTTATTTATAAATGATCTGGAGAAAGGGGTAAACAGTAAGGTGGCAAAATTTGCAGAGGATACCAAACTGCTCAAGGTAGTTAAGATCAAAGCAGACTGTGAAGAGCTTCAAAAAGATCTCACCAAACTAAGTGAATGGGCAACAAAATGGCAAATGAAATGTAATGTTGATAAATGTAAAGTAATGCACATTGGAAAACATAATCCCTACTATATATACAATATGATGGGGACTAATTTGGCTACAATTACTCAAGAGAGAGATCTTGGAGTCATTGTGGATAGTTCTCTGAAAACATCCACTCAGTGTGCAGAGGCAGTGAAAAAAGCAAATAGAATGTTAGGAGTCATTAAAAAAGGGATAGCGAATAAGACAGGAAATATCTTATTGCCTCTATATAAAACCATTGTACGCTCACATCTTGAATACTGCATACAGATGTGGTCGCCTCATCTCAAAAAAGATATATTGGCATTGGAAAAGGTTCAGAAAAGGGCAACAAAAATGATGAGGGGTTTGGAACGGGTCCCATATGAAGAGAGACTAAAAAGACTTGGACTTTTCAGCTTAGAAAAGAGGAGACTAAGGGGGGATCTGATAATGGTATATAAAATCATGACTGGTGTGGAAAAAGTGAATAAGGAAAAGTTATTTAGTTATTCTCACAATATAAGAACTAGGGGTCACCAAATGAAATTAATAGGCAGCAGGTTTAAAACAAACAAAAGGATGTTTTTCTTTACTCAGCGCACAGTCAACCTGTGGAACTCCTTGCCAGAGGATGCAGTAAAGGCTAGAACTTTAACAGGGTTCAAAAAAGAACTAGATAGATTCAAGGAGGTTAGGTCCATCACTGGCTATTAGCCAGGATGGGTAGGAATGGTGTCCCTAGCCTCTGTTTCTCTGGAAGTGGGAGACAGGGGAGGGATCACATGAGGATTATCTGATGTGATCCCTCCCTCTGGGGCATCTGGTATTGGTCACTGTCGGCAGACATGATACTGGGCTAGATGGACCTTTGGTCTGACCCAGTATGGCCGTTCTTATGGAAACCGGAAGTCAGCTTGGGTGAAAGTGATCGTGAAATGGTAGAGTTCATGATTGTAAGAAATGGTAGGAGGGAGAATAGCAAAATAAAAACAGTGGATTTCAAGAAGGCAGACTTTAGCAAACTCAGGGAGTTGGTAGGTTAAGATCCCATGGGAAGCAAGTCTAGGAGAAAAAACAACTGAAGACATTTGGCAGTTTTTCAAGAGACATTATTAAGGGCACAAAAGCAATCTATTTCACTATGTAGGAAAGGCAGAAAGTATGGAAAGAGACCACCCTGGCTTAACCAGGAGATCTTGAATGATCTACAAATAAAGAGAGTAACCTACAAAAAGTGGAAACTAAGTCAAATGACAAAGGATGAATATAAACAAATAACACAAGTATATATGGGCAAAATTAGAAAGACCAAGGCACAAATGAGCTCAGCCTAGATAGAGACATAAAGGGTAACAAGAAAATATTCTACAAATATATTAGAAGCAAGAGAAAGACCACGGACAGGATAGGCCCATTTCTCAATGAAGAGGGAGAATCAGTAACAGAACATGTGGAAATGGCAGAGGGACTTAATAGACTTCTTCATTTCAGTTTTCACCAAGAAGGTTGGTGGTGACTGGACACCTAACATAGCGAATGCCTGTGAAAATGGGGTAGGTTCAGAAGCCAAAGTAAACATAGAAAAAGTTAGAAATTACTTAAAGAAATTAGATGTCCTCAAGTCAAAGGGGTCTGATGAAATGCATCCTGGAATACTCAAGGAGGGGACTGAAGAGCTATCTGAACTAGTAGCTCTTATCTTTGAAAAGACAGGAGAGTCTGAAGACTAGAAAAGGGCACATCTAGTGTTCATCTATCAAAAGATAAGTAAGAGCAACTCTGGGAATTACACACCCATCAGCTGAAACTTCTGTACTAGGAAAGATAATGGAGCAAATAATTAAGGAATCAACTTGCAAACATCTAAAAGAAAAGACAGCGATAAGTAATAGTGAGCATGGATTTATCAAGAATAAATCTGGTCAAATCAAACTGGTAGCTTTCTTTGAAAGGGTAACAAGCCTTGTGGATACGGGGAAAACAGTAGATGCAATACATCTAGCCTTAAAGCTTTTGATACAGTCTCTTTCACATGACTTTACACTAACAAACTGAGGAAATCCAACCTAGATGGAGCTAAGGGCGTCCCTGTTACAAATCACCTCAGTATACATCCGTTTCGCACTAAAGTTGTTGACGCTCGTAGGAACTGATGTGTTATAAGTCCTCCCATTCCCCACCCTTAAGTGGCGTAAAAAAAATTTGCACAAATGGAAGTCAGCTGCAGGGGGGAAAAATTCCCTGCTTTAAGCTGTTTTGCTATAGGTTCCAAAAAACTTGGACTTATAGCGAGAACAGCCTGTACTATTAGGTGGCTGGATAACCGTTCCCAGCCAGTAGTTATTAATGGTTCACAGTCATGCTAGACGGCATAATAAGTGGGGTTTCCCAGGAATCAGTTCTGGGCCCGGTTCCATTCAATATCTTCACCACAGATTTAGATAAAGATAAAGAGTATACTTACAAAGTTTTCAGTTAATACCGAGCTGGGAGGGTGGCGGTATTGCAAGTGCTTTGGAGGACAGGATTATAATTCAAACTGATCTGGACAAACTGTAGAAATGGTCTGAGAAACAGAATGAAATTCCACAAGGGCAAATGCAAAGAAGAAGGGAAGAAACAATCCATTGCACACAAAATGGGAAATGACTGTTTAGAAAGGTCACAGAGAGGTAGCTGTGTGAGTCTGATCTTAGTAAAACAAAAAAGCAGTCATGTAGCACTCTAAAGACTAACAAGGTAGTTTATTAGGTGATGAGCTTTCATGGGGCAGACCCACTTCCTCAGCTCATATTCTGAAAGCAAATTGGCATGACCATTATCACGGAGCACTGCGCGGCACTTCCGCCTTTGAAATGTAGCAACAGCTAGGCGGGCTCTTGCTACTTTTCAAAGCGGAAGTGCCCTTATCGACTAATCGAATAGTTAGTGCAAATTCCATCAACTATTCAATTAATCTAATTTAAACATCCCTAGGCTGCGCCAGCCCCAGCAGCTCCAGAGGTGCCCGCAGCCCCGCCCCAGATTCCATGCAAGGGTAGGTGGGACCCCACTACTGGCCTCAGCTCCAGCCCTTCCACGTGCAGGGAGGAGGCAGGCAGGATCCCGTCCACGCCGCAGCAGCTCTAGATCCCAGCCCGGATGGGGGCAGACGGGACCACGGCCCTGGACACACTGTAGAGACCCTGGTACTCAGACATGCTGCAGCGCCACACATGCTGCTGAGGCCTGGCACTCCAGTTGCACCACAGCGGCCCTGGTGGGACCCCAGCTCTGCTGCAGAGGCCCCGTGCCTTGCCTGCCCACAGCCCTGAGACCCCCACCCTGGCTGCCCTGCACCCCCAGCCAACCAACCATTAACAGGCTTAATGTCATAATTTTAATCATTAAATTGGTTAAACATTTTAACAACATTTACATCCCTATTGGGGCTGTGGGGAGTGCAGGAATCAGGGCTGGGGGGTGAGGAGGGGCTCAGTGGAGGGGGTGGGGGATGCAGAGTCACAATAGGAGGTTGTGAAGCGTGGGGGGCACTCCCTGGGTCCAACCTGGGGCAGTGGTGGGGCCGTGCTGCCCAGCCAGTGGATGTTCCCCGGAGTTGGTGTGCTTGCTGCCCACCATGGTCATTCTGGAGTATAACTGTCCCTGCCACCAGAGCCCTCCCTTTCTGTTTGATGAGAACAATCGGATTCCAGGCACCTCCCATTTTCATGGCACAACCAAACCCCTATCTTGCTTTAAGCTGCAGTAATAGGAAGCTGCACACCAAATGTAGGGGTCCTAGCTCGTCCTGTTTAGGAAGAATTCCTAAACAAACGGACTCACGGATGGATGGATACACATTTCTAAAACATATAGGAGATAAAATCTTGATATTTTCAACTTCCTTCTCAAATAATTGTTAGATTCAAAACCATTGAGATCTTGGAACTTACAGAACATTACCTACAAAATTATAGCAATTTGAAAACATGTCAAATATTAGGTTTGAACTGCTCAATATCCCTTCAACATTTTCAAAGGTAAATCCATTTGCAACAGATTAGTCAAGCCACTCAACCTTTTCAGCTGGTAACAGACTTCAATTAACTAATAGCAACGATTTCTCGAAAATGGGATTTCAATTTGCACTTCACAACTGGCACCATGTCTGCTGTGAAATAACCTCAATTTACCTGGTCAGCCAGCAATCGGCACTTTTTATTCCCCCACAATTTGGGGACTGGTTCTCTGTAAGCAGCAGAGCTGGACATGATGCTACTTGTACTCATTCTACCACAAATGTTTACTACTGGGGGAATTCAGTGCCAAAAAAATAAAAATTCTGCATATTTTTATTAAAATAAAGCAATAGAATCACACTTGGTTCAATCATTTTGGTCACTTTATTTAAACTATAGTACAATGGATGGAGAATGGGGTTGGGGAGCACTGAGCACTTTAACCCCCTCTGTCTAATAGTAAAGTAGCTAGTACTGACCCTTTACTTCTAGGTCTTAAGTCAACAAATATATGTAGCCACATGCTCAGTGTTACAACTGAAGAGCAAGCAAGGGATGGGGATTCAAACTCACAATTTATATTGGCTACTGACCATCTCCAGAAAGGTCAGTAGCAAACCATTCATGGACCACATTTTGCAAGGAAATTATTTTGGTCCAAAACTACAGACCAGTTCTAATCACTAAAATACCATAAGCATTTATAAGCCCATGCTGTTCTTTATAATAAGGTTCCTTTACACCACTCGGGCAATGTACATGAACCTTAACATTTTTACACCAGTTGTATTTTCCTGGGGGAATTCGCAAACAACAGGAACAATTCGCTAAGCAGGCAGGCTGCTACATTCTGCTCTGAGCGGACAGAACCTGCCCCTCACCTACCTCCTCAGTAACAATTTAAAGCCCTAGTCCTGCATGCTGAGCATGCCACAAGCTCTGAGTGTGTGTGTCTCGTTCTCACATGCAGCCCCCCAACCCAACCCGTGATTTTTCATCTCTAGCCGCTCTGTGCGCCCAAACCAACCTGCCTGCACTACTGGGGAGGGACTCGTGACTGCACTTGTGGCTTTCCTTTACTTCCTCATCAGAAGTCATTTGTTCTGCGGGGAAGGGGAAAAAAAAAAACCAAAACTCTATAAGGACCATGAATTCTGTAAAAGCACAGTGAAGTAGAATTCCCCCAAGAGTAAAAACTCAGAACTCAATGGCTTTGCCCCTGTTCTCCACACAACAGCTGACAGATGTGACAAGCAACAGGGTGAAGCTGACCTGCAATAGCCAAATTCATTCATGGCAACCACAGTGAAACAGCTCTATAACAATCCCAATTAAACACTTTGTGCACGTCAACATTTAGAAAGGCCTTCATGTGCGCATGGATGTTGCTGTCCAATAAAATAAGCAAATATAAAATATTCTCAGAAAGCAAAATTACATGCAGCTGAACTCCAACTCATTTACATCATGATAGCACCCAAAGACTCCAGTCAAGGTCAGGTCCCCACCCTATCAGTATCTGTCCAAACACAACTATTAGAATTCTTAGAGGAGGTCAACAACCACGTGGACGGGGCAATCCAGTGGCTACAGTGTACATGGATTTTCAGAAAGCCTTCAGCAAGGTCCGTCACCAAAGGCGCTTAAGCAAAGTAAGTTGTCAAGGGATAAGAAGGCCCTCTCCTGTATCAATAACTGGGTAAAAGATAGGAAACAAAGGATTGGACTAAATGGCCAGTTTTCAGAATGGAGAGGGGTAAATAGGGTGTCCCCCAGGGATGTCTACTGCAACACTATTTATGAATATGTTGACCAATAATCAGGGAAAAGGGGTGGCAAAATTTACAGAGCATACAAAACCACTTCAACTAGTTAAACCCAAGGCAGACTGAGAAGAGTTACAAAGGGATCTCACAAAACAGACTGAGTGGACAACAAAACGGCAGATGAAATTCAACATCCCTAAGTGCAAAGTAACGCACACTGGAAAACACAATCCCACTTAACATATCAAACGATGGAGTCTAAAGTAGCTGTTACAACTCAAGAAAGATGCAGGAGTCATTGTGGATAGCTCACCGAAAACATTCACTCAGTGTACAGCCGCAGTCAAAAAAAGCTAACAGAATGCTGAGAATCTTTAGGCAAGGGACAGATAAGACGACAGAAAATATCATATTCTCTCTACATAAATTCATGATACACCCACATCGTGAATACTGTATGCAGATCTGCTCACCCATCTCAAAAGAAATATACTGGAATTGGAAAAGGTTCAGAAAAGGGCAACGCAAATGATTTGATATATAAAACAGCTTCCATGTGAGGAGAGATTAAAAATAATGGGACTTTTCAGCTAGGAAAAGAGACAACTAGGGGGATGTGATGAAGATCTGTAAAACCATGGCTGGGGTCTGATGAAAGTAAATAAGAAAGCATTATTAATTCCTTCCCATAGGTCACCCAATGAAATTAATAGACAGTAGGTTTAAAACAAACATAAGAAAGTATTTCTTCACACAACACAGTCAACCTGTGGAACTCTTTGCCAAAGGATGTTGGGAAGGCTAAGACTATAACAGGGTTCATAAAAGAACTAGACACATTCATGGAGGACAAGTCCATCAATGGCCATTAGCAGGACTTGACGAACCACGGCGAAAGCCGCTCGCCAGCCCCACACTGTGCATGCACAAGAGCCACATTGCACATGCGCACGCCGCCGGTAAAGGGGCACCGGGCTGAAATCTACTCGCCACAGGCAAGTAGATTCAATAGATTGTCGAGCCCTCGCCATTAGCCAGGAAATGATGTTCCTTCCTTCTGTTAGCCAAAAGCTGGGAATGGGGGACAGGAGAGGGATCACTTGATGATTCCCTGTTCTGTTCACTCCCTCTGGGACATCTGACATTGGCCACTGTCGGCAGACAGGACACTGGGCTAGATGAGACTTTGGTCTGACCCAGTGCGGCCACTCTAATGTTCTTATTGGAAACCCAAACAGGCTGCAGTCTAAACAGACATACAGCCAAAGATTTGATTCACTGAAGATTGGCATCTTTTGTTAGTCAGATGTTTTGTTTATTAACCGGGAGCAGCAGCAGGGAAAGGGAGAACACATGAGAGCACTGAGTTACAATTACTCCTAGGGGAATTTCTGCAACACTGTGCATGCACAGAGTTCACAGCCCCACAGATTCCTTCACTTCTCTGCAGAAAAATGACTTTCTGACAGGGACGCCCCAAGAGCAGTCACACACCACTCCACAGCAGTGCAGTTATATTTTTTCAGGAACCCAGAGCAGCTGGGACACCCCAGCCACTGACTCCTACTCTGAGCTGGGGCCAGCTGCAAGTCCCACCTCGGCTGGAGGTAGGAGAGGACAGGACTTCCTCTTCCCCTGCAAAGAACGGCTGGGGCTGGGTCAGACCCACCCCCAGAAACCTCATCCAGCTGCATGAAGCTCAGCATCCTCACCTCCTTCCTACCCCCTTTTTTCCTCGGCTGGGTGGGGGGAGGGTCACTATACAGGAGCTGCTCCCCCATCCATCCAACCCTCTGTGCATCCAGATCTCCCCATACCTAGACTCCCCACTGAGTTGACTGCACCCAGATTGCCCCACACAGAACCCTCTCAACTCCACACCTTGTTCTCCAACACTGAGCCCCTTCACGCCTGGATCCTGCCTGGCTGAGCCTGCCTGCCGCGCACCTGGCACAGAGGGGCAGAGCCCCGGGGTGTTTCTGGGTTAGGCCCAAGCCCTGCACTGTGTCAAGGATACGTGCAGCCTCACCTCTGAGTCTGTCCAAGGGGTGGGAGCGGGCTGTAGGGTGAACTCTTTTTCATGCAGCCAATGGCCTGTGCTCCCCAGAACCTCTGCATTTATTTACTGACAAAACTCACAGAATTTTAAAATGCCGTGTCCAGAATTTGTATTGTCTTGGTGCAGAATGCCCTCAGGTGTATACTATGAATACAGAAACACAGAAAGATAGGGGCGGTCAGCAAGAAGACAGGACTCAAATATGACTATGATTAGCATGGTAGCTAGAACAGAATGAGATGGAAGCAGAGAGCACCTGGGAAAGGGACAAACAGCCAGTTAGCAAAAAGTAAAAGCCACAAAACTGTGAATGCATAGCGTGGTGATATCACAGTTTCCCTGAGAGGGTCGGGAAGGGGTGGAAAGTAGCATGGCCCCTGATCTGCATTTCCACCCACCTTTCTGCTGCTCTTAGAGCTCGCCAAGTGAAGAACTGATTGCCCAACATTCAATACTGGAGAGCCATATGTGAAAGAAATCTAGCTAAAACAAACACTCCCCTTTCCCAACCCATTTCAGTACCTCAAAAACGTGAGTCCTGTGCGTCGAGACAACAGATGCTTCTGTTTTCCTTCAGTTCATGAATTTGGCTCTTCCACTCCACCTCTTTGACACAAACTCCCATGTGCAAAAAATCAAATTTGTAACACTCTCTGCTCCCAAAGTTAGGCTGTTTCAGAATTTCTTTGTTTTAATTTCTCTATTGCAATGAGATGTTGAGAAGTTCAAGGACCACCTGCACAATAGTTCAGCTTCCACAAGGATCTAGCCATACTCTACCGAGCTCAGGGCAGTCAATTACCCCAGTTCCTCGCTTCCTAAGACCGAGCTGAACAAATGTCAACGCTAGCTGTTGGTGTGAAGAACAGAAAGAGACACACAGCAGTGTCTTAGCTCAATACTGATATTAGTGTTGGGACTTTCAAACTCTATCAGGGCTTAAAAAAGGAAAGGGGGGGGGTACTCAGTTTCCTTCTCTCTCACATTTAATACCAAAATAATTTAACCACTACTCCCACTCAAAAATACTTGCTAAATACAACAGCCCCCATTTTTGCCCCTTTGGGTATCACCATAACAGCTAAGACTCATTCATTTAATATAGATTTTACCCAACAAGGAAAACAGCCTATGACGGTTAATTACTGAGTAAACTTTTACAGTGTCTAAAAGCCATGGCACCTGACAGCCCTAAAGACACCTGCAACACAAATCCACAAACCAAACAAAGTATATTGAGGATAGCTCTGTCTCAGGCCCCAGTCTTGTAAATGCTTATAAAAACAGTCCTTGTCCCACGTTTACAGGCTTGCAAGATCAGGTCCTTATAAAGCAGGCCCGGGCAAAATACAGTCCACGGACCGGATGTGGCCTGCCAAGCCACTGGATCTGGCCCACAGAGGCAGTGAGGACCCCAGGCAGGCTCCCCACTTTGGCCCACAGCCCCAGAGAAACTCGGCTGCAGGGCTCCATTTGTTTTAAAACTGGAGGGGACGGGAAGTTTTAGGAACCACCCCGCCCCTAGCACATTCCCATTGGCCAGTTTCTGGCAAACCCCAGCCAATGCAAGCTGCTTGGAGTAACAGGCAGCTGAGAAGAACCACACCCCCCTCTCCTTGGCTCAGTTATTCATGAAGCACATGGCCCAGCAAGCAGGCAGGCTGACTAGGAAACATTTTAAGCTCTGCAGGCTAGTTTGGCAGCTGGCAGGCAAGTCTCTTGGCCACAGCCTGCTTCTAGCACCCCAGCCGTTTCCTGCCCCAACTCTCTGCCCCGCCCTACATACCCAAACCCTCTGTCCCCCTTTTACACCCACACCGCCTCTCAGATCTGACACCCCAATCTCCTGCCCCAGATCACAAACCCCCTCCTACCCTAGGTCACATCCCAAACCCCTGCACTCCAGTCCCCTGCCCTAAGTCACAACCACCTCCTTCACCCAAACTCCCTCCAGACTCCAGTTTCCCTCCTGCACCCCAATCCCTTACCCCAAGCTCCCTTCTGCACCCAACCTCCATCCCAGACCCCCGCACCTTCTCCATTAATATCCTGGAAGAGTGCAGCCCTAGACCACTTTCCAAAATCTTGGAGTGGCCCTCTGTCAACAATTATTGCCCACCCCTGTTATAAAGGGTGGGTTTCTTTGGAAAAGTGGGAGAGCAACAGCACTGCATGACAGCACACGCAACTTATTAAAATCTCACACACACACACACGTTATTAAATCACCTCACACACACACATTTACTAGGTTTACCCAAAAAGGAGTTTTTAGAGAAGAGATTCCATACTAGGGTAAGTACATACTGTGCAAAACGGTGTTTAAAATGAATCAGAGGGCACTAACCAGCTCTTTGAATTTTAGCACACATACAAAAACTAGACTTTTGCTGTTGTTTCTAACAATTTTAGAGAAACAAGAAGTTCTGGAAGGGGTGGTTTTGCTCCTCAGCTGTTTGGTCTGGTCTCAGTGCTCCATGACGACACACATTGGCTCTCAGTTTCCCTCGTGGTACCAATTTCCCCAATAAGACCTTAAGGAAGTAACCAGTTTCCAAACTATCAGACCAATTTTATTTGGCCATGGAACCCTTTTCAGCTTTTCAGAATTTCAAGGAACCCCTAGGTTTGTCAAACAAAAACAAAAACAAAAAAAAAAAAGGAGGGGAACCCACCAGTACATTCCTTCCCCAAGACCGCATCCCTTTGAGGCCCCATCCTCTGTTCGCTTCCTCTCCATCACTTGCTATCCCCAGCCCTTATACACTCTCACTGGGTTGAGAGAGGATGTGTGGGGCTTTGGGGTGGGAATGAGGGATTTGGGGGTACGAAGGGGTGAGAAGTGCAAGCTCTGGGAGGGAATTTGGATGCAGAAGGGGATGCTGGCTCAGAGAGGGGCTCCAGGCTGGGGAGTGTTGGGCTCAGGTGGAAGGCTGGGGTGCCGAGCAAGTCACAGGCTTGTGGATGTGAGGGTGCAGGAGTTTGGGTTGGATATGTGAGGGGCTCAGGGCAAGGAGGTTGTGAGTATGATGGGCTCAGGACACAGATTTGCCATGTGTGGATGGTGCAGGAGTGTTGTGGCAGAAGACTGAGGATGTGGGGATGCAGGAGTTTGGGGATGTAAGAGGCTCAGGACAGAAGGTTCCAGTGTATGATAGGTTCAGATTTGGGGTCAGGTGGTACAGGAGTGGTATGATGCTGCAGTGAGATGGGGATTTGGCCCCAGTTGGGGGCATGTTGGCCAGGCTTCATTTTTAAATAAAATACTATGTCAAACACAAAAGGTTTTAGCATTGTCTTTATTTATGAGAGGGCGGGGAACCTGTTTTGAGTCAAGGATCACTGACCCACAGAAAAGTCAGTTGGGGCCACACAAGTGAGATGCAAAAAACACACACACACACACACACACACACACACACAAAACCTCCAAAACCCCCAAGCCTCACTAATGTGGTCCCGACTGTGCTGGTGGGAGCAGAAGACAGGGTGCTAGTGGGTGCTAGGGCCGGGGAGAGGGTGCCGCTGGGTGGCAGGATGCTGGCATAGGTGGCCGGGTGCTGGGGCAGGATGCTGGGGTCAGGGACATGGTCCTGCTGAGCACTGGGGTGGGTGCAGGGACAAGGAGCAAGGTGGTGCTGGGTGCTGCAGTGGGTGGCAGGGTGCTGAGGCCAGGGATAGGGTGCTGCTGGGTGCTAGGGTGAGTGGCAGGGTACTGGGGTTGGGGACAGGGTGCTGCTGAGGTGGGTGGCAGGGTGCTGCTGGGGTGTATGGCAGGGTGCTGCTGGGACCAGGGACAGGGTCCTGGGGTGGGTGGCAGGGTGCTGGGGCTGGGGACAGGGTGCTGCTGGATGCGGGGGTGGGTGGCAGGGTGCTGGGGCCAGAGACAGGGTGATGCTGGGTGCTGGGGACAGTGCTGGTGGGGGCAGGGGACAGGGTACTCGTGGGGGGTCTGGGCAGGGGACAGGGGCAGCTGGGACCAGTACCTGGCAGTCCTGCAGCACCTCTAGGTTCCAGGAAGTGTGCGACTGCACTTCCTCTCCCCAAACAGCTGGCACGCGTGCTGCCTCAACAGCAGGGGCTGTTGCACTCCAGCAACTTACTTCCACGATGCCGTACTTCGGGGGGCGGGGAGAAGGGCGCAGGGAGTCCCAGGGCAGAGCGCACTACCTGCACAGTCGGAGCTGCGCAGACCCGGGTCTCCTGACCTCCCTCTTCCCCACCGCGCAGAAAGGCCACGGAACTAAGTTACCGGATGCCACAGCCCCAGCTGTTCAGGCAGTGCACCCCGGCTCCTTTGGGGAGGAGAAGTGCTTCCCTCCCCGCTATGGGTCACGTGGGGTCACCCCTGTCCGGCACCCCCCAGTGTGCCGGCTGGGAGTGACTGTTCCCCTTTGCCCCCGCCTCACTACACCTCTGCATCACCAGGGAGGGAGGGGAAACAAGTGTGCTGCTTCTTTAAGAAGCTGGCTAGTCGGCTCTCTTGCTTTCAGAGGGGGTGGAGGAATGCCGGCTCCTCACGGAACCCCTACTTTCGCTTCACGGAACCCCAGGGTTCCGCGGAGCACCAATTGGGAAACACTGTATCAGACTATGCTGGCTCTGAGTTGCCAAGATTGGTTAAGGACAGCGTAACTGGATGGTAGCTGGCCAGCAATTCACGAGCGCTAGGCCAGTAAAATTAATGGATTAAAGCAAGACTACTGGGGGCATTGTTCCCTCTAATTTCTTCCATGTGCAAAATAAATTTTATGTGCATCAAGGCATGTGTGGATGTGCACCACCAACAGAAATACATGCTACCAGCAGTGGGCACTCTGCTAATCAGCTGAGCAGCATTTGAATCTCTCCGGGGCAGCCATCCAAGCGCTCACCTTATAAAGAACACTGCTGGGGTATATATTACAGCATAATATACACAATACGGAGAAAAATTAGGGGGGTGAACAAATTCTCCTATGAAGAAAAACTGAAAAGATTGGGATTATGTACTTCAGACGGGAGATGTGTAAAAAGGGATATGCAAAAAAAGCATATAAAAATCATCTAGAGAAGACAGATGAGGAGCTTTTGTTCTTCCAGTATTGTAACACAAAACCAAAGGTACATTCAATACCAATAAAAGAAAATTTGTTTCATAACAGGTTATTAGACCGTAAAATTTATTGAAACAAGAAATACATGAGTTTAAAAATTTAGAACGTTTCAGAGAGAGACTGGACAATTAGATGGATAACAAGAATAGCCAGAGTTATGTTATTACTATGAAAAAATCTGGAAATATTAAACCTCATGTTTTAGGTTTTATTAAACCAACCTTTATTAGAAATCAGGATATAATCTAATGTTGGGGGCAGATTATCCCACATATGCCCACTGATTGAGGTGTTCTTAACGCCTTTCTCTACAACAGCTGGCACTGGTCTCTGTCAGACAGGATATTGGACTACAAAGATCTTGGATCTGATTCAGTCTGGCAATATCTACATTCCTATCTTTTTATAAGCATGTTTCTATTATTTAAAAATAAATCTATAAAAGTAATAGGGAGATGCTTATGAGTACCAGTAACAAAAGATGGATGCCTCAGTACAGTGTTTCTCAACCTTTTTTTTTTAATAACATTCCCTTTTCAAAAAAAATAAAAATAAAAATTATAAGTATCCTCAGTACCTAGCTTTCAGACACAACATTTTTTTCTACCATTGCAACCCATTTGTTTAATCAACTTAACTGTAGCCAGGTGGGCGATGAAATTTTTGGGTACAAAAAGTACAAAAATAATAAAACACTGTAAAACTTAAAAACAAAAATTCAGTTTTCTCCAAATTTCAGTTGTGTTGACATACCCCCCCGGCCTTCTCTCAAGTACCCCAAGGGTACTCGTACCACTGGTTGAGAAACACTGCACTAGTAGAAGAATCAGAAACTAGGAACCGGAGATATATCCAGCAAAAACTGGTGCGCTGCATAACTGAGTTCTACATACGTAGAGAGGATTTTAAAAACACAGATGGCCCAAAGTGCACCACAGTCCTGCTGCACCCGCCTCTTTAACCCAAACACACACATACACCCACCAACATGAACCCGCCAGTCAGGGTCCCCCTACACACACCTACCAACTTGCATCTTTGCCATTGAGGTCCCTGACCCCCCAGTACATACACGTGACCCCATGAGACTCCACGACCCCTCACGCGCGCACACACCGCAAAACGCACTCCCTCCTCTGTAGGACCCCATGAACCATACACACCCCAACCTATGCCTCCCCATCACGGTCCCTGATCTACACCCCACCCGGTCAGAGCCCCTGGGCCTTCACTGCTTCCCCACACACCAAAGCACCTGACTCCACCCGCCCCCACATGCTTCCTGGCCCAGCCCCCCCCCCTTGTCCAGCCCCTGCTACCCGTCTCTCCCACTCCCCCCACCACAGCCCCTGGGCCTCCCCCCATACCCCTCCCCCACACTCCGCACCACAGCCCGTGGCCCTGTCCCCCCCATGCCCCTCGCCCACACTCCCCACCACAGCCCGTGGCCCTGCCCCCCATGCCCCTCCCCCACACTCCCCACCACAGCCCGTGGCCCTGCCCCCCCCATACCCCTCCCCCACACTCCCCACCACAGCCCGTGGCCCTGCCCCCCCATGCCCCTCCCCCACACTCCCCACCACAGCCCGTGGCCCTGCCCCCCCCATGCCCCTCCCCCACACTCCCCACCACAGCCCGTGGCCCTGCCCCCCCATGCCCCTCCCCCACACTCCCCACCACAGCCCGTGGCCCTGCCCCCCCATCTTTCCCACACTCCCCACCACAGCCCGTGGCCCTGCCCCCCCATCTTTCCCACACTCCCCACCACAGCCCGTGGCCCTGCCCCCCCATGCCCCTCCCCCACACTCCCCACCACAGCCCGTGGCCCTGCCCCCCCATGCCCCTCCCCCACACTCCCCACCACAGCCCGTGGCCCTGCCCCCCATGCCCCCCCCCACACTCCCCACCACAGCCCGTGGCCCTGCCCCCCCCATCTTTCCCCACACTCCCCACCACAGCCCGTGGCCCTGCCCCCCCCATCTTTCCCACACTCCCCACCACAGCCCGTGGCCCTGCCCCCCCCATGCCCCTCCCCCACACTCCCCACCACAGCCCGTGGCCCTGCCCCCCCATCCCCATCTTTCCCACACTCCCCACCACAGCCCGTGGCCCTGCCCCCCCCCCATCTTTCCCACACTCCCTGTCACGGCCTCGGCCCCGCCCCCTCGTCCAGCTCCTGCCCCACTCCCCCCAGTCGCAGCAGGGCCCCGGAGCGGCCCCGCCCGCGGCTCCCGGAGAGCAAGGGCTTGCCCCGCCGGCCCCACTCCCCCGCCGGCGGCCCCGCCCGCCCCGTCCCAGCCCAATCGGACCGAGTCGCTGTGCGCCCCGTGCTCCCCTCCCACCCCCCGCCGTGCGCTACATGGTACGATCCTTCCTACCTCCTGCGCCTTCACCCGGCCCTCCTCAGGGTGGCGCCGTCCCGGGCTTCCCCCGCCGCCGACCTCGGGCGTTTGGGGGAGGGGGGGGGGAGAAGAAGCCGTTGCTGCTGTTGCCTACTTCTTGGTCGATCCTGCTCTTCCCCTCCCCCCCTCCCGTCCAGGCACAGTTGGTTTGTTCCAAGGAGCCGGCCGGTCTTCTCCCTACTCCTACCCCCCCCCCCACAACCGCAGATTCACATAAGTCTTCGGCCATTTCCGACCCAGAGGCGGAAATTACCGACACCAGCCGAGGCTCTTCGGGAGAAGCCGAAGCGGCGACGGGAAATACCGAAGGAGGACGGGCGGCGGAGGCGCTCGCCCGTCTAAGCCCGGAAACTGCCGAAGTTCCAAAGCGTCCCTCAATTCCACGGAGGGGCGGATGGGAAGCTGCGCCTGCGCAGGGTGGCAGCTGGGAGTCCCCCTCCTGCTCGGGAATAGCCTCAGCCAAGCCAGCTCCTGCCCCACCCCCTCACTAGAGCCCAGCCCCTTGTGACCCTGCCCCCCAGGAGCACCAACCCTCCTGCCCCAGTGCCCCCCCACACCACCTGCCTCTGCTCCCCCCCAGCTGTCTGCTCCACTGCCCACCCCTGCGCTCACCAGGGACCAGGCGGTGGGACCCCCCCCCCCCCACTTCTCTGGCCTGACCAAGCCTCCCCTCCTCCCCCATATTGTCTACCTTGGGGCTGCTAAGGGGGAACCACTGACACCCCCAATTCCTAGACGAAAGGCCCTGCCAAGGGAGGACAGAGCAGTTCACATTTCGTTGCACCCAACAAAGACTTTTACGTTTTTGGGGGCGGAGGGGGGTGGGTTTGTTTCTAGAGCTGGGATTCCCACCCACTGCCAGGGAACGTATAGTAATCCTCCCTATCCCCACCCCACGCACACCCCTACAGATTCCACTGTGGGTTGCACTAGCATTTCCCAGTTGCATACAGGGCCCTACCAAATTCACGGTCCATTTTGATCAGTTTCACAGTCATGGGGTTTAAGAAAAAAAAAAAAAATCACAAGTTCCATGATTTTGGCAAGTTAAATCTGAGATTTCACAGTGCTGTAAGAGCAGGGCTCTTGACCCAACCAGGAGTTGGGGTGGGGTGACAAGGTTATGGCTGGGAGAGCGGGAGGAGTTGCAGTAGTGCTACCCTTTTGCCCAGCTGCTGGAGGTGCAGCTGCCTTTAGAGCTGGGCAGCTGGAGAGTGGTGGCTGCTGGCTGGGAGCCCAGCTCTGAGGGCAGAGCGCCTGCCAGCAGCAGTGCAGAAGTAAGGATGGCATGGTGTGGTATCTCCACCTTTACTTCTGTAAAGCTGCCAACAGAGCTGGACCCTCAATCAGCAGCCACCACTTTCTGGACACCCAGCTCTGAAGGGTGGCATGGTATAGTATTGCCACCTTTACTCCTGTGCTGCTGCTGGTGGGGTGCTGCCTTCAGATCTGGGAACCTGGCCACCAGCTACTGCTCCCTGGCCACCAGCTACTGCTCTCCAGCCACCCACCTCTGACATCAATATAGAAGGGTGGCAATACTGTGACGCCTCCCTTAAAAAAAAAAAAACAAAAAAAAAAACACTTGTGCTCGTCCCCTCACAACTCTCTTTTGGATTAGGCCCTCCAATTTGAGAAACGCTGGTCTCCCTCATGAAATCTGTATAGTACAGGGTAAAAGCACACAAAAGACCCAATTTCCCTGGGGAGAGAACAGATTTCATGGTCCACAATACGTTTTTCATGGCCATGAATTTGATAGGGCCCTAATTACATAGGTACTAATACTTGCCAACTGCCATCTTGGTGGATATTGGGGACTGAACCAAGGACCTCCAGAGCTAAGATCACAAACTGGTTTAATTTGAGCTAGAGAGCCAGGCCCTGTAACACACTTGAGGATCAGACACAGACCAGGACATTTAATACACATGGACCAGTAGGTTATGGTTGGGTAGATGGACACCCTTCCGCAACCCTCAGATCTTACCCTTCAAGCACAGCATCAATGCCGTGATTTACTGCTTAGTTGCTGAATGCTAGGGAGCAATTCCTAATCAGCAAGAATCCATTCTGAGATTTCTAACCTAATCACTCAATCACCATGCACTTCTGGAACACTTAACAAAATGATGGTCATATCCCATATGCCATCATTGATCTACACCTTGAATGGCGCTCCAGACTTCTGCAAAGGTTACCACATTTTGCAGTATACCATGGAGGGTCTGGCTGCATCATGAAAAAGGATGTCATGAAAAATACTGCAACAGCCCCAAACTGTCTGCAAACCCTACCTGCAAGATCTAAAGCACATCAGTGGAGTCGTCTTCATGGGCAAGTTAGGTTGCGTTAAGCTTCAACCAGAAGTCGTCACATTAACATGTTGTTAAACATACCTTCTCACACCCTGTAAATAAGGACAAATAAATGTCTACCACAACAGCAGGTTATGGGTAAACCTTATCAAGCCCGGATAATTGGGCAAAATTTCAGATATGTGGCAATTAGTGTTCCCTGGAAGCTGAGCACTTGGGCAGCCACGCAGGAGAAATTCAAATGCCACCCAGCTGATCAGCAGGGCACCCACAGGCCACCAGCATGTGTTTTAACTGGTGGTGTAAATTTGCATAAGCCATGGTGCACTTAACACAATTTATTCCCCACATGGAAACAATTAGAGGGAATACTGATAACAATCCTTCTGGGAGCCAGAACCGACACAGGGGTTGGGAAATAAGAGGCATAACATTGCGAGGAAAGGAAGACTAAAGATAGAATCCATCTTCTATGCAAGAAGAATTTACAGAACTAGGCTACACCAGCCTGTCTAGACATTTGCTACTTTATTTTTTTTACTGCCTTCATGCACTTAAAATCAGGGCTGGGAAACCTCGGGCCCGGGGGCTGGATGTGACCCCTGGCTTGCCTGGATCTGGCCCCCGAGGCTCAGGGCTCCCTCCTCCTTGCTGTCCCCCCGCAGACCTGGAGCACACAGAATGTACTAGGCGGGGCCACCTCATTTGAATCAAATCTCTCACCCCAGAACACATACACTGACAAGACTTAAACAGGTAAGGGATGCTTGACCATATGGTAAAGGATTAGAGTTTTACCTGTTCAAAAGAGCTAGGCTGACAACTGCAGTTAGCAAATTTCTAACCGTAACACAGAGGAAATCTCTTAGAGTCCTAACAACAGGACATAGAAATTATTCATTGAAAATTAATCATCTAAAGCGGGCAGGCCTCATTTTCCATTGCCTTGCACTTGTATAGTCATTTACATGTGTGCAAAACAGTGGTAAAATGCAACCACATCAAGTTCTCCATTCATGCCAATAATACTGTTTTACACTCACTTTCCACTGGTGTAAACAACTACACAGTGTCAAAGGCCATAGAAAATCACTATTGCTTACATGGTAGGAAGACCATTCTCACAGATGGGGTGGCGTGCTGCACAGAGGAAGAGACAGAAGACATATTGCAGGTTTAAAAGGTCTCAGAAATCATGCATCATATTTTCCAGAAAGACAATAATGGATGATGACAGCATTACATATTACCTAGACAAGTTGCCACCCAGCCAAATGAACACATGCATGCATCCTCTCTTGGGCGTACGCACACACCCCTTTCATCTGTTCTCACTCTTTTCCGACACCTTTGCCTTATTCTTAAAGCATATCCACCATAGCATTTGCAATATATTTACAGGTTGAACCTCTCTAGTCCAACACTCCCTCATCTGGCCACATCCGTGGTCTGGGATGGTTTTACTTAGCTCGAAGTCCACTTATCATGGGTGTGTCCAATTTTCCCGCTGTCCCATAAAGTTTGTTTACAGCCCCCAGTCCTGGCTCTCAGTGTTCTGTGCTGTTATTAACTCTAATTTACCCCTAAATGTCTTCTAAGAGCCCACTATGCAGTAGGGATGTTAAAATGCAGGTAACTGTGTGACTGCTGAAAACCTCAGCAGTTTCATAGTTACATGCACCCACAGTGGCAGCCAGCTTCCCAGGAGGGGGGCAGGAGCCTGCGTTCAACTGTGAATGATAACCGATAAGCCCAGGTTACTTATTGTTCACATCCCTAATAAACAGTGGAAGTGCTGGTAATGCTGCTAGACAATATTGACCTCTCGTCATTCAGCAAATTCTCTGGTTCAGCACCAGTCAGGTACCGAGGATGCCAAATAAGAGAGGTTCAACCTGTACTGCTTTTTAAACAAGGATTGTTCAGTTACTGTACAGCGTATAACATTCCGAATACACTTTGCAAAACTTGTATGCAGTATTCGAAACTTTTTCAAATAGTTAAAAGTATAAAGAGGTTCAAAGTTAGCTTCCAAAAGAGTCCTAACAACATGACATGGAAATTATTCATTGAAAATTAATCATCTAAAGCGGGTAAAGAATGTACATTTTTAATCACGTATAAGTGATGTAACCCATGATGCTTCAGAGCAAAAGCCACTCTCTAATCTGTTTAGTTCCCTATTTGTCCAAAGCCAAGGATTATAGCATAGTCCTTTGATCTGGTACAGCAATTCTTCCATCTTGATCACCCTTTCTGAACACCCCTCTTCCCACTCTGGAAAGCTAGATATCTTCAGAGTGCCTTCCAAAAACAATCAATCCATCCATCCCCCGGACATCTCTGTGAGTTAGGTAGATTCTACAGATTGAACCTCTCTAGTAGACATCCAGCTAACTAAAATCATTCTGGACAATGGATGTTTCCAAACCAGAGAGTTCCGGTTCAACCTGTACTAGCATTTTCCAAAACCGAGTCAGAAAAATTATGTAAATTTCTCAAGCCCAGAAGGAGGATGACACAAAGCTGTCATCAGAAGGTAGGAGAGTTTATTTGTGCTGCTACAACAGGTAGGTGCCTCATTCATAGGCCAAGTCCCCATTGTGCTAGAAAGGGCTGTAAAATCCCATTTAATCAGTTAATTGGTTAAACGTTATGTTCACTGGTTAACCACTTAAACGGTTACTAGGAAGCTGCCTGCTGCCCCACGCTGCTGCCTCTGATACAGAAGCAGCAGCATGGGGTGGCTGCTGGTGTGCATCAGGAGCCGGCTTAAAAGTCGCCCCACATATAACCACTGAAATTTTCAGCAGTTACATAGTCACTCAATTACACGCATTTTAACATCCCCAGTTTATATCCACACATGCCCCTTTCTTGTATCCCAACATTGCCCATTTGACCTCTTTGTCTTTACCATCCCATGAACTGCCAGTCTTTTCAGAATTTCTCACAACAAACATACCCGTGTTTCCTCCCCGATACAGGCCAGTGCTGTGCATTCCTGGCACTATTTCACCGCCTTAGATGACCCCTAAAAATCATTTCTCACTCTTCAAGAGGTTAGCAATCTCAGTGAAGGAGAGAGTTTTCACCCCCTCCCTTCACTACAGTAGCCATTTGGTTACATTTTGGTAGATCTCTTTCATATGATTTTAATTGAGTCACTGTTTCTAAAACTTACCTTCTTTTGGAAGAGACATCAAGGTCCTTACCAGTTTTGCATATTTTAAAAAAAAAATCACGATATGTTTGCGGTTAGTAGTTTTAACCTCTGTGTTAAATCTCTGTCTTCAACCAAGCCGCTCAGGACTTGCATGGGAAGCCTCTAAAGCAAACCCAAGCTGTTATGGGAAATGATAAGGGAACTAAATAGGTAACGTGCATCCCTGAACCATTACTGAAACCAGTGCCACAGCATGTGCTCAGAAGCACCGTGCCCTGAACCCTGAATCCTGCGGAGATCCTGAACACTTCTGGCGAGGAGGAATCCCTTGGCACTCTTCACAAAAGACGTGTTAATCTGGTGTCCTAACCAATTCTAACCACATTCTACTGAAATTCCCCTGGTAGTTGTTAAAGGGCATTTTTCTTTCCTTCATTCTGTTTGGTGGTACAGTGCGCACTATTGAAACAGCTGCCAGGTTTAGCAGCATATATAGCAGTATTTCAGGGACAGGTGAAGGGATCCCCAGGGCAGGAAAGGAACTGTATAAAGGTAAGTATTTTCAACAGCACAGACCCACATCTGCCCCCCCAAAAATAAGAGTAAAGTCCAGAGAGCAGTGAAACACCTATGCTGGGGAAAATAACCAATATAAAAAGAAGTCGGAAGTTGGAGAGCGACATGCATAATGGAATGCAAACATCTTTCCCCTCCCAGATTCCAATTCAGTCTTACGATCTCACCCAGCACAGAGCTTGGACTGCAATCCAAAGAGGAAGGA
Organism: Pelochelys cantorii; assembly: GCA_032595735.1. Lineage (NCBI taxonomy): Eukaryota > Metazoa > Chordata > Testudines > Trionychidae > Pelochelys > Pelochelys cantorii. Next base: position 6,982,946 of record CM064328.1, read on the forward strand.
AATTAAATTGTAAATGCTGCACATGGGAATCTTGATCATGCCCACAAAACTTGGAAGGTTTTGCTAAGACCCTTAAATGCTAAAGAATACTGCCTGTTGGTAAAGATGGGCTGGGAAGATAAATGAATGTTTCCTTGTTAACACAGACACTGATATGTAGCGAAGCTTCTGTCTCCTACTGTTCCTGGTGATTTGAAGATTGAAAATCATGAAATAAGAGACTGGGAAAGTGGTTTTACTTGATGGCCAAATATTGTGTCACAGGAAAAGTCAATCAAATCACACTGTCACATAATTCATTAACAATTAACATCACATTTTGTATAATTCTATCAAGCTTAGAGGCTCCCAACTGAGAGCCGTAACCAGTCAGCTGTGCGCTTGGGGGGCCACCCAAGAGAGATTCAGTTGCTGCCCAACTGATTAGCAAAGCACCCGGACTTTCTACTGGTGGTGCACATGCCTCAATATACATAAAATTTATTCCACGCATGGATGGAAAAAATTAGAGGAAACATTGGTCTTAACCCTTCAGGGATTCACAAGGTTATTATATGGGGGTGGAGGTCACAAGCGATCAGCATCCACCCCCAAACTTCTCTTCCCCTCCAGCATTTACAATAGTGTTAAATAGATTTGAAAAGTGTTTTTAATTTATAAGTGGGGTGGCACTCATCGGTTTGCTATCTGAAAGGGATCACCAGTACAAAAAAGTTTGAGAAACGCTTTAAATTATTTTGTCATGTAATATTTACATGATTGTGCACTGGAATATTATCTTATTGAGAGCCACAGTGCTGAGAAGGGAAATTTTCATGTTCAAGCAACAATTAACTAAGCAAAAAGGGATTAGGAGGACAGTCAGAAGTAAGCTGTGAGGAGCTAGGCAGCTCAGAAGATTGGTAACGTGATACAGAGTTTCTCTCCTGTGGCCCAGCTCGCTAGCAATTGAAAGTTGTTACCACATGACCATTGCACGTTTGTCTACTAGAAAGGCCACCATACATGATTACTAGTGGTCACCTCGTGGCAGTCTTTGAGAAGCTAAATGACTTTCATTGGACCATAAAGACTGAACTAGGGACGTTAAAATGTATTCACTCAGGTAAACGTGTAACTGTTAAAAATTTCAGCGGTTTACACGGCGGGGGGGCTCCCTAGGAGCTCACGTGCATGGGCAGCCAGCTTTTAAGCTGTTCCCCATGTGTACCAGCTCCCACAGAGCCACCTGCCCCACCGTCACCTCACATGCTGCTGCCTCTGTCGGGAGTGGGGGAGGAGGCTGCGTGTAACCGTGAGCCCAAGCTCATCAGTTAACTGTTTAACTTCCCTACATTGAACTATTTCTCACTCCCAGATAGAGTCCCTCCGCTACGCCCACCCAGGAGAATGGTTTGTGGTGCATTTGAACACAGTGTGCCTCCTCCGAGGATGGAGAGGGCTTCAGAGCTGCCGATCCAGAAATCTTTCACCAAGCACTGAAAATTCACTCAAACTCCACTATAAGCTAACAACAAAAGAGTTCACACTGGAGACATCTGAGAATGTCAGCAAACACTCATGCAGTGGTAGCGGGACAGCAGCCAGGAACACCCTGCCCTTGTAAAACTTCAAGTAGAGGGAATTAAGTGCCCAAACTTGGCTGACACTGCAGAATGCTGAGGCGGCCTTTGGGAGCAGTAGAAGAGAAGGAACAATGCTTGGGGCTAAATCACTTCACTAAGCTTACCGCTCTACAGACCTGCTCTATTTCTTAGAGTTCCCCTGAATTCGGTGTGACAGCGCAGGCCAGACTTTTCCTTACCCTTCCCTCCCTCAAAACACACACAGTTTTAAGTTTTCCAGAGATATCCTTCAAGCAATGTCCACAGGGGACATCCAAGTAACTCCATCGCCCCCAAACTCCACCCTACAGCAGATGGTTAAGCTATAAATACAGAAGCATTTGGCAACTGCTGGTAGAAAAGAGCAGTCAAGCTCTTGTTTAGCTGAAAGCCCTGCTGTCTAAGGGCATGTCCGCATTTGCACTTGATTGTCAAAATTTTTGTCATTCACGGGTGCTTAAACCCCACATGCACCATGCCAAAATTGTGCTGCGGCAAGTGAAAGTGCGAATGCTGTGTTGACAAGAGTGCTCTCCTGCCGACAAAGCGAAACACATTCCTCAGGGATGGAAGTATTTTGTCGGCCAAAGTGCCAACAAACCACATTCACATACGCTTGCTCACAGCAACAAGAGGGTGTCGACACAGCCTTGCCGCTAAAAGCTGTGCAGTGTAGACATAGCCTAATGCAGGTCAGACTAGAAGCTGATGTTCATTTGGACGAACTGGTACCAAACAAATCGACACACTCCGAAAAAACATACAGCTTCAGTACTGCCACCTCTTACCAAAGCATGCCATTTGTTTAATCTAAGGATTCCACAATATTTAACCTTTAACAAGATTTATAGTGACTGAAACCTGCTAATTCAGACCCCAATTCAGCAGAGCCCTTAAACACAGGCGTAATTTAAAAAACGTGAGTAATCCCATTGAAGCCAATGCTTTGTTAGAGTGGGCCACGAAACCCAATGCTGTGCAGTTACAAGCACCTCAAATTCCCACTGAAGTCAGTGAAATCTGAGGGCCCTCAGCACCAGTGTTTCCTTTAAGCTGTGTGCTTGGGCAGCTACCCAGGAGAAAGTCAAATTGCTGCCCAGCTAATTAGCAGAGCACCCATGGCACACACAGCCGGGAGCACGTGCTTCTACTGATGGTGCACATTCACAGATGCCTCGGTGCACATAACAAAATTTAGTCCACACATGGGTGGAAATATTTAGAGGGAACTCCACTCAGCACCTTACAGCACTGAGATGGGTGATCTAACGCAGAGTTTCTCAAACTGTAGTCCTCTGTTTAAAGGTGGGCTGCGACACAGTCCGAGGTGGTCTACCAGCACAACTGCATTCTCTAGGCAAGCTCTTAGCAAGCCTTTAACTCCTCGCACCTCCTGCAATCTAAGTAAAAGCTACATAAATGTAATGTTTTGAGCTGTATGTCAGAATATAGAAAAAAAACATTTTAAAAGAATCAAGCTGCAATATGTCAACCTTAATTTTCACGAGTACAATGGTGCCTTTCACTGCTAGATAACCTGGCAACGTACACACAAGCTACCTTTTACAGGTGTAAAAAAGCAGCATGCCATGTTTCAATCTGACATGGATCAATTTATTTTTCAAAACGAGAAGGATATACCGGTAGTGAAGATAATGAAAGGCCCACACCACCTACAGCTACACAACATTAACCTGCCAAAAAAAGAAAGAAACTAGAACATGTACTTGACATCTGGATTCTCCTTTATCAGATCAGATGAGTACCCACTTTATAAAGTATAACTTTATAAAATAAGTTATATTTTTATTTATAATATTTGATTCTTTCCTAACAGTAGGGCTGGATCTTTAATCACACAACATGGAAATTCAGATTTTACACTAAAAATGAATATAGTGTTCCAAATTGAATAACTACTTCTTTTAAAAAAATCAACACACTCCAATTTTTAAAAAAATGTTAACACTAACTTTGCTCAGCTCCTTAACTCAAATATTCTTTTGTTTTTCCGCATTGAAATCATTGCTCTAGGACTGAGAGGTTCAGTATGCAGGCTGTACCCGGGACAGCCCTCTCTCACCGCAGCAGTTTGGGGCCATGTGAGAAGTGTCTGTCCATAGCAGCTGCAGCAGGCACAGCTGGAGGAAGGGTGCATATCCCTCGGCTGGGGGATGGACAGACAGACACAGAGACAAACTCTCTGAAATACATAGTAGATAGCAGTTCCTTTCTCCACTCCTGCCGGCCCAATGGGGTCCCAGTCCCCATCTTTGGCCCCTTGCTGCCCCCTATGGTCATTCTATAGTATAACTGTCCGTCCTACCAGACTCCTCCCTTTCCATTTTATGAGAAACAAACAAATTCCAGGCACATCCCATTGTCCTGGCACAACCAACCCCTGAGCCTGCTTTAAGTTAGGATAAGAGGAAGCTGCATAGCAAATTTGGTGGTCCTAGCTCTTACTGTTTAGGAGGAGTTCTTGAACAGATAGACTCACGGACGGACGGACACACATTTCTAAAATCTACAGTGAGGATGTGTTGCTTATTGTTCAGTTTTATGCACTGTACATATATGCACTGTGAGGTCTCTGTTGGAACATCACATTTTGCTCTCCCAGGGGAAATTGATCACCGTAGCACCAATCTCCCAGTAAGCGACCCTAAGAACTCCTCAATGCCAACTGACAAAGTTGTTACAAAAATACCTGGATCTTGTGCTGTACAATCTGGTTCACAAAGAACGTCATGTGAGGTCTCAAACAAACGCTCGTTGTTATGAAATCTATGTGAGATACTCACTAAGGAGGTGCGTATGTATACTGAAAATAAATGCTTAAAGTCTATATCACAGCAGAGTTGAGCTCTAGAGTTGCATTCACCTGCCTCTCTATTGACAGATAAATTAAGTATTGTAAAGCAACACAAAGGAAGCTGCACTTACATAAAAGTCAATGGGGGGATGTGAAATCAGCACTCCAGAGAATAAACTAAGGGAGGTTATCCTGACTTCAGGGACCAAAAAAGTACTTTGGTGGATATAAGGAGAAGGCAAAGAAAACACCTCTTGACCCTGCATGTAGGAAATAAACGGGGAATGCATTTATAGTCATGAAAACAGGATCTCAACCAGGCATGATAGAGAACATTGCAGCAGACATTTGAGGTGAGATAAATGTACATAGGCTAGAAGTTAACCTGTTAGGATTAGCGTCTAGAAAGCCAGTTAGAATTTTGTTTTGTATTAGCCATGGACACATTCCCAGAATACCAGACATTCCGGTGCTTCTGGGAATGGCATAAGCCTGCCCCGGGTGGTGTGACTCCGCCTCCCCCAGCATGGCTTCCCACGCACAAGACATGCAAGGTCATACTGCACGGAATGGGGGCACCATTTCTAAGAGTGCACCACTATGCCATGGCCAAGCACAAGATGGAGGATAAACTCTAGAACAGCAGGAAGGCTGTGTCCGTGCTAATACACAACAAAATTCTAACTACCTTTCTAGACACTAATCCTAACAGGTTAACTTCCAGCCTATGTAAATTTCTCTCACCTCACAGTCCTTGGTACCCAAAAAACCACCATATCTAGAGATATGGGTTCAGCATCTTGCTCAGTCACAGACTTCCTGTGTGACCTTGGGCAAGTCATTTAATTTGCCCTATGCCTCAAGGCCCCATCTGTAAAACTGGGACAACACTCCCCTATCTCACAGGGCTGCTTCGAGGAAATAATTCATTACCGATTGCAAGGTCTTCAGTTACCATGGTGGACAGGGACTAGAGACATAAATAGAGGAGGAAAAATTACCCAAAAGTCCAACTGGAATGCATTTTGAGAAATTCTGTTTAAATATAATTTTAGTTCCTTCTGTGATATAGAGTGAATTATCTGTTTGCTAAGGTATTTAAAAATCACCCACAGTGAAATTCCAAATTTCTATGGTGCTTATTCTAAAGCAATAATATTTTCATGTGATTATCAAATGCACCTTTGCACCTACGTAGCATATGAAAACGTGATCACGGGTGTCAAGACTGGCAAATGTGTTTGCAGCTTTGGTTTCTCAGAGGACAGTGCTCGTCTCTTCACAAAGAAAAAGCCATCAATCTCTCTCTACTGTCCAAAAATCCGAGGCCTAATAATATACAGAAGCTTTCCCTAGAGGACACAAGCCATGAATTTCTGCAAAATTAAAACTTCCATTTAAAAAAACAAAATCAGACCAGTGGCTCTCCACCTTCCCAGACAACCGTACTCCTCTCAGGAGTTCAATTTATCTTGTGCAGTCCCAGGTTTCACCTCACTTAAAATTACTTGCTTACAAAAATCAGACACAAAAATATAAAAAAGTGCCTCAGCATACTATTTACTGAAACACTGGTTACTTCCTCATTACCACAATTATAAAATAAATCAAATGAACTATAATATTGTACTTACATTTCAGTGTACAGTATATAGAGCAGTATAATTAAGTCACAGTATGAAATTTTTGTTTCTACTCACTTCACTACTGCATTTTATGTAGCCTGTTGTAAATTAGGCAAATATCTGTATGAGTTGATGCACCCTCTGAAGACCTTTGCATAGCCACAGGGGTACATACACCCCTGGTTGAGAACCACTGAGTTAGGTTATAGGGTTGCACATATAACCTTTCGAATATGAACCAATGCAATGCTGTTTTTGAGAGTCTGAAAACAGACAGACAGATCCATGGCCACTACTGTTTCTTATAACTCTCCCTGCCAGCCAGCAAAGTGAATTTAACAAAGCACTATTCAGTTAAATTGCTGTTATTAGCAATGCTGTGGGCAGCAATTAAAATGAGAGCAATCATGTCATCTTAAAGTCTGAATCGCAGCCAGGCACTGGAGCTATTAGTGGGGGAAGTTCACCAAAACAGAGGTTAACAAGAGGTGGAAGCAAATAAAAAAAAACAAAAAAGAAACAAGCTTTTTAAGCTTAGCATATTTGTGTGCAGGGAGCACGCTTAAGTGGGAAAAGCACAATATTGGGAGCCAGGCTCTCTAATCCCACTAACTTGCTACTTGGACATGGGAAAATCATGGCAACTCTGTGCCTCAGTTTTCCCATCTGTAAAATGGAACTAATTTTATCTCCCTACTTCTTTGAGGCATTCTGAATCTTAATTCATGAGTGTTGCTCAAGTGCTTTGAGATCTTCTGGCAGATGGCCCCACGACAGCGTAATCCTAACTAAAAACTAGGAATGCAAATGGGTAGCAAGTTAACTGGTTGCCTAGTAAGGATCACCTTGACCAAGTGATGCTTACCTTAACTGGTACCCAGGAGCAGCCCCTTGCCTGCAGAGCCCCGCACGGGAGCCAGGGGCAGGCTGTGACATCCTCTGTGAGACTGGGGGTGGCAGGGAGACCTGGCAGTGGTAGCACCCCCCGCTAGGATCCCGGCCTAATCAGTTTACCTGTTAAACCTACCATTTAACTGGTTAACTAATTAACCAGGATTTTACATCCCTACTAAAAACAGCTTCCAACAAACAGAGAGAACAAACTATTTGCCCTCCCTGGTAAACGATGCATACACAATGGTATTCCATAGAAAATATCATGACTAAGGTTTACTTTGACTGGATTTAGACTCCATGAGAAGGCGTCCCCTTTGTCATTAACAGACAAGCGCCAAGGATGCTCCAAGCTTTATGTCCTACAGTTCTTTTTATTTCTTTGTTTAAATAAAAGGTGGATTCCAAGAATATCGCTATACTTGAAGCAGTGGAAAAAGCTGAATAGAAGGCATCATAAAAAGATGCCACTGGGATACGTTAAATCCAGCGAAATGAAAAACACTGAGAAACGCTGGAGCCAAAATGTATCACTGGACTTAACTCAATATGTTCCATGTCAGGATGTCAATGAAAAGGGAACCTCATTAAGTAACAGCAATGTGGCTTATCAGTGCAGCCAATAAAGAAAGTACCAGTGGCCAGACACACGGGGGAGTAAATCAGTGTAGCTGTGTAGAAATCAATGGAGCGATGCTGATTTATACCCACTAAGGCTCAGGCCCTGTTTATGTAAACTCAGTCATAAAAAAAAAAAACCACAACACTTCGAGCCATAAAAATTAATGAGAATGGAGCCTGTATATAGCACTGTTCATCTTCAAAGAGCTTTACAAACAATCAATAAGACTCTCAGCATCCTCTTGAGATGAAGACATTTTATGAAAGGGGAAAAAGGGCTAGAGATGAAGCTATCCGCCCCTGGCTACAGAGTGAGACTATTAAAACCTGCACCGCAGTTCAGACGTGCCTGGCTCCCAGTCATAGTCTCATGCCACTAGGCAGAAATTACCAGATTACTGAAGCAGCACAAGGATGGTCACAGATGCATAAACTCCAAGGCCAGAAGGGACCACTGTAACCATCTAGTCCAGTGGTTTTCAAACTACAGGTCGCGACCCAGGACTGGATGTTGGAATGTCAGGCCCTGGGTCCCAGTGCCGCAGGGGAATCAGGTGACAAGTGGGGCAGGGGGGGAGATAAGGCAGCTCCCTGCCTGTCCTCCCTGCAGCTCCCTTCCTGCCTGGACTGCGCTGCACCCCAGAAGTGGCCAAGGCCAACAGGCCTGGCTCCTAGGTGAGGGTGGGGGGCAGAAGAGCGCACAGGGGTCCACACACTTGCCCTGAGCTCTAGCTCCGCACTCCCATCGGCCGGGAGCCTGCTGCTGGCTACTTCTGGGGTGCAGCATGGTCTGCGGTGCCAGGAAAGGCAGGAAGCTGCCTTAGCTGCACCACTGACTCAAAGTCAGCCCCTCCTGCCCCAGCCCTGAGCCCCCACCTACACCTACACTCTCCTCCTCAGCCCCACCCCGGAGTCCACACTCTAGTCAAATTATGTTGGGTTGCGGATATCAACAATTTTGTTCAACCGGGCCGTGAGGGAAAAAAAGGTTGGAAAACCCTGGGTCTAGTGAAGCCAGACCTCCCGAATGCAAGCCAGCGAACTTCCAGACGGTAAGACAAATATCTTAGAAAAACATCCAATCTTGATTGGTCAATGACAAACGGTCAGTGACAAAGAATCCACCATGACCCCGATAAATTGTTCCCCATGATTAATGGCTTTCTCTGTTAAAAATGTACTCCTTATTTTCAGTCTGAATTTCCAGCCATTGGATCATGTGACACTTTTCTCTGGGAGAATGAAGAGCCCATTATTAAACGTTTGTTCCTCACACAGAGGAATCAAGTCACCCCTTAACCAGCTCTTTGTGAAGCTAAATACTGCAGTGCACTCAAAGCACCAGTTCTCTGCTGTCTCATCATTTCTGTATATGCAAAGGTAGTGTGAAACATTACCAGTAGTGTAAATTAAAAGCAGAATTCTGGTTCCGTGGCGTTTTATACCCACTTTGGACTAGAGATGTTTAAAGTCAGTTAAATAGATAACCCTGTAACTGCTGAAAATCTCAGAGGTACATGCTGCAGGCCCTGCAGTATAAAGCTTACGTAAGCTTTATACTGCAGGGCCCGCAGCGAAGCCTCCCATGTTGCAGCAAAGCCGCCTCCCCTGGAGCCGGCTGAGTGTAACGAACACCATTAACCGATGTCAGTCGGTTACACTCCCACATCCCTACTTTGTACTGGCACAGCAGAGCAAGATTCAGTTCCACAGCTGAAAATCTTAGCTCCACTGAAAATTAACGGGAGTTTTGCTGTGGACTTGGCATGAGGGGGTGGACTAAGCCCGAAGACCCCCTTACTGGAGACCTCAGGGCTCTGCCACACCCACCCCAGGAAGGGAGCAGAGGAGAGATCCTCCAAGCACGCTAGAGTGGCTTCATGGGACGCAACCAATCAGAGCCCAGGAAGGCCATATAAAAGGGAGTGACAGAACAGAGCAGAGGGACAGAGAGTTGTTCGGTTGAGCTGCTATTAGGAGTGGGAGGAGGACTGCACGCGCAGCTGCCTGAGGGAACTATAGCACAGCTGCAGCTAAGTGGGGGGCGGGGACCTGGAGAGCGAGAGGGTCCTGACTGGCAGCTCAGACTGAGCTAAGGACAGTTGCAAGCCGGATGCGGGGGAGCACTGTGGGAGCCCCTGGCTGACTGCAGGGACTGAGTGAGGACTGAGCCTGGGGAAAGCCCCAGGAAAATAGGGTCTCCAGGGGAAAGCCCTGGGGATACGGCCCCATGCCAGGGCTGAGACGACTTAAAGACAGAACCCTGGCAGTCTGAGAATCACTAAAAGGGGATCACCACAGGATAAAGAATGCAGACACATGCAACCCGAGGGGGAGCTGGCGAGAGACGGGCGCTGGCCTCATCCCACCTGGATTTCACTTGCACGTTTTAAATGGAGAAACAAGGAAGCAGAGTCTTGCGGTTCTAAGAACAGTGAATCAGGATCCCCAGATTCTATTCTCAACTCTACCACTCAGTTATTATGCAGTTTACTTGTGATCAAGTTACTGACCAGATTCCCCATCGTCCAATGGAGGTGACAGCCAGGTCCGCAAGACGGAATGAATGTTTGTGAAGCACCCTAGCAGGAAAGATACTATAGAAGTGCTCAGTGTTATTGCTACCCCAGCCCCAGGAGACCAGAGTTGGAGCACAGGAATGACACACGTGGGATCACATGTAGGGATGTTAAATACCTGTTAATTGACTAGTCGATTAACCTCATGAATTTTTATCAGTTATTCGACTATTCTATAGTCCCCGGGGGCGGCAGCCAGTGCCTAAGGAGCCCCCTGCCACTCCGCACTGATACAGAGGCAGCAGCATGGGAGATGGTCTGCAAGGAGAGCCAATGTAAAAACCAGCTCCCCTCACAGACCAGCTGCCTGCCTGAGGAGGAGTCTGAGCTCCCGGACCCGGTACAAGCCGGAACTGAGCCAGGCTGCTAGCCAGCCTGTTAAAAAATTTACTGGCGGGGGAGCGTAGGGGGAAGAAGAATGCGTGTAGTCTGTAGCATTAACATATAAGCTTTTGCTTATTGGTTAATTGACTATACTGCTACATCTCTAGTCACATGCTCCCCTCAGATTTGCTGCTTGGGTTGTACTGAGCATGCTCATGTTGACTGAGTGTGCTCCACAAGGCTGCTGAAGCCAGCTGCTCCCACTCTGTCCCTTCCCTCCCCTGACTATCTGCAGGCACCGGTGGTCTCTGAGTTGGAAAATCATATATATTATGAGTGGAATAAAAATAAGCAGCTGAAGACGGGGGAAGGGCAGGTTGGTTCTAAGTATTTGGAGAGAAAAGAATTGTTATTTGAAGTCCAGGCTATTCGTGAACTTATGACAAATGTTAATTCAACGGTGTGAAAAGGATGTGTTAAGGCCTACCCAGTATATGTCAAATGAGCACCAATTTAGTTGAAAGTGTAAAAGCAAGGCAGCATTGTTGAGATACAGGAGACGTAAGCAAAAAACCAAAATCTGATTGGATAACCAACAATAATCCCGCTTTTAGGGAAGTATAAGCAGACGAACAACTAAAAAAAGCAACAGAGTACTGATAACCCCGGTTTTAAGGAAATAAAAGCAGATGAAAAAGTTAAACAACTCCAAATAAGGCAGCATGAAACAACAAAAACTAACGTCAGCATATCCAGGTGAGAGGAAAAAGGTGTATAAGGTTGAACGCCACAGATCAAGAGCGGATGGGTTGTGAATCCAAAAAGCCAGGTCTGATCAACCAAATGGCTCCCTCCCCAGTGCTGAATCTCGCTACCGATCATAAGCTCCGAAAGGGGAACACCAGTCGTAAGTTGCAACGAAAAATCCAAAAGGAAAAATAAAGAAAAGAGTATCTCCTGAATCTAAACAATGCTTCCATTTTGGCAACAAAATGGCAAATGAAATTTAACGTGGATAAGTGTAAAGTAATGTACATCAGGAAAAATAACCCCAACTATACGTAAAGTATGATGGGGGCTAGTTTGGCTATGACAAATCAGGAAAGAGATCTTGGAGTTATCGTGGATAGTTCCCTGAAAACTTCCACACAGTGTGCAGCAGCAGTCAAAAAGGCAAACAGGATGCTAGGAATTATTAAGAAAGGGATCGAAAATAAGACACAGAATATCTTACTGCCCCTGTATAAAACTATGGTACGCCCACATCTTGAATACTGTGTACAGATGTGGTCTCCTCACCTCAAAAAAGATATTTTGGCCTTGGAAAGGGTTCAGAAAAGGGCAACTAAAATGATTAGGGGTTTGGAACGGGTCCCATATGAAGAGAGGTTAAAACTACTGGGACTTTTCAGTTTAGAAAAGAGGAGACAGAGGGGGGGATATGATAGAAGTATATAAAATCATGAGTGGTGTAGAGAGGGCGAATAAAGAAAAGTTATTTATTAGTTCCCATAATAGAAGAACTAGAGGACACCAAATGAAGTTAATGGGTAGCAGGTTTAAAACTAATAAAAGAAAGTTCTTCTTCACACAGTGTGTAGTCAACCTGTGGAACTCCTTGCCTTGTGAAGGCTAGGATTATAACAGAGTTTAAGGAGAAGCTAGATAATTTCATGGAGGTTAGGTCCATAAAAGGCTATTAGCCAGGAGATAGAAATGGTGTCCCTGTCCTCTATTTGTCAGAGGCTGGAGAAGGATGGCAGGAGACAAATCGCTTGATCATTGTCTTCGGTCCACCGTCTCTGGGGCACCTGGTGCTGGCCACTGTCGGCAGACAGGCTACTGGGCTAGATGGACCTTTGGTCTGACCCAGTCCGGCCGTTCTTATGTTCTATCTGTCTTAAAGTGAGTATTATATATTTGATAACTCCCCAACCTGTTCAAAGGGAAATCAGGAGGGTATAGCTGTAGGAGTTGTTATTCTTTTTTTAACCATACTGTTTTTCTACTCTTTATATGTCTGTTACGCTGTCTTAAAAGAATCAAAGATAATGAATTGATTTAAATGAAAAAAATAATTATAAAAGTGAATAGAAAAAATAAAAATCTTTGTTTAACCCTAAAAGGAAGTATTCCTCTGTCTGTGGTTTCAAATCCTTTAAAGAGCCAAACACCGGTTACCGAAAAACGGTAGCAACTGAGACAAATGGATGCAATTTCTGTAATTTCATATGCCACAACTGCAAGCCGGAACGGAGGGTTTAATCAGCCTTTGCTTTGTGCTTAGATTTGTTTCCGAGCCCTGAAACTAGATACATTGTAATAGTGAACATTTGCTTAGATTTGCATGTTAGTAGATATGGGTTTGGCTAAGTTGTTACAAGAGAGTCTATCACTCCTTGTACAGGTTTGGTGAAACTGACTTTTATAAACAATTATCTTGCTGCTCGCAGTATATGCTAAAGCCACTCATTCTGTGGAAAAAGATATCCTCAAAAGAAACGGCTGGCTTCACAGTTTGTTGTAAATGTTGTACCTTTTTCGGGGAGGGGGGTGGGGGGGCGGGAAGTAAAAGTTGCTTCTAAGTTTGTAAGAGACGTTACACCATTTTTCCATCGGTTTAGGTCAGCAGTTCCCAACCTTTTCCAGATGGGGACCCATCTTGACAATTCAGGAAGACTTGCTGACCCAAGGCAATTCAAAAATGGGGGGAGGAGAGGGGACAGAGGGAGACACTTGGCAACCCTTTTGAAATGTAATGGCGACCCATATTTGAGTCCTGACCCATAGGTTGGGAAACCCTCGTTTAAACAGACCAGATTAGAATTGACTCTTGAAAGCGTCACCCTGCTTTGTATTATTGTTTCTTTTTGAATGTTCACTTTTCCCACGTTTGGGTTTGGGCTGCATGCGCATAGGCTCTCATGTTTCCCTTTAATGAGGGTTTCTTCTTCATCTCCTTTCAGGTATTTTATTAAATCATCCTACAGTCGCACACACTCTCACTTTTATTGTGGGAAAACAATAAGCCACAGGAGAAGCCCCGCTAGGCAGAAACTAGCAGAAGCCTTTTGCCCACTGCCTGAAAGAACCAGTCCCCACTGAACTACAAGCTTCCCTGGTACCAGTCGCCACGGGATCCTCACAAGCGCCACACTTTGCTCTGTTCTTAAAGCTCAAAAGTTTGAGTGCTAGTGAAGAGTTCCAGCCTGAAAAGGGAGCGAGGGGCACAGGCCATCACAACAACACAAGGCACATCCCTCAGTTGAAGCGGGGGGCTGTTCAGACCAGAAGTCAGTTTAGATTGTTAAATCTTTGAAGTACAGCCCCTCTTTGTGTTTGGCATTTGCACGGCAGCTAGCTCAGTGGTCCCAACCCATGACTGGGGCTCCCAAGTGCTACAATAATAAAAATAATAAAGAGTGAACAAAAACACCACACACCAATGGGGGTGCAAATACAGGGTCAAACCAGGGAATTGGCAGGAGGGGGCACCAAGCAAAGAAACCTGGACAAAGCCTGTTGCTGTACAAAGGAGCCCACAAACTCAGCCAATACCACGCAGAGAAATTCTGTCCAGACGCGTGCAAAGACAAGGGACCATTAAAGGACCCCATATCTGGGGAGAATCCGCCTGCCCACATCTTCCTCTAGTGCTAATGGATGACCACGTTGGCCAGTGCCAAGCAGCCACCAAAGAGCTGTCGGGACAAGAGTGCCAGAACACCACCCCAACTCAGGAGAACTCCCCACACTGCCTCAAAGCGCTCCCACTCACACAGGAAAGAACCACGTCCAGTGGTAATAGAAGAAGTCAGTCTCCATGATCAGCTCACTCCGTGGCCTCCTACCCAAGACAGCCAATTTGGACAAATGTCCACTCTACACTTGGCACTAGGAGAGTTGCACCACAACCTTCCAACTCATTATGCATTAACCAGGTTCCATCAGGTGCAAAGATGCCTGGGCCACAACCAACCTCAACTTGACTCAAACCAGCAATCTAGAGAGGGAAAGCTCCATGTCCCATTGTCAGTCACCTCAGCCATCAAGTTATCTTATTTCCTCTATTTAGAAAACTGCTTCAACCACTGAGAATTATTGTTCCCCTGTCATTAAACCATTGTTCCTGATTTTTTGGTTTTGGGTTTTTTGTGGGGGGGTTTTGTTTTTGTTTTTTGGGGTCTTTTTTGGGTTTTTTTTTTTTTGTTTTTGCTTTTAAGCAGATAGCCTTGTGTTTCTGATCAATAAGCAGACTGCCTGAAGTCACACGATCCCTGTATGTTATGGTTTTACAGGTAGTCACTGATTGATTTGGCCAGTAGTAACATGACAGAGCACTTACACTCAACGCGTGTGCCACACCGTGAAAAGAGTCAAGACAGATAACATAACAAACTGGCTTGCATGTATTTGTAACACTGCTCCCTACGTGCTGGAAAACACATGCTGGATATTAGGGACATTGCTTGTTGTTCCACTGCAGTGGTTTTCAACCAGTGGTCCACAGACCCCTGGGAGTCCACTGACTGTGTCTAAGATTTCCAAAGGGGACCGGACCGCACCTCCATTCAAGATTGAAAACCACTGCACTACTTGAAGGTGTTTAGAGATCACAGTGAAAGCACAAGAACCTATGTAGAACAGAATCAGGACAGCTCAGATGGGTGTCCCAAGACCTATACTGCTAGACCCATGTGGAGATTTTCCTTTAGCACAAAAGAAAAGGGCCTCTTTTAGCAGGAAGATTGAGTCTGGTCTTCTGCCTACGTGAAGTTCCAAGAGACCCAGACAAATGGGAAGTGCTTAAGTTGCCAGAGATTTATTACAGTGTGCAGAAATATTAAGATCTGCCTCCCTCATACCCTCATCTAAACTAGAGCTCTAGGAGAATGATAAATTACAGACCAGCGATCACTCCTGTGATGCTGTATGTTGATGAATGAAGAGTATTCTACCGTAGGCTCCCCCTTTCAGTGACAAATTTGAGACCAGGCAGCAATACAATCCCTTGTAGTTGAGGAGCTCAGATGTTTTCACTCTTAATATCTATATTATTTAATTGCATACGTCTAAAGTCAGAACTGCCCAGGTGGATAAAATTATCCGAAAGGCAATCAGTCTTCTGAAGGGTTTTATTACCAGATCAGGATAAGAAATGAGCGATATCCACCCAACAGCTGTGAAGGGCTCAGTTCCATTATAAGAAAATATCTATGACAAAAACATATCCTCATTGTTTTACTGTAGCTGTTCACTAGCAGCCATGTAGTTACACCTGTGACATGACATCTCCAGGGTAAGCTCCTATTTCGAGGGCTTAGAATAACCTTGACGTGGGGAGAAGAAACACGCTCCACACTTTTTGAGGCTGAAATTTCTCATGCTTATTCTCAGTCTAGAAACTAATTTCTTTGTTTTGGAAAGTCTGATAACTCCACATCCATCAAGTCAATTCTTATCTGAATGTGTTGGCGAGGGAGACAGTTCTGAACTAGTTACAAGTTTTTAAGTTCCTTTTGTTTTTCACACCACCACAGCAAGTTTGTGGCACAGCAGAGAATAGGTTGTGTGTCCCCATTCAAATCATGAGAGAACATATCGCTTCTTTAAGGGACAAAATATTTATCCTTTCTGTATTCTTTAAAAAGCCAGGTCATCAGGGAGCAAATCTGTATCAGTTTCAATGGAATTGAGTCTTCACAAAGGGTTCTGATTTCTGCAGTGTCAGCTGGATTTAAAAGACAATGTGCGTCATCTTTGAAGTACTTCCATACTTCATTGTGCAAGCTCCTAATCACTGCAATATATTTTTCATAGGGGAATTATGATCCAACTTAATGTGGTGGATTTGTACTAGTTTCCCTTTGAGTTTATGTAGCAAGAGCTATCGAATTAACTTCTTTTACTTAGGTAGATAGAATTCACTCCAAAAGAAAACTCCAAGAAACTTACAAGAGTCTCAAAAGGAAGATTTATAATGGATTGTCCTTCTCCATCTTTTCCCTTAGCTGAGCCAATATACAATGGTATAAGCGTCTTTTAAGTAACTCCATAATGGCACAGAGGACAATGCAACTGAAACCTTGCAAAGTTCTATCTAGGTTTTTATGTTGCATGCAGGGGATTTAAATCCTACCACCACAGCCTCCACAGGTGCTGGGACCCCACTGAATTCAGAAGTAGAAGAATTCAGACAGCTGGCCCATGAGGAAAGAGGAGAGAAGGCAGCTGATATCAAAAGGGATCATACCCAGCAGAAGAGGAGTGAGGCAGGCAGAGATCAGTCGCCCGCCGAGTGTGTGTGGGGGCAGTTTGAAGGCACAGCATAGGGTTTTTTTTAGAAACTAAGGGAAACATTTCAAGGCAGGAATACGAGCCGATTTTGAAGATATGGGAGTGGTTTGGACTGTGAAGGTTTGGCTTGAAACGATTTTCAACAACAGATTTTTCTTTTCAAGGATTTGCATGTGATACATGTTACATTATTACAACCAGTAGGGCCTGCTTGGGCCCAATTATACCGTCTGTTACTTACAACTCTTATCGCTACAGTGGGAGGTACAAGAGCTGCCAACCCCAAGAACTGCAAACAAGTCAGCAACAAAATATGAGATTAAAAAAAAAAAAAAGTGGGGCTCGTTATATTTGCTTTCTGGGGTTTGAGCCTTTGGGAAGCAATGTTACGATTGTGACTTTCCTCTGCAATCATGAGAGCTAAAAAGAGAGGCTGAAAGTTTGGCAGAGTCACGTGACTCCCAGAGCTGCAGCTTTAAGGGGAAAAAAAAACAGCACTGGTACCACAATACAGAGCACAACACAGGTGGCGCTGGTGGCCACCACTACTAGGGAGCTTCCGCTGCTCCCGATCAGATCTAATTGCAGTTGTTGAGTGAGCGTGAGGGTGGCTGCGTGGCCTTATGGGCCCGTGATATAGACACCAGACTAGATGATCTGGAGATCTCTCTGGCCTTGAGTTCTATGACTGTGTTGTTTCCAAGATTTTATTTGATTTTTTTTTAAATGAAGTATTGTTATTTAGGAGAGACTCTCCATTAACAGGTAGCAGTGCAAGGTCTATGGCACCGTGTGGAGCAGTTCCAATTCCACCCAGTGGAGGAGGGTAGCACACACATAACGTGCAATGCCTAGCACTCAGATAGCACTCGACAACGTTCCCATGAAACACCTAGGGGAACAGAGGGAAACCGACAGGCCCAAGGTCACACACCAAGTCACTATGAGAATCAAAATCACAGCTTAAGCGTTCCTGGCTCTCAGCCCTGTGCTCAACACACACCTCTCAACAGGGTGCTAGCCTAGGAAATGCACATTAGAGTGAAAAAAACCAACCAATTAATCAATTTCAAAGAGACTTTTGCAGTGCTCACAGCTTGCACACACATCAAGCTCTTTTTATGAATGCACTTAAAGAGACACAGCCTCTTGTCTAGTCCCCACAGCCAGTGTAGGATTGCTCCCAGCAACAAATTACTCAATGTTTTGTCCAGTCTAGTCTTAAACAACTCAAGCGACAGGGCTTCCTTTGGGAGGCTGGCCCACAACCTACTAGGACTGAGTATTGCAAAGCTTAGGCTTGAACGGGCCAAATTCATCGAGTGCAATTCCACTGACGTCAGTGACATTCAGCATAAGGGAAACGTTTTCTGGTTCCTGGGCCAAAGTCACCGCTGGCACAGACTAGGTTAAGCAGAGAGTT
Source organism: Pelochelys cantorii (assembly GCA_032595735.1). Classification (NCBI taxonomy): domain Eukaryota; kingdom Metazoa; phylum Chordata; order Testudines; family Trionychidae; genus Pelochelys; species Pelochelys cantorii. Next base: position 7,001,128 of record CM064328.1, read on the forward strand.
GTCCCCTACTCACACCATCTCCCGCTGCAGCATGTGCAAGAGCAAAGCTGCACCCTGTTGGCATCCAGGCCCACTTCCCTCTCCTTGTCGGACCTGCTGCGTGAAAATAAACGTCCGCTCACCCAGGGCCGCTGCAGATGACTTGATGCAACAGCCTCCCCTCCACCTCAGGCATGTGGGTGGCAAGGCAGAACTATTCATGGATGTGCATCTAGACTGCAGCTCCAAGCGTCAGGTGAGCCCTATGCAATACTAACTACAGCGTTAGAACTGGGAGGCAGGGCCAAGAGTGCAGAGCCAGGCCTCCATGCTACACCTGTCTGCTCCTCTGTGCCAAGTTGCCTCCCCAGGACCAAATCCCCACCCACACTGCCAACGAATTGCACCTGGAACATTTTCCCTCCCTTGGCCTAGAACCTGCCCCAGCCTTCAAATCCCCACTTAAAATGCATTCTCCCCTCTGATGATCTCTACACCCTCTTCATCCACTGCACTCCAGCCAGGCCAGCTGATACGCCTCGCCCCCCCCCCCTCCTCCCCACCCCGGTTAGGAGCAGCAAAGTGGCCTAGAAGCGGTGGCCACTAGCACGCAAACCATGGCCCTGTCTCCACGCACCCCGGTGCCGCTCCCTCCCGACACTCTCTGACGGAAGGGACATGGCTGGAGGGGGGAAAAGAATGGTGTTTGGTTAGGTGCCCTCCATCCCCACTTTTAAGATGGGGTTAGGGTACCTTGGTCCCAGCGTCCCTTCGCCCAGTCACAGACACCAAGGAAATGCCCTATCGATAGGCTACTGATCTGATCTATGCCAATAGCCTGTTTTGACAGAGCCCAAAACCAGCTGCTTCCACGAGATGGTGCAAGAAACCCTGGAACAGAGCACTGGGAATAACCTGCCTGCAGGGAAAGCTCCTTCTTGATCTTCACTGTTAGAGTTTGGCCTCTGCCCTGAACCATAAGGGCTTGGTGTCCTCTTCCCACTCCTGCCTCTATGCCCCACCAGCCCTTCCCTCCTCCAAGTCCCTATTTCAAATCCACTTCTTCCAACAAACTGGCCCACCCCAATCCTCCCCTCAGCAGGGTGCCGACATCCCCTGGCTTGAGATGAAACGGCTCATTAATGAGATGGGTCCCCATTGCTGCCTCCCTTCGCACCATCTACCTGGACTTGAAAGGATCAGGCCTTTTTCTGTGTCAGACCATCAACAGTGCAAATAGATAACCTGTGCCTCTTCGCTGGTGCAGGCTCTTTTGGATAAGAGATGCCTCTTACTCTGTAGTGCGGTACCAGCGCTGTGCATATTTGCAGTGCGGTGTAAACAAAGGTTTCCAGCCCAGCAGCAGAACATCCTTCTCCCGGCTTCCCCTTCTGCCGCCTGCTGGGCCATCAGCCTTGCACAAGTGGGAGAGGCACATTCCAGGGCTCTGCAGGAGTTCAAAACTTGTGTGCCGACTCCTGCTTCCGGACTTGGCCAGATCTGCAGCGGTGGGCATGGCACAGGAATCTCTTTAAACCTTGCCAAAGAAAGGCGCTGGCTTCCTGGCTGTATAGCAGCCACTGCCTTCTGAGCCTGCAGTGGCACAAAACATCAACTCTGTGCCAAAGCCTAGCCAGCACACCCAGCCCTGAATGGAACATGGCAGCTATCACCACCGGTAATTGCGTTTACGCAGCCTCTTTCAACACAGGCTGTGATAGCTTTACAGACACCTCTGTAAGGGCTGGGCTGTAGCATGACCCTGCAGCTAGCACTAAATTAGCAAGCTGATTTTTTAAAAGTGAGGCAGGAAGAAGGGATGAGAAGGAAGAGCATCTGAAAGACAGATGCCAACAGCTTCCTTGGAGGGGAGGGCAGGGGCTTGTTGGGCTCATTTTGTTTAAGACAATAAAACACTGGAAACAAGTTTTTAAAAAAGATCCTAAGTTATCTATTTCTGTTCCTGACAGAGTCCCCTTTTTCTTTTCTTTTTTTTTTAACGCTGCTCTTTCTGGGTGCTTTCACACCCCTCTACAGTTTTAAAAAAATCCTTGGGTAGTGCCTTGTGAATGCAGCATTAGATTTCTTCTAAATCTAGCACCTACAAACCCAGAGTTATAGGCCTCTGCTGGAAGCACAACGTGTCGAGAGCACTCCGGGAGCAGCAAGGTGGACGACGGGAAAAGACGGACGATTGTGCAAGGATAGCAAGAGATTCAGAGTTATGATTTTAGAAGCCTTATTATCTTCACTGAAAATAAATGAGAAGAATGCTAATAATCCATGTCCCAGCATGAGACGTTAGCAGGAGAAGATGTTATAGAGGCCAGCAAAACAGTGATGTGCAGGAGGGAGATCCTGAAACACCCTGTGTTCAAGCTAAAGGGAATTTGGAGTAATTTCTCCATCTCCAGAGAAACTCACCTCCTCTCTGGACACGGCTAATTCATCCCTGCCAGGAAGGGCTTCTCTGCACCTCCAAAATGAATAATCATGTAACCGCATCAAATTTTAGCTATCACACGACTATTCAACAGTCCCTGGGGGCAGGGCCAACAGCCAGCGCACTCCCAGCTCCACTCCCAGAGAACCCCCGCCGCTCCGCGCTCCTGCCTCTCCATCACAGCACGGGGTGGCAGGCGAGGGAAGCCGGTTTAAAAACCAGTTCCCTGGACGCATCAGCTCCTGCCTGTCCCCCTCACCCTCCACACTGCTGCCTCTCTATCAGAGTCAGCAGCGTGGGGGTGGAGGGTGAGGCAAGTGGATCCAGTGCCTACGGGGAGCCGGTTCCTGCCTCCCCCGCCCTTGCTGCCTCTGGTACAGAAGCAGAAGGGTGTAGGTCAGTGTTTCTCAACCGTGGTACAAGTACCCTTAGGGGTACTCTGGGGGGTACGTCAACAACTGAAATTTGGAAAAAAGTGAATTTTTGTTGTAAGTTTTACAGCATTTTATTATTTTTGTACTTTTTACACCCAAAAATTTCATCACCCGTCCGGCTATGATTAAGTTGTTTAAATAAATGTGTTGCAATGGTAGAAAAAAACCTGTGTGTGTCTGAAAACTGTAGGTACAGGGGGTACTTATACTTTTTTTTTTTTTAAAGGGGGTACTTTATAAAAAAAGGTTGAGAAACACTGGTGTAGATGACAGGATTAACCAATAAACTCAGGCTTATCGACTAATCACGTAGTTGTCTGCTCGTTGACATCCCTTTATCAAATTTTCCTTGGCTTCCAAACAGCCCAGGTTGCGCCAAACAGCAAAGTTCTTTTACAAGTAAGTTTTACCAGGGAAGGATGCACTCGGGTTCCACTGTAACGTATCTGACTACCTGACCCTTGCACCGAAGTTACACTCACAAGGGCGGTGCTGCACCGTCTCTCACTCAGACCAAACCCAGGGCTTGTCCAAGGGGATGCAATTCCCAAACTGCAGCTCATCACTTCCACCCAAGCTTCACCAGGCCCAGTATCCAGCAATGGGGGGGGGGGGAGGGGGTTTTAAAACCAGAAACAAATTCCCAACTGCCCCAGGACTCAGAACGGGGGGGTCGGCGGGAGGAGGAGAGATCCTTATGCTGCCATGTAAGCAATCGTCAGCCAGCCCCCAAAATAAAGTATGTTGTTGCTTGCTCGTCTGGTTTAAAACACACAGCGGTACGAAAGGAGCAGAGCCGGCTGCGGGCTTTCCCTAGGAGCTACGGCGTCACTCCGCTCTCTCCCAGGGGCGCCGGAACCAGGTGCTACAGGAGTTTACAGTTTGGTTGCAGGGCTCCCAGCCCCCCCACTACCAGCACAGTCCCAGCCCCCCTGCCGTGCACGGGGAACGAGCGCCCAGTGCCTGGCTCTCCCCCTGGCTTCTCCACACCCCCCAGGCCCTACCCGGGCTGCCAGAAAGTTGCCCCCCCTGGGACGGGCTGCGACACCGGCTCGCCGGGAAGCGGCTGCAGCGCTGGGCGGGGGGCTCCGCTCGGATGCTCCGAGGGGCAGGACCCCGCGCTCCGGCTGTCCAGCGCAAAGGCACCGCGCGGCCAGGGCAGGGAAGGGGAGTTTCCCCGCCGGGGGGGGGGGGAGGCTCATGGCTCTGCAGGAGGGGGCGGGAAGTCACAAGACCAAACACGATCCCCCCCCCCCCCCGCGGCTTTGCTACCGCCGCGGTGCAGCCCCCACGCCCCGCCACGGACACGCGTGGGGAGGCGCCTGCAGAGCGCCGCCCCCCTTCTGTGCAGCCGGCTCCTGCGTGGCGAGGGGCACGAGCTGTATCCCCAGCCTCTGCAGACGCCTCCTGCCCCCTGCAAGCACCCGGGGGCTCTCCCCGCCCCGCAACCCTCTGCCTGCCCCATGCACCGCTCCTCTCCCCCCCTCCCGGCAGCGAGGCAAAGCAGCCGTCTCTGCACCCCTCTTCCCCCCCCCCCCACCCCGCCCCGGCTGCAAACTGCTCCCGAGCACGCGGGGCGCCCGCCCTCACCTGCGGCCCGGGGAGGCGCGGGGGGCGGGGGGCAGCTTGCACGGGGCTGGCGGGCTCGCGCCGCGTTCTCCCCGGCGCTCAGCTCGCTCGCAGCAGCATTGTGAAATCCCAGCGCGCAGAGCCCGAGTGGCCGGGCCATGGTGCATTGTGGGAAGGGGCGTTAAAAAATGAGGGGACTGCGACTCCTGGTGGAGATGGGCCGGGGGGGGGGGGGGTTAATGGCATATTGGGGTGCATTGGTCGTTATTGCAGCCGTGGTCGTTATTCCACAATAACCCTGTCTGTAAGTTTGCTTGGATAAGTTTGCTACTTGATAACTTCCCTCTCAGTCCCATGCTAGGTCTGTGGTCCTGCCTGTTCAAATCTCCAAAGGGGCCCACCACCCTGAAGGCGTGTCTCCAGCTAAAAAGTCGCAGTGGGGGGGGCTGTGTTGGCCTGTATCTGTAAAAACAACCAGCAGTCCGGTGGCTCCTCCGGGGGCGTCTACAGCGCACTCTAAACTCGAAGCAAGATAGGCCGTTTGCACTACGCGAAGGGCGCAGCTGATTTCGACTGTATTTCAAAATCGCTTATTTCGAAATCTGGCGCATCGAGGCAGCACCAGCTTTTGAAATAACGCGCTATTTCGACACATCCCTTAACCCTGATGGTTACAGGGATGCCGAAATAGCGCGCCTGTTATTTAAAAAAATATTTTGAAATAACGGCATGTTTAAAAGACGCAGGGTAGCTATTTCGGGAAAGCGCCGATATCCCGCAATAGCCCCGCTATCTAGACGTACCCTTAGAGACTAACAAATATATCACAAGCTTGAGCTGCGATGTTAGTGTAGCAGGAGGCTAAGGTTGCTCCCGAAATGAAGATCAATGGGAGTCTTAGTGTTAGCCTGAGGAGCAGAATTAGGTCAGTGCTGAATGCTTTTGAAACACCCATACGTAACACCTCTGTCAGAGCTTTGTCATGTGCCACCAAGGCTGCACTTTTCACAAAGGGACCAGTGATTTGGGGGAGGACTCAATTTTTGAGGGCCACAACATGGGACAACTCATCGGGTTGCCAGGTGTCCAGTATTGAACTGGACAATCCAGTGTTTGCACCGTCTATCTGGTAAAGAAATTGAGAAAATACTGGACATATAAAATGTCTAGTATTTTCTGCTTTTCCCAGCCTGGTGCCCGACAGACATGCGGTGGGGGTGGATGGAGCAGCAGGGGATCCGCCCTTAAAGGGGTCATGACTGCATTTCATTTTTTTTGCTCAACAAAATTTTCCCAGTGCTTTTTTTTGGGGGGGAGGGCTCCAGTATTTTTGATGAAACCATGTGGCAACCCTAGACAACTTAAAGAAGGTGATTTCCAGAGGGTGGGTGCTCAGAAGTTTTAAAAATAACCCGTCAGGTGTCTTAAATTAGACAGCCAAAAGCTGAAGCACCCGAAATCACCCATCATTTTGGCAGCCCTTGATCCAGGATCATATGACGTAACACGTTTTCTTTATATATCTTCAAGGGATTGTTTTTATGGAACATGGTTTGAGGGCTGATCCTGCTTCCATGAGATGACTCACCTGAGCCAGGCCTTGAAGAGTGAGACATTATAACCACCTCAGCTCTTCAATGACATTTGGGCATTTCTGATGTCCCCAAGAAGAAGGTACTACCAATACAATAGGTGAAGTCACCCGGGCCTGACCACATCACATCATTTCTTGGCACACTCATCCAAAGGGGACCCAGCAAAGGGAACAAGCCCACTGTTTGATCGGCACGTGAATAGAGACTGAGAATTGCCCTTTTGAAATCTCGGCGTTCTGATTCACGTGGGCAGCAGAAGGGTCTGGGGTAGAGCATGTTCTGTACCGGTGCTTGCTTTTCTTCCTCTGCTATGGTATCAGTCTTTGTTGGAAGGGCAGGTTGTTGGGATTTTTCGCAGTGCTTGTTGAACACTGAAGTCAGTGAAATCATTCCCGGGATGAATGTGGCCCTGCTTCACAGAGTTTAGAAACCAGATTGAATTGCATTGTCTATCCAGGTACAAAATACACTGACCCATCCAACCCACTCCTAAAGCAGAGCAGACAGTATTTCTTAGGAAGATTACTTCTAAGAACGGCTTTGCGGAAGACGTGAGTTTTAAGGAGGGATTTGAATGGAGAGATTGGCACAGGGGAACTAGGAAATTGTTTCAAATCCAAGGGGCAGCCACAAAACCATGCCAGGGTATTATCTCCAACCATGCATCCTGATGTTAGTGAAGTCCTTGCTGTTGGAACCAGATGGGCTGGGTTTGCTGGCATCTGGCTTGTTAGCTGTATTTTGTGTCGGGAATACGTACTGGTTAAGCACGGCTTGCTAATTACGTTACGGCCTTATTAATGATTTGTACCACCATAGTGTTTAGAAGCCTAGTCATGAACCAGAATCTCAGGGTGGTGGGCATTGTACAAACACAGGATAAAACAACAGTCTGTCTATACCCATAACAGGCCAGTCAGGTCATGCTCTCAATGCATATCAACTATGTAAGAAGCCTGATCCATAGCCCACTGTTGTAAATCTTTCTATGGACTTTAGTGGACTGGAACATGGGTATACATTATCCCACCTCCCTGATCATAGTGTGTTGATGTGAATTACCTGAACATAAGAACTGGTTAAAAGACAGGAAACAAAGGGTAGGAATAAATGGTAAATTTTCTGAATGGAGAGGGGTAACTAGCGGTGTCCCACAAGGGTCGGTCCTAGGACCAGTCCTGTTCAACTTATTCATAAATGATCTGGAGAAAGGGGTAAGCAGTGAGGTGGTAAAGTTTGCAGATGATACCAAACTGTTTAGGATAGTCAAGACGGAAGCAGACTGTGAGGGTCTCCAAGAAGATCTCACCAAACTGAGTGATTGGGCAACAAAATGGCAAATGAAATTTAATGTGGATAAGTGTAAAGTAATGCACATTGGGAAAAATAACCCCAACGATACGTACAGTATGATGGGGGCTAATTTGGCTACGACAAATCAGGAAAGAAATCTTGGAATTATCGTGGATAGATCCCTGAAAACTTCCACACAGTGTGCAGTGGCGGTCAAAAAGGCAAATAGGATGCTAGGAATTATTAAGAAAGGGATCGAAAATAAGACACAGAATATCTTACTGCCCCTGTATAAAACTATGGTACGCCCACATCTTGAATACTGTGTACAGATGTGGTCTCCTCACCTCAAAAAAGATATTTTGGCCTTGGAAAGGGTTCAGAAAAGGGCAACTAAAATGATTAGGGGTTTGGAATGGGTCCCATATGAAGAGAGGTTAAAATGACTGGGACTTTTCAGTTTAGAAAAGAGGAGACTGAGGGGGGGATATGATAGAGGTATATAAAATCATGAGTGGTGTGGAGAGGGCGAATAAAGAAAAGTTATTTATTAGTTCCCATAATAGAAGAACTAGAGGACACCAAATGAATGTAATGGGTAGCAGGTTTAAAACTAATAAAAGAAAGTTCTTCTTCACACAGCGTGTAGTCAACCTGTGGAACTCCTTGCCAGAGGAGGCTGTGAAGGCTAGGACTATAACAGAGTTCAAAGAGAAGCTAGATAATTTCATGGAGGTTAGGTCCATAAAAGGCTATTAGCCAGGGGATAGAAATGGTGTCCTTGGCCTCTGTTTGTCAGAGGCTGGAGAAGGATGGCAGGAGACAAATCGCTTGATCATTGTCTTCGGTCCACCCTCTCTGGGGCACCTGGTGCTGGCCACTGTCGGCAGACAGGCTACTGGGCTAGATGGACCTTTGGTCTGACCCAGTACGGCCGTTCTTATGTTAGGGGAACTAGGAAATTGTTTCAAATCCAAGGGGCAGCCACAAAACCATGCCAGGGTATTATCTCCAACCATGCATCCTGATGTTAGTGAAGTCCTTGCTGTTGGAACCAGATGGGCTGGGTTTGCTGGCGTCTGGCTTGTTAGCTGTGTTTTGTGTCGGGAATATGTACTGGTTAAGCATGGCTTGCTAATTAAGTACGTCACAGCACATTTTTCAGAAAGCTGATCAAATCAGGTACAGGTTACTGCTCTTTGCGTTTTACTGAAATTGTTGTTCATGACAATAGTTATTACCGGGGGGCTCAAATGGGATCAGTGCTGGATTCAGAAAGGATAAGCACCTGCAGTTCCTGTCGACTTTAACGGGTTTAGTCCTACACAGCAATGCCAGAGTAGAAAGAGTAACAAAGTCCTAAAGACACCTCGCTCTACACCCCTCATCCCAGCACTTCTTTGCTTCTGGATTCTGTGGGCTGGCAACAAAAGAATAACAGTTACGGGGGGAAGAAGGTGTCGATCTGCAGAACCTTAAGTACATGAGAACATAAGAACGGCCATACTGGGTCAGACCAAAGGTCCATCTAGCCCCGTGTGCTGTCTGCCCACAGTGGCCAATGCCGGGTGCCCCAGAGGGAATTAACAGAACAGGGAATCATCAAGTGATCCATCCCCTGTCTCCCATTCCCAGCTTCTGACAAACAGAGATCCGGGACATCATTCCTACCCATCCTGGCTAATAGCCGTTGATGGACCTAACCTCAATTAATTTATCTAGTTCTTTTTAACCCTGTTAAAGTCCTGGTCTTCACAGCATCCTCTGGCAGGGAGTTCCACAGTTTGACTGTGCGCGGCGTGAAAAAATACTGTGTTTTGTTTGTTTTAAACCTGCTACCTATTAAATTCATTTGGTGACCCCCTAGTTCTTATGTTCTGGGAACAGGTAAATAACTTTTCTTTATTCACTTTCTCCACACCTGTCATGATTTTATAGACCTCTATCATATCCTCCCTTAATCTCCTCTTTTCTAAGCTGAAAAGTCCCAGTCTTTTTAATCTCTCTTCCTATGGCACCTGTTCCAAACCCCTAATCATTTTTGTTGCCTTTCCTGGCAGTGAAAGAGGAGCCCACAAATGAGCCCTGCTCCCTGCCCACATAAAGCTAAAAGTTCAGAGGGGAACTAAGGCAGAGAATGAAGTGAATTGCCCAAGGTTTTACAGAGAGAGCAGATTTAGATTGGCCTGCAGAGAAATTTCCCAGGAGTCTCTAGGAGTTGGAGGCTTTCCAACTCTCCAGAGAGTAGCAAGCTAGGCCCGGATGCAGCTGAGCTGTGGATTGAAGGCTTAGCTCAGAGGGCCCGTGAGATGGGGCACCAATGCTGGGGACGGGGCAGAGACTTGTTGCTTTGTGTTGCTTTTTGTGTTTAAATTTAGCACGTTCCTGTGCTTGGAGCTGTTGGGCTTGATCTCAGACGCTGCTCTAAATTCAAACATGATGCGGCAAATGGCAGGAAAGCAGCACATGTGACGGTTCAAGCTCTGAGGCAGCTGGGCCCACTGGAGAATCCCAATATTAGGTAGAATTTCCGATGCCTGTGTCAAAAGTAGCCTCATCCTAAGACACTGCAGTTTCCCAGGGGGCCTGAAGCCTGCTCCATCTGACATCGAGATGGAGCGAGGCCCTATATCAGGGGATCTCTGACTCCACATCTATACTGAACAGGTTTGTTGAAAGGCTTCTGACAAATCATCATTTGAGGGGAAATGTCTTTTGGTCACAAATGAACATTTTAGTGGAGAAAGTTGAATTTTCAGTAACATTTTTCTAGTTCAACAACAACAACAACAACAACAAATCAGAAACTGAAAATTTACTAGGGAAAAAAACAACCAAACAATTTTAGTAACATTTTCCAGTTCCTGATTTCATGTTGAAAAACTGACAACAATTCAGAGGCAGTTTCCACAAAAATATCATATGAACACAAAAGGCTGTATAATTTTTTAAAATTTTCCAAACAAAAAAACTCACAAAAATTCAGTAGCATTTTTTGACTAGCATAGTACTGAACCAGGTATCTTTCTTTCTCAGGGTGCATCTACACAGCAGGGCTTAACTCAAAATAAGCTACGCAAATTGTGCTATGTCAATTGCATAGCTTATTTTTAAATTGAAATTGGAAGAGTCTACACAGCACTTATTTCTAAATAGAGCACTCTTTCTCCGACTTCCCTTACTCCTCGTACAATGAGGGTTACAGGAGTCGGCGTAAGAAGTTCTCCAGCTTGACAGTATTTTGACATTATTTCAAAATAACTGCCTGCTGTGTGGACGCGGACTAAGTTATTTCAAAATAATGTTGCTGTGTAGACATAGCCTCAGAGTTCTCTGGCAGCCTACTGTGTATTGCTTAGCAGTGAAAGCCAATAAATCTATGTTATAATCTCACTCAGATTGATTTGCATACAGGCTTAATACAATTTGTAGCAGCACTTTTCAGCCGGGTGGCTGATATCCCGGGCCGTTCCCCATGCTCCCTTCAGGAGGTAAGCAATTACACATAAGAATGGCCATACTGGGTCAGACCAAAGGTCCATCTAGCCCACTATCCTCTCTACCAACAGTGGCCAATATCAGATGCCCCAGAGGGAGGGAACACAACAGGGAATCTCACGTGATCCCTCTCCTGTCATCCCTTTCCAGAAAAACAGAGGCTATGGACACCATTCCTATCCATCCTGGCTAATGGCCTTTGATGGACCTAACCCCCATGAATCTATCTAGCTCTTTTTTGAACCCTGTTAAAGTCCTAGTCTTCACCAGGAGTTCCATAGATTGACTGTGCGCTAAACGAAGATAAATTTCCTTTTGTTTGTTTTAAACCTGCTGCCTATTAGTTTCACTTGGTGACCCCTAGTTCTTATATTGTGGGAATAAGTCAATAACTTTTCCTTATTCACTGTCTCCACACCAGTCATGACTTTATAGACCTCTATCATATCCCACCCCACCCCACCCCCGGTCTCCTCTTTTCTAAGCAGAAAAGTACAAGTCTTTTTAATCTCTCTTCATAGGGCAGCCGTTCCAAACCCCTAATAATTTTTGTTGCCCTTTTCTGAACCTTTTCCAATGCCAATGTATCTTTTTTGAGATGAGGCAACCACATCTATACACAATATTGAACCAACAACAGCAACTAACGGATATGGTGAATCTCCACATTTGCACCTGCATGAGCGTGTGCGTGCTTTGTCTGGGTGTGCCTCTGTGTGTGTGTGTGTTTGTGTTTGTGTGTGTCCATTAAGTTCCTGTGTAGTTTGCTGATTTCTTCTGGTAAATATTGTGAAGTCCCAGAATATTACACATTCCGAGAAATTGCTTCTTTCATCGCTGCAGGATGGGGACTTGCTGGTGCTTAGCTCTCCAGCCAATGCCCCATATTCTCCTTTTAGCAAACACCAGTTCTGTTTACACACACTAGAAACACAGTGCAGTCTGGTGGATGGTGCACTAGACTAGGAACAAGGGTGCTAGACCCAGATTTCCCTGACCTACTATGTGACCAGGAGCAAATCACCACCACTCTTTCTGTCTTGTTTGTTTAGATTATAAGCTCTTTGGGGCAGGGACTTTCTCTGACTGTTTAATCATAGAACTGGAAGGGACCTCAAGAGGTCATCAAGTCCAGCCCCCTGCCCCCACGGCAGGACCAAGCATCTAGATCATCCCTGACAGGTGTCTATCTAATCCACTCTTAAATATCTCCAGTGATGGAGATTCCACAACCTCCCTCGGCAATTTATTCCCGTGTTTAACCGTCCTGACAGTTAGGAAGTTTCTCCTAATGTCCAACCTAAACCTCCCTTGCTGCAATTAAGGCCATTGCTTCTTGTTCTGCCCTGGGAACAGCAGAAGTTCCAAGCACACCACACAATGCTTACTCACTTCCCCAGAGCAGGCTACATCTTAGCAACTCCTGTGTGTGTAGAACTAGCACACAGGGTGGGTGCATGGGGGGTGTTTAGCTCTCTCTTCTAAAGAAAGCCCAGAGGCAGAGCTACCATTAGACCCATAATTTAAGCCACCTCTGGGCTTATACATTGGAATCCCACTCTTGGCTGGGACATGTCGGCCTTCCATTCTGGTAATAATAAAACTAAGTAGGGTCAAAACGGATTTCATCCACGGGCACACCCAGACAAAGCTATTACCTATTGTAATCAGCACCAATCACGACGTCACCTGCCCAGTACTTCAGGAATCAGGACCAACAGATATTTCCTGGTTTGATGGAAAAGTGTTCTCAGTGTAACTGCGTTATCTTGCTTAGTCAGCAGATTTGCTAGGGGATGTATGGTCTGGTTTTTACTAGAGTAATAGAAATACTGCATACAAACCTGTGATTTATGAATGTGTCTGGCATCAATAGAAAGATTTTGCTATTTCCATGTTTTTATGTAATCTGTCAGGTTAGCTTCAGATCCTAAATTTTGTTTCCACTTTAGCTTAATCGGTAGCAGCCTTTTACGCTTGTATATCATCTGCAGGTCATAACTGTGTTTGTTAGAGTGCCCTGATTTTATAGCTAGTAATTCTACTATAAATATGCTTCAGAGATAAGTTAGAAGTTTCGAAATGAGAGTTTATCATGTCACATAAGCCAAGAACCTCACATCCCATTGATTTCAGCTGGAATTAGGTGCCTAAGGACCTTTGGGGAGCTGTGGCATAGACTTGTAGCTATATATGCACATAATTAACGTATGCGGTATCATTATAACCATGTCGTTTCCAGGATATTAGAACGACATGGTGGGTGAGGTAGCATCTTTTATTGGACCAACTTCTGTTGTTCAGAGAGACAAGCATTTGAGTTTAGGCTATGTTGGCACTACAGTTTATGTCAGCATGTGATTTACACTCCATGAATCTGATGATGATACCCATGAAAGATTATGCCCAAATAAATGTGTTCATCTTTAAGGTGCCTGTGACGGGGCGAGGCAGCCCCGCACTGAATCCGCAGGGCCCAGCCAGGGTTACCTGGCTACAGAGGCCCCTCCCCGGCAGCCCTACCAAGCATGCCCAGGCTGCAGCTCAGCTATAAAAGCCTGGGGAAGGGCTCAGTCTGGGCTGGCAGCTGGAGGAGAAGGACCTATGAAGGAAGCTCCTGATCCGCACCAACCCGAGACCCCAGGAGAAGCCAGCGGAGACACCGTGGTGAGTTGGGGCATCACAGAGGCCGCCCGCCAAGGAGACATCGCCCCAAGGAGGGCAGCAAACCTGACCAGTACGTGGGAAGTAGCTCCAGCGGACCAGGTAGGAAGTGGCCCAGGGCAGGAGCGGGAGCTGCCTCTCCTGCCCTGGGAACCTCGGCACATTATGGCAGGACTTCCCTGCCGAGGGAGTGGCACGCCGTCCTCTCACTCACAGGGCCCTGGGCCGACACCTGGTGGAGTAGGGTGGGCCCGGGTCCCCCTACCAGGGGTACGGCCCCGCTATAACCCTGATCGGCCAGCGCAGGCCTTGTCTTAAAGGGCCATCCTTTGAGACTGCGTTTAGGGACTCAGGCCGGAGGGCCTTGCCTGAAAGGGTCATGCTTTGAGACCTTGTTTATTGACTTAGGCCAGTGGGCCAGGTTCTAGAGGGGTAGAAGGTATCTGGGTTTGTGGACTCGGGGCCCCTCCCTGTCCACCAGTGGGAGCAGGCGTGAGCGCCCCACCACAGTGCCACAGGACTTCCTGTTGCTTTAGTGTAATTCAAGTTGCTTAGGTGTGTGAATAAACCACCCCCCTGAGTAACTAAGTGACACTAACATAAATGTTTGTGTGCACAGCTCCATGTCAGTGGGAAAGCTTTTCCCCTGACATAGTTTCCGCTATTCTCAGATGTGGGGTTTTTATGCCAACAGGAGAGCCCTCTTCTTGTCACAGTCTTCCCCATGCCATTTCTCTGTTATTGCTTGGTTTGGGATTTGAACCTGTAGTGCGTTGTTGGTGCTATGTGGAATCACAGTTCATCTGCAACAGGAGATTATCAAAGAAAGCCACTAGAAACTATAGACACAAACAAGCTTCCACATAGATCGTGTTTCAGCTTTGTCTTTTTTTTTTTTTAACCAGAGTAAAGGATGTCTGACATCTTGTCGACACTGCCTTGCAGTTCAGGCTATGGGAGCATGTATAGCAGTACCCATCCAAGTGCTATGCTGTAACTCCCCAGAGTGGACATTGCAGGCACAAACTAGAAGTCTCCTAGTTCGTATTCAGGGAATCCTCTTTAAGCAGTATACACATGCCCTGAAACTCTATAAATCGCATGGAAACATCTCAGCTGCGTCTAGACTGGCAGGATTTTGCAGAAATGCTTTTAACGAAAAAGTTTTTCCGTTAAAAGCATTTCCGCAAAAGAGCGTCTAGATTGTGCTTTTGCGCAAAAGCATCCGTGGCCAGTCTAGACATTATTTTGCGCAAGAAAGCCTCGATCGCCATTTTCGCCATCGGGGCTTTTTTGCGCAAAACAGTTCTTCCCTGTCTACACTGGCCCTTTTGCGCAAGTATTCTTGCGCAAGAGGGCTTATCCCTGAGTGGGAGCATCATAGTATTTGCGCAAGAACACTGACAATCTTACATTAGATCGTCAGTGTTCTTGCGCAAATTCAAGCGGCCAGTGTAGACAGCTGGCAAGTTTTTGCGCAAAAGCAATCGCTTTTGCGCAAAATCTTGCCAGTCTAGACGCACCCCTCATGGTAGGATTTTACAAGTCAACATATGAGTAAACTCAGTAATTCATGAAATAGGATCCATACTGTACAAATGGTCATCTAGCACAATAGCAGATTTGTGATGTATTCAGAGACACTAATACAGATCTCAAATCGTGGGAGCCACCGAGGTTGAATTAAAAGCACCTAGTACGTTTTGCAAATCAGTTATTATTAAATTGCATCCCAGTGAGGGACTTGTGATGTGATCTCAGAACAATTAGGCACTGATGTACTAACAGGAGTATCGTAATTTTCAGAGGATGACAGGTCCCTTGTTCTACTGTATGCAAACCATCACTTCGGGCCAAGGCTGACTGGGGCGGGGGGCACAGAAGGTGCTTTTCAAAAGCAGGTTAACCGGTATGATTTGAAACACCAAACTGTGTCCACACTACAACAAGTTCTACATGAAAAAGTTAGATCAACCAGCTACATTGATCAAGGATATGAAAATTTTACAAGCCTGAGTGACATAGTTAAGCCAACTTAATCACTGGTGTAGACAGAGCTGGGTTGATGTGAGCATTTGAAATACTATAGCTTTGCTGCTGCAATAGTTTAAATGCAGACATAGGCTACGTCTACACTGCAGCTCTTTTCCGGGATACCAGAGGTATCCCAGAAAAGCTATACAGCATCCAAGGAACGTGTCCGTTTTTCTGAAAAAAATGTAGATCCAGCAGCAGATCCACAGCTGTACTGCAACCCAAGAGATGGGGGCTTTTTTCACCAAAACTCTTGTCCCCTCTAAACAAGTAGCTTATTAATCCTTACCGCATGCTCTGAAGCCCAGCAATCCTGGACTATTGGACCATGTCTACAATGGAGGCTTTTGCCGGCAGAGTGTATGCTAATGAAGTGCTCATTAGCAACTTCTCGTGCTTTATTTGCATATTCTCTGCCCGAGGCATTTTGCGCAAGAGGTTTTTGCGCAAGAACTAGCCGTGCAGACAGGTCCGTTTTGTGCAAAAAAACCCTTTTGCGCAAGATCGTTATACCTCCTTTTTTGAGGCATAAGGATCTTGTGCAAAACAGACCCGTTTACACTGCTAGTTTTTGCGCAAAAACCACTTGCACAAAAAGCATCGGAAGAGATTATGCAAATGAAGCACGAGAAGTTGCTAATGAGTGCTTAATTTGCATTGCCTCTTCCGCAAAAAAGAGGCAGTGTAGATGTAGCCTTTCAAACCAAAAGCGAGGTTTGTTCCCATGCTCCACCATACACAGAGCACGCCACATGCAGCCACTTCTGGGGGGGAAGAGGTTGAAGATCCACTCAATGCTGCATCTCAAAAGGGGAAATGGGGGCCACACATGTTGTGGTAACTGCAGCTCACAATGCCATGGCGGGGAGGGGTGTCTTTATTGTTCCCACAGATGAGAGAGGAGTTTTGCTTTTAATGAAATCTCATTAGACAGCCCCAAACAATAACCTGCGTGGGACCCAAGTTAGTTTTCTGCCTTGGAAGCGTAAAGAGCTAATGGGACGGTGGCAGCAGCAGTGGCAGCTTTCCACATTACAACCCAGTTGATGTGCCTCCACCCCAGAGCTGGGCGAATTCGTGTCAGCAAATAGGTCATTTGCCGAAAAATGTATTGTTCAGGATGCCAAAATGATCTGTAAACGGAGGTCGAATTTGGCAAATAGCTTAGGCCAACCACGCTGCCGCCAGGAAATGTTAAAACATTTTGGTTCACCTTTTCATTTCAAATTGATATTCAGAACGGTTCCTTCAAAAGAAATGGAATGGCTTTGGTTTTTCATTTTGGCAAGAGGAAAAATCAGTCTCCGTTCAAAACGAAGCTAATTTTCTTTTGGATTGTTTGGTTCAGTCACTGAAGTGATTAAAAATGATTAAAGGCCTAGTTAGAGAAGATGAGCTATGAGGGAAGACTGAAAGAACTGGGCTTGTTTAGTTTAGAAAAGAGAAGACTGAGAGGGGACATGATAGCAGTTTTCAAATACCTAAAAGGGTATTAGGCTTAGGGATAGGGTGTATAATTACAAGGAGGAGGGAGAAAAATTGTTCTCCTTGGCCTCCAGTGACAGGACAAGAAGCAATGGGCTTAAATTGCAGAAGGGAGGTTTAGATTGGACATTAGGAAAAACTTCCTAACTGTCAGGGTGGTTAAGCACTGGAATAAGTTGCCTAGGGAGGTTGCGGAATCTCCATCACTGGAGATATTTAAGAGCAGGTTAGACAGACACCTGTCAGGGATGATTCTAGACAGTGCTTGGTCCCGCCATGAGGGCAGGGGACTGGACTTGATGACGTCTTGAGGTCCCTTCTAGTTCTAGGATTCTATGATTCTATGCAGTAAAAAAACAAAAAAAAAAATCAATTGTTGACTCCGCTCTACTCAGCCCTGAGACCGACCAGCGGTAGGAGTGAGCTCCACAGCCACAGCCTGCGTAAACTTTAGGCCTTCACTTCTCTGCCGTCTGCCAACACGGGGAAGTGACGTGTTGCCCTGCTGCTGCTGGCCGAGGAGCATGCTGTGGAGACTCTGAGGAGCTGGATTCACATCCACTCGCTTCATACAAGCCATCCAACAGCCCCCAGACAGTCCCAGCCTTTCATCGCCGCCTCCCTGGGCTGGGTTTGAGCTTGTAAGGTGGAAGGGAAAACTTCAGCAGCGAACTGATCGTAGGGCAGCAGCGCAGGAGAGATGACAGGCGTGGAAATGAGGGAAAAGGAGAAGGTGCCGTCTGTGATCAAACAGACCTGCTCACCCATGAATTTTTCATGGGAACAACCAACAGAGCACTAAATACAAGCAGCAGCTCCCAGAGCACTGGTTGCTAACAGACACATAGGGAAGCCTTCCTTTCAGCCCCACGTGGCAGGCCTTGATGCTGACAATCCATCTTCTTTAAATGTGTGAACCTCTGCCAGGACCTGCAAAGCCAGTCCGAGGGGAGGGACTTTCCATAGTTTTCGGAAGGCACCTTTGTGATCATCTAGCAATGGGACTGACAGACTCACTAGGCCCCTGGGCAAGGTTGGGGAGGCAATTGTGTGGTCCCAGAAGGGGTGGGGCTTGGGCAGAAGAAGTGGGACCAATGTTCCCTCTAAGCTGCAGGGGCAGCACAGCTTCACAGGTGATTAATCGGCCCCGCCCAGTCAGCTCCCTGCACAGAGCCCTGAGCCTCTGACTGGGTGGGGCTGATTAATCACTTGTGAAGCTGTGCTGCCCCACAGCTTAGAGGGAACACTGGGTGGGACTGGGGGCAGCCAGCTCATTTTGTCAATTTCTTCCAGTTGCTTAAAAAACAAGGGGTATGTCTACACTACAGGACAAAGCTACTCAACTTGAGCTACGTTAATTGAGTCCCAGGGATGATCTAGACAGTGGTTGGTTCTGCCAGGAGGGCAGGGGACTGGACTCGACCTCTCAATGTTTCTTCCAGTTCTAATGTTCTATGATTCTATGAAGCTTTTGGTGCTGTCCACACTACAGGAAGTCGAAGGCAGAACACTCTTAAATCACAGAATCCTAGAACAGGAAGGGACCTCAAGAGATCATCGGGTCCAGTCCCCTGCCCTCATGGAAGGACCAAGCACTGTCTAGATCATCCCTGACAGGTGTCTGTCCAACCTGCTCTTAAATATCTCCAGTGATGGAGATTCCACAACCTCCCCAGGCAATTTATTCCAGTGTTTAACCACCCTGACAGGAAGCTTTTCCTAATGTCCAACCTAAACCTCCCTTCCTGCAATTTAAGCCCGTTGCTTCTTGTCCTTTCCTCAGAGGCCAAGGAGAACAAATTTTCTCCCTCCTCTTTGTAACACCCTTTTAGGTACTGGAAAACCACTATCATGTCTCCTCTCAGTCTTCTCATTTCTCAACTACACAAATCCATTCTTTCAGTCTTCCCTCATAGGTCATGTTTTCTAAACCTTTAACCATTTTTGTTGCTCTTCTCTGGACCTTCTCCAATTTCTCCACATCTTTTTTGAAATTTGGTGCCCAGAACTGGACACAACAGTCTAAATAAGGCCTAATCAGCACAGAGTAGAGCGGAAGAATGACTTCTCATGTCTTGCTCACAACACACCTGTTAATGCATCCCAGAATCATGTTTGCTTTTTTTGCAACAGTGTCACACTGTTGGCTCATATTTAGCTTGTGGTCCACTATGACCCATAGATCCCTTTCTGCCGTACTCCTTCCTAGACAATAACTTCCCATTCTGTAGATGTGAAATTGATTGTTCCTTCCTAAGTGGAATACTTTGCATTTGTTCTTATTTAACTTCATCCTGTTTACCTCAGGCCATTTCTGTAGTTTGGCCAGATCATTTTGAATTATGACCCTATTTTCCAAAGCAGTTGCAACCCCTCCCAACTTGGTATCATCTGCAAACTTAATAAACATATTCTCTATGCCATCATCTAAATCTCCTTTGACTTCCCTTACTCCTCCTGAAAGCAGGGTTACCGGCATCAGCCGGAGCACCCCTCTCACTTCAAATTCGCTGTCTTCACTAGACCCGCTAGTTCAAACCCTGGAAGATAGACAGCATCAGCTTCAATATTCCTCTGTAGGATAGAGGAACCCAAGGAGAAGATGCAGAATGAGGCTCTGGCAAACCCTGAGTATCAACCCTGCTTTTCCGGGTTTGAACATTCTAATGAAACCTTTTTAATTTGCTCGAGAGAAACGGGGCCAGAACCTCAATTGGTGCCAATGGCATCGCTCCAACAAAATCTGTGAATGGAGCAACGTCCATTTACGCTGGCTGGGAATCTGCTCCCAACTGAGCCTCCAAGTTCTGGATGCGGGTCTGGAGTGGAATTTAATCTTTTCCATGTCGCTGTAATCAGCTCACTGAAGGAAACCTCAATCGCACAGTTAGGATAAAGAGCTTAGGTCTATTATTTCTAGAGGATTAGCCCTTTTATTTCAACAGCTAAACCGCCTTTCTTTCCATCTGTCTCACACAGCATTAGGGAGTGGAACACAGAGGGAGGATACCGCCAGATAAGTGGGAAAATCGTTTCCGAGTCCCCAGGCAGGAGAGACGCAGGCCTTGCACTTACAGTGTTTGCTGAAGGAGTGGGTGTGGGACTCAAGAAAGGAATAAAGCCCAGAGAGCTGGTGCCATTTGCATTGTGTGCATTAGCAACACACTCTGGGGTATCTGCCTGAAAGCAGCCTCTTGTCATGTAATTGGATAAACAACTGCACAGCTAGAGAATGAGAGGGGCTGGTTGGAAGCAAGTATTTTACATGAGTTTTTTCGTGTTTCCCGATGAAACAGAGTCCCTTGCTGGGGTGGGGCCTTTCAAAATGCAGGCAAAAGTCTCAATGAACAGTGTTTTTTAAAAAGAATTATGCTTCACAATTCCGTATATTTACAGAGCAGTTTTCATTCAGGAATGTCTCCCAGATGGTAGGCAGACTGCATCGCTGAGGGTCAGTCAGGTACCACAGAAATTCAGACCCTTTTGGTGTGGAGCACAAGCATTCTGCCGCAGGAACGAAGGTTTGCAAGAGGGGAAGCGCATTTGTGTCTGTAGGGTGATGGTAAAGAGGCAGAACGTCAGAGCTGGACACTAGCCAGGATACCAGAGCTCATGCCCTTCCTTTCTCTCTGTGGGAAGCACCACAAGATGCAGATTAGGCAGGTCGACATTGCAAATGAGGCAGGGATTTAAATATCCCATGCTTAATTTGCATAAAAATGGCCGCTGTTTTTGCTGACTCAGCACTTTGTCAGCAAAAAGCAGCAGTCTAGAGGGGGATCTGACGAGAAAGCCTTTTTCGACAGATCCTGTAAACCTCCTTGCAGGAGGCATAAGGGATCTGTCGAAAAAGGCTTTCTTTCTCGACAGATCCCCCTCTAGACTGCCTCTTTTTGCCGACAAAGTGCTGAGTCGGCAAAAAGGCGGCCATTTTTATGTAAGTTAAGCATGGGATATTTAAATCCCTGCTTCATTTGCAAAGTCGACCTGCCTAATCTGTATCCCTCTGCTGACAGAGGGATGCAGTCTAGACATACCCCTAGAGAAAAGCATTACTGCTGCCTCACCAGCACTTCATACAGCGTCTACATTTCCGTCCCTACACCCCCAGCCAGCTACCGACTCCTCTCGTCCCAGCTCGTCTTGCACGATGGAATGAGAACACAACCCAAGAGGCACTGGCACAAGTCTGTGTCATGGGTATAGACAAGGAGTTACCCGTTTGCTGCCAGTTCCTTCCAGAGAAGATGGTCCATGTGGTAAAAGTGTTGCATATGGCTGGTCTTTATTGCCGGGCCCCAACCACCTGACCGGGGTCAGTGTTATAGAATTTTGTACCTTGTCACAGGGCAGGGGTCAGTCTCCAGTGACTCCAGAGACCTGTGTTTCCCTTCTACTTGTTTCCTTGTTTGGCAGAAGGAGCCTCTTTGGGCTTGGTTGTCAGTGATGATGAACACTCGGGGCCTTCAGCATCTCAGAGACTCCAGTGGGAGACGCTGGCGCTCACTGTTTATCATTAAGGGAACATTTCACTTTCTTCCACTTATTCTGATTGCTGGCGATTGATGTTTTCCATTGAGCCACAGAACAGATGTAGCTTGGCTTGCAACAACACAAATTTCTCCATTCCGAGTGGCGCACATACTCGCCTCTCAGTCACCGTGAGGAAGCTCCATTCTTTGTTTTGCAGCTGGCCCTGTCAACGGCAGATGCAGTGATTGACTAGGGATGGTGGCAGCAGTGGGGAAGCAGTGATTGACTAGGGATGGTGGCAGCAGTGGACGCCAGCAAACGTGTTCCACCAAAAAGCCGCCAGAGGTAGCAACTGTTTTCATTCCTTTTCTTTTCTTGTCTTTGGTGGGATGTAATATCCTTTTAAGGAACAGTCCAGGTTTATGTTACCCAGGGAAAAGGAAGCTGAGCAGAGGGGAGGGAGCTAGCATCTATGTTGATTGCTACAGGTTGAGACTGTTTTTCCCAACTAAACATTTGGTTGCTCTGAGGTAAGGTCCTTGTGAACTGGGTTAAGCAGCCCACTTCCTGACCTGATACCAAAGGGAAAGGGAGAAAGCCTGTTGGCCTGTTAAAACAAACAAAGAACTAAGAATTCTGCCCTCAGGGTTTGGTTTGGAGGCCTTCTTAAAGGGTTTGTTTTTAATGTTCATTTGGTTTTGGCCTCTTCCTTCTCAGAGCCAGTATGCTATTGCTGCTCAGGAATATCCCTAAGATAGCAATCAGCAAGTCAGTACATGCCCAAGCGTTAGCAATAGATACATTTGTGACATTATGCCCTCATATGTTTATGGAAATATTTTTTGAAAATTGAATATGCATAATTCAAATATGCTTTATGCAAAATGGGGCAAGTACACTATCATTCAAAAGTTTGTAACATATATTCTCTGTGCGTGCATGTATCTTTCTAGTATGTGAAGTTAGAAGTATGAAGTGCAAACCTGCTGATTAATCTAGGTCTTTTAGGGAAAGCTATTAGTGGTACTTAAGGAACTGAATTGCCCAGTCCTCAAGGCAATGCTCTGTGAATGGTTTTGTTTTTCCTGTAAGCCTAAACTGTGAATGGTCCTACAAAGCTATGTGACAGTGCCACCAGCTGCTGGAATCCATCTGGATTTTCATATTTTTCCACTGGGGTGGGGAGAATAGAACGAAGACTTCCCGCCCTGGGAAATTCTATTTACGGAATGGGAAGCAAACAATGGTGGTCTTTAGCTGGCTTCACAGACTGCTCCCCACTCCGAGAGGCTACATGAAAGCAGCGGGAAACAAAGAACTCTAATGAAAGGGATGGAAACGAGCTGTTAGACCCAGGTCAGAGAAGAGATCAGCTCTGGCCTGCAGAACTTTACCTGAAATTAGAACGAAGGTGAGAAATTATGATTTGTAACGATTTCTTTTAGTGTAGTCGGCTTAACTGACATGTTTTATTTTGGCTTAGTCACTTACTCTGCTCTGTCTGTTACCACTTGCAACCACTTATATCGAAGGCTACGTCTAGACTGGCATGATTTTGCGGAAATACTTTTAACGGAAAAGTTTTTCCGTTAAAAGTATTTCCGCAAAAGAGCACCTAGATTGGCACGGATGCTTTTGCACAAAAAGTGCTTTTGCGCAAAAGCATCCATGCCCAGTATAGATGCGCTTTTGCTCAAGAAAGCTCCGATGGCCATTTTAGCCATCGGGCTTTCTTGAGCAAAAAATTAAGGTGCCTGTCTACACTGGCCCTCTTGCGCAAGTATTCTTGCGCAAGAGGGCTTATCCCTGAGTGGGAGCATCAAAGTATTTGCGCAAGAAGCACTGATTTTGTACATTACAAAGTCAGTGCTCTTGCGCAAATTCAAGCGGCCAGTGTAGACAGCTGGCAAGTTTTTGCGCAAAAGCAGCTGCTTTTGCGCGAAATCTTGCCAGTCTAGACACACCCCTAATGTTTATATTAAATAAAATCCCTTTTGTTTATTTTCAGACCCAGCGTAAATAATTGTTAGCGGGGGAGCGAGGAGCAACAGCTGGTGCAGTTCTCTCTTTCATTGATAAAAAAAGTGTGATTTCAAGAGCTTCCTCTGTGTAAAGCTTTTCTACAGAGTAAGATGGATTTGTTTGGGGCTTGGTCCCTTTGGGGTTGTGCTCCTGGGTGCTGCCAAGTCCTTGTAGCTGAGCTGTTCTGTGTGTTACTCGGCTGAGGGGCTGTTACCCCAACTCTGTACCTTTACTGGGGAAGACCAGAGCTTCTGACCCAGCAGGACAGGGTGGTGGGGCACCTCTGAAGGTAGGGAGGTGGGCTTGGTGGGATCATCAGCTCACCAGGTGACAGTCTCATGGGGATCTCTGCAATCCAACCCGTCACAATGCTGTCCAGCAGTCCAGTTCAAAGTAAGGCAAGCAACAGCCCGGGTGTCCTTTGAGAGATAGCATCCGCCTCCCTGGCTGGAAAGAACCTGCCCAAGTCATCCAACATGGGGACTGTTCCATGGGGCAGCAGCTCTTCTCTGAGTCAATCTACTGTTCCTACAGGGGTAGCGGATCCAGAGAGTTAATCTAATTTTGACCCAGGAGCGAATACGTCCCCAGTGTTTTTTCTGGCTGAGTTCCCGAGTGACAAGCCTCAGGGTTCTGAGTGGCACCTCCCAGGAGGGGCAAAGGAGATGGTGAGGGGTGTTAAACCACCTTTGTTCACCCTAATTCTGCCTGCTGTGGGGGCCAGCCCTGCCCCATTGTAAATTAAAGCAGCCCCAGGGATTGTGCTAATTAATAATAATGTAGCACCGCTTCACAGAGACTGCTTTGCACCCCAGAATAATGGGAAGGTCAAGCACACTGGTCATGGCCCATCCTTTAAATCTTCCACCTCCAGACATGTACCCAAGTACCCTTTGCCAAAGACGGGGGCGGGGGCGCTGTGTACACCAGCCCTCCACTGGCCCTGCATCGAGGGAATGGCTTAGGCCCTGTTCCAGACCCTTTAAACCCACGTTCCCAAAAGCCATATCCCAGGACAAGCCCTTCAGAGTATTAGAAGAAGGGAGTCTCTTAGGAGCATCCTCTTTACCGCAAGGCAGAATGAAAAGAGGGAGGCAGGTGAGAGCGGAAACAAAGCTACTGTATTCAAAATGGTGCCTCGTCTTAAATCTTTAATTCTTGCTGCTTGTGCCTCTAAACAAGGCAAGCTGAAAGGCTTGCACAGGCTGTGGCCTCGATCATTTAAAATGAAGAGGCTGAGGTGACTTGACATTTCACAGAAAAACAAATTAGAAAATGTGGGGATTTTTTTTTTAACAGCAGGTGAGGAAAATATCTGTCCAGAGTAAATATCACCCCCGAACACGTTGTAATTTCCTTACAAAAACTGATTAGCAAATGCCCCAGTCGTTCTCTCCTGAGGGGGGTGAATTCTAATCTCCCCACACATGCATTGTTGGAGCGGTGTCAAAAAAAAAAAAAAGCCAGACACTGAATTAATAACACCCGTGGGCAGCCCGAGGAATACAGACAGACCCAGGGGCTCGGAATCAGAGGGACTCTTCCCCAGCAAGTTCTTGTTTCTGTTTCTTGTATGGAAATCTTCACCAAGGATGAGTGATGCTCACTAGGGATGTGAACGACTAATCGACTCTCCGATAAGCAAATGCTTATCCCATAGTCGACACTAATCAACCAGTTGTTTCCCCCGCCCTTGCTGCCTCTGTCAGAAGGGGAAGAGAGGGAAGAAGAGGGAGGCTGTGTCTACACTGGCGCGATCTTGCGCCAAAGCGGCCGCTGTTGTGCAAAAACTTGCTGCCTGTCAACACTGGCCGTGTGTTCTTGTGCAAGGCTTCTTGTGCAAGAACTCTGACGCTCCCGCTCAGGAATAAGCCCTTTTGCGCAACTGTTCTTGCGCAAGGGGCCAGTGTAGACAGGCAACATGAATTTCTTGCTTAAGAAAGCCCTATGGTTAAAATGGCCATCAGAGCTTTCTTGCGCAAGAGAGCGTCTACACTGCCATGGGCGCTCTTGCGCAAAAGCACATGCCAGTGTAGACACTCTCTTCTGGAAGAGTTTTTGCACAAGAACACTTCCGCAAAAGAGTTCTTGTTCAAGAAGCTGCCAGTGTAGACGTAGCCGGAGTGTTTCAAAGCAACAGTGCTGCGTGGAGCCCAGGGCCAGATCCTGGGCTCCACACAGTGCTGCTGCTTTGAAATATCATGTGCAGCCCCGGGCCAGCTGGGGAGTCAGGTGTTTCAAAGCGGCAGTGCCGGGTGGAGCCCAGGATCAGCTGGGGACTCCCTGCAGTTTCAAAGAGGTACTGCCGCATGGAGCCCGGGGTCAGCTGGAGAGTCCATGTGGCGCTGCTGCTTTGAAAAACCGGGGGGAGCATGGAGCCAGTGGGGGACTGGTTGAGTCCCCCACTGGCCCCATGCTCCCTTCAGCACTTTCGCCTTTGAAGTGTATCAATCGCCCTGTGGCTGTTCTTCAATCTCCCAGTGGAAGAAGATTGCTGATGCCTGCGACCCAACATAATGTGACTAGCGTGTGGGCTCCGGGGTGGGGCTGAGGAGGAGAGCTTTGGGGTGTAGGAGGGGCTCTGGCTTTGGGGGGGGCAGGGCTGTGGCGGGGGGGGGGGACTTACCTTGAGCAGCGCCCAGTCAGCAGTGCAGCAGGGGGGCTAAGGCAGCTTCCTGCCTCTCCTACCACTGCAGACCAAGCTGTGCCCCTGAAGCAGCCAGCAGCAGGCTTCAGCCAATGGGAGTGCAGAGCTAGTGCTCGGGGCAGGGGCAGTGTATGGAGCCCTGTGCGCTCTCCCCTCCACCCACCCACTTAAGCCATATTAAAGTGCTCCAGGGGGGTGGGCTCCTGCTGGCCACTTCTGGCGTGCAGCGCAGTCTGCGGTGCCAGAAGAGGCAGGGAGTTGCCTTAGCCCTCCCCCCCCCACACCCACTGCTCACCTGCTCCCCCTGCAGCCACCAGCCCCAGGGCCTGACGTTCCACGCCCCAGTGCTGGCTCACACCATATCAATTGCCAGCAATCCGAGTAAGTGTAACAGCAGGGTGGAAGGCCCCATCAGTCCTAAGCACGGCCCTGATGAAAAGATTCAAATGCCAACTTTTTGTCCCAGTTCAGCTTAGCTCCCAGCTCTGCCACAATGCAGCTTGTGCAGACCAGAGGGGATCCACTAAGCCAGGGGTGGGGAACCTCAGGCCTAGGGGCTGGATGCAGCCCCCCCAGCTTGCCTGGATCCAGCCTCCAAGGCTCAGGGCTCCCCCCTAGCATTGGGGAACCCACACTGGTGCTCCAGTCCCCTTCTCCCCCCGCTGCCCCACCACAGGGCTGGAGCACACAAAACCTACTAGCCTGGGCCCCACTACTCTGGTGTGGGAGGGGAATGTGGGGAGTGACTCTCCTTCTCAGTTGGGGGCCATGTCACTGAGGGTTTGTTAGGGGTTGGGGGTTTTTTTTTTGCTTCCCACTTATGTGCGGCACCCGGCTGATTTTTCTGCGGATCAGCAGCTCCCAACTCAAAAGAGTTCCCTGCCCCTGCACTAAGCCATGCAGGATTCTCCTTCCCACACTGCCTCCATGGCTCTCCAGCTACTCAGAGGCAGGGCAGGGCACACACCTCCTATGTCCCTCGTGTTTTCATGAGACCAGTCAGCCAGCTCCAACTTCTTCCTCTGCAGCTGCGTGTTTGCTCCCACACCCAGACCCTCCCTTGACTGGCGAACTAGTGTTCAACCCCAGCCCAACCCCACGCTCCTCATCCCAGCCCTGCTCCCAGGAAGCCCAGGAGAGAGGCAGCATGAGCCGTCAAACCCATGACTGGCTTCCCGGCCTGATTTGCTCCCTGCAGTTCTGTAGCATGGGGCCCTTGCAAACAGCTTTCCAGGCTGATTAAACTCCTCAGCTTCCCTTTCAGCTGCTGATCAGCCTGAGCGGCTGTTTATTGCTGCACACGCGGCAAAGCAAGAGAGATCACCCTGCAACGACTGCTGTCCCTTTTCGTGGTTTTCCTCCGGAGGTTCTGATTTGTACTTTCAACAGTCAGTCAGGGGAATGAAGGGGAGGGGGGAAGGTGTTGGAGCCGGAGCTATAGACTTCATCTCCTTGGTAGACCACAGCGGATCCCAAAGCACTTGGTGAACCTCAGGGTGATATTGACCCTGTACAGAGGGGCCCACCCGAGGCGAGACCCCCCCCCCCTTAAGCCCTGAGGGATGAATTAGGTGGGATGTCAGCGGCACACAGAGATCATGCTGCTCCCCTTACAGCGGGGGTTCTCCAACTTTTTGGCCTGCAGCCCACCCCGCTCAACGCAAACCTTTCTGCAGACCACCAGCCACCCACCCATGATGACAAAATGGGTGAAGAAGGGACGTGGGGGTGTGAGTTCTTGAGTGGGAGGGAGGGTGCAGGAGTGGGCTGGGGTGGAGGGTCTGCGAGGGACTGTGCAGGGATAGGGGTGGGGGTGTCTAGACATGAAGGAAATGGTGGGGGGGGGCGCTTACCTGGCTCCGTGCCCCCTGCTGCTCCCAGGGGCTGGGATTCCGGCCAATGGGAACAGTGGTGAAAGCCTCTAGGCAAGCGGTTCCCTGCGCTGCCGCTCCCCCAGCCTGAGGGAAGGGGAGCAGCAGTGCACGAAGCTGCTTCTTCCCCCTGCGAGCTGGATCTGGCCCACAAGACTCGGGGTTCCCCTGCCTCCCGCAGTGAGAATCCGGTGCTGGCGCTCCAACCTCACGGGGAGGACTGAGCTCCGAGCCCGTGGACCACTACACTTGGAGAACCATTATCTTACAGGGACACCTTACTGAATAATAGCCCCCCCAGCAGGGTTATTATTAACCCCCTTGTATAGATATGGAAAAGGCAACTTGGGAGTGACTTGCTCAGGTCCATGTATCAAGTCTATGACAGGGGCAGGAATAGAATCAATATCTAACTCCAAGGCCTGAACATTGAGTAGCAGGCAATATAACCGCTCGCCCATGCTGACTTTGTCATTCCCAGCACAGTTTCTGTGACTGTTGTCTCTTTCAGGCAGTAACTAAAGAGTTAATCCTCTCTCCTTGGATGCAGAGTTCCTCTGCCACGATCCACCAGAGCTACCGGGGTGCCTAACGGTAGGAGTGTCTGCCAATAATAAGAGGCGATACTTGGTTGGGACTGTTCTACTCTGCTCCTGTGGTTTTGATAATTACTTTGAACCCCCTCCCTCGAGCCTGCTGGTCTAATCTGTTTCCAAAGGCTGGTCTCTTACCAGCTCCCAGACAGCTCACTCTTCACATTCCTTGGAGCCTTTTCTGCTTCTTCAACAACTGACACGTTTTTGCTAAGGAAATCCAAGTGAGAGTTTTGGACGGCGCAGTGCACAGCTGTTTTGCAACACTCTGCAAAAGGAAAATACTGGATCCATCGTTATGGACATTCAGGGAAAGAGGCTGGTCCGTGTTTGCTAACTACAGTGCCCAACAGGCTGCATGGGTTAGGCAAGGAACCTGTGTAGACAAATACACTGAAATAAATGACAGAGTGAATGGCCTATTCTAGTCCTACCTCTATTTACAGCAAAATGAGGACAATGGGATTCCATAGGAAGACCTCAACTTTGTGCTTATGGAAGCCACAACCTGCTAGCCGTGGGGCACTGTCCCATGGAGCAGCATGTCTCGCTTACAGAGAGAGTATGAGTTTGTTCTGCACAGAGTTGTTGTCTCGAGTCCCACGACTTGAACTCAAGTCTGACGTAAGTCACCTGGGTTACTCGACTCGAGATTCTACTCGGGTTCATTGTTTGTGACTTGAGACTCGACTTGAGACTTGCTAATTTTGTTAAATCGACTTGGTGAAAAAATTGTCTGAAAATGCCGATATCGACGGCTTGTACAAACGCGACTTGACATTTTTTAAATTAAGACTTGAGACTCGACTTGGACCTGACAATGACGACGTGAAGACAACATTGGCTCTACAGCCTTAGCGGAGAGCCAGGTGGCTTTTTGCTCAAGCTGTAGAGGCGCCGGTACTGAGCTCCAGAGGTCCCAGGTTTGTCCGAGAAACAGCTTGGGATTAGTTGCAGCGACTGCGCCAGGAGAAGGGAGGCCTGAGTTCTACACCTGGATCTACCACATGACCATGTGCAAATCCCTTCTCCCCCATGGGCCTCACCCATGAGATTGTGAGGAGGCTGGGACGGGTGCTGTGTCTTTACAGTTCCCAGCATAGCGTGGTGCTGATCTTGGGTGACACTCAGACTCTGCGCTGATGAGGCCTCCATTGGAGTATTGTGTTCAGTACTGGGCACCATGTTTCAGGACAGATGTGGCGAAATCAGAGAAGGTCCAGAGAAGAGCAACAAACATGATTAAAGGCCTAGAAAACAGGATCTCTAAGGGAAGGCTGAAAGAATTGGGTTTGTGCAGTTTGGAAAAGAGAAGACTGAGAGGGGACAGGATAGTGGTTTTCAGGTATCTAAAAGGGTGTTACTAGGAGGAGGGAGAAAAATCGTTCTCCTTTGGCCTCTGAGGATAAGACAAAAAGCAATGGGCTTAAATTGAAGCAAGGGAGGTTTAGGTTGGACATTCGGAAAAACTTCCTGCCTGTCAGGGTGGTCAAACACTGGAATAAGATGCCTAGGGAGGTTGTGGAACCTCCAGCTCTGGAGATATTTAAGAGCAGATTAGACAGACACCTGTCAGGGATGGGCTAGATCAGAGTGAGCAATAATTTTGAAGGGAGGCCACATCATGAATTTCAGAAGTGGTCGTGGGCCATCCTGGAAGGGGTGGGGCCAGGAGACTTCATGTGCTCCTCTGCCCACAGACCCTGATTAGCCGGAGGCGGGGGAGGATGAAATCTTCCCCCCACCCGCACTCTGCAAGGAGTGTGCAGTGCTTAGAGAGACCCGCCAGCTGTTTTGAACAGCTGGAGGTTCCCTCTGGTGCCAGGCATCCCTGGCGGGGGGGGGAGGAGATTTCACAAGTCTCGATTGGCCTGGGCCAGGGGAGTGGCAAAGCAGCCATGGGTTGAATCAAAAGGCTTGGTGGGCCAGATCCGGACCATGGAGGCTGTCTTGCCCTCCCCTGGAGTACAGGGTATGGGGGTTGTCACCTGGGGCAGGAGTGCAGGAGGGGGTGCAGGGATTTGGGCTTTGACCAGGGATAGCAGATTGGGGTGCAAGATCTGGGAGGGGATTGTAACCTAGGACAAGAGCGCAGGAGGGGGGGTGCAGAGTCTGGGAGGGGGTTGTAACCTGGGGCAGGAGGGTGCAGGGTCTGGGAAGGGATTGTAACATGCAGCAGGAGTGCAGGTGGGGTGTAAGGTCTGGGAGGGGGTTGTAACTGGGGGCAGGAGTGCTGGAGGGGGTGTAGGGCTTTGGGCTGTGACCAGGGATAGCAGAGTGAAGTGCAAGGTCTGGGATGGGATTGTGACCTGAGGAGGGGTATAGGAGGGGACGCAGGGCCTGGGAAGATGTATGGGGGCTGGAGCAGGGGTGCAGAAGGTTTGGGTTTCATGGGGTAGGGATGCAGGAGGGGGGCAGTGGGTTGGGAGAGGGAGGGGCTGGGATACCAGAGGCAGGCTCTGACTGGGTGGCTCCCAGCCCACAGCCCAGCAGATTCCTGAATCAGGGTCACTGCCTTCCACACCCCTGTACTGCTCACAGCAGCTACAGGGGCCATGTGAGTCTGGGGAATGGGGAGGGGGGGGCGTGGTTCACATGGTGCCTGTCCTGCAAATAGGCAGCTGCTATTGGCCGGAAACTGGCCAATGGGAGCTACTGAGGGCGGGCGCAGTATAAGAACCCTCTGCCCCCTCCCCTGGGCTCTCAGCATTGACAGACCTGCAGCAGCTGGCTTCACTGCATGCCCAGCGGGGGCAGGGCAGCCAGGGAGCTGGCTGAGGCTCTAACACAGTGTTTCTTAACCTTTTTTTGTAAAATATCCCTTTAAAAAAATTACAAGTACCCAGGGGTGGCCCAAGACTAGTTGCCAGCAACTGGCGCCCTAGGCGAACCGTGCAATCAGCGCCCCCCACCTCCCCCACCCCGAGGGCAGATACAGGCTGAGGTTTTTGGTAAACTGGGAAACATTTTGCCCCTATTTTCCATTTCATGGTTTTTAAGCATATTTATTTAAACAGGCATAATTATTCGGTTTGTCTATCCAAGCAATGTTTCTGAGAGCAGATTAAAAGAGAGAGACGAAATTTTCAGAACAGATTTGTACATGACAGTTAAGACAATATTTCAGTACGCTTTCAAATAAAAATGCATGACAAATGTTAATTATAATTTTTATTATTACAAATCCAAAATAGTCCATTACGCTATCCTGCTTTAACTGCCATTACCACCACATCGCTGGGGAGAGGGGAGCTGGGGGTAGAGTTCTGTGGCTGGGGACAGGGGAGTGGGGACAGGGTGCCAGTGGTGGGAGAGAGTCCCCCTTCACCTACCTCCTCCCAGGATTCCCCCCCCCCCGAGGGAAGCCGGCGCGCACCGCCTCTCCCGGGGCCGACCCCTCCTCCCCCCGCAGCACGGGGAAACCCCCGCACGATGCCTCTCCCGGGCCGACACCCCCCTCCCCTGCGGTACGTGGAAGCCCCCGCACGCCGCCTCTCCTGGGGCCGATTCATCCCTCCTGTGGCGCAGGGAAGCCTTCATCCGGGGCTGACGCCAGGAAGGGGAAGTGGCAGGGAATTGAATTTGGTGCCCCATTTAACTTGGCGCCCTAGGCGGCTGCTGAGTTTGCCTATAGGCACGGGCCGCCCCTGCAAGTACCCCCTTTTTCAACAACAACAAAAAGATAAGTACCCCCAGTACCGACAGTTTTCAGACACACAATTTTTTTTCCTACTATTGCAACACATTTGTTTAAACAACTTACTCGTAGCCAGGCAGGCGATGAAATTTTTGGGTATAAAAAGTACAAAAATAATAAAGCACTGTAAAACTTTGTAGTGCCCCCCTCTCCACCTGGTTACCTTCTTTAAGGCCAATCTCCTTACAGGTTTTGATGGATAGGCCTGGGTTCGTCTGGATCCCGCCACCCGCTCATTTTTTCCGATGGATTTATTTGGCGATGCCTCCACCCCCTTCACTCCTTCCTGGCAGGGTCACCAGGGCAGCTTGGGAGGAAAATTCTAACCCAGGGTAATCCCCATGTATTTGTCAGATAGTTGGAGACTCCCAGAAAATTGTACAAACACTTACACTATAATAAACACAATTATATTAAACAGGAGACAAATAGAACAGAACAGGGTAAAACACTATTTTTAGGTTCACCGGTGCCCAGCAACTGTAAGGTTAGTGTCCCGTTGGTACATGTACTTTGTTGGGGCCCTTGATGACTTTTGACCACAAAATTCTTCTCTGCAGTGGTTTAGCAGTGGGGCTGACTAGGTCCAGTACAGCCCAAAGGACTCACAAGTGGGAGAAGGCAGGAAATCCCTCCATAGGTTTAATATGCAGCAGGTTATAAAATCCCCAAACAAATTCCCTGACTTACTAACTAAAAGATGGTGCACTCACACACTCCATGAATGAGCCTCAGGTTCAGAGATGACTCAGCCACTACAAATGGTCTCTTCTGGCAGGGATCCTCTTCGGGCAGGAATCAGGCTGCTTTGGTCCCAGAATTTCCCCTCACCACAAAGGGGTGCAAGGCTCAAGGTGCAGGCCACACAACTGCACCAAAATTCAAACTATAACCTCCTACTCCAGCATTCAGACACACCTCCTCCTTCCCCTCCTGAACTCCCTGGGAGGGGCATCTCACTCCCTATGGGTTGCGGGGCAGACTCTGTCCCTGGTAGGGAGGGGGAGCCAAGGCAAACTCAGTGTGCCTCTCCCTGAGCTGCCAGCAGACAGAGCCCCGGGAATCTAGGTAATCTCGTTGGGGGTTACAACTTAAAACAAAAATTCAGTTTTCTTCAGATTTCAGTTGTGTTGACGTACCCCCCCCCACACACACACACTTCCTTCGAATACCCCTAAGGGTACTTGTATGACTGGTTGGGAAACACTGCTCTAGCGGACCAGATCCAGTGGCTTGGCAGGCCTGCAGATCCTATTTTGCCCAGCCCTGATCTAGATGATGCTTGGTCCTGCCATGAGGGCAGGAGACTGGACTTCATGACCTCTCGAGGTCCCTGCCAGTTCTAGTATTTTATGATTCTAGGTAGTAAATAACAATAGACTCTTACATCCAGGGATTTTAAAGTGATTTACACTCATTGACTAAATAAGCCTAGGTAGAAATATTATCCTAGTTCTACAAATGGGTAAACTGAGGCAAAGAATTCCTGTGACTTCACCAAAGCAACACAGTGACCCAGTGCAAGAGGTAGGAGCAGAACCCAGGAGTCCTCTAACTCCTAATCATGTCCTCTAACCAAGACTCCACACACATAATTCCCACTAAGCCAGGAAGCGTCTATTCCCCAGCAGAAGTAGTATGCCAGTGCATGAATCAATAGGGTTATTATGGCCCATAGATTTCCACCGTGCTGTCTTTCCCCTCCAGGCTAGGTGCGTCAGAGTGTAAGAACGTGCTCCTGTCTAGGATTGGTGGGAGATGATTAGAGCTATTGATGTAGAAGGGCCTTCTGTGATGTAATTAACACTACAAAGGCATCCATCCAACTTTGCCTCTACCGTTGCCATAGTGACTTGCAGTCAACACCACGGCTTGATGTATTGCTGCTGTGTTAAACGGATTACTCTGTAAGTGTACAAAATAATTGCTTTCTCCTGAACCATATTATGGGACACACAAACTAAATTACAATAAATACATAAATCCAACCAGCAGCCAGGGCTTTTTCTCGATGCTAACGGATGAGCTAAGCCCCTGAGGCTGATTGGTTTGTTCCAACACAGGAGCTAGGCCCCTTGCCTGCTATTGGCAGTGGAGCTACTCTGGATTTTCACCTGTGGAGCCAGTAGCAGTTTCTGGGCAGCTGAAGGTATCCTGAGAAAATAAGAACAGCCATCGTGGGGCAGCCCAAAGGTCCATCTAGCCCAGTATCCTGTCTTTTGACTGTGGCCAATGCCAGGTGCCCCAGAGGGAATGAACAGACTAGGTAACCATCAAGTAATCCACCCCCTGTAACCCATTCCCAGCTTCTGACAGACAGAGGCTAGGGATACCATTCCTACCCATGCTGGCTAATAGCCATTGATAGCTTTTTTTTAACCCTCTTCAATTCCTGGTCTTCACAACATCCTCTAGCAAAGAGTTCCACAGGTTGATTGTGTATTGTATGAAGAAATACGCCCTTTTGTTTTAAACCCACTACCTACTAATTTCATTTGGTAACCCCTAGTTCTCGTGATATGGGAACAAGTAAATGACTTTTCCTTATTTATTTTTCTCCACAGCAGTCATGACATTAAAACTTTACAGAAGGTGATTGAAGCCTACTTTAATTTTCATGGGCAGGGACTAGATGGATTTGGAGGCAAACTTGCTTCCAGACACTCTAATTGTTAATTGATCGCAATGCTAGAGTTTAGGGATATCCCTCTTCTTTCTGACAGTTGCAGTGAGGTTCCTGGTATAGGTTCCTTATATTCTCTCACCCCAGCTTTCTGCAGGACAGACAATTTCAGTGCACAATACTAATACTAATTGATTCTAACGTACCACTTGCTTACATGCCTCTCCCCCTGCATAGTTTTGCCCCATCCCTTACACTTCCCCTTTGGTAAGAGTACTGTCAGAAGCAGGATAATCTAGTGGGCTGAGCACTGACAATATGAATCAGGGACTCAATTTTTAATCCAGGCTTTGTGGCAGAATCACTGGGTGACCTCGGGCTAGTCACTGAAACTTTGTGAGTCTTAATTTCCTCATCTCTAAGGCCAGGTCTACACTAAAAGGGAAGGTAGAATCAAGCTGTGCAATTCCAGCTACCTTAAGTACATAGTGGGAATCGATGTACCTTGTTTTGAGATTCCCTGCTGCACCCACAGTGGGAGGCAAATGGGAGCAAATACTCCTATCAGCTGCCCTTACTTCTCACAGAAGCAAGAGTATTGGCTATCCACAGGGGCGTGCTCTGAGTTTGATTTACCAAGTCTTAACTAGACTCGCTAAATCGAACTCCGAAAGGGCGATCACAGCAGTGTCGATCTTCTGTTTAGTGAAGACATTGCCTAAGAAGAGACTTCTAGGTAGCTTCCTGTCACGGAGGTGTTGGGAAGATTTATGACTAAATGTTTATAAAGCATGGGATGTGTGACTAAAGATTCATGAATAAATGTTTATAAAGCTCTTTTCTGCAACACTCCTATAAAAAGTACTGCAGAAATGGATCTGGGATGAGCAGCTCACAAACTAAATAGGAATCAACAATGTCACACTGTGGCAAAAAAAGACAAACATCATTCTGGGAAGTATTAGAAGGAGTGTTGTAAGTAAGACACGAGACGTCATTCTTCCGCTACACTCAGCACTAACAAGACCTCAGCTGGAGTATTGTGTCCACGTCTGGGCATCAGATTTTGGGAAAGAGGTGGACAAAATCCAGAGGAGAGCAACAAAAATGATTAAAGGTCTAGAAAACCTGAGCTATGAGAAACGATGGGAAAAAAAGATATTTGTTTAGTCTGGAGAAGAGAAGACTCGGGGGGAGGGGCATGAAAACCGTCTTCGTGTATGTGAAAGCCTTTGTAAAGAGAAGGGTGATAAATTGTTCTTTTTATCCACCAAAGACAGGACAAGAAGCAATGGGCTTAAATTGCAGCAAGGGAGATATGAGAGAAATTAGGGAAAATTTCTTGTCAGGGTAGTTAAGCATGGAACAAATTACCTAGGGAGGTTGTGGAATCTCTGTCATTGAAGGCTTTTAAAGGTAGATTAGACAAACACCTGTCACAGATGCTCTAGACCATATTTAATCCTGCCTCACTGCAGGAGACTGGACTAGATGACCTACTGATGTCCCTTACAGTCCTACATTTCTATAAATCTATGAAAAAATCTAAAAGCCAAAAGACAAGGAGAAGCTGTTTTCGCAGAACAGCAGAGAAAAAGTTCTTACAACTTTGCCCTGTCTTAGTATTGCTTCCTTATTTTTTTCCCAGAGACTTGCCCCATAGAACAAACAAAAATAGCCCACATTTTAGATTGACACCTGACAATCACTAGTATAGTTTTTCTCTTCAACAGCTGGTGCCAGGGGTGTACAAGATACTGTCACTGCTCTAAATATACAGTCTAGGAGGGCCCCCACTGTGTGTAGTAACTATGGACGTTAAAAGGCATTTAATAAGGAAACTGTGTAACTGCTAAAAACCGCACTGCGTGCCTTGCAGGATAAAGCTTAAATAAGCTTCATACTGCAGAGCCTGCAGTGAAGCTGCCTTCCCGGGACCGGGGCAGAGTGTAACCAATAATATTAACCGATAAGCATTAGCTTATGGGTTAACTGGTTAATTGCTTAAACTCTAGGGGGATGGCTACACTAGGAAACTCTTGAAATAACTAAATTCAACTTCACTCCAGAAATAACAAAATTGAACCAGCGTGTCCACACTATGGGAAGCCTTGAAATTAGTCCGAGGCAGGCTCCGTTATTGACGGATGCGCTACCTTGGACTTTACAGCCCCAGGAAGCACTGGGGAGTAATTACTTTGAATTACTCTGGGGAGGCGTTATTTCGAAATAGCCACACCAGAGGGTCCACACTGCCACTGTTTCGAAATAACCAGGGCTCGACAAATCCACTCGCCCACTGGCCCATGGCGAGTAGATTTTGGCAGCTGGTGAGCTGTGATGGGGCGGAGCCACCCGGCGGTAGTGAGGGCGACCTGCCCTGCACTTCAACGGCGCCAACCCCCATGCTGCACGGGCAGCGCAGTATTCTGACAGCGGTCTGTGCTGCTTGCTCCAGTGCAGCCACCCAGCTGAGCGGCGTGCAGGGGGGCCGAGTCCCGGGACGGGAGCCGGAAGCGGGGGCGGGGCCGCACGCGGGGCCGCACATGGGCGTAGGGCAGGGCCAGAGTGTGCGTGCGTCCCTGACGTCGGGGGAGAGGTGCCGGCGCAAGAGAGCGCCGCATTCAAAAGGAGGGCAGCGGAGGAAGGCAGAGGGGAGAGGAGACGGAGGAGAGTAACGGAGGGAGAGGGGAGAACAGAGGAGTGAGCTAGAAGACGGCGGTGGGCGGAGGAGTGAAGGGTGAGAGAGGAGAGGGACGGGAGTCGGAGGAGGTCAGAGAAGGCAGGAGGGAGACGGGGAGTGGAGCAGAGAGCAGAGCATGGGGGCAGAGGACGTGAAAGGAGAAGTGGAGGTAGGAAGCAGCCCAGAGCGGAGACACTAAAGAGCCTTGTCCTGGGTTGCTTCCTACCTCCACTTCTCCTTTCACGTCTTCTGCCCCCATGCTCTGCTCTCTGCTCCACTCCCCGTCTCCCTCCTGCCTTCTCTGACCTCCTCCGACTCCCGTCCCCCTCCGCTCTCACCCTTCACTCCTCCGCCCACCGCCGTCTTCTAGCTCACTCCTCTGTTCTCCCCTCTCCCTCCGTTACTCTCCTCCGTCTCCTCCCTCCTCTCTTCCGCTCTCCTCTGCTCTCCTTTTGAACGCGGCGCTCTCTTGCGCCGGCGCCTCTCCCCCTGACATCAGGGACGCATGCACACTCTGGCCCCGCCCTACGCCTGCATGTGGCCCCGCATGCGGCCCCGCCCCTGCTTCCGGCTCCCGTCCCAGGTCTCGGCCTCCCTGCACGCCGCTCAGCTGGGCGGCTGCACAGGAGCAAGTGGCGCAGACTGCTGTCAGAACGCCGCGCTTCCCGTGCAGCATGGGGGTCGGCGCCATTGAAGTGCAGGGCGGGTCGTCCTCACCACTGTGGAGCGGCCCCACCCTGTCACAGAAGCAAACATGCCATCCTGGTCGTCCTGTTCTCCGGGTGGCGCGCACCTGCGCAGTGGGGGTGACGCGGTGGGGGTGGCAAGTCCCTTTTTTGTCTGGCGAGAAGGGTTTTCTATAATTTGTCGCACCCTGGAAACAACTACAGTATTTTGAAATTGGTGTTGGTCCTCGAGGAATGCAGGAGCACAGATTTTAAAATAAGTGACCACTTAACGGGCTTGGTAGTGTGGACAGTCCACCTATTAATTTGTGTGGATGCTCCTTCTTAATAAGCTAAGAGAGGTTATTTCGAAATAAAGCCGTAGTAATTTCGTTCCCCTTTTTTCCATTTGTTTCCTTCTTTCTCCTTCTTTCCCCCTACCCCTATTTATTTAGAAACTGGACCACTAATAACTCCAGTCCTCTGAAGAAGTGGGCTGTGCCCACGAAAGCTCATGATACCATCTACATGTTTTGTTAGTCTCTAAGCTGCTGCTAGACTATTAATTGTTTTTTAAATTTTTCCAGTTACAGACTAACTCAGCTACTTAATCCCTAGTAGTAACAGGCTTTTGAATGCGAAACAAGGTTTTTCTGGTAACCAAGGTCACTCAAAGGAAAGTTTTCAGATATGTCTTTGCTGATTAAATTCTGTATTAATGGATCACCCTGTTGTGTGTCTCAATGCTGTATTAAAACCTCAGTTGAATCAAGTCCTTACTTCACATGGTAACAGATGGGGATATTTAAATATTCCCATGTATGCATGCAAAACGTGGCAATATTCAGAAAGGCTCATTATGCTGATTTAATTTAAGACATCAGTGCATTTTGGAGAAGCACCGGCCTTACCTACAGCTTCCAAAGTCATTCATTATCATTATAAACACAATTAGAGAACCCCTAACTTAACATAAATACAAAGGATACTTCCAAGAGCCACTGTGAATAACAAATGGATGGGGGAGGGAAATCCATAATTCATCACTTTATTTATTTGAGGTAGTCAGTTGGTATCTTTAGTCAGTTGGTATCATTGACCCAACAAGAAAGTCTGTCAGATCTCCAAGTTCCAATTTAGAAGTCATCAGCAGATGGATTAAAACAAACAAGCCCCTGTACAAGGACATTGGAGGAATCATATTTTGTAGACATGATTTTTTATAGTCTATTAAAGTGAAGCTGAGCACCATGGGAAAGGCTTACCATTGACTTTAGTAAGAGGTGGGCCAGATGCCGTGCACAGCAAAGCCCTGTCAGTTTGAGAGAGAGCGAGAGAGAGAGAAAACAACCTCACACACACACACACACACACACACACACACTTGGCAGATTGTGGGTCTGATGCTGCAAACATTTAAGTAGGCGAGTGAATTATTCTTGTGACTGTTGATTGGATGGGCTCTCATAGGGTTCGTCTACACAGCAGGGCTTAACTCAAAATCAGCTATGCAAATTGAACTACGTCAGTTGTGTAGCTTATTTCAAAATAGCTTATTTCAAAATTGGGAGCGTCTACACAGCACTTATTTCGAAATAGAGTACTCTTCTTCCGACTTCCTGTACTCTCGTACTACGAGGGTTACAGGAGTCAGAGTAAGAAGTCCTCCAGCTTGGCAGTATTTCGACATTATTTCAAAATAACTGCCAGCTGTGTAGACGCGGACTAAGTTATGTGGAAATAACATGAGCTATTTCAAAATAATGTTGCTGTGTAGATGTACCCATAACTCCTTTCCTTCCTGCAGCAGTGGGGAACCTTTTGGGGCTCAGGGGCCACTGACCCACAGAAAAAAATCAGTCGGGGGTCGGGGCTGCAGGGAGGCGGTGGGGGGGATGGAGTGCCAGGGCAGACTCCCCAATGCTGGGGGAGGCCCTAAGCCTTGGGGGGCAGATCCAGGCAACCTAGGGGCCACATCCAGCCCCTGGGCCTTAGGTTCCCCACCCCTGCCTTAGTGTGACGGTGGGTGTGGACCAAGTCAGCAGTGTTGGACTTCCTGTAATTTCTTGGACCCTAGCAGTTGGGTTTTGTACCACAGTATGTCCCCACGACTACACTCGCCTCACTGTTTGCTGGCCATGCTCATATTCACAGATTTTAAAGATCATAAGTGACCATTATGAGCTTTTTGTCTGACCCCCTGCATAAAACAGGCCAAAAACCATCACCCAATAATTTCTGCATCAAAGTCAGAACTTCTGGTTGAGCTAGAACTGATCTGGTTCTACGAGTAGGATTATCAGCAGCCTTCGGTACAAGTAGCCTCCTAAGCCAGCCAATGGCTCTCTAGGAAGGGTGCCAAGCCATGTTCTCTCTAACCTTTCCTAGCCATGTGTGGATTTTTCCATCCATGTGTGGAACACAATTTTTATGTGCACGGAGGCATGTGCATCACCCACAGAAACCCAAAACCTAGTGGTGGGTGCTCTGCTAATCAGCTCGGAAGCACTGGAATCTCTCCTGAGCAGCTGCCCAGCTTATGGGGAACACTAGATGCTAGGAGACTTGGGTTCTAATCCCCACTCTGGTGATGACTTTGGGGAAGTGGCATCCTCTCACCCATTGTCTTGTTTAACTAGACTGTCAGCTTCTGGGGGCAGGAGTGGTCTCTAACTTTGCATGCACAGTGCCTGTGTTGTATGGTCCTGTCTCCGGGCCTCTAGCTGTAACTACAACATAAACAAAAGGCCAGAAATTTAACTCCCTTCCCCATCAGAGCACTGGGAAGGGCTGGGTACCTGCCTGGCATTTTGCACTAGGAAAATAGGAACTGCCGGACTGGATCAGACCAAAGTCAGCCCATGTCCAGGGCCCTGTCTCTGGCAGTAGCCAGCACCAGCTGCTTCAGAGGAGGGTGCAAGAAACTCCGCAGTCCTGTGGTCACCTGCTGCAACAGAAATCTCCTTAAAAGCAGACATCCAGCATGAAGCAGGAGGATTAATCTGCTAGTGGCAAACTCTGTTCTGTCCAAATACCTGCACATATTCACCCAGCCCATATGACCTCAGACCGACGCTCATCTATTCCCCATGCGAGGTGCACACAAGCATGTAGAAGAATCATCCTCAGAACGTCAAGGCGACCCCAACCCACTTGCTCTCCCTGCATGTGAGAAACGTGACCTCCCATCCCCAAGCTGCAGCTTCTGCTGTTCTTCACCCGAACGGGCAGCTAATTATTCCTGGAATAGCTAGAGCAGTTGCTCTTGTCGGTACAGAATTAAAGCCCCAACATGGTAGCGGAGTAGCGGGACCTCTTTGTGTTAGGCCCATTCACCATCTTGGCCAGTACGCCAGGGTGTGAACTGGCGCTTTCTAGTGCTACAGGCCTGAACT
The DNA here is from genome assembly GCA_032595735.1 of Pelochelys cantorii. Lineage (NCBI taxonomy): Eukaryota > Metazoa > Chordata > Testudines > Trionychidae > Pelochelys > Pelochelys cantorii. The sequence goes on from CM064328.1 coordinate 7,042,791, forward strand.
TCTTCCGCTTGAGCTAAAGAGGCAGGCGCGCTAGGTCGGGCTGTAACTGACTCATACCTGCAGGCAGAGAGGGAGACCTATAGTACACATCCCCCACCCCAGGGCATTACACTAGGAACAAGCAGCACAGCTGCCTTCCATGCCTGCTCACTGCAGGAAGTGGCAATAAAAGAACCACAGCCCTTCCTTCCCCAAGGACTGGTCCGGCAGGTGGTAGGAAGCAGTGCAGGCAGTCGGGAAAAAACAGGTGTTACAGGGTCAGAGCCAAAGGCTATTAAAAAAAGCCATGGAGGGGACCTCTATAAGCCTCAGACTGAGGAGATCTCTGTTCACAGACTAACCGGGAGGGGCTGTTTTAGAACCAGCAGAGGCAATCGGGGCAGTGGAACACCTGAGGCTTATTCCCCAGGCCTGCAGAGTCAGGCCAGCCTAGGCCAATTAGGACACCTGGGGGTAATTAAGAAAACCAGTTCAGACTGGTTATGAAAGAAGCTTTGCCTGCAGTTGGGGCGTGCGTGTAGCTGAGGGTTCGGAGGAGGCACCGCAGGGAGTAGGAGAAAAGGAGACAACAACTGACCACTAGGACAAACCGGGGAGAAGGAAGGTTCTGGGGAAGTAGCCCAGGGGTCTTGGAGCTGTATTATAGCCAGTGTCGGGAATTCACATCACAGGGCCCTGGGCTGGAACCTGGAGTAGAGGGTGGGCCCATGTTCCCCCTGTCAACACCCACCTCCCCATTTCCACTTGGGGAAAAGGACTGTGGGGTTTATTCTCTGTTTTACCGTACGCTGGCCAATGGTGAGAAGAGCTCAACAAACAGCAAATTAAAGCCCTGGGCCTCGTGCCTAAAACTGTGGGGTGCTGTGAGCCTCTGAGGCAAGCAAGTCCACCAGAAAGCGTAGGGCCCATCGAGTTTCTGTAGGAGCTTTGTCACACTGGTAAACCACCTGGTGAGATAAGGTGGGCCAGACAATGAGGAGCATTAAACATTAATAGAAGAGATTTAAAAATCAATAGGCTGTGTCTCTGAGCGGAGTATGGGTTAGTCCTGCCTCTCTATCAGCAAAGCCTCCCACGCCTGCAGAATGGGAAGTCAGAAAGAATTCACTCCCGCAGCCTGCGTGGCTCTAATCACTGCCCCTACCGGCTAGCCCGTCGTGCTCCAACCCAGCTCTGTGCAGCATCCTTTAGGCACGGGCACACAGAACAGGTGAGCTGGATCCCGCGGGGCAGAATGAACAGGAAGGGTTTCCTGGCAAAATGCATATAGGGGAATATCCCAGAGGCCAGTGAGAGAACTTCAGACAACGGGTCAAGGAAGTAAATGAGTGACGCCCCCTCTCCAGCTGCACCGCCTAAGTCTGCCCTTCCCAGATGGCCCAGGAGAGGCCCAGGAGAAGAACAGAATTTCACCCACATGTTGAATACTTTTGACAGTAAAGATCAGGCACTGAAGAACTTATACCCTTTATCCCTTGTCTTTAGCAAAGCTTTTGATACTGTCTCACAATATTCTTGCCAGCAAGTTAAGGAAGTATGGATTGGATAAAGGGACTGCAAGGTGGATAGAAAGCTGGCTAGATTGTTGGGCTCAATGGATAGTGATCGACGGCTCATTGTCTGGATGGCGGCCAGTATCAAGCAAGGTGCCTCAAGGGTCAGTTCTAAGGCTGGCTTTGTTCAACATCTTTAAAGGGGATGGACTGCACCCTCAGCAAGTTCGCGGATGACACTAAGCTAGGGGAAGAGGTAGATACGTTGGAGGGTAGGGATAGAGTCCAGAGTGACCTAGACAAATGGGAGGATTGGGCCAAAAGAAATCTGATGAGTTTCAAAAGGACAAGTGCCTAGTCCTGCCCTTGGGACGGAAGAATTCCAAGCACTGCTACAGGCTGGGGACCGACTGGCTAAGCAGCAATTCGGCAGAAAAGGACCTGGGGATTCCAGTGGATGAGAAGCTGGATATGAGTCAACAGGGTGCCCTTGTAGCCAAGAAGGCTAATGGCATATTAGGGTGCATTAGGAGGAGCATTGCCAGCAGATCTAGAGAAGTGATTATTCCCCTTTATTTGGCACTGGTGAGGCCACATCTGGAGTATTGTGTCCAATTCTGGCCATCCCATTACAGAAGGGATGTGGGTGCTTTGGAGAGGGTCCAGCAGAGGGCAACCAAAATGATTCGGGGGCTGGAGCACATGATCTATGAGGAGAGGCTGAGGGATTTGGGCTTATTTAGTCTGCAGAAGAGGGGGGATTTGATAGCAGCCTTCAACTTCCTGGAGGGAGGTTCCAAAGAGGATGGTGAGAGGCTGTTCTCAATGGTGGCAGATGGCAGAACAAGGAGCAATGGTCTCAAGTTACAGTGGGGGAGGTCTAGGTTGGATATTAGGAAAAACTATTTCACTAGGAGGGTGATGAAGCACTGGAATGGGTTACTCAGGGAGGTGGTGGAATCTCCATCCCTAGAGGTTTTTAAGTCCTGGCTTGACAAAGCCCTGGCTGGGTTGTTTTAGTTGGGTTGGTCCTGCGTTGGGCGGGGGGCTGGACTTGATGACCTCCTGAGGTCTCTTCCAGCCCTGTGATTCTATAACTTACAGTCTACATATCCAACAAGGGACCACAGGGAGAGCCCAAGGGAACACTGGGACTATGACAGTCAGCGGGAGGGGCAATGGTCGCAGCACACCTGCTGCATTGCTCTTGCCGAGCTTTTTTGTAGGCAACATGGCAGAAGAGCCTGTTAAGCAGGGCTGTGAAGGGGCCACTGGGGTATTACAACCTCCCATACCTCCTCCCCAGCACATTGGAGGGTTTGCACAGAGCCACCTCCCATGGATGCTTGGCCAGGACTACTCCCAGCGCCCAACACAGCCTGTATCAGTCTGCCAAATTCCTCCTTAAGACTCAACTTGCCCATGAAGCTCCTCCGGCGAAGTTATTCATTTCCCATTATGTCATTTATTCCAGGGTCACTAGCCAGACACCAGCAATTAGCCTGACTTGGCCATTGCTGGCCACACTGGTCTCTCCTCCCAGCCCTCCTCGTCCTCTCTCTCTCTCACTGTGGTCTGCGATTGTGGATCTTTCATCTCCCGCCTGCTCACAATGGAGAATGGGGTCTCACCTGCTCTCCGCCAAGCTATCGCACCACATTGCAAATCGCTATTGTCCTACTGACTTGAGATAATGGTGTTAAGGCAGGTGCTTGATGCTGTGCAGGACACAGACAGTCTGAAAGCTGGATCGAGACAAGCCGCGGAGTGGGGGACAGAAGGAGGGTGTTAAGGGAGCTGTCTCCCTCTCCTCATAGAGTGTTTGGGGAGTGATTTGAACGCAAAGAGGAGGGAGGCTGGTGAGCTGGGCATGGAAGCTCATTTCACACATAACGGGAGAGGTGTGGGTTGAGATGGTGGCGGAGAAAGAAACAAAGTGGGGGTTTGATGTGGCATCTCTCTGTGTGCGCTTTATACTCTTTTCTTTCCCCCAGTCCCTTCAGCGTCCCTCCCTGCCTTTGAATTTCCACACATCTACTTCCCTTCCTCTCTAAACCCAGCCAAAGATTCAACAAACTAACCCCCCCCAGCAAAGCAGTGACCTGGACATGCTGTGTTCTTCTGCCCCTCCCCTTCGTCCGGCATGACTAGTTAGACTGGAAGCTCTCTGGGGCAGGGCGCATCTATTGCTCTGTTTGTGCAAACCTACCGCATTCTCCCTCCTCCTCGCTTTGTCCCTTGGCTCTCCCATACTAGCAATGGGGTAGGGGTGCGATGAGACATGAGGCCCAGAGAGCCAGAGACTCGCTTGGAAATGGCCCCGTACAGAGAACAGCTCCAACAGACGCCTGGTTCAGGCTAGGGATGTAATAGTGTAGTCGATTAACCGGTAAGCACAAGCTTATAGGTTAATACTATAGACCACGCGCATTCACCCCGACCCCTTGCCAGTACATTTTTTAGCAGGCTGGCCAGCAGCCCGGCTCAGTCCTGGCTTGCAACGGGTCTGGGATCTATCCCTGCTATGTCTCTGCATTTAAAGTGTATTAGGAGCTGGGTGGGCAGACAGCCCAGCTCAGTCCTGGCTCATGCCAGGTCTGGGACCTGCCCCCGCTGCAGCTCTGCATTGAAAGTGCATTAGGAGCTGCATGGGCCGGCAGCCCAGCTCAGTTCCAGCTCACGCCTGGTCCCGTGAGGGGAGCTGGTTTTCAAACTGGCTCCCCTCACGGACCAGCTCCTGCCTGGCAGCCCGTGCTGCTGCCTCTGATACAGAGGCAGCAGAGAGGAGTGGCAGTGGCCTCTTCCTGAGTGGGGCCAGAGCGCATTGCCTGCTGGCCCCACCCTTGGGGACTATCGAATAGTCAACTAACAGATACGAATTTGTGAGGTTCCTCGACTATTCAATTAACCGATATTTAACATCCCTACTTAAGGCCTCTTCGTTTTCAAAAGTGCTGCTGGGCGCTTCAGTTTATGGGAGCCCGATCTGAGCCCCCTTAAAAAGGCCTGATTTTCCAGGGCACCTGCCGTTGAAGGTGTCTCAGGTTGGGACCCCCCCAAAATGGAGCCACCCCAAATTACTGATCCCTTTTGAAAAATGGAGGTGTGTTTTTTCTGGCAGCACCCACCACATGCGAGTGGCTTTCCAGCAATCCAGGAAGAAAGATCCCTGCCTTGCAGAGGTCATGGATGGAGGGGACAGACCAATGAACACAGGCTGGAGAAAGGCAACGATGAACAGGGGGTTTCTTTTTCCTGTACTAGTCAACTAGCTTGCTGACGAACAGACCAACACAATCTTTTCCTGTGAGAAAGCCAACTCTGAGCAGTGCTCTGAAGAATCTGGTGACCCACGCCCTGGTCTTGTGGCTGAGGGAGCCTGGCTGCATGTGACACAGAGAGATCACTGAGTCCTTTGTATTACCCCAGGGCTTTCAGGGCTGTTTTTTTTGTCCTGCCGTCACACCCAGTCTTGTGCCCTGCAGTGACTGCTGCCCATTGTTCACTCCCTGCAACGGTCTCTTGCTAGAAACTCCAAGAACTGGCCCTTGGGCTGCTGCGAGGGAAATAAATAAAAAAAACCACCCACCCCACAGGGCCCAACTTGCCTCCAGCCATATCGCTTCTGTCCAGACTCAACTCTGACATCTCCTCGTGGACGTCTAGTCACCAGCTCGAGCTCACAAAGGAGAGCTGTTCAGCTCCTGCGACTTCCCCTCTTAGTCCCTGTGGACAACACCCCCGTCTGTCACTTGGGCCCATGACTTAGCCCTCATTTCCGATTTGGTCCTTTTCTAGGGTGTCACATCCAAGCTACTTCTACAGCTGCCAGACACTTTCTGCGCCACATCTCTAAGGTGCGACCTGCATCCATCTGTTGTCCCGTGTCTGATATGTAATAATGTCAGTTTTGTGGGGCCATCCCTCTGTTCTGTGCAGCACCTTACACGCCTGAGGCTTCTGCTATGATACTGCGAATAAACAACAAGCAGCCACTGAAAAATAAGGAAGGAAAACTTGGTACAACTGTGGCAGGAGCGAGCAGCCTGAATGGACAGTAACATGGTGATAGACAACTCTTGCAATGTGCCTTTAGGCCTGGCCTTAGCACTGATTCGTGACCTAATTCAAAGCCCTTCTAACGTGGGTCACGCCAGGAAACTTACAGATCTTGTAAGCATGTCAGGCCCAGGATATTAGAGGGACAAAGTGGGTGAAGTAATATTGGTCACTGGGCCAATTTGTGTTGGTGAGAGAGTCAGATGGATGGGCCTTACCCACCTTGTCTTCTAAGCAAGTTACTGGCACTAAAAAGTTTCAGAGAGGTAGCCATGCTAGTTTGTTTCAGCAAAACCAAAAAGGAGTCTTGGGGCACTGAAAACTTATGCCCTAATACATTTGTTAGGTCAGGTCTACACTAGACCAGGAAGGCTGGGTTAAGGTACGCAACTCCAGCTACGTAAAATACCTTAAGCCAAACTTGGTGGCATGTTCACAGAGGGAAGCCAACCGGGAGAAAACCTTTTCGCTGGCTTCCCTTACTCCTCACGACTGCTAGGAGTACTGGTGCTGACCAGAGTCACCCTTAGAATTTGATTTAGTGGGTCTTAACTAGACCCACTAAATCGAATGCCAGACAATTGATCATCAGCGCAGCAAGTGAAGACGAGGCCTGAGATTTTAAGGACTTCTTGACATTGAAAAGGGAGCATCACTTTCAAAATTCACTAGGTGGTGCTATTGTACTGCCAATTCCCTCTAAGAAAAGTCAAGCCGTGCTGTGTAAGAGTCGGTCCTTCTGTCTCAGCAGCAGAAGCTGGTCCAGAAGAAAGATTCCCTCACCTGCCGCATCTCTAGACTCCTTGTGGCATGTTGATGTCTGCCACAGCAGAGGACTTAAGCACACGCTTCAATCCCACTGACTTCACACCGGGGCTTAAAATTAAATAGAGCGAAAAGCTTTGCTCAGTCAGAGCCTATGGATCTCAAATCAGACTCACCCCTGTTTCCTTCAGTGTCCCTCCCTGCCTTTGAATTTCCACATAACTAATTCCCCTCTTCTCAAACCCAGCCAAAGATTCAACAAACTAACCCCAACCAGCAAAGCAGTGGCCCAGACAGGCTGTGTTCTGTCTCCTTCCCCTCCTAGGCTACGTCTAGACTGCAAGCCTCTTTCGAAAGAGGCTTTTTTGAAAGATACTTTCGAAAAAGCCTCTTTTGAAAAAGAGCGTCTAGACTACAATCAGTACTTTTGAAAAAGCAAGCCGCTTTTTCGAAAGAGAGCACGCAGGCAGTCTGAATGCTCTCTTTCGAAAAAGCACAGTTTGCATTACATAGCGCCTTTTTTCGAAAGAGCACTTTCAAAAAAGGCGTTATTCCTTGTAAAACGAGGTTTTCCACGGTTGAAAAAACTGCCGCGTTCTTTTGATTTACTTTCAAAAGAACACGACAGCAGTCTAGACGCAGGGGAAGTTTTTTTGAAGAAAGGCCACTTTTTAAAAAAAAACCCTGTAGTCTAGCCCTAGTTAGACTGGAAGCTCTCTGGGGCAGGGTGCATCTGTTGCTCTGTTTGTGCAGGCCTACTTCATTCTCCTTCCTCCTCGCTTTGTCCCTCGGCTCTACCATAAGAGCAATGGGGTGAGAGGTATGAGGAGACATGAGCAAGAACATCTGCGGGATTCACTTGGAAATGGCCCCGCACTGAGAACAGCTCCAACAAATGACTGGTTAAGGCCTCGTCATTTTCAAAGCGCTGCTGGGTGCCTCTATGTATGGGAGCCCGATTGGAGCCACTTAAAAAGGCCTGATTTTCCATTCATCTGTGGCAAACATTAGCAGGTGTTGCTTCCTGTTTGCAATGTCATGGTGGTTGTGTGTGTGTGGTATCCTCTGGGAATTCATGTTAATGATGGATGGCTGCAATTTAAGCTCTCACCAACTGTGTGTGTTTGAATTGGGGGCTGGGTTTTTTCCTTCACCAAAGTACCTAAAAAATAAATAATACTCCATGATCAACAGCTGTAAAGCCCTGCATGCTTACTCCTACAGGAACACCACTCCCTTAGTTTAAGGGGAGACAGGCCGGAAGTGCCTCAGTTTACAAACTGGATCCAAATTCTGTTGCCAGGACTGTAATCTGAGAGTGATCCAAATTCTATAGGCCAGCATTGTTGTCACCATTGCTTTCATGCAAAGGGAGTGCCTGGTGCCTGTTATTGAACTTATTTTTTTTCCTCTTTAAAAAAAATCTGAAAAATGATCATCCCGAGATTGTGCTGCGACAGGCAGAATGCCTTAAATTTAATTGCTGCCTTTGATAGACAAGATTCATTAAAAAGGATTAGGAACAGCTGCTTCTCAGCATGATTTGTAGGGGAGTGGTTGCTTGTGGTTAATAATGCACAGCACTTGCACAGCAATTTATATCTTTAAAGAGCTGCACAAACAGGAACTCATTAAGGCTTGCTGCAGCCCAGTGCAGGAGGTCAGGGTTCCCATCTCTGTCTTAAGGGTGGGGAGAGGTGAAAGCCAAGCGTTTCACATTGACTCTGACTTTTTTGTGAGGGGCTAAGGGGATACCTCAGTGTCATGTGGTTCGATTTATTTTAGATCTGAGGGAAACCAGGACACTCCAGAGAGACTCGACCATTTTCTTATTTACTGTAAAACTTAGATTAACTACTTAAAGCTTGCAATACATAAGAAAGTGGTTGAGTCTCTCTGGAGAGTCCTGCTTTCCCTTGGAGCTAAACTAAATCGAACCTCACGATCGAACCACATGTCCCTCAGTTTTTGGTTCCCTGACGACACCGCCAGGAGCCTGATTTTCAGTCTTTGCTGAGCACAAGCCCTATGAAAATGAGGACTCTCAAACTGGACACCCAAAATCAATAGTTCCTTTGGCTGGAATGACTTACCCAAGGCTATGCAGTGAGTTGGGATGGTAAATGGGAATTTTCTGGCTTCCAGCCCCATTCTGACCACAGCCCTTTCTCCATCCACAAGAGGCACGACCAGGGAGAAGCAGCAACGGGGCAACTCATCTGGCTGGTCTGGCAGCCTGGGGATTGCTGGGTTGCAGCATGCAGGCTCTAGGGAGGGGGTGGTACAGTATCAGCCAGGCCGGTCCAATGACACGGTCTCAGATATCCAATTTCTAGATATTTGTTCTGCCTTCCCTTCGTCCGGGGGTGACCAGGCTAGAAGCACGTGGGAGCAGCTAATGAAACCGACGGACTTGCTGGACCCCTGGGCAAGGTGGAGGAGGGGCTGGCTCTGTGCTCCTAGAAGCGGGGAGCTTCAGGTAGAAGGGGCAGGGCTGGGGCAACCAGCCCTCAGTGCCACCTGCAGCTCATCACACTGGCCCCCACCCCTCCACCAACCCTGAGAGCCTCCTGGACCGCACCCCACAATGCTCCGGTGATGATTTAGAAGGCCTGGGGCTCTGGCTGTCACTGCTCCTGCACTGGACTCTAGAATCGCTGGGCTCCAGGGCAACAGATCCCTTCTCCTCCCCACCCCCATGGGTAGGCCTGGGAGCAGTGCTCTGCATGCTTGGAGACAGACAGAAAGCTACTGCGGCCACCAGCACCCAAGCACCTCCAAGAACCCTGGCTGTGACCAGCCTCCCAGCCACTCTTGGAGGGGAGATCAGAGCCATCTTGAGAGGCAGGGCAGAACTGAGGATGGAACCTATTCTACCTCTGCCCTGAAGTCAGCACAGAAGAGAAAGTGGCATTCTCCCCCACCACAACTTTGTCAACTCCAGCTTCTCCCGCCTGCACGATACTATTTTGGGCCAGCACCTGCACAATCAGAACACCATGAAAATTCACATGTAAACATCTAAAATTGTGAAATTCACCAAAGTGGACAACCTCTGGCCATGAAATTATCCAGAATGCATGGTGAATTGGGTAGGGCCCTATGTATGATCTATTAAGTGGAAGTTGTGGGAAATGGTCAGCCAGAAACTTTTGGCCATGTTGGACCTGAGAGTCATTGGGGAATCCCCAAGTGCAGCCTTTCTCCAGCTGGGGCCCCCGACCCAAAAGGGGTTGCAAGGCAAGCATATGGGGGTCATGAGTTGGGTCACTAGCCGTCCAGGTTTTCCCAAACATGACCTCTTTTTTGGTCCTCAAATCTTCTTCTGGGCAGATTTTGGAACTATTAAAAATGTCTGATTTTTCCTAGGCTTCCAAACTGGGTGGCTGGAGAGTAGTGGCCACTGTCTGGGCACCCAGTTCAGATGGCAGCGCCACCGCCAGCAGCAGCACAAAAGGAAGGGTGGCACTGAATGGTATTGCCACTCTTCCTTCTGCACCATTGTTGGCACTGGCTCAACCTTTCAAGCTGGGCAGCCGGAAAGTCAGTGCTGCCACCAGGAGCAACATAGAAGGAAGGGTGGCCTGGTGTGGCATTGCCTTCCTTCCTTCTGTGCCACTTCTGGTGACAGCACTGCCTTCTAAGGAGGGCGGTTGGGAAGTGATGACAGCTGGTTGGGTGCCCAGCCTGAGTGGCAACCCTGCTGTAAGCAGCAGCACAGAAGCAATGGTGGCACGGTCTGCTATTGCCATTCTTTCTTCTGTGCGACTGCTGCGGGCAGCCTTGCTTTCCATGCTCCGGGACCGGAGAGTGGTGGCTGCTGGCAGGACACCCAGCTCAAAACTCAATGCCAGCAGCAGCCGCGCAGAAGGAAGAGTGGCATTGTGTGTTATTGCTGTCCGAGACAGAACAAAAACTATGGCTGCCCGTCGCAAGTGAGTTAACACCTGTTACACCTGAGTCCTGGTATAGGGGGCTCTGTCTACAAGGTGGAGCGCGTTCCATATAAGGGCATACAAATTAGTCATCCTCCACTGCCAGCTCCACCCACTGCGGCAAAAATCCACCAATGGGGTGACTCGTGGTCAGACCAGCTTACTCCACCCACTGCGGCAAAAATCCACCAATCAGGTGTCAAATAGTCAGGCAATAAAACAGGCAGCCAAACCCCCTCTCAGGCGGGAATCGCATCGAGTGAACGCCTGGCCTGATCAACCAGACGCCTTGCAGCCCCCGCTCTCGAGTCTTATTGAGCGTACTTCGAGTTGGTCGACCCGAGCTGAGACTGTTTATGGGCATGTGGCTGGTACTCGTGTTCCTGCTGTCTCCAGAATTGGTATAACACTTCTCCCCCACCATTATTACCCTTGTCCTGAGTTATCACAGTTACCCTTGTTATCTATCTGTTAATAGTTATTGTGCTAGTTGATAAGTAGTTGTTAAGGGTCCATTGTTATCGTTCACAAAATAGTGTAAATAGTTGACCTTATGAATAACATCAGTGTTAATTCAACTACCCCTAACCCTTGGGCCATCATTGAAAATTATTGCGATTTGGAAAAACCTCAGGGAATTGTTTTGTACTGTTTAGTAATTTGTTTATTTTTCATTTTAATAATTGTCTGGCGCCCACGCATGTAACTGAGTTCCTTATCACCACGTGCCAGAGTCATTGTTAAAATAAAATCAGTTTCTTTTTGCCAATCCCAAGTTGTGGGTCCATTCTTTCCGGCATCCCTTTCGAACCCTGTGTGTTGCGGGGACCGACAATTGCTACCTTTCCTTCTGTACTGCTGCTAGTGATGGGGCTGCCTTCTGAGCTAGGCAGCACTGCTGCCAGCAGCAGCATGAAAGTGTGGCATGTACGGTATTGCCACCCTTCCTTCTGTGCCGCTGCTGCTGGTGGCTTTGCCTTTGGATCTGGGTGGCAGCAGAGCAGTGGCACTGCCAGCAGCAGTAGCACAGAAGGAAGGATAGCAATTAGGGATGTTAATTAACGAGTAATTTACTAGTTGAGTAGTCAATGGAATTGCCATTGACTACTCGGCTAGTCGATAGGCACTTCCACATTCCTCTTTTCAGGGCGCCCCTGGAAGCTCTTATGCATTTCAAAGTGGAAGCACCCGTGTGGAGCCCGGAGTCAGCGGGACTTCCCGCTGGCCCCGAGCTGCATGTGGCATGCCAGCTTTGAAATATACAAGAGTCCCCAGTGGGGATCTTGTGCATTTCAAAGCGGAAGCGCCCTCATGGAGCCAGGGAAGCAATTCTCTGTGCTTTAGCAATTTTCCAGTTGTTTTGCAACACCTAGCAATGAAGTATGCTTTACCAAATATATCTTCTTTGTTTTGTTAATAAAATCACCTTTTTAAGACTGAGAGTACATCTATGCTACAGAGCCTACGTTAATATAGCTATGCCAGCAGGAGTTTTTCTGTTGGCATAACACTACCACCACCCCAACACAGCCCCCTTAGATGACTAGCATGGGCAATCATGCCTAGTAGTCAGAGCAGTGGTTCTGTTTCCTCATATACAGAATAGGGCTAACTCATGTTTATATTAAAGAAGAACCTGGAGACCTCAGATAGGATTAGGTCCCATTGGATCAAAAATGATGAGGGATTTGGAATGGGTCCCATATGAAGAGAGATTAAAAAGACTTGGACTTTTCAGCTTAGAAAAGAGGAGACTAAGGGGGGATATGATATGATAGAGGTTTATAAAATCCTGACTGATATGGAAAAAGTGAATGAGGAAAAGTTATTTACTTATTCCCACAATATAAGAACTGGGGGTCACCAAATGAAATTAATAGGCAGCAGGTTTAAAATAAACAAAAGAAAGTTTTTCTTCATGCAGCACATAGTCAACCTGTGGAACTCCTTGCCAGAGGATGTGGTGAAGGCTAGGACTTTAGCAAGGTTCAAAAAAGAGCCAGATAAATTCATGGAGGTTAGGTCCATCAATGGCTATTAGCCAGGATGGGTAGGGATGGTGTCCCCAGCCTCTGTCTGGAAATGGATGATAGAAGGATCATGTGAGGATTACCTGTTGTGTTCCCTCCCTCTGGGGCATCTAGTATTAGCCACTGTCAGCAGACAGGATACTGGGCTAGATGGACGTTTGGTTTGCCCCAGTGTGGCCGTTCTTATTGTAGTCAGTGATCTGCACACATACAATGAGCTGGGTTTTGTCCCAAAGAATTTATCATTTAATGTAATACCTTCCCTTCTTAGTGTTGTGTATTTGCTTAATTTAATTTGTGCCCACTAAAGCCTTTGAGGTTCTCAACTGGAGCGCATTAGGAAACCATAAAAGTTAGTCACTAGCATCGCTCAATGCGTGCAGGGGGCAAATACATGAGTTTGTGCCTATCCCCTTTTTATTTCCTCTTTCTTGGAGGGTGGGTGAGGGCAAATTCAGTACAAAAACTTAATTGGAAGATCCAAGAAGCTAGTGTTCCAATGGTGAACTCAGGCAGTGCACAGATGTAGCATTTTCCTTTCCATTTCTGTTATCCTGACTAAGGTCATGAGCCTGCAATCAGATCCATTCCACTGAGGTTCCAGGTCTGTTTGCAGGATTTTGTGTTACCAAGTCTGTTTCTATGGATGTGCCATGGAGCTGGGTAAATGTTTCTCTAGAAACTGTAACTTTGGAATTTACTTACTTTGGGATGTGTATTTCTTCCACCCTGCTGGTCTATAATGTCCATTTTAACCATTGCCAGAGTACCACCTTGTAAAGAGCACTGTCGGTTGTGCAACCATCTCCTGAAACAGAGCAAGGTGTTATTTACCCTGGAATTCCCACAGCAGCTGATCAGAGCAAGTCACGTGCTTGAAGAGCAAATGTGGCCTTCTGGTTTGTGTGGAATGTTTTTTTCTGCATGTGCTTTGTGTGTGCCTGGCTGACCAGTGACCACCCCCAGGACAGCATCATTGCTAATGCGACACCTGTTAATCACTGAAATCTCATCACCTCCTGGTTTCTTGACTGTTAATTAATCACAGCTCAACAGGCTGCCTTAGCAAAATGTCGCTCCAGTGACAGTTGTTTCGCTTCACCCGGCTCAGACACTAATAGAATTCGGCAGGATTAATTAATTTTGCTCTACAGTTAAAGGAGACCTAAGACAAACCTTAACTCTTTGCTCACCAAGCCACAGCCAATCAGCCACACGAGACTGCTTGCTGCTGCATGCCAGCGGTTGTGAGGATTGTTTTACGGGGCCGTCCAGCAGATCAGATCCCCCTAGGAGAATTTAAGGAGCCCTTCTGGAGGGAGGGTTCTTTGAAGATGTATTTAAAAGGACGCTGCCTAGAATAGATAAAATGAGATGGAAAATACTAGTTTTCTCTCAGCTCCGGTAAGTTCAGTGTAAGTTGCCAGGGCCATGCAATAGTCAGTCATAGGAAGGGGGGCTCTGAGGATGGGGTAGGACCCATCACATTACTAATGTCTACTCCTCGAATCCAGTGTTAATGGAAGTGTCTCAAACTCTGCAGTAGCTCCTGCAGAACGAGACGGGAAAAGTAAATCTTTCCCATATTGTCCCATCAAGGGGTTGGGCTGGCTTGTAGATCAGGGGTGGGCAAATACCGGCCCCTGGGCCAGATCCAGTCCACCAGGGTTAGTTCCTGGCAGGCCCCTACTGCTACATTTACCTGCACACCCAGATTAGCCCCTTGCAGGTTGCGGAGCTACATTTACCTACACAGCTGCAGGTACTGGCGATTGCAGCTCCTGTTGGCTGCCAATCACCATTCCCAGCCAATGGGAAGCTGCAGGAAGTGGTGTCCCAGTCTGCACCACTTCCCACTGCTCCCATTGGCCGGGAACAGTGATTCATGGCCAACGGGAGCTGCGATTGCCGGTACCTGCAGCCATGTAGGTAAATATAGTGGCAGCAGCCTGCCAAGGGCTAATCCTGGTGAACTGCTGCTGTGGTATTGCCCACCCCGATGTAAATCTACCCTCACATGGGACACAGCCTCTTTTTAGAAACAACAGGGAACCCACCAAACTCATTACACATGGCCTAAGGAGGGGACAGGTGCTGTAGCTCAGGAGGCAGCCAGTCCTCCGCTTGTTGCTCTTGTTTAAATAACAGAAGGCATGTGACCAACAAAACACAGAGCTCTAGCAGAACGTTAGGGGGCAGCCCCGCGGTGGGAAGAGGCGGAGAGAGGGCGGGGCCTTGGATAAGAGGCAGAGTGAGGATGGGGCCTTAGGGCGGAGCAGGTGTGCAGAAGGGACTGCAATGCATGAAAGGGTGTGGAGTTTGGGTGAAGGAGGGGGCTGTGACCCAGGGCATGGGACTGGGGTGCAGGATCCAGGAGGCGTATGGGTGCAGGAGAGGATTATGACCTGGTGGAGGGGCATAGGAGAGGGTGCAGGTTTAGGAGGGAATTGGACATGGGAGGGGTTGGGGTGCCAGAGGCAGGCTCTAGCCGGGAGGCGCTTACCTAAGCAGCTCCCAGCCAGCAGCACTCTCCTGGCCTGCCAGCAGCCCCCTGCTGGCTGTTCCATGTGGCTTTCTGCACTGCAGGTGATGTCCCCGGCCCCAGCAAAAACTCTGAGCTCCCATTGGCCAGTTTCCGGCCAACAGGAGCTGAGAGGTTTTGCTGGGGGCAGGGGCCATGCACAAAACCTCCCTGTCGGGGGGCGAACTCCTCGACCGTTCTGAACTCCCCAAGTTTGTGTCTTTGCCCTCTTCTCCGCGCGTACACGACCCAAATGCCTGGGTCAGGGCAATTGCAGCCCCTAAAATACAGTCCCCTCTATTATGAGGTATGCAGCCTTGAGGCCTAGTTCACAATACAGTCCCCCCTATTATGAGGTATACAGCCTGAGGCCTAGTGCATAACACAGGCTCCTCTGTTCAGGGTTATAAGGCCTTGAGACCTAGTCCAAAGGGAAGCCTCCCCAAAATCCCCCTCCTGCTCCACTGAGTCCCAGTCCCTGTTGACAGGGGAGTGGTCCGCTGCCTACTCGGCGGTGTTGTCTACCAAAACACGCCAAACTCCCAGAGGACAAGCCTCCGCCCTGGGCTGCTTCCTACTGCACCGGCTAGGGTGGCCAGGTGTCCGGTTTTGAACCAGACAGCCCAGTATTTGAGCTTTCTGTTCGGGAAACAAATTGAGAAAATATAAATGAGAAAATACAAATGTCCGGTATTTTCTAACTAAGATGTCATGTAGACTGTGGTGTAATGTCAAGTGTGTCCGGTATTTTTGTTGAAACCATCTGGCAACCCTAGTGCCGGCCAGCTGCTCGCCCCTCCAGGTGCTGATTGGTGTGTAAGCCCCTCCTGGATGGCTGCTGCTGTCAGGGCCGCCACTGGGGGTGTGGCTGAGGCTGCTGCTGATGCTGTTCTGTGCCACAAGCAGGGCCGGATTAAGGGGGGGGCTAGCTGGACAACTGCCCGGGGCGCCAACCTATGGGGGTGCCTGATGGCAGCTGTAAGGGGCACCGCACACCCGGCCGCGGGGCGCCCCTTAGAGCTGCCATCAGGCGCCACGCGCCCAATTGCAGCTGTAAGGTGCGCAGCCTGCCGGGGGGGCGGGGCCGCGCATGCATCGCGCGCCCGCTGCCCGGGGCACAGGAATGGCTTGAGCCGGCCCTGGCCACAGGAGCGGGATTAAAAGGCTTGGTGGGCCAGCTCCGGCCTGTGGGTAATAATTTACCCACCCTTGGGTGAGATGGACCATTGGTGTGACCCAGTATGGCCATTCTTAGGTTCTTTTTCCATCGCCTTATTCGCAAATGAAGAGGTTATGTCACGCTGTTCTTGCTTTCATGACAGCTTCGTTTTCAGGCACTTTGGAAAGAAAGAAGCAGCAAAGCTGTTTTTATCTAACCCCAGTTTCTATAAACCCAGCAGCTGGTTTCTGTATTTAGGCAGAATGAGCTCTGATTGCAGTGTTCCTAAAGGCCAGATTTGAGGATTCTGACAGCACTGGAAGAATTTAAAAAAGTTATGTCAGAGCTTGTTATTTCTGACAGCTTCCAGGTGGGATCTGTATCTGGATTATTTTGCAATTCAGGGCCTTAAGGGATTTTTAAACACTTTCTTGAAAAGACAGAAGCTGACTGAAGTATGTGTGCGCCAAGGCGATTGGGGGAGAGAGTGAAGAATACAATTGTGTCAAACAAAATACATTAAAAAGCCCACCCGAGGGGAAACAAAGAATGCTTTTTGTATTCCAAGACAAAACACTTCAAAAGTTAAGATTCTAAGCACCAATAGCTAAGTATTTACTCTGAAGAGTGATTCTGCCCCAAAATAAAATAGCACAGTGTGGTTCCATATTAATTTTTCTCTGATTCCAGCTCAAATTTATTCAGATTACATGCAAAGATTTTTTTTTCTAGTTGCTACCCACCTCTTTTGGATTTGACAGTCAAAGTGGATATATTTTTGGGTCATAATCCATCTCCTGCAATAAAGACACTTCGTCACAATTTCTGTACTCAGTTATACTTGTGCAACCTGCAGTATTGCTAACTCCAGACATTAGGAAAATTAAGAGTCAGGCAGCCAAAATTCATGACAATGGCTTAAAAATCAGGAAGTTTTTAAAGCCATTTTTAAAAGAGGGAAGAAGGACAATCCAGGGAACTACAGACCAGTCAGCCTTACCTCAGTCCCTGGAAAAATCACAGAGGGGATCTTCAAGGAATCCATTTTGAAGCACTTGGAAGAGGGCAAAGTGATCAGGAATAGTCAACCTGGATTCACCAAGAGCAAGTCATGCCTGACCAATCTGATTAGCTTCTATGATGAGGTAGTTGGCTCTGTGGACATGGGGAAGCAGGGCCGGCCCGAGCCATTCGTGCGCCCCGGGCCCCAGGAGCGTGGCGCTGCCCCTGGGCGTGCGACGCATGCGTGGCCCTGCCCCCGGGCGCACGGCGCATGCATGGTGCCGCCCCCGCCTGGCCCGGCAGCCCCGCTCGGCGCCCCCTACAATGGGGCGCCCCAGACGGTAGCCCAGTCAGCGCATAGCTTGGGCTGGCTCTGTGGGGAAGTCAGTGGATGTGATTGATATACCTTGACTTTAGGCAAAGCTTTTGATACCGTCTCTCACAATATTCTTGCCAGCAAGTTAAGGGAGTATGGATTGGATAAATGGACTGCAAGGTGGATAGAAAGCTGGCTAGATTGTTGGGCCCAATGGGTAGTAATCAACGGCTTGATGTCTGTTTGGCGATCGGTTTCAAGCAGAGTGCCCCAAGGATCAATTCTAGGGCTGGTTTTGTTCAATCTTTATTAATGACCTGGCACCTGGATGAGGGGATGGATTGCATCCTCAGCAAGTTTGCGGATAACACTAAGCTAGGGGGAAAGGTAAATACACTGGAGGGCAGAGATAGGGTCCAGAGTTACCTAGACAAATTGGAGGATTGGGCCAAAAGAAATCTGATGAGGTTGAACAAGCACAAGTGCAGAGTCCTGCACTTGAGACGGAAGAATCCCAAGCACTACTACAGGCTGGGGACCAACTGGCTAAGCAGCAGTTCGGCAGAGAAGGACCTGGGGATTACAGTGGATGAGAAACTGGATATGAGTCAACAGGGTGCCCTTGTAGCCAAGCAGGCTAATGGCATATTAGGGTGCATTAGGAGGAGCATTTCCAGCAGATCTAGAGAAGTGATTATTCCCCTTTACTCGGCACTGGTGAGGCCACATCAAGTACTGTGTCCAGTTCTGGGGCCCCCACTATAGAAAGGATGTGGACGCATTGGAGAGGGTCCAGCAGAGGGCAACCAAAATGATTAGGGGGCTAGAGCACATGATCTACGAGGAGAGACTGAGGGATTTGGGCTTGTTTAGTCTGCAGAAGAGAAGAGCGAGGGGGGATTTGATAGCAGCCTTCAGCTTCCTGAAGGGAGGTTCCAAAGAGGATGGAGAAAGGCTGTTCACAGTAGTGATGGATGGCAGAACAAGAAGCAATGGTCTCAAGTTGCAGTGGGGGAGGTCTAGGTTGGATATTAGGAAAAACTATTTGACTAGGAGGGTAGTGAAGCACGGGAATGGGTTCCCTAGGGAGGTGGTGAAATCCCCATCCTTAGAGGTTTTTAAGTCCCGGCTTGACAAAGCCCTGGCTGGGATGATTTTGTTGAGGCTGGTCCTGCCTTGGGCAGGAGGCTGGACTCGATGCCTCCTAAGGTCTCATCCAGTCCTAGGATTCTATGATCCTATAATAAATTTTAAAAATATTAATATGTTTTATGGCAGGGGTGGGCAATAACACGGCAGCAATTCACGAGGGTTAGCCCCTGGCAGGCTGCTGCCGCTACATTTACCTGCATAGCCGCAGCTCCCGTTGGCTGCAAGTTGCCGTTCCTGGCCAGTGGCAACGGTGGGAAGCGATGCAGACTGGGACACTGCTACCCACAGCTCCCATTGGCTGGGAATGGCAACCTGTGGCCAACGGGAGCTGCAATCGCTGGTAAATATAGTGGTGGGGCTAACCCTGGCAGACTGTGTCCAGCCTGAAGCCTGGTATTTGCCCACCCCTGTTTTATGGTCTATTGGTGTTTTGGTTTGTAGAGCTTTTACTGGACACTAGGGTCTCATTTCTAAGATTCTCTGCATCCATAAAGGTTACATTTTTTAAATTTTATTTTAATGAAAGCTGAGATTCTCAGATAAGCACATAGCTCCAGCAAACATAGCTTTAAGAATGATGCCAACTATTGCAAGTCATGCAATACAAATCACATGCGTTTACAACACTTCATTCAGGCTATACAGGTGTAACTGTGGATAGAATTTAGGCCTGAAATCAGAACCTACTTAATAATACTGTTGCTGCATGACACAGGATAGAATCCAGCTCACTCTTCTGCAGCTGTGTTGGCTCAGGAGAGTCAATACAAGCCAAAAGTATCACGTGATTACTTTTTACATTTATGCCAATACACTGGACTCTGAAGGTCAGCTATTGAGAAAGAGGCACCGTTTTTATAGAATTATTTTCCTGATCAAAGCAGTACCTTGAAGGGAAAACTCTTAAAATAGAGCACTGATCTTTTCAAAAACACAACAATCGGAATACCTGGAAATTAAAAGTGAAGACAACATTTGAAAAAAACCAAACCAAACCAAAACAAAAAAAACCCAAAAATGAAAAACACCTACTCAAACACTCAGCTGGAAATACAGGACTAAGTTAACTAAACAACTTGAGTTTGCCCTTGAATCTCCACTCACCCAACAGGAGATAGAAGATGGGTTCAGAGATCATATTGTCAAGATGCCTATTAACAAGAACATGGATCTGCAGCAGTTGTTCTTGCTAGATAAATGGTTTTCTATAGGTTAAAAGTAGATTGTTTGTAAGCCATCGCATCATAGTATGTCGTGAGGAGAATGTCAGCCCATGTGGCAGTCTAAAAACCTCTATCTTAGACCATTATGATCTCTTTACCTTTGCAAGGTCTGACTCTATCCATCTGTCCAGGCTCCCATGCTCACAGATGTACAGGCCAACTAACTGACAACTTCACTGAGATACTTTTAAGTCCACAGATATGTGGGGCTGCTTTTAAATGCGCCAGATAGTGTTAAGAAAAGCAATACATGAGATTCAATAACTAGGGAGTGTGAAGGAAAGGCAGGAAGTGCAGAGTGCAAAAGTGCAGACTGCAAAGCAAAACCGGAGGAGGGAAGATAGCAGTTTCTCTTTGATGAGCTGAAGGTGAAGGCTGCATTCCATAATGAAGGGGTGTTTGAGAATAAAAACATGACTGTCCTGGCTTTGATTGTGGGATGCGGCTATATGGAACAGCTGGCAAATATGCATAAACAGAAATTGCATTAAGATCAGTTTTAACCACAAATCATATACTATATAGAAGATGAAGAGGAAAGTAACAAGTAACAGATGAGATTGGTCACTTACCCTACAGTAACTGTGATTCTTTTAGATGCAATCTCTGCACCAATTCCACTCCTAATGTGCACATGCCCCATGCGCACAAGATCCGTCTTTGGAGCAGCAGTATCTATTGGGCTGTGCCTGCATCTTATGTACTAGACCTCTCCCCACCCACCTCCACTTCACCTGAAAGTACAAAGGGTAGAGAGGGCCCAATACTATCCCAATACTAGGGCTCTGCAGTGGTGGGGAAGGATAGGACATGAAAATTGTGTGGACAACACATCTTGAAGAACCAATTAGCTACTGCAGGGTAAATCACCATTCCTCCTTCTTCGAGTGCTTGGCCACAGATTCCTTGGGGACTAACAAGCAATTGTCTAATTCAACATTTCCCAAACTATGGGCCGCGGCCTGGTATCGGGCCGTGGGAAAAAAATACCGGGCCTCAGTGTGGCTGCCAGGAGGGGAGCGGGGCAGGCTGGGAGGAGGTGTGTGTATGGGGGAAACCGGCTGCCAGGAAGCAGGGTTGGGGGCAGCGGGACTGTCCAGCGGAGATTGGGAGGAGAAGCGGGGGAGAATGGGCCGGCTGGGAGGGGGTTGGGGGGAGTGGGGCTGGTTGGGGGGTCGTCGGGGGGAGTGGGGCTGGCCGGGGGAGATTGGTGGGGGTTGGGGGGGAACCGGTCGCCGGAAGCAGGGCTGGACGGGAGCAGCGGGGCTGGCCAGGGGAGATTGGGAGGAGAAGCAGTGGGGGGGGGGGGCCGAATTGGCCAGTAGGAAGCGGGACTGACCCGGGCACATGCAGTCCCGGGCACACGAGTGAGTCCGGCCCCGGGGATTCCGTTTTGCCCCCCCCCCATACCCTCCCTCAAGTAGTTGTGAACTGCCTGGCTGGTAGACACACTCACGCAGCATGAGCACATCTACCAGCCAGGCAGTTCGCAGCTGCGGACTGATACACCTAATAATAATAAAACTTAGCTAATTAGAAAATACCAGACATTTTATATGTCTGGTATTTTCTCAATTTGTTTCCCGGACAGAACCCTCAAATACCGGACTCTCCGGTACAAAACTGGACACCTGGCAACCCTACCCCTCCTTGCACCCTCCCTCCTAGTCAGATACCCCACCCCCAATCTGCTCCTGCTCCCGCCTCCTGGAGTGCCCATGCGGCACCGGGTCCCCCAAGCCCTGGCCCAGGCTGGGCGGAGGATGCAGCTGGGTGAAACACTGAAAATTTATTCATTTTTAATTCTTTTTTTTTATATGTGTTTATATATATATAAAAAACAGTGCTGAAAAAAAACCCAGGTTCCAACTACAGTAAAAAGTTCGGGAAACCCTGGTCTAGCCAGCTTTCTGTCCGTCTTACAGTCCATTTATCCAATCCATATTCCCTTAACTTGCTGGCAAGAATATTGTGGGTGACCGTATCAAAAGCTTTGCTAAAGCTGGCACTGGGGGCTTTGGGAGGACCAGAAACAACTTATTTGAATATTCATCATTTGCTTAATGAATATGCAAATGGATGTTACCAGTCCTCCAAAAGCTCGTGAATGGATTTACTGGTCCCCGTGTCAAAAAGTTTGGGAACCCCTGCCTTGGATGAAACCATGAGGCAAGCCAAGGGTGCATGTGCGGACCAATGGACACTATTACTTGAAAAATCTCTGGCTCCATGCACATGGTGTACATGTATAAATCTGTGTGGAATATAATAGGGACCATTACTCAAAGAAGAACCATCTGGCTCTTCTGAAGTGGCTTGATTTGTCTCGTTGAGGAGGGCAATCTAGTCTTAAAGAGAAGAAACAAAGCAGGCCTCCTGGGGTATAGCTGTATGTTCCAGGTGTTCTAGTAAGGCTACATCTAGTATGGGAAGAAGTACTATGGTGGAGGGCACATGAGGCATACCAAGTAGGAGGATCCTTGAAGCTCAGACTGTTCTCCCTCGTGGACTCCTCCCTAGAATTTCTCATTGACTCCCTGGGAGCTGCCCAGGGAGATGTTGGATGCAAGGGTATGTCTACACTACAAAGTTAATTCGAACTAACAGCTGTTAGTTTGAATTAACTTTCATAGGCGCTACACACGCAAACTGCTAGTTCGAACTTAATTCGAACTAGCGGAGTGCTTAATTCAAACTAGGTAAACCTCATTCTACGAGGACTAACGCCTAGTTCGAATTAAGTAGTTTGAATTAAGGGCTGTGTAGCCACTTAATTCGAACTAGTGGGAGGCTAGCCCTTCCCAGGTTGCCCTGGTGGCCACTCTGGGCCAAGCCAGGGAAACTCGTCTGCCCCCATCCCGGCCCCGGAGTCCTTAAAGGGCCACGGTCTGGCTACGGTGCCCGTGCCAGGTGCAAGCCTGCCAGCACCCAGCCAGCAGACCCTGCACCTGGCACGGCACGAGCCAGCCACCCGCTGCCACCCAGCCCTCCCCCTCTTCCCAGGACCAGGCTGGCGGCTCCCAGGAGCCTTCCCGGGGCCGCAAGAGGCGGACGCCCGCCTGGTCTAGTGCGGAGATCGTGGACCTCATCGAGGTTTGGGGGGAGACCTCCAACGTCCACAATCTCCGCACTAGGCACAGGAAAGCGGCCGTCTAGGGCAGGATAGCTGCCAGCCTGGCCACCAAAGGCCACATGCGAACCCAGGAGCAGTTGTGCATGAAAATCAAGTTGGTCCAGTGAGACCCCCGACCCTGAGCTTAGAACATAATAACATAAGAATAGCCGTACTGGGTCAGACCAAAGGTTCATCTCGCCCAGTAGCCTGTCTGCCAACAGCGGCCAACACCAGGTACCCCGGAGGGGATGGACCGAAGACAATGGCCAAGCCATTTGTCTCGTGCCATCCATCTCCAGCCTTCCACAAACAGAGGCCTGGGACACCATTCCTATCCCCTGGCTAATAGCACTCCATGGACCCAACCTCCATGACTTTATCTAACTTCTCTTTAAACTCTGTTCTAGTTTTCACCTTCACAGCCTCCTGTGGCAAGGAGTTCCAGAGGTTGACTATTTGCTTTGTGAAGAACTTTCTTTTATTAGTTTGAAGCCTGCTACCCATTCATTTCATTTGGTGTCCTCTAGTCCTTCTATTATGGGAACTAATGAAGAACTTTTCTTTATGCACCCTCTCCACACCACTCATGATTTTATAGACCTCTATCATATCCCCCCCCAGTCTCCTTTTTTCTAAGCTGAAAAGTCCCAGTCTCTTTAGCCTCTCTTCATATGGGACCAGTTCCAAACCCCTAATCATTTTAGTTGCCCTTTTCTGAACCCTTTCCAAGGCCAAAATATCTTTTTTGAGGTGAGGAGACCCCATCTCTACACAATACTGAAGATATGGCGTACCATAGTTTTAGACTTCCCCTCCTCCTTCTTCCCCTGGCTTCCCCCTTCCAGCTCCCTCCTCCCAGGTTTCCACCTCCCCTCTCCCACCCTCTTTCTTCCCCTCTCCCACCTCCTTTTCCCAGTCTCCCCAGAGGTTAATCCCCCCCCCCCACCCTCAGTTTTGTTAAATAAAGAGAGTTTCTATTTTTGAACACACGTGTCCTTTATTTTTTACATCAGGAAGGGGGGCTAGGAAAGGGTAAGTGGAAAGAGGTGACGGAGGAATGGGGCACGAGCCCCCGATGGGGAGGACTGGGGTGGCTCTGTGGGCTCCTCAGGGTGGAAGCTCTCCTGCAGGGCCTCCTGGATCCTGACAGCCCCCCGAATGACCCCCCCCCCCGGATGGCAGCCTGCGGCAAGTGCAGCCAGGCTGATGGCCGAGTGCTCTGATGTGCCGAGGGTGGGCACTCAGGGCACTCCAAGACAGGACTGCTTTGCTGTCCCTCATCGAGGTAGACAAGCAAGCGGGGAACCCTGAGAACTGTCTGTCCGGGGTGGGGGTCAGGTCCCTTTAAGCACAGCGCTCGGCTAGCCTGAGGCAGCAGCTCCACGCTCTAAGTCCTAAGCTGATGCCCTGCCGGCACTGGTTCCGGCCAGCCTTAATTTCGGTTCAGGGTCCACTCAATGTGGACATGCTAGTTCGAATTAGCAAAACGCTAATTCGAACTAGTTTTTAAGTCTAGATGCGCTAATTCGAATTAGCTTAGTTCGAATTAGTGCTGTAGTGTAGACATACCCCAAGGGGCTAACAGTTAACATGAAGGGAATTTATGAATCCTGCAGTGCGTCACCTGTGGGAGATAATATTTTTCTTCTTAGTAGGGAGATAGCAGCATTTACTCCTAAAGCCCCTTGTAGAAGTAGTTGTTACTCTCAGAAAACCCAAGTGAGGGAAAGAACATTCTCTGTTCCCCTGTGGACTGCCATTCTTATTGGTACAATATTCAAACAGCACATGGATGAGAGAAGCAGCTGTTTTATAAACTCACTTGCAGACTTACCTGGCATGGCTCAGGTCCTTCAGGGCAGGGCCTTGGGGATGTGTATGGGGGAGGCAGAAGGCTGGGGGCCAGGAGCATATGTTCTTGCCCTCCCTAGGTCCCTGGAGCCTATTCTCCTCCCCCCCAGCTCGCATTGGGGGCTACCTACTGGTATGCTAGCAGGCAAGATGGCAAAGCCCCAGCCTTGCTGGACACTCCCTTGATGGTATGGCTGCCCCCAGTGGCCACTCTGCAAGATAGCTCTCCTCTGCAGGCTCAGAGTGGCCGCTCTCACAGTGTATCCCTTGGAATAGCAGCCCCTCCCTTTGCATATTATGGAAAGCTGTCCTTTTTCCCAGGGCTTCTGGTTGTCTTGGCACAACCAAACCCTGAGCCCGATTTAAGTTAGGAGAAGAGGAAGCAGCATACCAGATCTGGTGGCTCTTATTGTTTAGGAGGAGTTCTTGAAGAAATGGACTCAGACAGACAGACAGACAGATGCACTCAAATATATATACAGAACTCGACTGCATCTTTCACAAACATAGGACCTGCTCTACTGATTGCCATGGTGTCCAATCAGTTCTGAAGCAGTAGTCACTATAGTGGCTACTGCTATAGCGAACTAGCCACACTCAACTGGCCAAATAGTCACATTGAGCGTGGCTAGTGGGCTTGAACAACCGGCCAAATAGCTACATGTGGCTAGTGCAGGGGTGGGCAACTGTTGTTGCAGGGGGGCCACTTAATGAATTTTGGTATGTGATCATGGGCTGGCTCCACCCCCAGAAAGGGAGGGGCTTGGGGTAGAAGGGGTAGGGCTCTGTACTAGTTTCCCCCCGGGGCTGCCTGGGACCAGAGGTTTTGAGGTAAAAACACAGCAAAGGGCTCACAGCTCTGGCCCCTGCCAGGGGAGTGCTGCAACCGGGGGCCCTTTAAATAGCCACATCAACCCTGGTAGTGGTGTGGTCGGGAGCTGTGAGCCCGTTAAATAGCAGCAATTTAAAGGGCTTGTAGCTAGTGGCTCCCGGACCCACTGTTACCACATTGCCTGGCAGTCACCCGGGGTTGCTGCGATTATTTTAAAGGTTTGTGGATCCGGCCTCTGCCAGGTAGCACCACCACTGGGAGCCATTTAAATAGGATCCTGCTGACTGAGCCACTGCCTGGAAATTTGGTGGCATGGGCAGCAGGATAGAAACAGAAAACCGCCAGATGCAGTCCACGGGCTGGATCAAAGCATTAGATGGGCTGGATCCGGGCCCCGGGCTGCATCTTGTCCAGCCCTGATTTAGAGTTTAGTTCTTTTACAACAGGCTACTGCTAGCTGTGATAACAAGCAGTACGGAAATGCTGCAAGCAACAGCTGGGTCTGAAATGTGTTTTTAAAGAACTATACATATACATAACAATTGAAAAAATAAACTCAATGCCTGTTAAAAGAAGCCAACTACAACTAGTTTTCTGGCATTTTATTACAAATTTTAAAAGGTCTAAAATCAAAATGTACATCTACTGTATGGTAATCCATTTGTACACTCACCGTTAAAGTGCTAAAAATCAAATGTTACAAAACAGACACTGGCCTACTGTAAACAAGCCTACCAAGAACTGAGTAAGTAAAACCAGCTAATGCTCAGTACAGTATCATGCTAATAACAAAGTGCACTCACTCATACCAATCTCACAAACACTAATGCTTTCCCCTGCATTCAGAAATGGATGATGTTACAATACATACATGCGCATTGCAACAGAAACAGCTGAAGAGATGAGAAGGCTGTTCAATGCACTGGTCTTCAGCAAGAGAATCTACAACCGTTCCTTATACTTGACAACTTCTAAGATATCCCATCTCAGAGTCATTGTTCATAAGCAGTCAATGTAACACAGTCATAAGAGAGGTACATCCTGGGCTGCCGATGGGGGGTAGGGCAGGGAGACAAAGGAGGCAGCTGCCCTGAGACTCCTGGCTGCCATCACCACTACCCCAGCAGCAGCAGGGCCCTTTAAATGGCTACTGGGGTTTCCACTGGCATATGCCCTGTGGCCCTGGTGATACTGAAGGGCTTGCTGGAGCCCCCAGTCCTGCCCCTTCTGTGAGCCTGGAGCCTGCTCCCCTCCAGGGCCCAGCAAAGTCTCTCGTCAGCCCTGGGTACATCAGCACAAAAGTTTTACCTGAAACCAATTTAAACATTCCACAGCTCAAGCTGGATCTCTGGTAGCAATGACCCATCTGTGTGTGATTTGCCAGCAATGTTCCTGTTTTAATGGTACACCCTGCAAAGCGTTCTCAGATGGCTCTTCCATTGAAATAAATAAGAGAGAATGAGTACGTGGCTCGGACCTTAAATAAATTTAGTGCTTTACTACCAAAACTGATAGTAGTAGAAATTTAAATCTTCTAATCAGTCTCTAGAATAGTACAATACAGTACAGTACAAGCTTTCCCTATCCTTCATCTTTGTGTAATTCAGTCTCTATACCCATGTTATCTTCAGCCTCTCTGTTAAAAATCTGTCAGGGCGCCAAATTGCAGCATAGGGTTAGGACGTGAATGCCTGCCCATTAGCAACTGGACTGAGACCACTAGAGTGATTTCAACAGCAGACCTTACATTACTGCTAACCTGAGATACTTCCAAACCAGTAGCCTATAAGTAACAAACAGTGTCCTGTAATCAGTCTCTGATCATCCATTTTTCAAATATACACTTTATACAGCTAACAACTAAAGCCTCTGTAGCAAAACTTACATTTAAAAGACCTAAAACTAAGAAAATACCAATTTACAACATTAGAGAGCAGGAAAGTTGCTTTACAACCAATTTGCAGCTTTTTTGCTTAAAGTTTTCCAAAATATTTTCCTAACCCCAAACACTTGAGACATTGCATTCTCAGACAGACTTGAACATGTGACAGCATTACTCTAGCTTCATTAAAACCACAGAAGCTGTGGTGAAGCATGCTAAAGACGTAGTAGCCAAGGGAATAAGAAATGAAGAACATTGCCAGCTCTAGGGATGCTGTTAGACCAGTGGTGGACAACCTGCGGTCCCTCAGCTCCCATTGGCCAGGAATGGTGAACCACGGCCATTGGGAGCTGTGAGGGACTGTGCCTGTGGACAGTCAACATCAGCAAAATATCTCATGGCCTGCGATCAGCTTACCTTGATGGGCTGCATGCAGTCCATGGGCCACAGGTGCCCGTCACTGCCTTAGGCAAACGCCTGTCTTTAGCAGCCTGGAGTCAGAGATGGAACTCAAGTGATTACTGAACATCTCAATATCAATAGCAATCATCTATTCTGTGAATGCGGGAGAACTGGCCCTGCACAGAACACAGAATTATGCCAGCATGAGGTTTCCGAGGAAAACATGCTGGGGCAGTATGCAGGAGAAGAATCCTAGATGTTCACTCCTTGAGGACATAATGCTTATATTCAAGCAATACAAATATAGATAGTCTTGTGACTAAGGCCTAGACCTGGGAATCAGGAGATCTTGATTTTATTTT
Source organism: Pelochelys cantorii (assembly GCA_032595735.1). Lineage (NCBI taxonomy): Eukaryota > Metazoa > Chordata > Testudines > Trionychidae > Pelochelys > Pelochelys cantorii. The sequence continues at coordinate 7,070,890 of CM064328.1, forward strand.
CAGCAGTGCTACAGCCTTCCTTGTAATCTTAGGTGACAAACCCTCTGAGCCTCACTAATCCCAACTGTAAAATGGGGATAACGCTAATACTAATTTTACACAATTACTGTGATGCTTACTTCATTGTTTTTTAAAGAATCTGAAATTGTAAGAAGGCAGGTGCTTTAGAAATGTAAGGTATTACATTAGTTCTGTTTTTAAGTTAATAAAATATGGGGTTGAGACTACAATAGCGTGGTGGTGAGGAAAATCAGCAACGGGTATCAGCATGTTACATCTGAATCACTACTTAGGCTGTGAATTCCATGTACAGAATAGGTGAGTGAGAAAGTTTAAACTCTCACTTCTGGAACCACAAAGTGGATTACCTCTACCCCCGCCACCAAATTAACAGAGATTTAAAACAAACTAAAAACAAAAACTATGGCTCTAACCTCAACCATTCCAAATCCCCCTCTTCCCAGTTAGTAAAATCACAGCATAACACAAAACGGTTGTCAACATTGGAATACTACTGCAAACATGGCAAAAAGGATCAATCTAAAAACTTTATCTTCAGTTAAATAGTTAAAAGTTGAAGATAACTAACTCCCTTTGTAAATCCAAATTCCTACAAAATAGCATCTCTCTGCAAAAACAAGAAGTTGCTCAGTTTGAGCTAAATTTTAAAACAAGAACATGTTTCACCATTGTTGGCAATACGGAATTGTAAGTCTGTCAACCTAAAAGCCACTCAAATACCTCATATCCATCTGCTTTAAAAGAGATGATATAGGATATTCAGAGACTTAACATTATACATGACTGTGGCAGTTAGATATACGTACAGCCAATCCAACAGAAATTATAAGGTCTATTCTGCCCTCAAGGCATGTGTGCACAATAACTTTTATCACTGTTAATGGGATTTACATAGACAAGGGAGTACCGAGTTTTGGTTCATGCCTCTCTTTTGGAGCAAAAGCCTGGTCAGGCTGGGAAGAGCAATTTATAATAAACAGATTTTTAAAGGCATGACTCCCAGAGTAACCTTTGATTTTATAGACTAACATGGCTAAGTGATTTGCTGTTATGTTATCGGGGCATAATTAAAATGAATAATGGTTGCACAGCCTAAGTCTTGTTGCTCCAAAAAGCCTCTGAAGTACTTATTCTGGGTTTTTGCCCTTATTTTGCCCCTGAGGTTGTGCCATCAAAGCATGGAAAAAATCTTTTCAACATGCCTCAAACAGGTCAAAAAGGGACTCATCATTAGGTCAACAAAAAAGTGTACATTTCCCAGCCGTATTCTACTGTAATGACTGAGGTAGGTTCAAAAGTAACCAGTGCTTCCTCATGGTAAATGATACTTAGTTGCTTCAGATCTACTCTTCCATCTAAAACATGACTTAACTTTGCCTGCAATGTCCACAAAGATATGATTTGCCCTGAAGGCAAAATGGGAGCAAAATTATTCTTGTTTCTACAAATATCTGAGAGTTTTCTGTTCCAGATGACAGTGGTGAGTTGGATAGAAGACATCCAAAATATAGGCCAAATACTCTCTCCAGTGCACACCTCACCTAAGTGGGTTGGCGGCCTAATGACAGGGAAAGTGGAAACCCACCTCACCATCAAGACTGCCGCATGGCAGCAGATTCCTGACCCTCACTGCCCTTTCACCTCCTTCTCACAGCTACAGTGTGGTTTGGCCCATTGATCTATGCACTCATGGATCCACTGTTCCATTCCTTCCTCAATATCTTCCAGCTACCTCTAAATCTTCCACGCTATAACATATTCGGTATAGAGAGAGCCCTCGCAGAGCAAAGTTCGGTGGTCTCTTGATGGGTCCCCACATAATTCCCTGAATCCATTTCATCCACCCTGTAGGGGTTGGGGTCAGAATTTGTTCCTATAGGTCCATAAGAAGAGAGGCCAAACATTCTAGTTTAAATGGAAAATCCAGGTTTCCCATAAGAACGGCCAGACTGGGTCAGACCAAAGGTCCATCTAGCTCAGTATCCTGTCTGCCGATAGTGACCAATACCAGGTGCCTCCCCCGAGGGAATGAACAGAACAGGTAATCATCAGGTGATCCGTCCCGTCACCCATTCCCATTGTGTTCCCCATTGTACGTTTGAGTGGTCATGAACAGGGAATCTCACAGTTTTTCTATGTTAATTTAAAAATGGGTAACTGAATATTATCTAGGTAACGGACTACAAACTGAATTTTCCATGTCTCCCACAGCAAAAAATTGTAAGCAAGTAGAAAATGTAAATAGTACTTTGTAGAAAAGCAAGGACAATACCAATTTTGTTAAAAAAAAATAATCATGCCTTCCTTGCCTCCACACCCCCACTACTGAGCCTGAATAAATCTGTAAGAACTGACAATCTTCAGTGGAGATTCCATTCTTTCTACAGAATGCTCCTTCTTTTGTTGTATTTCCAGCATAATTGTTTAAAAATGCCTGCTGATTTTTCACAGATGTCCTCTGTGCAGTATTTAATATGCAGCCCTCCCTCTGTGCTTGATGACAAGTACCACTTTATTATCTAATCAGAGACAAAAGGGTTTTGTGGAAGAACTCCTTCAAGTATTCAAGAGTTTCCTTCTGCCTATTGGAACTCTTAACATGACCTCACCAATGACTCTTCGAAGATAAGAATTACTGAAATTCTAAGTATTTGGGGATTTTCTAATAAGAAATCCAGCAGTATGATGGGGAACAAGTTGCCAAATAAATTATTAATAATTACTGACTGATAGGTTCAAAATGAAAAGCTACCACCAGCTTTTACTTTTGTTGATTTCCAGACTGCTGATCATTGAGCATTCTGGCTCTGATGTAAGCACAAGAAAGCTGGCTTTAAAATGGTAAAGCCAAACTTTAGCTTCCTGATACAAAAAAATCAGCACCAATGAGAAGCATGATAACACTGAGTATTATCGCATCATTGAGAAATGACTGTCGCAGGAGCTTCTTCTTTGTGCTGAAAGCAAATCAAGCACTGGTTCCATCCTCTTCAATAACCCGATTCATGCTGGTACCATGGGTGATGTGGGTCATTGGATTGTTGCTAAGATCCCTGACGCTGCTGTGACGTGACTGTTCATTGAGCCGATGTGAACTACTATGCCTGGAGTGATCAGTCAGTCGTGACATGCTGCCATGAGGTAGTCTGTCTTCTATGCCTCTGTAGCTGCCGGGGGTGTACCTAATTTACAAAAACAAAGCCAAGTTCATTATTACCTCAGGCAAAAGAAAGAGAGGGAGAGTATGTCTAAATATATTGGTAAATAAATAGCTCTTGATTATATATAGTACTATGTTTTTATGAAATAAGTAGGACTCATTCTACTTTGCTCTGTCACTGAACTTGTGTGTGACCTCTGGCACGTTGCTTTACCTTACTAAGGTTTCCCAGCTATAAAATGAGGAAACAGATATTAAATACAGCACCATACAAACACTGTAAATAATCACATGGTGAGTAAATATAGGCTACCCAATGGTCCCTTCGGCTAAGCTACAATTTTTTTAAAAATTTCAGTGGAGCTACAGCAATTTACTCAGCTGAAGATCTGATGCGTTCTTCAGATAGCTAAACTCACATAAGTTTACAGAGCAGCCATACTCTAACATTACTCTGAATTTGGAACAGATTTCATTCCCCATGCAATAGATACTATACATACACACAAGGCACATTCGGTCTCACAGAGAAAGAGAGCTATTGGCCTGCATTCATACTCTGGCTAATTGATACACTCATAGCTACTGAAAGAAATCACGGTACATTTCCTCTTTTCAACTGTGACGGGGTGTGCATACTCAGTGCTGAATCAGGAGGGGTTAAAACCCTGTGGGCAAAGGAAGTCCTGCCCTTCCACATTGACTGGGAATGCTCCAAATGCTGGAGGGGTATAAAAAGGAAGTAGCTCAGTTCATTCTGGGCTGGCCACCAGAGGAGAAGGACCTCCAACAGGAGCTCCAGAGATGCTCCAGCCAGAGACCTAGATGACAGGAGCCAGAGACCTGGGAGACCGCCTTGAGCTACCAGCGCTGGAGAAGCCCGAGAGAGAGGTGGCTGCAGGGGACCTGGAGGACCCAGAGAGCACATGAAACATCCTCACACCAACTCTGGTGGGAAGTGACCTAGGGAGGATGGTATCTCCCACCCGAGTGAACTCGGTGTGTTGCGGTTGGATTCCCTGCTGAGTGAGTGGTGGAGCACTCTGCCACTCACCAGGCCCTGGGTCAGGGCCCAATGGAGTAGGGTGGGCCTGAGTCCCTCTGCTGGGGTAACTACTTCCTATTGACTCTGGTCATTGTGCTGTGCTGCCCTGAACTGAGGGCCACACCTTACTGACTCTGGCCATTAGGCTGTGTTTCCCTGAACCAAGAGCTACCCCTTATTGACTCTAGCCATTGGACTGTACTGCCCTGGCTGAAGGGCTGTTGGTACAGACAGCTAGAGATTGTTGACGACCAGGCAGCTGACCAAGTAGCGTCCACACCCCTGGATACCTGCACCTCAAGGGACAGGACGTGCACATGCCGTGACACAAACCTAGATGTTAAGTTCTTTCAGGACCAAATGGAGAGGATATAATCACTAATTTGGGAAGGTGAATATTAGCAGAGGTTCAGAATACAACCGTATGGTGGGCAAAACGCGGTCAAGTGAAAAAGTGTTGATTGTGACCAAGATTCCCCCTGATACCATTTACATTAGAATTTTAAATTATGCATGGAACTCACCTGCCATCACGGGACCTATGCAGGCTGCCATGGTAGCTGCTTACTTTGCTGTGGACACTGCCTGCTTTGCTCCTCTGGTCATCCATCATAGCCAGATGAGTAGATGAAGCGTGAGTGGAAGTCCCCTGGGTGGAGGTTCCCCTTGACTTTCGGATTATAGGGGTATTAGGATCTCTCAGAAGTGACTGAGCAAAATCGGGCTCCTGCAGCACCTGGCGACTCTCATTGACAGCTCTGGCCAAAACACAGGATTGGAGTAATTAATACAGCAAAGTGATCATGACAGCTCTTCCAAACTGGCCTGTGCTATTAGGAAACATACAGATTTAATACAAATACATACACTGGTCCAAATGTTACCTGAAGAGCAGTGAGGCAGAACAATCAGTCAGGCCACTTATTTAGATGGCTACATATGGATTGAGCTGCCTAATTTTAAGCACTCCAATTTGAATACCTTGGCCAATGTTTAGAGAATCACCCTCTAATTGTAACTGCTTTTCTAGCCTAGGCACGTAGGGCATATGGCAGCATAATTGCAATGTAAATAAAAGATTTGCCATTACCTCACATGACACCAGCAGCTTCATGAATCCTATGGATCATGCAAGACCTAGAAGCAATTGTAGTTTTATTTTATAACAGGAATTCTCTTATGGCCTTACCTCTTCAGAGATATTGCCATAAGGACATCCTTGAGATAGTGCAGTGGATCAACATACTCAGATGCCTGCACAATCAGTCATCTATGTAAACAGGAGGGGTCACTCCCTTCCCCAGATGTGGTCACCCCATCCCAAAAAAGATACACTGGAATTGGAAAAGTTTCAGAAAAGGGCAACAAAAATTATTAGGGGTATGGAACAGCTGCCATATGAGGAGATATAAATAAGATTGGGGCTTTTCAGCATGGACAAGAGATGACTGGTTGGAGAAAGTAAATAAGGAAGTGTTATTTGCTCCCTCTCATATCACAAGAATTAGGAGTCACAAAATGAAATTATCAGACAGCAGGTTTAAAACAAACAAAAGGAAGTATTTTTTCATACAGCACACAGTCAACCTGTGGGACTCCATGACCAAGGATGTTGTGAAGGCCAAGACTATAATGTGGTTCAAAACAAGAAATAAGTTCATGGAAGATAGGTCCATCAATGGCTGTTAGCCACGATGGTGTCCTAGCTTCTATTTGCCAGAAGCTGTGAATGGGCAACAGGGGATGGATCACACAGTGATGACCTGTTCTGTTCCCTTCCTCTGGGGCATCTAAGATTGGCCACTGTTAGAAGACAGGATACTGGGCTAAATAGACCTTTGGTCTGACCCAGCAAAGCCATTCTTATATGCTCAAATGATACTTAAAAAATTGAATCATAAATGTCTGTAAGAGCAGCACATTTTGATCAAGTACAAAATATACAGTCTTGCACATGAATCTGTCTTTGCTTTTAGCCCTGAGCTCAATGAGTGTGGTCTCGGTCTTGTTTTTCGGAATCCCTCCATGTTGGATTGGTGAATGCTGTGAACTGGTACACTTTTAGTGTTCTCTTTTGCAATGCTCTGGCAGAGTTGCCAGTGATTTTTCTATCCATTTGATCTCTTTTTAGTCATTTTGTACAATGGAAAAAAAACTTCGCTTAAACTCTCGTTTTTGTTCCTCTTCCCTTAGGGTCTCTCCTGTCACCTGATGGCCCCTTCTTCTCATTCTCTCACTCATCAAAATGCTACAGTCTACTTGATGTGGGGCTGTCCATTGACAGCGTTGTCTCTCTCAGTTGATCTAACAGAAGAGAGCAGCTTGAGCCAGGAGGCTGGTGTGTACTGCCCTGCAGCAGTCAGGGCTACCACAGGAACATGGCAACAAGCCCAGCAGCTTTTAGGAGCCACCCACTACTTTAACTGTAGGCAAATGTTTAGGATAGAGCAAGTGAGCTTTCTTCTGCAGCTTTCTCAGCTCCAGTGCATGGATCATCTGCACTACTTCTTACTCAACCCAGACTAGTCTGTCTCCTCCAGCAATGTCTAGGTTAGGAAATGTTGCCTCAGTTCAATGGGTGTATATGTGGGTAGATAAAAGATGTATTATTTATACTAAGTTGCTGTGAATCTTATACAAGTGACCACCTTTATTAAGTTACTTTTTGCCTTAAAATCTGCCCCAACTATATTGAGTGCAATTTTCCTCCATTTTAAGTAGAAGACTACTTTTGTGTTAAGCAGTGGCTTTGTCAGTCCAAACAGAAGTCACTTAAAAATTTCACTATAATTAATTTTATTAAATTGCAGTTTCATAGGGGCTTCAATGCACAACAGAAGGATTAAGAAGTGCACACAGATGTTGACTAATCAGGATCAGCTGTCTAGCTGAGGAGATGGTATTTAGAGAAGGAAGCTATACTGCTGCACACCTCAGAAAGTGTCAAAAGTGTGCGGTATCATGGTATATCCCATTTCCTTTAAGAACAATGAAGCAGAATAGTTTTATAATAGATGAAGCACGTTCATTTGGTTCTATTACCAAGAAAACAATCTGGAAAAATATGTGACAGGGATTTTTTGTTTGTTTGCTTTTAAGGTACACTGCACAATGTAGCATTTCTAGGCAAGTTACCTCTACTCCCATCCCCCTCTCCAAGAAGGAACTGTTTGGACTGGATTAGCTCAAAGTGATCTCTCAGGATTACAGGAGAGAAAGGGTTTATTTGCCAGTATTACACCAATAAATCTTTCACACAACAGCACTCACTCTTTTTTCCTGCGTCCATGAAAAAAGCTGGCCCATTCAAAGCAAGTTTTTTTACTTCCAACCCAAAAAACAGAAGGGATCCCAACTACTAGAGCCATAAGATACTTCATCAGAAAGAGAATCAGATCTGGACGACTCATCTGAGGGATCTAGAGAGAAGAAAACAGAAAAGAACATGTTGCAAACCATCATAGTTCGCTTCTCCAGCTATTAACTAATTTAAAATAACTGTCTGAACCTTGAGCCACAGTAAACATCAGAGTTCCTTTGTTTCATAGTTCTATAGAACCTGACAGAATAATACGCAGGCCGGTACAGTGCAAAACAAAAGATTGAACAGCTGGGAGGTCTTGAATTTCTGTTCTTGTGTGGTACAGGCCGAACATGTCTGAAATAGAGTATTGTAAGTTCAAAAATGAAACTTTAGTATCTGTGGATAGAGATAGACCATAGAAACTTCTGTTGGGAAGTCAATAAACTCAGACACCTCCACATCATGGAACATATTCAACAGCCCTTTGTCCCTTATTCCAGCGAGGAACAGATTCTTGTTTTCCATAGAGGTTTGGGTTGCCAGCAAGGTGCTACTACATGGTTCTTATTCTCACTCCCCCTTGAATGATTCATGAAGAATCACAGTTTATATTGAGGTCCTTATTACCTAATAAACAATGTTGATTTGACATTTTGCAAATTCTTGAATTGTAACCGCAAGACATGAACAATTAAAAGCCATGCTTTCAAGCTGAAGTTCAAAAGAACTAATTTTACCTGAACCATGCCACCCCCTTGTTGCAAGTAGAGCTAATTCACTCCGGATTCCCTGCCTTGCACTGCTATAGAATCTTACAGCTATTCATGTTCCACTTTCACTGAAACTATCACAATAAAAAAATACCCTCCGTCGCATATGGCCAGAGTCAGGAAGCCATTTCCTATCTTAAGGTCTCCAACTTCTGGTCAATCTTTACTGAAAGCTTTCAGTGGCAGTACAGGCTGTCCTCGCTAGAAGTCCAAGATACTTTCCCAAAAACTTGGACTATAGTGAACAATGTAAAACGGGGAATTTTTTCCTTGCAGCTGATTTCCATTTGTGTAAATTGGGGGGTTTTTTTGTGTGACTTAAGAGTGGGGAATGGGAAGACTTATAATGCATCAGTTCCTACAAGCCTCAACAACTTTAGTACAAGTGTCAACAACTTTAGTACAGAACAGATGTAGACTGGGGTGACTTACAGTGGGAATACCCTGTATATGATGTGCCATTAAATGATGTGGGAAATAAGCTGAGGAGCAGAACACTACTACCAGAGTTGTGCATCACCCAATAGGGTTTTACACAGGAAACACTTAAGTCCTGTTTACTAGTAGGGATGTTAGACAGTGATAAACTGAATAGTCATATAACCGCACAAGATATTATCAATTACATGATTATTCGATAGTCCCCGGGGGTAAGGCCAGTAGCCAGTGTGCCCCTGGCCCCACTCCTGGAAGCCCCCTGCCACCCCATGCTGCTGCCTCTGTACCAGAGGCAGCAGCATGGGGTAGCACCAGCCCCTGTCCATGGAGGGGGCCGAGTTCCCCACGGACAGGATCTGCGCCAGCATCCCACAGAGCAGCCTGTCCACAGTGAGCTTGGGTCCACTGCAGATAGATGCTGCTCTGCAGCAGCCTCCCTTGCCCTGCCCCCTGCTGCTACCTCTGATAGAGACAGCAGTAGGGGGACGGGGGAGAGGGGGGGGGAGGGCCAGGCAGCTCTACTGAGCCAGCATGCAAGGAAAGCCCACTTAAAAGCTGGTTCCCCATGCATATTGGCTCCCACCTGTTGGCCCCCAGTGCTGTTGTCTCTGATAGAGAGGTAGCAGCATGGGGTGTGAGTGCAAGTGGCTTGCCCAGGGAACTGGCTTGAAATCTGGCTTCCCATGTGTGCTGGCCCCTGCCTGTCCTGCCCACCCTCCACACTGCTACCTCTCTATCAGAGGCAGCAGCACTGGGGTGGGGTGGGGGCAAGTGGCTCCGTGGATCTGGTGCTTGTGGGGAGCCAGCCTAAAAACTGGCTCCCCACTGCACAGGCTCCTGCTCCCCGCCCTTGCTGCCTCTGATACATAAGCAGCAAGGGGGGGGAAGAATGTGTGTAGTCAATAAAATTAACTGATAAGCTTATTGGTTAATGTAGTCAGCTGCACAGTGACATCCCTGTTTATTAGCAATGTAAAATATTTATCTAAGAGTAAAATCAGGAAGCAGTGTGATAATCTGAATGTATTAACATGCATATAATACCCCGAATTAACGTTGGGAAGCAAACAATGATAAAGCTATCTTTTCATAGGATGAAAATTCAATTCAATTCAATTCAATTCAATTCAATTCAAGTGTCATCAAGCAGGGTTCAGTAGCGATTGTATCAAGATAACTTTATAAAAGCAACAGAATGGATGATCAGCCTCTATCTACACAACTGCATCTCATTTACTAATGTGTATGTCAGTAGATATACATACTGGTGAAAATACAACAATTATTATAATACTTTGAGCCTCTATAGTAGCTTCCCTTCCAAGGGATCTGAAAGCCCTTTACATACAGTAGCATTTATTTGTGACATTGGCAAGTATAATTATCCCCATTTTACAGATGAGGGAAATGGAGGCACAGAGAGGTTTTCCCAAAGTCACACACCACATCTGTGGCAAAGAAGAATAAGAACCAGAATTCATGATAGTCAGTCTTGTTCTTTAACTACTACACGGCATTCCTTCACTAGGGACATAGATCTTTTTAGTATTTAAACCAGATATACTATGAGTATTATCATAAGACTATTCTTCTTTAGTTCCTGTTTGAATTAAGTGAGGTCAACTTGCCTATTGTCATTTGTTTCTTCAGCATCTCTTTTAATCTAGTTTCTACCACTTTCTGCCACAGAGCAACTACTGATGTTGATGGCCTTTGACAACACTATAGACTTCTCCATATTTTTGTCCACTTAACCATGCAAAACTTGTCTGAAAGCTTCCTATATGGTTTAGTATGTAACCCTATTAAGTTGATGGGTTGTGAGTTGTTTTGTTTTTGAGTGGACCATTCTGTTTACATCAAGCAAGCTTTCAAACAATATCCTCATTACTATACAAGAACTACATTTCATACCATTTTAATAGCTTTGGAATGTGTAAATGGAGCACTAACTTGATGGAAAGCATCATCTAATGTAGATAAAAGATTTGTATATACAAGTCTATCCATGAGAATTGGGTCCAGTATGCCAGGAATAGACTGAACTGGCATAACTCATCAGATTTACACCATCACAGAATTTAGTCCATTGTATTAATAATATGAAATTCTCTGCTATCAAAGCCCCCAATGACCTACTGATTATACTGCCTGCTTCACAGGACATAGTCTGCAAAGTATCATGCTTAATTCTGTACTTAAATTGTAGCACACCATAATTTTAACTTAAACCACAACTTTTTAGGTTGGCCCTAGTGTTACCTACTAAACCTCTCTGTTGAAAAAGCATAATCCATTTCCCCCAAAATATCCCTATCTGAAAATTTTATGATAAAAATGGTCAACAAAAGAGTAAAACTTAAAAAGCACATCAATTATAAAAACTGTACCCCAACAACAATCTTATTGTCCATTCACAAGTCTACATCTCCTAGTTCTACAGAAATGGGGCATTGCTGTTTATTAGTGCAAATAAAATGAATCTTCACTGCACAGATTCAGAGCAAAAAGTATTGTAATATAATCCTGATGAATACAATGTTTATATCAGAACTTTTGGGTACAGCACATCTATGTTTGATGGATTTCCAAAGGGTTCCAGGTGAAAATAAATCTTTTTTTTAAAAACACACACACACAAAACATGCATGCTAAAACCCTCAAGTGAAAAAAAATCTCAAATTTTATTAAAAATACTTTCTTTTTTTCCCAAAAATCATTGAAACACTATTAAAAACAAAGTACATTAATACCTGGAAAATACATTTCCTTGGATAAGGCAAATCTCAAATTTAATATACAGACTTCTATTTTAACCCATTAAAACTACGAGCATTTATCTGCCTTAAGCTGAGTCTGTTACATCCATAGATTGTCACAGCTACAACTAATGTAAAAAACCTGAAACTTGAATTTATTCTTCTACAAACACAAGACTGAGAAAACAAGGTATTTAAAACCCAAAATCTCAAAGCACATTTCCCAAAAGTTTGGCATGTACATAATTTCCAGGCTCCTACAATCATATGCTTTCATAGGAATGCAAATCAGGTTGCACAGTTAAAAAAAAAGTGTAAGAACACAAAGCCCAATCAGAATTTATTCAAAATTCCATTAATTTTTCAGTTCTGCTATGCTGCCCATATGCAGACAGAGGAAAAATGACATCTTACATTAGTGATGCATCATAGGATTTTAGACATTAAGAATAGTAAATCATATGATATTACATATTTGATTTGAACTATCCACACTCCTGCCACCATTTACTTCAAGCACAAAATATTCTCCAAAAATATAAATCAGCAAAGTGTCTTAATGGAATGGAAACGACTACAACTTTAATCTGATTAAGTCACACATCAGCAATAATGTTTCTGGAAGTAAAAGTTTTCTGTTTGCAGCAGTGGCTAAAATATCTTAACTATACTAGATGCCTCATCAGTAATTCTGTTATTTTGCTAAAACAAGGAAAAACTATGTAGCACTTTAAAGACTAACAAGATGGTTTAATAGGTGATGAGCTTTCGTGGGCCAGACCCAGAAGTGCTACATAGTTTTTCCTTTTGTTTTAGCAAGATCAGACCAACACGGCTACCTCTCTATTACTATTCTGCTATTTTGATCACTGTCCTTATGGCACCTTATAGACTAACAGATTTATTGGAGCATAAGCTTTCGTGGGCAAAGACCTACTTCGTCAGATGCATCTGACAAAGTGGGTCTTTGTCCACGAAAGCTTATGCTCCAATAAATCTGTCAGTCTATGGTGCCACAGGACTTCTCATTGTTCTTGCAGATTCAGACTAACACAACTACCGCTCTGACACTGTTCTTATGGTCCTCTGGTTTTCTCAACTTCCAAATAGGCTTGAGACCAAGGACTCATGGGTGGTCGGTGAAGGTAGGGTGGGGGGTGACAAGCCCCTAGCGCCGCCCCTTCCACTGAGGCCCCATCCCCCACAGGAGCCAAACTGCCTCCCCGGCCCCACCACCACCACAGGGAGCCCCAGAGCCCCAAGGAGGGAGGAGGGTGCCCAACTCCAGCCTCCTCAGCCCCAGAATGGGCACACAGCTCCAACCTCCCCAGCGAGGAGCACCAGGAAGGGTGGGGATTCTGGGGGCAGGCATTCTGGGGGCGGAGTGTGGGCAGGGCCAGGCTGGCAGTTTGGGAAGGCAGTGCCTTCCCCCGCCTAGCATACCGGCCACCCATGCAAGGACTTCAATTCTACCCTCTCTCCTGAGGAATCTAGGTTATCCGACTGCTAGAGTAGCAGTTCCCAACCACTGGTCAGATGCCTGCTGCTGGGCCATGGACCTCAGGCTCCCACCGCAGCTGTTGGGAGAGGCATGTTCTGCCCCACCTGTCAGCCAACCAGCGCCGGGCAGGGACGGGGTCTCCTCCCAGACATGGAAGAGAGCTTTTTGTTGCCCAACAGGACGGCTGCGCGGAGCCTGGCATGGCAGCTTTAGAGTAGCCTTGACCCCAGCAGCAGCGCTCAGCTGGTGGCTGGGAGGCAGTGCAGGGCAGGCACTGGGGGCAGGGCTAGTGCTGGGGCCATCTGGGTATGGGGGGGCTCTCAGAGGCGGGAGGGCTGGCACTGAGGCATTTGGGATGGGAGGCTGGCACTGGAGGGGTTAGGTGCAGAGGACTCTGGGGGTCAGCGGCTGGTGCTAGGGGTTAGGGCTGACATTGGCAGGCGCTGGGGGCCAGAGCTTTTGGTGGACCAGCAGCAACATTTTATCTGCATATTTGCATATCCATTATTTGCATAATGAATACGCAAATATGCAAATAAATTGTTACCATTCTGCCAAAAAAGTTTGTGAATGCGTTTGCTGGTCCCCAGTATAAAAAAGGTTGGGAACCACTGCGCTAGCGTGACGATGGATCTCCAGAAGCAATATATTCTAAGAATTCCAGTCACATGTAGGAAGCTTCCCTTTATCCTCCAAGTATTGTATCCAATTCTTCAGAGAATGGCCAACAAGAGTGATTTCCTGGAGAAGAGCTCTGGCAAAGAAGTGAAGCACGATTTATAGACCAGAAATAAGAATTTCCTTATGTTTTGTAACTTGTCTTAATCAGATATGAACAGAATGTACAATACTGCGACTCCACTTATAGGACAATGATATAAAACTTCATATAACATCCATATGCATAAACTGTGTGAGATGAGGAAGACTGAGAACGGGCAGAATTCCCTGTTTCTTTTCATTTCCTGGAAGGAGATGGTTAAGAACATGATAAAATCTGCGAAGGAGAATGATTTGCAGAATACAGGGCAGTCTAGATGCCACAGAGATCAGTCCTTATACCTAATCTAATAAATGGTTACAATAGCATCCTCTGCTCCCACTGGGTGTCTCGGGATTTGCTGGCTTGTCTAGCAGAGCTCCTTGACATTCCAGTGTCAGAAGTGGGGTCAGGGAAAAGGCCCCTTAAGTTTTTGACAGGGATGAAGAACTGATGTTTATCCTACCAAAAAATGAAGGGATTCTCAGAGCCACCAAACATGCGCCTTCTACCTACTTCAATACCATTTTATTGCTTCTTGATACAGTTTTAAATCTAGATTTCTGTTCATCAGGGTTTTCATGAGAAGAATCAATAACTGACCAGATCACAGTCTGACAGCAGGGGCAACAAATTAGAAATGGCTAGGAGGGTTCTGCTTTCTTCCTCTGTAGCTGAGGCTAGAGGAAGACGGACTTCAAGACATCAAGACTGATTTACTGCAGACTAACTGCTCTTAAAGCCTTTGGCTACACACGCCACTTCAAGAGCAAGGATTTGGGGAAACATCTAAAGCAGCAGCATGGATTCGCTCTGAGCTGAAGCACTCTGAGAAGAACACACAATAATATGGGATTAATACAAAATAAAGGGTTGAAATTTAAGTGCAATTGAAGCTATGACTTGGGAGCTAGACATCGACAAATTCTTTTACAAAGAGTAAAATAAATCAGATGTGGAAGGGGAAGAATGAAGATACCTAGTCTCAACTCATTCAAGAGTCACAGAAAGCTTTTCTTTTAAAGACATGTTTGAAGGAAATATCACTACTATAAAAAGTAGAGTGGGGGGTGGGGAGAGAAAGATGTGTATAAAGGTATTCTGGTTCTTCTTTCAGCAAACCAACAAAGTGGATAAAAGCTATGTCAGTCATCAGGGGCTTACTATTATAACCTGCTGCAAATGCTACAGTTCACTTTTTAACCCCCCCAAAAAGTTGAACTATTTATGTAGATTGTTAAATGAAAAATGTGAAATGTCATTAAAGGATTAAAAGTCTGTGCCTCTCCTACTGCCTTTTCTACAAAACTCCTTCCATCTGCTGATCTAGGCCTTGTTAAACAGCACAAAACAAATACTACAATGACAAGCAACATCGAGAATTGCATAATATGAAGTGTTGCCACAGGATTTTTGTCTTCTTTACACACGTTAACAAAGAAATGTATTAAATTGGTGCTGAAAGAACTTGCACTGTAACTCACTCGTGAGATAAGACTGTCAAATACAATTAACATCCATGCACTTGTCTCTGTGGTATAAAGAAAGGTCCCATTTAAAATAAAATCCCTTACAACTAGTGACATGCTGGCAGATCAGGTGTCAGTTCTTGCCAAGGCTTTAGGCCTCAATCAAGCAGTGACAAATTCATTACTGGAAACCAGTAAGCTCACCTGAGTGATAGCATGGTGAAGATGGGGGTAAATGACTGGTCTCTTTGGACTGGAAGAAACGTGAATCTTTTATCATCTTTGGCGGATAGCACCTTTCACTAAATCCATCTTGCCTGGGTGGCAGAATAGCTTGGAATGCCCAAGGGGACTATCTACAGGTCCATGACAAGACTGTTACAGTGCTTCAGGAGTCCATATATTTAATTTCAAAAAGGGGAATTACACAAAAATGAGGAGGTTAGTTAAACAGAAATTAAAAGGCACAGTGACTAGAGCCAAATCCCTGCAAGCTGCATGGAAACTTTTTAAAGACACCATAATAGAGACCCAACTTAAATGTATACCCCAAATTAAAAAATATAGTAAGAGACCTAAAAAAGAGTCACCGTGGCTTAACCACCATGTAAAAGAAGCAGTGAGGGACAAAAAGGCATCTTTCGAGAAGTGGAAGTCCAATCCTAGTGAGATAAATAGAAAAGAACATAAACACTGTCAAATCAAGTGTAAAAATGTAATAAGAAAAGCAAAAAAAGATTTTGAGGAACAGCTAGCCAAAAACTCAAAAAGAAATAACAAAATGTTTTTTAAGTACATTAGAAGCAGGAAGCCTGCTAAAAAACCAGTGGGTCCCCTAGACGATCAAGATATAAAAGGAGCAATCAAGGACGATAAAGCCATTGCAGAGAAACTAAATGATTTCTTTGCTTCAGTCTTCATGTCTGAGGATGTTAGGGAGATTCCCAAATCTGCACTGTCCTTTGTGGGTGATGAATCTGAGGAGCTGTCCTGGATGGAAGTGTCATTAGAGGAGGTTTTGCAACAAATAGAAAAACTTAATGTTAACAAATCACCAGGACCGGATGGCATTCATCCAAGGGTTCTAAAAGAACTCAAATGGGAAATTCCTGAACTATTATCTGTGGTTTGTAACCTATCCTTTAAATCGGCTTCCGTACCTAATGACTGGAAGGTAGCTAACGTGACACCAATATTTAAAAAGGGCGCTAGAGGCAATCCTGGCAATTACAGACCGGTAAGTCTAACTTCAGTACCGGGCAAATTAGTAGAAACAATAGTAAAGAATAAAATTGTCAGGCACGTAGAAGAACATAATTTGTTGGACAAAAGTCAACATGCTTTCTGTAAAGGGAAATCATGTCTTACTAATCTATTAGAGTTCTTTGAAGGGGTTAACAAACATGCAGACAAGGGGGATCCAGTAGATATAGTATACTTAGATTTTCAGAAAGCCTTTGACAAGGTCCCTCACCAAAGGCTCTTGTATAAGTTACATTGTCATGGGATAAGAGGGAAGGTCCTTTCATGGATTGAGAACTGGTTAAAAGACAGGAAACAAAGGGTAGGAATAAATGGTAAATTTTCGGAATGGAGAGGGGTAACTAGTGGTGTCCCCCAAGGGTCAGTCCTGGGACCAGTCCTGTTCAACTTATTCATAAATGATCTGGAGAAAGGGGTAAGCAGTGAGGTGGTAAAGTTTGCAGATGATACTAAACTGTTTAAGATAGTCAAGACAGAAGCAGACTGTGAAGAACTTCAAAAAGATCTCACCAAACTGAGTGATTGGGCAACAAAATGGCAAATGAAATTCAATGTGGATAAGTGTAAAGTAATGCACGTTGGAAAAAATAACCCCAACTATATGTACAGTATGATGGGGGCTAATTTGGCTACGACAAATCAGGAAAGAGATCTTGGAATCATCCTGGATAGTTCTCTGAAAACTTCCACACAGTGTGCAGCGGCGGTCAAAAAGGCAAATAGGATGCTAGGAATTATTAAGAAAGGGATAGAAAATAAGACAGAGTATCTTACTGCCCCTGTATAAAACTATGGTACGCCCACATCTTGAATACTGTGTACAGATGTGGTCTCCTCAAAAAAGATATTTTGGCCTTGGAAAGGGTTCAGAAAAGGGAAACTAAAATGATTAGGGGTTTGGAACGGGTCCCATATGAAGAGAGGTTAAAACGACTGGGACTTTTCAGTTTAGAAAAGAGGAGACTGAGGGGGGGATATGATAGAGGTATATAAAATCATGAGTGGTGTGGAGAGGGCAAATAAAGAAAAGTTATTTATTAGTTCCCATAATAGAAGAACTAGAGGACACCAAATGAAGTTAATGGGTAGCAGGTTTAAAACTAATAAAAGAAAGTTCTTCTTCACACAGCGTGTAGTCAACCTTTGGAACTCCTTGCCAGAGGAGGCTGTGAAGGCTAGGACTATAACAGAGTTTAAAGAGAAGCTAGATAATTTCATGGAGGTTAGGTCCATAAAAGGCTATTAGCCAGGGGATAGAAAGGATATCCCTGGCCTCTGTTTGTCAGAGGCTGGAGAAGGATGGCAGGAGACAAATCACTTGATCATTGTCTTCGGTCCACCCCCTCTGGGGCACCTGGTGCTGGCCACTGTCGGCAGACAGGCTACTGGGCTAGATGGACCTTTGGTCTGACCCAGTACGGCCATTCTTATGTTCTTATGTTCCTATGTTGCTGGGTTGGGAAAATCTAATTACAGAACATGACAGGCTTAGGGTCTCTGCCCTGCCTTGTTGATTGTTTACCCACGGCCTTGAACTACTCGAGACAGCATGGCAAATGGATAGTCTGTTCTAAACTAGGAACATGAAAATATTAGAATAAGCACAAGCCTTTGGTGAAGCCGAACTTCAAAATTCAAATCCCAAGCTGAAGAGTTCACAGAAATTTTAAATAACTACAGTTGAACAAAACTCAAAACTACTGCACAAATTGTTTCATGGGTCCTTCAAACACAGTGTGGGTATCTTCTTCAAAGAATTAAACCGCATCTGTGGAACGTCTCATTTTAAAAAAAATAAATGAGTGCAACAAAGAAATCGAAGGTTTAATAAAAAAACCAACCCCAACAAAGTCTGAAGATAATCTGCTAACTATAATGAATAGACTTCAAAGACATTTCAATGAACAATGCCCAAGGCATTTCTACTGAATATCACCTTTTAGGCTCTTGTTCATGACATACTGTAGCAGCTGACATGGCCTATCATCCCCACACCAATGATGTAGACACAGGGTACGTTTACACAGCATGCAGGATTCAGATGAAGCACGTCTCAGTTCTCATCTTATAGACTCAGGTTTGTGGGGCTCACGCTACAGCAGGGGTCTCCAACGTTTTTAAGCACAAGAGCACTTTTTGATTTAAGTGCAATTCAAGATCTATCTCAAATATAAATACCCTGGCCGCACCTCCCTCCTCCCTCTTCTCCAAGGCCCCGCCCCTGCTCACTCCATCCTCCCTCTCTTGCCCTTCCTTGGTCACTTTCACCAGGCTGGGGCAGAGGGTTGGGGTGCAGGCTCTGGTCTTGGCTGAAGGGGTCTGGAGTGTGAGAGGGGCTCTGAGCTGCTCTCAGGGCAGGCAGTTAGGTTGTAGGAGGGGTTCTAGGTGCAGGCTCTGGGATGCTATTTGGATGCAGGGGTGCTCAGGGCTAGGGCAGGGGCTTGGGATGCAGGAGGGGGTTCATGACTGGGGTAGGAGTTAGGGAGATGGGCTCCAGCTGGGCACTGCTCACCTCAGGTGGCTCCTGGGTGGTGGTGCAGTGGGGCTAGGGCAGGCTCACCCTTGCCCTGGCCCTGCACCACTCCCTAAAGCAGCCAGCAAACTCCATCCCAAGTCCTGTTGTGCCCCCTCTCTGCTCTGTGGAGAAAGGATACAGAGTGGGAGGGGGCACCTTGACATCAGCGCCCCTCCTCTCCAAGATAAAGGGCAGGAGATGCGCAGCAGTGGGAGGAGGGGCAGCTGGCACTGGATAGCCTCTTGGCCAAACCAGTCAGGATCACTTGTCAGAGGCTCCAAGATCTAACAGTAGATCCCGATCTACTGCTTGGTGACCACTATGCTACAGTATACAAAAAAAGTGTAAACATTCAGATGCTAACTAGAACTGTCTGTCTCTGAAGCTCGTGTCTCACTCCCCTTCCTAGCCTTCAGATCCCAAGCCCATGTCCTGCCAGAGAAACCTACACAGCTATTTTTTAGTGCTGTCTCATAAGCCTGAGTCTTTAGACCCAGGCTCTGAAACTTGCTGCCATGGAATCCTACTTGTGTAGATGTACCCACCAAGGATGCAGTTTTGCAATCTTAGTGTCTAAAGTTAGATTCCTAAGCAGATGATGTCCAATTTCTAAAGATGCTGATCAACAGTATCCACCAACTTTAATTTAGGTGCCTAAACATCAGTTGTCGAAGAACCTCATTTTGGCACCAAAAGATTTGCAATTTCTGCCAGAGTTTACACAGTCAACATTTACTGCTGCCTTACAGCTAGAGATGTGCAATCATTAAATTTGTTACCTTTCAATCTTGTATTTCAGATATTTTATGTTGTAAGAAAGCTAATGAAAAATCTCATCAACAGTGGCTTTTAAAATGAAATTGGCATCAGTAAACTCTAAATAAGGTTTTAATCAAACCAGTTTTGAAATGAGTAGATTGACCACCATGGGCAAACCCAAACCATATTAGAACCTCATTTGAGCTCAGCTTACACATAGCTCTTAGAAATTTGTGCCCCACTATGGATGTGACTATAGAGCAGGTGTTCTCAGGACAAATTTCTTGGTGGCCTGAGGCAGCCACTAATATTTGCTGGGGTCTGCTTTCATATTTTTCCCTAAAATACTTAATTAGTAGGGCTGTCAAGCGATTAAAAAAAATAATTGTGATTAGTTGCGCTGTTAAACAATAATAAGACTCCAGCTGACCCCAGGCTCCGCATTGCGCTGCCCCTTTGAAACACTGCTATGACTTTTCAAAGGGGCAGCGCAGTGGGAGCCCGGGATCAACTGTGCGGAGCTGCCACTTTGAAATGCCGCAGCTGAGTTTCAAAGGGGCAGCGCAAAGTGGAGCTGGGGTCAGCTGGAGTCCCCAGCTGACCTGGGCTCAGTGTTGCACTGCCCCTTTGAAAGTCCAGCCATGTCGTTTCAAAGCGGCAGCGCTGCAGGGAGCCTAGGGTCAGCTGGGGACTCAGCTGGGGACTGCTGCAGAAACACCTGTGATTAACACGAGTTAAAAAAATTAATGTGTTAATTCTGCCCTGCGTTAATGGCAGGCATTAACGCGCGTTAATTGAAAGCCTTATTAATTAGCTTTAAGGAAAAAATAAATATGCACAAATACATATCCAAATAACTTTAATGTATTTATTACCTAGCTAATAAGCCTGTTGTGAAAAGTGATATTAACAAACATACAAGTATCAATTTTCACTGCAGGCCTACTAGGTCATTCCTACATATTTTTTTCTATCTTGGTACTCCAGTGTCCCACTGATTATCATCATTCCAAGTAATTTCTGTGATGCTTTTTATATCAATATCCTTACTTAGTACTAGACACTAGAATTCACCCATCTTAGTATTTAGACATTTTGTATTTGCATACAAGCGCTTACAAAAATCCATCAGTTTTTAGTTGTCTGCCATCATGTGATGCAATTGCATGAGACTGACTGTTTCTCTTCAGTTACTACGCACACTTCATCAATTGCCATTTTCACCTCTTTACTAGGATACAAAGTATCCCCTTTCATAAATCCTTTCCTAAGAGATTTGTTTGTTCAATCTACATGCTCCTCCACATCTATTGGCTTTTCCCAGCCCTTAGTTTAAAAATTCCTCTATGTCCTTTTTAATTTTACACACCAACAATCTGGTTCCATTTTGGTTTAGATCGAGCCCATCCTGCCCTCTATAGGTTCCTCCTTTTCCAAAGTACCTAGCAAGCCTAAATCAGGGGTGAGGGCACTTAATGAATTTTGCAGTCATGACCTGCTCCACCCCCTGGAAGGGGCAGGGCTTCAGGTAGAAGAGGCAGGGCTGGGGACTAGCCCCCCTCAGAGTTGTCTGGGGCCACAAGCTTTGAATTAAAAACAAAGAAAAGGGCTTGCAGCTCCCGGCCCTGCCGCTACCACATTGCCTGGCAGCTGACCAGAATTGCTGCAGCTATCTAAAGGCTCATGGCTCCAGATCCTTCCCTGCCAAGGTAGTGCCACAACTAGGAGCCATGAACCATTTAAATAGGATCCTACTGCCTGAGCCACTGCCTGGAAATTTGGTGGCACGGGCAGCAGGATATAAATAGCAAGTGGCCAGATGCAGTCTGTGGGGGGGCCAGATCAAAGTGTTAGGTGGGCTAGATCTGGCCCCCAAGCTGCATCTTGCCCCGCACTGATCTAAACCCTCCTCTGAACACCATGTCTCCTCCATGCATGGTCATGCAGTTCTGCCTGCCTAACTGGCCCTGCATGTGTAATTTAAAGCATTTCTGTGACTGTTGCATGGAGGAACTGGACTAGTATCTCTTCCTTAGCAGCCTAAATTTGGCCTTCAGGACCTCCAGCTACCTTTCACTCTGCATCATGGGCCACTAGCTCCACTCCTCTCCAGCACTGCACCTAGGTTTGACTAGATGTTTGTGAGGTTTGCAACCTTTGCACCCAGTAGTCTATTTACCATGAGGTCCTTTCAGTCACTACAGATCCAAGTATCTATGTTTCTAATAACTGAATACCCCTCCCATTACTATTACCTGTTTCTTCCCAGTAACAAAGGTCCCTCATCTGGGAGAGGTATTTTTAGTGTGAGATGATACCATGACACCACCTGGAAGAAGGGTCTCAGCTATGGGCTATAGGCCTGGTCTATGCTACAGCTGAATATCAGCTTAAGGTATGCAATTCCAGCTACAGTAGAGTCCAGATTATCCGACCTTCGGTAATCCGACATTCCGCTTTATCCGACCCTGCAGCTCCTGGGGACAAAGCGGCACCAGCAGGAGCGGCAGCAGCGGCTCCAGGAGAGCGACGGGGCAGCGAGCGGGACCATTCTTCCGGCCTGCGCCTGGGAGCTGCAGGGAGGGAAGGGGCCAGGGCCAGGTAGGGATGGGGACCAAGCGGCGCCAGCTACAGTAGAGTCCCTATCATCCGACATTTTCGGTAATCCGACCACCTGTCGG
This sequence comes from Pelochelys cantorii, assembly GCA_032595735.1. NCBI lineage: Eukaryota > Metazoa > Chordata > Testudines > Trionychidae > Pelochelys > Pelochelys cantorii. The sequence goes on from CM064328.1 coordinate 7,093,335, forward strand.
TCCCATTTAGGTCAGATAATCGGGACTCTACTGTACATAAAACGTAGTTGGAGTCAGTGTACCTTAAGCCAACCTTTGATGCAGTCTCACAGTGGTAGGCTGACAGGAGAAATGCTCCCGGCGACTTTCCTTACAGGGTTGCCAGGTGTCCGGTATTCACCTGGACAGTCGGTATTTGCGGGCTCCGTCCAGTAAAAAAAACCCAGGAAAAGTCCGGTATTTCCTGTTTCCCTGGGACGGAAGCTCGGCGGGGACAATTTTTCCCTGCCGCATCTGGCAGGGATGGGGGAGTGAGGAGGTGTAGTGAAGGGGGGCAGGAAGGTGCAGTTTCTGGGTGCCATGCTAGGGGGGCACCGGGCTGGGCTGGGAGCGGAGCGCATGCTACTCTGGCCCACGTGACCAGCAGAGACCCAGGAGCTGGCCACATGATGCCTCCCTCTACACACCGTGAGCCGAGGCAGCCAGATGGCAGGAGCAGCCACTTTAAAAGTCAGATTTCCTTACCTGGCTGTCCTGTTCCTCCGGTGCCTGACTCTGCAGGGGAGAGGGAGAAGATTTGATTGGGGCGGGGGCTCCCAACACTGGGGATGCCTGTCTCAGGGGGAGGACACTGGGATGGGGGGACGCTAGGGGGGGTCCTGGTTCTGAGGCAGCGGTGAGTGCATTGGGATGGGGAGGCACTAGGGGGGCCTGGGTCTGAGGCAGGGGTGAGTGCATTGGGATGAGGGGGCGCTAGGGGGGCCTGGCTCTGAGGCAAGGGTGAGTGCATTGGGATGGGGAGACTGGGGGGCCTGGCTCAGGGGGAGAGGTGGGTGCATTGGGGGTTAGTGTGTGGTCCCAAACTGGAGGGAGTGGTGCAACTTTTGCTTAACAATTTTGGCTCCCCCCCCTTTTTTTTTGCTTAACAACTTTGGTCTCCCCCTTTTTTTTTCTTCGTCAGAATTTTTTCCTGGTGGTTTTTTTTTTTGGGTGGGGGGGGATGTTCGGTATTTTTTGTTAAACCATCTGGCAACCCTATTTCCTTACTTCTTGCATGGAGGAGTAATTCTGGTGTTGATTGGGGCACCCTCAGTGTTTGATTTAGCAGGTCTTTACTAGACCCATTAAACTGAGCACCAGAAGATCAACTGCTGCAGAATTGATATTCTCTGCTGTCAGGGCTGTTTCTCACTCTGGCATTCTGAGTGCAAAAGGTGGTGGCCTGCAAGGGATTTTAAATACCTCGCCTCTATAGCCTCTGCTTACAAAAACTCCCCAGAGTCACAGATTTACCGACTTTGGAGAGTAGTTGCCACCATCAAGTGATTATCCCTGAAAAAACAGGAAGGAACACTTGAATTCCTTCACCAGCAGTACCCCATGCTCTTTTGCCCTAAGAGAGCTTGAAAAAAGCAAAAAGCACAGAAGAACAAACTGTATCTCTGATAGCTGACTTCCGAGGCTAGGCAGACACACACAGACATCCTGTTACCTTCCCAGGACACAAGAATCATATCATCACCTTAAAAAAGATGATATAATTAACAAAACAAAAAGATATACTTGATAAAGCATACTTGGTTGCTAAGTGTTACAGAGCAACTAAGAAATGAACAGATCAAAACCACAAAGAATCATAGGTCATCAGGCTGTAACTTAAATGGTGAGTGGGGGAGGGAAGGTAGAGATTCACACAGAGAAGTTTATCCAAACAATCAAAATAAAGAAAAATACCCTGATTGTGACTAAATACATGTTTTCCCTCTACTCACGATCCATGCTGATCCGTACTTCAAAGCCAAGTACACTCCCATGTCCAATATTTCTTATAGGCATGGTAATTTTGATTACTGCATCTGCTTCCTCCAGCCCTTAACTTTGAAAATTTTTACAAAGAGAGCAGGCAAGGTATCTTATACCATTCAAATTTCAGCACTGTATTCCATTGGTTCTTTAAGCCCCCTGCCAACACACTTGCTAGCTACGTGAGTTTAACTCTTTAGTCACCAAGTGCAGACCAGCACTCCTATCCAGCACATGGCCCTATTCTAGTGTTGTATTCCCTGAGACTTTCATCCTCAACAGCACAGAGGCTGTCAGAATGGGATTTAGATCACTTGACTGAGTCCCGGGATGTCTTATCCACATACTTCTGTCTCTTGGATTCTTCAGTCAGACACTCTAGTCTCAAGAGCCTGTACTCAGTCTGAGGGCTGTACTTAGCTGTTTGCACCAAATGCCACACATGCCACCTTTTCACAAGACTAGTAATCATGGAAGCTGCAGTCAGTACAATAAACTAGATCAGGCATGTCAAACTGGTGTTTGGAGGGCCGCATGCAGCCCGATTGAAATTTTTTGCAGCCCGCCAGAACATTTTTATAAAAGAATGAAGTGCGGCCCGCTGGCCGCTCAGAGCACGTAGCCGAGTGCTTACTCACAGCCGGACGGGCCGCTCTGCACCGCAGCAACTGCTCACGAGCGGCTGGGCTGCTCTGCGCACCTGTTCACGGCCCGCTGGGCGCTTTGTGATGGGCTCCCCAGGAGGCGCTCACAGCCAGCCGGCCTGCTCTGTGCACGCGCTCACGGCCAGCTGAGTGCTCTGTGCTGGGCACTCCAGCAGGCGCTCACAACTAACAACGAACTCACCCTAAGGGACATGTATCACTCCACCCAGAGAAAGCCTCCGCTCTCTGCTGAACTCCAATTTGTTGCCCCTCTTTATAAGCAATAAAACCTTATCTAATCAACCCTGGTGGCCAGCCCCTGCAAGCCATATCGTATGGAGACATGTGGCACCAAAATGCTGAGGCCTGAAAAGAAGGGGAGCTTAATCACTGTCCCTGCACTAAGAGCCTGGAAGCAATCACTGCTTCATGATACGGTGCTACAGTGACAGGCACATGCCCAGATGTAGCTAAAAGGACTGGTAGGAGACAGAGATCTTCTCCATTCACTTCCTTTTTCACATCTCTCCCTCAGCTAGCAGGAGTTTTAACATTTCTGCCTGCCAGAGATCAGCAATTGAATTCTCTCAACTGGTTAAGGATAGGACATGTATGGGTGAGATTGGTAATCAAAACACGTAACTCTGTCTTCATCTGCTGGCTGTAAGGAACTAAAAGCATATGGACTGCGATAAATCAAAAAGAAAAATACATTTTCCAGGGTATCTACATTGTTCTGAATCTAAACAAGGACATTATTTTAAGAGAGGTAACAAAAGATTCAACCACACAGTGGCAGATGTTCAATATAGAGGTTAATAAACCCAATAATTGCAGCATTCCTCCAGGGAAAAACAGTTCTACAACCCAGACCCACTGTTAATTTAGGATGGTTATGTAACTCATCTCTGAATATTTCTCCCTTCTGCCCAGCTATTGATCCTGGCTGCTTTAAAAAAGACAGGTCTCCACCTACTAAAATGCATCAAATAGCAAATTAAGAGCTTGAGGCTGCAAATGTGAAGTTAAAACTCAAACCCCACTATTGAGTGCCCAACACATGTCTGCCTCCTTTGCGGCACAATTATGCTTGTGATCTGAGATTTCCCTAAGGACAAAAGGCAATGAAATTCAAATCAAGCCAGCCTTTTGTTAAAGAGGAGTGAGGAGAGAAAGACTGAAAAGAATCTGTTCTAACAGTACCACCATTCTCATAATACAACCTCAGTCACTGTCATTGCTTTTGAGCTGTTCACATTACAGTCAAGTGCTACTGATTTCTCAATTAAACAGTAACAGTGTTTGGGCAACATAATTTCTGACTGTAACATGGTCTTATCTTCTTGTTCTATCAGCAAACCTTTGAAAGATATCAGATCCTGTGGCTGCCTTTCTGTTTTGGCCTGACAAGAAAAGACAACACTTCTCTGTCTACTAAGAAGCACAAACTTCGGTAAAAGGATAACCAAGTACAAAAAGAATATTCCTAAACATGGAGCTTTGATCTTGCTTTCATTGAAGTCAATAGCAAAAACACTATTGAGTTTCATGGGTGAAGGATCATGTGCAAACTGTGTGAAAAGATTATAACATATACACAACCAGGAGACTCCCCCTTCCAAAAAGGAACTTAAAAGCAAATTTTTCTGTATCTAAATTACCATATGGCACAGGCTTATCGGTTTTCCCTCAGGTTTTCTAGATCTCCATAAATCTTTCTCTTGAAAAGGTGGCCCAAGGGAGTGCTATAAAGGTCATAACTGATGACCAGAGTCTGATAACTAGCTATCTAATGCTTTTACCCTTCAAACCCTGTAGTTAGTCATAGGTGTCAATGAATACAAGTTAGAAATTTTGATTCTCCTGAGAGAAGAATGTGAGGACCACGTTTTCAGTGAAAGTTCTTCAGCGTTACTAGAGCTTCTGTACATTAGGACTATTTATTCTGAGGATTCAGAAAGAGTTCTTTACAGCAGCAAAGCCTTTCTAAAATAACATAATTCTCATCAATGGAATCATCCTCTCACAAACCAACTTAGTTATGAGGCAATATTATAGTTCCTGGAAACAGCTTGGAACAGAAGAGGACATCCAGTCAGGCAAACCCATTTCTCCATTTTCTATCCACTGTTTGTAACTAGAGAGATCATGCTAGGATTTGCCCACACCTCATGGGCTAGTGTTAACTGGTTCCTTTAGCTCAAGGGTCTCAAATTCCCAGCCTGTGGGGCATTCCCAGATGGAGCAGTTGCATAATCTGGCCCAAGAGTTTCTTGGGAGAAGCTGTCCATTCCTGTTTCCAAAGATTCGCTCCCCCCCACCCTCTCCCCCAGCCCTGTCCCCTGAGGATGTAGCATTGGGGGATTACCGGAGGTAGGAGGAAGGGACCTGGTGCAGGACAGCAGTCAGCCCCCCAGTACTCTCCGTGGTGGCGGGAGCTATGGCTATGGGGAACCAGAGCGAGTGCAATTGCTGAGCGTGCTTTTTCCCTACAGCTTTTGCCACCAGAAGGGGGGGAGGGTGTCCAATTGCTGCTCCACCCCACACCAGGCCCCCACTGGTAATTCTTGAAGCTTCATCCTCAGGGGATGGGTTGCCATTGGGGAAAGGGTAAGGTGATGGCCGAAAGGGGTGGGACTTGGGAACAGGAGCCCCTCCCCCAACAGGGCTCCCGAGCCAGAATGAGCAACTGCTCCAGTCAGGGATGGCCTGTAGCCTGTGAGTTTGAGGTCCCTGCTTTAGATGAAAGTCAACCATTAATGAACAGAAAAATAACTGGACTTAGATTATTCTAGCTGAGAGCCCCAACCTGCCTTTTCTTCTGGATCTACTTATGTAGCTGAAGCTGGTCCCATCTGCTAATTGGCCTCCTTTTCCTAGGATAGGTTTAACGTTACTCTCAGATATATGGCCAAGAGATAAAGAACTAGCATTATAATGTTTGTATGAAGAAGGAGCAGCATACTGCATTTTCACACAGTGCAGTCCTTTGCCTTCCAAATTTGTTTTCAGCTGTACACAGTATTGTCATAAGAACATAAGAACAGCCATAGTCTCCTACAGACAACCACCTAACCTCAGGATGATTCTTACCAACAACCACAGGACATACCACACTAATACCAACCCTGGAACTTTCCCTTGCAACAAACCCCGTTGCCAGCTTTGTCCACATATTTACTCTGCCGACACCATCATTGGACCTAACCATTTCAGTTATAAGATTAAGAACACATATTCCTGCTCATCCAGAAATATAATTTATGCCATCATGTGCCAACAGTGGCCATCTGCTATGTATATTGGACAAACTTCTCAGACACTTCGCCAAAGAATCAATGCACACAAAACAGACATCAGACAGTTTCACAAAGAAAAAACAGTTTCTTGCCATTTCAACCAGACTGGGCATTGTCTCAACGACCTCACTACATGCATCCTGCTTCAAAGAGACTTTAACACAAGACTTCAAAGAGAAGCCTCTGAACTGTCATTCGTGCTTAAATCTGACACTTTACGAATGGGCCTTAACAAAGATGCTAATTATCTTACACATTACAAAGATAGCTTCCCCAATTATCACCTCTAATATCATTATCTCATAGACACCAACCTCCCCGCCTCATCCCCCCTCTGTTCTAAAATCTGATTTGTCTATTTTATGTGTGTTCACTTTTTTTGATTATATCCCTTTGGTATATATAGTCATGCCAATTTTCTTCCACAATTTGATCTGAGGAAGTGGGTCTGGCCCACGAAAGCTCATCACCTAATAAACCATCTTGTTAGTCTTTAAAGTGCTGCATAGTCCTGTCTTTTGTTACACCAAACATTGTGAGACTTGTGATAAATTCAAGTGAGTTGGCATCATCATTACAAGGCAAGATGCACTTTACACACTTTTTAGTATTCAAGTCCATACCTTTGTGGACATTTCTAGCTTCCTGAGCCTCCTCCAAAAGGAAGAACTCTGCAGTACAGCCACTCTTGGGCTGGATTTCTGGGGGGCAACCCTCATTTCCCCACCACATTAAGCAGTCCCAATTGTTTACTACCTATAAGATCTTTTTCCTTTGTGGACCGGGAACCAGCAAGACGCTTCAAGTGATTCAAAACATAACATAATTATTTACCTCAAAAGTATGCAGCAGGGGAAATTATAAAGATCTATAAATCATGACTGGTGTGGACAAAGTAAGCAAGAGTTTACTCCTCCTAACATAAGAACAAGGGGTCACACAATGAAATTAATAGGCAGTAGGTTTAAAACAAACATCAGGGAGTACTTCTTCACACAACATAATCTGTGGAACTCTTTGCCAAAGGATGATGTGAAGGCCAAGATTATAACTAGATAAATTTATGGAGGCTATTAGCCAGATGGGGAAGGATGATGTTCCTAGCCTGTTTGCTAGAACCTGGGAATGGACAACAGGGGACAGATCACTTGACTACTTGTTCTGCCCATTCCCACTGGGGACCTGGCATTGGCCACGGTTGGAAGATAGACTATTGGGCTAAATGGACCTTTAGTCTGACCCAGTATAGTCATTCTTAAGTTCTGCTCATTCTCCTGATCTCAGCTCTGACTCCTGATTTTCAATTCTGTCTCTGACCTTCAGTGTGCTGTTCCTGGCCTCTGACTGCTACTGCACTGACCACTGACCACTAAACATGACCGCCCAAGCACTTGTCATTTGGAAACTGGAACTAATGTTTGCCAAGACTGTGACAAATCCAGAATATGCCTGCTAAAAATGTGGACCAATCTTCCAGGATGATTTAAGTCCTATATCACTTTATATTCCAACTGTTAGCACCAGAGCGCCTAGCCTAGTCTCTAGGCAACCCAGCAAGCTCAGCTGGGCACAATAAGCCTTCTCCAAACAATCATGTTTCCTGATTGGGCAAGAAAGCCTGCAGCCTACTACTTGAGCCATACAATAGCAGCAGCACAACTGCTCCTGAATGTGTACTACACCCACAGCTGCATTTTGCTCAGCTCCTGCTTCCATCCCTGCCTATCATCAGCCCTTCTAGTCCTCATTCCAGCTTTGTTCTAGGCTTGAATCCAATCCAGTTCAGTCTAGTTTTTGCTCCCCTGTACTGCTCCTGCCTCCAATTCTGACTTTAGCTTGGTTTAGGGGTGGGCAAATTCTGGCCTGCAAGCCAGATCTGGTCTGCAGGGTTAGTCCCTGGTGGGCCCTCTCCCCTATATTTACCAGTACCTCTGCAGGTATCAAGTGATTGCAGCTCTCATTGCCTGTGGATAGCCGTTCATGGCCAGTGGTAGCAGTGGGAAGTGGTGTCACTGTTTTTTTATTGCCCACCCCTGGCTTGGTTCCTCAACCCTGACCCCAGCTTCACCCTCAGCCCAATACCTTACCCCTGGATCTACGCTCGCCAATACTCTGAACTTCCACTGCCACCACCAGACAAGGTTCTGCTACGTGTTCTAGGCAGGCTGCCCATGCCCGGCAGTTTACGGTTTAAGCAGCCCAGCAAGTCCAGATACAGCGAGGGTGTGGGCTTAACATATAAATCCCTTCTGAAAACCACAGTGGGAGCCCAGCTCATCCTTATGGACTTACGCTGGGGCTCCCACAATCTTCTAACATTTTAAGAATGACATTTTCAGGACTATCCTTGATAAGTTTGTGCTCAGCGGTCTAGATTACATTTACTCTTCTCTGAAAAGCAAGTGCTCCATGACCACCATGTGGTCATTCTAAACTGGCTTCACCAGAATTAACCCGATGGCAAACCTCAAAAGTGTCAATTTGACAAGGACACGGTAAAGTTCTTGGGTTATGCCATTTCCCTGGCAGGGCTTATGTCCCCCTTCCTCAAAGTAGCAGTAATCACAGATGGGAGGTATCCTCAGATGTGCACATGGTACAGGGCTCCAGACTAGGGGTGACACAGGGAGGAGTCACATGGGGGAGAGAGTCAAATTGCTGCTGTCCCCGTTGTGTCCCTCCCCAGCAGTCACCTATGAGTATGTTTCCTTTATTTACCAAGACTCCTAATCAAGGAACAGAATATTTCCAGAAAGAGTGAAGGCTGAACTGCTATCTCTTATCCTATTCTTATGCCATCCGACAAGCTCACTCAAGAATGTGAGTAGGACACCCATATTATGCGTTGTGGCATTTTGGAACCATGTCAGATTAACAGAGCTACTAATTATTTGACTATTTCCAGAATACAATCGGTAATGGTTTCTCTCTGCTAAGACAGAAATGAAACCATGGAAAAAATGTCTGTCTGCATCCCTGTGTTGAAAGGATAAGTAACTCCAGTCAGAGTGTTAGAGGACATGCAGGAGAAACCAGATTACTTAAATTTTTCAGCCCAATACAGGAGCTCTTGCAGATGGCAGATTGAGGATATAGTGTTGACTGAGTTTTGCAAACAAGCAAATGTAATAGAATAAAAAGACCATGGTTGTTAAGGATTTGCTGTCTGCAGGCCAGACTGCAATAAATTCCCAGCTCTACATCCGTTCTGGCAGTGACAGATTACCACCTCAGACTTCAACTCAAAAACCTGATAGAAAAGATGATGAGTCTTTCAAGAGGCCAAAATTGATACCACAAATATTGCATCAAGTTTTGACACCATTTTCAGTTTTCAAATTTGGGGGAAGGCCAACAAATCACACCATCACCAGGAAAAGGCAGACAGAGAATTCCCTAGCAAGAAAAAGAGATAGACCTTTCACCAGAACTTATGTGAAGAGCAAGAAGAGGGGAGTACTAGAAGTGGGATGACATTTAATAGTGCAAAGTCAAGATTATGCATTTAGGGACCAACCACAAGATTTTTTTGCTATAAGCTGGGGATTTATCAGTTCGAAGTGACAGAATAGGAGAAAAACCTGGATGTACTGGCTGATCACAGGAAGACTATGAGCCTTCAATGTGATGCAGCCATGAAAAGGCTAATGTTGCCCTAAGATGCATCAGGTGAGGTATTTCCAGTAGAGCCATAGAAGTGTTTATACCATTATAAAAAGGCACTGGTGAGACCTCCTCTGGAATACTGTGTGCAGTTCTGGCCTCCATGTTTAAGAAAGATGCATTCAAGCTGGAACAGTGCAGAAAAGGGCTACTCATGTGATCTGAGGAATGGAGAAACCACCTTGTGAGGGAAACTCAAAGGCTGCATCTAGACTTGCATGAATTTGTGCAAATGCTTTTAACAGAAAAGTTTTCCGTTAAAAGTATTTGCGCAAGAGAGCATCTAGATTGGCACGGACGCTTTTGCGCAAAAGCACTTTTTGCGCAAAAGTGTCCGTGGCCAATCTAGACGTGCTTTTGCGCAAGAAAGCCCCGATCGCCATTTTAGCCATCGGAGCTTTTTTGTGCAAAACAAAACTGAGCTGTCTACACTGGCCCTTTTGCGCAAAAGGTTTTGCGCAAAAGGACTTTTGCCCGAACGGGAGCGTCAAAGTATTTGCGCAAGAAGCACTGATTTCTTACATTAGAATGTCAGTGCTCTTGCGCAAATTCAAGCAGTCAGTGTAGACAGCTGGCAAGTTTTTGTGCAAAAGCGGCCGCTTTTGCAGAAAAACTGGCCAGTCTAGACACAGCCAAAGAGCTTGGCTTATTCAGCCTACTCAAAAAAGGGTTCAGGGGGATGGATTGCTCTCTATCAGTACATCAGATGGACAAATATCAGAGGGAGAGGATTTAAGTGCCAATGTGGACATAATAACAAATGGATATAAACTGCCCATCAATAAGTTTAGGATTGAAATTAATTGAAAGCTTCTACACATCAGAGGAGTGAACTTCTGGAACAGCCTGGCCTGTTGGCAAATGGCAGTAGCAAAAAGTCCCCAATAAACAGAGATGGGACACTTGATGGGTAGAGTTCTGAGTTACTACAGAGATTTTTTTCCCCAAGTATCTCTCTGACAAGTCCTCCTCATTGCTCAAAGTCTAACAGATCGTCATATTTGAGATCAGGAAGAATTTTCCGCCCCCCCCCGTCAGACTGGCAGAGAACCTGGGTTTTTTTTGCCTTCCTCTGCAGAATGGGCCACAGGCTACTTACAGGTTTACATTTAGTGTAAATGGTGAATTCTCTGTAACTTGAAGTCTTTAAATCAAGGGTGAGGAACCTTTTTGGATTGGGGACCACTGCCCCCCAAAGAAATCAGTTGGGGGCCAAAAAAGGATTGACATGGCTCCTGACTGAGAAGGAGAAAAAAGACACTCCCCTCGCACTTCAGCTCCAGAGCCAGCGGGGTATGCGTAGTAGATCTTGTGGGCTCTGGAATAGGGCCAAAAATGAGGGATTCCGTGTGTGGGAGGTGGATACTGGGAAGTGGGCTGGGGTGGACAATCTGGAGCAGGAGCAGGTTGGGGGTGCGGAATCCGGGAAATGGGGGGGGGCGGGGTGCTTACCTGCACAGCTCCCTGGGGACAAATGGTTCCAGGCCCCTGCTGCTCCCAGGCACCGCCCCCTGCTGCTTCTATTGGATGCAATTCTGGACAATTGGGACAGTGGGGAAAAGCCTCCAGGTGAACACTTCCCTACACTGCCGTTTCCCCAGCCTGCGGGGAGGGGGAGCAGCAGCACACAGAGCCATTTCCTCCCCCCGCCAGACAGAGCCTGCAGGCGGGATACAGCCCCAGCTTGCTTGACTCCAGCCTGCAAGGCTTGGGGCTCCCCCTTCTACACAGCAGGGAGCCGGTGTTGGCGCTCCTGCCACATGGAAGAGGGGGGGGGAAGGGCTGCGGGGATGAAGTGCTAGAACAGACTTGCTTATGCTGGGTGGGGGGAACTCTGAGCCTCGTGGGCTGGATCCAGCCCACAGGTTGTAGGTTCCCCACCCCTGCTTTAAATAATGATTTAAGGAATTCAGTAACTCAGTCAGGGTATGTCTACACTAGCCACCCTAGTTCGAACTAGGGTGGCTAATGTAGTCATTCGAACTTGCAAATGAAGCCCGGGATTAAAATATCCCAGGCTTTATTTGCGTGTTCCCGGGTGCTGCCATTTTTAAATGCCCGGTAGTTCGAACTCCCTGCCCGCGGCTACTCCTGCAATGCGGAGTAACGGTAGTCCAAATTAGGGGCTTTAGTTCGAACTACTTAGCCCGTGCTGCGTTTAGCCGCGGGCAGGGAGTTCGAACTACCGGGCATTTAAAAATGGCAGCGCCCGGGAACATGCAAATAAAGCCCGGGATATTTTAATCCCGGGCTTCATTTGCAAGTTCGAATGACTACATTAGCCACCCTAGTTCGAACTAGGGTGGCTAGTGTAGACATACCCTCAGGGGTTAGAGCCTATTTCAGGAGTGGATGGGTAAGGTACTATGGCTTGCAGTGTGCAGGCAAGTCATACCAGATGATCACAATGGTTCCTTCTGACCTTAAAGTCTATGAATTTGAGTTTCAAATAATGGAGAAAAGAAGAACAAATTGACAGGTCAGATGGTCTGGATTCTACAGTGGAGGAAAAAGGACCTTTTCTTGTGTGTCCAGATAAGCCAGTATATAGACCTTCAAAAATTCTCTGCCAGAAATCTGTCAGCCTGCATGAATGACTGCCTTCAGCTTGTATCTTCTTATAAATATTTCTGAAAAATTTGTTCATTTGTGTTTGTTTTTGTTTGTTTGTCCAGAAAGATCTCCGAAACAGTACGAGCTAGAAATACCAAATTTGGCATGGATCCTACTGATTTCCTAACTTAAATAACTGGATGGGTTATATCTCGAAATCGGCTCCCCCAGCGCCCCAATTGGGCCCGCTGATAATTCCAAAAGATCTCTGAAACAGTAAGAGCCAGAAACACCAAATTTTGCATGGATACTCCTGATTTCCTAACTTAAATCACTGGATATCTCAAAATCGGTTCCCCCAGAGCCCCAATTGGGCCCACTGATAATTAGCTTTTAGTAGCGCCTGATCATAGGCATTTGCTGGACTCTTCTATTAAGCGCCACATAGACTGCGTCACATAGACTGCAACTACGTGATCCTAGAGGAGAAAGCATGTGGGTATCTGCAGCACCATCAAGGGAAAGCCCATGGGGGACAGGCTGCAGTGGGGCAGAGAATCAGCAACCTCCCCTATACTAGGGCACCAGCAGATCTCCAGGAGAGACGCAAATGTGGCTGATGCTGGCTGGGGTCTAGCCTTGCTAATTGTGGCTGGGAGAAGCCTCCAGCTATCACAGCCTCTCAACATCTTCATGCAGCCGGGCTCTGATTGAACCCCTTCTGGAAATTAAAGTTGCTTCCCTCCCCCCACACCCAAATGAGCCATCCCACCACTTGCCCTCCTTTGCGCTGCGTGCATTCTCCTGGCAGGGCTGTGTGCATTATCAGCAAGTGCCACGGGCATTATGCACTTTGCAGGATTCAGCTCATAGTACAAAGCGGAGGTGGGTAAGACGACAAGGTTTTGAGCACCATGGAGCCTGAGGAGGACACGGTACACTCAGAACAGCCTATTCTCATTAGAACAGGTATGTTCAGGTGCTGCATGTTCTGATCATCTAGATATCACTAATTGCACCTGGTCTGAAGGTGTTTCGCTTTGTCTGATCAATGCAACCGGTCCAGCTGCCGCTAGGAAGCCCATTCAGGTTGCCCCATGGAGCATGCACTGAAGGCACTCGGAGAGTGGCTACTTGGGGAGCAGTGATTTGCTGCTGCTGCAGAGCTCAGGAGACATCCCCTCCATTTCTCAGGGCTTCTGGCAAAGAGGCTGCAGGCATTGGTTTGCATAGGGTCTTTAAGGGAAGATGGGCCTTCCTGATTTGTGGGGATTGAGAAAAGAGACCCTATAGGATTTGTCGTTTTGTAAGCACATCACTAGCTATGTTAATTTCTTAAAGTAATATATCACAGAAAAGTATTTCCAATAAAATATGCTGTGTTAATGTAATAGACGTAGTTCATTCATCACACCCTTTACTACAGTGGTCACCAACCAGTAGATCAGGATCCCCACTGGTAGATCTTGGAACCTCTGGCAGAGGATCCTGACTGGTTTGGCTGGGAGGCTATCAAGTGCCAGCACTTCAGCTGCCCCTTCCCCCCACTGCCCTGCTGCTCCTGCCCAGAGCTGCCCCCTGGGAGCCTCCTGTTTGTTGTACATGGTGGGGGAGACAGAGGCAGGGGGGCACTTATGTCCCTCTGACCCCCTCTCCTGTACCCAATCTTCAAAGAGTGAAGAGGGCAGGGCCTCAGAGAAGGGGAAGGGCAGGGGTATTTGGGTTTGAGGTAGATCCTGGACTGACGTAAATTCAAAAAGTGATCTTGTGCTTAAAAATGTTGGAGACCCCTGCTTTACTATATTTTCCCCAGGCAACGCTGGGTATTTCTGCTCATTCTTAATACAATGCAAGACATCTGCATGCTGAGGTGATATGAGGACATGTAAATGAAGGGGATATTACATCCTAAGAGTGACTAGGGCTTGGTATACACTCCCACTTGTATAACTTTCACACACACATTAAAGTGACATGGAATGATGTAAGTTACACCAACCTAAGCACCAGTGTGGTGGACAGCGTTGTGTGAGCAGGAGATCTTTTGTGGAGGACAACTCATTATGCTGACAGAGTTTTCTTCTGTTAGCACTGAGTCTGATGAAGACTAGAGATATGAATGATTAACTGGTTAACCAGTGGGCTGAAACAGCCTCCCTGCCTGCCCCATTTAATCGGTTAACTGGTTAAACAATGTTTACCTCATTAACTGATTAACCAGGATTTTACATCCCTAGTATAGACTAGCCCTTAGAAGTGCAACATGGAGCAAGGATAACCAATATGGTTGGAGCTACAAGTGAGCTATCTGGGTAATTAGTTTGAATGAACTGCTTTCCTTAAAATCTTAAGTTGATAAAAGAAATTATTTTACTCACCACTATGAAGTGGTGCAATATCTTGTGTGTTGGCATCATTTTTATTAACTTAGTTGATGAGGGATATGAAAGAAGACTATTTTGATATTCAAACTTGCTAAACGACCTTTGAGTAAACTAAACTCTGGGAAGATTTAGATGGTGACTTTCCTTTTTTAAATTAAGCATTCTGTGAGAATAGGATAATTGCATTTAACAAGCATTTAACAAATCTGTTCCTTAGGGCAGATTTAAGCAAATCCATTACTTTTACTACGAGGAGTTCTCAATAATAACTTGGTTTTGAAAGGGAAAAAAATCTAGACTCTTTTAAATCACTGACATAAACCTAGGGCATTGAATGTTTTAGAAATCAACCTGACCACATTTCTTGAGCTTCTTTTCTGTAGTCAATTCCCTCTCCCTCTTTCTTTCAATAGCTATGGTAACACAGACAGTAAAACAACCGAGACACTTTATGTTGAAAAAAATATTTGCAACTCCTAAGATTTATGGAACACTCTGCAAATGTTGCATATTTCTTCAAAGAAACAAGGTGAAAACACCATCCCAACTTATTCTGCATCCCACAATGCAGAGGATTTAACAAACAATTACTTTTCACTGGTTTCAGCAAGATGTTTACAACCCTCCCATTTTCTTCTCTTTGATCTGCAAGTGTAATTGTTCTAAAGCACTTGTGCATGAAACTGAAGTATGTGTCAACTGAGGTTACACTTCACTGCATCCATGGGAAAAGAAAGTCTGTTACAAAACTATCTTAGGTTTTGTCTACACTATGCAGCTTTTTGCAATATGGCCGGGTTGCTAAAAGTCAGGCAGTGCCACTGTTTGTTGATTCTTTTGCCGACAAAAATTTCTACTCCCAATAAGTGGCATTCACGTTGTTGTCAGCAGGAGTGCAGTCCTGTCAACGCGATGGTCACACCGGCACTTGCCACAGCAAAGTTTTTATCTTTTGGGAGACAGAAAGAAAGTAGTATCTCTAAAAGATAAAAGTTTTGTTGTTCAATTGCCAGTGCAGACATACTCTTAGTGAGATTCAACTATAGTATTACCAATTAAAAACTGCATTTCAATTCAAACTTCCATCTGAAAGTTAAAAAAAAAAAAATCTAGGTACAACTCATTATGTACGATAACTGTGTTTGTTTTATAGATCTGTATTCTCCAAGGAGTAATACACTTTTACCTGCTAATTTTCTATGAAGAAAAACATACTTGCAAAATTAGACATTGCCCTTAAACTTAAGCAAATCTCCCATTAGCATGAATGCAGTGTGGGCTGTGTCATATACAATTCTAATGGTTACATCAGATGCTGGATTCAGGACTTCTTGGTGCCATTTCTGGTGCTGGCCCCATTACTCCACTCTGTCGCCTACTCATCAGATTCCCTCTTGAAGAGGGATCCCCATTGTGGAAGGGTCTGTACAGGAATGTCTGCATACCTTCTGTCTGTCAATTTCCCTCAGAGGGGTAGCAGTGTTAGTCTGTATCTTTAAAAAGAAGTACAGGTTGTACCTCCCTTAACCAGGACTCCGTGGTTCAGCAAGACCACGGATGTTCCTGGACCACAGAGCCCAAGTATAGGGAGGTCAGGCTGTGGGGCAAGAGCAGCAGGGGGATCGGCAACTCAGCCAGGAACCCAGCATAGGAGGGGGCGGAGAAGCAGCAGGGAGTTCTGGCCGCTGAGGCTTGACAGTAGAAAGGAACCAGAAGCTGCAAAGCTCCAGCACCAGTCATGGAGCTTGGGGGCTGGCAGTGGCAGCTGCAAAGCTCTGGCCCTGGCCGTCGAGCTCGAGAACCAGCAGCGGTGGAGCTCCAGCACCTGCTGGGGAGCTTGGGGGTAGTGGTGGCAGTTGCGGAGCTCCAGCCCAGGCAGCAGCCATGGAGCTCGGCCTGGGCAGCCACAGCTGGGCAGGTGCCCTAGCCGGAGGCAGCAGGGCAGCACGGACCACGTTGGGAAGGACCTCTCCTACTCCGGCAAATCCCCTTTTTCGGGACTGATTAGGTCCCGAGGGTGCCGGCCAAGGGAGGTACAACCTGTAGTCCTGTGGCACCTTAGAGACTACAAATATGTTAGATCATGAACTTTCCTGGGTAAAACCCACTTCATCAGATGAGCTGGAGTGGTTAATGAAGCTAATTAAGTAGGCTGGATGTGTTCCATTCATAGCTATCAATGTGAAAATGAGAATATCAAAGGTTGAGGAAAATTCTCTCGGTTGGTTCATGAAAGCAGATGTAGTTCCGCCAAACCCAAATGCTTAAAAATCATGAATCAGGGTCACCAAATATGATGAGATTGTCTTTAAAATCATGAGTTCATGTAAAAATAGTAGATTTGTTATTTGTCTTCTCATTTTTCAGCCTTTAGAGTACATAGAGACCACATTTTGAAGCTGAGATCACATTCTGAAGCTGTCTCCATAGCTAGAAACCTACTTTTTCTGTAAGAATGAAGGCTAAAATCATCTCATCCACTTGAGTTCAGGAGTTGGGGCTTCAAGGAAAACAATCATGAAATTGTAAGTGGGAAATTAAGCACTATTCACTCTTACACAGTCCCTGCCAAAATAGCACTTAGGTGCTTTAAAAAAATGCTTTTGCAAATATCTTTTAAAACAAAATACATAAAGCCACGCATTAGCTATTGATGAGCTAAAACTGTAGTGAGGGAGCATGGCCTCCTCCTTTGGAGGGCAGGCAGACAGCTGCAATCACTCTGCAGGAAGCAGAGGGGCAGGTCAGGAGCCAGAAATATAAAAGGCAGGTCCCCCAGCTCATTTGGAAGAGAGCTGGAGGAGAAGGACGTCTCCCACCTGCTGACTGAGCTCAGATCTGATTGGAAGCTTCTAGAGTGCCAGAGATCTAGGGACTGCCAGAGCTGCCAGGCAGCAGACACTCAGAGGAGTCACTAGTCATTTACCCTGACACAACTAACAACTCTGGAACCCAGGTACTGCCTGAATGGGAGTGTAGGAAGTATGGAAGTAAAAACATTTTTAACAGTGCAACCCAGAGGTCGGCAACCTTTCTGAAGTGGCATGCCAAGATTTAACCCTCCTGTCCTGGGCCATGTCGCTCTCCTGCGGGGAGGAGGGGGGGAAGGGAGAGGGTGCTCGGGCACCCCTCTTGGTCTCCTGCCCTGGGCTCCACTCCAACTTTTCCTGTGGTGAGGGGAGGAGCAGCATGTGTTCACTTCCCCACAAGCCGGATCTGGCATGGAGATTCAGGGCTTCCTAGGCAAGCCTGAGCTGCCAGACTTTGGCCTTCAGTGCACATGCCTTCTTCTCCTCCCCCATGATGGCTGTGATTAGCGCTCATCCAGGGGGCTGTGATGGAGCCAGGAATGAGCTATGAAGTCACCGTCCCAGGTGGAGATAGGGACGGGGCCAAACTGCCTCAAGGGGCAGCTCAGCTGACGCATGTCATTTCCGCTTCCGCAAGCGAAGACAACGCACACGTAAAGCAACATTACGTACCCTATGGTGGCAGTGCACAAACATGTCTAGACTCTTCCTCCTCCACCCCTGAGCTCAGTCTCATGTCTGTGGGGCATGCACAATGAATGGACTCCCCCTCACTGCCTCTCCACAGGCCTCCCCCCCCCCCGCAGGAAGCTGGCATTGGCACCAATCTTGCAGGGGGCACAATGCCAGATCTCCAGCAAGGGCTCCCTGTTGCGGGTGAGGGAGAGCCCGTTCATTGTGTGTGCCACTGAAAATCATCTTGTGTGTCCTGCCAGAGGTTGTTGACCCCTGGTGTAACTGATCAAAACAGGGTTAATGAGTTACACTAACATCCCTAGTTTACAGATAGATAAATATGGGACTTTTTAAAAATTGCATTAATATACTGCAAATACAAAATTTCTGAAATTTAGGTGAATAAAAACAGATATATCCTTAAGCAGAAAAACATCTGTAGTTCCAGCTACATTAACATAGAATCACACTAATTATCACTAAAGCCTGAACCTAACAAGTGTCTAATGCTATTTCTCTGACACAGCACTACAGAACAAGGCAAGTTGTCCAGTCCACAGAATTCCTGAATAGAATTTTTTATCCCTCTAACCATAACAGTCTTGCATACTGGTTAGCCTGACGTAGGTCCAATCACAAAAAGAAAATGGAAAATGTATTAGACATTTTTTTGGGACTGATCAATTGATGGTCAAGATCAAGAAAACAATGGGTCAAGAATTCTTGGTTCAGAATGATCCTGCCCAGATTTTGAAGGGTGGGAAGGAAGTACCAAGGTATAGATAGCAAAAAGTTTTAAAAAGAAAGAAAGAATGAACCTTCTTGAGAAACACTGGAATCCATTAATCTGAACACTATTTCATTTTGATGACTAACCTACATGGGGCCGTTTCCTGACATCATACTAATTTTAACTCTAATGCAACTCCCTTGTCTTCACTCAATTTCCACTAGTTTCAATGAGATCCGAATCAAGTTCAGAGAATGAAAAGATTGGAAGAAGAGTCAGATAATTGGCAGCCTAATGAGAATAATTAGGATGATTCAACCTGGGCCAGTCTCACTCTGAATGGCAACCAATCTGTTGTGATCACTAGCTCCAACATGCTTCTAAGCCCTCTCAATTTCAGTAGAGTCTAATCACGGTCTTTAGTTGTGGGACACTACTATGCATTCAGAGAGCCCTTTTCTGTACCCCTCCTTGGGATGCAAGACTGAACAGCTTAGCCACGCTAGTACCTGATACGGGTGTCTCAGACTTTCCAAGCCTGCCAACTGCTTACACATCTCCCTCAAAGGCCCACCTAGCTGTGTGGCTCTGGCTTCTAATTCATCCCTTCAGGGACAACGTAACAAGAGAGCAAGAAACAGAGGCTTAGCAAAGGACTTAACCACAGTTACTTTCCTCTTAAGAAGCACGAGAGAGTGACTGATCTCTAAGTCCTGAGATGTGCCTCCCATGTCTGATCTCATCCCTTGGAGTCTGAGGTTGTGACCTTTTCTGGCTAGGGTAGTGTCCCTCTGGTCTTCTCTCTGAGAAAGTGCCTTCTTTAAAAATAGTTTATTCTCTCTTCTGCCATATGCCCAGGCTGAAAAACTGGTGCCCCTGTATAGTGAAATGCATTGTTCCATAAGGCTGGGCTGACCATTGAAAGAAAATTCAAGCTGATGGCTCCAATTTCTGAGGGATGGCTTGTCAGTCCCTCAGTTAGGTGTCAAGCACCTTTCCTCAGCTGGGTAGTAGGTTGGTATATATTTTATAATACTAACCGTGCCCCAAGACAAGGTTAAACGTGTTCAGCACATAACAGAGAATAGAGTTCCCAATAAAAAAACGGAGGTTACTATATGAAACAGAGCTCACTATTTGACCCCAAGATAGTCCACTCTGTTGCATCTCTATGGATCAGGCATATCCGTAAGTACTCTAGTGAAGTTCTCACTAGAGCATATGATCTCATGTTTGCATTATCTTTAACAATAATCACTTCCACATCAATCTTAGAGTGCCAGATTCTATTTTGACAATTTGGCATTACACCCTTTCATGTGACGCAACTATGTGAGAAGTGAATGGTCTGTATGCACCATGAAATGTAGATGTAGTGAATGGTCCCAATATACCAGGAGATTCTTTGTCTGAACCTTCTGGTGTAAAAAGAGCCAGGAATACAGATGCACACTAGTAGCTTTACTTGCATTAAAAATGGAAAATCCCAGCTCTTACAGAGGGGAGGAGTGGGAAGGGTTAAAGCAATTTTAGATTACAATTCATAGAGAAATGTTATCAACTGGAAACAGAATTACTAGAACAAATCAAATTATTGTGACTAGAGCCCTAAATATGAGAAGACACTAAACCAATTATTTCTGGTAACACATCCATTAATTTTCCCCACCTCACATAAAAAAAATATATGCTGTACTACAGAGAACCCAAAATTCTAAAACTGTATATTAAAAGGGGAATTGTAAACGTTGATAGGACTATTTCACTGCAATTCCATCCATTTTAAAGTAAAATCCACAAACTTAAAACACATTTTCCAAAAAATATGCTTTATGGATATTTAAAATATATCTAAGTTACAATTAGAACAGGGGTGGGAAATAATTTTTTATGGGGGGGGCACCCCAATAAATTTGGAAAATGATCAAGGGACATACTCTTCCTGAAACAGCACAACCTGACCTAATGTATTTTTATACCGGCGTCTGGGAAAACAAAAGGAAGAACCAAATAAATCACAAAAGAACATATTACTGCAAATGCTCACATTCCTCAAGAAAGTTTACTGCTGCTCTCAAAACCAGGCAATGAACCAATTCATTCCAGAACCTGACCTACACTCTCCAAGAATCAAATATGAAGGTGATTGCATCTCTGACCTCAGGCTTGCCAAGGCTTGGTTAATCCCTCGTGTAGGTCAGAGCACCCTAGGCCTGGCTCTGAGGGCTGTTCATAGAATACTAGAACTGGAAGGGACCTTGAGAGGTCAACAATTCCAATCCCCTGCC
The DNA here is from genome assembly GCA_032595735.1 of Pelochelys cantorii. NCBI lineage: Eukaryota > Metazoa > Chordata > Testudines > Trionychidae > Pelochelys > Pelochelys cantorii. The sequence continues at coordinate 7,114,163 of CM064328.1, forward strand.
CTCATTGCAGGACAAAGCACCATCTAGATCATCCCAGATAGATGTCTATCTAATCTGTTCTTAAATATCTTCAGTGATGGAGATTCCACAACCTCCCTAGGCAATTTATTCCAGTGTTTAACCACCCTGACATTTAAAAAGTTTTTCCTAATGTCCAACGTAAACTTCCCTTGCTGCAATTTAAGCTCATTGCTTCTTGTCCAATCATCAGAGGCCAAAGAGAACAATTTTTCTCCCTCCTCCTTGTAACACCCTTTTAGGTACTTGAAAACCACTATCATGTCCCCTCCCAGTCTTCTCTTTTCTAAACTAAACAAGCCCAATTCTTTCAGTCTTCCCTCATAGTTCATGTTTTCTAGACCTTTAATAATTTTTGTTGCTCTTCTCTGAACCTTCTCCAATTTCTCCACATTTTTCTTGAAAAGTGGTGTCCAGAACTGGACACAATACTCCTAATTGAGGCCTAATCGGTGCAGAGTAGAGTGGAAGAATGACTTCTTGTGTCTTGTTCACAACACTCCTCTTGCAGCAGACTGGACTATTTGAGGTAGTGGAATACTCAGCCCAGCCATGTCCCCTATGCTATGGGATCTTGCTGGAAGCGAAGACTATGATCAGGACCATGATCAGGTCTGTGAATGCAAGGCTCTTACAACAAGGCAATTTCCCGACAAATTACAGCATTATTGTGGCCATCCTATGATAGCACACTTTATGCAATGGTGTTACAATGCATCAAATGAGCCATTTATATCGGCTTTACCATAAAAATACGGTGAACTTATGCAAGTTACAAGTTCATTCTGTTAGAATAAAATAATGTAATTCTGCAAAAACCTTGTCAACATTTTAGCACACCACTGTGCCATGGGATCAAGTGCCAATCTCTTAACTGTAGCATAGTGTACTCCTAGTTGAACAAACTTCTCAAGTTCTTACTTCGGTATAAATAATTGAATTAGTATTGCCTGAGTAAGGATTGAGTGAGGACCTCTAGATCTGGTTCAGGAAAATCTCCCTCTCTTCCAAAAGAAGCCCCTAAAATTCAAACATTTTAAAGATGTTAACAAATGAGATATATGAGACTATCAGAATGTACTAAAAAGCTTAAGATAGAAAATACTCACCAGAAGCTACACACTACACAACAGAAACACTAATCCAGGAACCAATCCCTGTAACAAACCCCATTGCCAACTCTGTCCACTTGTCTATGCAAGGAACACTATCATAGGGTCTAACCACATCAGACATACTATCGAGGGCTTGTTCACCTGTACATCTATTAATCTAATGTCTATGTACCAGTAATGCCCCTCTGCTATGTACACTGACTAAACCAGACTGCCTCTATGCAAAAGAATAAATGGAGAGAAAATCAGACATTAGGAATGTTAATATTAACAAACCCAGTAGGAGAGCACTTCAACATCCCTGCACACTCAGTGACAGACTTGAAAGCAAAAAAAACTTCAAAAACAGACTTCAGCATGAATCTGCAGAGCTGTGATTCATATGCAAACTTGACACTATCAGACTGGGTCAGAATAAAGTGGTTAAATCACGACAAAAAGTCAATTTCCTTCTTTTGGTATTCTCACCTTCTCATCAGCTGGTGGGAGCAAGCCACATTCATCCTGACTGAATTGACCATATTAGCACTGATCTGCCATATAATAATGTGTATATATACACATACCTGCCAAATTGAAGCTTCCATTTCATGCATATGACAAAGTGGGTTCCAGACCATGAAAGCTTATGCCCAAATAAATGTTAGTCTTATGGGGCCACTGGACTCGTTTTTGCTGAAACAGTCTAACATGGCTAACCCTCTGAAACATTAATCTATTTCTCAATAGCTTTGACCATTCAAGATTAAATCAACTGATTGCTACTTTGCAAATCTGTTTAAATTAGGGGCCTCGCCAACTTAATTGGGGAAGCCTATTTATGTTAAGAAAGTTTCAAAGGTTAAAAGAAAATCCCTTCTAATATTCTGTAGGGTCTACAGGTCCTTCAACCCAATTTGATGTGAATAGAATCATTATTGTTCTTCCACTGACAATATAACAACTCCCGCTGAGCTATTATAATGTTAACGGTTTACTGGAGATTTGAGTAGCATTTTTACTACATGCTGACGCATTATTTCGCTAAACGGGATGTTGCTCATTAAGATCCTACACATTTCCATCTTTAAAATACATTTTTACTTATTTAATTGAATTCTGACAGTAAGCAATTTCCCATCCGATTTTATACATTACAAAGACAAAATAGGGAAAGAACAGGTTAAAGAACACTTAGGTAAGTTAGATGTATTTGGTTTAGCAGGGTCTGATGAAATTCACTTGAGGATACTTGAGGAACTAGATGAAAATCTCAGAAGGGTTAGTAATTATCTTTGAGAATTCATGGATGGGTGAGTAGCCAGAGATCTAGAGAAGTAACATAGAACCAATCTTAAAAAAAAAAAAAAAAAAAGTGAAAAAAGAGGACTCGTGGAATTGCAGACCAATCAGTCTAACTTTGATACCTTGAAAGATACTGGAACAAATTATTAGATAATTAGTTTATAAGCACCTAGAGAATAATAGGATAATAAGGAATAGCCAGCATGGATGCGTCAAAAGCAAATCATACAAGACCAATATAACGCCCTTCTTTGACAGAGCTGCTGACCTAGTGCAGGAGTGAAAAGTGATAGGCATGATATAGCTTGATTTTTAATAATGGTTTTGACAGAGCCACCTGACATGCTAGGGAAATGTGGTCTAGATGATATTACTATAAAGTTGGTGCACAAAGGGTTAAAGACTGTACTATATAGAGTAGTTATAAATGGTTCTCTATCAAACTGGGTGGACTTATCTAGTGGGATTCTAGTGTGTCCTGAATCACTGAGGACTCGAATAATGGAGCAGACAGCATGCTTATCAAGTCTACAGATAAACTGGAGGGGCCTGCAAGCACTTTGGAGGATAGGATTAGAATTCAAAACTGATTGTTAGTGCTTTTTATGTAGCCCACTGTCAACTAGACAAATACCTAAACGAGTTAATGTACCCCCTGCAAGACTTTGCCTAACCCAGGGGTATGCATGCCCCTCGTTGAGACTCACTAAAGCATCATAAAATACTGCTACAGAAGAACACAAAATCATTTAAAAACTGTTATTAAGCAGACCAGTGATGCTGATGCACATAATCTCTCTCTTTAGAGCAAAGTTTGAAACAAACATTTAATTCCCCTTTCAAAGAGAATCCCTATGATCCCACTCTTGGAACTGGCATAAAACCGCTCCTTCCTCTGTCCTCTCATGGGTGCCATAAAAAACCCACAAACAAGAAACAAAGAGAAAAGCATTATAAAACCCATTGTCTATCACGAAAAGGTCAGAGTTCTCTTAGGTTTTGTCAAAGGTGCATTGTCTATTTGCTGCACCCCCCAGAATTATCCTGTAATTGTCTTTTTGAAGATTAAGCAAAGGCATTGTTCAAAGAACATAAATAATGTCAAGAACCCTCCCCACCAGAAGCAGCAGCTGTTGCTGAAAAGCAGAAACAGTTAAGTCCCTACAGTATCCTCTCCCTTTTCATCTCTTTGCATTCTTGAATATCCCATATCAATTTCCTCACCTGATAAGGGCACGGGATGTGATATTCTCTGCAGCGTTCTTGTATCCATGTTGTCTCCCACACACCTCGGAATGCCTGCTCATAGAAATAGCAGCCAATTACAACCAAGAGTGGAACGAGGTAGAGAACACTGAACACACCAATCCGGATCATGAACTTCACCAGCTTGTCCTGGTTCTCTTTCTCTAATGGGATTTCAATGCGAACCCGATTGAGGGAGATAATGCCAGCTAGTAGCAGAGAAACTCCAACCACAACATACAGGCAGAGGGGGGCAAGAACAAAATATCGTAATGCATCCACATCATAGAGGCCAACAAAACACACGCCACTAATATTGTCACCTTCAATTTTATTCATTGCTAAAAGGATGATGGTTAGAGTTCCTGGAATGCCCCATGCACTGGCATGGAAAAGTAATGCTTTCTTCTCAATTGCTTCGCTGCCCCACTTTGGCACAGCTGCCAAGAACCATGTGATGGTAAGAATGACCCACCAAACACTGCCAGCCATGGTAAAGAAATACAGCACCATGAAAAGCATGGTGCAAGCCTTGTTATGAGAGCCCTGTGTCACTGTGGAAGCCTTGTACTGGGAAGGGCTAGATGCATTGCACGCTACTCGGTCCTCAAGCAAAAAGCCAATGAAGAAAATTAACGACACCATCATGTAACAGACAGCATAAAATATAATGGGTCTTTCTGGATAGCGGAATCTTGTGACATCAATCAGAAAAGTTAAAAAAGTAAACAGGGTAGCAGAAAGGCAGACGATGGAAATCACGCCGATGAAATATCGGGCGAAGGAGAGTTCTTCACGTCTAAAGTACATATTTGGACAAGGAGGGGAACAGTCTCGTACCCTCAGGAAAGAATAACCCAGGTCAGGGTCTATTTTCAACTCCCGGGGGCACCAAAAGCCATAGTCCCTCTGCACTGCCACTGGGGCTTCTTCTGTTGGCTCTCCAACTAAATTGAGGTCTACGAGACGAGGATAAGGCTCATCACAGTCTGGGAATCTAAAAAAAAAAAAAGAATTATATTTGTATATTCACCTATACTCTAGCTATCCTGCTCTGCATTATGTCTCTAGCTTTATGAAACAACAACAACTGGATGGAAAATGGCAATACGCAAAAATGCAATCCATGGGTCATATGGATATAAATGTGATTCTCCCTCTGTACAGCCTGATTCAGCACTTAAGTAGATGACTAAACTGTGAGTAGTCTCTAGGGTTGTCAGGTGTCCTGTATTGAACCGGACAGTTCGGTATTTTCGCCTCCTGTCCGGTAAAAAAATTCAGAAAATACCGGACACCTAAAATGGCCAGTACTTTCTGATTTTTTCCTGGCCAGGAGGTGAAAATCCCAGGCTGTCCAGCTCAATACAGAGGCAGTCTGGCAACCTTAGTGCTTACCGGGCTCTGCAGGGGAGCTGTCCAGCCTGGCACAGGGAGGTAAAATGGCAGGTGGCCGCTGGCAGCCTGTTAGGGCCAAAAAGCCTCACACACGGTTTTTAAAGGGGCCACGCTGGTATTTATTTATTTATTTATTTATTGCTTAAGAACTCTCGGGGTCCTTTTTTTTGCTCAACAAACTTTTTCTTTTTCCTGTTTTTTGGGGGGGGGGTGGTATTTTTTCTGAAACCAACCCTAGTAGTCTCAATGGTGACTCAAAGCTACTCACACGCTTAACATGTGCATAAATGCTTTGCTGAGGGAGATTAGCGCAGTAGACAACAAGATACCAAGTCTCCTGTCATGAACAGTTTACAGAGTTTGTAAAACTGATTGCTTTAATTTGCCATAAAATATTATAAATGTAATATTTTAATTTTAAACACCACTGGCAACTATACTTGACCTTTCTTAAAACCAAAATGTTCTTTTCTCTACTTTCCAATGTTGCCACATCAATTTTCTTGCAAGTCTTTTAACTCTTGAAATGTGTCACATGATTGCCCCATTCTTACCTTCTCTCATGAAAGTTCCCTCATGCAGGAACCTCCCATTTTTTTCAATGAGATGGATATCAGACACGACAGGTGCCATTTGACAAATGTTTCTGCAAGTAGACTGCAGATGCTCTGGCAGTAAGGCTGTCTAGTATTATAGTCACCAACAGTGTTCCCTGTAAGTTGAGTGCTTGAGTGGCCTAACCAGGGAAGATTCAAACGCTGCCCAACTGATTGGCAGAGTGCCCACAGCTGGCAGCATGTGTTTCCACAGATGATACACATCTGCATACACTTCTGTGCACATAAAATTTATTCTGCACATGGATGGAAAAAATTAGAGGAAACCTGGTCACCGACACTCACTGTTTTCAGTAAGACTAAAGCCACTATAGTTAGGGATCTAGAGAGACACTGAGGAGACAAGGAAGAGGATCAGAAGAAAAGCCAAAGAAAAGCAGCAGGAGAACATAGTAAACAAGAGACTGAGTGGAGATACTGGAATGTGAAGAACCAGGCACAGGAGAATGTGGGCTAGGCCAAGGTAATGCTATCTATTAGTCCTCTGGGTTCCTAATGGAGCCTCCACAGTCATTCTCCATCTCTTGCGATCCTTAGCAATAGTCTTGATTTGATCCCATGTTAAGCCAGGGGAGGGGAAATATTGGCATGCATAGGGAAAAAAGGTGAGGGGGTTCATGAGAAAAATGGGGTAGAACACAAGAACATGAAAAGCAGGAGGAACACTGAAGATGTACATGAGGACAAAGAATGGGGACTGAGGAACAGGGGTGTTAAATTGCGAGTAATTGACTAATCAAATAGTTGATGCATTTTGCATTGACTATTCGACCAGTCGATAGGGCGTCTCTGCCTTTGAAGTGTAGAGGGCTGCGGGGAGCCCAGCGTCAGATTCCTCGTGGCATTTCAAAGCTGCAGTGCCACGTGGAGCCCGGGATCAGCTGCGGACTCCCCCGCTGACCCTGGGCTGCATGCGGCGCTGCCACTTTGAAATGTCACGTGGAGCCCAGGGCCAGCTGGGGTGTCCCTAGGCTGTACATGGCATTTTAAAGCAACAACGCTGCATGGAGCCTGGGGTCAGCAGGGGAGTCCCCAGCTGGCTCTGGGCTGTATGTGCGTTTCAAAGCGGCAGCGCCACATGGAGCCCAGGGTCTTGCCCCAGGCTCCACGTGGCGCTGCCTCTTTGAAGTACCTCCTCCGCTTTCCTCCCGCTTGCTGCCTCTTTCTGATAGAGGGAGCAAAGGGGGAGAGGGGAAGCGACTAGACGACAAGTCCTAGTCCTCCTACTGAGGAGAGCGATAAAGGAAGAGGGAAGGCTAACTGAATAGCAGCTTCCAAGCCTGGAGGCTAGGAGGGAGTAAGTGGAGTCCTCCTTTGAGCAGCCAGCAAAGAGATCCAAATTTTATGTGCTTAAAGATGCAATTAAAAAAAACCCTCACAATTTGAAGATCTGTCTGGGGACTTTTGAATGCTTCAACTGACAACATTGTCAACAGAATTACTGTACTTCTAATGGTAATGGGGTAATGGTAAAGTTAGACTAGGCAGGATTTAAGTTTAAAAATAATCTTTTGGGAAAAATCAAGCATGAATTACAAGGCAAAATCAAAAATTTTTTACATATATTTGAAACTAGCAAAGAATGCTCAGTGGGACTCCACGTGTAGACCAATAACACTTTTACATGAACTAAAGGATAGAGGAATTACGGAGAAAATGTTACATGCTGTAAAAAGTAGTTTGAACAAGAGTTGCCATTGGACTTTCAGAGCACTGATGTAACCCACACACCTACTGGGGACTGTGTACCGTCCCATCTAGTGGCTCTGAGACCACTTACAAAGAGAATAATCAGTCCGCTATACAGCCTTAACTGTGAGCCAGTTGGCTTTTAGCTCATGTACTAAGCTCCAGCAATCCCAGGTTTGATTGTGCCTGTCAGAGTTACATGGACACTGAGCTATCTTCCCTAATGCGGTAAGTAAAAGCAGATGGAGTGGGTGGGACTTAATGGATACAGCAGACAGGGAATGTATGTCCATATTCTCCAGATAGGGAGCTGAGAAATAGGATGATTTAGATCTCGTCAGAGTCCAAAATTGAGGTAGTCTTTGGACAACACCATTGGGGTCCCAAAGTTTCCCCTGAACTCTCATTAGCACTAGGGATGTAAGCAACTAGTGACTCGACTAGTCACAGAGAGAGACAGCAAGGGGCAGGGAACAGGAGGTGGTGCTGGGGAGGAGCCAGCTTAAAAGCTGGTTTCCCCATCAGCACCATCTCCGCAGAGTGGCACGGGAGGCAGAGGCGTAGCAGGGACCGGGCATGAGCCAGCTAATTTCCGGCTCACACCTGGGCCCCCCTGCTGCTCTTGTGCTTTTTAAATGTATTAAGAGCCTAGTGGCTCTTAATACATTTAAAACGCTAAAAGGCGAGCCAGGACAGCTGATTCCCAGCTCATGCCCATCCCCCACACTGTGCTTCAGCTTATTAAATGTATTAAGAGCCTGCTGGCTCTTAATACATTTAAAAGACAGAACCGCAGCGGGGTTAGTTCCTGGGGCCGGGAGCTAACCTCGCTGTGGCTCCGCAGTCCCCCCACCATCAACTAATGGACTAGTCAATGGAAATTCCATCAACTAGCTGATCAGCTGGTTAAACACCATTTAACATCCCTAATTAGCACAATGGAGCCTTTACAGTACCAATGCTTTGGCAAAAAACAAAACAACAAAACCCTTCTGATCTGCCTTAATTTTGACCTCACCACAGATCTACAGAGCTTCCAAGTCAGCTCCCTCCCAAGTTTAGTCAGGGCCCATTTCCTCTTATCTGTGTTTCATTATAATCACTGGAGTGACCAACAAAAATCAAAACCCAGGAGGGACGCAAATGACAGCTGCACACAGTATGCATGTACTCTGTCTGAAGCAGAATGTGCCTCAAGACGTGCCACAAAGCTACCCTCTTAAAGTACAACAGAAAAGTTTTGTTTGCATTCTCGCCAGTGGTGCTTGCTTTTTTAAATACAAACTTGGGGTTTTTTAAAATGATACTTTTCTCTCCCATAAAACACAAAAGAAAACTGTCATGACCTCAAATGAGTACAGTTTTACAGGAATAGGTTTAAAAAGGTATAAAATCTCATCTATAGCTATCTATCTAATACAGCTTTAACCAGACGGGTGCACTGGTGAAAACTGGTGGGAGGAGGGGGCAGAGAGAAAATAAAATGGAATTGGCATACTAATTCCCTTAAAAATATGCACACTTAGTTTATCCTAATCACATAAATCTTTTTGGGGGCATGGGCCTTTTTGTACATGTGTGTAGTGAGGGAAACATGAAAGTAGTTTCCTTCCCAGGAAACGGGGTGATATACTATACAAAGGAAGGAAAAATAGGGTTATTGTTTGTAATGGAAAACATATTACTGGACTGGAAAAAGATATTTTAAAACATCCTGGAACACATTACATTTTTTTAGATGGTGGTTCTGAAAAAAAATAAACACAGATCTGCTAACCTGCTGCATTCCATATCCTCTGGCCAGGAGACACCAAACATCTCCATGAGTTTGGAACATTCGCTGTATGCACGTTGACAAAGCCTGCGACACGGCAAAGTGACACGTCCATATTCCATACAGACTGGAGCATACAGGGCACATAGAAATGGTCGAAAATCCCTGGAGCACTCCAAATTGACCATAGGATGAAATGGCTAGAAAATAAAATAATAATTAAATAGCAAGCTGCAGCTTTTTGGAAAACATCAGCTGTAAGCCATATGGTATTTTATTATTATTGCAGCCTTTACCATCGTTCTCCCAACCAAGAGCTATCTTATGAAAGATGTTAGGAAAAATCATAACAGTGCTCATATGTCAGGCTTAATTTAGCGCAAACAAACACTACAAAGAATTCCCCATGCTAAACAACGGTATCTTAGGATGCATCTACACTGCACCATTATTTTGAGATAACCAGCATTATTTCGAAATAACAATGTGAGCATCTACACAGCAATTCTGTTATTTCAAAATAATTTCAAAATAACTGACAGCTTATTCCGAAATCTGTAAACCTCATTCTAAGAGAAAAGACGCCTATTCCGAAATAGTTATTTTGAAATAAGGCATGTATACATGCTCCATTGCTGCTATTTCAAAATAGCCCTCACCAGGGCCATTCTAAGTTATTCCTCCCCAATGCCTCCTGGGGCTCTAAATCAAGATAGCACGTCTACATTAGAGGAGCCTACCTCGGACTAATTTTGAGGCTTCCCTGCAGTGTAAACGTGCTATTTCGAAATAGACTATTTCGGCGGAGAGCATTGGGTTAGAGAGCGGGGGGATGGCTGGGGTGCCTGGGTTTGGGGGAAGGCAAGGGCATTGGGTTAGAGCAGGAAAGCTGGGGGTGCCTGGCTCTGGGCGAGGGGTGGGTGCACTGGGTTAGTGCGAGGAAGGAGGGGCTGAAGCACCTTAAACTCAAAGTCTTCATGGATGCAGAATAAGGCAGCCAACACAGATGTCATATTTAAATACCAGGGCAAAAAAAGAATCAGCCAGTACCTCGTTTACACTTTATTTCTTTAAAGAAAATTCAAAGCTATATTGTTTGCCAGACTGAAGCAATTATTCTGAGATATAAGTCTCTCCCTTATTGTTTTTGAACCTGTCATAAAAGCCATAATCTTCATAAGTAAAAAAAATGAGGAAACCATACCAGAGATCAACAAGTTGGAATAAAACAGACACTTCAAATTGTGCTAATTTACTTCACAGTTCAGTTTAATTTTTAAAAACCCACAAGACATAATAGGGCAGTCGTGTTAAATTTAAGATACATGGTGGGGATGCTTATTTTTAGTGTGAGAATATTACTGTATTTTCAAAGGGTTTTTTTTTTTTAATTTGATGTTTGTACCTTGTCAAGTTCTCTGAAGATCTGTGGACTGGCCATGAATTTTTTAAGTGACTAGTGACTTTTTTATTGGTTTTTAGTAAATGGTCTGTTAATATTTGTTGTCTATTACTAATTTTCATTTGCCTGTTGTATACGTTTAAATCTGTACCCTAGTGCTGAATGTGACCCAATCAGTAAATCATTAACTGGTCATTAGTAGCCAATCATCAGACTAGATAACTGTCGGGTATTCTACAACAGAACCGAAATGTCCTGTAATGTTATTTTTATCACTATATTTTGTGTACTATATCTATCTATCGACAGATAGATATATAAAATAAAGATATAATACGTGGCTCTTTGCACTCTACCCACAGCTATTTTGGCTCTTAGTTTCTAACTGGTTGGCCACCCCTGTTCTAGATACAAAATTTATATCCACATCTGCAATAACGAGCTGCGTATATCCGTGGATATAAAGCAGATATTTGCAGATTTGTAGGGCTCTACAAATACACTTTCAATATTGCTGAACAATATTGATTGCCTTTTCGGGTAAGGAAAAATTACATAGCTATATATTAAGATTTTAAAGACATTCTTCCTAGTCAAAAGCCGATGATCTCTTATTTAATAATCCTCATGTCCTCACTTTCTTCTTTTGGTCTTTGTTTTAGCAGAGCTGGACTCTGCCTTTTTATTGCTTTTTGGAAGTACACATGCAGGACACTTTGTACAGGTTGAACCTCTCTAGTCCAGAACTTTCTGGTCAGGAAACATCTGTCATCCAGAATGATTTTAGTTAGCTGGATGTCCCATTTTCATGGGTGTGGCCAAGTTTCTTGTGGTCCCATAAAGTTTGTCCACAACCACTAGTCCTCTCAGTGTTCTGTGCTGTTATTTAGCTCTCATTTACCTCTAAATGTTGTCTAACAGCCCAGTAAGCAGTGGAAGTGTTGGTAATGCTGTTAGAAAATACTGACGTCTCATGATGCAGAAAATTCTCTGGTTCAGAACTGGTCACGTCCAGAGAGTGCAGGACTAGAGAGGTTCAACCTGTATTCTATTTCCCCCCATTAAACTATAGCTGTATCTCTACAAGGGAACTGGGCTGAGCATGACTTGAAGTCATGGTCATTCCTATAACTCAGGGGTGGGCAATAATTTTCATATGGGGGCCACTTAATGAATTTTGGTACTGGTCACGGGCTGGCTCCACCTCACCCAGAAAGGGAGGGGCTTGAGGCAGAAGGGACAGGGCTGCGGACTAGCCTCCCCCCAGAGTTGTCTGGGGTCAGAAGCTTTGAAGTACAAACAGAGCAAAGGGCTCATGGTTCTGGCCCCTGTCAGGGTAGTGCCATGACCAGGAGCCCTATAAATAGTCACAGTAACCCTGCCAGGTAATTCGGTAGCAGTGGGGTCAGGAGCTGCGAGCCCTTTAAATAGCAGCAATTTAAAGGGCTCACAGCCCTGTTACTATTGCATTGCCTGGCAGCAATCTGGGGCTACTGTGGCTTTTTAAAAGACTCGTGGCTCCAGTCCCTGCCAGGATAGCGCCATGTTTAGGAGCCAGGAGCCATTTAAACAGGATACTGCTGCCTGAGCCACCGCCTGGAAATTTGGTGCCACAGGCAGCAGGATATAAATAGAAAGCAACCAGATGCAGCCTGCGGGCTGGATCCAAGAGTGAGGTGGACCGAATCCGGCGCCTGGGCCGCATCTTGCCCAATCCTGCTATAAATTCACCAGTGGATACAAAAGGATAACTTCCTTTAACCTGAAGGTAGTAAATCTACTAAACAAATGTAACGTGGCTTCACAGTTAATTACTGACCAGCCTACTATTCAAGTTTCTTTGAGAAAGAAATCATTAAAATAAGTGGTATGAAATCAAATCTAAAGGATAAAATAAGACAAAGTAAGGGGCAAAAACATCAGTGTTTAATTTACTGTATTATCTCACGAGAGGCATAAGTAATGCTGACTAACAGCAATACTTTACTACAGCATGGAAAGGAAATCTCTCACAATTAACCCAATACAAGTCTGTCCTAAAGTGAATTTCAGAGGTGAAAGGTTGAAAACCTGACAAATAATTTGCTTTTGTGGCCTCAAATAATAGGCAATGGACCTCACATCTTTTTTTCCTGGGAAGTAAGAAGGAACAGAAACAACTATAGGAAACAAGGGGCTTATGGCTTATCAAAAAAAGAATTAATGGACTCAGAATCACAGCTTTAAGTGTTGCTAACTTACGTTACTACATAATCTCATTATCGCCATCTTTGCTTTTCCAAATACTGTTTTTATACTCATTTATAGCTTGTCTTTAATTAGGTACCAAGCTCTTCAGCACAGAGACCACATCCAATTATGTTTGTACAGCATGTTTGTAGCATTACATGGTACCTTTAGACACTGCTACTAACCTACACTATGAACATGGAACAATAACGAAAACCACTTTATTTTTATATATACACACAACTCTGCTCACTGTAATACATATAACCTCACTTTGCACTTTTTTACAAAACATTTTTGTAAATGATCTTTAAAAAGTTCTACCCTGTGACAACTCTGATTTTCTTTGCCTCACAACAGACATGCAAATTCCCCAGAAGGATGTGCCACACCAATAAAAAAAATTGCTGATAAACCAATGATGGTATATGCATCGAAGTACCAACTGTGTTGTTACTGCCTTCTAGCAAAGTATGCTTCTAAAGCAGTGTTTCTTAAACTTTTTAAGACTGAGGAAAATCAAACAATTTTTTTTTTATGAGGAACACCAAAGATTTTTTGTTGAGGGGGAAAAAAAAGGTTGGGGGGAAGTTATTGAGCCAAAAAAAAGTTGTCTGCCCCTTTAAGGGCATCCATTTTGAACCCTGTTGTTCTCTGTGACCTACGACTGCCTCGCGGCACACCAGTGTGCCATGGAACACAGTTTAAGAAACACTGTTCTAAAGATCCCCTCAACTACAGAGCACCAGTGGTGGCTCTAGTAACTGATCTTATATCAGGCTGCTCAAAGTCAGCAGACTACTTGTCCACTTAATTCCTCCATTCTAGAATAAGCAGACAATATGCATCAATAAAAGGAATTTTCCTCACTATGGTCCACACTTCTCATGAGATATCTCCTTCTATCTTCCAGAATCACATTTCACTATCAATCTGCAACAGCTAAGGCAATAGTTAAATCTGTCCTTGCTTCTGTCCAGATGCTTAGTATTTTGCTTCATGAGCCTGAGAAGTAAAGGAGTCTTGAGAATCACAACAGCATTGCAATCTCATTAAGGTCAATAGAATAGTCTGAGAAAGACGTCCTTATTTCAATCTTCCAAAAAATCCTGTATTCCTAAAAAGGTGCGTACCATGGACTTTCTCTCATGTCAAGAAATCACCTACAGGGATCCACCAATACTTGCATAACCATGGAGAAGTATCCCTTTCTCTTTACATACCCAGAGGAAAGGTCAAAGGACCAATATGTGCATCTATCCCCCTCACCACAGCAGGGAAGCACATTATCTCAAATGCATCTATTATTTCCTATGCATCATCTATCATGACAGCCCTGAAGAGCAGGGCATGCTTAACTGCCATGCATACCAGGATGGTAATGATTTTCCAGGTCCAAACTGATCTCCCACTGATTAGAGGCAATCCAGAGTTGCAAGTTTCCAGACACCAATTCAGACCAGATTTCCACTGTACAAGCAGCTCCCATTTTGTTATCTGTGTGCTACAAAGCTGGGGTGAGCTCATCATACAACTCCAGGAATGTGGTCTTCTGCATCCAAAAATTCTGGAACCACTATTGGTTTGTCCAGGCTCGCATCACAATCCAGATTGATGACTTAATGCTGGTAGTATGTTCTCCAAACCACTGCTCCACCCTGTACAGTTGGTCAACAAATACTGCAGGTATTCCATTTGTTCATTCTCTTACTTTTAGTATGGTAGTGCTTAGCAGCTAGCTAAAAATGGAACCCCACTGTGGAAGGCACTATATTAACAGCTGCTGTACCTGATGACTGAAAGATAACTAATGTGCTGCCAATATTTAAAAGGGGCTCTAGAGGTGATCCTGGCAATTACAGATTGGTAAGTCTAGCATCAGTACCGAGCAAATTAGTTTAAATTATAGTTAAGAATAGAATTGTCAGACACATAGATGAACATAATTTGTTGGGGAAAAGTCAACATGGTTTCTATAAAGGGAAATCATGCCTTACTAACCTATTAGACTTCTTTGAGGGGATCAACAAGCATGTGTACAAGCGGGATCCAGTGGATATATTATACTTAGATTTCCAGAAAGTCTTTGACAAGGTCCTTCACCAAAGGCTCTTAAGTAAAGTAAGTTGTCATGGGATAAGAGGGACGGTCCACTCATGGATTGATAACTGGCTAAAAGACAGGACATAAAGGGTAGGAAGAAATGGTCAGTTTTCAGAATGGAGAGAGGTAACTAGTGGTGTCTCCCAAGGGTCCGTACTGGTACCAATCCTATTCAACCTGTTTATAAATGATCTGGAGAAAGGGGTAAACAGTGAAGTAGAAAAATATGCAGGTGATACTAAACTGCTCAAGATAGTTAAGACCAAAGCAGACTGTGAAGAGCTTCAAAAAGATCTCACAAAACTAAGTGATTAGGCAACAAAATGGCAAATAAACTTTAATGTTGATAAATGCAAAGTAATGCAAATTGGAAAAAAATGATGGGAACTAATAACCACTCAAGAGAGAGATCTTGGAGTAATTGTGGATAGTTCTCTGAAAACATCCACTAATTGTGCAGCAACAGTCAAAAAAGCAAACAGAATATTAGGAATCATTAAAAAGGGGATAGAGAATAAGAATATCTTATTGCCTCTACATAAATCCATGGTATGCCTACATCTTTAATACTGCGTACAGATGTGGTCGTCTGATCTCAAAAAAGATATACTGGCATTGGAAAAGGTTCAGAAAAGGGCAGCAAAAATGATTCGGGGTTTGGAATGGGTGCCCTATAAAGAGAGATTAAAAAACCTGGGACTTTTCAGCTTAGAAAAGAGGAGACTAAGGGGAGATATAAGAGAGGTCTATAAAATCATGACAGGTATGGAGAAAGTGAATAAGGAAAAGTTATTTACTTGTTCCCATAACATAAGAACTAGGGGTCACCAAATGAAATTAATAGGTAGCAGGTTTAAATCAAGTAAAAGGAAGTTTTTCTTCACACAGAGCACAGTCAACCTTTGGAACTCTTTGCCAGAGGATGTTATGAATAGCAGGATTTAACACGGTTCAAAAAAGAACTAGATAAATTCATGGAGATTAGGTCTATCAATACTTATTAGCTAGAATGGGTAGGAATGGTGTCCCCAGTCTCTGTTTGTCAGGAACTGGAACTGGATGACAGGAGAGGGATCACTTCATGATTTCCTGTTCTGTTCACTCTCTCTGAGCCATCTGGCATTGGCCACTGTTGGAAGACAGGATACTGGGCTAGATGGACCTTTGATATGACCCAATATTGCTGTTCTTATGTTCTTAAACAGCAGAAGATGTCCCTGCCCCAATGAGCTTATAATGTATAATAGACTAGGACAGACACAAGGTGGAGAAAGTACAACATAAAAGCATAGTAAACCAGGCGATGATAGAAAATGTCATGTTAGGTCCACAGTTTGGAAGGGGAGGAAGGGTGGTATTATTTAATGGAGGAGAAGGTGGTGAGGAGGACAGGACAGAGGCAGGTGTGGAGTAATGTGATGTGAAGAGACCTTAAGGGAAGAGGAAGGGGAAAAGACAGACAGACAATCAGCAAAGGGCAGGAAAGGTCCATTCAAAACTGTAAGTGAATCTCAAATGACCACTAACAGATGGAGGGTCTGGATGGCTCCACTTTGCAGCTTTCTCCCAAGTCCACAGGGTGAGGAGGGACGCACCAAGAAAACATCTCAAGGTACGTCTACATTGGAACACTATTTCAAAATAACTAGCGCTATTCCAAAATAACTTAGTCTGCGTCTACACAGCAGGCAGTTGTTTCAAAATAATGTCGAAATACTGTCAAGCTGGAGGACTTCTTACTCTGACTCCTGTAACCCTCATTGTATGAGGAGTAAGGGAAGTTGGAGGAAGAGTGCTCTATTTCGAAATAAGTACAGTGTAGACACTCCCAATTTCAAAATAAGCTACGTAATTGATGTAGCTCAATTTGCGTAGCTTATTTCGAGTTAAGCCCTGCAGCGTAGACATACCCTTTGTGCCCCCAGAGTAAGTGAGTGTTTCTTCCCTGCACATTTCAGGGTCCAGGTGTTATGAGCCATTTTACTCCCTCCTCCGAATGTATCAGTCTGTGATTTGGCTACTTCTACTCCGAGCAGCTGGAGTTCCTCTCTTGCAGTCATACTCAGTGTGATATACCCCCATACTGTTTATGGAAATATTCTTCTGAATATGAATATACTTAACTTAAATCTGCTTTATGCAAAGTGTGGCATATAACCTGTCACTGAAAAGCTTGTAACCTGCTGAATGTGTATATTCTATCAGCGTGCCTCCACCTCCTGCCTCCCCTCCGCCCCATCTTCTACCCTGCTCGCAGGGAGTATTTTAGTAATGATGTAACTACTAAAAAGTGTTGTGGCTACATGATTAGAAGAATACACAATATCTAACATCTGTAGTTGGAGGTTACATCAGTGAAGGTTGTTTTCTTTTGCATCTCACTTGTGTGGCCCCGACTCATTTTTCTGTGAATCAGTGGCCCCCAACCCAGAAAAGGTTCCCCATCCCTACAAAATAAAGACAATCTTTAAACTTTTTGTTTTGGACATAAATGAATATTTTATTTTAAGTGCTTTAACTTTAAAATGTTTTAAAATAATCTGTTTAATAAATAATATTTCCTTTCTTACTGATTATATACACCCCCTTATGCTATAGCTCCAGTAACCTAATATGAATAATTTAGTATTTAAGGTAGTTAGAAATAAGCGACAGCATTTTGTCACCATGGGTGAGCCATGGAAAGGTTTGCATTGAGGGGGGTGGGCCATGGGCCAAAAAATTTGAGAACCACTGATCTATAGAGGATGGAGATGGATGGCAGGAGAGCGATCGCTTGATCATTACCTGTTAGATTAACTCCCTCTAGGACACCTGGCTTGGCCACTGTCAGCAGACAGGGTACTGGGCTGGACGGACCTTTGGTCTGACCCAGTATGGCCATTCTTATATACATCTTATCTCTCATCTAATACTTAAAAAACTGTAAGCTTCTTGGGGAAAACCTCACCTTTTACTATATTTGTACAAAGCCTAGTACAATTGAGATTCTGATGTATGACTGGAGCCCTTAGGTGATATGGTTGCACAAAAATAATTTAACATACAAAACCAAGTCCTTAAAGCTAACTTTTCCTTCTTTCATCTTATTATTCACTGGACAAGAGTGACTAGCCCCTGGAGGAGCCCAAGAAATTCACACTTGATTCTTAGTTGGTGAAATCCAAGTACAGTAATTCCTCATTTAACACGGTAGATACGTTTCAGAAAATGATTGTGCTAAGTGAAAACGTGTTATGCAGGGTCAATTTTCCCATTGAAAATAATGGAAAAGGTGGGGGTTGTGTTTGCGCTCACAGCTCCAGCCTGCACTTGTTAGCAGCTGGGACTGGGACATAAGGTTGGGGGAGAAAGGGGACTGGGTTATAGCAGGGAGGGGAGGTGTTTGGCTCTGGGAAAGGAAAGGGGAGGACAGGGGAGGGGGCTTGCAGCCGGCGGCTGGGTTTCCACAGCTGGCCAGTTGCCGGCAGCTGCACGGGGCTTCCCCTGCCTCCTTGCAAAGTGGTGGAGGTTCGCTGCTCACCGCACTGTTCCCCAGCGACCCCTCCTCGCCGGACACAAGGAGGCAGGGGAAGCCCTGCGCAGCTGCAGGCGACCGGCCAGGTGGGGAAACCCAGCTACTGGCTGCAAGCGGGGGGCAGAGGAGAGAGAGTGAGGCATCTGGCCCGAGGGGGTCACTGGGGAACGGTGCGGCGAGTGGCGAACCTCTGCCACTTTGCAGGGAGGCAGGGAAAGCCCTGCACAGCTGTCGGCAACTGGCCGGCCGGTCAGGGAAATCGTTTATTGCGGGAACAGTCATGTTGTTCAAAAAATGTTCTCAAAAAAAAAAAAAAATCGTGCTATCGCGAAAACGTGTTAAGCAGGCAAGTGTTAAGTGGGCACGTGTTAAGCGAGGAATGACTGTATACAACTCTGAACAAGTTTGGAGTATGTGTCCTGATTCATAACCGTCTGTTCTGAAGTTGGAACTCTCACTTGTGGGCCACTCCAGACAGCCTGACACAAGGTACTTAAATAGAGGTAGGTAGTGATTATCTACCAGCTTTGATATACAGGATAGTTTGAGAGAGAAGTAAACAACTAGGGCACCAAACTGATTGAGCAGAATGCAATGGTAAGGTGATATACGTGACCAGCTCAAATAAACAAGAAGTTAAAGGGTGTTTAGGATAAGAGCCTTCAAATTAATATGATGAATATGGATTTGCAGTCATATATTTATGATTATATTGTGATTAAAGATCCAATCGTGCAAACCTCTGTTCACAGTGTCCATTTGTCAGAGGGCACTTCTGCTCTGAAAAATCATAGGCGATTTATCACAGCAGAGGTACTTTCCAAGTCAGTTTGTCCCCTACTCTTCAGAAGAGGCAAAAAGGGATGGCAGGAATATAGGTGTCAGCATGTGCACTATTTTTTTTTATGATAAACTCTCCTTCTGAGCCCTAGTGCCCACCTCCTGCGGTATCTACCCCATACCTCACAGACAAGCCTGGTAGCTCTCAGTCCAACAGACTTCCTCACATCCATCACACTGAGGGTTGCCCCGAGAAGCCAAAGGAAGTCAAAGGGATTAGCTGCTTCTGTAGCAGATCAGTAAGCATGGTTCTTTGACAATAATACTGCGTTCAACTAAATGCCCCTTACCCTACCTCCCATTACCTTGGCTAATAGGGACTAATACAAACTAGGATGGAAAAAGAGAGTTGAAGCCTAAGTTTTCAAAGCCTGAGAGCTTGCAGCTGTGATACAAAAAAACCTACCCTCCCATAGTGTCAGAAAAAGAAAACAATTGATGGATTTGAATAGTTCTGTTTGCTTTTATGACGTCACACAATTAAGATTGTTCTAAACAAAGGGGGTCGCTTATGCACTTAATTTTATGACCTTCAAAAATTGCCTACAACCAAGATTGAGAGAGTGTATCAATATACACACACATCCACAGTTTGGTGTTTGCAGGAGGGTTGTGACGTTTTATCTAGACGAAGCAAAAAAACTATGCGATTGATACCGGCGACGGTTAAGAAGGAACTGAGGGAATGGCCGCCGGCACGTGCTCAACTATCATTTGGAGGCGACTGCGCAATAGCGCAGCATGCGCCAGGGGCCAGGAGACTGTTACTAAGAATCACCGATCTGGTGCGCAGCGGCGCTGACACACCTAAGTGGAGCACCCACAGGGACCCTCGAAGAAGCAAAAAAACTATGAGGGCAAAGTATCAAAAAAAGAGTATTTCTAAATGTTTCTTCTGCATAGTTAGAAATATTCTAAAGAAATATAAAAAATTCAACTGTGTCCTGAAGAGTTAGTGTGCCAAATATGGAGACCTAATTCTAATAATTAAGTGTGTAAAAAAGGTTTTTAGTACCTCTTTAAGTACAAATCTCAATACAATTTTAACTATTTGTAATCTGGAAAAAATATATTTTTTCCTAATTGTTCACAATAAATCCTCTAAAGCTTGCCACCAAAATCCAGTTGTTGCCTTTTTTCCCATACCTTTGTATTACAGAGTTACATATGTCTAGATTAGACCAAGAGAACACTAAATGTATAGCAGGAAAACTATTCTACATCAGGAGGTATACAACTATACAGCACCTTACTTGTACGTTTCTAGGTATTCTGATCTCTTGATGTTTACTACTTCATAAGATAATGTCTGCTTTTAAGGTTGCACAAACATTTATATTAAAAGTATCTCAAACAAAAACATTTAAACTAATATTAAATCAAAAGACATGCATACAGTGGTGCAGAAAGACAATAAAAATTAAATCCTGTTTTGGTTCTATGGAGGGAACAAAATCTACTTGATTAGAATCGTGCCCTTCGATTTCAAAAGAAAGATGTTTCTTGTTGCTCAATGCCTCAAACATGACAACTTTTGTTCTATAAATCAAGTAACAGGGAATACAAACAAGTTTACAAATTGAAAAGCAACTTTTAAAAAAGATAAATTTCAGGTTCCTGCAATACACAAAGATGAACTACAAGGAGCCTTCCTTCCTTGTTCAAATTCAAATTAACCAGGCCTTTTACTTCTATTCACTGTCTCCTTCCTTTTAGATTTTCATTCCTGTTACTATGGGAACCCCCTTGCTGTCAGGCCTTCAAGCGAAGCAACAGGCCAAGCTTAGCAAGGGATGTGAAAGGGGAGAGAGTCAAAGGGCAGAATTTGGCTCATGAGAATCAGAATGCCAACCTTTGTGACAACAAAAAGGGTTGGGTAACCATAGGAACTGAGCTCTGCAGAACAGAGAAAAAGTAGGCGTATCAAGGCCAAACCTACATTATGGGAAACAATATGTGGAAGGTGCTACTAAATACACAAACATCAAAACACGTACACACTTCACACTTTACCCGAGAAAAAGATTTTTTTACTGTATTTGTACACTCAACTTAAAAACCTTATAGGCCCAATTATATCCCTTACAATAACAGTTTTACATCTTAAAAACGGCCATATTGGGTCAGAACAAAGGTCCATCTAGCTCAGTATCCTGTCTTCCGACAGTGACCAATGACAGATGCCCCAGAGGGAATGAGCAGAACAGGTCATCATCAAGTGATCCCTCTCCTATCACCCTTTTCCTGTCTCTAACAAAAAGAGGCTAGAGACACCATTCCTATTCATCCTGGCTAATAAGTATTGGAAGACCTAACCTCCATGAATTTATCTAGTTCTTTTTTGAACCCTAAGGAAAAAGCTGAGGCAGAGCCTGCATTGGCTGGGAACTGAACCCAGATTGCGTAGAAGGCAGCCATGCTACCCACTACACTTCCAATGCTCACGTGAATATACTTTTATGGTGTTGACT
This sequence comes from Pelochelys cantorii, assembly GCA_032595735.1. Lineage (NCBI taxonomy): Eukaryota > Metazoa > Chordata > Testudines > Trionychidae > Pelochelys > Pelochelys cantorii. The sequence continues at coordinate 7,135,865 of CM064328.1, forward strand.
ATAGTTATATCAATATGAAACTGGTGTAAGAGTGCAGCTGAGCACTCTGCTTCCACTGACTTCAGTGGGAGCTGAGGGTGTTTATCTCAGGAGGAAGCTCAGAACACTGCAGAACTGGGCCATACATAGGAATACATTGCCTTAAAGAAAATTCTATAAAAATAAAGCTTCAGTACACACAATTAATTTAATCTCCACACATAATACCTCACAGAACATGCAATATAAGATCAGGGATCCATTTTTTTTTTCTTTTATCCTGATTGCTGTTGCTCTTGGAGTAATTTGGCTAGCTGAGTTCATTGTATGATAAAATGTGATCAGTGTAATACTCATGCAGATATCCTATTAATAAAAAAACGTAATTATGTCACATCTTTCTTCTTGTGACCTTTTTGGTGAAATATATTTGTCCAATCCCTCCCAAGTTTCATTTTTGTTTTAATGTTATCCGTTACATCTTACATAATTGATAACATTAACTTTTGAATAAATAACAACTTATTTGAGAGAGAGTTCTTGGAATGCCACACTTCTTAAGGCTTCAAGTCAGCAAAATGCAGTGCGCTGCTGAGAAATGCAGAGTTCTTCCATTCTGAGTGTCCAAGAGAGGGTTTTAAGCACTCAAAGAATCTAGAGAGGTGTCACATAGGAAGCTGCAAGAGAGTGTTATATTTGGTCTGCTAGGAAGGATGGGAAATAGGCATAGTATCCTCAGTGAGTAGAATTACACGTTAGACCTCCCTTGTTCGGCACCTTCAGGACCTGACTGGTCCTGAACGAGGGGATTTGCCCGACCAAGGAAGGTCCCTCTCCTCATGGCCCATGCTGCCCCCTTGGCTAAGGGTCCAGCCTGGCCTTGCTGCTGCCCCTGTCCCCCACGGCTCTCTAGCTGCTACCAGGGCCAAAGTGTCACAGCCAGAGCTCTGCAACCGCTTGGCTCCATGGACAGGACCAGAGCTCCGCAGCCAAGACTAGGGCCAGAAGGCTGAAGCTCTGCAGCCAGAGCCGGGACTGGAGGGCCAGGGTGGAGGGGCAGAGCCGGGGTGGAGGACTGAAGCTTGATGGCCAGAACTCCCTGGCTGCTGCTGGGGCTAGAGCTTCCTGGCCACTGGAGCCAGAACTCCCATTTGTGCTGCCTGCACCCTCACCCCCCCTACACTGGGCTCCCAGCTGAGTTGCCAGTCCCCCCTTCCATGTTCCTGTCCTGCTGCCAGACCTCCCTGTTCCTGGGCTCTGTAGTCCAGGACCATCCATGGTCTGTGCCAAACCAGAGAGTCCTGGTTAAGGGAGGTACAACCTGTACAAGTCCCCAACACTCTTTTTCTTTTTTTCAGGTGGCAGAGTACAAAACAAGCATGAGGGAGAGAATGCATAAATGAACAATAAGCATGTCTGAGACAAAAACTTGAGCACGATCCTCAGCATTTTATAATGAACTTAGCTATGTGGTCTTTCTCAAACCATTTTCCTGCTGCTGTCATACCTCAGAGTAATTTTGCAGCCACACAGAGGACTAAAAAATTTGATAAAAAACAAATCCATAAAACCACCATCTTGTCTGTCTTCAAGTCCATTAAAACTCGCTTCTTTGATAGGCTTAATTTACTGTATGCACTATTAATGGTAAGGCAGATGGTAAATTGTGATTTGTTCTGACCAGCTAAGAACTGCCTACATCTTATTTGTAATCCTATCTTCTTTATTCAAAACGTTCAGAGGAGTAGCCGAGTTAGTCTGTAACTGGAAAAACTTAAAAAACAGCTAATAGTCTAGCAGCACCTCAAAGATTAACAAAACATGTAGATGATATCATGAGCTTTCATGGGCACAACCCACTTCTTCAGATGACTGAAGTATTAAAAGTCCAGATCCAAGAATAAATAATGAAAGGTGCTGGGGAGGGGGATATGGGTGAGGAAGAAGGGTAAGCATGCAGGGATAGAAGGGAAGCAAATTGTAAGAAATCCAGTTTTAATTTAGTGTGAAAAACAGGATAAAAATCCCATCTAAACTCCACAAATTGTTAGAGATAAGCCACAGATGGTCTAGTCAGCATAACAAATATAACCTGCATTGGATTACAATGCACAGTGGGAGAATACTCATAAATTGATCTAATCAATTCTTATACACTTTCTTGTAAGTCTAAATTCTCTTCAGAAGCAAAAAGGGGAATTGCTAAGTTTATTTTTCATCTATAAAGTAAAATCTGAAGATCTACATACCATTCCATTTTTTATTATTTTTTAAAAAAACCTTTGGAGTAAGTCTGGAACATACTGATCATCTCATTAATAAAACAGGAAATGCCATGTGGTTACAATACTACTGCAGTATCAAGAAATTGCCAAATTCATTCTATGCTATTACCCCATGTGGCCCTTTGTTGAGTGAGAGCATAATCTCTAATATTTATCCACATTTCTGAAGTGAGCTAGAGATTTTTCTCCAAGACCAATGAGAGTCTTCATAGCTCAGTCCTCGTAATTGCTTTAAATTTTACCACTGCTCTTAGCATACTAGTGATCTAAAGAAATTCACAAATGTGCAGGACAGGAGAAGGTAACCCAAGAAGTTACTGTACTCCCTAGAAATGGAAGCAATTTTATTTTTTTTTAAGAGACAGATTTAAAGATTTACTTGAATATTACTCTCAATTAATATAAAGATTTCTCTCCTAATAGAGAAAAGTAGTGAGTGTTGTGGTGAGACAGGGCAGGAAAATATGAAAGCATGGAAGGGGGGGGGGTCACCATCATTTATGGCAAGTGTGGGGAACCTTTTTTGGGCCAGGGGCTGCTAACCCACAGAAAAATCAGTTGGGGGTTGCACTCAAGCAAAAACAAAAACAAAAAACAAAAACAAAAAAAGCAAAAACCACCAATCCTCATTGAGGTGGCCCCCAAATGAGAAAGACATTCTCCACATTCCCCTCACACACCAGAACCTTGAAGGGCCCAGGCCCAGATTTTGTGTGCTCCAGCCCAGTGAGGGGGCTCCCCCCAGCATTGGAGAGTCGAGCCTTGGGGGCTGGATCCAGACAAGCCAGGGGCTGCATCCGGCCCTTGGCCTTAGGGTCCCCACCTCTGCTTTATGGCATTGCAAGGAACACTACAAGACATCACTACATTGAAGTAATAATAAAAAAAAATCTGTTAGCCCATGGCCATGACTGACACCATTTGACTACATTTTATGTAAAGCAATCATTTGACTATTTGAAATAAGTTTGTGTATGTGTTCCAACTTTCCTAACAATTCTTTTTAAGTCTCTGGCAGATGCTGCAGAATTAGCCACAGGACAGAGCAGACTCATCTGTCTCCATGACCCTGAAAACAAGTCTATTGTGAATAGAAGTTGTTTAAGATGCAGATCATCTTACTTTAAATTGCTTTCTTAAATAAAACCAATGATCTTCATGTGCTTACAGTAAATTACAGTCCAAAAGACCTTATATCCATTAATACCCAAATTCTGTTTCTATATTTGCAGTTTAATCTCAGTGCAAAATACTGTCCTCTTCCTTGTATACAGGAAGGCACAAACAAGCCAGGAGTACATTTTCCAGTCTTCCTTCATCTGTGAACAGTAACTCTATTTAAAAAATATCTTAAAATTAGCTTTTTTTCCACAATCCCTCATTATATTTTGAAGATTTTATCACAGTTGTGCAAGAAGAATTTATGCAGAACTTTATAATCCCAAAGAGAATCTAAGAGACCAGAATACAATATGACTGAAGTTATTCTTTTTAGAAAATCTATTGCATTCCAATGGGATAAAGAATGCTGATTGGTCAGGAGAAGGAAACCAAGGCCATGATTACAAAACCAGACAAGTATTGTTGTGTGGAGATTATCAGAGCACCCAGCAATCTGAATATGTAAAACCTTTAACTTGTCTAAGACAAAGGTCTGCTCATCACTCTACCACTCTTCCTTGCACTACTGAAAATTTTAGCTTTAGACACCTCACCAGTTCCCCTACATCAGGGGTGGGCAATAGTTTTTGAAGAGGGGCCACTTGCAAAATTTTGTAGTAGTTGCAGGCCATCCCGGAGATAGGTGGGCAGAAGCGGAGGGGCGCTGAAAGAGATCCTGCCTCCCCTGCAGCTTTCAGGCATCACGTTAGCGGGGAGTGGGAACTGTGAGCCCTTTCAACTCCTGCTATTTCAAGGGCTCCCTGCTCCAGGCCTCGCTGCTAGTGCGTTGCCTGGGAGCTGGGACGTGAGAGCCCTTTTAACTGCTTCTATTTAAAATGCTTGTGCCTTCCTGAGTCTGTTTCCTGACAGCTGCAGGGTCAACTGGTTAAATAGAACCAGTTGAAAGGGCTCGCACATCCCAGCTCCCAGGCAATGCATTAAGGGGCAGGGCCAGGAACTGCCATGTGGGCTGGGTAAAAGAGGTAGGCGGACCAAATCCAGCCCCCTGACAGGCTCTTGCACATCCCTGCCCTAAATTATGCTGGTCTTCTCCTTGGATCATGCCTTTCTATGTCATTTATTGTAACTGCTCAGATTAAACTGAGATTCCATCCATCTCACAATGCAAGGTAATCTTCACATTTTCTGTTACACCACTTTAGCCTGAAACTAGTGTGCATTCTAGTTCCATCAGGTTTAGTATTCCAATTCTGAATAGACTCCTGCGTTACTGCCTCAGTAACAGCCTCTCATCCTGAACTGCTTCCATCTTCTGTGACAAGAGAGATAGCCCTGTTAGTCTGTTTCAGCCAAGAAACAAGGAGCACCAGCTCCTGCCTGCCTCCCCTTGCATCTGTGGGAGACAGCAAGGAGGGGCACGTGGGTTCATGGAGTCGGCACGTGCAGAGAGCTTGCTTGAAAGTTGGCTCCTCACCTGTATTGCCTCCCATATGCTCCCCCTCACCCTCTGTGCTGCTCCCTCTCTATTAGAGGTACTCATATGCTTTGTCCACCTATGAAGGTAGAGTGCTAATGTGTCCTTAGTATGTTGCTCAAAAGAGCTGAGATAAGGTTTCACTGAACAGATAGGCTGTACCTTAATCTTTGTAAATTCTTGTTTCCAGAGGTTTAAGGCTAGCCATTCTGCACACATTCTGGAAGGACAATAGAAGCCAGTGGGCAACCTTATATTAATTAAATTTAGAGGCATTTAATCTACCTGTGTACATGTCATACTACAGATTGTGTAATTGTGAATCGAAGGCTGTAGAATCAGCTTGATTAGGGAAAAGGATGGAGACCTGAGAGGAAGAATGGACTGCTGGTAATTCACAGTCAAATCCATACAACCAGCCTATGTCCTAACTTTGATTACAAATGCTAAATTGCATTAAAATTATAGTATTTTGCTAGTCACTTTTACATGTGAAAAATAAGCGACCATAAGATAACTCTTTCCCAAATGAGAATGAGATGGTCCATGGCATCATGCATGATGATTATCCACGATTTAATATTGTTAGTGCAATCCACACAAGGCAGAAGTTCTAAAATTTTCCTAAAAACATGGATCCAGTACCAGCATTTCACTTACAGGAACTGATACAAATGAGAAAAAAAATCCACAAACTGTGTACAGACACCTTTTCTGCATTTACAGACATAAAGAGCTTTGAATACATAAAAATATTGGTTGTTCTAAAATAGCACACACATTTACAATTTGCACATGAATAATTGGTACTCATCAGTGCTGGACAGCTCCTAGTGGCTATGCTCAACAATTTGGACAGCTCAATGTGACCAATATGATTTAATCCAAAGCAGCACATAAGGGTTTTTTATTAATATTATTATTTATTTAAATGTGTTTTGAAAAGTGTTTGCCAGTTAGGTGCATAATCCAATGTCCACAAATAGACTTATTTTTCTTAATATTGTAAATTAGTAAACTATTCACAGTATACAAATTTACAGAAATCTATTTAGTTTACTTTTGCTCCATTTAGGAGTGAAGATATGTAACAATTTTCACCTTGGTCTAATATTGAAGAGTGGACTTGGACAGACATTTTGCTGTAATAGGTGGCATATGTCAGCAGTCAAAATAACCAATTCAGCTAAGAGATCCTTTATGACAGAATTAACTTCTAGCCCCTTGAATGAATAAACTCTTCCCCCGCCCCCTTCCAGATTTCAAAAGGCCTTATTGAGGGAGCAGAGTAGGAAGCTTATGGCTTTATCTTTCCTGAGAGTAAACAGGAGGGGAGGATACAATCACAGTTCCACAAATTCTCAAGGTTTCATTCATCATCCATGTATCCATTTTCCTTTTTTCAGTCAGGATGATTTGATGATTCAAATAGAGACACAGAACCAATCACAAAAACATGGATTATCTTGTCTTTACTTTACGGTTATGAAAAAGGCTATTAAAGGAATGAAACGGAGCATAGTCCCACATGACATTCTCATAAGTGAGCCAGGAAAGTGTCTAAAGGAAATCACTGTAAGGTGAATATGACCTACGAAACTCCTGGTGCCCACTGTCAAAGGCACAAGAGTCTCTGGATCTAGCTTCTATAGCAGGGGTCAGCAGCCCCTGGCATGCATGCCGCAAGTAGCACGTGAGCAGATTTTTACTGGCACACAGGGTGGGAGCTCAGCCCCAGCCCTCCTCCCCATGTAGCGGGGAGCCAGTGCTGTGGCTCCAGCCTCAGCCACACAGCTGCAGACTGAAGGTACCAGCTCTGGCTTCCTATTGAGGGAGGGGATGAAGGAGAGGCACTCGCATATTCCTGGTGCTTTCTGCTTCGGGAGCAGGTGCGGGGGGGTGTGGCAGGGCCTGATCAGCAGAACTGGAACTGGGCAGCTGGCATATGTGGTGCACAAGGGACAGGGCTGTGCTATGCTGCTCGACGTGGGCTGTGTGTGGGAGCAGGGAGCCCCTTCCCAGTGCCCCACTGCACCTAGCCGGGCTGGAGCCAGCCCTGGGCTCTGCCTGTCCCATCCCCAGAGCTGCAGCCTGCAGGCAAAGGGATGGGCCAGGCACAGAAGTGACTCTGCCCTCCCCCGCCGCCTCTCCTTGCCCCAGTGTTGCAAGTCCCAGTGCTGCTGCCCTGCCAGTGAGTGTGCTCAGGAAACAGGGATGTGGGGACAGAAGGGGAGGGTGAAGAAGGATACGGGGGCAGAATGGGAAGGGGCAGAGATTGCACTGAGGGGCATGGTGCAATGCAGGGGATCAGGCTGCAGGGACAAGGAGGGAATCATGGGGCTGAGCGAAGCCGGAGCAGAAGGAAGATGTGAGGGGGGGATACAATTTTACTTTGCAGAAACTGTACTTTCTTTAGTCCCCGCTTCTTTGCCTCCCTCCCCAACTAGCTATCTGGCTGCATTCTCACCCTCTCTACGTTACTACCCCATTCTACGTTACTACCCCAGCTCCCTCCTGTCACTAAACTCCCTCTTGTACCCCCATCCCACACCCTCTCCTGCCATCCAACTCTCTTCCAGACCCTACCCTCCTCACCCTGTCTTGCTCCCCACCTCCCGCGCAGATCATGCATCCCTATACTACTCGCTGGCAGCTGTCCCACACCTTGAATGCCTCATTTTTGTTCCCACCCAAGAGCCTAACAGGGTCCACAAAATCCACTATCTCTGGAACCCTAGAAAAGTAAATCTGGCCTGTGGGAAGCCCTGAACCTCAGTGCTTCTTGTTCCTTCTCCTCACCCTGTGGGGACTGGAGTGCCAGAAGAGTGAGGTGTCTCAGCTGGGGGCCACATCAGTGAGTGCTGGGGGCTTTGGGAAGAGATTTTTTGCTTCTCACTTGTGTGGTCCCCAACTGATTTTTCTGTGGATCAGTGACCCCCAACCCAAAAAAGGTTCCTCACCCTTGCTATAAGGAAAACATTGAAAGCCTGTGTATTGGACATAATATTTTACTTTATTTAAAATGAAGTTTGATAAACTAACACGAGAAAGTTAAAACACTTAATCTGTTTAATAATTTAAATTAAACTGTTCTCCCTAGCTGCAGCACTAGCAAAATAGCTCCGGCGTGATTATGTAATTAAGGGTGAGTTTCCATTAGCAACTGGTAGTCCGTGGAAACGTTTGCATTGACCCAGGTGGTCCATGGGGCATGCAGTGGAGAGAGCCCATTTCCTCCCCCCCCACCCCGGAAGAGTGGCATGGCCCAGGGCAGGAGGATTAAATCTTGGCATGTCACTTCAGAAAGGTTGCTAACCCCTGTTCTACAGTTTGTCAAAGGATGCCATGTAAGATTGCTACTGAAAGCCTGCATCACACTGATCATCACTGAAAAATGTGGAGAGAGTAATGCTTAAGCTGAGGCCTGTCACTAGAAGATGAGAATCACATCCTGCCTCAAAAAGAAATCTCTTTAACTGTTCATCTGGTTATATGTGTATTAAGTATTGAATACTTTACAACGAATGCCTAGTCTGAACAAAATGCTTAGTCAAGTGATTGCCCAGGAGATATTCCATACTGGAATAGAATGAAGATGTTAAAATGTATGTAATTGATTAACCGTGTAACTGCTTAAAATTTCAAGGGTTACACGCAGGGTGGCATCTGGTTCCCACCAGCCACACTGCTCCCAGAAAGCCAGCTGCTGCTCCGTGATGCTGCCTCTGTATCAGAGGGTATGTCTACATTGCAGCGTTTTTCTGGAATAACGGCCATTATTCCGGAAAAACAATACTTGCGTCCACGCTGCAATTGCATTCTTTCAACAAAAGTCGAAAGACGAAAGGGTTTTTCTGACAGCCGTAAATCTCTTTCTACGAGGAAGAACGCCTTTCCCGAAAATGATTTTTCGGAACAAGGCATGTGTGGACACGGAAGAGGAAGTTCTTTCAAAAAAAAGAGGCCTCCAGGAAATAACACAGGTGCCCTGATGGCCACTCTATCCACACTCATCATAACTCTATAGTTCCTGTCTCCTGGCAGCTCTTAAAGCCGCAGGCACCCAGGACAAGGCTTGTGGCAGGAAGCCTGGTCTAGGAGCTGCACCTCACCGTGTGGCTCACATTGCCACACTTTTCCAGACCCATGTCCCAGCCTCAAGCCCCCCCGAAAGCCCACTGGCCCTCACAGGGAGCATGTCCATGGCTCCCAGGAGCCTGCCAGGGGCACAAAAAGGCATGCGCCATCATGGTCTCGAGTGGAGATCCTGGCCCTCCTGGAGGTAGAGGGTGAGGAGACCCTCCAGGATCTCCGCTCCAAACAGCGCAATGCTGACATCTACGGCCGGATGGCTGAGGCCCTGGCTGCGAGGGGCCACCGCCCCAGGACCCTTGAGCAGGTGCACAGCAAGGTAAAGGAGCTGCGGTAGGGCTACGCCAGGGCCAGGGAGCGCAGCTCTCACTCCCGGGCAGAAAGACACTCCTGCCCCTACTTCAACGAGCTACACTGCATCCTGGGGGACCGGGGCAGCCTCTTCCCCACCCCTGATTGTTGACTCGGGGCTGGAGACACCCGTCATCGCCTGCCCAGGGGTCGCAGCTGACGAGGAAGAGGAGAACACTGCCAAGCTGGAGGAGAAGGAAGAGATGGCCAGTACCATCACTCTAACCCTGGAGCCGGTACCCCAGGGCCTAGATGTCTCCCAGGCATCCTCCGAGGCCGGGGAGGGATCATCAGGTGAGTGCTCTTAGTTTTTCCACACACACAGGATGGGGGAGGCGGGTCCTGATGGGCTGGGGTGCAATCGTAATGGCCTTCTCAGACTGACCCTTGCGTTGCAGTCTGTGCACATGGATGTACATGCAGCACCACTCTACGCCACGCAGCCCCTCAAGGCAGCCCCAGAGCACCCCCAGCCTCCTGCTTACAGGCTCTGGGGAGGCCACATACACATCTGACCTCCAGGGGTGACGCCCTCCCACCACCAGCCACTGCTGGAAACAGGCTGGGGACAAGGGCGCCCGCACACAGACTGAGGAGAGCCACACATGGGCATGCCTGCCCGCTCGAGGGATCACCCGCTCCCGGGGACAGCACTGCCAGGTGCAGGTGTGTGCGTAACCCTTATGGAAAGTCAGGCTGCTTCAGGCCCCTCTCCTGTCCATGGGATCCCAGTGTGGCTGGACACTTCCCTTGCCTGCTTGTTTGTGGGCCGGGGGGCAGGATGCATGGTCCCCTCGGCACCTCTAGGCCCCTATGAGGCAACGCCTGCTATCCAGGCCACACGTGGCCTTGGTCCCGGGACATCACCATCCTGTGCTCCAAGGACTGTTGCTCGCAGCTCACAGAGGAGGGAAAGGGCTCAGGGACAGTGTATGCATAGATGGCCGACCATCTCTCCCTCTTTATTCTCCACAGCTGGACCAGCCATGACTGAGAGGTGATCACTGGCAAGCGAGCCAGCCCCCGGACCCTGGGAGAGCCGCAGGTGCTGGAGAGTCCACAAGGCCCTCATGAGGGAGCACGTAGCCATCCTCCGGGACGTGCAGCAGACCCTGGCCTAGAAGGTCCGGGATGACACCCCATGGCAGACCCAAATGTGGACCAAGCTGGTGCAGCAGGGCCGCAACATGTGTGCCACCATACAGGAGATGGCTACACACCCAGGTCCAGCCCCTGCTCCTGTCCCTGCCCCCCTGCCATGCCTGTTCCTGCCTTCCCTCCCGCTGCCATGCCTGACCCCGCTTCAGCCCCCACTCCTGTCTATCCCCCTGCTGTCCCTAGCCCCCCCCAACCCTTGAGGCTGCTGAGGTCCCTGGACCCAAGGTGGAGCTTCCAGCCACACCACATGCCACTCCCAGCCCCAGCTCTGAGCCCCGCTCCTCCCTCCCCCTATTCAGGTTCTCAGCCCCCCTCCTCTCCAGTTTCTTTGATTATACAAAAAAAAATACAAAAAATTAGGTTTAACAAAACTGTTGTTTTTCTTGAGTGTACAGGGGAGGGGTTGTTGTGGGAAAGGCATAGAGGGGCAAGGCACAGGTCCCTAGTGGGGAGGCCCTGGGGAGAGTTACTGGGGTCCTTCAGAGAAACTCTCTCAGGGCCTCCCAGATGTGCACCCCCAGTTGATGGGCCTAGCAGATGGCAGCTGTGCATAGCTGCTCGAAAGCCCTTCCCTCCCAGCCGGCCTCTGCCCCCCATCCTGGAAGGAAAGCCTCCCCCTTGCTCTCCACAACATTGTAGAGAACACAACAGGCCGAGAGCATCTCGGGGATGCTGTGCTCCCCTATATCGAGGTGGGTCAGGACGCACCTGAACCTTGCCTTTCAAGCAGCTGAAGGTGCATTCGGCCTGGATGAGGGCCCTGCCCAAGAGGGAATTGAAACGGTCCCTGCTTGGGTCCAGATGGCTGGTGTATGGCTTCATAAGCCACGGCATGAGGGGGTAAAGCCATGTCCTCCAAGAGGCACAGTGGCATTTGCACGTCCCCGACCCTGAAGTCACACTGGGGGAAGAATGTGCTAGCCTCCAGCTTCTGGTAGAGGCTGGAGTTTCTGAAGATGTGGGCATTGTGCGCCCTCCCCAAACACCTGACAAAAATGTCTGATAATTGTCTGTGGTGTGAAAACTACCAGGGCCTGCAGGACCATCAAAAAATAGCTCTTCCTGTTGATGTACTGGGCAGCTCGATGTTCTGGGGCCCAGATGGGGATGTGAGTTCTATCTATGGCTCCCCTGCAGTTGGGGAAGTCCAGGGCGGCAAATCCAGCGACAATAGGGTCCAGGTCTCCCAGGCAGGACCCTCACCACCTGCAGAAGGAGACAAAGACATTAAACAGAGAATCAAAGGGGGTGCCTGAGCCCTTGGGATGTCCCAGCCCTCTTCTCCCCCCCAAACACACCAGGAGCCACCCCTTTTGAGGCTGCCCTTGCAGGGCTGTGTGTGGACGGGACTCAGAACCCCGCGGGGACAGGGCTTCCATCTCCACCCTAACCCCCCCTTTCCCTACGGTCCCCCTTTCCAGTACTTCCCCTGCACCTCCAGGGTCTGCAGCCTGAGAGTGCCTTACCTCCATAAGGAGGGCCCTGACGGCGGACTTTCCCACGCCCAACTGGTTGCCCACAGACCAGTGGCTGTCTGGGGTGGCGGGTTGCATCTGGTTTTCCTGTCGAAGGGCAGGGGCGAGCCAGGCACACAGCTCCATGAAGGTGGCCTTCCTCATCCTGAAGTTTTGAAGCCACTGCTGATCATCCCACCGCACCATCACCAGCCGGTCCCACCAGTCGGAACTGGTGTCCAACCTCCAAAATCGTCTCTCTGCTGTGGGGTGCGGTTGCCAGGGCCTTGCTCCTGCATGCAGGCAGAGGATCTTGATGATGAGCTCAGTGTTGAGCTCCTGCAGGACCATGAAGGCAGCCTGCACAAACTGCTGCAGAAACTGCAGTGTGGGACCATCGCATGCCCAGAGGCAGCTCCGGCTCCATGTCAAGAAGTGTGCTGTGGTGTGCAAAAACCGGACAACCAGAGCACGCACTGCAAATGCTTTGCTGTCCCTCGGAGAGGTAGGCAACCAAGCAGCAGCAGCTGAGTAACGGCTGTCCAGGGGTTCCCTTTAAGCACGTGTCTTAGATAGCCTTTGGCAATAGCACCCGAAAGCAACAGCTGACCTAATGCCCTGCCTGAACTGGTTCTGGGTGGCCTTAAATGCGAGATAGCATCCAATCAGTGTGGACGCTATCTTTCAAAATAGCACATCGCTATTTTGTTGCACTTTTTGCATGTGGACGCTCTCTTTCGAAATAAGCTTGTAGTCTAGACGTAGCCAGAGGCAACAGCACAGGGGGGTCAGCAGCTCCCTGGGTACTGGTGCACACTGTTGCCTCTGCAGCAGAAACAGCAGTGTGGGGCGGCAGGCGACTCCCCAGAGCTGGACTGGGAGCCATATGTCTTCATCTGGGTAACTGTTTATTGGTTAGCCATTTAAACAGCTACACTCTTACGTCCCTACAAGAGACAAGCAACAGGGGATATCCTGTTTATAGATAAAGGCAATGGATAGTTTGAACTATATCTGTGGGTGCAGAGGTACACTTAAATGACAAGCTGACAGCTGGCTTTTCTTATGAACAGAGTATCACAGTTGCTCTAACTGTTTAATGTTGGGAGAAAAGCTTTGGACAAGTTAACTTTCATGAAACAGGGAGAATATCTTGCTCCTGCATGATATAACTAGCCACACTCAAACTGGCCAAACAGCCACACGTGGCTAGTGGCTAGCACATTGGACATCACGGCTATACATAATCTAAGCACTATGAATTGAATGGAGCAGTGACATGGAGCGAAACTACTAAGCTAGCATACGGTTCCTTTACGAGCAGCAGATCTATGAATTCCGAGTGTGTTCATTAGAAGAGAGGATAGACACTCGAAGAGGGAAAGTGGATAACTTAAGGTTTGGAGTGTGCCTATTTCTCAACTGCAGGGGCACAATGGAGCCTTCATGGACTATTGTGGGAATATTTGTATGTATCTGGTAGAGTCAGGGTGATGACTTTTGGCAGGCACAGATAAGGCTTCTTCATGTTAAGGACAAGTGGTAGCAAGGTGCTATAACCCTGGAAGCATCACAGGGTACCCTAGGAAGCATCACAGTGGGTACAAAACTGATTGAAAGACTATGCAGAATAGTTATCTATAGTTTGCTGTCAAACTCGTACGGAGAAAGAAGAGAGGACGGGGAGGGATGTATCCAGTGGGTTTTATCTGGGTCTGATATTATACAGTATTTTCATTAGTGATTTGGGTCATGGAGAGGAGTGTGTGCTTACAACAATATGTGCATGACATCAAGCTGGAAGGGGGTGCAAGAACTTGGGAGGACAAGATTAGAATGCAAAGTAACCTTGACAAAATAGAGATTTACTCTTAAGACACCAAGATGTCGCTATTGAATATCATTTGCAGATTGTACTTGGAAAGAAAAAGCACACATCAAATACACAAGTACAAAATGGGGAATAAGTGGCTAAGTGGCAGCACTGTTTAAGAAGAACATGGGAGTTATAATGGGTCACCTATTGAACAAGTTATCAATGTGATGATGTAAAAAAGGCTAATATGCTTGGGTGTATTAAGAGGAAGATTGAAAAGATGACCCAGGCAGTGACTGTCTTGCTCTCCTTGGCACTGGTAAGGCCTCAGCTAGAGTATGGAGTTCAATTCTGGGCATAAACACTTACAAAAAATTCACATTGATTTAAAATTGTAAAGTGTTTAGTTAAATTAATCTCAGCAACTTTTGTGACAGACAACTGCTAAGAGAAATTTAGCTCACTGTAACTACCGGTATACAGAGGTTGACACAGACTAATGCTACTTTTCAGATGCAGACAGAATTCATGTTAAGACTATATTCAGCATCCTCTGGCTGAAGTCAGTTTATTGGGTCTGAAATAAGCTCTTGATCAAAATCGAAGAGAGGAAATCCTTGATTTAAACTCTTTGTGAAAGTCTCTACTCTGGCCATCTTACAATCAAGTAATCCCAAATTTATGTCATTGTTAAAAGGTTTTTTTAAGTGAGCCCAGGCCCGCAGATAGGGGAGGCAAAAGGGGCAACTGTCCCAGGGCCTGGAGATTCAAGAGGGCCTGGGGCCCTAAACCTGAAAATAATTTATAAGAGATTTCAGACTACAGGTAAATTCTGCTCTTATTTCCTCTGATGTGAGAGATAACAGAGGCAGCAGAATGGGCGTGGGGTATCTTAAAAGTCAGCTCCCCGTGCATACTGGGTCCCGCATGCATTTCACAAAGGCAGCAGTGCGGGGGGGGGGGGGGAGGGGAGGGGGAGGGAAGCGCCTGCATTTAACTCTGTACACATGTACCCTCTCACATTTCTAGCAATTAGTAATCATTTCATTTCAATCACCTCTTAACAGTCTTTATTATTTTTTATCAAGTACAGGTTGAACCACTCTAGTCCAGCACTCTGGCACAGCAACATCTGTGGTCCAGCATGATTTTAGTTAGCTGATGTCCACTTATCATGGGTGTTGCCAAGTTTCCTGTGGTCCCATAAAGGTTATATACGGTCACCAGTCCTGGCTCTCAGTGTTCTGTGCTGTTATTTAGCTCTAATTTACCCCTAAATGTCTTCTAAGAGCTCAGTAAGCAATGCAGGTGTTGGTAATGTTGCTAGATAATACTGACTTCCTGTGGTTCAGCAAATTTTGTTTCAGCACCAGTCAGGTCCCAAGGGCGCCAGACTAAAGAGGTTCAATCTGTACTATGCTATATGATATATTCAACTGTCATCTTTTGTGATCAACCATCAACTCATTGTTGAACATTTGATTTCTTTATGGAAATCCATGTTACTAAAAATGTTTCCCTAACATATTACCAGCTATGAAGACAAAACAGTAACTTGATCTTAGGCAGCATCCATGTAGTTTGTTGTTTGAACAGCTAGTAACTGGGCATAATATCAATACCAGATTTCTCCCATGAGACAGGGACAATGTAGAGAATGCATAAGGGATAAATACTTGTTCACAGTACCTGTACTATAGTTAATCAAGTGCACTAGTTATACATTTAAAAGAGGCAAAATATGGAATCAAATTCCATATAATAAAGTACTAATATTATCTGCTGGTATCACACACAGAACACAATCCCACAGCTTAGATGGGACAGAGTGAGAAATAATTTAAAAAGACAGGAACAATACCTTACACAAAATGCAAGAATATGATTGTGTGTGCAATTCCTTCACAGTACTACTGGAAAGTAGCATTCAAACTCCCACTGACTTTGATCAAATTACAGCCAAGCTCTACGGAAGAGAATTACTGAGACACTGTGAATGGTAGGACAAAAGAGTCCTAATAGTCAAACAAGGGGGGCAGTAGAAAAGACTCCCAAGTGATGGTGCTTCAACCATCTACAAGAGATATTCACAAACAGATCAAGCATATTAGCGGGAATGATTGTTATACTATAAATGAATATACTGGATGAGGTACTGCAGTCCTACAAAAAGCTGGGGGAGAGGCAATCAAGGCAGATAAAGCCAGACAAGACTAGTTGGGTTATTCTATAGGTAAAGAATAGTAAGGTACCATTACAATATGAAAAATGTTTAAGTTTACCAATCTGTCTGCTGGGATACTGAACAGAAGAAGATCAAAAGGAATGATTTACTAAACAAACATTATTGTAACCTGGGAAAGCAACATAACTAGAAGCTATACAACTAGTTTGTGAATTTATCCAACAGACCAATGGACAACACAATCTGTAATAGCTAAGGATGCAAACATATTTTTCCATCCAACCACAGAATGTCAGAAGGATTTATTTTTGTAACTATGTCCTCCACTGGTTGTTTAGCATTACTGTATAAAAGTAGTTTATTGAAAAGTGCTATAAACTACCTTTTGATGACATTTCAAATATGCACTCTCGATCTGCCAAAAATATGTAAAGCTTGAACCCTTGAGTACTTTTGAACGCAAAGAGATGTAATTATTGTTCATGTATGCATGAATGTGGTTACACATTTGTAGTAATTCTTATAAGTAAATTTTATGGAATATTTGTAATGAAAACCATCATGCGGACACTTTACACTTTTCAAAATAAGAAGACAACAGGCAGAATACTGAAACATAATAAATATTTTATATAACTCCCCTTCTCCTCAATTCCAACTACAAAATAATCGCATGATCAATTAAAGGCCTACAAACAAACATATTTTTGAAAGAAAGACTAATTCTTACCTCCATTGCTAATGCTGCTGTTTGCTGGTCATAATGATTCAAAAGATTAGGCATAAAAGTGGTATTGTAAGGCAGGTCTTGACACATCCTCAAGATGATGGGCTCACAAGAAAACAGACTGTGTCCACTTGAATGCCCCACCAAAACATCCAAGAACAAAAGACTGCAGATCAAGCTAGTTGCCATCCTTGAACATGTGAATGGGAGCCAGTTACTGAGACCTGTCAGATTACTCAATGTAAACTTTTACATATACATGTACTGAAGGTTTAGCTTTAATGCCAGTATTTTTGCTGCTTGTTTGTTAAGATTCTTCAAAAATTGAAATAAAATTTATGCTGACAGAGTCTTATTCACTCAGTCCATCAGAAGACTTCAGATACAGATGGCACATCTCGTCTTTTCACATTATATACATTGTATTAGGTGAATGTTTCAAGTTGATTAACCACATTCCCACAGGATAGAATCCATCCTGGTGAAACAGAGCTGAGCTGTACTTCTTTTATGAAACAGCCTAAAAAAAAAAACCAAACAAACCAGTAAACCCACTATAGTTCAGTTAAATTCAAAATTAAAACTTTAGTTCATTAATATACAACAATATTAGCAGAACACAAATAAATTACTTTCTCTACAAGACCAAAAGGGCTAATGTTCCAAAAATAGCCTGCTCTTTCAACAGGGAAGAAAGTTAAGTATAAGTGCCAGTGTTTCTATGTGATGAATCCTAAATAATTCCAGACACATTAAGGCCTAGTCTATATTAAAACTTGCAACAAGCCAGCTACAGCACTCAGACGTGTGAAAAATCCACACCTCTGAGAGCACAGCCATGCTGATGACCTAAACTCCAGTTGAGTCAGTTAGGTCAATGGAAGAATATTTCAATGGACTCTGCCACTGTTACTCACAAAGGCAGAGTTCCCACCTGCAACTGAGTTTACAGTTCCAAATTTGGAACTGTAATTCTTCAAAGAGCAACTGAGTTTTCTATGTAGTTATTTTTAGTGGAATATTTACAAGTGTTCACAGATGGAACATTTAAATTGATCAATTTTTAAGTTTTGGATTTTATTTCTCTAAGCAATTCAATACATACAGTGATAAATCTCAAGCAGACTAATTTTGAAATACAAAAATAATTATTCCTTATTCAAGATAATCTAATTGAATTATGTTGCAGGACTGCTCAAATCAGCTACTTATGTTTTAAGATTAAGCTGGCCTGTGACTCAACAGTTGTGCTCATGCCTATTCCCTGGAAGAACCTTTAGCCACGCCGAGCAGATGAGCTGGAATATAAAAGAGTAGACATAAAAAGGGCCCTTGGGAACATAGAGTTTTAGAAGAGAAACAAGTGGAGACAGTAGAGGATTGGCCGCCCTAGTACCACTGCCTCTGCTAACTAGCACTCTAAGCAGCATCAGACTGTGCAAAAGCCTCTGCTCTGAGGCATCAGCATATCAAATGACACCATAGTGCTGTTGCCTCAATAAGCCTGGGAACCAAGGCAACAGCAGCAGGGAACTACTTCAAGCACTGATGCATAGACACAGAGGCACTGGATTCCCTCTGGTCAAGGTCTCCCAACATGACTTCATTCTCTTATACAGAACTGTCCCGTCCGTAGGATGGTTCAGGGTGACCGTCCAGGCCTCGTGTTTTGAAGGGGCCCACATCAGTATGATTCCCTATATTGAATTAACCAACTACACAACAACAACATTCCATAGCACAAGTAGGGTTTTTACATAGATCTTATGTCGCTAGACAGTTATATAAAACTGAGAGAATATTTGCAAGGCCAGAACCGTAGTTTACAACTGACACTAAAGCTAGAGCTAACATTCAGCATTTATAACCTGAACTATCCATACCTTTATAAGAAAAAGTAAAACTAAAAAGCAGAGAATAGGAGGACTGCAATATGAAAAGCCAAATATGTCCCTGTATCCCAACTGTGAATTCTAACAGTTTTAAACTAGAATCAAGAGTTAGAAGTAGCTGATTTATGCTTTGGTGTAAAGATGTTAAATTGCAGTTAATTGACTAGTCAAGTTGTGGATGGAATTTCCATCAACTACTTGACAGGCACTTCTGCATTCCTCCTCTGAATGGTACAAGAGCCCCCACTGGGGCTCTTGTACATTTCAAAGGAGGAATGTGGAACTCTGCATGCAGCCCTGGGAGCCAGCTTTGAAGTGTACAAGAGCCCCCAGCAGGGCCTCTTGTGCATTTCAAAGCCACAGCGCCCTCATGGAGCCCAGGGTCAGTGGGGGACTCCACAGCTGATCCCGGGTTCCACATGGCATTTCCCCAGAACCTGAGGTCAGCTGAAATGTAGCGGGGAGCCTGGGATCAGCTGGGGAGTGCCCAGCTGACCCCAGGCTCCAGGGCGCTGCCCCTTTGAAATGCCAAGACCGCGTTTTAAAGGGGCAGCGCCACACAGCTGAGCTGGGGATCTGCTGTGCAGCAGCTGCCGCTTTGAAACGTCGCCTCGGTGTTTCCAAGGGGCAGCGCCGTGGAGCCCGGGGTCAGCTGGGGAGATCCCAGCTGACCCCGGGCTCCACGGCGCTGCCCCTTTGAACGCTGCTTCCACATTTCAATGGGGTATCGCACACAGCTGATCCCCTTTGAAATGCCGAGGCAGCAAGAGGAGGGACGGGGGAGTCAACTAGTCCTTAACATCCTTACTTTGGTATAGACAAGAATATGTACAATTTTCAATTTCCTGGAGGCAATATTTCTGATCACACTAGCTTTTTTTGTTCATCAGGCCTATGAAACATACAAAATATACTTCCACACACATTCAACTATTTTAGTGATTGCATCAGGAGACACCAACCCACCTATCTTGGGACGTTAGAGAAACTGTAGGCCAGAGGATCTGGAAATAGCTAGTTGGCCAGTTAGTTACGGACTTCAAAAGACTAACTACAACCACATACAATTTGCCCTCTTGTATCAAGGCTTAGTTAGATTATTATTACATACATCTTAGATGACAGGTACCAACTCTTTAAGCATAAAAAAATCATATTAAAAAATAAGTTTCACAATTAACAGTGCAAGAGAGATCAAGAGCAAGCATATTTGAGGAATGGGAAGACTGCACAGATGGACGTGTTCCCGGAGCACAAACACAAAGAGGAATGCAAAGGAAGTATTTTCAGTATGAGACTTAGCCTCACCAATCCAGTTACCAGGGAAGAAACACAAAGTATTCCTCACTCCCTATCAGTCTACTCGGATTCCTGACAGAGGACTAAAACTGTATTTCCCCCTTTATACATACACCCCTTCAAGTACAGCTATTGAGGAACATCACCACAACTTCAGACTCCCTCCCCACAGCCATTCCTGATACAGGGAGAATGGGGGGGGGGGAGGGGGAAGGCACTCCCAACATTCCACTTTAATTACAGTCAGGGGTACAGAAACCACAAGGCAATTTTCTCCTACTCCATTTCTGTTACAAATTAAGTGGTAAGCCCCACTACATCCCCCCGCATTTCAATAAGATATAAGAACATAAGAACGGCTGTACTGGGTCAGACCAAAGGTCCATCTAGCCCATAGCCTGTCTGCTGACAGTGGCCAGCACCAGGTGCCCCAGAGAGGGTGGACCAAAGACAATGATCAAGCGATTTGTCACCTGCCATCCTTCTCCAGCCTCTGACAAACAGAGGCCAGGGACACCATTTCTATCCCCTGGCTAATAGCCTTTTATGGACCTAACCTCCATGAAATTATCGAGCTTCTCTTTAAACTCTGTTATAGTCCTAGCCTTCACAGCCTCCTCTGGCAAGGAGTTCCACAGGTTGACTATACGCTGTGTGAAGAAGAACTTTCTTTTATTCGTTTTAAACCTGCTACCCATTAACTTCATTTGGTGTCCTCTAATGGGAACTAATAAATAACTTTCCTTTATTCGCCCTCTCCACACCACTCATGATTTTATATACCTCTATCATATCCCCCCCTCAGTCTCCTCTTTTCCAAACTGAAAAGTCCCAGTCGCTTTAGCCTCTTTTCATATGGGACCCATTCCAAACCCCTAATCATTTTAGTTGCCCTTTTCTGAACACTTTCTAAGGCCAAAATACCTTTTTTGAGGTGAGGAGACCACATCTGTACACAGTATTCAAGATGTGGGCGTACCATAGTTTTATACAGGGGCAGTAAGATAGTCTGTGTCTTATTTTCTATCCCTTTCTTAATAATTCCTAACATCCCCCTATATTCCCCCCTCATTCTAATGTTAGATTGAGAGGGAGGGGGAACCAAACTATATTTTCCCCATATACTCCATTTAAATCACAGACTAAAGGGGGGGAGGGGGCCCTGCCACATACTCTTCCCCCAACCTACTCAGGGTCTCTCCCCTCTGCACTCCACTGTGGGTCCAGGTGGGGTGGAAGGGAGAAGCTCCCCATCAACACATGCAGCCTCCAGAAAGAGGGTGATTTCTCCCTCTTCCTTCAAGTCTGGGAGATTTGCGGGAGGGGGACATGGAGCAGTTCACCTGCCATCTCTCAGCTCAGTCCCCTCCTACCCCAGCTGCGCCCCTGGCCCCTACCTCCGTCCCCCTCCTACCCTGGGGGGCTCCTACCCCCACCCCCCATCCCCCTCCTACCCCAGCTGCGCTCCTACCCCCACCCCCGTCCCCCTCCTACCCCGGGTGCGCTCCTACCCCCACCCCCCGTCCCCCTCCTACCCCGGGTGCGCTCCTACCCCCACCCCCCGTCCCCCTCCTACCCCGGGTGCGCTCCTACCCCCACCCCCGTCCCCCTCCTACCCCGGGTGCGCTCCTACCCCCACCCCCCGTCCCTCTCCTACCCCGGGTGCGCTCCTACCCCCACCCCCCGTCCCCCTCCTACCCCGGGTGCGCTCCTACCCCCACCCCCGTCCCCCTCCTACCCCGGGTGCGCTCCTACCGCCACCCCCGTCCCCCTCCTACCCCGGGTGCGCTCCTACCCCCACCCCCGTCCCCCTCCTACCCCGGGTGCGCTCCTACCCCCACCCCCCATCCCTCTCCTACCCCGGGTGCGCTCCTACCCCCACCCCCCGTCCCCCTCCTACCCCAGCTGCGCTCCTACCCCCACCCCCCGTCCCCCTCCTACCCCGGGTGCGCTCCTACCCCCACCCCCGTCCCCCTCCTACCCCGGGTGCGCTCCTGCCCCCCCCCCACCCCCCACCGGTCCCCCCCCCCCCCTCCCCTCACCCCGGGTGCGCTCCTACCCCCACCCCCCGTCCCCCTCCTACCCCGGGTGCGCTCCTACCCCCACCCCCCGTCCCCCTCCCACCCCGGGTGCGCTCCTACCCCCACCCCCCGTCCCCCTCCCACCCCGGGTGCGCTCCTACCCCCACCCCCGTCCCCCTCCTACCCTGGGTGCGCTCCTGCCCCCCCCACCCCAGTCCCCCTCCTACCCCGGGTGCGCTCCTGCCTGGGGCCACCCCCCTCCTGCACGGGGAGGCGTGTGCGCTCCCTCAGCTCGGCGGCTCCCCAGCACCCGGAGGCGGCGGCGGAGGCGGCGGCGGCAGAGAGGGGCGCGCGCTCGCCACCCCGAGGCCCCGGCTGCCGCACTCACCTCAGCGCCCGCCCGGCCCCTCCGGCCTCGCTTCTCCCCCCCAGGAGCGGGGGCGGGGGCGGCCGCCGCGCGAGGAGGCGCCGAAGGCAAAGGCCGCGCCTCCCAGCCAGACCGCCACGGCAGCCCCGCCCCCTCCCAACGGTAGCCTCCCGCCGGCCCCGCCTCCGCCTCTCGCTTCATCCCGCCCCGCCCCGAGGAGCAGCGAATCAGAAGCAGCCGGCTAGTTGCTAGGTAGAAGCGCTGCCCCCCCCCCCCCTCCCCGAGGCCCGGCCCTGATTGGCTGCTTCTCCCGGAGCGCAAGAAACCGTTGCCATGGCGAACGGAATCGACGCGCCGGGAGCGGGGGAGAGCGGGCTGTGAGGGGGCGGGGCGTCGCTGAGGGGTCGCGGCTGCGGGCACAGGAGGCCAGGTGAGAGCGGGGGGAGGGGCGTATCCGCGCCAGGGGGCACCGTTGCCACGGGAGACCATGGGGGGGGGCGGGGAGATATTGCTCCATGGCGGCAGGGGCGTATCGGCTGCTCGCGGGTATCGATTCCCGGGGGGGGGGGGGGCTGGGTTGCCAGCTGTGGGGCACGGACCTCGCAGGGCACGGGGGGTGCTGCGTGTAGACGCAGAGCGGGCAGGGGACACTGAGGATTCCTGATGATGGAGGCACTTGCATTGGGGGCCCAAAGGGCTTTGGAAGGGCCCCCCCCCCCCCCCATGGACAGGGGCTACTGCCACCTGGGCAGGCCGCCTTGCTCAGTCCCAGCTGCCGCCGGTGCAGGACCAAACCCCACTGTGGGTCTGCAATTTAAAAGGCTGTAGGAGCTGGGGGACAAGCTGCTGGGCTCCTACTACTGCCTTTTGAATTGCAGAGCCACAGTGGGGTTCGGACTCCCACATCCAGCACGAATAGGGGCGGAGTGGGGTGCCTATCGACTAATCGAGTAGTTGGTAAAAATTCTATCGAATACTCTTTTCGTTAAATACGTGCCTCCTAATATCCCTAGCCAGTATGGGGTCCATCTGGAACACTCCAGTTTTTGCTCAGTGTCGTTGGCACAACGTTGAGGTCTGGCAGCTCTGGTCTTGTGGCTGTATCCTGGACTTGGTTTCCAAAGAACTTCCATTTGGACCCCCCCTTTATTACAGTGAAACTTGAGTCCTGCTCAGAAATACCTTAACCATTCATTATGTGAAAGATCATTTCCATGGGGAAGCACTGGAGATGACCATCGCTCTTGGGGTGGAGAACTGGGGATATCAATGCCCTGGGGAGAGTATTAGTGCCTGGAATGCGAGGGCCTCAACTCCACAGAGTCCTGGAGGTTGTCGATGCCGTAGGGGCATAGGGTAATTGTTGGCAGATGGGGCACTTAGTGGAATGCAGCACTTGCTTTGAGAAGCAGCAGCATTGTACTTTTTTGCTGCCAGTCCACTCACAACTGCTTTTTACATATCTCCTTCCCATCATCTCTCTTTGCTTCAGAGGGGTAGCCAAGTTAATCTGTAACTGGAAATACTTAAAAAACAACAAATAGTCTTGCAGCCTCTTAAAGTCTAACAAAAACATGTACATGGTATCATGCCAGCTACATGTTTTGTTAGTCTTTAAGGTGCTGCAAGACTATTTGTTGTTTTTTAAGTTTTTCCATCATCTCTCTGTTTCCAAATTATTTGTCCCTAGATAGGTCCTCTTGCAGTTTCTCATGTTGAATCTCATACACTTTATTCCTTTTGATCTATACACGCTAATCTCACTGGTTCACCTATCTATTACTATGGTTTGTAACACTTTCACATATACTATCCTCTCTGGATTTAATTAACTACTGTTGACTCCCAGCATGGTCATTTGGAAGCAGCTCTTCTCTCTTCCTTTCTAAACCTCTGAGTTTGGTTAGTTCAATTAAATGTATTTCCAGGTGAAAGTCACTATTACACCATCATGTGGATTATGATCATTAGATTATTTCTGTGTAAAATCTGTTTTTAAACCTCAGGGCACATGAGTCTAATGAGCGAGGAAAGCTTATTCCCATAGTGGACAAAAACTATTAATAAAATAGTGCATCTGAAAAACTTACTCTGACTATGGTTTCTGGAAGGCCCTGGAATGGTATTCCAGGGGGTTAAGTCTAGATTAACCCAGCTAAAGGAAATGAGTGTAATGCCTTTTGTTAATATGATATGATCATACATTGCATTGAAGAAAGATTAATGCTATCAAATTATTTTTTAAACAATGGGTTTGACCCAGCTCTTACTGAAATAAAAGGTCTATTTAGTTATCTTTAATGGGAGTTGGATGAGAGGGACTGAAATCTTTCTGCTGTAATAAACAACTTGATGTGCCAGTAGTGCAGAACTGTATCATAAGGCAACGAGTAAAATCATGTTATATGACACTAGGATTTGGCTGCTTGATTCTTATCTCTAGCAGAGCATATTTCCCTTATAATTTATGTTACCCCTAGCTACACATAATTATACTTAGTATTTTATGGTCCATTTAACTTTCAGAGAACAGTACAACAATTCCTTAACTGACCAAATTGTGAAAGAACCATTGCAAGAGATAATCACCCCTGGTCTAGTGCTGGTCAGCTTGTGGGGGAGGGAATGTTGCCTAGTCAAAAAGAGAAGTCTTGATGATCTAGGAAGAACCAAAGAAGAGAGTTGATAAAGGCACAACTACTCAGTAAATGCCTAGTGGACAATAAGAGTAACACTCAGCCTTCAAGCATCTCCTTGCAGCAGGTAGGGTTGCCAGATCGTCTCCCAAAAAATACCGGACACCCGGTATTTTTTGGTTGAGCAAAAAAACCAACAACAACGAAAAAAAGGAACGCGGGATAAGCGGCGATCGCAACCCCGCCTCCCAGCTGGGACTCCCAGGCTGGGAGGCGGGGCTGCCATCGGCGCTGGGAGCCCGTAATTGCACAGAAGCCTGGCGGGGGGAGTGGCTCGAACTCCCAGCCACTCCCCCCGCCCCCGCCAGGCTTCTGACGCGACCAGAGGCACCCAGCAGCGATTGTGGCTCCGCC
The DNA here is from genome assembly GCA_032595735.1 of Pelochelys cantorii. Lineage (NCBI taxonomy): Eukaryota > Metazoa > Chordata > Testudines > Trionychidae > Pelochelys > Pelochelys cantorii. The sequence goes on from CM064328.1 coordinate 7,161,137, forward strand.
TCCCAGCTGGAACTCCCAGCTGGGAGGCAGGGCCGCGAATGCCGCTGGGAGCCTGTGATTGCACAGAAGCCTGGCGGGGGCGGGTCCGCCCACGTCATGCTTCCGTCCGGTGCCCAGCCGGAAAAATCAGAGAATACTGGACACTGCACATGTCTGGTATTGTCTGATTTTTTTTACCAGGCAGAGGGCTCAAATACCGGACTGTCTGGTAGGATACTGGACACCTGGCAACCCTAGCAGCAGGGTGTGGTATCACAGTGCTTTTCATTCCTGGCACCCCCTATAGGTTGTCAATGTTGCTTGGCAGGACATCAGTGGCTCAGCCCTCTACCCACATCACAAAGTCCAAGTGAACCACTTCTGGGGTAGTACAGAGACCAATAACTGAGCAATCTCTCTGCCCTCCTGTCAGCTGGTGGTCAGGGCAGTGAGTGGTGTGTGTGTATTATACACCTGAGTCTTCAACTGCTGAGACACAAGGCCCCATCGCAGTGGGCAGTCTAGGTGAGACTGACGGGCGCCCCGAGGAGTTTAACGTCCGTGTCTTTACCGCTAGGATTGGGATCCTTTCGCGGCGGGCAGCCAACAGGGCGACAGACGCCCCAGAGTTTACAGGGAGAGCTTATTACACCTCAGATTTTGACTGCTAGGATACACGATCCCTTTGCAGCGGGCAGCCTGGGTAGGCTGAGAGATGCCCCAACGGATCTGTCCCCTGGAAGCGACATGATCCAACGCTCAAGCTCTTCCTATATCTGTCCCTTATGACCGGCTGGAGTTCTTTTTAAAATTGTGCTTGGTTCTGTTACAGCAGCTGAAGGAGTCAGGTCACAGCTTAAACAGTTACTATTTTATTGTTACAGGGTAAACTTAGCTGTTAAATGCTACTACTGTGTTACAGATAACACAGCCACTACAAAGGACAGGACAGAAATTACACTAATAAGTCACTTACAGGTACCATGAAACCCTTTTGGTTCTCTGACCTCTTATTAAATGCATGCAAAATAGACACCTAGCAGGTATATATTCTCACCCCTGCGTTCCAGACTTGGCGTGGCCAGCGTCTTTCTCTCAATCCCTCGGGAAGAAGGAGGGCGAGGTTGGGCGTCCCACAGACCTCGGGAGACAATCAATACCTGCCAGCAGGTGTAGATGATTGGAGCTCAAATGGGGTGGGCTACTAAACCCCTCTTTATATCCCTTGGGTCACGTAGGCTTCTTCCTGGTCTCAAGTGGCCAATTAGGAAAAATGGCTTTGAACGCCAAGTTTCCCACGAAGGGTGCAAAGCATAATTCACACCTGGGAAAATGCAGACAATGGGCACCTCTGGTATGTGATGGGCGAAGATTCCTCTCCTGGGACAGTGCAGGCATGTCAATTACTGGTACTAGCCATCAGGGCAGCGGGAGGCCCCGGGTCGTCAGCTAGCCCATTTACTGTCTGGTTTCTGTTTATGGTAGAGTCAGGGACAGGCAGCACACCTGCGTTCCCAGGGCATCAAAGGCTGACTGCCTTTCTCTTGCTCTCGGGGGGTGGGGGGGGGAGGGAAAACAAGATGGGGTTCATGTCTGGCTACACCTCCCTAGAGTCTTCAGCCATGCTTCTGAGCCCTTTAAATTCTGCCATATGTTCAGGTTCTTAAGGCCTACGTCCTTCTTGGGGCTTACACCATTTTAAGTGTGACCAGTAGGAGAACCCACCTTGTACACTACTGCAGAGACTCTGTACATGGTAGCCACATACTGCTCAGCAGGTCAGTTCTTCGCTACTGATTGTCTGGGCCTCTTTCTACTAGGCGCTTTTATCTCCAGCCCTAACTCAGCCACAGTGTCTTCAGGGTCTTTCCCTCTGCAGTGTCTCCATGGGTTCAGACTACCATAAGCTCTAGTTATTTGTGCAGCTCCTGCAGCTAAAGAAGAACTCCCACGCCTCTGGTCCTGTCCCGTAAGCTGACTTGCTAAGAGACTGCTGCTCCGTTTATCGGAGACTACTCAGCTCTGATTGGCTGTCACTAGCCCACAGCTGGGCAGTAATTTTTGGGGCCACTCCAATCATTTGGAAAGTGGTCGAGGGCTGCACTCTCCCATGATATTAATGGAGGAGGTGCAGGATCTGTACTGGAGGTTGGGTCCAGAAGGAAGCTTGGGGTAAGGGATTGGGGTGTAGGAGGGGGGTTGGGTGAAGGAGGGGGTTGTGACCTGTGGCAGAACACTGGGGTGCAGAAGAGGGTGCAGGGTCTGGGAGGGAGTATGGGTGCAGGAGAGGATTCTGACCTGAAGGGGGGGAGGGTGCAGGAGGGAGTGCAGTCTGGGAAGGGGTTGTGACATGAGGCAGGAATGCAGGAAGGGGTGCCAGGATCTGGGCTGTGACTTGGGGCAGGGGATTGGGTTGCAAGGACTGGAGGAGGGGTGTAGGACCTGGGAGGGGGTTGTGACCTGGGACATGGGTGCAGGAAGAGGAGCAGGGGATTAAGGTGCAAGGTCTTGGAGGGGTAGGGATGCAAGAGGGGGCAGAGGGTTGGGGAGGAGAGAGGGGTTGGGTGCCAGAGGCAGGCTCTGGCCGGCAGTATCCTGGGTGGCTTCCAGACAACAGCCCATCAGGTTCTTCAGCCAGGCTCCCTGCCTTCCATGCCCCTGCACCGGCTACGGGGGCCACGTGTGGCTGTGAACACAGAGCCGGGAGGAGGAGGGGCACTTGCTCTGCCTGACCTGCAAACAATGCCGCAGTCCCAACTGTGCCTCAACGGTTTTTCTTCATATAAAAGCTAGGATCTGTGTTAGGGAGTAGAAAGCAGGGCAGTTTCCAGAGACTCCACCCCACAGAGGACTCTTCCTCATGCTTCAGCTTCAGCCCTAGATGATAGGACTGGTGGCCATGGCAGTCCCACAGGGCCAGCCTTTAACTTTCTGTCATTGGCCCAAGGGAATCTAACACCAGCTGTGCTCGGTGGATCCCCTCAAGCTTTCGTGTAGCCTGCCAGAGGTCCCTGGACATGCAACTGAGAATCACTGGCCTAGAGCATCCACCTTTTCCTTCCATCTTACTGTATCTGGGGGCAGGATATAGTAGAGCAGCAGGATCCCATATGTGGGGTACTACCTGAGTTTGCTGCTAACATGTTCTTTCTGTTTTTAGCCCTGCTGATTTAATACACGAGTACAGCAGTGGAAAAGTGTTCAATTGCCTGTATAGGCAGCTGGTCCAAGTTAACAGATTTCAGGTAGATCCTTCCCAGGATATATCACACATTGTTCTAGAGGGTGAAATCCTTGTCAGGTGTATAGAATGTGGAAATGTTGTTCCAGGAAGAAGAGGTGGATGAGGCTTTTTTTTTTAAACTGACAAAAGCATCCAAAGCACAGGATTTGTTGGTGATGGGGGACTTCAAGTATCCAGATATCTGTTGGGAAAATTACACAGCAGGGCACAAATTATGCATTAAGTTCTTGACAGGGAGGACTAGCTCAGAACCTGAGAGTAGAAGACAGCTTGGGTAAAAGTGATCTTGAAATGATAGAGTTCATGATTCTAAGAAATGGTAGAAGGGAGAACAGCAAAATAAAGACAATGGATTTTAAGAAGACAGACTTTAGTAAACTCAGAGAGCTGGTAGGTGAGGTTCCATAGGAAGCAAGAGTAAGGGGAGAAACAGTTGAAGACAGTTGGCAGTTTTTCAGAGGGATATTATTAAGGGTGCAAGAGCAAACTATTCCACTGCATAGGAAAGATAGGAAGTGAGGCAAGAGACTACCTTGGCTTAAACAGGAGATCTTAAATGATTTAAAAATAAAAAAGGGGAAACTAGGTCAAAGTACAAAGGATGAATATAAACAACACAAGTATGTAGGTGCGAAAATTAGAAAGGCAAAGGCACAAAATGAGCTCAATCAAGCTAGAGACATAAAGGGTAACAAGAAAACGTTCTACAAATATATTAGGAGGAAGACCAAGGAATGGTAGGCCCATTGCTCAATGAAGAGAGAAAAACAACAACAGAAAATGTGGAAATATCACAGGCACTTAACTTCTTTGTGTCAATTTTTACCAAGAGGTTGCAGCAATTGATTGCCGAATATAGTGAATGCCAGGGAAAATAAGCAGAAGTTAAAATAGGAAAATAAGTTAAAAATGACTTAGAAAAGTTAGATGTCTTCAAGTCACCAGGACCTGATGAAATGCATCCTAGAATACTCAGGGAGCTGATAGAGAAGGTATCTGATCCTTTAGTTATCATCTTTGAAAAGTCATGGAAGTTGGGAGAGATACCAGAAGACTGGAAAAGGGCATGTACAGTGCCCATCTATAAAAAGGGAAATAGGGACAGCCCAGGTAACTACAAAGCAGTCAGATTAATTTCTGTGCCAGGAAATATAATGGAGCAATTAAGGAATCCATCTGCAAACATCTGGAAGATAATAAGGTAATAAATAACAGTCAGCATGGATTTGTTCAGAACAAATGATGTCAAACCAGACTGGTAGCTTTCTTTGATAGGATAACAAGCTTTGTAGATAAGGGGGAAGTGATAGATGTGATATACCTAGACTTAAGTAAAGCATTTGATACAGTCTCACATGACGTTCTTATGAATAAACTAGGGAAATACAATGTAGATGGGGTTACTATAAGGTGTGTGCATAACTGTTTGGATAACCATTCTTAAAGAGTAGTTATCAATGGTTCACAGTCATGCTGGAAGGGCATAATAAGTAGGGTTCCGCAGGGGTCTGTTTTGGGACTGGTTCTGTTCAATATCTTTATCAGCAATTTAGATACTGGCATAGAGAGTATGCTTATACATTTTGCAGGTGAGACCAAGCTAGGAGGGGTTGCAAGTGCTTTGGAGGATAGGGTAATAATTCAAAATGATCTGGACAAACTAGAGAAATGGTCTGAGGTAAATAGGATGAAGTTCAATAAGGACAAATGCAAAGTACTCCACTAAGGGAGGAACATTCTGTTTCACACACACAGAATGGGAAGCGACTATCTAGGGAGGAGTACTATAGAAAGGGATCTAGGGGTCATAGTGGACCACAAGCTAAATATGAGTCAACAGTGTGACACTGTTGCCGAAAAAAAAAAAAGCAAACATGATTCTGGGATGCATTAACAGGAGTGTTGTAAGCAAGATACAAGAAGTCATTCTTCCCCTCTACTCTGTGCTGATTAGGCCATAACTGGAATATCAGGTCCAGTTCTGGGAACTACATTTCAGGAAAGATGTTGAGAAATTGGAGATGGGAAAAATTATTCTCCTTAACCTCTGATGACAGGACAAGAAGCAGTGGGCTGAAATTTCAGTATAGGAGGTTTAGGTTGGACATTAGGAGAAACTTCATAATTGTCAGGGTGGTTAAGCACTGGAATAAATTGCCTAAGGAAGTTGTGGAATCACCGTCATTGGATATTTAAGAGCAAGTTAGACAAACATCTGTCATGGATGATATAGATGGTGCTTGGTCCTGCTGTGAGTTCCCTTCCAGTGCTAGTATTCTGTGAGTGCAACCTTCATGTTTTGAATCTCTCTAAATCACATCTCTGAGGGGAAGCTGTGTTAATCTGTATCTGGCTGCATCTGACAAGTGGTTTTTACACACAAAAGTTTATGCCCAACTAAATCTGTTAGTCTTTAAAATGCCATGGGTCTCCTCATTGTTTCTAAAATGATGGAAGAACAGCAGAGTGGTATTGTTCTCCTGAGATTCAGGTACTAAACTTAGGCCCCCAGTTATCAGGTAAGGAATCTAATTCAATTGGGATGCTTGGAGGAAACCCAACGAGAAAGCAACTTTAGATATGTCTTCACTTGGATTTAGAAAGGACGGTTCTTTCTCTTGGAAGAGACTAATTCAAGGATTAGATAATTTGCTTGAGATCATGTTGTAGAGGACATAAAGTGAGCAGTGCAGATCCCTTGTTCTGACACCAAAATCAGACCAGAGGAGTCAGTTTTTTTCTCTGATTTCAGAATAAAAGCTATTAATAGCGCGCAGTTTGATGCCTGCCCAGTGCCTGCAGTTGAAGTAAAACCAGATAAATTACAACTTTCAGTCTGAATAAGGGATGTTGGCAAATACATCTATTGCAACAGCCCAAAGTAAAAAAAAAAAGTTGCTTATCAACTACCTGTTCCATGACCTCTCTTCCTTTGGTTGAATGGCTGCATGCCGTGAAGAATACCAGGGGAAGGATCACTTCAGTATCTGGCTCTGTAGCCTGCTTCACTCACTGTGTAACGAGGTTCATGTGACTGCAGATTCTTTTCATGTATGATTGGGGACATGAGCATTATGGGGTTTTGACAAGGTATAGTGCTACCTTCTCCCTATTTGATGAGGTCTTCAAAACTCATGCAGCGAAGGGATCATAATAGCAGCTGTTTAAGGAACAAGAACCCAGGTTTGGGATTATTTCTGGTTATATTTTGATGCTTTAATACTAAGTTCTCTCTCACAAACAGAGGCATGACTGCCTGACCATGTTTGTTTGTTTGTTACTGAACTGCTTCACCAATCTGCAGAGTTATTGTAGGCACTGTCCTTTCCATGGCCTGGATGAGGCCAGGGTGCTTTAGAAACTACAGTATGTTGTCACGTATGTTAAAACTATATCATAATGTAATGCATAAGGAAGCCAAATTAAGATTACACAAACAACTTTAATTCTGGCATTTCCTAACTTTGGAGTGCTTGACTTTGGAACCTGTCATCATCTACTTACTATAACCGCTTTAAGAAACTCCCCACCAAAAAGAAACTAGAAACTGGGCCCTGATCTACAGCAGGGAGTTATTTTGAAATAAACCCCCTTATTATGAAATTATAAGTGGAGCGTCTACACTACCAAGCCTGTTATTTCAAAATAATGGGCTGGTTATTTCGAAATCTGTACTCCTGCTTTCCTTGGGGAATAAACTTATTTTGAAATAGTTATTTCGGGAGTTATTTCAAATTTCTAAATAATTTTCTAGTGTTGACATGCCCTAAGCGTCCTATCAGAGAGCCCTCTGATCTAGCTACTAAACCATATTGCATCAAAAGGTAGCGAGGACAGGAAGTGTGTATGTTTTACCAGTTCTCTTCACTCCTCTGCTCCATCCTAATTTTAAAGAGAGAGAAAAATACAGGGGAAGGGTGACGTGCTGGGACTGATCTTGCTGCATTTTCAGAAGCAAAGCTCCCAATGACCTCAGTGGGAATCTTGACTGGAGAAAGACAGCAGGATTAGGCTTTCTGTAAGGCTTTTCTTGTGAGCATCAGAGTGTGTTTGTGACTCAGGCAGCATGAGCCTATTTAAATGACTCAGAGTTCCTAGTTGTGGAGCTACTCCATCAGGGGCTGGAGCTGTGAGCCCTTTAAATAGCTGCAGCTACCCCGGGTGGCTGCCAGGCAATGTGGTATTGGTGGGTCTGGGAGTCCCAAGCCCTTTGCTGTGTTTTTATTTCAAAGCTTCCTGCTCCAGACAACTCTGTAGGAAGGCTAGTCCCCAGCCCCGCCCCTTCAGCCCCAGGCCATTGCCCTACCCAGGGAATGGAGTTGGCCTGTGACCACATACCAAAATTCATTAAGTTGCCCCCCTGTAAAAATTATTGCCCATGCCTGCACTAAAGCCTATGACGGGATCCAGGATAAAGAGGCAGCCAGCCTTTCACATATTTGAACAAATATTTGCATAAGGACACTACTGTTTAGACCAGTAAAGATTACAGTTATTTGGTGCCACAAAATAATTAAAAAAACAAAAACAATAAAGCATTGTACAGTGACACATTTGACTTCAGGTCTTGATTTGTTGTGAAAGAAACTCCAATGACATAAGTTTGTGTTCTACCGAATCAATACAAACATCCAAAACCAAATCTACTAAAATGCAGGATGATAGGAACTTTTAGTCAATTCCAAACTATTTTGTATCTCATTCTGCTAGTCAAAATTAAAGGAAGCAAATGGACCCTTGGAGGACTGGCTATTGTCTGCTCATCAGAATCAGAAAAGAGCCATTTTATGTTTTGTTTTTTTTTAAATGATCTATAACCTAGTAGGAAAAATAGTGCAAAAGTACCTCCAGTGTTAATATGTTTATCTTTAAGAAAATTACATCTGTGCAGCTTGTTTTCCCTGCAGTGTCATGAGCCTGGGGAAAAAATGGATAGGCTCCCTGATTTACTGTAAAACTTTGTTTGATCATTCAGTGATCAAAAAACAAGGGCATGCATTCAACATAATTCCTGATCTTGATTCATTTATTAGTAATAGCAGTAGTATTAGCAGCATGACAATATCATACAGCAGGGCTCCTCAACTTTAGAAGCATCGGGGGCCACGATACTCACAGCACATGCCAAGGGCCGCAACTTAAGTGTGGTTTCATATACATGCAAATAGCTTCTTTCACACTGATGGGCATGAATACAAAGATTAAAACAAGACTACACAACACACAGGCCCCATTTAAGTCAGTTCTGCTGATAATAATAAAATACAGTATTTACTGGATTTCCACCCATATGGCAGCACTTTTAATGAGCAATGACAGTCCAGGAATTTAACTACTAAAACGAATATCAACAGAAGACCATTATATTGACTCGCCATTGTGGCACATGTTCCCAGTGGAGGCCATGTCCAAAGGATCCCACCCACAGGCTGTATGTTGAGCCCCAAATAAACCCAAACCACACCGCAGGCTACAAACAAATGGGCCGCGGGCCTAGGGTTGCCAGGTGTCCAGTATTCTACCGGACAGTTTGGTATTTGTGCTCTTTGTCCGGTAAAAAAACTCAGAGAATACTGGACATGTGCAATGTCCGGTATTCTCTGATTTTTCTGGCTGCACACCGGACAGAAGCCTGGCGTGGGCGAGGGGAGTGGCTGGAAGGCGGAGCCATGATCAGCGCTAGGACCCTGTGATTGCGCAGAAGCCTGGCGGGGGCGGGGGGAGTAGCTGGGAGTCCCAGCCACTCTCCCTGCCCCTGCAAGGCTTCTGTGGAATCACAGGCTCCCAGCTGGGAGGCAGGGTTGCAATCGCCGCTCTGGGTGCCCCAGAACGGGGAGGGCGGGGCTTATTATCCCACGTTCCTTTATTTTTGCTTGACCAAAAAATACTGCATGTCCTGTATTTTTTGGGAGACCATCTGGCAACCCTATGTGGGCCGCATGTTGAGTAGGCCTGTCATACAGGGACCTTGTCAGGCTTGAGGGCCCCATATTCTGCTGGCTGCGGTAGATATATAACATTTAAAAAAAAGCCTCTGCCCCAGAAGTTTTGCAGTTTGAGGCCCTGATCCAGCAATGATCTTAAGCGCATGTCTAATGTTAAGCACTTAAATGGTCCCATTAAAGTAAATTAACCCACTCACATGCTGAAAATTAGCTATGTGTCTTCGAATCTTGCTGAGCTGAGGCCTAAATAGGTTTTACTGTAGTTGAAGGAACAGCCCAAACTGTTGTCAGCAAAGATTCTCATTCACATGTGTATGGTTTTCTCCAATAAAGCAGGCAAAGATACAGAGGGATTTTCTCCTTCTGAGCCCTCTTTTAGCCACAGTACATAATGATTGGAGGCCCTTTCTTTCTTTCATTATGCAGGAAAGGGTAATGTTCTCCTGAATCATTGTTCTGAATAACATTTGTAACATCTGCCTTCTGTCTTAAACTGATCTTTTAAAGTAGATTGAAATTATTTTTTTTCCTCATAAGCTCCATGGAATCATCCTGAAAGATTCAATTTTTGTAGCCTTCACTCAAACGTACAAGGAAATAAAAGGGGATTAAGGCCACTCTTACCCTGCTCAGATCCTGACTGTCTGAGATACAATTCTTCCTCTAGTCTGCTCCCAGAGCAGAATCCTAGTTTACAATCTAGCCCTAACTGAATTAAGGCCAGATCCAAAACGAATGGAAAGACTCTTATCCACTTAAATGGACTTTGGATTGGGTACTTAGTGCATATAGATATTAAGGAGTTGAGTACAGTATAAAAACCTAGCCAGACCACTTTAAAGCGTTTGTAGTCTTATACTGAATGTACCCATGGGCTTGAAACAAACAAATTAACCAAAAAACCTTCAGTCAACCCAAGTTGACAACCCAAAGACTCCATAAATTCCACTAGGGATTTTGCTGTTGCTTTTGATTTTATGTGTAAGGCACTTAGATACTTTGGTGGTGGGTGGCAGTATAAAACTCAGAGGCTTGATCTACATTACAGTGTTAGGTCTACATAAAGCAGCTTACGTCAACATAATTATGTCAGTGTACATGCTATGACCTTGCTTAAACCAAGGGAATGCCCTACTACACAGACAGCATAACTTCACCTCAGTGGACACTGCAGGTTACTTAACTGGCTGTTGGCCTTAATTTTTGTCAGTTTCACAGTTCCATGCTAGAACCTGAAATTGACAAGAAAGCTGGGTGTGTGAGAAATGTTAACTTTACTTTGCAGGATTCAGATTTGTAAGGAAGAGTTTTACTTCTCATCACTATGCCATTGAATTTCTATATTCCTTTTTGATGAAATTCATGGTTTTCACTAATATATTGCTTTAGCATCTGTAATCATCACGAAAATAATGCTGATCTTTTATTGTAATTGTTGTAGCCTTGTCTGCAGAAGGATATCAGGGTAGTCTGCAACCTTGCATGCCTGATGGCATTTGCACCTCCCAAAAACATGGAAGGCCCCAAACTGCAAACCAAGATGAGCACATGGACACCTCTAAACCATCAGCTTATGAATGACAAGGTAAATACCATCCAATTGCCTCAGATATAGGCCAAATCCTGCTTCCCTAACTCATGTGAAGAAACTATAATGCAAGTCAATCAAGAATGATTTAGCCCCATATCTAGAAACCATCCTATGATTTAAAGGCAGATTTTTCTACTGTGAATGTCCCAAATCTTCAAGCCCTTTATTTCATACGAGTTGTGCCTAAGTAAGGAATCAGTAATAACGTTTTAAAGACTTGAGGATTTAGCCCAGTCATATTAATTTAGGCTGTATTATGTGTAAACTTTCAAAATGGAATTCCCTGTGTGTTTTCTTTATTTTCTTGCCACTTGCGTTACTTTAAAACTACAGATGTGTTTTCAGTTGTTTAAGGTGCTGGACAGATATGCTTAGGGCCTGAAGTCTTCATTTGAGCCACACAACAAGTACAGAGCAGGAGCAGTGTAAGTTTCACCAAATAGTCAGTGTCTTATCTTGGACCAAAGAGGCTTGTGGTACATGGTCTCTCTGCTGCGATTGCCACCAAGCGTGCCAGATACATTAGAAGTCTTGGGGAGGGACTCATCTTACAAGTAAAAAGAAGTTTTTCCTAATTTCAAACCCTACAGACTATATCTGGGGTAGTGTAGCTGGGCTCACACACATATCCTCACCAGTAATATTCTTTCCTCAGAATTTAGTTAACAATTCCCTTGGTAACGTTCCAGAATCTAATATGTTTTTCCTATATTTATGCTTTTTCTCTTCAGGAGAAAAAAAATAGAAGAAAAATTCTGACCACTAAAACCAATAGATATCACTCTCAGTATACACAAGGAGCAGCAGAGGGGCCGACAGCCTTGCTGGGCCCTTGGGTAAGGTTGGGGGGCAGCTCTGTGCTTCTGGAAGGGGCAGGGCCTCAGGTGGAAGAGGCATGGCTGGGGGCTGTCAGCCTTCAGCATCACATATAGCACTCAGGCTGCAATGTAAAGGGTCTGGGGCTCCAGCCGCCACTTTGAGTCCCAGGCCCTTTTGACTCACTGGGTCCTGGGGTAACTGCACCCTTTGTTGGTGGGCCTGCAGAGCGGATTTATCAAGAGAGAAAATGCAGTTTTTAAATAGTTGGCACTTTTAAAAGGGATCTGAGTGAGAAGAGAAAGGGACTTCAAGGCCAGAGGGGCAGAATAGATAAAGTCCTGAGTGACTGAGGGTACGTCTACACTGGCAGCCTAATTCAAAATAGGGCTGCAACTGTAGGCATTCGTAATTGCAAATCAAGCCCGGGATTTAAATAGCCCGCACTTGATTTGCATCTTCCCGGCCAGGCGCCATTTTTTGAAATTGACAAGCCCGGAATAACAGCCCGCGTCTACACGTGGCAGTGAAACAGGTGTTCGAAATAAAGCCCTATTTTGAAATACCTGTTAAACCTCATTGCAGGAGGAATAACATGAGGTTTAACAGGTATTTCAAAATAGGGCTTTATTTCGAATGCCCGTTTCACTGCCGCGTATAGACGTGGGCTGTTATTCCCGGCTTGTCAATTTCAAAAAAAAAAAAAAAAAAAGGCGCCCAGCTGGGAAGATGCAAATCAAGCACGGGATATTTAAATCCCCGGCTTGATTTGCAATTCCAAATGCCTGCATTTGCAGCCCTATTTAGAATTAGGCTGCAAGTGTAGACATACCCTGAATCATGGTTCTTTCCAGCCCCACATGCCTAAGAGAGGTAAAGTGGAAAGATTAGAGGAGAGATAAGGGGTGCATAGGAGGGTGACTTAGTAAAGGAGGCAGTGAGGGGCAGGAAATCAGAGTAAGGATTGAGCAGAGTCATGAAAGGCCTTGCAAGAAAGAACAAGAAGCTCAGACCTGATGTGGAAGAGGAAGAGAAGCCAGGGAACAATTACACTGATTTCTGGTAATTTGTTTCCAAGTGCCTGGAGTAAACAGACCTTCTTGGCAGAGTTGACTCAGGTGTACTCATAAGAGTTCTGAAAGCAAATACTGTATCTTTCTTTGATCAGAGGCCATTAACATTGCTTTCAACTATGAAATAACACTCTGTTTCACTTGAAATTCTCCAAAACCAAAACTTAGATCTTTGACTATATATCACTGGCTTGTGGCAACTGTTTTCAAAGCTGAGCCAATAAAATGTTTACTAAAGGGCCTCTTGTTTTGCCAAGTGCCTTGTGCAAATAAAACAAAACATACAATAACTGTAAACATGCCAAGAAAAGAGATGTCAGTTTTCACTCCTGCTGGGAGACAGAGTTAGAGTTGACAATTGGACTGTACCAAATGTCAACACTCATATTGTCTTTCTCTGCAGGAGCCTTTTTTGCTGGCTGCCAAAAACAACAACATGTTTGGAGTCTGCAATGATGAATTCTATTTTCCTCCTTGTGGTTATTAACTGTTTGAACGTGCACTCATGAGTTGGGTATCTGAGTGTTTCCTTTTTGATCCTTATGACAGAATAGCTACTGTAGTCCATGCTTCCCTGTGCACTCTCCTGAATGATGAAGGCAAAATTCTGGTGCTTTCAGTCTCTGCCCTAGCAGATAATACCCACATTGCAAAACCACCAATACATTTGGCACTAACTTGTCCCTCTCAGGGGTGGTAGTCTTATCGGAGGCTGTGAACAGCCATGAAGACTGAACTCCTTTCTTACCCCCAAAAGGTGATCCCTCCGATTTATGATTGCACATTGCCAATGCCATGTGGGGAACTATGAACTGCTTCTCTCCTGGCTGTAACTATTGAGCAGACAAAGAGAGGTCTGCAGCATTATCTCTCTGGAGCTTCTCAGGAGCACTGTATTCATTAAAAAAAACCCAAACGCTAAATAAATAAAGAGTACAAATGTCAAATGAACACTTTAAGGCCCTGATCATTGTGAATGGTATAGGTGGACCCATGTGGATCCTGTTGACTTCTGCAAACTCCATATGGGTGTAAGAATTTGCCTGAAAAGACCAAATGTCAGGATTGAGGAACTCATATTTTACAGGATAGGTAGATCCTTTTTCAAGCTGGACTTTTTTCCCTGGGGCATATTGAATCACCTCTCCGTGTTCTATTTTTTTTGGTGTTTGTGATTTTTTTTTAATAGGTATTTGAAGAAAGAAGAGCCCTGCTTGGAAAATGGGTAAGGTTTTCTCTTTAAATTTATGTATTTTCAGAACAAATGAAGAGATGACTGGGATGTGAATTTTAAACATTTCGTATTTCAAATAATAAAACTAATTTTCAGGATGTAAATGTCAGAGACAAAGACTGTACTGTCGAACCTCAGGTAAAACGAAGTGGCAAATTCATTCCTGGTAGAATTCTTTGGGGGGGACTCATGACCTTGAGAAATCTGGCCCAGTTTTTAAAATGATTTGTAATGGGGTGGGAAGCCCAAAGAAGAGTCTATGAAGAAATCTTCAGCAAATATACCTGATGTTTAGATACCGCTATCAAAGGCCAGAAAGGCTTTAACACTGGAAAGAGAATGTGATTTATCCAAGATACTTTTATGACCCTGTTACCTGAGTACCTGTCAATCTTTTAATGTTATCTTCACAAGATGCTCGTGAGGCAAGGGCAGTGCTGTGATCCCAGTTTTACAGATGTGGAACTGAGGCACAGAGGAGCAAAACAAGTTGTTCAAGGTGTCACAGTCTGTAGCGGAGAAGGTAACTGAACCCAACTCCCCCCAAATCCCACACTAGCACTTTAAATATTAGAGAAACTTTCCTGTCTTGCAAGGCAAAATCAAGTGAATGGCACAGTTATGGGAGAACACTTGTATTGTTCATCCTGCCCTAGATGAATAGAAATAAACATAAGAAAGGAGCATCCAGTGAGAATGAATTCAGCGCTATATATTGGTCATCCTCTCAAAGGTAAATGCATGGTTGAGTTGCATTCAAAACTTTCCAAAAGAATAGGTGTCAGGTATATGGACCCATACCTATACAAATCAAATACAAGCAAAAAAAGATGATGCTTATCTGTGTTGTGGACCTCACTACTTGCACAGAGCACCGTTTGAATAGAGTAGCTAATTATATAAGTGTAAAAGGTCACAGGTGCTAAAATCTTTTGTAAATAAGCTGGAATGCTAAGGACAAATATTTTGCATTTAAATTCATTGTGACTGCCGACAATTACAGGAAATATACCTGTGTAGCTCTTTGGCACATGTATGTTTAGAGAATAAAGAAAGTGCTCCAATTTCAGAAAATAAAATAATTAAGTGCTGATTGTATAAAAATGCTTGTTTGCACCATAGCTCAACAGCCGGACACCAGAACTGAATCTTGAAAAGTGCAGTTTCTGGTTTCAAAACGTTCCCAGAAAATCTGAAAGGAAAAGTACAAACTGTCTAGAGTGTGTTTTAGTAGCCACAGGCTGTACAAGTTGAAAAAAAAACCTGAAACAGCAACCCCTCCCCCCACCCAAAATGCAATGCAATCTGAAAGGTTAAGGGACTGACCCTGCAAAGGATATGCCAGCAACTTTACATAAGCACTGCGAACAACATTTACATCTGTGAAAAGTGAGGCACGGGTCACCTGCAGGATTAAACTAGTGTTAGTGGTGGACTCTTCAACTTGAAGTCTTAAAATCACTATTTGAAGACTTCAGTAACTCAGCCAGAGATTAAGGCTACATCTACACTGCAGCGCTATTTCGGGATACCAGAGTATTCCAAAATAGTTATCCTGCGTCTTCACGGCAAGCCTATTATTTTGGGCTTGCTATTCCAACATCCCTGTTAACCTCATTCCATGAGGAGTAAGGGACGTTTTGGAATAGTGGGTTATTTTGAAATTTGGCACTGCCAAATTACAAAAGAAGCTATTTTGAAATAAGTTACACAATTTGTATAGCTCAATTGCATATCTTATTTTGAACTATGGTGCAGTGTAGACTTAGTCTAAGGGTCTATTATAGGGGTGGGTGGGTGAGGTTCTGTGACCTACAATGTACAAGTCATATTAGATGATCATGATGGTTGTTTCTGGCTTTAAAGTCTAAAGTGGGGTTGAGTGGGGGAAGATTGGCACAAGAGATGAGAGATTTTCTCTGCTAGAATGTGGCACAGTGGCTGGAGAATCCACTCCTATGCTAGGTATATTGAGTGCCAGGAACCAAATTAGTGATCAACATTACTCAAAGAGCCACAGTAATGTGAATTCACAGGTGTCATTTTCACATACACGCACACTCATTCACTCACTCATACATATGTAATCATTCTTGCAACAAAATGACCAAATATTCTCCAGCTGGTTGATAACATTAGTATAAGCATCCTGATTAGTTCATGACTTAGTTTGGTTAATAATTAAATGACAGTGTGTTACTAGAATGTGTTGCAAAGAGTAGTAGGAGCCACCTAGCATCACTATTCTAACTCCTGTGAGAACTTAAAAAAAACAGCAAATGGTCCTGCAGCACCTTAGAGCCTTACAAAACATGTAGATGGTATCACGAGCTTTCATGGGCACAGCCCTCTTCTTCAGACGAAAGAGAGGGTATGTCGTGTGCATACAATCAGGTCTGCCTTTAGTGGTTAGCCTGAGCATACATGAAAGGAGTTTTTCTGCAGCTAAAGGAGTAGAAAGAGGCCACTAGACCTGGAAGCTCAGCTTAAGGTACACAACTCCAGCGACGTGGAATATGTTGCTGGAGTTGGCTTTTACCTTAAGCTGAGCTTGGTGGCATCCCCACAGCAGGAGGCCGTTGGGAGCAGATGCTCCCATCGACTTCCTTTAATCCTCCCAAAAGCATGAGTGCTGGATGCCTGTGGGGGCACCCTCTGAATTTGATTTAGCAAGTTTTAACTAGACTCGCTAAATCAAACTCCAAAAGATCAATCATGGCAGCAGTGATCTTTCATTTAGTGTACACAAGGCCTGAGAGAAAGACCATTCTGTTGGGTCCTGAAGGTCCTTCTTGGTACTATTGCCATTGCATGTGTGCAGAATTACAGAGAGCTGTATGTTCACTAGTGCAACATCGAAAACCATTTTCTCACTTAGTCCTTGTTGAGTCTTTGCTCTCAAGTGCTCGGAAGAAGACAAAAGGAAAAAAATAGCAGCAGAGCAATAGAGAAGGTGCAGCACCTCATAACAATAAATCCAGTTAAACTGGTTGGATAAATGTAACCAGGGGTAAGAGGAGGAGCTGTGATGGAAGGTAAACAAAGGTAGAGCTGTGTCATTCTTTTACATGATAATACTGAAAAGAGGGACAAGTTATGCAAGCTTTGCTGCTGCTGAATGTAGTGTCTTGGAAAACAAGCTGTGTGCTTCCTGTACTGCTGACCATATTGCATTAATTTCAGGAGCGTATCCATTTAAAATGCAAGCACAGAAGCCTGCTGACAGGATTAAGTAGTAATTAGTTTAAAATCTGGTAAGAAGTATCTCATCCCTAGAATGCCATCTTTAAAGGCTGCATTCACGTACTCTCATGGGATTCCCGTTGCTAGTGGAATGGTCTTCTTACATGTTTTCTAACTTTTGGCCCTTTCTGCTCTCTTTTCATATGGGACAGGGCTGACTAAGCTTTCTAATCTGAATGGCAAGGATCACCTGTGAGAATGATTCCCAAAAAAAGAGGTTCCTGCTATAGTCTCCCTTTCCATCTTCTACTGCTTACAAAAAGAAAAGCAACTTCTGAACATAAGCACACTCACCCTGTCCACATGTTCCTAGCCCATCTCTGCTTATGGACAGTCTTGCTTTACTGCTCTCTATTCCAATGAATTTCTGATTGATTGATTACCAAAATGTGCTCTTCTTTCCACAGCTAAGACCAGAACTTAATCCTCTCTGTGCACATCTGTCATGAACATGTTGGTTGTCCTGGAGGTGCAGGGGAGAGGCAGGGTGGAGGTTAGAATGCTAGCTGAGTTACGGGTGTAAGTCCCTGCTCCTCCACAGAATTTCTGTGTGGCCTTATTTAGGCCAGGGATCCCTAAATTTAGGACCTATCATGGGATGGACACTCACCATCATGGTGCCTCCTGCTGGTAGCACAGGGAATTAGTTCGTATCTGCCTGCCGGATGCCTCCCTCTGGCTGGTGTCTCTCGGGTCAGTTCTGTTCCTGCATCGCTCCCAGTCTGCAGTGCCCTCTTCGGGACACTGCCCTCTGGCAGTGCCCACAATTGCTGTCTCTCATCCCCCTTCCAGGCAGGAGTGTGCGTTTATCAGTCTTTGCACTCTGGGGTCCTCCCCTCCCAGGGAACCCCCAATTCCCCTACACCAGGGTGGTCAACCAGTTAGACACAAAGAGCCAAAAGGGCTGTGGATAGTAGTGCAAAGAGCCACACATCCCTTCCCCAGAGCCAGGCACCCCCAGCCCTCCCCCCCAACCCAGTGCCCTCCCCCAGACCCACATCTCCCCAGTTCCCCCCTGACTCTAACCCAATGCCCTCCCCCTCCCCCAGAGCCAAGCACCCCCAGGCCCCTCCCATTCTAACCCAACAACTGGGTCTCACCGGAGCTGCCACCGCCACAGCCGTGCACTTCTCCCTCCAGGAACTGGGGCACGTGCACAAAGCAGGCATGCGGCTCCGAACAAGCCGTAACCCTGAGAGCCCCATTTCTGTGAGCAAAGAGCCGCAGGTTCGCCACCCTGCTCTACACCCTCCTTGCCTCAGTGACCCATTGCCAGTCCTCATCTAGCCCCTTGCCTCAGGGGCAAACTGCAGTCTCAAATGGCCACTCGTCATTGGCAAGGGGGTGTGGACCTGCTGCCTCTTTCTAGCCTGGCTGTCTCCACACAGCCCAGTACACTCTGGCCTTGCCTCAGGCCCTGCAGCCTGGGAGTGAGGCCAGGCCAGGGCTCCCCAGCTCTGCCTGCCTTTCCCCAGCACTGCTCAGTCTCAGAAAGCCCCCAGCTTCTCTAGCAACCAGTCCCTCCTGTTCCCCAGCTAGGGCAAGAGTCTGTGCCCTTCTATGCCTCCTGGAGCCCTTATTTATACAGCCCACAGCTGGGCCCTAATGGGAATATCAGCCTCAGCTGTGGGCTCTCCCAGGGCTGGGTTTTAGTCTTAAAGGGCCAGTGTGGGGCAGACGCCCCGTCACAGGCCCCTAATGCCCATTGATTTCAGGGGAAGTTAGAAGCCTGAATACTTTTGAGAATCTGGGCCTTAGTCTCTCTGAGCATGTCTACACTAGGAAATTATTTTGAAATAACTTATTTTGAAATAATAACTCCCAAAATAACTAAATTGCAATAGTGTGTCCACACTACAGGGAAGCCTTAGAATTAATCCGAGGCAGGCTCCCTTATTGTGGACATGCTACCTCGACTTAGAGCCCCAGGAAGCAGTAGGGAGTAGTTATTCCGAAATACAGCAGTGGAGCATGCACCCTACCCGCTATTTCGAAAGAACTATTTTGAAATAGTATCAGAGGGGTAGCCGTGTTAGTCTGGATCTGCAAAAGTGACAAGGAGTCCTGTGACACCTTATAGACTAACAGATGTATTGGAGCATAAGCTTTCGTGGACAAAGACCCACTTCGTCAGATGCTTATTTTGAAATAAGCGTTATCCCTTGTGGAAAGCCGGAGTTATTATTTCAAAGTAACCAGCCTGTTATTTCGAAATAACGGGTTTGGTCATGTGGATGCTCCGCTTGTTATTTTGAAATGAGGGGGGTTATTTCTCAGTAACTCCCTAGTGTAGACCAGGGTTCTGTGTGTCAGTGCCCCAGAAGTAAAATGGGTGTAATAGTATTTCTCTACTGCGCAGAGGTGTTTGGAGGGTAAATGCATTACAAATTGTGGAATGGTCTTCTTACAGGCTCTCAGACATGACATAATGGTGGCCAGATAGTTATACAGAAAGTAGCAGTAGGCTTATTCCCATTGAAACACTGTATACTGCATGTTTTTAGTTCCAAGAATAATCCAATTGAAGTCAACACCTAGGACTACTTGTAGGGATAAAGAGCCTTTCACACACAAGTATTTCCAGATTTGGGCCCTGGAAGATGGATCTTTTAACTCACATGCATTTTCTAGCCTTTACGTTTGTGATTTCCATACCTTTTGCCCTGGAATGACTCACCAGAAGCAGTTGCACATGCCCTTGCCTTGAATTTTAATCTTATTTTTAACAAGCTGTATCTCAGGTGCCACAAAACCTGCAGTTCCCTTTTTCAGTTTGACAAGTGGACAGACGGTCAGAGGCGGAGGATCCTGATAGACTTGTTAGAACGCTGCTCGCTGTCACAGCAGAAATTCTGTGCCAAGCAGCTGCAGGACCGAGTTCCAGCGGAAGCCCTGGATTTCACCACAAAGCTTCCCAGAGTCTTGTCTTTATATATCTTTTCTTTCCTGGACCCCAGGAGTCTCTGTCGATGTGCACAGGTAAAAAGCAGCACGTATCTGAAACGTGAATGCTACTTTCAAGTCAGTGTAAGGAAGCACCTGATTTTTACCATATACCTGTGCCAGCACCCTTCATAGCAGCACAGAGTTATTCTCTAAGTGCCAACATAGAGGGATTTGTTTCGCCATATAATCTAGGGTGAACAGAATTGTTACAAAATCATGGAGGAATGGGCTAGATGATCTCTATTTCAATGATTCTAGGGTTTAAGAGAGTGTAAACGTGGCCAAGATTTTCAAAAGTGACTAGTGATTTTAGGATACCTCCATTTTCAGGTACCTGACTTGTGGCACCTTAAAGAGGTTGATTTCCAAAGGTGAGGGCCTGGCACTTTCTGAAAATCAGGCCTTTTCAGACACCTCAAGTTGGGCATCCAAAGTCACTAGCTGCTCTTGAAAATCCTGGCCTCTTTGTCATGGCAAAGATACTGTATGAAAAACTTTAACAGGTATGGAGATATACCTGTCTCTTAGAGCTGGAAGGGATCTTGAGAGATCATTGAGTCCAGTCCCCTGCCCTCATGGCAGGACCAAGCACCATCCCTGACAGATTTGCCCCAGATCCCTAAATGGCCCCTCTCAAGGACTGAAATTCACAGCCCTAGGTTTAGCAGGCCAATGCTCAAACCACTGAGCTATCCTTCCCCCCTTTGAAATGCCTTTGAAATGCATGTATTGTGATGTGTGCTGGCTTCAGGGGAGCAGAAATGCTCAAACTGGAGCTTCTGAATGAGATTCTCAGTTCCAGGGTCTACCAAGACTCTAGTTGTCCATGCATGGCCAGGAGAATTTGTTCCAGCTGGAGTCTGTTCACAGGGAGGATTCCTTAGGCAAATTGGTCTCTTCC
Source organism: Pelochelys cantorii (assembly GCA_032595735.1). NCBI lineage: Eukaryota > Metazoa > Chordata > Testudines > Trionychidae > Pelochelys > Pelochelys cantorii. The sequence continues at coordinate 7,182,109 of CM064328.1, forward strand.
CTCCTGGCCAGTAATTTCTGAGCAGTCTAAAGGTCACCCCTGTTCAGGGGCCCAGCCAACATAAGGCCTCTGCCTCACGTACATGCCACTTACACCTCATTGGCGGGGTCCATGTGTCTTATGTGTGCCTCCGCATGCATCTGGCATATGGGCCACGCCAGTGAGGCTGATGTGGCCTTTAAGTAGTGTCTGGGGTTGGGGCAAGCCTTCTGCAGAGGAATGAATTACACCCTTAGTCAGCAGGCCCTGCCCATTTAAATTAAATGCTTTGGTGGGTTCCAGGACCTGTGATCTGCTCTTGCGAGTGGTTGACATGGTGGGGTTCGCAGTCTGCTTTACGTGACACGAGACTGTAAGTTGAAATAGCCATGCCTTTGGCCTTCATAGGTGAGCTGGCACTGGAAGTCCTTGACAGAGTTGGATCAGCTCTGGATGCTTAAGTGTCTGCGTTTTGGCTGGTACATCAACTTCTCTCCGACCCCCTTTGAGCAGGGAATCTGGAAGAAACACTACATTGAGATGGTGAAGGAGCTTCACGTGACAAGGCCCAAGGTATAGAATCATAGACTACTAAAATGGGAAGGGACCTTGAGAGGTCATTAGATCCAGTCCCTTGAACTCCTGTCAGGACCAAGCACCATCTAGATCATCCCTGACAGGTGTCTGTCCAACCTGCTCTTAAAAATCTCCGGTGATGGAGATTTCACAATCTCCCCAGGTGATTTATACCTCTGTCTCTCTGGAAGACATGCAAAGGTCGCAGAGAATAGCTGAGTGTTAGGATTGCTTGTTTTGGTTTGCTTCTCACCAGACAGTATCACACTTGTCAAACTAGAAAAGTGTTCTTGACTTAAAATCGCTGCCATCCTTTCATTACCATGTGATGTGCTGGTCCACTCTCTCAGCCTCATGGGGAGGCAACTAAGGCACTTACAAGCAATGAGAGAAAATGTGTCCTATTGACTCCTATCCCAGATGTCTCTCCCTACTCCCCTTCATCTGTCTTTTGGAGGTAATGTTGGGAAGATTCCTCCCCTTGTATTTTGGGCTCTGCTTCCCTCTCCCAGTACTCTCCTCATGGTCCCCCTCCAATCCCAGATTTGGCTTTTCCCTCAGCAAAGCAAAAGAGAGACGATTCCCAGCATCACCCTTCCCAACAGCTAATCTGTGAGGATGAGGGCAGTGATCTGAATGATATCCCTCCAAGGCTTTATGGGACACTGGGGTGGTGGAAAAACAAAATGGCTGTACATTGGCCTGTTCTTTGGGTAGGGAGATGGTGGGTGACTCACTCTCTTCTCTCCACACACCAAATTTCATTAGAAACCAAGGTTCCCTCTAAGTTGTGTGGCAGCAGGGCCCCGCAGCTGCTTAATGAACCCTGCCCAGGGGCTCAGGGCTCTGTACACAGAGCTGCCTGGCTGAGGGAGGGACACTGCTGACGACAGAGCAGCGAGTCTCGCTCAGCAGGCGGTAACAAGGGGACTGTCCCTACCGGCTGGGAGAGTCTTGTTGTTCTGTCCTCAGAACGGAGCTGCTGCAATAGCTGAGGGAGAAGTGTCCCTCCCTCAGCCAGGCAGTTCTGTGCAGGGCAGCCCTTAACCTCTAGGCGGGACTCATTAAGCACCTATGAGGCCTCATTAAGCAGCTGTGAGGCCATGTTGCTGTGCAGCTTAGAGGGAACCTTGTTAGAAACCATTAGACAGCACCCTGGTATCCATCCCCCAAAGCTGGCAGATCTGTCACCTAGGAGGCTGCACATTCTCTGATAAAAACAACAAGCAGTCGTGTGGTACCTTAGAAACTAACAAATATATCATGAGCTTTCGTGGGTAAAACCCACGTCATGTAATATCTTTATTTTGACTTTCATTGCTGACAATGCCCAGTGGGTGGGACTGGTGTGGCTGGGTGCCACGGCTCATTTCCTACATGTGTCTCTCCCACTAGACCCCTCCAAAAGATGAATTTGTGGTCATTGACGTCCAGCCGATCGCAAAAGACGTCCCTGAGGCGAAACTGTCCCTTTCCTCGGTTCTCCGATCAGCATCCATGCTCGGAAAAGACAAAGAGAAAAAAGAGCTTCCACCATGGCGCTCCTCGGATAAACATCCCACTGACATCGTCCGATTCAACTACCTAGACAACTACGATCCGATTGAGCAAGTGAGGCAGGCGTAAGATGCTCCCACCCTTCCTTTCAGGATTTTCTGTGGCGTGGGAAAGGTAGCTGGCACTAGGAGGAAGAAGGAAGCTGTTGGTTATGCTCAAATGCACTTCTGAATATTGCAGCCAGGTTTCAGGGATTGTGCAGCTCTCCTACTAACAGAGAAAAATAAACATACTGCAGGGAAACTAATAAACGCATTAGCCGCATGGGACAGCGATGGCGCAAGAGAGATTTTCTTGCATATCTCTAAAAAAGCATGAATAGCACCCGCTGTTACACTGCCTAGGATAGACTTACAGGAGTCATCGGCCCTCACGTTTCAGGGCATTATCTGATCGCCAGCGAGTTCAGAAAGACACTTTCTCCCCTGGTGTAATAACACACAGCACAGTGCACTGGGGCAGTGACCCGGTTTCTTCTGACACACTTAGCAGTGGCTATTAATGGAGAAAGAATAATAGTTCCCTGGACCATTGGTCTCTCCTTGTGCAGCACTTCCTGGGAAAAGAGGCTCAAGAGCAGTGTTTCTTAAACTGTGTTCCGCAGCACACCAGTGTGCCGCGAGGCAGTCAGAGGTGTGCCGCAGAGAACAACAGAATTCAAAATGGCCACTCTTAAAGGCTGTTTTTAAGACCGAGGAACACCAAACAATATTTTTTTTTTAATGAGGAACACCAAGGCCCTCAATAACTTTTCCCCTGACCCTTTCCCCCCCCCCCACCTTTCTTTCTTTTTTCTTTTTTTTTTGCTCAACAAAAAATCCTTGGTGTTCCTCATAAAAAAAAATTATTGTTTGGTGTTCCTCAGTGTTAAAAAGCTTAAGAAACACTGCTCAAGAGAGTCTTGAATCCCATCCAGCTATACAGCTAATGTGGAATTCACTCTTCTGCGGTGGATCAGCAGCAGTCCTGGAAGCCAGCTGAGTCCCAATGAAGCCCTCAAGGTTCATCAACCTTGTTTTGGCCCTCTGTAGAGGGAAGAATTTCACCCTAGGAGGTGCATAGCCACTGTGAATTTCACCCCTGCCTAGTAGGTTTTTGGGCCAAATGCCAATCTACTTGCCTGGGTTCTTTCTGAAAATAGTTATGCATGATGCGCCCACCACTACTCCTGGACATTTCAGAAATTCCCCATCTCCTAGTGAAATCCCATGATGGATCATTATCTTTAATCCACATCCCCTCCTCTTAGGCATTAACAATGCTTCAGAGAGCTTTCTGCATTCATTTGCATCCTCTTTCTTTAGCATCTTTCAAAATTTCAGTCTCACCCTTCTTGGTAGAATTGACTGGATACTTCCTTAACTTCCTGCAACTGAGATGCTTATCCTTACCGACATGTATTATTATTTTTATTTGTAGGAGTACATAGTTATACTTGGGTAGGATTTATTCTATTCAGTCTGTATCAGGTCCACATTATACTAGATATATAGGGTTTCCAATCTAAAGCTACCACCAGACACAGGGCAGGGGGTTTAACTACAACATACACACAGGTGGAGGAGATCCTGAGTTGCTAATGGTGCAGTAAGCACAGAGAGGTTTTTTTCTGCTTCCTGGGCAGGGTTTGAACCTGTGAACCACTCGTGTTCCTGTTTTTGGGTGCAATGTTCTACCAACTCTAACTGTAATTACAGGGGATTATTTTAAGGAGAGAAATGAATTCCAGGAGATTTGCTTGTTTATCAAAGATCTTCCTTTAATATCACTTAAGCTGTAAGTTATTGCTACCCTGCAGTCTCCTCCAGAATGCCTGTTTTGGTTATGCAGTAACACAGGTGTGCGGGGTTAGGTATTGATGTGACGTTCCACTTGACTAACCCATATTTAGGTATTTCTCTCTCTTGGACTGATCACTATCAGAATCCACTGCTGCAGCTTTCTCGAGCTAATCACCCTTGAGGTGGTGTAGCATGACCACCATCCTTTAGGCTCAGGAAAACTGGGCAGTTCTGTTCCCTGATCAGTCAGGGCACATCTACAGCAGGGCTAAACTCGAAATAAGCTATGCAACTTGAGCTTAATTGCGTAGCGTAAGTCGAAACTGTGTCTACACAGTCTCTTTCAGGGGCGGAAGTTTTCTGTGGCCAAACCAGGGTGTTTTTCCCAACAAAAGTTATATTGTAGTGTGTTTGCTTTCACTGTTTTGTCGACAAAAGGCAGTTTTTGGCGACAAAATGTGTCAGTGTGGACAAGGTCATAGGTACAAATGAGAGCAGCTATTAGTGAGTCCGTGGCTTTGTCTGTTCTAAGGTATTATTCAGTGTTGTAAAGATGAAACAATACATTTTCATAGGAGACTTGGAGCAAAGCGAGTAAGCCATTCAAGATCTCTCTAACTAGTTTCTGACAGGAAAGGAACAGGAGGAGAGTTTCTTTTAATTCAAGTGCACAGTTCTGCTTGAAGACATCTGGTGTTGTGCAGCTGGTTGCCAATAAATCAAGTTTTCTCTCCCATTTCATCATGGATAAAGAATTCTGACTCCAGTGCAGTGTTGGAATCCTGCCAGCTCTGTGGCCAGTGACTCAGGAAGGAGGCCTGCTACTTCTACTGGGGGCAGGTCAGCTGAAATGAAGGCTGACCCTCCCCACCTCCATGTGGCCTCTGGAAGCCAGCACTAACTCAGATAATTTGTGGACTCAGAGAGCCTCTAAAACCAGTCACATGTTGTGCTGGCAGTGGGGCCGACAGACTCTCAAGACCCCTAGGCAAAGCGGCGGAGAGGGCTGGCTCTGTGCCCCCAGAAGGGGCACGGCTTCAGGCAGAAGGGGTGAGCTGGGGCTAACCTCCCCCAGGCAACCCTCAGCACCTGCTTGGTGTGTGCCCTGTGCAGCTCCAGAGGCAATTTAAAGGGCCCAGGGCTTCAACCACCACCACTTTTGCAGTAGCAGCAGCAGCTGCCGGGAGCCCCAGGCTCTTTTGAGCTGCCAGGCCGTGGGGCAGTTGCCCACACCCCGTCAGTGGGCCTGTGGGCTGGAGCGTTTAATCAACAAGAAAATAGTTACGTGCAGTAATTGTTCTGTCAACAGCCTAGGCCCAGCTTCTTACAGAACAGGGCTCGCTCTTGTGTGAAGGGAGCTTGGTTACACAGGACGTCACACCGTGTCCCTCAGATCTCTCTACAGCTAGTCCAATGCCCTTCATTTGCTACACGCCACCGTGGGCTGCACAAATTAAACCATGGGTCAGAAACAGACAGAGGGATTCACTCTGTGTGCAAGACTGGGAGCCCTGAATTTCTGAGCTCTTACCTCAGCTCTGATACTGGCTCTGCAGCCTTGGGCAAGTCGCTTATCCTCTTCCTGAGGCACTCAGACGCCAGAGTGGTGCACTGGATATTGGAAAGAGATGTTGAGAGGATTCATGTTTGTGCTTTTGAAGGTGAAACATTTTAAATGCTTGTCATCACACACATTGGGTGTGACAGGCTGTCCCTATTGGATTTCTCCATAAATCCTTTCATTTTTCTAATAATTCTTAGGCTCACTATCCCTACCCTTTACTGGATGGAATCAGAATGGCCCAACCATGTTTTACAGGCTCGATACTTTTAACAGCTAGTTACGATTTTTCTTTAGCTCAAGTGGTAGGAGCCTGTGCTTTTGGATGAGGAGAACCTGAGTTTTGTTGGAAGCTGACCCAATTCTTCACAATGAATAACGTATTAGGTGGATGTTGCCTCTTGGCTGTCCGTAAATTGGCTGCAGACAGTTTGATTTTCTTCATTTGTTATTGAAAATCATGTCTCTCAAAAACTCTGTGAATGATTATTGATAATCAGATTGCCTGTGAGCAGTTCCTTGTGAATAGGCAATGTCTGAATGGTGTTGGTTTTGAAGGGTATGCAAGTCAGAGAGTGACAAGGAGTCCTATGGCACCTTATAGACTAACAGATTTATTGGAGCATAAGCTTTCGTGGGCAAAGACCCACTTCGTCGGATGCATGTAGTGGAAATTTCCAGAGGCAGGTATAAATATGCAGGCCACAATAAGGCTAGAGATGACGAGGTGACTTCAGTCAGGGAGGGTGAGGCCCACTTCTAGCAGCTGATGTGGAGGTGTGAACACCAAGAGAGGAGAAACTGCTTTTGTACTTGGCTAGCCATTCACAGTCTTTGTTTAATCCTAAACTGACGGTGTCAAATTTGCAGATGAACTGTAGCTCAGCAGTTTCTCTTTGAAGTCTGGTCTTGAAGTTTTTTTGCTGCAGGATGGCTACCTTTAAATCGGCTACTGTGTGTCCAGGGAGATTGAAGTGTTCTCCTGCAGGTTTTTGTATATTGCCATTCCTAATGTCTGATTTGTGTCCGTTTATTCTTTTGCATAGGGACTGTCCAGTTTGGCCGATGTATATAGCAGAGGGGCATTGCTGGCACATGGTGGCATGTGTTATATTGGTAGATGTGCAGGAGAAGTCAGAGAGTCAGAGAGTATGTTTTGGTTCCCAGTTTGGAAGAGAGCAGTATTTAAAATCTGGCTTCTGGCATGTGAAGTATGAGTTTGAATTCAGAATGTGCTCTTTAGGCTTTTATTTGTTCATACGACATGATGATGGGTGTGTGTGGTATTATAATCTGTACACACTGGAAATGATAGCCTTCACATTTGTGTTTTTAGGAAAAATTCTGCCTGTGAAATTATTTGCTAGACTGTTTGTGGAGACTGGACACAAAAAGAGAACTGATGTAGTCACAGAAAATTTGCTGAAGCCCCCAGATGAATATTTGCAAAACAATTGTTTGCAGTATTCATGTGGCCTTAGTTGTGGCCTTGCTATTGATGCTAAGTTTCATGTGGGGCACAGCATGACTGCTCTGAAGTCACAGGGAGCCAGGTTTGGTACAGTCATGTAGGGACATTTTCCATGGACCAGATTCAGTATTCCTTCCTCCAGCCTCCAGAGTGTACGAAATTCCCATCCTGCCAACTGATTATATTAGATTTTATAACAGCTCCATATACACATCCACAGAATATTTATCTGGTTGTAAAAGCAAAGACTCGTAAGAGACGCTGGCAGACTGGGATCTGATCTATATTACAAGCTACACTGGCTTAGCTAAAGTTTAACAATTTAGTTAAACCGGTGCACCCCGCAGGTGAACAGGGCCATCCTTACCCATATTCAGAATATGCAACTGTGTAGCGCACCCGAAAATTTGAGGCATCACTGAGTCATAGGCTACGTCTACACTACGTCTATCCTTGGTCTGTGGCTCTGCTTCCTCCAGAGAGGATCTACTTAATTTAAAACTAAAAAAGCCTGCCAGACCTATTAGGAGCGCGCTGAACCTCTGAAAGAACCAGTCTAACGAAGCCATTTAACAGGTATTTGCCAGCCCCAGGAATATACTGTCAGTTCTGGATGTACGGTGTTAGTTGACAGGACCTTAGTTTAAAATTTTCTTTAAATCTATTTCATTAGTGTGTTGCTGAAGATTATAAAATCACATCTCTAAAAAATTGTCATCCCCCCGCCAGGCATAGGGGTACCAGTTTAATAGTATCAGGTAGGATCCCATAAATCCTAAGGATGGCCCTGCAAGTAAACATTTATTTGTAAAAACTTAGCTGCGGTCAGTAAGGAATCAGTTCATGGTAACTTGATACAAGCCAGGTTTAAACTAACATAGGAGTGTTCACACAGGGGTTTGCTTCAGTTTAACTAAAGCAGTGTAAAAACACACTTTTTAGTTAAATCAACACAGCTTGGAATGCAGACAGGGGCTAGAAGCCAGCTTTAGTTTTATGGGGCTGATTCTCCACTGCCTTGCCAGTGCATTTGGCACCCACTTTGCACAGGTGTGTGTCACCACACGAGGTGCCAGGGGGTGGAGAGTTAGCCATCATAAATACACAAGCCTTGCACATTGAATGTGTGAAGTATTACAGCCCACATTTCAAAAGCGTCTTTGCTTTTGCCATCTGATAACTGACTGATGCTTCATTTCACACAAAGAGGGGGAATCTATACATTACAGGACAATACAACTTTATTTTATTTTGTACCTTTAATACAAACGGTTTCCCAAAATGCTTTAAAGAGTTACATTATAGTAATGGAAGAAAGCAGCTTGCAGGGTTAGCTAGAGCCAGGGGGAAAACAGGAAAGTGTACGAGCCACAGAGATACAGGAAGACTGTTATAGTTGGCAAGAGTTGCAGAGAAGGAAGTTCTCAATGATACATTGCATGAGGAGGGGCTGGGAAGACAGATGATATTGCGAGCAAAGGAAATCTGACCTAGGTCTGGGTTATCTCTCAAGTTTTTGTATTTCCATCTGGATGTCCCCTTGTCTCAGCTAACGCTGTTCCTTCCCACTTTCAGGAGAAAGAAAGGAGGAGGACTAACCCCAGACCTCAGCCGGCAAGCATTTGAGAAAAAAGGGAAAGTGAGCAGTGCGTCTTATAAACTCCGGAAAGCAAAGTCACTGGTAAGTAAGTATCTCTAGGGCCTGACATTATCAACACAGGGTCTAAGTCTATTTCACTGGGGATCTGCTTGGCTCAAACAATTTATATAACTCTAAATATCGCTGGTACCTTGGTCCACAAATAGATCTGATCAGATTTTGTTAACTGTCAACTGTTCAAGGTGCGATTCTCTTCCTTTCTTGTAACTTACATTTTAAATCCGAGTTCCAATACTGTCTAGGCGGTGGCATTCTACTACAGATTGAACTTTTCTAGTCCTGACTGGTGCTGAACCAGAGAATTTGCTGGACCACGGGAGGTCAATATTGTCTAGCAGCATTACCAACACTTCCACTGTTGACTGGGCTCTTAAACCACATTTAGGGGTACATTAGCGCTAAATAACAGCACAGAACACTGAGAGCCAGGACTAGTGGTTGTAAACAAACTTTATGGGACTGCAAGAAACTTGGCCACACCCATGATAAGTGGATATCCAGCTAACTAAAATCATGCTGGACCAGGGATGTTGCCAGACCAGAGAGTGCTGGACTAGAGAGGTCCAACATGTAATAGGAATGATCTCTTCCATGAAAACATTGTAATTAGACATAAAGCAGAATCACGTTAGGGAGAAACTTGCTGATGTGGAGCCAGGTTTATGAGTATTAATTATGATTTGTGTTGCAGCAAAGCCTATAGACCTTATGCCAGGCACTGCACCAACACTGACAGTCCCTGCATTGTCCGAGGGAAGGAGAAAGTGCAGGGAATACCTTTCTTCCCTTAACTCTTCTGTGCAGGGAGTTATACTGCTGGGCCTGATTCGCCTGTCACTTACTCCAGCCACACACCCTCATAAGCCAGAGGTCAGAGGAATCACACTGGTGTGAGAAGACAATCTGAGCTCCCTGAGCGCAAAAGGGGGCAGCCAGTGGAACACACCGGGCCCTGTGTTAAGTGCCCCCCGTGTGCCTGACCCACGGAAGGTGTGAGTCTCTTGCAGTAAAGCCCATCTCTTTGTCTCGAGCTGTAGAGACTCATGCTGCTCACTTGAAGGTCCCCCTTTCTGTGCCCACTGTGCTAAGAGGGTGGCTGTTGCATCAGCGGCGCTCGGTGCTCCTCAGAGGTGAGGCCCTGTGCTCCAGCAACGAGCATCGAGGCTGTGCTGGGGGGATGCAAATGCTACACCTGGTCTAGTTTAGCAACTGACATGCGGGAGGGTGCTCCTCTCGTCTCTGGTGGCGCCAAACCAACTCACATTCCCTGTGGCGAGCCCCTGGGAAGTCAGCGGGAGCGTCCACCAGTGAATCAAGGGGTCCAAATTTGGTCTCATTCAATCTCCTCCTGACAGTCAGATCCATTCCCTTTGCTGAGGAGCTTTTGCCAGGGGCACACCAGCTGTGTGTGGGAGGGAATGAGGCTGCTGCCAGCTCTTCTCCTCTGTCAGGGAGTAGCTGTGTCCCAGCAGGCAGCTCCTTTCCCCGGGGCTCAGCTTGCCCAGGTGTAAAATGGGGATGAATGTAGCCCTCTCACAGAGACGCTGGGAAGCGTAATCCCTCCATAGCACTGAGCAGATTATAATTATGCATGCCGAGGCCTTGGGAGGAAAGTGCTAGGGAAGTATAAAGCCTTATTCTCAAACATACTACTCGGGGCGTATTTGAATGAAAACAATTCAAAATCGAGTCCTTCAGTATTGAAGCAGCGTCTGTTCCCTCAGATGTCAGGCTCATCTCTTTGGATCCAGTCCGGCTCTCAGAAGAGCCTAACTAGAGTCTATCACACAGCAGTGGCAAAACTGTGGGTCCCAAATCTTCATAGATATTCAGGCACCTAACTCCCTCTGAAATCAGTGGAAGTTAAGTACAGGTTGAACCTCTCCAGTCCAGAACACTCTGGTCCGGAAACATCTGTGGTCCGGTGAGATTGGAGTTAGCCAGGTGTCCACTTTTCATGGGTGTGTCCCAGTTTCCCTCAGTCCCATAAAGTTTGTTGACAACCACTAGTCCTGGCTCTCAGTGTTCTGTGCTGTTATTTAGCTCTAATTTACCCCTAAATGTCTTCTAAGAACCCTGTCAGCAATGGAAATGTTGGTAATGCTGCTAGACAATACTGACCTCCCGGGGTCTGGAAAATTCTCTGGTTCGCAACCAGTCAGATCCAACCTGTACCTACAGACCTTTGAGGATCTGGGCCTGACTCGCTTCAGTAGGAACGGGAAGTAATTCACTATGTATAGACATTGATCTTTTTATCTGCTCTTTCGTCAATTCCCTTATTACCCGGTATGCAGGCATTTAGGCTTTATCTATACTGTGGACTTCACAGCGGTACCACTGCAGCTGCGCTGCAATGAGGTCTCCTGTGTAGCCGCTCTCTGCTGGCGGACGGAGCTCTCTCACCAGTATAATTAAACCACCCCCAAAAAGCAGCACTGTCCACACCAGCCCTTTTGTCAGTGAAACTTATGTCGAGCAGGCGTGGTGGCTTTTTCATCCACATGACTGACAAAAGTTTGGCCAACAAAAGAACTAGTGCAGACAAAGATCTTAGTTTCCGTGCTTGGTTTCTGGATCAGTTCTCTCAAGATTCTGGTCTCTTTTCCCGAAGCATTCTCTTGGACTTGTCACTTTCCATCATCCCTGCCTGATGTCAGTGTATACATTGAGCTACTGTGTTAGGTCAGAGCGAGCAGCCTTTAGCACCGCTAGCTGTTAATACTGGGGATTCATTGTGCTCACAGTTGATAAGACAGGAAACAGTATCAGGAAGTCGGGCTTCCAAAGAGCACCCTAGAGATAAGCTTGTGTAGATATGGGAAACAAATAGCTGCCAGAATAAGCAGAGTCTTGTGAGCATTTTTTTTTCTCACTTGGAAGAATGTTTCCCAAGTAATGAGAACCAGAGACTCCATGTGCGCCAATCAACAAAAGAGAGTTACAGTAAGACAACTGAGGCTGACAGGCATTTATTATTTTTGTGCAGGTTATTTTCCTAGCCCAAATGTGTTCTTTATTGTATTGGTGCCCCTGTACAGTTGTTATAGTTAAGGTTTGTCACTTTTGTCTTACAAATGCCACTTTTCAGAGCTTTATAAAGCATCATTTCAGCATGGTCATGATATTCCTTTTCTTTCCTTGTGGAGCCATTACAATATCAATGATGTGGTGGGCTTACATGTGATCCAACTTGACGGGGTTGGGGGGGAAGGCTTTGGGCTCCTGTCATGACATAGTCCTTATGGGATGTTCTCCTTTCCTCAGAGCTGCCCTAATCTGCACCCCTGAGTCTGGGAGGCACAGCCCCCAAGTATATCCACCAGTGCAGGGATTAAATGGGAGGTCAGTGGGACCTTTGCTGCCGCAGCAGCAGGATAGGGGATGGAGAAAATGCACACTCAGCACCTGCCTGAGGTTCATTGCCATTTAAGGTGTTCACGTCTGTATTACTAAGCTAGCAGCTACCAGAGCTCTTCTCTTCATTCAGACAAAATATTCACAAGACATCTTGAGCAAACAGAAACCCTGTGAGGACTGAATCCACCCTACAGCCACATGTTTTACCAGTCTCTGGATTGAACATAACTTAACAACGGCCACACTGAGTCAGACCAAAGGGCCATCTAGCCCAGTATCCTGTGTTCCAATTAGGGATGTCAGCGACAAATCGACTAGTCGCTTCCCCACCCCTTGCTGCCTCTATCACAAGAGGCAGCAAGGGGGAAGGGAGGGAGAAGACAGGGTGGTAGAGGGAGCTAGCTTAAAAGCTGGTTCCCCTTAGCTCCAGCTCTGTGGGAGGGGGCAGGGGCGCAGCAGCAGCCAGCTTTGAAATGTACAAGAGTCCCCACTGGGAGGAGTATAGGATCTTTCAAAAAAGGTTTTTTTTTCTGAAAGAACCCCATCTAGACGGAGGCTTTACTTTTGAAAAGCCCTTTTTCGAAAGAACGCGCGTCCACCATTATGCAAATGAAGCACGGGAAATTTAAATCCCGCCTTCATTTGCAATTTTGATCTGTCTGATTTACATCCCTCTTTCGAAAGAGGGATGTAATCTAGACATGCCCTTAGCATTTGTAAAGCAGCTTCTGGAGATGCAATTAAAATGCCAGCTCTCGCTATTAAATAGGCTAGTTATTGATTGTAAAAACTCTTTGAAGACGCAAAGCACCATCTAGACAGAGGGACCTGTTCAGCACACCATCAGCGTATAGCAACTCTGCTGAAATAAAAGAAGTCTGGCAGTCGTGAATTGGGCCTTGCCAGCATTATAAATATGCAAATACATTACAGAAATCAAGGGGCAGATGGGGATTTATACCAGCCTAAATCACAAATAACTCTAGGGAAGTCAACGGTGTTTCATCAGTGTAAAGTGATATCAGAATAAGGCTCCGTATCCTTTTGTTCTGATTCTCTCAAGGGCACTGGCTTATTTTCCATATTAATATCTCAGGGTGGCCCTGACTTTCAGGGTTTTTTAGATAAAAAATGTACCTTTTGCTCCTTGAGGAATTCTGTGCCAAAAATTAAAAATTCTGCACACAATCTATTAAAATTCTGCATTATTTTGTAAGTATAATCTTGCTAGGTTTCAATTATGTGGGTAATTTATTTCAAAATATCTGTTAGCAAGTATGTTTGTAACAATACAGAAATCAAAAAAGATTCAGGGAATGTTTTTGGGCAAATAGATTCCTTGTAGGCATATCAATACAGAACTTTGAGTAATAATTCATTTAAACTACAATACAGAAATATATTTCCCACACCCTTCAGATGCAGTGCAAAGGCTTTAGGGAGTCAGGATAATGGAGGAGCCGAGGGTAGAGGGACGTAATAGCTGGGCAGGAGCCTGGAAGTGAACCTTGGAGAATTGTTGGGTGCAGGTGGGAGATGTATGGAATGGTTTTGGGAGGGGAGATTGTCAGGGAGCTGGGAAGCCTCCCCCATGGAGATCCTGACTGACCCCTAGGCTCTCCTGTTTAGTCAGGAACAAATGCCCCATTCCTGTGTATCCTTGCACCCCTGTTTCCCATTCAGCCAGGAATATCTGCACATGTCCCCATGTGGTCCTGCACTTCCAGTTTCCCCTTTTTGCACGTGGCTCTGCATGCTCACTCAGCCAGGCATTGCTCCCTCTATCCCCATGTGTCCCTGAACCCCCATCCACTCCATCCCCATATCACCCTGCATCCCTGCTTCTCCCATGTCACTATGTGGCCCAGAACCCTACTCCCATTCAGTCCCTGGCTCAGTGTTGACATCCCTCTAGTTCCTGTGCCCCTATCCTAGTATATTCCTCTCGTTGGCCCTTCTAAACTTCAGTCTGTGTACCCCACGTAGTGACGTAGCGCTGTGTGCCCCACTCTGTCTGCCCTCCCATATCCCCTGCCTCCTCATCTGTCTGCCCTCCCATATCCCCTGCCTCCTTACCTGCCTCTCATATCCCCTGCCTCCTTACCTGTCTGCCCTCCCATATCCCCTGCCTCCTTACCTGCCTCTCATATCCCCTGCCTCCTCACCTGGCCCTGTGGACAGGATGCTGTGAGGATGGCAGCTTCTGTGCCCTCCTTTCTGCAGCTCACTGCTTCAGCCCAGAAAACAGCTCTTCTGAAACCACACGATCTCCTGCTGAGCAAAAGATGTAAATGCCGTGTGACCTCTCTCATGGCTTCCCTTTGCCTCCCTCTCAGAATCACTTATTCTGTGGGAAGAAAAATCTGCACGGAGGACATTAATTGTGTGCTTGCTTAGCAGCGTAGAATTCTCCCAGGAGGAACTTTTGCTACTCTTGAGTCTTGGACTTTTCCCAGTTTCAGTAACCAAGTTACTCTTCCTCTTTCACATTGTCTCAGCCCATAATACTGCTAGCCACTGCTGACTCTGATGTTAATGATGTATTTTCCTTAGGCTGATGAAAGAGACGAAATTATTTATATAACTAATAGGAAAATAATCTCTGTTTATTGTAAAGATAAAGTTGGGAAATCTTGTTTAAATGGTACCTATTAAAAGATTCTCATGTCAGCCAAGCCCACAGAGAGAAGATTATAATTCAGACCTTTTAAATGAATCTTTTGGAAAAGAAGGAAGCATGTTGAAAGAATAAATGCCCCAGGCACCAAAAGATAAAATGATAATGAAGATGCATCAGATGAATGCACTGAAAGTGGATGAAACCAGAGTATCTTGAACTGAACAATGGGAGCCTGGAGTTATTATGGTATCATGAGCTTTCATGGGCATAGCCCACTCCGGTCATCTGAAGAAGTGGGCTGTGGCCACGAAAGCTCATGATACCATCTACATGTTTCGTTAGTCTATAAAGTGCTACCAGACCATTTGTTGTTTTTTCTGTAACAGACTAACTCGGCTACCCCCTGAAGCTCCTGGAGTTATTATGTAAGGGTACGTCTACACTTGTACCCTAGTTCGAACTAGGGATGCAAATGTAGGCATTCTAAATAGTCAATGAAGCGGGGATTTAAATATCCCGCACTTCATTAGCATGATCTCACCGGCGCGTTACTCCGATCAACAACTGTTCCGAAAGTGAAAGTGCGCGCCGGGACGCGTAAGTTCGAACCAAACCCCTTGGTGCAAACTAACGTTACTCCTCAAAAAATGGAGTAAAAATGAGGAGTAACGTTAGTTCGAACCAAGGGGTTTGGTTCGAACTAACACGTCCTGGCGCGCACTTTCACTTTCGGAACAGCTGTTGAGTGGAGTAACGCGCTGGCGAGGTCATGCTAATGAAGCGCGGGATATTTAAATCCCCGCTTCACTGACTATTTCGAATGCCTACGTTTGCATCCCTAGTTCGAAGTAGGGTGCAAGTGTAGACGTACCCTAAGAGAAAAGGAGCTGGTGTTCTGGAGTCACTAGAGTAAAAAATGAGAGTTGAATACTAAAAGAAAGAAAGAATTTAAGGCCACGCAAAGACTCGAGTAAAATCACTGGAAGAGCATCCAGTGATCCCAGTGTGAGTTTGACCCCTTGGTTTCCTTTCAGGAGAGCGGTAGCGTTGGCTAGCGTAAATATTGGGGAAGACTGTAGTGTCATAGTGATAGTGCCATAAGTCCTGGAAACAATGGCAACAAATAAGAAAAGCTCAAGATTGTATGCTAACAAGTAAAATTAGTTTTGAAGCCCCAGGCTTTTGACTATAGGGCCGAACCCTTCCCTCATATGTGTGCATAAAACATCCATTGTCTCCAGTGGGAGATGTGAGAATATTTAGAATTGGGCCCATAGTTTCTGTTGGGAGCATCCTCACCTCTTATATGCTTAGCTACTGACTGTCCCCCACCCTGAATCCTTTTTGTAGTCAGAGGCCACATCTCCACTACCAGGAAGATTGATGCTGCGGTGGTCAATCTTTGGAGTTTGATTTAGCAGGTCTAGTAAAGACATGATATATCGAATGCTGAGAGCGCCCCCTTGATGCCAGTACTCCTTGATTCATGAGAAGCAAAGGAAGTTGAAGGAACCATTTGCTCCCATTGATCTCCCTCTGTGGAGGCAGAGCGAAAGGTTAAATTGAGGTACATTAACTCCAGCTACACAGTTAACATAGCTGGAGTTGCATATCTTAATTTGACCTTACAGATAAGTATAGACAAGGCCTAAGACTCTTGTACATTTTTAATTTTTGGTCCAAAGTCTTTGGGCCTGATTCATACATTTTACTTCTATTTTATGCCCGTGTAACTCTGCTGAAGTCAATGAAGTAATACCAGTGTAAAACAGGAGTGACTCAATCAAGCCCTCTATGTTTTTGGAGTGCTTTGCCATCAGCTCTCTCCTTTTAGACCCTAATTCAGTAAAGTGCTTAAAAATGTGCTTAACTTTAAGTATATGAATAGTCTTGCTGAAATCAATGGGACTAACTCACATGATTACAATTAAGCACCTGCTTACATGCTTTATTAGACCCAATAGCTTGCCTCATATGATCTGGACCGTATCACCTTGAGAAGTATTGTCCCCATTTTACAGATGTGGAACTGAGGTACAGAGTAGATGGAGTGACTTTTCCAAGCTCACATAATGAAAGCAGGTCTCCTGAGCTTTAGTCTAGTGCCTTAGCCACTTAGTCCTCCTTCCTGTCCTTTTTTATACAGAGCCACACACCTCCATCGTGAGTCCACCCTTTTGGTCCCTGCAGTGTTGTCCTGCTCCCAAATGACAGCCTCCTTTCCAGACCACTGGGCTCCTCTCCTAAGACTCCACAGGAGGTTTTTGTAGCTGTTCAGCAGAATAATCAGCTTCCTGCGAAAAATGCCTAGCTGTCAGAAATCATGGACATTTGATTAGCAACATGAAAATCATGCGGTCTGGCATGCATGACAGTTGTGCAAAATATTACAGCCTCAGCACTCATGGTGGGGTGGGTTTTTTTTTTAACCTTTAATGCTTTAGAGTCTGTTCTGTGTGAGTGGCTGCTCTATTCGCACAAATGTTCTCAAGTTATTAACTTATTTCTGGCCTTACTGAATATCACTTTTGGAAAGAGACTATCCAAGCTATGTTGTTGCCTTTATTCTTCGGGTCAGGAATGAATTTCCCCCACTCACATAGGGACAGGGACCTGGTGTCTTGAGGAAAGAACATCTTTTACGGTCAAGTGTGCATATCTTGCATGTCCAGCTTTCTGTCACTGCAGAGACCTCAGACAGTGGCAAATTTCAGTTCTAGACAACTAATTTCTAAAGCCTCAATTCTGCAACCCATGTTTTGAGTATGACATATTCACACAAATAATATCGTTGAACTTCCTGAGACTAGTCCCGGGAGCAAAAATTACTCTGTGTAATGCTTGCAGAATCAAACTCCTTTGTGCATTTCACTCTTCATGAAAAAGCAGAGCCTGGCTTTGTGGTTTAACACGCTTTGCCTTCCTATCCTCAAGCACTCTGCGGTGGAGTCCTCAAGAACACAGGAGTGCAAAAACAAGGTACCGTCAGCTCATTGCAACAGCCATTGCTTACCCACCTTTGTGTTTTTGCGTCTCTACTGGAAGAAAAACCTACTGTACCTGCCACATCATGCCATGTCTTTGTTTATATTGTCATGTGCAGTCACTCACAAGGACATCTTAAGCTGTTGCATATTTTCTGGCTTCTCTTTGGGTTGATCTTCGGCAATCATTGGACTGCTTATTTTTCCCTTGAGGATTAAGCACTAAGCATTAGCCAACATCCACCGCAGTCTTATCAATGACCATGTGAAAATGCAAAACTGTGTTCACTTTTCTGTACAACAGTTTAATCCTTGACAATAGTCTGTGTATAACACCATTATCTGCCATCATTGCTCCAGAACGTATTCCTAAGCAAATGTTTTATTACACTAATGATTTGTCAGTCCTCTAAACAAGGGATAAGCAAATGATTTGGATCAGTTTTAACAAGGGCTAGATTACTGGCATGCAGCTTCTCGCGAGCTGCTTTTGAAACATTTGGGGATGTCTTTAAAAGGCTCACTAAACAATCGCTAGAATGTTAGGAGTATATTTGCCTACTTCTAGTCCTAGCCACTCCCTAGTAAATGAAAAGATACAATTTGATCTTTTGTATATAAACTCTGTGTCTGCTCTACCTGTGCACTTTGGTGCCTCAGACCTGACAAACTAAGCAGGGTTGGGCCTGGTCAGTTTGTAGAAGGGAGACGGCCAGATAATACTGCAGGAAGTGCTGGGGACTCAGTTAGGTAGCATTCTTCCTGTGGGTCAGTTCTGAGCCAATGCTTCCATCTACTTCTGGATGAGATGTAAGTCAGCAGTCCTGGCCATTTGTAGTAATTAAAGCTCCAATGGCTTTTTTGATAAGACTAGGAGCAGTAGCCCCAGAATTCTTACCAAATTCTAGTGGGGGTAAATTGCATGCTGGTGGTTATGAGTATTTATATTAACTCCCACCCGGCAGTTTCAATTCTACCCAGTGCTCTTCACTTTTTCTCCGAAGCTGTGGCGCAGGGTTGGTGTAGTCTGTTAGGGTGTGTCTACACTGCATGCCTCTTTCGAGAGAGGAATGCAAATGCAGCCAAGTGAAATTGCAAATGAAGCGCGGATTTGAATTTCCCATGCTTCATTTGCATAATGGCGTCCGGGCGCTTTTTCGAAATACCCTATTTTGAAAAAAACCCACGCAGTCTAGACGGGGTTATTTAAAAAAAACCCTCCTCCTTTCAAAATAACCCTTAAACCTCATTTTTTGAGGAGTAAAGAACTGCAAAGTATTATTAGTGCTAATGCAAACTGCTGCTCACTGCATAGGCTAAACAATAAACAGCTCACTTCCTGCTGTAGCAATCCTCCATCATTTAAACAAATACTTGAATGAATTGGTTTATTTCATTACAGCCCAAGTTCTGCCCTTGGGTGATTGCCCATTGATTTCAATCCAGTACAGGTTGAACCTCTGTGGTCCGGGACTCTCTGGTCCAGCAACATCACGTGGATGCACCAGAGGTCCCCAGCCACAGAGACTGCCAGTGGCTGGGAGCTCAGCTGGTCTGGCAGCAGGCAGCCTGCAGGGGCAGGGACCTAGGGGCAGGGAGCCCAGCCAGCAGGCCAGCAGCCAGAGCAGGGCTGGGTGGGAAGCCCCGCTGGCCAGGAAGTGAGCCCTACCAGCCAGGGGCAGGGAGCCCTGCCTGCCGGAGTGGGGCTGCAGCCTGGAGTGAAGCCCTACCAGCAGAACAGAGCATTGGCTGGGCCAGCAGCTGGGAGGGGACCCCAGAAGAGCCTGAGGCCTGACCTGCCCTGGCCTGGCAAACTCCCTCCTTCAGGATTGCTCAGGGTGCCGGACCAGGGAGGTCCAACCAGTAGGAGCTGTGCACATCTGTCCTTAGGCAAAATTCAGCCCTTAAAATGTGAGCTATTTTGGAGACTCGATTAATGTGGGCAAGCCCTCTTTAGCAGCGACTTCTCATTGGCTTCCTTTGTCATTCATGAATGGCGAGAAATTTTTTCCAGTCTACAACTATCCCCATAAATATATGACGTGCTCTTAGGTATGTAGTTTACTACACAGATCTGTGGAATTATAACAACAGAGCACAGGTGTCTCCAGCAGAGCAAAGCTATAATTGTATGTCATTTAAAAACAAAGGACACGAGATTGCTTTCTTAGGGCTCGTTCATTTTTATTCCTTTTGGGACTGTTGGGAGAACATGATCTTTCCTTTTTTCTCTTCCCAGATGTCCCTATCTGCAGGCCGTGGCCCTGGCCCCAAAGGAGCAGTTCGCCCAAGTTGGGCTACTCATCAATCAACAGGGTACCCTGTTACCAAAGCCACGGCGAAGATCCTAGCTCAAAGTGCCCAGTGGAACGCTGGCATACGACCGGTGCCTGTTCGAGGGCCTGTACCAAAGCTGAGTGAGAGAGGGAAGAAGGCCTTTACGAGGATGAGCAGAAGTTCTCCATGTGAGTGAGCTGTTCTGCCTCATTCCTTCCCTACCACAGAGCTTAGTGGTTGTGAGGGGGGCACTGTCAGTGTTTCCTCCTGCCAGGCTGGCGAGCTGCAGTCATTTCAGAGGGAGTGAACCAAGCTGGCTGTAATTTACCAGCCCTAGAATGTGACACAAGGACTCAGACATAGCAGTTTCCTATGGCATCTGTCTCTCATGACCCTCACAGTACCTGAGGGCTAGACCAGTGGTTTGCAAACTTTTTTTTCTCATGACCCAGTTGAAGAAAATTGTTGATGCCCGTGACCCAGCATAATCTGACGAAAGTGTGGGCTTTGGGCTGGAGCTGAGGATGAAACATTTGAGCTGTAAAAAGGGACTTTGGCTTTGGGGGGAGGGGTGTCAGGGCTGGGGCGGAAGGGGCTTACCTTGAACGCTCCTGGTCAGCATAAGAACATAAGAGTGGCCATACTGGGTCAGTCCAAAGGTCCATCTAGCCCAGTAGCCTGTCTTCTGAGAGTGACCAGTGCCAGATGCCCCAGAGGGAGTGAACAGAAACAGGTAATTATTAAGTGATCCCTTTCCCATCAACCATTTCCAGCCTCTGACAAACAGAGGCTAGGAACACCATTCCTACCCATCCTGGCTAATAGCCATTGATGGACCTAACCTCCATGAATTTATCTAGTTCTTTCTGAACCCTGTTAAAGTCCTGGTCTTCATGACATCCTCTGGCAAGGAGTTCCACAGGTTGACTGTGCACTGTATGAAGAAAAACTTCCTTTTGTTTGTTTTAAACATGCTACCCACCAATTTAATTTGGTAACCCCTAGTTCAGCGGTGCAGCGGGAGTGCTAAGGTAGCTTCCTGGCACCACAGACCATGCTGAACCCCAGAAGCAGCCAGCAGCAGTTTTCCAGCCAATGGGAATGCAGAGCTAGTGCTCAGGGCAGGGGCAGTGTGTGGAGCCCTGTGGGCTTTTCTGCCCCCTGCTCCCACGTAGGAGTCAGGCCTGCTGCCGATGCTTCTGGGGCGCAGCACAGTCTGCGGTGCCAGGACAGGCAGGGAGCTGCCTTAGCCCCCCCCACTGGTCACCTGATCCCCCTGATCCTCACTCAGGCGACATGCTGGAAGGAGCAGAGAAACCTCTGTCTCCAGTGAGCGCCTTCAAGGAGTCGCTCAGCACCCGGCAGCATCAACGTAATCAGGGAACGTAATCAGGCAGAGCTCCCCTGGACACCAGTGGGGGGTTGATTGATGAAGCGTTGCAGGGCTGGGTCCCTGGGTTTTTTAAGAGAGTAACAAGGTCCATGGAGAAAGAAACCAGAGTGAGCACAGCATAAGGCCTCTGATATGGGGCCTTGTACCCTTTGCAAAGAGGACCTGCAGGTGCAGTAAATGGAAGGG
Source organism: Pelochelys cantorii (assembly GCA_032595735.1). Lineage (NCBI taxonomy): Eukaryota > Metazoa > Chordata > Testudines > Trionychidae > Pelochelys > Pelochelys cantorii. The sequence goes on from CM064328.1 coordinate 7,203,514, forward strand.
GATTGACAGCATCTATGGATGATTCCCGGGGCAGGAGGGTATGGAGTGGAATTGCTTCTGAGCTCCAGACCATTCAGAGTTTTCCTTTGTGACCAGGAGCCCAAGGGGGCACCATTTTCCGATGATCCAGCACTTGGTGTGATCGCAACTCCCTTGTTTTGTGAGGAGTAGGATTGAAATGCAATCCGGGCTCCGTATACTGGAGAAGTGGGGAGAACTGAGACAAGAGCAAACGTGGGGCTCCTAGGAAGGGATAGGCAAATAGATCTATAGGAAGTGGAGGAGGGGGCACCCCAGACTGCAGACAGAGGGTACAGAGGTAGGTATTCACTGCATATAAACTGATCACACGGTCCCTATCTGTAAAATAGGGCCCAAATCCACCAGTGAAGTTACATGGAGTGAGCTCCAGTGAGGTGTGCAGTGGCCTGCAGTCCACGCATAGGAAGCTCATTGCAGGATGAGGGCATTGGACTGTCTTCGTTAATTAGCATCTCACTCGTCCATCAAGTACAGTAATTAGTCTCTTCCATTTGACACCCTTCTGGCCTGCGGGGCAATACTGCACTCCGTTCTGAGCACTGCACTTCGAAGAAGGACACAGAAAACAGGAGTGAAAGCGGAGTTGATCCACACTGAGACAATAGAAACTAAACTGAGAGGAATGAGGAGGGACGGGGGAAGGGGGGTGTCTGCAAACACCTACAGGCAGCTTGTCAAGGATCTAGGGATGAATTGTCCTCACTAAGTTATAAGGATGGCACAAGAAGTGGTGGATTCTATTAAGTGTAATTTAATGACATTTAGTGACTAAAACGATCCTCAGCTGCTGCCGTTCTCAGAGTTTTCTTTCTCTGTTCTAGCCTCCCCGCTGTTTGAAGCTCAGCCCTGGGAATTTCCTCCATCAGAGCATGGATCTGACGGGGAGTAAGAGAGTGGAGGATCAGTGCAGTTCATCCCAGCTCATCTGCCCAGCATTTGGAAGACGCCAGCCCTGTCTCCTGAGTCACAGAGAAGAATGGCTGTTACTGACGTTTACCCTCCAGGCTCAAGGTCACATTGATCCAGCCCCACGTCTTTTTTTGATCACTTGTCACAATAGGAGATTTTTTCCATGGCACTCACTGCACAATGCATGGATTTACTAATATAGATCTGGGCTAAGCCAGTTTAGACCAAAGGGTCTTCACTATGTGTATGTATTGCACATGGCAAAGGGCCCTCACTATGGGATCTCGAGGTGCTACCATAATACAAATAAGTCATGTAAAACTAGGGTGAGATCAGAACCTGGATCCGTATCTTGTTGGCTAACTTGTCTCTTTTCAGTGTGTTTTCGTGTCTCTGCTGCTTTGGATGCTGCTGTTCATTCTGCTTGTGTTCAGAGTACGTCTTCAGCACAGAGCTAACTCTGGCCATTGGCACTAGTTCAGGTACAAGGCACCACTGCTAAGCCCTGCCGGTCTTACTGTCTCCTCACTGGTGCTGAACTCCCATGTGTGTCAATAGGATTTTAGAGGCACATCCCATGGTCTGTTGTGCTGCAGTGAACTGAGCTCTTCTATGATTCTTTCCCAGTGAATGTCTGTCCTGGGCGCAGGGGGAGATTTCGAGAAGGCACTGCAGCATTACCAACACTGGAGTGATTATGGGTACGTCTACACAGCAACATTATTTCAGAATAACTAGCACTATTCTGAAATAACTTAGTCCACATCTACATAGCAGGCAGTTATTTCAAAATAATGTTGAAATACTGTCAAGCTGGGGGACTGCTTACTCCGACTCCTGTAACCCTCATTGTACGAGGAGTAAGGGAAGTGGGAGGAAGAGTGCTCTCTTTCAAAATAAGTGCTATGTAGATGCTTCCAGTTTTGAAATAAGCTACGCATTTGACATAGCTCAAATTGGGTAGTTTATTTCGAGTTAAGCTCTGCTGTGTAGACACACCCTTAGCCTACAAAGTGAGTGGCTACAGCCCGACTGAATGTGGAGCCAAGGAGCTAACTCACCAAACCAGCTAGCCTGGGTTGAAACACGACTGAACTCGGGCAAGATTTGCATATGGCTGGGAAGGGGAGTTAGGGCTAAAAGCCAGGTAAGAGCGCAAGTGAACTCTGCACTGAAGACAGAGCTTCTCAAAGGGTCGACAACACATGATTTCAGGGATGTAACTCCTGATGTACCCCAGCGGGAGAGCAGAATGAAACCCCAAACCTTGGCTAAAAGAGTTGTATGAGGTTTTCCTTGTGGCGCTGGCACCAGCTTGGTGCAGAGATGAATCAGTCACTCCATGCTTATCTTTTCCATGATATAAGAGCCAGAGCAGTCAACAAAACTGAAAGGCAGCAAATTGAAGATTGATAACAGGGGATTTGTTTACACAACATGGAATTAACCTGTGCAAGCTCTTTGTCACAATTTATCAGTGAGGGTAAGAGCTTACTAGGATTCCAAACAGGACTAGACATTTGGGTGGACAATGAGAGCATCCACAATAACTTTAGATAGAAAGTAAAGCCTCATGCTTCAGGGCAGATGCCAGCTATGAACTGATGAGAGTTTAGAATACACTTCCTCTGTGAGCAAGGTAATTCTGCAGTTGTCCACTGCAGGGTTTCTTGTACCTTCCTCTGAAGCATATGACACTGGCCACTGCCTGAGACAGGATACTAGATCAGAGCAACCTCGTGGCTGGTCCAGAATGGCAAATCCCATGATCTGGCCTTCTGTCGCTAGCTGTGTTTTGTAATGTGCTGTGTATATTTCTAATTCCAGATCAGTTAATAAGAACCCTGCTCCTCTCCTTTGCCCAGTGTTGACTCTGTATCTTCTTTTTAGGCTACTTCCTATGCTTGGAATGGTCTTCCTTGTCTACCAAAGACTCGCTCGCTCCTTCTTCAGATCCCTCTCTATAAGCTTTTTCCCCAGGAGGTCTTCTTACATTGATTTGCCTTTCCTACACTTCCTCAGGCCTAATTTGTTGTCCTGTGTTTATTAAGAACATAAGAATGGCCATACTTTGTCAGACCAATGGTCAATCTAGTCTAGTCTCCTGTCTCTGACAGTGATCAGTGCCAGAGTCTCAGTGCGAGAGTACAGAACAGGCAATTTTGGAGAGATCCACTCCTGTCTTTTGTTCTGGCAAGTAAGAGATTTAGGGTCACTCAGATCATGGGGTTACATCCCTAGCTCTCTTGACTAAAAACCACAGATGGACCTATGCTCCATGAAATTATCTAGTTCTTTTTTGAACCCAGTAACACTTTTGGACATTGAACTATCCCATGGCAATGATTCCCACAGGTTAATTGAGAGTGGCATGAAAAAGTAACAAGGAGTCCTGTAGCACCTTATAGACTAACAGATGTATTGGAGCATAAGCTTTCGTGGGCAAAGATGCATGTATGTGGAAATTTCCAGAGGCAGGTATAAATATTCAGGCAAGAATCAGGCTAGAGATAATGAGGTAAATTCAGTTAGGGAGGATTAGGCCCACTTCTAGCAGCTGATGTGGAGGTGTGAACACCAAGAGAGGAGAAACTGCTTTTGTAATTGGCTAGCCATTCACAGTCTTTGTTTAATCCTGAGCTGAGGGTGTCAAATTTGCAGATGAACTTCAGCTCAGCAGTTTCTCTCTGAAGTCTTGTCCTGAAGTTTTTTTGCTGCAGGATGGCTACCTTTAAATCTGCTATTGTGTGTCCAGGGAGATTGAAGTGTTCTCCTGTTTGTATTAAGCCTGCTGCCTAGTAATTTCATTGAGTGAACCCTGAGTTTTGATTTTTGGGAAAGGATAACTAGCACTGTTTTCCACCCACACGAGTCATTTTATAGACCTCTGTCATATTCCCTCTTGCTAGTCTCTTACAAGATGAATGGTCCTAATCTTTAGTGTGTCCTCATATGGAAATTGTTCCATACACTTGATTATCTTTGTTGTCCTTCTCTGAACCTTTTCCAGTTTTTCTTTGAGGTGGGGCAATCAGAACTGCACATAGCATTCAAGGTGTGAACATCCCATGGATTTATGTAGCGGCATTATGATTGTTTTTGTTTTATTTTCTATCCCTTTCCTAATCATTCATAACATTGTTAACATTTTTGACCCTGCTGCACATTGAGCTGATGTTTTCAGAGAACTACAACCTCTGATGACCTCATGATCTCTTTCTTGAGTGGTGATAACTAATTTAGACACCAACATTTTGTATGTAAAGTTGGATTTTTTCCCTATCTGCGTTCCTTGATAGTTGAATTACTCAACATTACTCAGTGTTGAATTTCATCTGCCATTTTATTGTCCAGTCATTGTGAGATCCCTTTGTAGCTCTTTGCAGTCGTCTTTGGACTTCACTTTCTTGATTAATTTTGTATGTTCTGCAAATGTCACCACTTCACTGTTTACTCCCTTTTTCAGATTGTTAATGAGTATGTTGAACAGCACAGGTCCCAGTATAGATCATTGGAGGAACCGACTATTTCTTTCTCTCCAGTGTGAAAACTGACCACTTATTCCTATCTTTTGTTTTCTATCTTTTAACCACATACTAATTCACAAGGGGACTGTCCTTCTTATCCCATGATGACTTAGGTTCCTTCAGAGCTTTTGGTGAGGGACCTTGTCCAAGGCTATCTGAAAGTCCAAGTACACCATATTGACAGGATCACCCTTATGCTTGTTAACACCATCAAAGTATTCTAACAGACTTGTGAAGGGAAGTCATGTTTCACCAAAGACTTGGTGACTCCTCCTTAACACATTGTGTTCATGGATGTATGTGACAATTCTCTTCTTTACTACAGTTTTGATCAATTTGCCTGGTAGTGAAGTTAGTTTTATCAGCCTGTAATTGCCGGGACTGCTTCTGGAGTTCTTTTTGAAAATTGGCGTTACATTAGCTGCCTTCCAGTTATCTGGTACAGAGATTCCTTTAAGCGATAGGTTACATACCCCACTTAAAGTTCTTCAGTTTCATATTGGAAAGCCTTCAGAACTCTTCAATGAATACTGTCTGCTCCTGGCTTCTTATTACTGTTTAATTTATCATTTTTCCCCTAAAAGCTCTTTTATTGACTCATCAGTGTGGGACATCACTTCATGTTTGGCATCCACAAGAAATAGCTCTCCACCTGGAGCATAACAATTAGTGGCTCCCATGTCAGCTGGCATGGGCCAGCCATAGGTGTTCAAGGCACCAACTTCCTCTCCACCTAGGGGGTGCTTGACTCTCCCTTCTGCCCCAGGCCCACCCCCCCACTCCACCCCTCCCTGCCTCTGGTCTGCACGAGGCCTCACCCCCCACTCCACCCCTTCCCCAAGGCCTCGCCCTGTGTCTTTCCACCGCTACTCCGCTTGTAGCCCTACCTCTTCCCATTCCCTCTCTTGAGGGCACCTCCTGTTCACTCCTCCCCCACTCCCTCCCAGTGTCTCCTGCATGCAGCCAAACAGCTGTTCTGTGGCATGCTAGAGGCACTGGGGGAGTAGGGTTGCCAGATGGTTTCAACAAAAATACTGGACACACTTGACATTACATCACAATCTACATTACATCTGATTGAGAAAATACTGGACAGTTCTATTTACTCAATTATAGTTTCTCAATTTTTTTCCTGAACAGAAAGCTCAAATACTGGACTGTTCGGTTAAAAACTGGACACCTGGCAACCCTATGGGGGAGAGAGGGAGGAGTTGATCAGCAGGGCTGATGGTGAGTGGGAGGGGTGGAGCTTGGCCACCAGTGGGTGCTAATTTTTTCCATGGGTGATGTGACACTTCATATTTTTATGGAAATATGTTTTTGAATATGAATGTGTAAAACAGGACAAGTAATGTATTGTTCAAGAGCCTGTGATCCCCGAATGTGTATATTCTATTTGTGTGCATGTAACATTCTTGTGTGTGATATTAGAAATATGAAGCATAAACCTGCTTATTAATCTAAAATTTGTAATGAGGACCATTAGCTGTACTTAGGGGCCTTATTGGACCGGTGCTCAAGACAATGATCTGTGAATAGTTTTGTTTTTCCTGTAAGCCCGAACTGTGGTTGGTCCTACAAAGACATGTAACCATTCCACATGGTGCTGCACTCTATCTTGAATTGGGTATTTTTCCACTGGGGATGCGGAGAGTTAAACTAAAGACTTTCCCCAGGGTGGGAATCCATGTAAGGATCCATGTAAGGGAAGCAATCAACATTGTCTGCAGTTGGCTTTTGAAAACTACCTTGCCACCTGAGGAGAATACACAAGAAGCTGTTAGACCTAGGCCAGAGAAAAGATCAGCTGTGACTTGAAGGATTTTATCTGGAGCAAGGAGAGGGGCGAGAAATATATTTGTAACAGTCTCTCTTCATGTATTAGGCTTGATTGCCATGTTTTGTTTACTTTGACTTAATAACTTACTTTGATCTATTTTCCCTTGCAACCACTTAAATCCTACTTCAATAGTTAATAAAAACACTTTTGTCTAGTGTCAAGCCCAGTGTAAATAATTGTTACCTGGATGGGAGCCACAGTTGTGCATCTCTCTCTTTCACTGATAAAGAGAGCAAACATCTTTATGAGCTTTCTCTGTGTAAAACTTTTATACAGAATAAGACAGATTTATTTGGGGGTTTGGGCCTATTTGAGGGCTGTGAATTTGGGTGCTGGCAAGTCCCTTTAGCAAAGCCCTCCCAAGCTGATTGGTTCTGCATCTGTGTTACTCTGCTAGGGGGCTGTTACCTCAATTCTGTGCTGGGGGAGACCAGAGGTTCTGGACAGGGTGGTGAGGTGCCCCAAGGGGCAGGCTCAGTAGTGTACAGGAAGTTGATGCTAGTGTGGGAGTGTTCCAGAGAGAGTTTAATGGATGGGTGGTGGTTGTTGAAATGTGAGGGAAATCTATGCAGGAGTTTGAGTCGTCTATCCAGAGAATGAAAATATCATTGATGTATCTGAGGTTTATCATTGGTTTTGTGGTGCATTTGTCCAGTAAATTCTTCTTGAAAGTGGCCCATGGAAAAGTTGGCATATTGGGGAGCCACCCTAGTACCCATCCACAAACAAATACTTTCGCCAAACCATGGGAACAGCCATGGATACTAAGATGGCTCTCCCAGAAAACACTTGCATCACCACACCTACCTTCAAAGATACATGCTACTTTTAGCGCATCCTCCATCCCAATTTCCATGTATTCTTTGTCCCTCTCCCCCAGTCTCCTGTCTTTTTCTATCAGGTCTCCCAGCTGTTATCCATTTCTTTTCAACCATACAGCTTTTACTGTAGCAAGAATATAATATGTATGTAGGGACCAGGGTTTGAGCTGCTCTTTCCAATTTAAATACTTTGCTGCCACCTAGTGCTGAAAGTTAGTATTATCAAACATTCAATCTGGTAATTGAATAAAAGTGAATGTTAACTTTAAAATGTGGAGGTCTTCTATGTAGGGATGTGAAAATGTGGTTACTTTCCTAATCAAATAGTCGATAGATTTTCTATTCAATTAGTCGACATGAGTAGGCAGTTGCAGCACTCAGTCTGACTCACACTGGTTCACAGCACAACCTCCCTAGCTGTCACTTTGCATTGAACAGCCAAGGGAAGCCGGCACGTGAAGGCGCTAGTCGGTCCCTGCTCCGCTGGTCTCTTTTCATTCATGAGACCTCACACATGACAGCCTAGGTACTGGTATGCCTGTACTTTTAAGAACACAGCCCCCAGGAGCATCTGAAGAAGTGGGTTGTACCCACGAAAGCTCATGATACCATCTACAGTGAGTCCTCGCTATAAGTCCAAGATATGTTCCGAAAAACTTGGACTTACAGTGAAACAACTTAAAGCGGGGAATGTTTTTCCCCACGGCTGACTTCCATTTAAGCAAATTGGGGGGAGTGTTTTGCACAACTTATAGTGGGGAATGGGAGGACTTACAATGCATCAGTTCCTACAAATGTCCATGAGATTAGTGTGGAACAGATGTATACCGGGGCGACTGATAGCAGGAACCCCCTGTACATGTTTTGTTAGTCTCTAGGGTGCTGCAGGACTACTCATTTTTAAGTGTTTTTGGTTACAGACTAACTCCGCTACCTCTCTGGAACTTTTGCTTACAGGCAGTGTCCAGAGAGGGGAAATATAAAACCTCCCTGCCCCCCACCCCAGCTCTGTCTTTGCAAACTCAGCAGGTGGCCCATCCCACTGGGAGAACTTTTACCCCCTTCCCTGTGCAGGGGCAAACCCAGCATCTCCCCCCCCCCAGCTCCTCTCCTGCCTCATCCTAAACGTGCTTGGCCCCTCCCCCTAGTAAATTTCTGCCCCCTGCTCAGTCCCAACGTGGGACTGGCTCCCTGTGCCCCCGCCGGAAGCAGAGTCTGACTCCGATTCAGGGCAGAGTGTTGGCAACAGCGGAGGTTACTGAGCATGCGCCGTTCGGAGGCGTACGGTCGGGGCAGGAGCGTAGTGCGTCGCTACGCCGGAAGCGGAGCCTGGCTCCTAGTCCGGGCAGAGTGTGGGCCGCAGCCGCGGCAGGTGCTGCTGAGCACGCGCCGTTTGGGGGCAGGCGCATGCTCCGTGGCACGCCGAGCCGGCGGTTGGGAGCAGGGCGGTCGCGCGGCGCTCCAGCAGCATGAGGCAGAAGAAGAAAGGTAGCGGCGGGGCCGCCTCGCCTCTGAGCGGGGGCGGGGGCGGCTGCGCTCGAGCCGGGCTGTGCTCGCCCCCCGCCCAAGCTTTGGTGCCGCTGGGGTCAGGAGGGGCCGCGCCCAGCACGTGCGGAGGATCGGGGCCATCTCAGCGGTCGCTGCCCCCCCCCCCCCAGCCAGAGCGGCTGGGGAGGAAGCCCCCCTCCCCCCCCCGTAACTGGCCTTGGTAGCAGGGGCTGGTAGCTGTCCCTGTCCTAGGCCCCCAGGCTTTGTCTGCGCTGGCGCCGTCTTCGCCAAAACTTTTGTCACTGAGGGGTGTGCAAAAACACCCCTCGACACCCCCCCTCCTCCCCTCGACACCCCCCCATCCTCCCCCACGAATTCCCCTCGACACCCCCCTCATCCTCCCCCACGAATTCCCCTCGACACCCCCTTCCCCCTCCCCCACGAATTCCCCTCGACACCCCCTCATCCTCCCCCACGAATTCCCCTCGACACCCCCCTCCTCCCCTCGACACCCCCTTCCCCCTCCCCCACGAATTCCCCTCGACACCCCCCCTCATCCTCCCCCACGAATTCCCCTCGACACCCCCTTCCCCCTCCCCCACAAATTCCCCTCGACACCCCCTTCCCCCTCCCCCACGAATTCCCCTCGACACCCCCCCTCCTCCCCTCGACACCCCCCCTCATCCTCCCGCACGAATTCCCCTCGACACCCCCTTCCCCCTCCCCCACGAATTCCCCTCGACACCCCCTTCATCCTCCCCCACGGATTCCCCTCGACACCCCCCCTCCTCCCCTCGACACCCCCTTCCCCCTCCCCCACGAATTCTCCTCGACACTCCCCCACCAATTCCCCTCGACACCCCCCCATCCTCCCCCACGAATTCCCCTCGACACCCCCCCATCCTCCCCCACGAATTCCCCTCGACACCCCCTCATCCTCCCCCACGAATTCCCCTCGACACCCCCTCATCCTCCCCCACGAATTCCCCTCGACACCCCCCCTCATCCTCCCCCACGAATTCCCCTCGACACCCCCCTCCTCCCCTCAACACCCTCCTCATCCTCCCCCTCCTCCCCTCAACACCCCCCCTCCTCCCCTCGACACCCCCTTCATCCTCCCCCACGAATTCCCCTCGACACCCCCCTCCTCCCCTCAACACCCCCCTCATCCTCCCCCACGAATTCCCCTCGACACCCCCTCATCCTCCCCCACGAATTCCCCTCGACACCCCCCTCATCCTCCCCCACGAATTCCCCTCGACACCCCCCTCCTCCCCTCAACACCACTCTCATCCTCCCCCACGAATTCCCCTCGACACCCCCTTCATCCTCCCCCACAAATTCCCCTCGACACCCCCCTCCTCCCCTCAACACTCCTCCTCATCCTCCTCCCCTCAAACCCCCCCATCCTCCCCTCGACACCCCCCTCATCCTCCCCCACGAATTCCCCTCGACACCCCCCATCCTCCCCCACGAATTCCCCTCGACACCCCCCCATCCTCCCCCACGAATTCCCCTCGACACCCCCCCCCCACCTCCTCCCCCACGCCCCCAATTCCCCTCGACACCCCCTTCATCCTCCCCCACGAATTCCCCTCGACACCCCCTCCTCCCCTCAACACCCCCCTCATCCTCCCCCACGAATTCCCCTCGACACCCCCCTCATCCTCCCCCACGAATTCCCCTCGACACCCCCCCTCATCCTCCGCCACGAATTCCCCTCGACACCCCCCTCCTCCCCTCAACACCCCCTTCCCCCTCCCCCACGAATTCCCCTCGACACCCCCTTCATCCTCCCCCACAAATTCCCCTCGACACCCCCCTCCTCCCCTCAACACCCTCCTCATCCTCCCCCCTCCTCCCCTCAACACCCCCCTCCTCCCCTCAACACCCCCTTCATCCTCCCCCACGAATTCCCCTCGACACCCCCCTCCTCCCCTCAACACCCCCCTCATCCTCCCCCACGAATTCCCCTCAACACCCCCCCTCATCTTCCCCCACGAATTCCCCTCGACACCCCCCCATCCTCCCCCACGAATTCCCCTCGACACCCCCCCATCCTCCCCCACGAATTCCCCTCGACACCCCCCATCCTCCCCCACGAATTCCCCTCGACACCCCCCCATCCTCCCCCACCAATTCCCCTTGACACCCCCCCTCATCCTCCCCCACGAATTCCCCTCGACACCCCCTTCATCCTCCCCCACGAATTCCCCTCGACACCCCCCCTCCCCTCAACACCCCTCTCATCCTCACCCACGAATTCCCCTCGACACCCCCCTCATCCTCCCCCACGAATTCCCCTCGACACCCCCCCTCCTCCCCTCAACACCCCCTTCCCCCTCCCCCACGAATTCCCCTCGACACCCCCCATCCTCCCCCACGAATTCCCCTCGACACCCCCCCCATCCTCCCCCACGAATTCCCCTCGACACCCCCCCCATCCTCCCCCACGAATTCCCCTCGACACCCCCTCATCCTCCCCCACGAATTCCCCTCGACACCCCCCCATCCTCCCCCACGAATTCCCCTCGACACCCCCCCCATCCTCCCCCACGAATTCCCCTCGACACCCCCCCCATCCTCCCCCACGAATTCCCCTCGACACCCTTCCCCATCTTCCCTCCCAAATTCCCCCCAACACTTCCCTCCATCGTCCCCCACAAATTCCCCCAAGTTATAACTGTGTTCTTGGCGACAAAGCTCCTGCCCCTCCTTGGAAGTCATTCTGTGGGGATCTCCCCATGATAAGTATCCGCTGCACCGGGCAACAGACGGCTGTGTGGCAACTGCGGTGGTGTGATGCGCTGCACATGTAAACACAGCAAGGCTGGAAGGGAACCGCCATCACCCTCCAGTCTTAGCACAGCCCCCTTACGTCAGTCCCTGTTTGCACTAGAGCATCTCGTAAAAAACCAAAAAAGCTGGTTTAAAATTTTTCCAGTGATGGAGAATCATGCCTGGTCTTTGGGATGTTGTTCTAGTGGTTAATTATCCTTGGGGTTGAAAACTGGTTCCTTATTTCTCATCTGCGTTTGTCTAGCTTTCAACTTTAAGTGTTCCGTTTTTAGCTTCTTGTCTTTACTGGCATTAGTGCAAAGTGGCCTGACAATGAGATATCAGAAATGAAGATGGAATTTGGGTTTTTACATATACAACAAAACTACAACTTTATGACCGTTATTTCCCTTGATAAAAAAGGGATGCTGTAATTCAGGAATCCAGTGCATTGGCATAGATTTGTGGACTCGGCAGCAAGAGCTAGCTTGACCTGGTAACTTGCACAAATGGTTAGCATATATCCTATGCATGTGAGGGTTTTTTTGACTCTCTACCTCATTTTTATTTTAGGAAACCTCAGCCATGCAGAGCTGATGATGATGACAATAGCTGATGTCATTAAGCAGCTTATTGAGGCTCATGAGCAGGGAAAAGATGTGAATCTAAATAAGTAAGTAGTACCACCCAGTAACTTACGCCTTCTTACTTCAAGGCTGGGTGCCTGCCCTGCGAAGCCATATTCTATAAACAATTTTAATAATAGTTTTCATATCCCAACTGAATTGTTCACCAATATAAATCTTGTATGATTATGTAGTGACTTGAAAATATACTGATTTACTTCACTGAAAGCTTTTATGCCATACCATGAGTCATACTAATGAAAAACAATAAAATATCTCTTGTTTTTTACATAGTAAGTCTGTCCACCCTGTTACCCTGGATTGCATCTGTGGGACTATGTCTACACAGCAAAGTCCAAAACAAACTCTCTTCTGACTTGGGCTTGCAAAACTTACATTTTAGGTTTAAATGTAGCATTGTAGATTATGGAATTGTAACACTGGAAGGGATGTCTTGCGGTCACCTAGTGCAGTCCCCTGCACTCGTGGTAGGACTAAGTAGTATCTAAACCATCCATGACAATGTTTGTCTAACCTGCTCTTAAAAATCTCCAGCGATGGAAATTCTGTAACTAGGGATGTTAGATACCGTGTAATTGAATAGTCATGTAACTGCATGAAATCTTAGTGGTTACGCAACTGTTTGATAGTGTGGGGCACCAGCCGGTGCGCTCCTGACCCCACTCCCGGGGAACCCTCTGCAATCCCATCCTGCTGCCTCTTGAAAGCCGGCTCCCCGCATGTATTAGCCCCAGCCCACCACCCACACCCTCTGCGCTACTGCCTTTCTATCAGAGGCAGCAGTAGGCCGGGGGGGACAGGTGGCTCTGATAGTTGTCGGGAGCCAGCTTTTAAGCCAGCTCCTCATGGGCACCAGCTCCTGCTCCCCCCACTCTTGCTGCCTCTGATACAGAAGCAGCAAGGGGGGGATGTGTGTAGTCGACAAGATTAACCGATAAGGCCGGTTTTATTGATTAATCATGTAGTCGTCTATGCAATGACATCCCTATCTGTAACCTCTCTGGGCAATTTATTCCAGCAGTTAACCATTCTGACAGGAAGCTTTTCCTAATGTCTATACTAAACCTTATTTAAGCCCATTGCTTTTTATTGATTTATTTTTTTTATTTTACAAGTTAGCTGTCACATGTAGCTAGCATCAGCTTTTTAAGTAGATTAGTTTAATGTATGTCTCATTAAGCAGTGTACATTAATCTGAACTGTAGACAGTAACACAGCACTGACTGGATTGAGTTGTAGATAGGTGCTTGGATATTACAACAATGGAACTGAATTAAATTAATTAATTTGAGATTTCTCCATTTTTAGAGTGAAAACCAAGACATCTGCTAAATATGGGCTTTCTGCCCAGCCTCGTTTGGTTGATATCATTGCTGCTGTACCACCTCAGTACCGCAAGGTGCTGGTACCCAAGCTGAAGGCAAAGCCTATACGAACTGCTAGTGGGGTGAGCACTTTATAAAAATGACCCTTTCAGGGGCAGATCAGGATTAATTGATGTCAAACATTGTAAAGATATTGAAAGTCCAAGAGCTTTAATGAAGTACTAGCTATGTCGTCAATTTCCCATATTGTCTCTGGCAATAAATAAGGAATAGGAACATAAGAATGGCCGTACTGGGTCAGACAAAAGGTCCATCTAGCCCAGTATCCTGTCTGCCGACAGTGGCCAGCACCAGGTGCCCCAGAGAGGGTGGACCGAAGACAATGATCAAGCGATTTGTCTCCTGCCATCCCTCTCCAGCTTCTGACAAACGGAGGCCAAGGACACCATTTTATCCCCTGGCTAATAGCCTTTTATGGACCTAACCTCCATGAAATTATCTAGCTTCTCTTTAAACTCTATTATAGTCCTAGCCTTCACAGCCTCCTCCGGCAAGGAGTTCCACAGGTTGACTACACGCTGTGTGAAGAAGAACTTTCTTTTATTAGTTTTAAACCTGCCACCCATTAATTTCATTTGGTGTCCTCTAGTTCTTCTATTTAGGGAACTAATAAATAACTTCTCTTTATCGGCCGTCTCCACACCGCTCATGATTTTATATACCTCTATCATATCCCCCCTCAGTCTCCTCTTTTCTAAACTGAAAAGTCCCAGTCGCTTTAACCTCTCCTCATATGGGACCCGTTCCAAACCCCTAATCATTTTAGTTGCCCTCTTCTGAACCCTTTCCAAGGCCAAAATATCTTTTTTGAGGTGAGGAGACCACATCTGTACACAGTATTCAAGATGTGGGCGTACCATAGTTTTATACAGGGGCAGTAAGATATTCTGAGTCTTATTTTCTATCCCTTTCTTAATAATTCCTAGCATCCTATTTGCCTTTTTGACTGCTGCTGCACACTGTGTGGAAGTTTTCAGAGAACTGTCCACGATAACTCCAAGATCTCTTTCCTGATTTGTCGTAGCCAAATTAGCCCCCATCATACTGTACGTATAGTTGGGGTTATTTTTCCCGATGTGCATTACTTTACACTTATCCACATTAAATTTCATTTGCCATTTTGTTGCCCAATCACTCAGTTTGGTGAGATCTTCTTGGACTCCCTCGCAGTCTGCTTCTGTCTTGACTATCCTAAACAGTTTGGTATCATCTGCAAACTTTACCACCTCACTGTTTACCCCTTTCTCCAGATCATTTATGAGTAAGTTGAACAGGACTGGTCCCAGGACTGACCCTTGGGGGACACCGCTAGTTACCCCTTTACATTCTGAAAATTTACCATTTATTCCTACCCTTTGTTTCCTGTCTTTTAACCAGTTCTCAATCCAAGAAAGGACCTTCCCTCTTATCCCATGGCCATGTAATTTACTCAAGAGCCTTTGGTGAGGGACCTTGTCAAAGGCTTTCTGAAAATCTAAGTATACTATATCTACTGGATCCCCCTTGTCCGCATGTTTGTTAACCCCTTCAAAGAACTCTAATAGATTAGTAAGACAGGATTTCCCTTTACAGAAACCATGTTGACTTTTGTCCAACAAATTATGTTCTTCTACATGCTTCACAATTTTATTCTTTACTATTGTTTCGACTCATTTGCCCGGTACTGAAGTTAGACTTACCGGTCTGTAATTGCCCGGATCGCCTCTAGAGCCCTTTTTAAATATTGGTGTCACGTTGGCTACCTTCCAGTCATTAGGTACGGAAGCCGATTTAAGGGATAGGTTACAAACCACAGATAATAGTTCAGCAATTTCCCATTTGAGTTCTTTTAGAACCCTTGGATGAATGCCATCCGGTCCCGGAGATTTGTTCACATTAAGTTTTTCTATTTGTTCCAAAACCTCCTCTAATGACACTTCAATCCGGGACAGTTCCTCAGGTTCATCACCCACAAAGGACGGTGCAGATTTGGGAATCTCCCCAACGTCCTCAGCCGTGAAGACTGAAGCAAAGAAATCATTTAGTTTCTCCGCAATGGCTTTATCGTCCTTGATTGCGCCTTTTATAGTTCGATCGTCTAGGGGACCCGCAGGTTTTTTAGCAGACTTCCTGCTTCTAATGTACTTAAAAAACATTTTGTTATTTCTTTTTGAGTTTTTGGCTAGCTGTTCCTCAAAATCTTTTTTTGCTTTTCTTATTACATTTTTACACTTGATTTGACAGTATTTATGTTCCTTTCTATTTATCTCACTAGGATTGGACTTCCACTTCTTAAAAGATGCCCTTTTTGTCCCTCACTGCTTCTTTTACATGGTGGTTAAGCCACGGTGACACTTTTTTAGGTCTCGTGCTATGTTTTTTAATTTGGGGTATACATTTAAGTTGGGCCTCTATTATGGTGTCTTTAAAAAGTTTCCATGCAGCTTGCAGGGATTTGGCTCTAGTCACTGTGCCTTTTAATTTCTGTTTAACTAACCTCCTCATTTTTGTGTAATTCCCCTTTTTGAAATTAAATGCAAGGGTGCTGGACTGCTGAGGTGTTCTACCCACCACAGGAATGTTGAATGTTATTATCTTATGGTCACTATTCCCAAGCGGTCCTGTAATGGTTATTTCCTGGACCTGATCCTGCACTCCACTCAGGACTAAATCGAGAATTGCCTCTCCCCTTGTGGGTTCCTGCACCAGCTGCTCCAAGAAGCAGTCATTTAGGCCATTGAGAAATTTTATCTTCGCTTCTCTTCCTGAGGTGACATGTACCCAGTCAATATGGGGATAATTAAAATCCCCCATTATTATAGAGTTCTTTATTCTGGTAGCCTCTCTAATCTCCCTCAGCATTTCAATGTCAGTATCGCTGTCCTGGTCAGGTGGTCGGTAATATATCCCTACTGCTAATTTCTTATTATTGGAGCATGGAATTACTATCCATAGCGATTCTATTGAACATGTTGATTCACTTAATATTTTTATTTCATTTGATTCTACATTATCTTTCACATACAGTGCCACTCCACCACCCACCCGGCCTGCTCTATCCTTTCGATATATTTTATGTCCCGGTATGATTGTGTCCCACAGATTTTCCTCATTCCACCAGGTTTCAGTGATGCCTATTACGTCAATCTCCTCATTTAATACTAGGTACTCTAGTTCACCCATCTTATTAGTCAGACTCCTAGCATTTGTGTAGAAGCACTTTAAAAATAAATGGTCAGTTTTCAGAGTGGAGAGAGGTAACTAGTAGGGTTCCTCAAGGGTCCGTACTGGGACCAATCCTATTCAACCTATTTATAAATGATCTGGAGAAAGGGGTAAACAGTAAGGTGGCAAAATTTGCAGATAATACTAAACTGCTCAGGATAGTTAAGACCAAAGCAGACAGTGAAGAGCTTCAAAAAGATCTCACCAAACTAAGTGATTGGGCGACAAAATGGCAAATGAAATTTAATGTTGACAAATGTAAAGTAATGCACATTGGAAAAATAACCCCAACTATACATACAATATGATGGGGACAAATTTAGTTACAACTACTCAAGAGAGAGACCTTGAAGTTATTGTGGATAGTTCTCTGAAATCCACTTAATGTGCAGTGACAGTCAAAAAAGCAAACAGAATGTTAGGAATCATTAAAAAAGGGATAGGGAATAAGACAGAGAACATCTTATTGCCTCTATATAAAACCATGGCACACCTACATCTTGAATACTGTGTACAAATGTGGTCACCTCATCTCAAAAAAGAGATCTTGGCATTGGAAAAGGTTCAGAAAAGGCCAATAAAAATTATCAGGGGTTTGGAATGGGTCTTATTTGAAGAGAGATTTAAAAGACTTGGATTTTTCATCTTATAAAAGAGAAGATTAAGGGGGGATATGATAGAGGTCTACAAAATCATGACTAGTATGGAAAAAGTGAATAAGGAAAAGTTATTGACTTATTCCCACAATATAAGAACTAGGGGCCACCAAATGAAATTAATAGGCAGCAGGTTTAAAACAAACAAAAGGAAGTTTTTCTTTACTCAGCACACGACCTGCCTGTGGAACTCCTTGCCAAAGGAGGTTGTGAAGACCAGGACTTTAACAGGGTTTAAGAAAGAACTAGATAAATTCATGGAGGTTAGGTCCATCAATGGCTGTTAGCCAGGATGGATAGGAATGGTGTCCCTACTCTCTCTATCACAGTGGTTCCCAAACTTTCCCAGATGGGACCCATTTTGACAATTCAAGAAGACTTGGTGACCCAAGGCAGTTCAAAAATGGGGGGAGATGAGGGGGCAGAGCCACCTGGAGAGACACTTGGCGACCCTTTTGAAATGTAATGGCGACCCATATTTGCGTCCCGACCCATAGGTTGGGAAACCCTACTCTATTAGAAGCTGGGAATGGGTGACCGGAGAGGGATTGCTTGATGATTTCCTGTTCTGTTCCCTCCCTCTGGGGCACCTGGCATTGGCCACTGTTGGCAGACAGGATACTGGACTGGATGGACCTTTGGTCTGACCCAGGATGGCCATTCTTATGTTTTTCAATGTGGTGTTGTGTGCCATGAACATATCCTGCTGCTGCTAAACCCTTTGGGACTGTGGTAACCCCTTTTAGGCATGGCACTGATAATTGCATTTAGTGGTGGTCAACTCTGTCATTGCCACTAATGTGCCGGTGTGTTAGGGGTAAAGTTCAGATGGAAAACAATTAAAATAATCCCCCACGTACGTACTTGTTTATTACAATTCCAGGATGCGTTTTTTGAAATTTATGAAATAACTGTGATTATAATTTCCTCCTTTTGTAACTCTCCTTATTACAGATTGCTGTTGTGGCTGTGATGTGCAAACCTCACAGGTGTCCGCACATTAACTTTACAGGAAACATATGTGTGTAAGTATGACTATTTGGATGAGCCAAAGGAGAAATGTGTTTTAGTATCTCTGTAATAAGGCTGGCCATGTGGAGTAGCATATGGTCACTCTTTCCATTTGGGGTTTTTTACAGACCATGGTTACTTCTGAAAGTCCACTGGGCACCTTTCTGCATGAGTGAAAACTTGTAGCAAGTTGAATCAAAATCCAGACTGCTGATGCATGGGTGTTACGCAGAAATAGATCCTGTATTTGACAGTTCTTCCAGGAAAACATGTTTTTTTCCTTCCACGGGCTGAACCCTGGTTGTGTTAGTGGAAAAAGTTAGGTGAATACGAAGAGCTGGATTTGGCCACTTGTTAATATTGAAGTACATATTGTGTTATTTTAGATGTTCATGTAGGTTTATAAAAATGCAAAAAGGTTCCATGGCCATTCACGTAACTTAAAAAATACACCCTTAGTGCAGCAATTTGTGGTAATCTACCTTGAATCCCCCTCTGTTTGAACAACTCCTAGACGTGCTGGTATAGTTCTCCTCCCTTTTCAAATGCCTGGTAGAATCGAGCTGCCTGCACGTTATTTTGCTCAGTGATTTTCTAAACAATATGTCCTTGAATTCAAGCAACTACATAGAGGTATGGTTTTCCACTATCAATATTTAAATCACTAATGGTATCTGGAAATGAAATGAAGATCTTGTGTTAGCTTTACTCTGTAGCTGAAGGCTTTATGTGTTTTTTATATATGGACACCCTAAATGCTTCAGATACATTAAATTAAAGGTGTCATTTTTTTTATATAGGACATGGTCAATTTAATTATGATGTTTGAAAAATGTGTTTCTTGTACACATTTAGAATTGCTTATAGTATCACTTTGTGTTCATTTTAATAATCAGTGTTACTCCCTAAATGAATAAAGTTGAGATGTGGTTTCTCTGAAATAATTTCAGACTTTTGGAAGGTATTTGCTGTACATGTTTTTGATATATATTTATTACAAATTATTTTAGGTAGTCACAGTTACTTGACTGGTCTACATTTCTCATATGTAGGATTAGATCCTGATCCCCTTCGATGTGTTAAGTAAAATGTCTGTTGTGCAGTACTGGTGATGTTCTTTTTTACATGTAACTATTTTTTTTTTTTTACTGCTATGGTGTAGCACCTATATAATGCTACGTGCCATTAATTCCTGGGAATAACAGTTGAAGTTGAGGATGCTTATTGCCATGCTAAATCACATCCTTACATTGTAGTACACAAATGCAGATATACGTCTCAGATAAATCAAGAGATTCTTTATCGTTTTGTGTTCTGACATTGGTGCAGGTTTGTGTGTGCCTCCTCATTCTCTTTTAATGCTTTCAGATACTGCCCTGGTGGACCTGATTCTGATTTTGAATATTCAACACAGTCTTACACTGGCTATGAGGTACTACCTTTGAGGGTTATGTTGCGGTGTCCCATTTTGTCTGTGAGATTGGGACAGGCTCCTTACTGCAAGCATGAAAAAGGAGAGGGGGAAAAAAGAAACATATGACTAATGAAACAATTGAAGGTGATCAGAGACGGTGTGCGGCCCCTACTGGATGAAGGAGGTAATCTAGTGACAGATGATGTGGGGAAAGCTCAAGTACTCAATGCTTTCTTTGCCTCTGTATTCACGGACAAGGTCAGCTCCCGGACTAATGCGCTAAGTGACACAAGATGGGATAAAGATCGACAGCCCTTAGTGGGTAAAGAACAGGTTAGGAACTATTTAGAAACGCTAAACATACACAAATCCATGGGTCCAGACTTAATGCATCCGAGGGTACTGAGGGAGTTGGCAAATGTCGTTGAGGAGCCTTTGGCCATTATCTTTGAAAAGTTGTGGAGATCGGGAGAGATCCCAGATGATTGGAAAAAGGCAAATGTAGTGCCCATCTTCAAAAACGGCAAGAAGGACGATCCAGGGAACTATAGGCCGATCAGTCTTACCTCGGTTCCTGGAAAAATCATGGAAGGGATCCTTAAGGAATCCATTTTGAGGCACTTGGAGGAGAGGGAGTGATTAGGAATAGTCAGCATGGATTCACAAAGGGCAAGTCGTTCCTGACCAATCTGATTAGCTTCTATGATGAGGTAACTGGCTCTGTGGACATGGGAAAGTCAGTGGATGTGATATACCTTGACTTGAGCAAGGCTTTTGATACAGTCTCCCATAATATTCTTGCCAGCAAGTTAAGGGAATATGGATTGGATAAATGGACGGTAAGATGGATAGAAAGCTGGCTAGAAGGCCGGGACCAGCGGGCAGTGATCAACGGCTCGATGTCAGGATGGCGGTCGGTTTCTAGTGGAGTGCCCCAAGGTTCGGTTCTAGGACCGGTTTTGTTCAATATCTTTATTAATGATCTGGATGAGGAGATGGATTGCACCCTCAGCAAGTTTGCAGATGACACTAAGCTAGGGGGAGAGGTAGATACGGTTGAGGGCAGAGATAGGGTCCAGAGTGACTTAGACAAATTGGAGGATTGTGCCACAAGAAATCTGATGAGGTTCAACAAGGACAAGTGCAGAGTCCTGCACTTGGGATGGAAGAACCCCAAGCATTATTACAGGCTGGGGACCAACCAGCTAAGTAGTAGTTCTGCAGAAAAGGACCTGGGGGTTACAGTGGATGAGAAGCTGGATATGAGTCAACAGTGTGCCCTTGTAGTGCTGGGGAGGAGACCGGGTTCGGGCTTTCGAGGCCAGGGTGGCTGAACTGGAGGTAGAGAGATATGTTGATGAGACTTTCCAGGACACTGTAGTACTGTCCCACCTCCAGTCTGAGAGCCCCAGTGCTCTTAAGGAGGATGAAAGTCTCAAGCGAACAGAGCATTCAATGGGAGCAGAGGGAAACCATCCCGTAGTTGGGACCCTCCTCCCAGAGGATGTTGCGGTATCCTCTCGCACTGAGGATACCTCTGAGGGGGAGGGAATGCCAGTTAGGAAGAGGCAGGTGTTAGTAGTGGGTGATTCGATTGTTAGAAACATAGATAGTTGGGTTTGTGATGACCGGGAGAACTGTATGGTCACTTGCCTGCCTGGTGCGAAGGTTGCGGATCTCTCGAGGCATCTAGATAGACTTATGTGTAGTGCTGGGGAGGAGCCGGTGGTCGTGGTACATGTAGGTACCAATGACGTAGGGAAGGGTAGGAGAGGTGTCCTGGAGGCCAAATTTAGGCTGCTAGGAAAGAGACTGAAATCCAGGACCTCTATGGTGGCATTCTCGGAAATGCTTCCAGTTCCACGCGCAGGGCCAGGTAGGCAGGCAGAGCTTCAGAGTCTCAATGCGTGGATGAGACGATGGTGTAGGGAAGAGGGGTTTGGATTTATTAGGAACTGGGGACACTTTTGGGAGAGGGGGAGCCTATACAGGAAGGATGGGCTCCACCTAAACCAGGGTGGAACCAGACTGCTGGCACTAAACATTAAAAAGGCTGTAGAGCAGTTTTTAAACTAAGAGATGGGGGAAAGCCGATTGGTACGGAGATGCACGTAAATCGGAGGGAGACTTCTCTTAGAGGAGAATCCATTGATAGAGATTCTCTAAGCTGTAGTCAGAAAGGGAGGAGGGGAGAGGGCAAACCATGGGCCAGAGCAGACAGACAACCGCATACAAAGGAATCCAATGCACCAGGAAAGGCCAGACAAATAAGCAGTGGCAAATTTTTAAAGTGCTTCTACACAAATGCTAGGAGTCTGACTAATAAGATGGGTGAACTAGAGTACCTAGTATTAAATGAGGAGATTGACGTAATAGGCATCACTGAAACCTGGTGGAATGAGGAAAATCTGTGGGACACAATCATACCGGGACATAAAATATATCGAAAGGATAGAGCAGGCCGGGTGGGTGGTGGAGTGGCACTGTATGTGAAAGATAATGTAGAATCAAATGAAATAAAAATATTAAGTGAATCAACATGTTCAATAGAATCGCTATGGATAGTAATTCCATGCTCCAATAATAAGAAATTAGCAGTAGGGATATATTACCGACCACCTGACCAGGACAGCGATACTGACATTGAAATGCTGAGGGAGATTAGAGAGGCTACCAGAATAAAGAACTCTATAATAATGGGGGATTTTAATTATCCCCATATTGACTGGGTACATGTCACCTCAGGAAGAGAAGCGAAGATAAAATTTCTCAATGGCCTAAATGACTGCTTCTTGGAGCAGCTGGTGCAGGAACCCACAAGGGGAGAGGCAATTCTCGATTTAGTCCTGAGTGGAGTGCAGGATCAGGTCCAGGAAATAACCATTACAGGACCGCTTGGGAATAGTGACCATAAGATAATAACATTCAACATTCCTGTGGTGGGTAGAACACCTCAGCAGTCCAGCACCCTTGCATTTAATTTCAAAAAGGGGAATTACACAAAAATGAGGAGGTTAGTTAAACAGAAATTAAAAGGCACAGTGACTAGAGCCAAATCCCTGCAAGCTGCATGGAAACTTTTTAAAGACACCATAATAGAGGCCCAACTTAAATGTATACCCCAAATTAAAAAACATAGCACGAGACCTAAAAAAGTGTCACCGTGGCTTAACCACCATGTAAAAGAAGCAGTGAGGGACAAAAAGGGCATCTTTTAAGAAGTGGAAGTCCAATCCTAGTGAGATAAATAGAAAGGAACATAAATACTGTCAAATCAAGTGTAAAAATGTAATAAGAAAAGCAAAAAAAGATTTTGAGGAACAGCTAGCCAAAAACTCAAAAAGAAATAACAAAATGTTTTTTAAGTACATTAGAAGCAGGAAGCCTGCTAAAAAACCTGCGGGTCCCCTAGACGATCGAACTATAAAAGGCGCAATCAAGGACGATAAAGCCATTGCGGAGAAACTAAATGATTTCTTTGCTTCAGTCTTCACGGCTGAGGACGTTGGGGAGATTCCCAAATCTGCACCGTCCTTTGTGGGTGATGAACCTGAGGAACTGTCCCGGATTGAAGTGTCATTAGAGGAGGTTTTGGAACAAATAGAAAAACTTAATGTGAACAAATCTCCGGGACCGGATGGCATTCATCCAAGGGTTCTAAAAGAACTCAAATGGGAAATTGCTGAACTATTATCTGTGGTTTGTAACCTATCCCTTAAATCGGCTTCCGTACCTAATGACTGGAAGGTAGCCAACGTGACACCAATATTTAAAAAGGGCTCTAGAGGCGATCCGGGCAATTACAGACCGGTAAGTCTAACTTCAGTACCGGGCAAATGAGTCGAAACAATAGTAAAGAATAAAATTGTGAAGCATGTAGAAGAACATAATTTGTTGGACAAAAGTCAACATGGTTTCTGTAAAGGGAAATCCTGTCTTACTAATCTATTAGAGTTCTTTGAAGGGGTTAACAAACATGCGGACAAGGGGGATCCAGTAGATATAGTATACTTAGATTTTCAGAAAGCCTTTGACAAGGTCCCTCACCAAAGGCTCTTGTGTAAATTACATGGCCATGGGATAAGAGGGAAGGTCCTTTCTTGGATTGAGAACTGGTTAAAAGACAGGAAACAAAGGGTAGGAATAAATGGTAAATTTTCAGAATGGAGAGGGGTAACTAGCGGTGTCCCCCAAGGGTCAGTCCTGGGACCAGTCCTGTTCAACTTACTCATAAATGATCTGGAGAAAGGGGTAAGCAGTGAGGTGGTATTTGCAGATGATACCAAACTGTTTAGGATAGTCAAGACGGAAGCAGACTGTGAGGGACTCGAAGAAGTTCTCACCAAACTGAGTGATTGGGCAACAAAATGGCAAATGAAATTTAATGTGGATAAGTGTAAAGTAATGCACATCGGGAAAAATAACCCCAACTATACGTACAGTATGATGGGGGCTAATTTGGCTACGACAAATCAGGAAAGAGATCTTGGAGTTATCGTGGACAGTTCTCTGAAAACTTCCACACAGTGTGCAGCAGCAGTCAAAAAGGCAAATAGGATGCTAGGAATTATTAAGAAAGGGATAGAAAATAAGACTCAGAATATCTTACTGCCCCTGTATAAAACTATGGTACGCCCACATCTTGAATACTGTGTACAGATGTGGTCTCCTCACCTCAAAAAAGATATTTTGGCCTTGGAAAGGGTTCAGAAGAGGGCAACTAAAATGATTAGGGGTTTGGAACGGGTCCCATATGAGGAGAGGTTAAAGCGACTGGGACTTTTCAGTTTAGAAAAGAGGAGACTGAGGGGGGATATGATAGAGGTATATAAAATCATGAGCGGTGTGGAGACGGCCGATAAAGAGAAGTTATTTATTAGTTCCCTAAATAGAAGAACTAGAGGACACCAAATGAAATTAATGGGTGGCAGGTTTAAAACTAATAAAAGAAAGTTCTTCTTCACACAGCGTGTAGTCAACCTGTGGAACTCCTTGCCGGAGGAGGCTGTGAAGGCTAGGACTATAATAGAGTTTAAAGAGAAGCTAGATAATTTCATGGAGGTTAGGTCCATAAAAGGCTATTAGCCAGGGGATAAAATGGTGTCCTTGGCCTCCGTTTGTCAGAAGCTGGAGAGGGAT
Organism: Pelochelys cantorii; assembly: GCA_032595735.1. Classification (NCBI taxonomy): domain Eukaryota; kingdom Metazoa; phylum Chordata; order Testudines; family Trionychidae; genus Pelochelys; species Pelochelys cantorii. Next base: position 7,228,375 of record CM064328.1, read on the forward strand.
GGCAGGAGACAAATCGCTTGATCATTGTCTTCGGTCCACCCTCTCTGGGGCACCTGGTGCTGGCCACTGTCGGCAGACAGGCTACTGGGCTAGATGGACCTTTTGTCTGACCCAGTATGGCCATTCTTATGTTCTTATGTTCTTGTAGCCAAGAAGGCTAATGGCATATTAGGTTGCATTAAGAGGAGCATTGCCAGCAGATCCAGAGATGTCATTATTCTCCTTTATTCGGCTCTGGTGAGGCCACATCTGGAGTATTGTGTCCAGTTCTGGGCCCTCCACTACAAAAAGGATGTGGACGCATTGGAGAGGGTCCAGCGGAGGGCAACCAAAACGATTAGGGGGCTGGAGCATATGACCTATGAGGAGAGGCTGAGGGAGTTGGGTCTGTTTAGTCTGCAGAAGCGAAGAGTGAGGGGGGATTTGATAGCAGCCTTCAACTTCCTGAAGGAAGGTTCCAAAGAGGATGGAGAAAGGCTGTTCTCAGTAGTGACGGATGGCAGAACAAGGACCAATGGTCTTAAGTTGTGGTGGGAGAGGTCCAGGTTGGATATTAGGAAAAACTATTTCACTAGGAGAGTGGTGAAACACTGGAATGGGTTACCTGGGGAAGTAGTGGAGTCTCCATCCCTAGAGGTGTTTAAGTCTCGGCTTGACAAAGCCCTGACTGGGTTGATCTAGTTGGGATTGGTGCTGCCTAGAGCAGGGGGCTGGACTTGATGACCTCCTGAGGTCTCTTTCAGCTCTATGGTCCTATGATTCTATATTTTAGAGCTGGAAAAAAATTTGAATATTTTGTTAGCTTTTTTTTCCTGTTAGGCATTAATGAAAGTTTTTCTTTTCCTACCAGTTTTATCATTCTCCTGTTAGCAAAGATAAGTTGTCTTTATTTTCCTGTTTCAGGCAGCTTTAAACTTAAAGGGACACTGGCAGGTTCCAAGTATGATTTCTCCAAAAGTTATTCTTCCTCATAAATATTGCCTGAGGAAACAGCTGACTGGAAACTTGCATGCTCTAAAGCCTGGCTTATTGTAACTCACTTTAACAAAGAATGGGCTCTTGGGGTTATTAAATCTGTAACTAAAATAAGAAAAAAATTCACTTACAAGTATCTTACTAAGTATCTTTAGTGTTCTGTGCTACTCTGGGGTTTGACACATTCGCACTAAAACCTCACTTATTTGCATATTTCATAGTGCAAAAAAAGTTCTTTCCTGCTGCTCAGCAAAAGTTTTATAGCAGATGCTACAGTGAGACTAAATTACTTAAACATTTTTAAAATATGCTTCATTCCATCTACCAGTATATTATAAAGTATCAAACATAGCTGAAAATAAGTAACAATTGTCAAAGTACATGAGCTAAGTAGACTAAGATGTCCTTTTATCTTTAATTTTGTTCACTTGCTATTATCCAATATTCAGTGTTTGACAATGTCTTCGTCATTAGTGCAAATTAGGAAGTATGTATGTACAGCAAAACTTTCCTAATTCACACTGATTTGGAGACTCTTAACACAAGTGTGCCTAAGTGTGTTTTCATATATTCATTTAGTATTCAGTGTCTCTGACACTGTGCAAGATAAAAAGAGACAGTCCGTGATGCACTAAGAAACTCAAAGGAGGGCACCATGGAAATGAGTTCTTCGGGATTTAATGAAAAGAGGGTGCTGGTTAGCAAATCCAAGTCATTCCATACACAGGGAGCATCATAAAGGAGAAAAAGCAGTGAAATGAGAGGAGGAGACAATAATGAATGGAGCATGAAGACGACTCAGTCATTTTATGATCATAATTTGCAGAGATACAATAAAAAAAACTGGTTCGTTGGGGTCTAACCTTGAAAACTGGTGGTCAAGTAAAAATGGTATGAAAACCATCAAAATGACCTATTTCACTTGCATTACAACATGTGGGTCAAACACAGATTTGAATCTGATTTCTTGTATTCGTTAACATTCAGCAAACTATTATAATAGGATGAAGATCTTCATAGTTATGTTTGTGAAAATAGTGTCCAACCGATAGTTAAAGATTCACGTGTCTTGTTCCTTCTCAGTATGTTGTCAAGAAATAAGGTTTAAAAATGAATCCTCATGTTTCCCTTAGCCAACGTCTATGAGGGCCATTCGTGCCAGATACGATCCTTATCTCCAGACAAGACATCGAGTCGAACAGGTAAACATTTGCAATGAAGGGAACATATAGTGTTTGAAAATAGTTGCAATAATGCAGTTAGTTTCCAGCATTTTGAAAACAGCTTTTCAAAAGACAGCAATCTCAGTGGTTACTGAATTGTTTTGTTCACTCTGGTGAGATTTGAGTTTTTAAATTTAAATAGATATATTTACGTGTGATCTTTCATTCTCTGCCCTCTGTAGTGCGTTGTTTTCATACATAAATACATGATGTTTAATTATGATGTTGCAACATCAAATTGCAAGCACCCACTTGAGCAACATATGTTATGCTGAAGTGCTTGTGTGCACAGCAATATATTGGCAAGAGAGCGTCTCCTGCTGACATAGTTTCTGCTGTTCAAGTTCTTTTCACCAGACGCACTGCAGTAGCACATCTGTAGGAGTACAGCTGCAGCACTGTATATATAGACATTTCACACATACAGAATGGGAAGCGACCGTCTAGGAAGGAGGACAGCAGAAAGGGATCTAGGGGTTATAGTGGACCACAAACTAAATATGAGTCAACAGTGTGATGCTGTTGCAAAAAAAGCAAACATAATTCTGGGATGCATTAACAGGTGTGTTGTCAGCAAGACATGAGAAGTCATTCTTCCGCTCTACTCTGTGCTGATTACCGTGTTTTAGCGTATATAACCTGCAGATTATACATGTTTTTGCAAACCCCCCCTTCCCCCCGTGGGGTATACATGTCCGCTGGGTATACAAGTTTATTTTTACTTGCTTGCGCTGCACTCTCTGTTCCTCCCGCCCGGAGGAGAGTGGGTTGCCCCTGGCTGCGGCTGCGCAGAGCCTGGGCATGAGTGCGGCTCCCCTCCCGCAGGCTGGCCAGCTCGCCTGCACTGCGCTCTCCGCTCCCCGTGCCCGGAGCAGGGTGGGTTGCGCCTGGCAGCGGCTGCGCGGAGCCTGGGTGTGAGCGCGGCTCCCCTCGTGCAGGCCGGCCAGCTCGCCTGCACTGCACTCTCTGTTCCCCCCGCCTGGAGGAGGGTGGGTTGCGCCTGGCTGCGGCTGCGCAGAGCCTGGGCGCGAGTGCGGCTCCCCTCCCGCAGTTTATCCTGGTATGTGCAATTACCTTAAAATACCGTATACAACCCGCGGGTTATACATGTCCATGGGTTATCTAAAACTTTTTTTTACACATTCAGGAAAAACTGCGGGTTATGTACAGGTGCGGGTTATGTACACTTATTTATGGTAGGCCTCAGTTGGAGTATTGTGTCCAGTTCTGGGCACCTCATTTCAAGAAAGATGTGGAGAAATTAGAGAAGGTCCAGAGAAGAGCAACAAGAATGATTAAAGGTCTAGAGAACGTGACCTATGAAGGAAGGCTGAAAGAATTGGGCTTGTTTAGTTTGGAAAAGAGAAGTTTGAGAGCGGTTTTCAGGTATCTAAAAGGGCGTCACAAGGAGGAGGGAGAAAAAATGTTCTTCCTGGCCTCTGGTGATAGGACAAGAAGCAATGGGCTTAAACTGCAGCAAGGGAGGTTTACGTTGGACATTAGGAAAAAGTTCCTAACTGTCAGGGTGGTTAAACACTGGAATAAATTGCCCTGGGAGGTTGTGGAATCTCCCATCACTGGAGATATTTAAGAGTAGGTTAGATAAATGTCTATCAGGGATGGTCTAGACAATACTGGGTCCTGCCATAAGGGCAGGGGACTGGACTCAATAACCTCTCGAGGTCCCTTCCAGTCCTAGTGTTCTATGATTCTATGTGGGCTTAGGTGTCACACTCTCTGTACCTTTCTGACTTGAGGAAGAGCTTGAAAGCTTTTAGGAGTCAGTTGCTATTCAGAAGACTTGCAATCTTAAACGTTTAGAGTAGGCTCTTTAGCCAATTTAAATAACATTTAGTCAGTTTCATATGTTAGAGACACAAGGTGAGTGAGGTAATATTGTTTATTGGACCAATTTCTGTGGAAAGTCTCAGAGGGGTAGCCATGTTAGTCTGTATTGCAAAAACATCAAGGAGTCCTATGGCACCTTAGACTTATTAGGGCAGAAGCTTTCATGGGTAAAACCCACTTCATCAGATGAATTGGAGTGGTAGTTACAGAAGCAGGAGTATATATGAGGAAGAAGTTGCTTGTGTTAATGAAGCTAAATCAATTCAGGGTGGAAGTGGATCATTCAAAGCATTTGGTCTGGAGATGTGAATATCCAGTGAGGAGAAATTGCCTTTGTAATGCGTTAAGAACTAGATAAATTCATGGAAGAGCTAGATAAATTTGCGGAGGTTAGGCCCATGACTACTTATTGACCAGAATGGGTAGGAAGGGTGTCCCTAGCCTCTGTTTGTCAGAGGCAGGATATGGGTGACAGGAATCACTTGATGATTCCCTGTTCTGTTCACTCCCTCTGGGCATCTGGCATTAGCCACTGTTGGAGAACAGGATACTGAGCTAGATGGATCTTTCGTCTGACTCAGGATGGCTGTTCTTATGTAATTAGTTGAGATCCTTATTCAGTCCTAAGTTGATAGTGTTGAATTTGCAAATGAATTCCAATTCAGCTGTCTCCCTTTGTAATTGGGCTTTGAAATTCTTTTGTAGAAGAATAGCTACTTCAAATCCATAACTGAATGTCCAGGGAGGTTAGTGTTCACCTACAGGTTTGTGTGTTACCATTCCCAATGTCTGATTTGTGTCCATTTATCCTGTGGCGCAGAAACTGTCTGGTTTGGCCAGTGTACGTGGCAGAGGGGCATTGTTGGCACTTGATGGCATAGATCAGATTACAGGATGTGCCGATGGATGACCCCTGATGGTGTGGCTTATGTGGCTCTGTTAAGAGTGAGGGATTGTTTTCCAGGGTAGGTTGTAGATTGCCAATGATGCGCTGGAAGTATTTTTGCTGGGGGTTATAGTTGATGACCAGTGATGTTCTGTTATTTCTGAATTTCTGTTCTCTGAATTTTGTGTAGTCCTGCTCTCCCTTTCTGCTTGAACTCTCTTCTTCCAGTTTGAGCTTTCTTGTGGCATTGCACTGTCACTTGTGCTATCCCATCTCTTTAGAGCACTCTTCCACACATCATTTCTCTTTAAATTGTCTTTGTAAATCAAGGCTATTAGAATAGGGTTATTTGTGAAATTATACTAAGGCTGCTGTACACATTATTGATTTGGCATTTGAGTAAAGTTATGAAAGATTGGGTGTGCTAGGTTTTCACTGGAGTCCCTTAGATACAAAGTGTCTCATAGCTATATTTAACTTTTTAGCTGAAGCAGCTGGGCCACAGTGTGGATAAGGTGGAATTCATCGTGATGGGAGGAACATTTATGGCCCTTCCTGAAGACTACAGAGATTACTTCATCCGAAACCTTCATGATGCTTTATCTGGACACACTTCCAACAACGTATCAGAAGCTGTCAAGTAAGCTTTTTTAAAACCTTAAGTTAGAATAGGAAAACAAATATTGAGTTATGAAAGGGTTAAAATTTTCCAGCATGGGGTTTTTAAGGTAAGACTTTCAGTAGTGCCGGGCACCCACAAGTCCGCTGACTGAAAATCAGTCCTCTCTGATTGGTTTGATCATGAGTTTAACTTTGGGGTCCAACTCTAGGCACTAAGCTGGAAAATTTTCTCCACTGTACATGCCTTTTTCTGTATGACATGGCATCAAATTTAACAGATGGTTTCTTACGCTGGGAGTTTGCTTTCAGCTTGTATCTACAATAGTGGTTTTCAACCTTATTTCATTTTCAGAACCCTGTGATGACCTTTTACGGACCCTTATGCTAGGGATGTAAATCCCATTTAATCAGTTAACCCTTAATGTCATATTCAACTAGTTAACCGCTTAAATGGGAGTGGGCACTGCCATGGATGGGGGCTGCTCTGGCTGAGTTGGAGCACGGGCTCTGACCGCCGTGGCGGGGGGCTGTTCTGGCTGGGCCGGGAGCCTGTTCCCGGGCCACCAATTAAGTGTAACCGGTGTGCATTATTCAGTAAGGATGATGCTTAACAGTTAACTGGCTAACCATTCACATCCCTGCCTTATACATGATCTGTGGATTCCTAGAGGTAGAAAACTAGTGATCTAAAATTAGCTGATATCAACAGTGTTTGTGTGACTGGAGTCTGAGAGGAGCCAGCTGAGGTGACTCAATTAGGGCCAAACTGCAAAGAATAAGGGAGCCACTCTCCAAAGCTGGTAGTTATTTCAATATTTAGATTTACCAGGCCAGCACAAAACAGGTTCTGACACACCTTACTGATTACCCAGAAGCCAGCTACACAGTTCCCTTACAGTAGGCCACCACCCAGACACCCACGTCAAATGTGATGGGGCTGACTGAAGGTCTTATTCATCACATAAGAAAGTTCTACCAATCCCAAGGGATCAGTCACATTGCCCTCCAGGTTAATGAATTTTTCAGATCTTACTGCAAATACACTATTATAGCCAATTCTTAGTGTGTATTAATAAAGAAAGAAAAGATAGTACTGGTTAAAAGGTTAGTATCATAGCAGTCATGAATATAGTACGGAGATCAGATTTCATAGTAGTGTTGAGGAGCTTTTTAGTTGCAAATAGTTCTTACAGCATCGGTCCAGAGTTATCAATTCAGTGTCCATTTTAGGGATGTCAGGGTATCCTGGGATCTCAAATCTTGCAATTTGAAGCTTTGCCCCTGGAGCATCTAAGCAGATACGAGAGAAAAAGGATCAGGTCCAAGACACATTTATACAAAGCCAGGCTTCTCTTGACAGCTTAAAGTCATTATGTGAACAGTAGGTTATCCTGGAGACTTATTTAGCATAAGGCAAGTACCCTTTGACTGTCATTAACAAGTGATTAGCAATATGTTTCCAAGATAATCCAATACAGTGTCATCATTGTATTTACAGTTCATTTAAATGTTAATATTTCCTTTTGATCTCTTGAGTGTACAGTATATACCATAGACAGGAGTCATTGGATTACCTTGTTAAACTTCGAATAATACACATGCAAACACACAAAAACCTGCAAGTATTATCTACATTATCTACTATTATGTCCCTAAAGGTTGAATTTGGGTCATTTATCTTGCAGAATGCTTGAGCTTTTAAGGCCATGAGCCACAGTTTGGTTTTGGGGTGCAAACTTTAAATTGTGTGGCATTTAAACAGCTGTATCCAGATAGCCGATTTAAATACCCACTTTTTGGCAAAGAAAAAGTATGTAGATATTCTTAAACAAGTTAAATAATGTAAGTGGATTGCAAAGTTTCCTTTCTAAAGTTCTTCATTTTGAGGTTGTGTGTGCACGGGTCATTTATGCATAATCTATCGTCCTTCCCTCCCCTTGCCTCAAGGTGGTGATGCAGTTGTGTCTGCAGCTTCAAAGCTGCAGATGTATTACTTTTGTTCCCTTGCTTCGTTTTGTGTAGTAAGGGATGATACTGGCCTGAATCCTCATATGAGAACCATTTTGACCCATTTCTTGAGGGCTTCTAGTAAGAGATTGAAAAGACTCCTGTCACCTGAGGGCAATTGCTTGTTTTATAAAGCTAAAATCACAAACCACCAGCCCTTAGAATGTCCCTTGACATCTGTTTCTCAAGCCCCAGTGAGCCTTCTTTATTGAGTGATGCATTCTTTGCTGCAGATTTAAAGGCACAATATTCTCTTAAAAACATGCTTCTGTGTGAATATTTGTTATCTATTATTGTACAGGTAACTCTTAAGTGTACCATAACTGAATAAGGTTGGACAAAAATATTGTTTTCTTGTATACCTTGTGCATAGTATTTTTCACAATGTTCTGATTCTTGTGGATCTTTCCCATAGTAACAGGGAAAACCACTTTAGAAAAGTGGGTGGTAAAAATCTCAGAAATTATCAAGGAAGTCTTGGGAACAGCAGTAGAAACTTGAAACTACTTGAGCTTTTCTCAACTGTAGAGATTGATCATGTTCCTATCAGTTTTTAAACACTGTTAATTTTTCTTTATATGGTATCATCTTTTTAATTTGAGAGAGCTTGTGCATCTCTGTCTGTGTCCGTCCGTCTGTGAGTTCCTTTTTTCAAGAACTTCTCCTAAACAGTAAGAGCTAGGACTATCAAATTTGGCGTGTGGTTTTCTTTTATCATACTTTAAAGCAAGGTCAGGATTTGGTTGTGCCAAACTATGAGATGTGCCTGGAATGTGAATATTTCTCATCAAACGGAAAGGGAGGAGCATGATAGCAGGGACAGTTTACTCGCGAATGACTGCAGCAGGAACGAGTGTTCCAGCCTCGGGGAGCAGCTGCCAGCTGAGCAGTACAGCCCTCGCCACCCTGGCCTGCCCCAACCCCCACGTTCCCTGAAGGACCCAAGCAATGCTGGGCAAGTCTTGTAGTTAGAACGTAAGAATGGCCATACTAGGTCAGACTAGTGGTCAATCTAGCCCGGTGTCCTGTCTTCTAATAGTGGCCAGTTCCAGATGCTTCAAAGGGAATGAACAGAACAGGCAGCTCTAGTAGTCAGAAGACACCAGCATGATGTCCTGCCAGGTCTCTTGGTATGTCCAGTGATGATAACTGTTCGGCTGCGGGCATGCGCTCTTCCTGTGTGTTGTGTTGATTTTGTGCAAGTAGTCAACACAGCAGACTCTGAGAGAGCTCCCAAAGACCACAAAATCAGATGAGGATCAAAGGCACTAGGCCAGGTTTATTGTCAAACGACGTACAGTAAATAGTTGTCAGTAGACTCTACCAAACCACTATGCATATGTACCCCCTGACAATGGACATGACTCAGAGAGAGGGCTCACTGCCAGCTAGGCTGGACAAAGACAGCCCCTCTAAAACAGGTTTTTTTATACAGGTACAAACAAGTTACACATCACTCCTGATGTATCAGGTTGCCACATTCTGATGGAACCTAGATACCACCTATCACCTTGCATCTGATGGTTCGATTAGAACATCTCTATCCATCTGGCTGTCATTTTAGACCCTATCCTGAACCTGGGTCAGTATGTCCTTGCTATCTGTGGGGAATGTGTAGGTACCAAGGTGATTCTTAACGAGGTGTTGTTACCATCCTCCTGGACTGTGCTTTCAATCTATACCCAGTGCCAATTAGTGTTTTAAGAGCTGGTACCTAGTACCAATTACTGCTTTACATCTGTGTCTATTACCATTTAGAGTTTTACCCTATCAGCCCTGTTCGTGCCAAGTTCTGTGAGCAGTGGCTTGCCTCTTGGCTCACAGCTTAGCTTTGCTTTATATTAGCAAAGTCTTGACCATTGTTGGCTAGGGCTCAGGCCTCACACCAGGCCTGTGCTACATGGGCTTTTGTTTCAGGCCCTCATCTTACTACAGCAGTTATCAAGTGAGCCATCCCCTGCTGTCCTTTCCCAGCATGTGGCAGTCAAAGATTAAGGACACCCAGACCATAGAGCTGTATCCCTGACCATCTTGGCTAATAGCCCTTGATGGATCTATTCTCCATGAACTTATCTAGTTCTTTTTAGAACCTTGTTATAGTTTTGGCCTTCACAACATCCTTGGCAACAAGTTCTACAGGTTGACTGTGTATTGTTTGAAGAAGTTAGGGTGACCTGATATTCAGGGCTTTGTCTTGTATAAGGACCTACAATCCCCCACCCCTTGTCCCAATTTTTCATAGTTGCTATCTGGTCAGAAGAAGTACTTCCTTATGTTTGATTTAAACCAGCTGCCTATTAATTTCATTGGGTGACCCCTTTATTATGTGGAGTGGTAAATAACACTCTTATTCACTTTCTTCACACCATACATAATATTATAAACCTCTGTTTATTTCAAGATAATTTTTATCACTATGATTGAAAGTAGCAGTTGCTTTCTTCACTAGACCACAAGGGGGGTATATTGTGTTCTGTAAGCCGTGGGATAGTGCTTATGCTGTTTTAGTATAGATTTTAATTTTAACCTTTTAAATTACTTGGGGGTTTTCAAACATTTGAACACATATAAATCTTTTCCTTATTAATTAAATGCAGCTTTTTCTAGCATATGATAGGCTTGAATACTACAAATTACAGAAAGTGATCAGAATAAAGTTTGGTAGTTACTTATATAAATGCTTTGTTTTCAGGGAGTCCTGATGAGATCAAATAGCATATTTATTTAGATAAGACACCCCTGCTTTTCCTGCATGTGCCCTCACATAAATAACCACCTTCTTAGAGACTTGTGATTCTTCACCAACTTGACTTCTGCATAAGAAGCTGTTCAATAGGAAAGTGCTTCACAACTTCTGAGGATGGCAGAACGAGCTGTTAGGAAATTAGAGAGGCCTAGTTAATATAATCTCTTCTCATGCTAATGATGTGTGCATGTCAAAGCACAGCTGTGGTTCCTCTACTTTCTTGTCTTTCTCATTGTCTGAAAAGGTCAGCACCTCACTGAACTCAGGCTCCCTTTTATATCCTAGCAGGCCAGGCTTGGCGGTACAACCTTCTACTGTATATCCCCAGCACTTGTGCCCTTCACTAGGGAAATTGGGCCCCAACCCCTTAAAGAGCCACCTGCCCCATGACAGCCCCCAATACCATCTGAGTGCCTCACAATATTCTTAATAGCCCTGGGAGATAGAGAAGTGTTATTAGCCAAGCCCCATTTTCTAGACAGGGAATGGAGAAATAGAAAGATTGAAGTCCAAATCTCAAAGGTATTTGGACTTCCATTAGTATTGAAGTGATTTGCCCAAGGTTCCACATGGGAGAGTAGGTCTGTATATAGTTAATTATCCAGCAGATTTTGAAAGGTAAAACTGCAGAGAGAAATGTAGCTTTTCAGGGGTCCCTGAAGTATTTTTGGGCTGTAGGTCTGCGTAAGGATCATATTGAGAGATCCTTAATTAGCCATTTCCTACCTCATTGTCATAATTTAGTTCAGTACTTTTAAGTGAAGAACTGAAGATAATGTGCTAAGTTTTAATTGGTGCCATTGACATCTTCAAGAGGAAACAACTGTTTAAAAATCTTCTCTCTTTCTGCAGAGGCTGTACTTTTTTCTATTATTTTAGGTCTAATTTGTTTTCTGTTTTCCTCTGGAGGGCAGCAAATACTTTTCTTTTTATTCAAATTAAAAAAAAACCCGAAAAACAAAAAAAACTTGGCCAGTGTTTCCAGGTGGAATAGTCAAATCAACATAATCATGAACAAATTGGGAAAACCAGTGCATGTAATTCAAGGAAGTAAAAGTTCTGTAGGGGAGGTATTTGTGGATGAAGGATATTTTTGAAGGCACCATTGAGTGTCTCCTAGTCAGCTAATAACCTCTGAAATTGTTCCTTATTAAAACAGAGAGAATCATGAAGAGACGGATATAATTGTGTTGGGATTAGGACTCTTGTTGATATTTTAGATGATCTAACATTCGTTTGGAGGAAAGTATAGAGGACAGTCCATTTTAATTCAGTAAATGTCATCTGCTTCAGCCAAATGGAGATTGCATGGCTCAAGGTGTGGCTACTAATAGCTTTTCACTGATACTGCCGGTCACTAGCTAAGCTTGTGTAGGCTGGTTAGAGACAAAGTTGTTAAATGTGATGTCACTTAGCCTGGTCTCCGGCCAGTTCTCGGTGACAGATGTCTGCATACTATTTTTTTTTTCAGTAAATAGACCAAGAAATTTAAATAAGCGTGAAAATGAAACTACCTATCAAGGTGGTTCATCAAGTTTAAATGTCTTGGTTGAGCAGCGTGGGGAAAGCTTGCTTTACCAATGCTCTAGTTTTCCTGTGGATAAACAGAACTGTGCATCATACAAATCACTTTAAATATTTAGATGAGAAAGAATAGGTAAGAAATTTTAAAGTGGCATTTCCTGATTAAGCTAGAGGCTGGATGATTGCGTGTCCAGTGTGTCTTCTAGATAAGTAATATAAGTTCATACTTCTTGCTTAACTTCATCGTACATATCTGTTGTAGCAGATAATGGAAGATTGCTGTTCTGAGAATAACAGTATGCGCTGAGGATTAGCTTTATAGATTGACTGTATGATTTGAGGGTTCAGCCATTTTCCATTACAAAATTATCTTTTTGATTGGGTTCTTAAAAAAAAAAAATCTGTTGTGCTGTTTCTTGCTTTATATTGTTGCTAATGCAGTTGTTTTCATTTGTTGCTCCAGATTGTTGTAGCCTAGGGCCCTGACTCTGTAGTCACTTCTTTGAGTGTGGAGGAAGAGATAGCTCAGTGGTTCAAGCATTGGCCTGCTAAACCCAGGGTTGTGAGTTCAATCCTTGAGGGGGGCCATTTAGGGATCTGGGGCAAAGCTGTCAGGGATGGTACTTGGGCCTGCCATGAAGGACTTGATGACCTTTCAAGGTCCCTTCCAGTTCCATGAGATAGGTATATCTCCATATATTATTATTAATAGCTGTTGAGATTTTCCTCCCTATAAAAATTGTGTAGACTCATTGGTCCTTGTACTGTGATCCCATTCGCTGTTGTCAGACCATCCCACTAAAATGTTTCAAAACAACATCCTGCAAATTGTCTTCTCTCAGAAAACTGAAGCACATGGGTCCAAGTCAGATAAGCGTGGACAAAACTTATTTTTTGGGATGGGTTGAGCGGACAGTCACTTTTCCTTTTTGCCGCAAACATGAGATCTGGCCAAGTGCCATTATTCTCATGAAGGTGACATGCTGACTTTTATATCTGAGAGTCACTGCTACAAATCTGAGAAGTTCACTCTGGCATCCTCATATTGGTGCTATGTTTCGAAATTGTTCCCGTCCTCTGTCTTATTTGCCTGCAATAATTTCTACTCAAAGAAGTGTTCTATGCCCTCATCCTCAGCATCCCCATAATTTTATTACTTACTTAATTCCCCATTCTATGAAGGCTTGTATTCTAGCTTCCGGCTGAGGAAGACTCACTGGGTCTGGATTTAGAAATTTTCAGTATGTCTTATTTCACTTGGTAATTGGTGCTGTTGAGTGATGAGAATTTTCTCGGCAATATTGAACTAATGGGTAGGCTATGGAATAACCGTGATCTTGTTAGATCTCCTAAATTAAATGGGGTAGTGTTTGACAAGTATTTCCATGTGAGATTTCCAATGAAATTGCTCTGAATAGGAACTGAAGTAGTGCCAAACAATTGTAGGAACCAAACAAGTGTACTGCTTGGGAGTCTGCTTTTGGAGGCAATGTCTCTGGGTGAGACTTAAGAAGGCTTGACAGGGTGAGTGGTCATTTTAAAAACAATCTTAAAACTACTTCTTCTTCTTCTTCTTTTTCTTTTTTGGCAAGGCCTAGTACTGGTGACCTGGTCTCATGCAATGTAGAGTCACTGCAACCTACTTATCTCAGCACCTACTCTTTTGTTTTCAATATTGGTCTCGTTAGTGTCTGTCCTGCTCTGTTTAAATATGTGCATCTTTACCAACAAAGGATATTGGCAGAATTTCCCCAACTGAACAGATGCATGAAAGTAAGCATGTTGCGTACAGGAATTATTCAAGCAAAGAATAGGGTTGTGACTTAAGAAAATAAGCTGGACCAAGCTCAGCAGAGAGCTGACATTACATTCTCTTGCAGGGGCCTTAATGACATATGGAATAAGCAAACTGCTGTAGTTAGATATTTGTATGGTGCTAGCCACCTGTGGTGATAAGCAGTGTTTAGACAGTTCAGGCAAATGTACTTTCTCTAGGGGATATTGTCTCAAAGTGAATCAGTAAGCTTGAGAACTTCACTAGTTGAGGGATGAGGAAATGACTCATAGAATCATGAGGGATTTTGCCTTTGTAAAGAATATACAATGCTGAGAAGTTTTTAATTTTTATCTCTTGAGAACACACATCTTAGGTGATTTCAATACATTCCTGGATATCAAATAAGGGTATGGACTTTATGATAAGGGAACAGCATCCCTCCTGGGGGAAGAAAGTTATTGTGCCAAAGAATAATTGTAAGATGGCTTTTTTATTATTGCTCTTTGTTCAATAGAGAAATGCACCTACCTGTGGGTACTGGCACATTGACTTAATCAGAATTTGTGGCTACATTTCCTCTTCTGAGAGGAAAAATTGAAGCAAGAGAGGCGTAAAATATAGGTGCAGATAATAATTTTACTCCTCTGCTCACACCATGAGAGGTGATGGGCATGCCTGCCTCCTTCTGTGATTCATCACCTGATCCGGAAGGGCTGAGCGTTCTTACTACTTCTAATGACAATTATAGTTTTGGGTGCTGAGCACCTCTCAGATCTAGCTTTTAATGAGTAAATGCTCCATCCTCTTTAGATGGTAAAATCACTTGACTTAACTACATGAAAACTGGCTCTGTGGGGGGAGCCTTCCTTCTTTCTTTCCCTGTTCTGTAGCTGTCCTGGAGTCTGGTCTCTAATCAGGTGTCTTTCATCAGTGCAAAATCAATAAATACTAAAATCAAAACAACCCCCAGTCCCTCCCTTTTTTATTTTAAAAATATTATGCAATGTTACATGCTTGATCTGGCCTTTGGCAATCACATCTCTAATGGAAAAATGAGAATGTGGAGGGAGTGATGAAATCCAGTATTCTGCAAGTCACTGTTACCCAGTGTTCATGTACATTTAAATGACTAGTAAATGAACTAGTGGGTATAATGGTATGGCCTTGCCTACGTGCATAAGTTGTACAACTTTAATTGTACCAGTATAGTTGAAGTCTCACAACCTTCCGGTATGTCTGTCATAGCAATTATATGAGCATAACTATTTCAGTAAGTGATACTTTGGTTTTATTATATGGCAGAAGAAGAAGAATGGATTCAGGAAGATAACAGGTTTATTATCCATGGCAGGATCCGCTTTAAGCCCACTAACTGCCTTAAGGCTTTTTTCCCACGTGTGGCACACATTGAAACCCTGAACCCAAGATGATGAGCACTTGCAATACCATTTGACTTCTCTTCTGTCTTTTGCTATCATATGATATTGCCTCTTGACAATCATGGTCTTTGTTGCTTGGATTTTTGTCTAAATGCCTTGGGAGTGTAGGTGACTAGGCAACAGGGCTTCCTTTTCTTCCAGATGTTTCTATTTCTTGATGGGAAATTTCTTTTTGAGGTATCCCAAACACTGCAGTGCTCTTTTAAGAGAGAATGTAAGCACTTAGAAGCTGCTACCCGAGAGCCTTCCCTGAAAGAAAGGACACGTGTTGACTTGGGTCAGAATGGTAAGAAATGATCTAGGGATGTAAACTGTTGTTTAAAAAGTTAACCAATTCAACCCTATGTTTAAGTGACTAACAAGAAGCAGCCCCCTGCCTGCAGCGCAATGCAGTGAGCCTGGCCAGGCCAAAGCAGCCCCATAGCGCAGCAGGTAAGGGCTGGGCCTGCTGCACTGCGCCTTGGGTGGGGGGGCTGTTCTGTCCAAGCTGGGCCCACTGTTCCATGCCATAGGTAAGGAGCTGCTCCAGCTGGCCAGGCCACCAGTTAACTGGTTACACGTTTACGTCCCTAAAATGGTCACTGGTTTAAAGTGCTTTCACTACTGGGTGTCAGGTTTAAGATGCCATGGGGCTAATTTCTCAGAGGTGCTAAACACTCACAATAGGTTTTTGGTAATTCTGCAGAAAGAGCCATGTGTTTGGAGTTTAATGTACCCGGTCTACACACACCCAATCATATATCATTTGAAAGCTTGCGTGTAATCTCAAGTGATGCTGTAAGCCTAAAAGTGAGGTGACAGTGGTATCCAAAATGAGAGTTTTTGTGCACTGTTCCAAAAACACTGCAACATGACTACAGTTTTTACTGTTAATTTCAACACATTCTTGTGGTATTTATTAATCAAAGCTACCAAACTAAAATGTATTTAAAGGTTTATTGGTTTGGCTTGGGCAAGTTTCTCTCCAGCTCTGGAGGGAGATGCACAAAGCTGCTTAACAGACTGGTACCATGGACAGATCACTGCTGGGAGAGGTCAGGGAGCTAGCAGGGTTCCAGTCAGATTAACTCCCTGGCTCAGGTCCAAGGGGGTACTGGAGTTGCAGAGGCCCAACCAGGGGAAAGAAAGAGGCAGCAGCTCCACTCCTTTTTCCGGTGATAAGCATGGCCAAGTCAATTCTTACCTTGCTTTAAGTTGGGATAAGAGGAAGCTGCATATCAAATTTGGTGATTCTAGCTCTTACCATTTAGGAGGCGTTCTTGAGCAAACGGACTCACAGACAGATATTTCACTCTGAATTGTTTACTTCCATGGTATCCAACCAGTTTTGAAGCAACTAGCCACATTCAGCCAGCCAAATAGCCACTAGTGGCTAGTGTGATGGACACCCTGGGTTTATTTGTTTATTCACATCTTCCCTTCTGATTAGTTGAAACTGCAGCTAGTTTTGACCATGCTCCTGAAAGCCTGTTTTCAAATTGACCCATATCTACGTTGTGTTCTGTTTTATTAACGTAG
The DNA here is from genome assembly GCA_032595735.1 of Pelochelys cantorii. Lineage (NCBI taxonomy): Eukaryota > Metazoa > Chordata > Testudines > Trionychidae > Pelochelys > Pelochelys cantorii. The sequence continues at coordinate 7,244,939 of CM064328.1, forward strand.
GGTGGCTGAATACGTACAATATGGTTGCAATTAACTAGATCGCATTCTGGAATATCCATACCCCTGAAATCCAGAGCAACTGTAGGCATTTCACTATTGTGATTATTCCTTTTAATTGCCATTTAATTAGCTTCCTCATTTTTATGGTGTTCACTTTTCTGAAGTTAAATGCTACTGTGGTGGTATTCTTTGGCATTTTTCCTATCACAAGACGTTAAATTTTATTAACATTATGCTTGCTATTACCAAGCTGTTCAGCCATAGTCACCTCTTGGACTAGATCCTGCACTCTACATATGACTAAATCCAGAATTGCCTCTCTTCTTACCTGTTCCAGGACTAGCTGCTCCAAGGTGCAGTCATTAATGGGGTTAGGCAACTTTATCTCTGTGTTCCTATGACATGGATCCACTCAATTTGGGGATAGTTAAAATCCCCCATTACTACTGAGATTCCTGTTTTTATAGCTTTTCTAATTTCTCTGAATATTTCACAGTCACTGTCATCATTCTGCAATGTGCAGAGAAGATGTTTCAATGGCAAATGTTCTTAGTCGCCCAGTAGGACCTGTGCCTATGGTCCATCAGCAGTGAAAAGGGACAATGAAAAGAACAGATAAAGCTGAATTAGGGCATCAGCTGGAAGCCTAAGCTGAAAGAATCTATGTGCATGCAATAGATAAATTACAGTGTGTAGTAGAGATGCAGTGGATGTTGTACAAATGATGGCTGGAGATGAATGTCACACATTCAGTGAATTGGCAGCCAATTACTTGAGGTAGTTCCTAAAAGGCTTTAACAAAGCTAATACTGTAACTGAAATCTTTGAGAGAGATGTTAACAGTAACTCTGTGGAAACTGCAATGTGATCTAAATTTTGAGGTAAGTAATACCATGTGATTGGTAGGCATCCTGTGCCTCCATGAAAAATGCTTCTAAATTTTCGGTCCAGTAAGCAGTCACTTGAAAAATTCCTCTGTGATATATGTTTCAGAATGCACTGAGAGTGTAAGAGTGCACCAAGCACAAACACTCTTCCTTGCTGGAGTCTTTTCCAGGGGTGAAACAGTATAGTCTATCACAAGTAGAAGTGTTGAAGAAGCCTGAGATTTGTGCAGTACTCGAGGAAGTTGACACAAGGATGCTTTGGCATATTCTGTGTGTCAGTGTGGCTTTAGTCTTTTGATGTCAAAGGAACCTTAGGCCAGTTTTACACTAAAGGGGAAGGTTGAATCAAGATACACAACTCCTGCAATGTAATTAACATAGCTTGAGTCAACGTACCTTCATTTGAGTTTCTCCCCTTCCCCACAGCAGGAGGCCTTACTGCTCACAGGAGCAGGAATACTGGCCACCAATGTGGGCACACTCTGAGTTTGATTTAGTGGGTTTTAACTAGACCTGGTAAATTGAACTCTGAAAGATCGACTGCTGCAGTATCGATCTTCCTCTGAGTGAAGACATGGCCTTTGTGACTAGATCACCTGTTACAGATATTTTGGTCTTTGCTGTTCCATTCTTTCAAAAAATGATAGCATGTAGATTGAAACAGGTACCATTACTAGCACTACTACCAATTGTTGCTTCATATGTGTGCTTGTAATTTGCGATTACACATCTGACTGCTACAAAATACTTACTGATGGACACATGTTACATCCTTATTTGGTACTGGGTGGGGAGAGGTGGAGAATCTGTGTTGAATGTTGTCAAAATAAAGGGAGCTTACTGTTTTCGAGATCTTGCTGAATTGGAAAAGTGATGGACAAGCACCAATTTCTGTAAGAAGTAAGATGGTAACAATGCTGTATGACCAGCACGAGAGAGAAATGGAGCTCACCAAGACCTCAGTTGTTTGCATGTCAGTCTAGTTCTCAAAAAGGACATGTCATTGAGCCAAATTCCTACTGTTTTGAAGAGCTGTCAGATGAACATCTTAGCATATGAAGATTTTGATGTCTTCATACATAGGTACACCAGATAATGAAACACCATTGCAACATAGGTGAAAAAGTGAGAGTGATAAAATAATTCCTTCTTTGAAGGCCCACTGACATCAGAGCATCTACTAGCGCTTATCTGTGTTTGTACCACAAAAGACCCTTGCACCATCAACTGTTTCTGTAGTCAGAACAATCTTCCCTGCACAGAACTGTGTATATGCCATGGCAGTGAAGACTGGTAACTTTACAGAGATCATAAAGATGAACATAGTGATGATAATTATATTTACTAGAAATGTCACTAGCACTGTTTTGCTTCAGTGATAGGTGTAAAAATGTATTAGGTTTTGTTTTTTCCTTTAGATTATTGTGACCTCAAAGCATCACAACAAAGAAATCCAATTTTATATCTTGAAACAACACACAATGATTAAGCTAACAGAAATGAAATGCAACTATGTCTTTGTTTATCCCTTTTTCTATGAGAATGGCACCACTTAACAGTTCCACATAACTTATCCTTGAAGTAGTCTTTTACTAAACATTAGTAAACATTACTACTCAGCAAACATTACTACTTAATGGTTTACCTCCAGCCCTAAAATGTATTATGTTTGGTATGATTGATGGATGATGGTTAGATGCCCATGACATAGTACATCTTCAGCTGTTGGGCATCTACTGCGATTATTTGATTGAGAATATTGGCAAGAAAATGTGGTCGAATAAGTGCTCCATTTATATGCTTTTTTAGTATTTGACATGTAATTTTATTGTTGGATATTCCTTTCTCCAATGTCTCCTGAGGTTCTTTACAGATTTCAACAGCATGAACCAATGTAGAAGAAATTTTGCTGCAGTTTGTCTAAGGCTATGGACATAGGTATCTGAATGTTCAGTGTATCTTCTACATTTCTCCTAAGCAATCACATTGGACTATTCCTCTCAGTTTTGCAGACAATATTCTGTTGGTTGCTGAAAGTTCTGTTGAACTACATAAATTGCTGCAAGAACTCCACACAAAAAGCAGCCACATTGGACTGAAAATTAACTGTTCTAAAACTAAATTTATGCTTTCCGATACCTTGCCAAAAGATCAAGTAATAATCAAGGGAGAACAAATAGAAGAAGTTGAGCAATATGCCTAATTTGGGTTAAGAAATTAACATGGGCCATCATCAGGAAGGTGAACTCTTGTGGAGAAAGAAAGCAGGTTGGTGCACATGCAGTTCTATCAAGGATGATCTCTAAAGAAAAATAAGTAAGGCAACCTGTGCCAGCCTCTTCAACTCAATAGTACTGCCAGCAGTGTTTTATGGCAGCGAAACACGGGCACTGATGAAGACAGAGTAGCAGCAATCCTCTTCCAGGGAGAGGGTGATGGAAAGAAGAATTCTGGAAATGTCAAGTCGTGGCAGTCCCCAGTGAAGTGATCGGAGATCACAGGGGAGTGCAGGATGCCATTGCTGAGAGCAGGTATAGTAAAATATGATGGGCTGGGCATATAGCGATGTTCACTAACAAACAGTGGATTGCAGCTGTTGCCAAGTGGCACCCTTGGGAACTGAAACAACCACTTGGCCTACCTCTGAAAAGATGGGAAGATTTTATTGTGAAAAACATGGTCGCACACGGAGAAGGAAAGCCAGGATATGAGAAATATGGAAGACACGTTGCGATGGGTGCAGTCTATATGAGGACTGATCGATCAAGGTGGTCAAGGTTACCTTTGCTGTGATAGTTCCATCTATTTTGTCAACATTTTCCTCACAAATTGTCATCAGACTAGGTCAGATCTTAATAAATAGCTCAAAACAGTCAGCCAGGATTCCACCGTGCATCGTGGGGGAGAATTAGTTTAGATCTGCCTGCCTTCTTTGGAGCAGCTGGAGCCAAGTGGTTATGACAGAAGTATATTGTAATTGCAACTGCAACGTTTTTGTTTATTCCTGGAATTAAATCTTTGGCTAAATGGAGCAATGCACCCCTATAAGCTTCAGGTTCCCTTCCTTATTTTCTTATTGATTTCTTCTAATCTTCACTACTTTGTAGCATTATCTGTGACATAGCTACGCAGTTGACACTCTGATTTTTTTCCATACTTGATTTTTTTTACTGCATGTTCTTTAGGCATTCTGCAGAATGGGCATTTCCTGATGTATGAGTTTTTTCTGTAAAATAGACAATCCCATCTTCTGTTGGCACCTGAGTACGTATTACTGTGTATATTGTTGTGCCCATCATCATTCTGATGAATGAATTTTCTGTCACTGTTTTTGCACACTGTTCACTTTCCTTCTCATATGCCATATCCAGCAGTGTCCTCTCTGCCAGATGGAGTGCAGCCTGATCGTAATGGCTGTCAATGATTGAGCCAGTTTGGGCCGAGCAAGACGAAAGAGAGAATTTGATGTATAATTGAACTAAGCAATCTTTTCATCAGTAGAATCTTGCTCAAGTTTGTTTGCCCTGATTATGAACTCATCCATGCATCTACTAAATGTTGAAGAAAGTCATTTTTGTTTTTGTGGGGTGTGTGTGTGTTTGTTTTGTTACAGACAGTTTGCTGTCAGTATGTTTAGTTGCAGCATACTGGTGACTCTGAAATTTTCGACATTGCTGATGTTGGATGGTCATAATCCCTTATGTCTAAGCTGGACTCTGAAAGAAAATGGTAAAAGTCGCTCTTGATCACTGAATCTTTTTCGTGTACTGTTTAAGTAAAATTAGATTGTAAATGAAGATTCCTCCTACTGTAGCTGTTTGTACCACGGTTGAAATTATATAATTTATTTTAAATAGAGTTTTACTGGAAAAACAGTCAGATTTATTGAAATCTGTTTAAATCATTCTCTAGCAACATAGCAAACATCTTGAGGTTTTAAAAAAATATTAGTTCACTAAAAGTTTTACCCAGTGTTGCATTGGTCCTTAACTCAATTAATTTGTGTACTTTTAAATCATTGCTCTGTGGTGGAGCTAAGGATGAGGGGTTCAGGATGCACGCTTCCCCAGGGAGAGAGGACTATCCCAGCCCTCTCTCTGCAGCAGCTTGGAGCCAGGTAAAAAAGGACCTCTCCATGGATGCTGCAGCTCCAGTGGGCACAGCCAGGGTAGGGGTGCATGTCCCCTGGCTGGGAAAGGTCCAAGGTCGTCTGTCCCCTGCGCCCCCCAACCAGAATGAGGAATGCAGCAAACTGCACTTTCCCCTTGCTCCCTGATGAAGGGAAACAGCCAGCAATGTTCCTGTACAAATAGGGGGGAGGGGAGCTGCATCTTCCCCCACCCTCCTTAAAGGGTATCTGCTTAGGTGGGAGGCTCGGGGTTGGGAAGTCCCAGGCCAGGGAAGGGGTGCGCCCCAGCCAGCCCTTTTTACTTGCCTAGTGATTCTGTCTCTCTTTTGTATTGCTTATGGGTCCCTATAGACATGAGGGGGAGCTTCAGTGTCTTGCCCCCCTCCGCACAACCAAACCCTTACTTGACTTTAAACTATAAGAGGAAGCTGCATACAAAATTTGGTGGTCCTAGCTCTTACTGTTTAACTGGAGTTCTTGAACAAACAGATGGACAGCACACAGACAGAATGGCTCACAAACACTCTTTCAAATAGATAAATGCCTAATAACTTTATTTTTAAATGGAAACAAAGGCTGTTTGATTATATTAAGGAATAAAAAATCGTTTCAGAAGTTCAGCAGTAACAGTAAAAATGTAATTGATAAATACTCCCACAACAATCATGCAGTTATATTTTGAACACAAACATTTTGAAATTCATAAGTAATCTACCCAAAATTATGACAATCTGTTATCATTTCCTAGCATAGTGAGCCATAAAAATTCAGTTAATAAAAATAGCAGAAAAATAAAGTTTACTAACCAGTAGATCCAGATTGTTCAGTAATATCCAGATCATCTTCAAAGTCATCGTCATTTGACAAGCATTTTTCATCATGTTGCATTCCGACATCTCTTTTTGTTACACTGTTCACTTTACTCTCTAGCACCTGTTCCTTTAGTACCCAGAGATACAGGAATTTCTTGAAAAATATTCTCAATCAAGGTATTTTTACCGCCTGCAGCAATGTTCCCTCTAATCTTTTCCAACCATGTGTGGCCTTTTTACATACATGTGCAGAATATTTTTTGTGCGCACCGAGGCATGAGTGAATGTGCACCACCAGTAGAAACAAAAAAACCTAACTGTGGGCACACTGCTCATCAGCTGGGCAGCACAGTTTATAGGGAATACTGACCTGCAGCTATGGCAATTTTTGTCCTCCATTCTCAGGTGTTGAAATCAGCATTTGAAGCTGTGCTTTGAAGAATGTCCATGCTTCCCTCAGTGTCCTGCTCTGACACCAGTGTTGTGCCTCTCTGCATTGTCTGCTCCTTCTGCTTTGTTACATAACTGCCACCCTCCCCACCCTTTGCCCCAGAAAAACAAAAGAACTAAAACCAGTCAAAGGCTTGTGCTTGTATAACACATGCGCCTTTTGCATTGTATTTGTTTAGAGACAGAGTGAGGCAGTTGGGGAAATTAATGGATTTCTGTTAGTTTGTATCTCTGTCTACCTACACATGCAAGGAGATGGCAGAAGGCCAATTATCACTGGTCTACAATTTTTTAGAAGTCGTCTGCTTCAGAGATAAAATGTGCTATTTATTATGTATTTTGATGTGCTGAATTCAAATATGACAATTAAAACAACTGATTGCCTACTGTTTCCAAGATATTTAAGTTTTTACATTTTACGTCTATGTATATTGTGTAGATAGTGGAGTTTTAATCATAAATTGTAAACCTAGGTCTTTTCATGTGTTTATGGTGGCTTTACATGATATTTCACCTGTGCTGTTTATGTAACACTTTAAAAATCAGCAAAAGGGTTATATAAATAAAATTTATTGTGAAACAAAAGGCAAAAAACTATTATGTACATAATTTAGTCATTCAGTTCACCTTGTGTTATGAGGTGTGGTTCAGAGGAGGAGGATGGGAGAAAATGTGGGTCCTGTGACATTGATGGTTCAGGACCAGAAGTTTCATCCTCTTCCTCGTCCGACTCAAGTGAGAATGATTCTGGTGCATCAGGAAGCGGCAGTCCTTCTCCGTGGGGTACTGGGCGTATAGCTGATGGAATGTTTGGATAATGCACAGTCCACTTTTTCTTCTTTGACACACCTTTCCCAACTGGAGGCACCATGCAGAAGTAACAATTGCTGGTATGATCTATTGGCTCTCTCCAAATCATTGGCACTGCAAAAGGCATAGATTTCCTTTTCCTGTTCAACCACTGGCGAAGATTTGTTGCACAAGTGTTGCAGCATATGTGTAGGGCCCACCTCTTGTCCCGATCTCCAATTTTGCAGCCAAAATAAAGGTGATAGGCTTTCTTAACCATAGTGGTTATACTGCGCTTTTGTGATGCAAAAGTCACTTCATCACAAACATAGCAGAAGTTATCTGCACTGTTCACACAAGTACGAGGCATCTCTGCTCACTTTGGCTAAACAGAAATGTGTCCCTTTGCAAAATCAAACACTGACAAATAAGAGAGCACGACACTGTATGATTTCTAGAGCTGATAAAGGGCAATTTGTTCAGCAGAGTGATGTAAGCTTCGTTATGATTGCCTCATCCATGACTTCTAAGAATAACATGATGCAATTCATATCATGTATGACGCAATACCAGCTTCAGATTGCATCATTCATTGTTTTGCCTAAAAAGCAAGTACTGTCCAAACCCAGTCATAGATTTATTCATAGATCCAGTCAAAGATGTATTTTAGTCATTTCTGGTTTAAATTGAGATCCCTTCCCTTTATAACTCACTTATCCTCTGCCATTCCCAAGTCAAGGGTCGTATATACTGACCCAATAGCATATCTTGAAAACTAGAGCCAATCAACAATTTTAAGCATTATTTTCGTTCTCAGTGACCCAGAATTAGTAAAGTTTGACTACATTTATTTCAGAAGCATTTTGGCTGTAGAGCAGTGTTACTTAAAGTGTCCAGAACCATCCAGAAGCAAGGGCTGTTAGTTACTGTGCGTGTAAGAGTTTTTTCATGCTTTGGAGTGGGGTGGGCAAAAGGGCCTCTGTGGGCCAGATCTGGCCTGCCAAGCAGGTTGATCTGGCCCGTGGAAGCCCTGCTGCTCCCCCGCCCCTAGGCCAATTATCAGGACCAAGGGACAGGGGAGTTCACTGCGCTTAGAGTTAACCCTAGCGGTTGACTCTAAGTGCTGTGCGCTGGAGGATATGGAGCGAGAGACTTTGCGCTCCCCCCCCCACCCCCAGGCCAATCAGGGCCTGGGGAGGAAGCATGCAAAGTCGTCTTCTGCTCTGCCCTGCTTCTAAGCGCCATGCGCTCCTTGTAGGACAGCAGCAGAGCGGGAGGAGAGTTTGCGTGCTCCCCAAGCCCTGATTGGCCTGGGGGTGGGAGGAGCACTGGAAGTCTCCTCCCACTCTGCAAGGGGCTCAGCACTTAAGAGTCAACTACCAGCTGCTGCTCAGCTGGTAGGTGACTAAGCACAGTGCTCCCTTGCAGGGTGGGGGCAGACTTTGTGTGCTCTCCCTGCCCCCAGACCTTGATTGACCTGATGGCAGGGATGGGGAAGTGCGTGAAGTCTCCTCCCACTGCCAGGGTGTCTGAAGGGAACTGCCAAGTGTTCAGGACTGAGGCAAAGAAATCACATGCTTCCCCACCCATAGACCAATCAGGGTCAGTGGGCAGGAAAGCACGGAAGTGTCCTGCCCCTGCCCCTTCCACCTGAAGCCCCGCCTCTTTTGGGGCACCCCAGGGCCACTTCAAAAATTTCTGAAGTGGCCCCCAGTCAAAAATTATTGCCCACCTCTGCTTTAAGAGTAAACACCATGAAGTGGGGAGTAATTAATATTCAGAATTTGAAAACTGAGCCAATCGGCACTTGAGTAAGGAGAAGCTATAAAACGGGAGTATGAGACCACCCGGGTGGATGGTCCTGCTGGAATACATAATGGTGTCTCCTGAAGTCAGAGGCTGGGTCCCAGCCTCTCTAATTTTGCCAGTAGCGTCTTGCACCCAGTAGCACAGATCGTACATCCCGCATAGATCAGTGACGTTTTATGCTACATCTATAAAATTAAATATATTTCTCCTGCTGCTTTCTTTATATAGAAAACAAGCCTTGAATTTGATAGGCTCATGGATTCAGCATATTTATTTGTATTTAAATGTTTTGGAGACTATTGCAAGGGCAGGCCTTAGCAGATGTTGCATTAAATTCAGATTTTGTTTTCAGCTGATTTATTTTTAAAAAGAAAAACTTAACATTTAAATAAAAAACAAAAAAAGTCACTTTTTCTTATCCTCCCACGCAGCCCTTTGGGGGACATGAGTTGTCTCTGTGTCATTATGAAAAACGAGTACTATATAGTCCAGTAATTATAGTAGGGGGAATATCTATAATCAGCTGCAAGTTTTGCTTTCTGGTAGTAAAAACTGAACTTTTTAAAAGCTTTATTTTAGTTATGAATTTAAAAGAATATACTTAGTGTAAGTTTTTGTTGCAGAGTGTAGGTTCCGTAGTTAACTAGGGTCTTTTCCCTCTTTTCTTTGTAATAGAACTATTATGAATAGTATCAACGCTATTTTACAGCAGTATGTAACCCTCTATGGCACTGTTTCCCAATTTTATTTGGCCACGGAACCCTTTAAAAAAAAAACAAACCAAGGCCGGGGGAGGCTAGTCAACCAAAAAAAAAAAAACCGCTGGCCCGCCCCTAAGACTATGGCGGCCCCTTGAAAATGGCGGCCCCGGGCGACAGCTCGGCTCACCCGCTCCTAAGGCTGACTCGGGGTGGGCGCGGGGCGGGGGGAGGAGGGGAGAGATAGTGATTGGGTTCTTGTGGAACCCTTACTTTCACTTCGCAGAACCCCAGGGTTCCGCAGAGCACTGTTTGGGAAACACTGCTCTATGGGCAAGCCAGACACATTCCTGACTTGCCCATTATACTAGTGACAAAGCATATTTCATTATGTGGAGTGTGGCATTAACGTCATTTGCCTCTTGTGGCCAGGAGATGTCCAGCCTGTAGTGTGGGCTCTCCCTGGTCCAGCACCCTTGGGACCTGACTGGCCCTGGATGAGGGATTTTGCCGGACCAGGGGGGTCATTTCTGGTCCCCCTGCTGCTGGATGCACCCTGTGGCCTGCCCCCCCCCCCCAGTCTTCCCAGCTCCCCCAGGACAGCCCAGCTGGGTTGTGCAACCGGGCTTCCTGCCCCCCTTCTCTCCAGCTGAACTGTGCACCAGCTTCTGGCTCCTCCTGCAGCCCAGCCCTGCACTGATTTCCCCGCTCTTGATGCTCCCTGCAGTCCAGCTGAGCCAGCCCCACCCCCTCATCATGGCAGGTGTATGTCTCCACCCCCCCCCCCCCCCCCCCCCGGTAGCATGCCAGGATTCTTTGATCCTGGAACATCTGCGGTCCTCCTGGACCGTGGATGCTGCCAGATCAGAGAATTCCAGTTTATAGAGATGCAACCTGTATTATTTTAGTGGGCTGTATGTAAATCACTTACAACAGAATTTCCATCCTGTTTTCCTTTCTTTCCATTTATTTGCAAATATTGGGAAGCTCATGCTCCCTCTTTTCTAGAGTCACAAGTAGCTTCTCTCTGTGCTCCAGAACTGCCAGTGGGGTTCCTGTGGGTCTGAAAGCAGCATTTGCCATTACAGTCTGATTCCTTGCTTGCTAAGTGGCTGATTTTCAGTATTCATAGCATTCCTTTTTGCTAAGAGCTTGAGAAGTACCATTAGATTGGCTGCACTCTATTGTGTCCCTATATTTTTGCACTGCTTATCTTGAAGAACCAATTTTAGTTGATAAGGTATATTATTCAAAATATATGTAAGATTATGTCTTTTCATCAGATTGCGCCTTGATCAAAGCAGGATTGATCATGAGTACCTGATGATGTGCACATTTCAATGTATTTTTAGTTTGTCATTTTTTTCCTCATAATCTCAGTGACTCTTTGCAATTTAGAAGGATAATGGCTGCTGGGTTTGCTGCTGCCCCCACCTTCCATGGTTTTATGCGTAGCATAGTCATGGAAGCAAATGGGCCACCCGTTCTTTGTTTGATTTATTATTTCGAATGTTTTACACGTGGGTTTTTGGTTTCTGCCGACATTAAGGAGTACGGAAACAGAGATAGACTATATACTTAACTGCACGTACACCAGTATATGTAGGCATGACATTATTCGCAAAGAGCAAAGTAGAGAACACATTTCCTTACCTGACTCTGATCAGATGGCTAAGATGTTTAGTCTTCACAGAAATGAAAGGTGTGCTTGTCTTAGAAATAGCTGTAAATATAACTGAGCTGTGCTCTACTTTTTGCTGGTAAAATGATGATGGTTTTCATGAACATGAAATCATTGAAGCTGAAAAATTAATTTCAGGGTATTTTAGACTTTTAGCAAATTACTTCTGAACATGCACAGAGGGCGATTTTCTCATCTTTGCTGCTCTAGTGCTATGTCCAGGTAATTCAGCAAGAATGGCAACTTCTCTAGTGACTGCAGTGAAATGTTAATGTTAGGTTGGACCTATGAGACCAAAGGAGATTGACAATGAGATGTGGAACTATGTTCATCCCCTGGCTCGTTTGAATATGACTGGGGTCCAGCTCTAGCTTTTCAGTTCAAATCCTCCCCTCACCTATATTGTGGTGACAGCTTTTGATTATTAACTGTTAATGGTTCTTTATGCTATTGTATTAGCTTGTATTGTAATCTGTGTCTGCAGTGTGTGCAAGGATAAATATTAGAAATTACGATGCTCTAAATGTACACGGCACTAGGTAAATAAGCCCCAGTCTTGCACTAGGCAGAGCCCTGCCTTTGCATGTAGCTCGGTGGAGAACTGGGGTCACGGATGGATGCTCCCTTGTCCTGAAGAGCTTACATAGGACCTGAATTATCTTTTGATCCCCAGCAGGGATTGCTTTCCAAGGCCAGGTTAAAACATGCTGCTTGGGATAGTGATCCATAGTTTGTGGTGTCAGTACCTGTGCTGTTTACTACATAGAGGGTGGTTGATGCTGAAAGGAGAAATTGGTCACCTTTTTAGCATCACTATTTTCCTTTTTAAGGAAAAATCAATTTCTAGCAAGAAAGTAGTTCAGTAGGAGGGTCTGAAATGTCAGATTTAATTTTTAAACTTTATATAAGGCAATAAGTGATTTTCTGTGACTAAGAATGCTAAACGGAGTGAAATAAATGTTAGTTGCAGAGATAGGGCTGCTAGTATAAACCGATCATGGCATTTTGATCATCATGTCATCTAACCCAGTGTTTCTCAACCAGTGGTACAAGTACCCTTGGGGTACGTTAATATGTCACTAGCTAGTATCACACTGGCTACATCAGAGCTACCATCAGTGGAGAATTATTGAGCTGTGCAGTTGCAGTGAGACTAGTAACTCCTGTGCTCCATTGCAACTAGTTAGGAGCTCAGCACAAGGAGAGCAACCTTGTGTATGGCAACGCTTTTGTAAGGGAGATAATCATTATCCCCCTTTTACAAATGGGTGACATGAAACAGGAGCCCTCTTTACAGTGTAACAAGTTTAGTTGAATCTTTCTGCCTCGCAGTTTGTCTAAGGTCACAAAAATAGTCAATGACAGATCTGGGAATCAAACGGAGGAGTCCTAATTCACAGGACCCTGCTACCTGTGTGTGTGTGTGTGTGTTATATATATTTGAATAGGAAAACATATAATTTCTCTATCTGTTGTTAAAAGATTAAATTCTCTGTGTTAGAGTTTATATAGATAACTTACTCTGTTTTCTATCAGAAAAAATCCAAACGATAGATTTTTGCCTTGCAGTTTTGGCTTATGGCTGCTTTTGATTATCTTCAGCTTGAATTTTATTGGTACAATTGCATTGTTTCCTCAAAGCAACCATCAAACTGTTTTTTGGCTAGCTCAACGTTTTGTATGTGTGTCAGATAGAAATGAGCTGATGCTATTTTGTAGAGAGGTGCAGAACCTCCAAAACAACTTTTAACTAGGAACAGGGCTTTTGTGCAATCGCCCATTTTCAAAATTTTTAATTTTAGAAGCACTTTACAAACGTTAATCCGAACAGCACCCCTGTGAGGCAGGTGAATATTATCCCCGATTTATGGCTGGGGAAACAGACATCAAGTGTTTCTGACTTGCTCACAATGAGTCAGTATCAGAGTTGGGATTAGAATTTGGGATTTCTGGCTCTTAGGCTTGTCATATTTAGTGTAGTCTTTCTCATCAATTCCACTGAGAAAAGCTTTGAATTTCATTGAGATTTAATAAAGGATACTGCCAAGTCACTTTTCATAATTTTACTTGAATATTTTTCTTTCTTTTCTTATCCTTTATCGATGACTATGTGTGTACATTGACTATTCATTGATTAACAATCGGTCTAATTATGGCTCTGTTATAAATTATTGTTTATTAACAGAGATATTTTCTTTAATTGTCATTTTTCAAGGTTCCTGCACCAAATACTACAGCAAATGTATGAGAAGTTCTGGACAAACTTTGGTGTGTCAGCTTGAAACATTTATTGCAGTCTTTATTTCATTGCACATAGTAGTTTATCAAATTGCTTGTACTTTTCAGTGTCACTGCTCTGACATCATTCACTGCTCATGGAATACTACTTTCAGTGCACTTGAATGGGCAGTACTTGTCTAGAGAAAGGGGCATACGGAGAGAGCTGTCTTACGGAGCCATCAGCTATTGATTACATACCAGAAGTTGCATTTAATTAAAGGTCAAACAAAACTGTACTTTAGAATGGTTATTTGAAATATGGGGTTGCCTGCAAGAAACAGTCTCTAGTACAGATTTCATAGTACACTTGAAACTCCGTAATCCGGGTGTCCCTAATCTAGGAACATCTGTGGTTCAGACACTGGCAGGGGGAGGAGGAAGTGGCTTTGTGCACTGTCCTTCCCTGTCCTCCCCAGTCTGGAAGAACGGCAGAGCAGCAAAGTGCTTCTGTGGTGGCTTTCTCCTACCGCTCCCATAGCAGTGGGGGATGGTGCCTGGGAGTGGTGGTGGGCGCGGATCTGTGTGTGCCCCCGGGAGTGAGGAACCAGGTAAGTGCCACCTTCCACTCCCCTCATGGCCAGACCCTGCACCCACACCCGTAGCATGCTCCTGCACCCTCCCTCCCTGACCCCGCCTCCCATCCCCAGTGCGCACCTGCACCCTACCTCGCTCCCTCCCACACGCTGTTTGTATTGCTCTCTGTTAACATTAAATAAAAATTCAGTACTTTGCAAAATGTTTTTCTTTTTATCTTCAAAACAAAAAGTATACATGAACATGCATCGTCTGGAAAATTCCATAATCCGTCATGGCCTATTTCCCAAGGTTGCCAGATTAAAGAGGTTCAAATGTATATTGCATGGCAGAGACGTTAGAAATGGGGAGGAGTATAGAAACTATTTTTTGAGAATCCATAGCTTAAAAATTAAAAAAGCGACATCTGTTCTGCTCAGAGTTTTGCATGTTCTCTTGGGAACATGCTTGTGTCGCCCTGTATAAGCTGAGACTTGGATTTGAAAATATCTTAACCTCGTGCTCATAGCCACTTCCTTATTTAAAACGTGACCTCTTCGGTGCTGGTGTGAGTAGATAACATCAAAGGCCATGCACCATTTTTCCATCATTTAGTAGGAGGAAAACTGTTTAGTGCGGCGGAGTTCTCTTACGCTTTTTGGTAGTCGTATCCCACATCTTCAGAGTTACTTGTAGACCTACCTTTCCTGTCATTCATTGTCACCTGGATCATTTCTTCTATTTGTGACTACTCAACAACCCTGTGGTTACTACAACAAATTCATAGTGGGGAAAATATTTGGCTATTCTTAATTGTTCTACTGGTGGCTTTTCCCCCTTTCCTCTTTGTTTTCAGCTGCTTTGACAGGCAACCAAGTCTCTCTTTGTAGCGAAGAGCCTGGATATCTATAGCAGCAGCATTTGGAAGCAATGAGGTGGAAGAAGACAAGAAGTAATCGACTGAAATTGCAGCAAGGGAGGTTTAGGTTGGGCATTAGAAAAAGTTTCCTGACTGTTAGAGTGGTTAAGCACTGGAATAAATTGCCTATGGAGGTTGTGGAATCTCCATCTCTGGAGATATTTAAGAGCAGTTTGGATAGACATCTATCAAGGATGATCTAGATGGTGCTTAGTCCTGCTGTGATGACCTATCGAGTTCCCTTCCACTTCTAGTGTTCTATGAGTCTCTGTGACCTGCATGAACAACCAGCAAGGGTTCCACATTTTGACAACAGTTGGTGTAGTGAGTTGAGCGTGGGGCAAGGAATCGGACATTATGTAAGTACCAAGTTGTTATTCTAATTAAGACAACAATAACTAAAATACCTACTGTATTAGGGGCCAAGCTTTTTTGAATTCTGATCCATGGGAGTTGTCCGTTCCTTGACCTGATTATTGAGTAATGGTAGGAGTAATAGTGCTTGGTTAAAATCTTAAAATAAATTGTTACACGGTGGGAATAGAAAATATGTATGGATTTCTCTCTTATAACAAATTAAAAGGATCCCTTCTGACTGTTTGAATGAGTGTTAAGTTTCTCAAGAAAACTGTCATGTGTGCCTGGAGCCTACAGGCCAGTTAGTTAGTAACTTAGGATCTGTCGACCTATGCCTTCACAGAAGGGAAAATTTTGTTAAGCAACCACAGATTCTCCTAGTTGCTCCCTAAAGGCACATAAGGGATGAATATATTCAGCTTGTTGTGAACATGTGTTAGTTTAATAGGAAATACCACACTTGGTGCTAGTTAGCTTGCTTGATGACACCAGCAAAGAGTGTTATCCTGGATTTGAGGGGTTGGATGTACCTCAGAGTGTGCTCAAGCCAACTGCAACCATATTATGTGCACTTAGCCACTGTGAAGTAATAAAATAGAACACATAGTTAAGAGGTAATGTGGAGACAGACTTTCAGAAGCAAAGTCAATCTAGCTGGCAGTTTCTGCTAATCCGAATGGGAGGCGGGGACAGACAAGTAAACAAGTGAGACTGAAAACCTTGGTGGTTGGAAAACCTCGAGTCCAAATGCTAGAAGCTTATTGAAAATAAGGGAACGTGATGGTGCAGTAGGGGTCATTATGATCTGTGCATTTTGTAAAAGTTAATTATGAAAGATTAGCTAATAGAGGAGAGGTAGGCAAAAGGGCCTCTGTGGGCTGGATCCGGCCAGCCAAGCAGGTTGATCTGGCCCGCAGAAGCCCTGCCACTCCTGTGCCCCCAGGCCAATCAGGGCCTAGGGACCAGGGAGCGCACAGCACTTAGAGTCAACAAATAATAGTTTGGACATTGGTATTAGCTTTATCTTGAAGGTTTAAATATGCTTGTTATCCCTTGGGTGGTGGGATAAGTATGTGTGTTATCCCAGGGAGTCCTCCAGGGTTTTCTTTTAGGAGTCTTCTCATGTCTCTGCCAAGAAGATTTTGATACTGCTCCCTTCAGAGCCCACATGCTTCCAGAGGTGAAGCTCCTAAGAAGTTGACTTGGAGAGCTAAGGCAATCACTGCAGATTTCGACATGGTTATGATTGTAGAGTTATGTGCTTTAGTTCTGTGCTTTTGGACATGTATGCACATCCCTGTGTCTGACACCCACACCATAGCTCTCATACCATGTTCTGTACCAATGTTAGTGTCTGTGACCAGGACGGTGGGTGTACCTGTGACAGGCTTGCACTCGCCACCATGACACCACCTGCGGGTCAGTCCGTGAATTAGCTCTTGCCAACATTGGAGCACCCTCTTCTGGCAGTGTCGCCCCTGCAGTTTCCTGCCCTTTGCATCTCCACCACCTCAGGAGCCATGTCCCTCCCAAACCGTGGTACCTCTTCCTTCTGGGTACTGCCCTCTGAGCGGTGTCCACCTCTGGGTCCTCCCATCCCGGGGGACCCGATTCACCTACTCCCACCAGTCACCTCAGTGCCCCATTGCCCTCTTTCATCTAGCCTCTGCCCTCAGGGACAAACTGCTGTCAGACTTGCTTGGCTACTCTCATCATTGTCAAGGAGTGTGGACTTGCTGCTTGTTCCTCTTCTCTGGCTGCCCCCTTGTAGCCCTCAGTACTCTCTCAGGTCTCTATCAGGGCCTGTGCCTGGGAACTGGTCCGGCTTGAACTGCCCTGGTTTCCCTGTGGCTTTCCGCAGCACTGCTTTGTCCTAGGTACCTCTGTTTATATAGGGAACGAGTCCTCTCTCCCTCTGGTTCGCAGCAGTGTTCTCTATAAGCTGTGCACTCGGATGGCCGCTCCAGAGAAATGCACAGCCGATTAGTAGAGTTTCCACAGCTAGGTTTTGTGTTACTGTTGGTGGTGTGCATTTGCACATGCCTCGGTGCACATTGGTACATTGGAACATTGGTGAGCAGCCCTTCTTATATAGGGCCTAGCCTGGCCCTGATAAGGAGTCTGGATACAGCCATTTATTGGCTGATGCCACAGCCCTCTCCATGGGCTCTTTAATCCCTTATTAAGCAGTGCGGGACAGCCGCCCCCGTCACAGTACCCTATAGGGTTTTGATGTTTTGCTCTGTAAAGTTTGAGGGGGTGGAGTTGAAAAGCATGTGAAATGTTAATTCCCTAAATTATCATAGTTACCATCCTGTTGACACTCAAGGCAAGCATTTAAATGGGCCATAGATTGAACTATTTTTGTATGACTCAAGGCTGAGTGGGTATAGTAGAGGCTTGCAGTGCTGCTGCTCATGGACTTTTGCTGTGGATAATGGTCTTTCAGAGGTGACAGTTTGGTTCCATTGATCACTAAAGAAATTAAGAAGGGAATAAAAAAGTTAAGAATTCCAGCTGTTAAAAGTGATGTTCTTTTACACAGAGCTAATGTCTTTGGTGTCCACCAAACAGTGCTGAACTATGATGCGTTCGTCATTGGGAATGGGCTTGTGGTGGCATTTCAGAAAAAAAGGTTGTTCTTGCAGAGCTTTTAGCAGGCAGTTTAAATAGTGTTAATTTATGAAAATGAGCCAGCCGATGTCTGAGGCCAAGTCTACACTGGCACGTTACAGTGCTGTAACTTTCTGGCTCAGGGATGTGAATCCCCGCCCCCCCCCCCCCAGTGCAACAAGTTACTGCGCTGTAAAGCACCAGTGAGAACCAGTCTACAGCTTTGAGTGCTGAGTGCTGTTAGCTTCTCCCCTCATGCAGGGTGGTTTGCATAGAGCGCTGGGAGAGCTCTTTCCCTGTGCTCATGCCACAGCCATGCTTTCAGTTTAAAGTGCTGCTGTAGCAGTGCTGCCACAGCTGTGCTTTATCCGGTAAAGTGTAGATAAAGCCTTAGTCTTGGTCAATAATTACCTTGTTTTTAAGGTACTGTTGTTGCATTAGTGTAAAAATGATCCTTGAGAAACTGGTGCTGAAGTGAACAGAACCCTTTTTCACATATTCTTCCTGGCATTGATGATTAAAAGAAGTGGTGAAGTGCTGTGGTACAAAGGCAGTTACCAGAGGTAAGCTTTAAGGAGTCCACACTGTGAACGTGTTCTATGAGTAAGATATAATGCCTGTCGCATTCACAAGCAGAACATTGGAGATGCAGAGCTCATTACTGCTGCCGCTCAGATGCTGGAGTGATGATATAGCAAGGCCATCAGAGTTTGAGAGACGATGTCAGTGCTGTGGCTTGCTTAATTAAGGAATTTGCATGTTGTTCATACATGATTTTTCCTCAGGGCTTTGCGGGTGTTGCTAGTTTGTGCACCTTTTTGTAACTTTAAACGCATGAACACATGGGGTATGTCTGAGGGGGATAAAAGTGCCGTGACTATAGTGGGCTTGGGCTGTGGGGCTAAAAATTGCTGAGTAGAGGCTCAGGCTGGAGCTTGAGCCATGGAGCCCTCTAGCCCCGCAGGGTCCCAGAGTTTAGGCTCCATCCCAAGCCTGAATGTCTGCAGAGTGATCTGTCAGCCTCTGAGCCCAAGTCCATTGACCCAGGCCAGCTGCTGTTTTTTTATCCCTGTGTAGACATATTGGGATTTCTCTTGAGCGTGGCTGGGGGTCGCAGGAACAATTTGAAAGTGCAACTTGGGAGCCTGTATGGAAAGAGCCTAAAAACTTGCAGAGGGTTGGCTGTGGAAATACCCATACATTTGGGGCTTCTTCCAAAATAGGCTGCCTCGAGCTGAGTGCACAGGGAGTAAATCAGGGTTTTCTGGGACCCCTCAGAGGGCTCCTGTGGGATACTGGGCCTTTACAGTCTCATTGAAATCATTATTCACTTAATTTTTAACTTGTCTCTGGACTCCATTCCCCCAGTATTAGCTGTATTGCCCTTGGCGGGTGTTACCCATTCCTCCCTCCCCTCTCCTAATGTTGTCACCCCCAGTTGCCTAACCCTACCATCCCATTACACTGCTCACCCACCTTCTTTCAGCTTCCTGTTTTTCCTTCTCTGACCCTCCGTTTTCCTTTTTTCTCCACTCGCTTTCTTTTACTCCATCTGTTCCTTTTCCCCCTCTTGAAACCCAAGTGTTCAAGCCAAAATCCCCTAAAACAAGGGCTTCTATCAATACAGTTAAAATATATAAATAAATGACACAGAAGGCATGGAATTCACCTGCTAAGGATCTGCTCCTGCCCTGATGGCTTTGCCTTGTGCATTATATCCTTATTTTGTATAATTTGGTATTTTAGCTTTTAAGAGTTTGGGGACAGGCTGTCTTACTACAATAAAACCTCGATTTTACAAACACCAGTTTTGCAAACGACCAGTTCCTAGGAACCATTTTCCCCACAAGGAAAAAAAAAAATCGTATAATGAAAGTGATGGTGACGAAGAACAAACAACACCCTTTTGCATTCTTATGCCTTCAATGCATTGAAAATTGCTCTGCAGTGTTTTGAAAGATGAAAAGAAAGCGAGGCAGTGCACCATATTGCCGCATTACTTACTGTAATATTGAGATGTTCCATTTTAAGACTTTATGATTTGATGAATTCAGTCCCCATATAGTTTCTAAAATATGGGTTCTAATGTATATATCTGTATAGTGCAGTGGTTCCCAAACTTTTCGGCATCACACCCCCTTTTTGATTTTTGAGAAACCCTCATGCCCCCCCCCAAAGAAAAATAGCAAAACTTGTTGAGCCCTCCCCTCCCCCTCCCCCCCCAAAAAAAGAAGAACTGACCGGGGCTGAAAAATGGTCGCAACCCCTTTAATTCCCAGGAACAGTGTAAAAAAAAAAGATGCCGGTACTCCAGGGGAAAAGTTGTTGACCCCCCCCCCCCGAAAAAAATTGCCCTTTTAAGAGCAGAGCAGGCATTGCCCTTTTAAGGCGGCCACTTTGAAGTCTGCCCAGGATGCTCCATCCCCCCCGCCCCCACCAGCCTGAGCTGTGCATGTTCCGGCGGATGCCCAAGCCAGGAAAAACAGAAAATACTGGACATTTCACATGGTATTTTCTGAATTTTTTTACCGGATGGACCGGGCTCTTTCTTGGGGTGTATTGACCCGGGGGGGGGGAGGGGGAGGCTGTATTGCCTTGCCTTCCCCACCCCTCCCCTCCCGAAATTTCTTCACACACACCCCGTTTTGGGAACCTATGATATAGTGCCTCGCATGTTTGAACTCCTGTCCTGGTTAGTGCCTTTGGATGCTATCCTAACACAATCAGACATTACTTACTTTTACTGTTTATATGAAGGTTGGAGCCCTAAAATGATGACTGTCTCCAGACTAAAGTAAAATTGAGAAAAAACATGATGGTTTTGTTAAATGCTTAGTTTAAAGTTGTCAGTGGTGGGCCATCTGTTTTTCCCCCCCCTCTAAACTAGTTCTAATTTCCTCTGTTTTTAAAAAAGACACTGAGACCCGTTATTAAAGCTGTGCCTGGAGCAGAGGAAGGCACCTATTTGAGCTAAACACATTCTGTCTAGGACACTAAACTTTGAAGTGTTGGTCTCATTTGCAAAATGACTCCAAAAACATACTGACTGCATCAGCTCCCTATGTAAATTCAGAGTAAAATCTGCATATTTAATGTGACTTAATCTTACTGCTTTTTGTTCCTGTGAGCCTTGGAGAAAATATCATAGCAGGAGAGAGAAGGGGATTCCATTTCTACTCATGCACCCTCAGAAACACTGATGTTCAAGTCAGTAAATCTGTGCAAATGTACTGATAGTTGTAGGGGTGTACAGGTGTAATGTTTTACAAGATCCTTGTTGAGGTTTTGTAAAGAAAAGAACACTTCACTTGATGTCGAAGCTGAATTTAGAAAAACAGAGTATGAGAGATGTGGGAAATACTGACACACAAACACTAATACGTTTTTAAGGACTGTAGGGACTTTTAAAACTGGTAGGTTGATCCAGTGGCCTGGGAGGTTGAAATAGTCCAAACAACAGTTCAGTTCCAGTTCCTTTCGCAGGGCATTTTTTATTAACTAAAAAGTTAAGACGTAAAATAGTAACTGTCTCCCTAAGCCAGCTCCCTGCGCATATGGGCTCCTGCCTGTCCCCACCTTCTCATCAGGGTTGGAGATGAGCTACAAACACTCTGATTTAATCCACACTGATGTCACTCACATCTCTGTATCCCTTCCTTTTCTCTCTCTCTCTCTCTCTCTCTCTCTCTCTCTCTCTCTCTCACTCTCTCTCCAGCATCCAAAGAAGTTGTAGCTCATGAATGCTTATTGCCTAATACCTTAATATATTTGTTAGTCTATAAAGTGTCACTGGACTCCTTGTTGTTTTTCCTTATTTACAGCTGAGTCTTCCATTGCCTTCCCAGTCATGCTTACTGAGAAATGAGGTCTCTCTTAAGTTACTTGTCTCAAGTGAGGCCTATCGTTTTATAAGAGTCTTCAGTAATGGAGAGACAACACCAATTGCTATCAAATGCATAAAAATAATTGAAAAATAATTAAAAGTACAATACTTTATATTTGTGCAACTGTAGGAGTTGAAACTAATTCGTGTGTACAGAACTTTCAGTGTGATTCTTCAAGTTAATAGTGTCCTTTAGCAACACCTCTGTAGAGTAAAAAAGGAGTACATATGTCTAGGATGACTTTAAACAATATTCACTTGAGTCAGTTTCCATTCTTCTGGTAGATTTTTGGTTTCCATTGCGTTATAATCTTTTCCAGTTCTTAGTGTGACTACCTGTCAACTTATTTTCTATTTCTTGATCACGTCTGATGTGTGTGGTATAATATCTGTACATGAGCCTTCCTTATATTAATTTATCCTCCCATGATGACCTGAGGTTTCATTGTTTTTCCTTGTGTTTTGAAACTTACTAATCTTCCTTCTGTCTTTGCAGGGTTGAAAAGATATTTCTCTCTACCCTTTACTTATGGCAGCTCACAGTAGATTAGAGGCATGTGAAACACTTCTATCTGTTGTTGAATTTACCATACCAGATTAGACTAGTGTTTCATCAAGTCTTTGTTATGCCTGTGGCAATAGCTTTTACCTGGTCTTTTTAAGGAAGACAAAGTAAAGCACAATACACCAGATCAGCAGTGGTTGGGATTTGATTACCTTTCTTGGCACATTTAGCTACAAATGTTATTGGTTGTGAAATTACCTAGCCTTTGATGCTCAGATGTGACTGTCCATCAACCTGAGTGCTGTACTCTTCCAGTGCAGCAGTTCAAGGAAGTAGCAATTCAAGGTGCTCCCTGGGCCTGGCCTGGGAGCCGGGGGGAGCGGGGAGACGTGCAGGCTGGGCAGTACTCAGGGAGAGCGAGCTGTGACTCCTGTGGGAGGGTGACACTGTCTGGCCCTGGCAGTATTCCTGGCAGGGCTTTCCCCACCCCCGATTCCCTCATCCCCATGTCCATTGCTGTGGCTGAGTGGAGGGGTTTGAGGCGAGGGGGGTCACTTACCTGGGCCGGTGGCTGGCAAGATGGCAAGCCCCATCCCCAGCTGGTCACTCCCTTCCTGTGGCAGCTACCCCCAGTGATCACACTGCAGTTCAGCTGTCTCCCCCCCACCTCTTTACTGCCTCCAGTGGTCACTGTACAGTATTGCTGTCCCTCCGATCAGTCCCCTCCCTTTCCATGTTATGGAAAATCAATTGAATTCCAGGCACAACCTGTTTTCCTGGCAGAATCAAACTCTGACCTTGCAAGAGGAAGCTGCATACCAAATTTGGTGGTCCTACCTCTTACCATTTAGGAGGAGTTCGTGAACAAATGGACTGGCAGACAAACAGACTCAAATGCACAAGTCTCAATTTATATACAGACAAGTTTTGTAACAGTCTTTAATTAAACTAAGGGTCTGCACTCGCTATGCTATATATATGGGAGGAAGGGGGAATGTTAAGTTCAGAGTGAACTTAGTAAACTAGATTTATCTTTTTTGCAAACTGGAGTGATGCTACAATAGCCAATTGTTCCCTTGCTGTGTTTTATTGATCACCTTAATGGAAGGAGAAAAAATTTTTCTCTAGCATTGTTATTTCGCTTGCATCTGCATGCTACAGGGATTAGTGAGCAAGATTTTTTTTTTACTAAAATTATTTGCAATAGAATGGTGACTGACATATATTTCTGCCTTTTATTTCTCCTTACAAATTAACAAATAAAAACTGAGTGATTCTTATTTTAAAATGGCCTGCTCAGTATGAGCATTGATTTTTTTTTTTTTTAAATCTTCATAGAATAGAGCGTATACAGTAAAAGCTCTGTTCTCCAGCACGTTGGGGGAACGGGGAGTGCTAGTTAATTGAATATTCTGGTTAAGTGAGAGGTGTACTTTACCAATGGAATACCAGTTTTCAAAGAATTAGAATAAAGCAAAATGAATAAAGTATAAAAAAATACACAGGTACCTCACCAGTTCAGTAGTAGTACTGGTCTGCTGAGTGGCTGGTTTCTTGAAGCCCTTAGGTGTATGCAGGTAAAGTTTCCTATACGGTAGGTTATCTTTTGAGTCTACATATCACTCATGGCAGCACTTGGCGTACACTCAGGTTACTAAAAATACACTTAATACTAAAATTATAATGAACATAATTTAATTTTTCTTTGAACCAGAAAGTACTTCAGGGTCTAAATGGTGTAGATGTAGGTGTTGTAGGAGATTGGACTGAATCTGTAATGACCTTATGAGACAACCTGGAAACTGCTTTTTTGAATAAATCCCTAATTTCAGCTTGGTTGTCTTGTGCTTCTTTTGCATAAAAGGTAGGGTGCAGAATGTGCAATTCTATAATGTGCTAGAATATAATCCAATATATTAGTCCTGGATACTAGATTGAAGATTTGTATTAGGAGATTTCAGAAATGCCAGTTAATTGAGCTTCCTGGTTAACTGAGTGCTGGATAACAAAAGCTTTTAACGTCTACACAAGACACGTGCCAGATGCTTGGCTGGTCATGCAATTCTGTTGTAGAATAGAAAGCTGCTAAACTTAGAGCACAGGTACTGACCAGTATTTATCCTTTCCTTCCATGTGTGCTGTTGTCACTTTGCCTTTCATTCTACACTGAAAAGTGTGCAGTCCCGAGGTTTGCTGGGAAAAGTATGATTTTGGTCCTGGGAGTTAGCTGGCACTTGTGGCGTAAGATTAGTCAGTGAAAATTGACAGTGACGAAGAAAATTCAGCTAGTCCTTTTCCAGAAGGGTGGTGATACTGTTCTGGGAGGGATCTTGAAAATGAGGGTGTAAATTGGAGGAGGGAGAGCTAGCCAGATGATTTGAAAGGTGTGTTCTTATTCAGTATCTCGATGAAACTGCTGTATTAAACATCTGCCTGGTTAGTCCCTTGGATTGCCTTCTTTGATACTATAATAACCATTTAAAAAATTTCACTATTTTTAATTCAGCCACTCTTATTTATAGCATACAAGGAGTTAAGCAAGACCATTTCTTTCATGATCATGCTACACTGGGCTCACAGCAGTATTTTTATAGCTACTGTAGTTAGGGTCTCCTGATGTTCATTATATTCAGCAATTCATAACTTTGCCATGAATTTGCTTCAAGGGAAAACATTATTTTTGATTCCCTTTTACCTCTCTCTTTATATTTGTACAGAATATTCAAGGTGGCTTATTCTTTATTAAGAATATATGCCCTTTGATATTATGGGACTGTTAGTTATTTGTAAACAAAGCCAAGATTTTATCTTTAATTCTTACAAATCAGAATACATTTCACAATGGGTTTTTAAAAGGAACATTCTTCTTAATGTCTGACCGTTTTTATCCAAGTATCAGTAGTAATATTTTTTGTTTATACTCTGAGCCCCAAGCCACTGAATGAAGCTTTGCAGTAACTTACTGAATATTTTTCTCTTGTCAGAGGATTTTTGTAACACCATATGTCAGTTGGTCTGTGTTGTATGTCTACTTCCATTTAAAAAAAGAGTTGAAAGAAAAAGGCTCCCTTGGGCAACATCAGACATAAATGAAGCTCAGAACATTACTCTAATCCAGGAGGAAAGATGGCTGTGGACTTGTACATAGACTGCCTATAAGTATCTGGCCTTATCAAAGCATACCAGCTAGATCTGTTCGATGTCATGTTCCTGCACTCTGGGTTGCTGTGTCTTGGAGCTCAAGAAATGAGTGGATCGTACAGAGCTTTTATCTAAACAGATTTTATAGAATTTGGAGTAACATGCAATTCATTACCTAACTAGAAATGGCGATTGTGGTGTAAGGGCACCCCACACTCAGCCCATCTTGACTTTCCCTTCTTATCTAGGCCTCACTTCTCACTTCTGCTAGCATGAAAGGGCTTGATCACAAAAACAAGTGTTGTGTGAAAGCCTTGTGACTCAGGCATATTATACTTTCTTTAATACTAACAAATAAGTAGAACTTTTATTTGTCAATGTAGGCAATTGTGTATATTCACATTGTGACAATGTTTGGTCCGTTCTGATTGCTAGGCAGTTGTGTGTTTCTCTTGCCCTGGTTTGAGTTGCTGAGGAAACTGTAAAAAGTTGACACTTGGGAATCTTGGGACTCTCTTGAACAGTCTGTGACTGACTTGTGAGCATAACAAGGAGCTTGTTTTTGTTCGCAGGTACTCAGAAAGAAGCCTCACAAAGTGCGTTGGGATCACCATAGAGACCAGGCCCGATTACTGCCTGAAGCGGCACCTGAGCGACATGCTGTCATATGGCTGCACAAGGCTGGAAATTGGAGTGCAAAGTGTCTATGAGGATGTGGCCAGAGACACCAACAGGTGAGAAGAATGTTTCAATGAAGAGCTTAATGTGACTGCTTTTTGTTTGTCTTGTGGAGTATTCTATAAGATGGCTGGAAACTAGGGATGTTAAATTGTGTTTAATCAGCTAATTTCCATTGACTACTCGATTAGTCGATAAGGGGGGGAACTACAGAGCTGCAGCGGGGTTAGCTCCAGCTCCAGGAGCTAACTCCTCTGTGGCTCTACTTTTTAAATGTATTAAGAGACGCCAAGTTTTTAATACATTTAAAAAGCAGAGGTGCAGCATCAGGGGCCGGGTGCAAGCCAAGAATCAGTTGATTTGAGGCTCGCGCCTGGTCCCCCTGCTACGCCTCTCACCCCTCCACCCCCCCTCAAGAGATGGTGCTAAGGGAACTGGCTTTTGTTGGGGGGGGGGAAGCAACTAGTTGAGGAGTGACTCAACTACCTGGTAAGCATATCCCTACTGGAAACACATCCTTCAGAATGCCAGCATAATTCAGTATAACTTTATAAACTCATAGAATATTAGAACTGGAAGGGACCTCAAAATGTCAGCCCCCTGCCCTCACAGCAGGACCAAACACCATCTAGATCAGGGCTACTCAACTTTGGAAGGCCCAGGGTCCACAATGATATTCACAGCACATGCTGAGGGTGGCAACTTAATTGTGGTCGCATATACATGCAAATATATATGCAAATAGCTTCTTTCACACTGACAGGCATGAATATAAAGATTAAGGCAAGACTAGCAGGTTTTATGTCCCTCTGGGGTCTCATATTTTAATTTTTTATATATATTTATATTGTGTTTTAAATTTTGTAAGCTGTCTCGAATATTTTAAATAGAGAGGTGGGGTAAAAACATTTTAAATAAATAAATACACAACACAAAGGCCCCATGTAAGTCAGTTCTGCTGATATTAATAAAATGCAATATATACCCGATTTCCACCCATATGACAGCACTTTTAATAAGCAATGACAGTCCAGGAATTTAACTACTAAAACACATATCAACAGAAGACCATTGTATTGACTACTTTTTTGTTTTGGCTCCCACCCCCGGGTCATGTGTTGAACCCCATGTAAACCCAATCCGCACCGTGGACCGCAAACAAACAGGCTGCAGGCCATGTGTTGAGTAGCCCTGATCTAGTTCATTCATTCTGTCTAACCTGCTCTTAAATATCTCCAATGACGGTGATTCCACAACCTCCCTGGGCAATTTATTCCAGTATTTAACCACCCTGAAAGTTAGGAAGTTTTTCCTAATGTTCAACCTAAACTTCACTTGCTGCAATATAAGCCCATTGCTTCTTGTCCTGTCATCAGGGGTGAAGGAGAATAATGTTTCTCCCTCCTCCTTGTAAGACCCTTTTAGGTGCTTGAAAACTGCTATCAGTGTCACACTGTTGACTCATGTTAAGCTTGTAGTCAACTATGGCCCCTAGATCCCTTTCTGTAGTACTCCTTCCTAGACAGTCACTTCCCATTTTGTATTAGTGAAACGGATGTTCTTTTGTAAGCAGAGTACTTTGCATTTGTCCTTATTGAATTTCATCCTATTTACCTCAGACCGTTTCTCCAGTTTTTTCAGATTATTTTGAATTATGACCCTATCCTCCAAAGCACTTGCAACCCCTCCCAGCTTGGCATCATCTGCAAGCTTTATAAGCGTACTTTCTATGTCATTATCTAAATGATTGATGGAAGATACTGAATGTTGATGAAGATATTGATATTATGCTGACATTCCTGCTCCAAAAGTGTTTTTTAGTTCTTGGTACTGTCTTTATAGTCCTGTCTTTTAATCTGTGCAGCCTTGTAAAGTAAGTAGGATGTGCCCAAAGAAACTTCAGAATCCTTGTTCTGAGAAATGTACTAAATAATCTGTGTTAGAGAAGAAACAGACGACCCAGGAGCGGATGGGGTAAACAGAACTACTTTATTACCTATACACATTTACCTCGGACATTAACACAATGTCCAACTGGCCCCGAATTGGCAGTAGTCAGAACCTTTTATCTATTTTAGTATGTTAATTCATATGTCTATCACTACTTTTCCTAAAACCTTATTTAGTAATGTTAACTCCCATAAAATGAATATTAATAAACAAATAATGAATACAGTTATACCCACCCCTAATTACTATTTATATACTTTCTAATTAAATCAACAATTTCCTATACTACAAACTCTAACAGGTTACAGAGATTACAAGGAAGTTGACCCTGAAGATGTTATGCAGAGCCAATGAGGATAAGCAAGCGACACAACAAAGTAGAGCAGCTCCATACTTATCTGGTTTCCTAGGCTGCAGAACAGAGATAAAGAGCAAGGTTATATATAAAAAATAATACTGGTCTCAACTGACCCTATCTTCCCAAATTACAAAACAAAAGGAAAAAGCATGTTTAAGGGTAACACTGTGGCTGAATCCTGAACCACTAATGCAAAAAGACTATTCCAAACCTATTAATGTTTTCACCCCCCAACACTGGAGAGGTACCATATGTGCAGGAAGCATGACATTAATATTCATTCAAAGAAGAAGCAGGGCACTTCACACAAGCAGAATGCAAGGCAGGTATGTGTATGTGTTTATAATTGACACTCATCACAGTCTGTTATATAGCCAGAAATTCTACCTGTTGATACTTTAATCAGGATCATTCTACATATCCAGTACTTTCAGAGACTGCGAAGTGTATAGATAAGAAGTTCTCGAAGACTACTTTGTGGACAACAAAATCACTGCCAGAGAGCCTAGAATATGTTACAGTTCGTTGTCTTGTAACCTGCAGAAGGAGAAATGTGCTTTATACTATTTCAGAACTGAACCATTAACTCCAGAACACTTGTGTTTTCTGTGATTCATATAAAACTTACTTTCACCCTTATCAGACACTCCTGTTACTTAATACCTCTAATAAACCAATGGCATAAAGTAATTACAGAGAAGCAGGAATCTGTAAAGAATCAATGGACACAAATCAGATATCCGTAAAGGGAACATACAGAAACCTGTTAGGGAACACTTCAGTCTTCCTAATCACTCTTTAAAAGATCTCCAGGTGGCTGTCTTGTCACAAACCAGTTCTACTAGTCAAATACACAGGGAGGCATTAGAATTACAATTCATCCACAAATTCAATTCTCACTCTGATCATCATCTCCTCAATCAGGACAATGATTCCTGGTGGAATCAGGCTGGGACATTACTAACCTGACATTCAATGAAGGTGCCAACAGCTCTGTGTGGATTCTTGTGTTAGTTCCCTTTGATTCTTATCTGCTTCCTTTTAACTATCCAATCTTCAGGTGGTTATAGGCACCAGCTCTGACTACTTGTTTTTCCCTTAGATATTTTCATTCCCTCTGCTCCTTGTTTCCTGCCCCCTTCTCTTTTTCCTCCCCTCCCACCCCTGCTTTCTCCCCTATTTATTTTGGGTCTGTACATCCTAAACTCATAACTCCGGTCATCTGAAGAAGTGGGCCGTGCCCACGAAAGCTCATGATACCATCTAAATGTTTTGTTAGTCTATAAAGTGCTACCAGATCTTTTGTTGTTTAAGTTTATCCTGTTCAGACTAATTCGGCTACCCCCTGAAGCTTAAAATAACCTTTCACTTAACTTAGAGGTGACAGCTTTGCAGTAATTGAAGATGTCATTTTCTTGTGGAGACTTGACATTTGATTCTGTAGCCAATTTCCTTCCAAAGATTAGTCTGTATTATGGATGCTTCGTGAAGGTACAGCATCTCATTGCTGGGTTAGGACTAGCTTCAATTCCTGAGCAGATGTAATGGTCAAGAACAACTTGAACCTATTGAGCAAACCTTGCAGTCAGGTAAACTAAGTAACCCTTACGCAGCACTTTTCCAGCTTGGATATCAAAGAGCTTTACAAAGGTAAATAGCAATGTACTAAAAAAGTAGCCATGTCACCTGGTCTTAGCTCGGCTCAGGTAGATTCATCCATGGTGAGATCCGGCACATTCTTCAGGCTTATCACGCCTACTTATCCCTGTTTTTCTACATACTTTCACAGCTCTTGTACCCATTCTGAGATGGAACTTTCCAAGTGATAGTCTCACTGTTATCCACCTTTGTTAGTTGCCCTCAAATTTTGTCCATCAGATGAAATGACATTCTTACACTGTCTCTAAATTGCATGTCACTGCTGTTTTGAAAATTTGCCAGTGAAACTGCAAATGGAGTCTCGGTTGCTGGCCCTGGAAGAAGAGGAAGGTAGTAGGTAGCTGTCTCTCTTAAGCAGAAGGAATCTTTTTTAAGATTCAATTTTTTTTTTTTAAGGTTTTGACACTTGTGAAGATGCTTTCAATATCCCTATAAGGTTCTGTGCTCTATTGTAGTCCGTTTATCCAGACATCCCCACCAGCACTTCTGTGTTTTAGAATATCCCTTCAGGACTCTAAAACAATGAATTGAAGTCTGTTTTTTTGATCTGACTGTTTTCCCTATTCTCTCCTAAGGTGGTTGTAATCTGGCATTTAGCATGTAGGAGGTGGTTTTTTTATTTAAATATTCATATTTTGTTTGTCGCTAAATGCCAGATTACAATCAATTAGGCTAAATGTTTGGAAATTATTTTTCCATTATGTAGTGTGAGTCATTAATGGAGCCATTTATTGAGTATTTCCAATTGCTACGAGGCAGAAGAATATTCAAATAGCAGTCCAGGCGTCAAGTAGTTCAGTTATTGATGCAGCTCAGATGCCTCCTCTAATAAGGACATATGTTTTATGTATTTAAATGACTCTCCGTTGCCTCTTCCTAAGTTACTCAAAGTGCCATATAATTCCACCATAGAACAGATTTATAAAAACGTCACAATATTTTACTAATAAAGTAAAACTTCAATAATAAAACCAGACACAAAAATATAAACGAGTATAATCTTATGTAGGGGAGGGAAAAGAAAAGGCCCTGCATTGAAGGGGATCCATTATTTGGTCTTGGGGATACATTTATTTAGGAGGTAGTTGAAAGTGAGAGGTGGGGCTAAGATGGATCTGTAGATGGAGAGAGTTCCACGCTTGAAGGACTGCAATTCATGCAGGTGTGCAGGTTTTTTATACAGTTTTTCTTCTTTCCAGGGGACACACAGTGAAGGCCGTGTGTGAGTCATTTCACTTAGCCAAGGATGCAGGATTTAAAGTTGTGGCGCACATGATGCCTGATTTGCCAAACATGGGGCTTGAAAGAGATATTGACCAGTTTGTTGTAAGTATGGCTTAAAATAACCCTGCTTTTGTTTTACCTTAGTGGAGCTAGCATTCGGTCCGTTTCATGACTTTGCTAGTGGTTATTTTACAGGCCAAACTTTCTTCTTTAAGAACCTGTACTTCGAAATTTGGGTGAAAAGGAAGGATGAGGAAAATTTGTTGAACTATTTCAGATAGAAAATGTTCTCCCTTCCTTGTGAAAGACTGATTCACTAAGGTCTCTGTGTAAGTTGAAATACAGTGTTGTCTTTCCAATATTAATTAAGGCTTTTGCTTTTTTTGCAAGGTGGTTTTCTTTCTTTGGATTCTCTGTACGTATCAGAGGCAAAGCAGCCTGTCTAGAAAGCAGTTACACTATAGCATGTCTGTACTGAGCATATAGGGTTTTTTCTTAGCCCCAGTACTTTCAATGTCTTCATTAAAGATTTGAAAGAATATATAAAACCATTGCTGGTGTTAGCAGATAACACAAAAATCAGCAGATTAGTAAATAATGATGTAAACAATAGTCTGAATCGCATGGAAAGCTGGGTTTATTTGAAAGACGTATGTTTTAATACAGTCAAATGCAAGATCGTGCATCTAGGCACAAAAAATATTAGGTCGTGCTCATAGGATGGGGTAGACTGAATTTTTGCAAAGCTGTGTCTCAAAATACTGACTCTGTGGTCATGTTGTATACTGTAGTAATGGTATATGTCAACTGCACATGAGCGCACGGGGTGGTATCCTGGCTAAGAGAACAAATGCATCGGCTGTATAGAGGGCAGAATGTTGAGTAGACATTTGGACGAGCTACTACAACCACTGTTGGAATGCTGTGTCCAGCTGTGGTGTCAACACTATGAAAAGGATGTTGATGAATTGGAAATGGTTCCGAAAAGAGCTACAAGAAGGGTTATGCCATTTGGAAAACTTGCCTTCCAGTGAGAGACTAAAGAAAATCAGTTTAGTTTATCAAGGAGAAGATTAAGAGGTGATTTGATCAGTCTATACATACCTGCTTGGAGAGGAGAGCTTGACAGTAGAAGGCATTTTAATTTAGCAGACAGGCATAATAAAATCCAATGTCTAGATAAATGGAAGCTAAAAAGAAGTGTGGGTTTTAAACAGAGAAAATAATTAAACTTTGGAGCAGTTTACCTAGGGATGTGATAGATTCTTCATCACTTGAATTCTTTAAATCCGGAATGGATGTCTCTTTCTCAAAAAGAGGCCCTAGCTCAACCACAATATATGGGGTTGATATTAGGGATATCAACATGTGGACAACTACACAATTAACCAACAAGCCAGGGCTTATCAGTTAATCCTGTCGTCTGCACATACTCCCCCTTGCTGCCTCTGTATTTGAAGCAGCAAGGGTGTGGGGAGGAGGAGGCGGGAGTCGGTGCCTGTAAGGAGCTGGCTTTTAAGCCAGCTTCCCATGAGCACTGGATCCCGTGTAGCTGCCTGCCTTCCACACCTCTGCACTACTGCCTCTGATAGAGAGGCGGCAGCGTGTCATGGCAGGGGTTGCTGGCTACTGGCCCCTCTCTCTGGGACTATCGAAGAGTTGTGTAACTACTAAAATTTTATGTGGTAGCATGTAACTGAATAGCCATGCAATCTAACATCCATAGTTGATATAGGAACCATTGGGTGAAATTCTGTAGTCTTTCATGCAGGAGGTCAGCACAGATGATCATAGTGGTCCCTGCTTGCCATAAAATTAGTTAATTGCTTGGAAGATTCAGGTCAGAAATATAGGTAGAAAATAAAAGGGGATTCTACTCAGAAAGTTGCAAGCAAGCACCATTTAGCCAGAAGTAATCCAAAATGCATCCTTACAGTGTTGGAGAGAAACAAGGGAAAGGATTAATATTATTTTGTGCTTTTACAGCGTGTTTTGTCTGTGGATCTTTTGAGCACTCTATAATAATTTATTCAGTAAGAATTAGCCCTATTTTTAAAGCAGATACACTGTGTATGTCTATGCAGTACATAAAAAACTGTGGGTAGTCTGTGCCAGATGACGTAAGCTCACAGGGCTTAGGCCTCTGGTGTCCAATATGCTTACTGCTAGCCACATGTGTCTCTTTGGCTGGTTGAGTGTGGCTTGTTTGCTATAGCAGTAAACAGACTTTATGGAGTTGCGGGAAACCTGGATACTCCCATGAAAAGTGGACATCTGGTTAACTAAAATCATTCTGGACAATGGCGGTTTCCGGATAAGAGAGTTCTGGATGAGAGAGGTTCAACCTGTACATTTAAAATGCAGAGCCGCAGCACCAGTGGCTCCCGGAGCTCCCCCCCGCTGCAGCTCTGCAAAGAGATCCTATCGACTAATTGTATAGTCGATACAAATTGTAGCTCAGTAACTGCAATTTAACATCCTTACTACGAAGTGGTTTGTAAAGGTTTTGGCAGGAACTGTTTCAGTGGAGTGCAAAGGGCACATGCCATATTACAGAGGTTCCAGAAAGGAATTGAAGGAGAGTTCCTCTAGACAGCGATTATAGTCAGTGTGTCCAATGAGCTTGGACGTGAAAGGGAGAAGGGAAATGTGGCTGTAGTTGGAGTGGAAAGTGGGACCAAGGGGTGTTTGTATAAAGATGGGAGAAACTAAAGGATGCTTGTATTGGGATGATTTAAAGAGAAAAGTAAGGGAGAAAATGAAACTTGGTGCATAGGAGATCAGGCGATGGGATGGGCTCTCTAGGGCAAGTGGTGAAGGGGTTAGAAGAGTAGAGCAGCTGAGAAGCTTCTGTGATGGGGAGGAGGAGAAGGGGAAAAAAGAATGAGTAAAGGGGAGCAGTATGAACAAGTTGTACGTTTTGTCAATTTTCTCTTGGAAGAAATTGGCAGCATCTTGTGGAGAGAGAGCAGTGGAGGTGGGAAGTGTTTGTGAAGTGAGTGAAAGATGGTTGGGATTATGGACGTGGGATTCAGCTAAGATGAAGGAGGACAGATATTTAGCTAGGAAGGTGGCAGAACTGGAGGAGAATTGAGCACCTCTATGGTGGGGGAAATCAGCTTGGTCACAGAATTTCCACCAGACTCCCCATAGCCTGAGAGCAGGAGCAAAAGAAGCAGGGGTTGTGTGAGCGTGAGTCCTTGGGCTTGGTAGGATGGACCTTGCAACGGGAAAGGGGGCAGAAAAGTTAAAGGTTCAGGAAAGTGACACATGGAGCGAATCAACAGCCATGAGGTCTGATGAACTGGAAGTCGTAGCAAGGTCAAGTAACAGGAAGTTTGGGGAAGGCGTGGAGAACCACCTAAAAAAGATCCTTGTTTCGTTTTCTTGTTAGGTGCTTAGATGCTGCAGTATTATGTACTATAAATATCTAGAAAGATGAAAATCCCCTTGCAGTTACAATTGGATATTTGTAGCCAAAAACTCAAAAAGAAATAACAATATGTTTTTTAAGTATATTAGAAGCAGGAAGCCTGCTAAAAAACCTGTGGGTCCCCTAGACGATCGAGATATAAAAGGAGCAATCAAGGACGATAAAGCCATTGTGGAGAAACTAAATGATTTCTTTGCTTCAGTCTTCACAGCTGAGGATGTTAGGGAGATTCCCAAATCTGCACCGTCCTTTGTGGGTGATGAATCTGAGGAACTGTCCCAGATTGAAGTGTCATTAGAGGAGGTTTTGGAACAAATAGAAAAACTTAATGTCAACAAATCTCTGGGACCGGATGGCATTCATCCAAGGGTTCTAAAAGAACTCAAATGGGAAATTGCCGAACTATTATCTGTGGTTTGTAACCTATCCCTTAAATCGGCTTCCGTACCTAATGACTGGAAGATAGCCAACGTGACACCAATATTTAAAAAGGGCTCGAGAGGCGATCCGGGCAATTACAGACCGGTAAGTCTAACTTCAGTACCGGGCAAATTAGTCGAAACAATAGTAAAGAATAAAATTGTGAGGCACGTAAAAGAACACAATTTGTTGGGCAAAAGTCAACATGGTTTCTGTAAAGGGAAATCCTGTCTTACTAATCTATTAGAGTTCTTTGAAGGGGTTAACAAACATGCGGACAAGGGGGATCCAGTAGATATAGTATACTTAGATTTTCAGAAAGCCTTTGACAAGGTCCCTCACCAAAGGCTCTTGTGTAAATTACATGGCCATGGGATAAGAGGGAAGGTCCTTTCATGGATTGAGAACTGGCTAAAAGACAGGAAACAAAGGGTAGGAATAAATGGTAAATTTTCAGAATGGAGAGGGGTAATGAGTGGTGTCCCCCAAGGGTCAGTCCTGGGACCAATCCTGTTCAACTTATTCATAAATGATCTGGAGAAAGGGTTAAGCAGTGAGGTGGTAAAGTTTGCGGATGATACCAAACTGTTTAGGATAGTCAAGACAGAAGCAGACTGTGAGGGACTTAAAAAAGATCTCGCCAAATTGAGTGATTGGGCAACAAAATGGCAAATGAAATTTAATGTGGATAAGTGTAAAGTAATGCACATCGGGAAAAATAACCCCAACTATATGTACAGTATGATGGGGGCTAATTTGGCTATGACAAATCAGGAAAGAGATCTTGGAGTTATCGTGGATAGTTCCCTGAAAACTTCCACACGGTGTGCAGCGGCGGTCAAAAAGGCAAATAGGATGCTAGGAATTATTAAGAAAGGGATAGAAAATAAGACCCAGAATATCTTACTGCCCCTATATAAAACTATGGTACGCCCACATCTTGAATACTGTGTACAGATGTGGTCTCCTCACCTCAAAAAAGATATTTTGGCCTTGGAAAGGGTTCAGAAAAGGGCAACTAAAATGATTAGGGGTTTGGAATGGGTCCCATATGAAGAGAGGTTAAAATGACTGGGACTTTTCAGTTTAGAAAAGAGGAGACTGAGGGGGGATATGATAGAGGTATATAAAATTATGAGTGGTGTGGAGAGGGCGAATAAAGAAAAGTTATTTATTAGTTCCCATAATAGAAGAACTAGAGGACACCAAATGAAGTTAATGGGTAGCAGGTTTAAAACTAATAAAAGAAAGTTCTTCTTCACACAGCGTGTAGTCAACCTGTGGAACTCCTTGCCAGAGGAGGCTGTGAAGGCTAGGACTATAACAGAGTTTAAAGAGAAGCTCGATAATTTCATGGAGGTTAGGTCCATAAAAGGCTATTAGCCAGGGGATCGAAATGGTGTCCCTGGCCTCTGTTTGTCAGAGGCTGGAGATGGATGGCAGGAGACAAATCGCTTGATCATTGTCTTCGGTCCACCCTCTCTGGGGCCCCTGGTGCTGGCCACTGTCGGCAGACAGGCTACTGGGCTAGATGGACCTTTGGTCTGACTCAGTACAGCCGTTCTTATGTTCTTACATAACGTTCCTTGCTTCCTGCCTTGCAGAGCTATTAAAAAGCTGCTGTGCTACATAAATGTTATTCCATATTAGTGAATATTTAGACATTTATATTGCACTGAAATAATGAGCTTAAAAGTGAAGAGCTCAGCACAGAGCATTCTAATTAATCTGTTAATATCTTAGCAACATTACCAAGCAGATCAATAACAGAGTCAGTAATTTTGCCACTTTACACGTGGTTTAAATGATATAGTATCACAAAAATTTATCATCAAAGCCTGTTATAAAATATCCCTAACTGTACAGAATAAAGACACATCTGTCCTGCAATACTGTTTATAGTCTCAGAGACAGACAGACATTTCTAATTTTTGGTAGCTCTAAATAAATCAGAGGGGCAGCAGTGTTAGTCTGTATCTGAAAAAGCAGTGAGGTGTCCTAACAGGTTTAGTTGGGCATCACCTTTCCTGGGCAAAGACCCAATTTGCATCTGGCGAAGTCAAAAGCTTATGCCTTTAAAGCTTATCCCCAACTACCATAAATTAGCGTATATAACCCACACACGTGTATTACCTGCACCCGTGCATAACCTGTGGTTATTCCTGATTGTGTAAAAAAAAGTCTTCGATAACCCGCACACGTATATAGCCCGCGGGAGATGAACCGCGGGTACTGTTAATGAACAGCAACTGTAATGAAGTGTTAATGAACCACAGCTGATGATGCTGAGCAGTAAGTATGCTACAACCCTTATTTCTGGTATATAACCTCTTTGAACCACACCATTTTACCATTTATTTATTCCTTTAGTAGTTTTAACTTGTAATGCATTTTTAAAAAGTATTTAAAACTTCTTAAAACTTTTTAAACATTCCTAAGCGCAAATCCTTCACAGCCAATTTTAAATTTGACACATGCAAAGGAGAATGGAAACAGAGCAGCAGGGAGAAAATATTCTGTCAACAAAAAGTCTGTTCGGGAGTGGAGAAAGGAAGAAGCAGAGAAGAGGAGAAATTACACCCTAGGAAAAGAGCGTGCCGCGGAAAGAAAAGAGCGTGCAGCAGAAAGAAAGCCAAGTGGCCGAATCGAGAAGAAAACCTGTTGAAGTGGGTTCGTGCACAGAGAGAGAACAAACAGGCGGTGTCAATGGTAGTCATACCGCTCAAGGCTCGATTTATGGCTATGGAACAGAAAATCTCTGATTTTAATGGGGGCTCGGGAAATTGGGTGTACAAATTTATGCGGAGAAACAATCTGTCAGTTCGCGCATGGACATCTGTTGGCCAATGGCTTCCCGACGAATGGGAGAAGAAAATGGATGATTTTAAAACTTTTGTACATAAAGAAATTAACCAGCTGGGCTTGAAACCAAACAACGTTATTAACATGGATGAGATGCCCATGTCATTTGATATACCCGCTACTCGGTCTGTTGCGGAAACTGGAATGGAAACAGTCAGTATAGCAACCACCTGTCATGAATGCACCTGTTTTACTGTAGTGTTGGCATGCACTGCAAATGGTGATAAATTAAAACGAATGGTGATTTTTAAGAGGGTAACGATGCCTAGAGAAAAACTTTTATCAAGTAGGAGTCAGTCTTGTCTTTCTGTAATTTCAGTTAAAAAAAAAATTGTATAATACGCGGATGGGTATAGCCTGCGGGGGGGGGGATTGTAAAACCTTGCATAACCTGCGGGTTATATACACTAAAAGATGGTAAATCTTGCCACGAGACTCCTTGTTGTTTTTGCTCAACAAAACTGGAGAAAATAAATCCATTCACTCACGTAATATATTTCTTGCTAGCTGTGGACTTAATCCCATCTTTCTTCTCGTGATGGTGCCATCATGTGCCTGAGTCAAATTGTTTTCCTTAAGAATTTCTGATTATTTTCTATTTAACTCAAATGCATTGACTAATCTGAGAAGGCTCTGGCTTTTTGCCTTTTTTCTGTCTGGCAAACTATGATATCTTTAAGATGTTTTTAGACAAAAATGATATGACTTATTTTTCCTTCATTTCTCTTTTTCACTTTCTATCCAGGTTCGTATACTGGTACCTGTGTCTCACTACATTATGGGGTCCCTTTTTGTTCTTTAGCCCCCACAGCTTAATGTGAAAAATTTTAAGAGTGACTCTGTTTTCCTCCCACCACATCCATGTCATCTTGCCAGGAATTCCAGATTTACACATTCTAGTTGTTCTTGTTGGCAAGTGTAAATGTAACAGCTAAGACCACCAACCCCCAGAGCCTAACATAGCAGGGGGACTGATACAATAATTAGAATAATAGCTGGAATTAATCAAGCAGTCAGCAGGAAAAATGGGCTTCTTACCAGAGCAGACACCTCATTCTGTGGAATGCGATAAACACGCAGCTTCTCTTTTCTGGCACAAGAGAGAGGAATTAACGGGAGAGGTAAATGAAAGGGGAGAATCATGAATCATACTTGCCAACAACTATACTGAATAGAATTGAGGCTTTAAGCAAAAGATTTAGAAGTCTGAAGAATTTGGAATTGTATTTTGGGAATTTTTCATTCTGCTGCTCTGTGAGCTACGGGGTAGAAACTGACAGACAGTTAGCAGACTGTATCCATGCTAATATGACTAATTCTACTTCAGAAAGTATAATTTTATGAAACAAAATGCAGCCATTATAAATTGTTCTCAAGCTGTTAAAATGTCAGCACTGGATGTGTATTACAGAGATGTGCGAGTTAAATTTCCCTTTCTTATGGAACTTTTCTGCAAACAGTCTGTAGATATAGTCCCATTTTAGCATTATATTTTATCTTTTCACTTGATGCTTTTATGTTCCGTGGTTGAATTGTGCAGTAGGCTAGACATCTGAGGTCTAAAGCCTTTTGTAGTGCTTCTACCATTGAAGAGAGAAGAGGAGTTAATTCCAAGTAATGTGGTGGGAGGTATATGATTATCCTCTGAAATGCTATTATGTAACTTTTTAGCTGCAGATAAACTCCAAAGAGCTTACCATTTCCACAAGGTACCTGAAATTAGTAAATAATTTAAAAAATTAAGACGATCAACTTATTGAATTTAATTAAAGCAATTAACTCAAAACAGATGTATGTCTATTTGAAATAATTGTGATTAATCGCAATTTTAATAACTGTTTAAACTAATAGAATATCATTTGAAATATAAATATTTGTGGAAGTTTTTCAGCATTTTCAAATATATTGATTTCACTTGCAACACAGAATACAAAATATACAGTGCTCGCTTTGTATTCTATTACAAATATTTGCATTGTAAAAAGAGATAAATAGTATTTTTCGGTTAACCTTAAAGAAGTACTGTCATGCAATCTATTGTGAAAGTTCAGTTTACAAATATAGGTTTTTGTTGTTGTTCAACTGCACTCAAAAACAAAGTGGTATAATACTTTGGCACCTACAAGTGCGCTTTGTGCTACTTGTTGTTCAGTCAGTGGCTAAGACCAACAAGTTTGTTTACATTTATGGGAGATAATGCTGCCCAGTTCTTATTTACAATGGTACCTGAAAGTGAGAAAAGGCATTCACATGTCATGTTTGTAGTGGGTGTTGCAAGGTGTTTGAGCCAGAAACATAAACATTGATATGTACATTCATGCTTCGCCCACCATTCTTCTAGAGGAGAGGCTTCCCTATGATGACATTTGTTTTTTAAAAAATAGTGTGTTAATTAAGTTTGTGACTGAGCTCCCTGAGAGAGAATTCTGTGTTTCCTGCTCTGTGGTTTTACCTGGATTCTGCCATATAGTATGTGTTATGGCAGTCTCCGATGACGATCCAGCACGTGTTGTTTGATTTAAGAAGACTTTCACTGTGGATTTGACAAATACGCAAAGGAAGTACCGATGTGAAATTTTTAAAGCTTGTTATAGCACTTGACTTAAGGTTTAAGAATCTGAAGCGCCTTCCAAAATCTGAGCAGCACCAGGTGTGGAACTTGCTTTCAGAAGTCTTGAAAGAGCAACTCTCCAATGCAATGACTACAGAACTCGAACCACCAAGAAAGAAAATCAGCTTTCTGTTGGTCACATCTGACTCGGATGGTGAAAACGAACATGTGTTGGTCCCCGCTGACTTGTACCGCTATTGAGCAGAACCTGCATCAGGGTGGAAGCATGTGCTCTGGAATGGTGGTGGAAGCCTGATGGGGCATACAAATATTTAGTATATGTGTCATGTAAATACCTTGTGGTTGGCACTACACCAGCACCAGGTGCACTCCTGTTCTTACTTTCAGGTAACATTGTAAATAACAAGCAGGCAGCATTATCTCTCTCTCTCTCGCTCTCTCTCTCAAAACATTTTTCCTGATGACTGACAGTATGACTTCATCTGCATCCACATGCCTCCGCCGCCCACCTCCATCCTCAGCTGCTTGCTACGGCCAGCCTCTGCACCATCCCTTCTGGGCATGGGCTGCTCCAACTCCAGCTTCCACTTCACACCCTGGGGGTGCTGCGCCGGTGGGGAGGAGTTGCTGGGGCTGGGTCCCCTCTGTCATCCAAGCCCAACCCCCACCCACATCTCATATACCATCTGAGCCTGACACACACCTCTGGGCTGCTCCATGTCCCTGACGCCATCCAAGCCTGACCCCTCCTCCCCCAAGGTCGCCCCATGTCCCCTCCACCATTCAAGCCCGATCCCGCCCCAGCTGTCCTACATCTACCCTACACCATCCAAGCCCGACCCCCCCTCCCCACCCCTGGGCCGCCCCCCATCCCTTCCACCATCCGAGCTCCCAATGTGTGCCCGCTTATTCATTGGTATGTGTAGTATGTGTAGTGTTGGCATGCCCCGGGGGCTGTCTGCTGGCAGCACAATGCAGTCCCAATCTCTTTAGTCTTTCTTCACACATAACCTTTCTGGGTCTCTAATCATTTTCGCTGCCTAACTTGCAAATCTCTCCATGTCTGCTTCATCTTTTTGGAGGTAGGGTGACCAAAAGTGAACACAGTCAGCACTGCAGGTGAGGCCAAACTCTCAACTTACAGAATGGCATGTAAATTAAGGTTCTCAATTAATCATAGTTAACTCAAGTGATTAATGCAAAACAAATTAGCTAGATTTTAAAAAGCAGCGGTAGGCGGTGCTTGAGCTGTGGTGCTGGGAGCCGCACAAAAGCAAGTAAATGGCCCCCATCCTTCCGAAGCCGAAACCCTACACCCCAGACTCCTCACTCACTGCTCTGCCGAGACCCTGCACCCACAGCTTCCTCATTCATACCCCCCCAAGCCGACACCCCATATCCCCAACCCCCACACCCTTTCTGCTGAGACCTTGCATCCCCCTGGCCAGACACCCAGAGAGAGGGGGGTTGGTGAGCATAGTGAGCAGGGGGCACAACCCCCTAGTCTCCTGTAAATGTAAAGAAACTTGCTGATCTGAATGGTGGACTGAACAAGAAGTAGGACTGAGTAGACATTAGGCTCTAAAGTTTCACATCGATTTATTTCTGAGTGCAGGTATGTACAGAAATTCTATCCTTGAAAGTTGCATTTCACGATAAAAGAAATAGAACTGCAACACTTGTCTTCAAATATTTGTAATCAAAATAATAGGAATACGGTGAGCACTGTACACTTTGTATTGGGTTATAATTGAAGTCTATGTAATTGAAAATGTAAAGAATATTGACAAATATTTAAATAAATGGTATTCACTTATTGCATAACGGTGTGATTTAAATGGCAATTAATCATGATTTTTAAAAATCTTACCATTAATGTTTTTAATCGTTTGACATCTCTAAAAAGAATATAAATCTCCATCTGGAACCTTTACACAACTAATAAGAGATGGCTAGAGCAGCTAGTAAACACTGACTTTATTCTTTTTGGCTTGCTGGTGTTTTAAATGTACTTTCAAACACTTTTAGTAGGGAAATGGTTTCCCTTTTAAGTTGTACTAAACATCCTTTCATTGAAACATTCTTGGCAGGTAGTATACATCACAGCTGAAGGGTTCTTGTCTCTCTTCCAGGCACACATCTACCAAGACCGAACAGAAGGTGTTTAATGATCTGTCCTTCAAAAATAGTTACTAGAGCTTCATTCAAAGACTTAGTAAACTTTAGACCTAGCAATCACTGCACATTTTAAATAATTGCGGTTATGAACTATGAATAATGTAATGGTTGTTTTTGTTAACAAGTCTACAGGCATTAAGGAAACTAGATATGTTTAGAACCTTTTTTCTGAGGTAATTGAGCGTGTGTGTGTGTGTGTGTGTGTGTGTGTGTGTGTGTGTGTGTGTGTGAGAGAGAGAGAGTGAGAGAGTGAGAGAGTGAGTGAAATTTTTCCTGCAGGACAAGAGTGATGCCATCACATCACTCTGTGTCCCAAGTGATCACTCCGTGAAATGGAGGGGGGGGGCAGTGGCTCCATCCCCAGCGTCTGTCTGTCTTTGGGCTCTGCCCCCAGCCTGCCCGGCCGACGGACCAGCTGCGTGGCTTTGCTCCGTGTGGCCTGGGCCCGGTCACAGCTCTTGGGGGCCGTGCTGCAGGTCTCCCCCATAGTGAGCGGCTCCAGTGTGTGCCGGTGACCCAGGGCCAGGCCCCTGGATCAGGCACACTCTCACAGGCCTGCCG
Organism: Pelochelys cantorii; assembly: GCA_032595735.1. Taxonomy (NCBI): domain Eukaryota; kingdom Metazoa; phylum Chordata; order Testudines; family Trionychidae; genus Pelochelys; species Pelochelys cantorii. The sequence continues at coordinate 7,288,300 of CM064328.1, forward strand.
TAAGCTGGGCAGGTCTTGGCCACACTGCACACCTGACCCTTTGGGGACAGCACATTTACATTGCACCCTGGCTGCTTCCCTGGCTCTCCAGAGTGGCTGCTCTGTGCTCCAGGCTCCCTGGGCTCGCCACAGAGTAAAGCTGCCCCAATAGACTGTGCGGAAAGGCCAGACTGGGGGCGGGCTGGGGCTCCTGCTGCGGTGGCCAGGGCTCTGCTGCCCAGCCTGGTGATGCTTCTGGTGGGGAGGGGGCATGCAGCTTGTGGGAGGGAGGAAGGGGGTTAGGGTGTATGTGGGGATGGGCGGTGATGGGGATGAAGGGGATATAGAAATGGAAGCAGGGGGGTGGGCAATGTAGGGGTGTAGAGGGGGAGGGGCTAGCGAAGGTGGGGTAGGGATGGGAGGAGGGGTGTGGGGGTGAGGGGGAGTGGTTAGGGATGGGAGGAGGGGGATGGGCAGTGTGGGATGGGGAAGGGAAAGGATTATGGAGGATGGCGGGCTAGATGGGCAGAGAGCATTTGGATACAGGGGCCTGCCCAGGAAGGGGCGGGGGTGGAGAAGGGTAGAGTGACTTGGGGCCATGGAGAGCACAGCCGGGCTCAGCGAAAGCGTCCAGCTCTGAGAGGGGGGTTGGTGAGTATAGGGAGCAAGGGGCGTAGCTGAAATCTAGATCCAGATCCAGTATGTGCACACACTTTTGCATCTAGTCATTTTATGTGCATATAACCTCCAGTGTCTGGAAATAACCCCCTGCTTGTTGATGTACATTAAGAGATTAGCTGAATCAGTAGCAGGAACTTGTACACTTGACTTGGGTGAAACACTAGCCATATGCATTCAATCCATGACACGATAACTATGCAGAAAATGGTGCTATTACTCTGTTATGGGTTCACAGTTAAAATCAGTCAGGAAATGCAGAAGTTCAAGGTTCCAATAATAACACCTTGGTTGTCTTGCATGGCTCCGTGTTGTGGAGTACATTTTACTACATAAAGAGTAAATAAATGATTTTATGTCACACTTGATCACTGGTATGTGAGGCATTGCATTTATTTTGAGTCTTTGATTAGCTCACCTGAACTCTGTCTACAGTTTCATTAATCCTGGCACTATTTCTAACACTTAAAATCTCTGAGCAGCCTCAAATCGCTGCCAATCTCCCCTCCCCCAGCCCAGCCACCATAAAATACTATCTTTCTCCAAAATGAAGAGGTTTCTCAGAAGTAACTCATCTAAGCCTCAGGCAGGCAATCTTCAAACCTCAGTTTGAGATCTTGTATCTCAAAGCTAGAAACTGGAGTGTAATACTATTGCAAAAAGGAGAGAGTTTGTTTTCTGTTGAGATATCACTCACTTCTAGCCTGGAAGGCCTGAGCAAATGAGTTATGCGTTGTGTATAAAAACAGCTAACCCTCAAAACATACTCTTGTTATTTTTGTCCTGTTCTTCTATTGTTCACCTAGTAGTCTAAACTCCTTAGAGGGGTTTTGCCTCCTCTGTATTCTGTGTAGTGCTTAGTATTGTCCCGCATCCACATTCCCTCACAATAGCTTTTATGAATTAGGAAGGGCATGGGGAATGCAAAGACCATCTGTACAAGACTCCTACTTCATCAAATGTTCCAGTAATAAGAGAGAAGTATGAGACATTTCTCCCACTCAGTCCCCCTGCCACTTAGCAATCTCCATTCAACCATGCAATCCTGTGGGATTGGATAGTCACCATACCTCTAACCCAGTGGTCACCAACCAGTAGATCAGGATCTACCTGTAGATCTTGCAGCCTCTGACAGGGGATCCTGACTGGACTGGCCAGGAAGCTCTCAAGTGCTGGCACCTCAGTTGCCCCTCCACCCACGGTCATGCTGCTCCTGCCCTCTCCTTGGATCTGCCCCCCATGAGAGCCTCCTTGTTGTGCAGGGTGTGGGAAGGGGGGGGGGCACAGAAGTCAGGGTGTCCCGTCTTCTCCCACTCCTGTACCCTATCTCCACACAGAGAGAAGGGGATGGAGGGAGTTTGGCAATGCAAATCTATCACTTCAACACACTATGGCTGTGTCTATACTGGCGCGATCTTGCGCCAGAGCTATGCAAATGAGGCTCAGCGTGGAATATCGCCGAGCCTCATTTGCATAACTAATGAGCCGCCATTTTGCGGAAGAGGCTCTTGCGCAAGACAGAGCTGTCTACACTGCCCCGTCTTGCGCAAGAAAAACCCTCTTGCGCAAAGCCGTTATGCCTGAAAATAATCAGCATAACGGTTTTGCGCAAGAGGGCTTTTCTTGCGCAAGACGGGGCAGTGTAGACAGCTCCATCTTGCGCAAGAGCCTCTTCCGCAAAAATGGCGGCTCATTAGTTATGCAAATGAGGCTCGGCAATATCCCACGCTGAGCCTCATTTGCATAGCTCTGGCGCAAGATTGCGCCAGTATAGACACAGCCTTCGTGTGTGTGTCTATCATTCTCATGCTGTCCTTCTCATCTCCTGACCCAACACACATGTGGGGGGTTGTTGTTACTTCTGTTACTGCTTGCAAAGTGGATTATTTTTGGTTTTTGACTGGTCTGTGCGTTTCATAATTTTCATTTTGCTCTGATGCTTAAATTTAATTAGTTGAGTAGTGAGTTCTAAAATGCCTAACCTGTCGTGGCTGGAGTAATTATCCCTGTGGTAATTGCTGCTCCTGGAAGTGGCTGGCATGTCCTTGCAGCTCCTGGAAGAGGCAGAGTAGGGGGTCTCCACATGCTGTCCTTCCCTGCAGACACCACTCCTGCAGCTCCCATTGATCAGTAATGGGCAACCATGGCCAGTAGAAGCTGTGGGTTCAGTGCCTGCAGATGAGGGGCAGCACATGGCACCATGGAGCCATTGCTGTACATGCCAGCTGCTTTCAGGAGTGGTGCAGGGCCAGGGAGGAGTAAGCCTGCCTTAACGCCACTGCTCCACCAGCTGGAAGCCATCTCAGTTAAGTGGTGCCCAGCCAGAGCCTGAATCCCTGTCTCAGTCCTGAACCCCCTCCTGCACCCAATCTCCTGCTGCAGACGTGAGTCCCCCTGCACCCAAATTTTTTCCTAGAGCTTGCACCCTGAACCCCCTGCTGGACCCCAATCCCTTGTTCTGGCCTAAACTCGGAGCCCCTCCTACACTCCAACTCCCTACCCCAGCCTGGTGAAAGTAAATGAGGTTCGGGGAGGAAGAGGGGTGGAGTGAGCAGGCTGAGGCCTTGGAGAAGGGGTGGAGCAGGGGCAGGGCCTCAAAGAAGGGGCAGGAAGGAAGTGAGGCAAGGGAATTTGGGTTTGAGGTAGATCTTACATTGCACTTAAATTGAAAAAGTGATCTTGTGGTTAACAAGGTTGGAGACCACTGCTCTAACCAGTGATTCTCAATCCCACACACCCAGAAGATTGAGCATTTGGTGTACCACTAAAACCCGTCCAAGCCCCCCAGTGCTGAAGCTAGAATGATGGACCCAGCACCTGGGAAGGGAAATCCAGATTTGGAAGGAACCCTTAAAAAGCATAAAGGGAGCAGTGCGAAAAAAATAATTTGGCAGGTATATAGCAATTTGCGTGGGAGTGCCTTCACTGTAGCTGAAAGATAATACAGCTGTTGGTTTTGATATCATGATGGGGTAAGTTGTCACAAAATACAAAACATTAGGAAATTATTTTGTATAAGACAGATATGGAATAGGCATGTCACTGCTCTCTTTCAAGAGCATACAACCTGTAGAGGCTGTCCAAAACTACACGCCTGGGACTAGGGTTCTCTGCAAGTATAGAAAGATCTGACCAAGAAGGGTCAGTCAATGAAACTGTTGCTGTTGGTCGTGGGTGTTTTTTAGGGCAGAAGGAACTTCTTTTTAGTAGCAGGTGTTTCAGAATATCTTGAAGGAGGGTAAGCCTGGCAGAACTTACATGCTCATTAATAAGAGAGAGGATCTGCTGTTAGGGGAACAGAATTGTACTGTTCTTAGTCTTTGGGGAGAGGACATGAATATTCTTGGCAAAAGGATAAAAGCCCCAGTGTTCTATACCTGACAAAGCTGAAGGTGCAACTCCAGAGTAAGTTGTGTAGGGTTTTTTCCCCGCAACGAAACTGCTTAATAAATGTAAGACTCATTTGGAGTGCGCAGAGGGTGAAGCAGGTGGTCTGTTCTGTGCAGTGAGTGCCATCTGGAGAGGGTTGCCCAGCTCTTTGATAGATGACTTGTGTCCTGTGGTTGGAAAGAAATATTAAGGTCATGCTGCTGAGGTCTGAGGACCTCTTCCAAAGACTAAATCTATCTCTAAGTGACGGGGGAGTAAACTAGAGTTGGTCCCTTGTCATGGTGGAAAGACTAACATAGTCCCTTACCTTCCACAAATTAAGGAGCAGCTGAAGGGAATCTGTGTGGCTTGCTACTTTGTTAAAAAAAACCTTTGCTCTGACTCATAAGAATGGTTGTTATTATCCATGTGGCAACATGATTGAAACATTAAGGCACTGTGAGGTCCCTTGGATGTAATTAGGGCCCGGGAGCAAGGAATCCTACGATTGTAGTTCTTGCTGCCTTTTCCTTGTTGTGCCATCGTCAGCAAGATACTTAGGCACTTTGGGCCTAATTCTCATCTGTGAATTAGTTCAGCTCCATTGATGCTGATCCACCAGTTTATACCTGGAGAGACTTTGGCCCTTCAGGTGTGTGTGCTATGACAGAAGTGCTTCCTTACCCCAATGGGATATTGTGAGGATTAATTTGCCTGTAGAGCACTTTTGAAAAAAACAATATATAGTAGCAGAATTTAATATTTGGCAGGGTGAGGTGAGATTAAATAGAGCTTCCTAGAACAGAAATTGTAGATTCTTCTATAAAGCTCACTATGGACATTAACCTGTAGAACGCATTTACCCTTTTATGAAAATATCTAAGCTGTATCATAAAGGATGGGCTCCCAATCAATGTTCCTTTATTTTTTTCCATCCATGTGCGGAATAAATTTTATGTGTACTAAGGCATGTCCAGATGTGCACCACCAATTGAATCATGCTGCTGGCTCTGGGCTCTCTGTAATCAGCTGGTTGGCATTTGACTCTCTCCTGGGTGGCTGCCCAAGTGCTCAATTTACAGGGAACACTGCTTCCAATAGCTGTAGAGATCTGCCAAAAATGTAAGGTGACTTTTGGACCACATTAATTTGCTTTGCATTGTTTCTGTATTTTTTCTATCTCTGTCTATCAAGGTTCCAGTGACTAATGTAATGTTGACATATTTCTTTTCTATCCTGTTGTGTATGCTCTTCAAATTATTATTTTGAGATATATGAAACTCAATACAAAACCTTTTCTGTTGAGTGGCGCTGTTCAGTACTTCAGGCAAAATTGGACAAGAATGTGCTGTTCTCTACATCCTATGTATGCTGGATTTGAAGATATACGTGTGTAGATGGGCTGAAAACAGATTTTAATCATAAGCTGAGAACTGAGACTATTAGGGGTAAAATGTTGGAATTTGTTTTATGGCTCTGTTCTCACGGACCAGTGGTTCCTGTAATTCTGGTTATATACTGATGATAAAGTGTGACAGCTTGATTTGTCAGTAGCTAAAAATGTTTTTTAGAAAAACTGTATCCAGGAAAGTTACTGGAAAGTGGCCTTTCCTCCCCTGCAGAATGGCTTACAAAGCTTGACAGGTACTCCCTTTCCTGGTGGGAGCTTAAAGTTGGGCCCAGCTACTTTTAGAAACTTTTGTCAACATGATGAAATCTGGAGTTGTTTGTGGCGTATGGAAACTTTAGTAAGAGCTCGTAACCTGATTTGTGTCTCTGAAAATTCATACTTAATCAGTTTGCAAGATGACGACATTAACTTCCATGTTATGGCCAAGTTCCAGCTTTGGTAAATGCATTATGTCCACAACAAATGCTAAAGTTTAATACGGCAATATCATATTTGTGTGATGCTTACTTTTATTTTAAACAGTTACTGTGTTCCACTTCAGAGATGGCTGCATTCTGAGGTACATATGGAATTCCTGTATATTTGTCACTGGTTAAATATTTTGATCATCTTTGTAATGAAGACATTACATATGTGTTTGTGTATATAATATTGTTAATGAATGTAAGTACTCTTCAGGAAGTATTTCTTATCTTGTGACAGATCTGTGCTAATTTTCCAATATTTTATATCTTGTAGTTGTAAGCATCAGTGAAAGGAAACCATACAGCTACATAATGTCCTGTGGTCTTTAATTTTAGCATTGGAGTGGTTGAATGAAAAAACCTGCAAATATTAAAGATAAGAAAAATCCCCCATATCTGAGTCTCAAACTTCATATTTAGAGCATAGAGTAATATCACTAAATGACTGTTCATTCATCTGTAGAATTGGAGAAAGTCATTGAAAGCTGTTGTAACTTTAAAGTATTAACATTTATTGTTATAAATTATTCTGCCAGTAATGCTGGATTACTGAATTTTAAGACATTGCTCATCTTAACTTCATAAGTCTAGGACATAATTTTAATTCAATTGTACTCCATAAAATCGACACCTCAAGGATATTGATGTAATCAGGTTGAGTGAAAACTCATTTATAATGCACAAACATCTTAAAATTCACTTGATTTTTTGTTAACTTGTATTGTTACTAGAAATAATGCTGGCATTTTAGTAAACCTAACAAAGGGAGGAAATTGCAACATTTATACGGTGAGCAATCTCTTCCAAGGGCATTGACAACAGTCATTGCAAGAAGATTAAAGATAGTTGGCAGTTCTCTGTTTCTGCAGAAAGGTGGGGGTGGATCCCTTGATCCTCCACTCTTCTGTCCCTTCCAATGTGGAGCAGAATTGTGGCCTTCAAGTATCATTAACATATTTTTCTAACTCTAGTGGATCAAGAGCAGCTGCTAAAGTCAAGTCAGAATTGAAATTTGAGTATGGGGATGCAAGATCATAATTAGAATTTTATTAAATATTTGCTCTCCAATGACATTTAAGGGTAGAAGGAATCATTGGACTTGATCACTAATACTCATGCTGAGGCTCGGGAGGTGCAAGTGGCTTTTTAATGAGTCTCCTGTGGGTTTATGTAACATATAATATTAAAATACTAAGTTAATTAACAACCAATCAGGATGCTTTTACTATGTTGTTAATTGATGGTAGTTGATAAATATACAGTCTACCCAGCCAAAACGGGTTGAGCCTTGTAGTGCACATATAAGCAGACTCATAGGTAGCAAACAGATTTTCAGTTTATGAAATATTATATTGATAAAACCACCAAAAATTAGATTGTTTCCAAATTTGGAAGTGTATTTATTTGATATTCTAGTTCAGTAGTTTACCTTCCCAGCCTCCAGCTCCCGTGTTCTTTTTTTCTTCTTTTTTTAAAATTGTTTTGATTCACATTGGTATTAAACAGACTGCTGTTTTCCATCTAACACCTGTTATGTTGGACAGCAATAATAGCAAGCAATATCGAAGCTGTTTCATAAACTAATGCAAAATAATGACTAGTTTATAAAACAACTGATTGGAATCCGACGAAAGGCAGGATTCTAGCTTCCACTTTGATGCCTCTGCATTGATGGAAAGTCGGTGGCATCTTAATGACTAATTTTGCACCAATCAGACCCTGATTATTCATGCTGGCAGTGAGTTTATGAGGTTGTGGATGAATGGATGCTATAGATGCCATTAACTGTAATAACGGGGAACTTCTACAATAAAGGCATGTGCTAATAAAATCAATTACTGTTCTCATAAAATATGTTTAATGGCTAACTTGAATAACCTTGTACACGGAAAGTGTATACTGATGGGATTTTATTAAGATTTTTCTATTTGTAATTCACAGAGCAGCCGTTCATACAACTAAAGCATGTCTATTGGAACCCTGATAAAGCTGCAGGGTTTTGAATAGCAGGTCTTTCTTGTTATTTTTATTTGTGTGCAGTGTGTGCATGCTGTAGTTACATGAAATATTCTAATTTCCATTACTTAGATTGCCAGTTTCCTAGGGCAGGGTCTGTCTTTTTGTTTTATGTTTTGTACATTACTTAGCATGGTGGGATCCTGGTTCATGATTAGGACTCTTAGGCTCAACAATAATACAATTATTAAATATCTCCTCTTTTTCAGATGCTCATAATTTTCTGGAAAAAAAATCCTTTTAGACTGAAGAATCCCAGGTTTGTCAACCCAAAGATAACTGAAAAGAGCTGGCCTGATTCAGCTGAGATGTTTTAAAATAAGTAAAACCAGCATGAAAACATATGCCCCCTCCCAAATGCTCTGATTTAAATTTTGCTCTAGCATCAACCTTTGAGTTATGAAAGAAGCGTCAGCCTCTGTTTGTTTTGTAGCATTTAGCAAGAGAAAAACTATCAAGTGTGAAGAAAATTGATTTATTAGCTTTAAAGTTATGTTTCTATTTGGAGTATTTATGCACATGTAAAATAATTTTTCTGCATCCCTATAGTGATTTTAGAACATTGGATGTCAGCTGGATTCCTCTAGCTTTGTTATCTTTAATTGTTTAAATTTGTAACTGCTGAGGCATTTACGAGCAGTTTGGTACTTAAGGTTCTGATCCAGTGCCTGTTGAAATCAGTGGAACAACCTAAATGTTACTCTCTCCTTAAGTGAGGTGCTATCTCATAGTGCGGTATCTTGATCACATCAGCTTGTAAAGGTATTGTTTCAGCTCTGTAAATCTTAAGTTTGTACATGGACACATTGTAGGTCTTGTATATTTCATGGTAGATCTGGTCGAAATTTGTCGCTTGAAAGCTTTAAAACACTTCTTCATGTCTTTTTCAAATAAATATTTTGTTCAAAATTTTCTGGTTTTTTTTTAAATGGAAAAAAATGAAGTGTTAGCTTTCTCTCACTTTCTTTTTCTTATCCTTTTTCCCACTGGAAGAATCAGGTTGGAATGGGAGGAAAACAAAGGGGAAAATTTTGTTACATTTTTCACTAAAATAACAAGAATAATGAGGAAATCTTTGAAAAATAATATTTAAAAGGTATCTAAAACATTGCCATTTTTTGACTAGCTGCATATTCTAGTATATGTCTTAAGTAACATAAATGGGAAATAGATGACTGTTAGTTTAATCTAGTGTTATAAAAATATGAGAGATACAAGATAGCAAAGCTAGCGCTGTGTTAGAAACCATAACTTTTGACCTCGCCCTTGAATACTTGATTTCTCAACCTTAATAGTGCATTAATGTATTTGCATTTAATTTATAATATAAATTAATGATTTCCTAAGTATTCTGATTGGGGAATCACACATTCTTTTGACATCCGTTCAAACGTTGCTGTGAATATTAATGTCAAACCTTATTAGAGAGAGGATTTTTTTTCTGTAGCAGCACCAAAAACTGATTGAGTGGTTGATTTGTTGTTTATATTTTCTGTATTTCATTGTAGAAATTTTTGGCGCTTCCTTACAGAAGTACTTCACTTTTGTTTTTGTGCTGTTTGGTCATATTTCTCTTCAGCCTCTTCAGGTTTAATATGAATTTCTAGACAAAGCATTATGTTGTCTTTATTTTTCTGTTCATGTTTATGCTATTCTTTTGTCTGAGAGCGAGTCTTTTCAGAGCACAGTGATCTAGTGCTATAGCGTTATTCATTCCTCCTTTCATGACGACTTTCTTTGAGCTTCCCACAGGGGAGTGGAAATCTGTCACTGGGACATAACTCTGCATGTCGGGCCTGCAGAATTCTGTTCCTGGCCAAGCCACTGATTTGTATGTGGCATTGGGTGAGACATTTGATCTTTCTGTGTCTCAGATTGCCTGTTTGAAAAAATGTGTCCAGTGTTGTTTACCTGACCCAATGGAACGTTTTGTGGCCTTGTTTGTAAAGTGCTTTGTGATTATGAAAATTGGTACCATATATATGTATGCAAAGTATTTATTTCATTTTTCATGACACCGTTTAAATGACATCCTAAAGTCTTTTAATTTTGACATGTGACATACTTTGCACGGGGCATCATGAACATTTGGTTCATGGAGACTTTGGGATAAGAGGATTTCTGCTGAATTGAGATTTGACTGAAGCCTTCTTTCAGTAAATGACTTTTTCGCTTCAGAGGGACTCAACAGAAAAGATTTTAAAAACAAAACAAAACCTCCCCAAGAACTGTCAGACTAAGGTTACAGGACCGAAGTTTAAAAGTGAGTATAATCCTTGTACTTCTGAGCTAGCAATGAACATAAGAATGGCCATACTGGGTCAGACCAAAGGTCTGACTAGCCCAGTGTCCTGTCTTCCAACAGTGGCCAATGCCAGGTGCCCCAGAGGGAGCAAACAGAACAGGTAATGACCCAGTATGGCCATTCTTATGTTCATTGCTAGCTCAGAAGTGCAAGGATTATACTCACTTGAAAGGTTTATCAATCAGCTTTGAGTTAGCCATTTTTTTTATTATAAAAGAGGAAAACCATTGGTGGGACCCTCTTTCTGGATGATGTTATGGTATCCTCTCTCACTGAGGATCTCTCTCCAGGGGAGGGAACTCCAGTCATTAGGAAAAGGCAGATGTTAGTAATGGGGGATTTTATCAGAGGCTGGGAATGAAAGACAGGAGAGGGATCATGTGATAATTACCTGTTCTGTTTGCTCCTTCTGGGGCATCTGGCATTGGCCACTGTTGGAAGACAGGACACTGGGCTAGTCAGACCTTCGGTCTGACCCAGTATGGCCATTCTTATGTTCATTGCTAGCTCAGAAGTGCAAGGATTATACTCACTTGAAAGGTTTATCAACTCTTGTGACAGTTAAAGCTGAACTGCAAAACAAAAACAAATATTCAGTAAGCTCATATTTTGTGGTAAATGCATTCTCACCCTCCGTCCTCTACACGAGTGAAAACTCACCTTTTTTCTGACCCTGTCCCCCGCTTCTGAAATTTTAGTATTTTCAGCTTTCAGGGATAAGTGAGTAGTAGGTGCTGTTTGTTTCACTTTCCCAGTATTGCTCAGTATTGCTTAGGTGACGTGTTTCTGTTTGTTTTTATATTACTATTCAACTGATGTATTTTGCGCACATCCAGTAATTGCTGAGTGTTGTCCATGGAGTTTGATAATAAACACATGCCTTGATGTTGTGAATCTGAGCAAAATTCTATTACAATGGATAATATGGCTGAGATATCTATTGATTTGAGATTGGAGTGTAGTATGGTTTGCATCCTTGCCTTGTGTAGATTTTTCTGCAGCAATCTTTTATAATTAAAAAAGAAAGTTTCATCCTCTAAATGTAAGAGTAAGTCTTTAGACTGATACAAATTTTGGAAACTGAATGTAAGCCGGCCTTTTAAATACAAACATGCATTGTACTCATAATTGTGCTTTAAAAATCTGTCCTGCTGAGGTAATTTGATTTTCTTTAAAATTCTGACTAGAGAGGCCCAGCAAGCTTAGTAATTGGTTTCTGATTTGCATGTGTGCTCTGTGTTCACAGGAGTTTTTTGAGAACCCTGCTTTTCGCCCTGATGGCATGAAACTCTACCCAACTCTAGTGATCCGTGGCACTGGCCTGTATGAGCTCTGGAAGTCTGGAAGATACAAGAGTTACTCTCCAAGCACCTTAGTGGATTTGGTGGCTAGAATTCTGGCTCTCGTGCCGCCATGGACACGAGTATACCGTGTTCAGAGGTAATTTTTTTGTGGTGGGCTTGTCTTGACTGTGCAACTTTGATTCTAGTCGGATCTTAACCACAATATTTATTTTTTGTCTGTCTCAATCCATCACTGCCCTAAAGTTTATTAAAATTGCTGTCAGTCAGTGGGTTCAGTTGAATAATGTGGGGCACCAGAGTTGCAGGTTTCCTCTTGGCTGTGGAAAAGGCCTGTCTAGCCAAACTCTAATTAATGAATTTGTGCAGCTGTTGATACTTTCAGCTCAGGGATCCTGCTTTCTCTCCTCAGGGAGAGCATAGGGGTCAGCACAGTCACACTGAGGTAGCTCCATTCATTCTTTTCGGATTATGTCCTGAGAAGAACTGATGGGCACCTTCTCTCTCATTTCTTTTGTCCTTCTGGGGATGCATACTCTCACTCGTCTTCTACATTTGCATGCTGTCCCTTGGGGAGATTAAGCAGAATGGATGGAAATGGCAGTAGCATGCAAACAGCACTAAGCCATATCTCTCCAATGGCCTAGTTTAAGCAGTGTATACGAAGAAGAAGAAGCTAAAGTTGAATCCTGAAAAGAGGAAATTTCCCATAGAGGGTGTCTGCTTAGTGACCCTAAATTCCATGTTCTCCTGGACATCTCATCACTTTTGGATATTCACAAAGCCACAACCATGAAAAAAATCCTTTTCTATAACAAGACTTCACCCCCTTCAGAGGACTGACACCATGATTCACCCATTGATGACTTCTAGGCTTCATCATTGCCACGCCCAGGAACAGAACTGGCAACCATAAAGCTAGCTAGTTGACAACATAACAGTCCATCTGTTGAATAGCCCAGGTCTGGAGAGCTTCATTACCTCGCAGTGCTCTGCTTGATGCACTGGCTTCCTGAAGAATACTGAGTAATAGACAAGGTTTCATCCCTCAGCTTCCAAATCCTCTATAGATGTGGGAGCAAGGCTTCCTGTGACCGTTGTTCCAGTGGAATCTGATTGAACAGGAAACCTCCAAAAGTGAAGCTAGTGTGTTAGGAGGCAGTTTTCCCAGTGACTGGCCCACTTCAAAAATAGATAAAGATGGTCATTGAATTGCATTGCAGCACCTTCTGGACAAAATGGAAAACTCCCATCTTTGGCCAAAACATCCCTCAGTAAGACTATATTTAATAGGGGAGGGGGAAGTAGAAAATAAATCCATTTACGCTGACTGGTGGAAAGAGATTATATCTTTGTGCACATGCCATGTTTATGGGAATAGCTCAGCTGCTGCCTTCATGATGGTTACATAAGAGCTTGCATAGCTAGGTGAGGTTGAAAAAGGATCATTGAATGCTTTGTTGGTGCCTATGAAAAGATGCAAAATGAAGGAAATTGTTACTGGCACTTTGAGATGCTCAAGTGAAAGATGCTCTAAGCACCTTAGAGGAGTAGTTGAAGCAAATGTTCAAACTAGTTTGGAGAGAGAGCTTGATAAATTTATGAATGGGATTATGTAGAAAGGGTTGCCTGTGTAACCCACAAGTGTATGGGTTACACCTGCCTTAGCTGGGGCCTGAACTTAATGATCCTGGGGGTTCTGTCTAGTCCTATGATCCTATGTAAGTATTTACAGATATTCTGTTCTAATCTGGATTGATGGGAAGTCCTATTTGCCTCTGCCACAAAATGCTCATTTTCAAGATGTTAATATGATGATTGAGGTTGCGAGTTATTTCAGATATGCAAATGAGGTGATTAGATATGTGTGGCTTTTAAAGCTTATTTTTTATTTCTTTGCAGTGTTTTATTTACCACATCAGTTTCGAAAGTGGCAAAGTCTTCGCACTGGGGTTTGTTATAGACCAGGGTGGTCAAACTTACTGCCCTTCTGGGCTGCATATGAAAATCTTCACAAGTTTGAGTGCCAGGGGCACGAGGCTTGAGGCCCACAGGAGGTGTGACTGCCGGGGTCTGAGCCCTGACGGGAAGGGGAAGGTGTCCGCCCCTGCAGAGCACGCTTGCTGGGTCTTGGATTTTTGGCCCACACGAGGAGGGGATCTCGGGGCCTCAGCACTGTGGGAGGTGCCTGCCAGGGCTCGGGGTTTCAAGAGGAGCAGCCCTTCAGCCCTGAGTCCTGGCAGGTACCTCCTATGAAGTTCCAAGATCTGCCTATGCACTGGGCTGAAGCCAGAGGTGATGCATGGGAGGAGCACGTGGGGTCATATGTTTTTCCCTCATCCCCCTAGTTTTTGCCGGAGTTTGCTGGCTCCACTCCGTGCACAGCAGCTGCTGGAACCATCAGTCTGGGAGCTGTGGCTGTGAGAAGCTAAAGCTGCTACCTGTCCCTGGGGAGGTGAAGCAGCAGCAGCCCCTCCCTGCAGCTCCCAGCTGTTTGCCGATGCCTGCCCATGTACTAACACCTGGGAGAGCCGCTAACACCTATAGGAAGGGTAAGGCCGCTGAGGGTAAGGCGTGTGTGACTCAAGCTGTTGCAGGGTCTGAACTTTAAATTGTGGCCACCCCTCCTCCTTTCAGCAGGCATCCATCATCTCTGGCAGAAGCCCATAGCCCTGCCCCCTCCTCCCAACCACAGCCTGCTGAAGCTCCAAAGTCTCTCTTCCTCCTCGCCCCCAGCCTGCTAGGTGGAGAATGGGGGGTGTCAGGAGCTCGGCAAGCCTCACTTTATCTGTAAGAGCCACCTGTGGCTCATAGCTGCATTTTGGCCACCCCTGCTGGGGACTTAGTGCTAGAAAGTGTCAGTTGGTTTTGTTTGTGTTCCTGTTGGGAAGTACACAGCAGCCTGGCCCTTTGGAGCTGTTTCATAACAGTCAGATGAAAATGCTGTTCTCCTGTACTGTGTTTGAAGGTTGTTTGAAGTGTGTTGTTTTGGCTGTATGATGCCTTCGTTACTCTAAGAAATCAGATGAATAAATGAACTAGCTAGCTAGTTTTCATTTGGTGTGTGAGAGAGTAAGGGGTGAGGAATTTTTCAGAGCCCCTTCTGCTTGATAAAAAGTTCTGATCCATAGCAAACAAAGCAAGGGCAGGAAATAATATTCACAAAGCTTCTGGTGCAAAACCCTAATACTGGTAAAAATGTTACTAAATGTATTTAAAGTGAGTTTGGTACTGGAATGGAATGAGAGCCCTGGAGCCTAAAGTCCTCACTAGCATAGCCGGTGCAGCAGCAATGCAAACTTTCCCTTCCCTTTTTTGCCTGTGTACTTCTACTTGCAGGGACACCACCTTTAAGATTGAGGGTCTCCGTGGCTCATTCAGACATGGGTGCCCGTGCTGAGATTGCCAAAAAGGGTGACTGTCAATGGTGGCTTTTGTGACACACATTCTTAAAAAACTGGATTGATACCTGTTAATACATTTCACACAGGTCACCAGACAGCTGTCAGATAGCACTGACTTCTAATCTCTATTGATCTAAAGTGGATTAAACTAACAACATTCACAACTCCCTGAATCATCCTGTCCACTTTAGGTTTATTTATGTGAGATCCTGTTCTTTAACATGCTGTTCTGTATGTCATTGTTTGCTAAATAATTATACAGGTGAGGAAAGAGGTTTAAAAACTCATTAAGGAGCATGTTAAAATGGGGTTTTGAGATCAAACTGTTGTACATTTTGTACAGTTTAATACTCTTTTCGTGGTTTACTTCTTTATTTTTATATCTCCGATTTCTCTAAAGTTAATAAATTCAGAAAGTTAGCAGGCTTTGGTAATGCACGTGGCTAGCAGGCTTGTCTTTGTCATCTTTACAAGACTTCATGGGGGTGTGTTTGTGTTTGTGGTCTGCTTGCTGCTTGACTGAAAGATACTGTGTGGTTTGTTTGTTTGAGGGACCATGTGCTGAGCGTAGAAGCTTGCTAGGTTGTGGAATCTCCACCACTGGAGATATTTAAGAGCAGGTTAGATAAACATCTGTCAGGAGCAGGTTAGATAAACATCTGTCAGGAGGATCTAGATGGTGCTTGCTCTTGCCGTAAGGACAGGAAACTGGACTTGATGACCTTTCGAGGTCCCTTCCAGTTCTAGTATTCTGTGCTTCCATGATTCTAACTTCAGGGTCTCAATGTGTAGATGAGACTGAGAGGTAGAGAGAAGGGGTTTAGATTTATTCAGAACTGGGGAAACTTTTGGGAAAGGGGCAAGCGTATACAAGAAGGATGGGCTCCAACTAAACCAAAATGGAACCAGATTGCTGGTACTTAAAATTAAAAAGGTTGTAGAGCAGTTTTTAAACTAAGGGCTGGGAGAAAGCTGACAGGTGTAGAGGAGCATGTGGTATAGGCAGAGACATTCCCTAGAGGAGGATCTATTAATGGAGAATTCTGTCATCCTGACAAGGCGAGGATGGAAGATGATAAAATACAGGAAACCCCCGAGATGCGACCGCCCGAGTTGCGACCCCCCCGACTAGTATTCTCGGCCCGTATTTGCGACGGCACATGATGCCTATCGTAAATGAGGGTTCGAGTTACGACACCCCCAACTTGTGACGCTTCCCCAGGAACCAATTGCGTTGCAAGTCAGGGACAGCCTGTACATCTTTTTAGGTAGGTAAGACCTGATGAGAAACAGTCAAATGAAAAGGAGTCCCATTCAAGTACATCAGGTAATGGCAGATAGCTAAAAAGTGATAAGTTTTTAAAGTGCTTATGTACAAATGCTAGAAGACTAAATAATAAAATGGGTGAGCAGGGTGTGTCTCGTATTAAATGAGGATATTGATATAATAGGCATCATAGAAACTTGGTGGAATGAGTATAATCAATGGGACCTAGTTACACCTCCCTCCAGTGAAAGAATCTTCAAACCGGTTTCAGTTACACACCAGGACGGAGGCCATTGCCGCCCAAGAGTTGGATGACCAATGGTGATATTCTCTGGGAAAATATCCAACTAGGGACGTGAATGGTTAACTGGTGGGGGCTGGAGCAGCTCCCCGCCTGCTGCGGGCAGGGGGCTGCTCCCGCCCTATAGTGCCTGTAGGCCAGCCAGGCTGGAGCAACCCCCCTGCCCACCCCATCTTTAATTGGTTAACCAGTTAAACGCTATATTTAAGCGGTTAGCCTATTAAATGGGATTTTACATCCCTGTATCCAACACCAACAGTTTCTTCTGATTTTGAGGTTCCAAAGCCTGGGCAGATCCCTCTCTTTTGAGGAGCCCATCAGGCAGTGAGGCACCTTAGAAAATGGCAGTGCTTGAGATAATTACTGAAGGTAATTCAGTAGAACTGCTGTTCCAAGGACATGCTTATCCTTTATCCAAAGTACAGGTGGTCCCCGAGTTACGAATGCATCGACTAACGACCGTTTGTCCTTACGACCAACCTCCCATTAAGCCGGTCCCCTAGTTACAAACGAGATCCGTGCTTACAAACAGCGTGGTCACATTTAAATGAATGGGGTCCGACTTACGAACAGATCAAGTTATGACCAACTGTTTGGTACGTAACTCATTCGTAAGTCGGGGACTATTTGTAAATTAAATCAACCCTATCAACAGGACCCTCCTAGCATCAGAAGATGTAGGGTACAATAGTCCATCTGCTACACACTGGAATGATAGAACTAGTTCCACAGAGAGTCAGATATTTCGGAAAGGGTAGAGGATTCATTGTGGCAACAAGTTCATGGGGAAATCAATATTTCAAGTGGAAATACTGAAATTCATTATTGCAGCATTGTCTTCTGTGGTGTATTTATGCAAAAACAGTATTCATGATTTTAATGTACTTTTATAATATTAGGTCATTACAAACTGGATTCTTGGAGAATAAGTCAGTAATTGTTGCGAACACTCTCTGACATGGAGGGTCCTAGAATGAAAATTGACATGTATACCAGAATTTTCCTTTTCCCAATTCTTGAGTATGATGAATATGAGAATAAAAACACATAAATAGCCTATTTCCCAGCCATGCAAAAAGTCCTTTCCTGTTGTAAAAACCAGTCATGTAGTTCTTTCTTCCACATTGCCTCCAGCTGTTAATTGGCTTGGCCATGCTCTAGTTCACCCAAAACTACTGGGCTTTGAAATGGGAATTAATTCAGAGAAGTCCTTTGTTATGCAGGAAGTAAGATTAGGTGATGACAGTGGCCCTTCTGGCTTAGTATTTTACTAGATTAACCCAGTGTTGCTTGAATCCTTAACTCAATTTTTGTTTTCTGGAAAATAAAATTAAAATGTACGTGCTTCATTTAAATCATTGCTCTGGGGTGGGGCTGGGTATGAGAGGTTCAGTATGCAGGCTGTTCTGGGGAGAGTGGACTGCCTCTGCTCTCTCTCGCTGCAGCAGCTTGGGGCCAGGAGAGAAGCACCTCTATATGGCTTCTGCAGCTCCAGCGGGCCCAGCCGGTGAAGAGGTGCATGTCCTCCAGCTGGGACAGGTCCAGGTTTGTCTGCCCCCTGTGCTTCCTAGCCAGAGTGAGGAATGCAGCAAACTGTGCACTTTTCCCTGATGAACAGCCAGCAATGTTCCCATACAAATCTGGGGGAGGAGTTTCAGCTTCCCCCACCTTCCCTAAAAGGCATCTGGTGGGTGGGAAGATAGGTGCTGGAGCAATCCTAGAGTGGGGGGTGCCCCCAGCCAGCTCCTTTCAACTGCCTGGTGATTCTGTCTCTTTTTCTGTGTGGTTTAGAGAAGCAATCTCATTCCAGGCACATCCTATTGTCCTGGCACAACCAAACCTTGACCTTGCTTTAAGTTACGGTCAGAGGAAACTGCACACCAAATTTGGTGCTCCTAACTCTTACTGTTTAGAAGGAGTTCTTAGATGGATGAACGGACAAACTTTCTCAAATATATAGTAGATGAATATGGTTGTCTAAAGTTTTTTTTTCTTCTTTGTACAGGGATATCCCAATGCCGCTAGTCAGCTCAGGAGTGGAGCACGGTAACCTGAGAGAACTTGCTTTGGCTCGGATGAAGGATCTAGGGACACAGGTAAAAGAGAGGCACCCTTATGCCCAGGAGGAGCTCCGTGCTGACTCCTGAGCGATTAATTATTGCATTTGAACAGAATGAGAAAATTGGCAAAATGCGAGAAATGTGAACTTAAGGAGCCAGATTCGGTCCTCAACTAAAGGCTGCCTGCAAAGGAAAATATTGGGATTGTGTGCTTTTTTGGTTTATTTTCTGATAGTTAAAAATGCCTCAAAGATTTTTCCCAAAAAGCTGATGTTTTGTTTGATTTCCTCTATTAAAAATTTAGATTTTCCCCTGCAAGATATAGGATGACCAGAGAACTAGGAGGTTTGTGAAATTTCAGCTGCTAAGGAAATTTCTAAAGTGAGGGAGAGGAGGTTTTTATACAGGCTGTTGGCAATGTTTTTAAAAAATATTCAGTTCAAACACTCAGTAGTCAGAGGTTGAGAATCCTTCTGAGAAACACTTCCAGCAAAAACATGATACGGATGAGACTTTATATTCCTGTTTCTAAGAATTAAAAAAAAAAAATTGTAGGCAGGTGAAAAAAATCTCCTTTATACATATAACAAAGCAAAAAGGGGGGCTCTATCCCAATCTTGTTTTCCTTGATAGGCTACTTTTAAGGAACTGAATCTCTAAACATTTCTAGTGTGTGGATAACTAGTGGTCTTCATTTACTGGGGCAGACACCTTGCAGCTGATAGAGAGAGCAGTCGAAAAAGTTTGTTACATTGTCACTTGAAATGCCAGATGCCAGTGAATTTTCTTGTATCTGCTTTTGGTATAAAATTATAAATAAATTGCTTCTTTAAGGGCCAAGATATTTGGGACTGAACTAATACAAGAAACCTAGGTATTTTAGTTATGTAGGTCCCTAATTAGATAGAGGGTGCCCAGGCATGTCAGCTCTGCCCTCTTGGCAATTTCAGCTTTCTTTCTTTGTTCCCTCACTGTGAGTAATATTTAGATTACTGATTGGGGCAAAGATTTGTAGGGCACAGTCCTGAAAAATGCTGCACAGTCTCAGGACTAGGGCCCTTAAGAGTGGAGGAAATGTCTGTCTTCTGCATGCCATTTGTCTAGTCAGGAATTTGTAAAGCAAAGGAGATTTTGTGCATATGATGTAAAGTAAGCCAGATTTAGCCTAGTCATTGTGTCAGAATAAAGCGTGTCAGTTTGTATGGTCATAGCAAAGATTAAATTATTTCAAGGTATATAATATAGTCTAAGGTTGATTTTGTTTTAAGGCATTGTAGGGGGTGTTGGGAAGCAGGTAGGGTCATTTGGATGCCTTGGAAATCAAGTTCCACGTGGGCTTAGGCTTAGCTTTGGATTTTCAGATTGGGTGGGTGGCTGGGTTGGTTTTTGGTACTGTAAAAACAGTCCGTCTTTGGAAGTTTTTCTCCTCAAGACTTCTCTCATGAGTTTTGGTTTACATTGGTTACAAGAAGAAATACAAAGAACTTGTGCAAACTGCAATCCAACTCGCTCATATGGAGTTCTGCCTCCTCTTCCCTCTGACTCCCAAGGAGCTATAAAAGTTCCCTGGCTTTTCTCTGACGTCTTAGATCATTGGTCCCAAACCTCCCATGGTTAGTCCATCCTGTACATCTATGGGACACTTGCCCAGAGAGCGTACCCTCTGTCTTCTGATATTCAGGTGTGTCACATGCCTATTTTGCCATTAAAAATTAGTTATCCAGATTTACAAATTGCCTGCTCAAGATTATCTCTGGCCCACTAAGATTTTTCCAGTCATAGATCTCTCGAGTAAAGGACAAGAATCTGACAGACTGGAAAGAAGGCAAAAATTTTTAACAGTGTAACCATTGGAACAATTCGCATGGGGTCATGGTAGATTTAAGATCTGCTCTAGGAATTATTAAGGGGACCTTCTTTAGCCTGTGTTTATATTAGGGATGTAAAATTCCATTTAACTGGTTAAGCGGTTAAATGTAGAGTTTAACCAGTTAACAGATGAAAGTGAGAGCAGATGGGAGGGTTGGACTGGAGAGAACCCCTGCCTGCCACCCCCCCCAAGGCCATTGCAAACAGGTGCTGCTCCAGCTGGGCTGGAGTGCCCCTGTCCAGGGCAGGCCCCATGGGGCTGGAGCAGCTTCCTGCCTGCACTGGGCGGGAAGCTGGTCTAGCCCCCACCGGTTAACCGAAACCACTAAGCATCGCCCATTAAGGGTGATGCTTACCGGTTAAACTTTCACATCCCTAGTTTATATAGGCAATCAGACTAGAATCACTAGAAGATCTCTGTGTTCACTTCTGGCCTTGGAATCCATGATAATGTTAAGTCTTTCTTGTTCTTTCATTTCTGTTGACTTTTTCCCTCCAAGCCATGCTACTTGCAAATGAAATGATACCTTTTCTCATGAGATATAATGTCTGTTCCATGAACTGGTTTTTATCAGCATGTTTTTACATTTAGCACAAAGTTCTTTTTCAAAGATACATTGGGAATGGCTCAGCGAGCATTTTTATTTTGAAGTCTATTTATTCAAATTCTACCCAGTGTAAGATAGGCCGTTTCAACTTAATTTTGAGCCCATGGGGTGGTTGGAAATCTTAATGTATGTGAGCCGCATGTATTCCTCCGGTTTATGTCATTTTTCTCTCCCTCTTTACCCAGTGCCGTGATGTGAGGACGAGAGAGGTTGGAATACAGGAGATTCATCATAAAGTGAGACCATATCAGGTGAGACTTGTTGCTTGCCAGAGAGCTTGCTTCAGATGTGACTTTCTATGGAACATTTGGTATGAAGGGATTGGGGACTCAAGTGTGCGGCCAATTCTGTGACACGCCTCCGTAGCTGGCTCCAGTTTCACATTCATTTTCACAGCAGAGCTGTGTGGTACTGTTTAAGCAGCCACATTCACGTGCTAATGCTTGTGGAGCACCATGTTCAGTTACCTAGCAATAGCCACCAGAGTTTCAGTATTCCCATTGCAGTAGCAGACTCCCAGTTGACTCAGCTGTCTCCACTACTTGCCCTTTTTCCTAGTGAAAAGTATTTAGAAAATATATAAAGCACAGTATTGGCGAGTTGAACAGAGAAAAATTGAATCGTTTGAGGTTGTATAGCGTGAGTGTCTATCCCCTGGTTTTGTCACTTATACCAGCACTGACAGTGTTACAATATAATGTAGTTGCTCTGTGAAATGAGTAAAAATAATAAAATCAATAAGCTACAATAAAATGTAAATAGTAATAGGTGTAAATACCCTTAGAGGATGAAGCATATATTGTGCCCTTTAGGTTCACAAAAATGGATGCTCACCCTCTTTTACAAAAAGAAAAACATGCCCACAGAAATTCAATTATATTTTAAGATCACACAGAGACTCAAGAAGACCTGGAAATAAAATCTGTTTCCTTAGTACTCTCTAGGCCATGCTGGCTCCCAAAATAATGATGGGACTTGTAAAATCCAGTTTATCATCTACCAGTCCACATATGGAATGGCTCTGTCACATGTTTCTGTATTTTTAACCATGAATTAATCATGCCAGACACAAGCTTTTCTTCTTCCACATTCAGTGCTAGATCAGAGCTACACTTAAGTGCATCATTCACGTTTTCCACTTTGGCCAGGTCTACACTACGGGGGAAGCATGCGAAGCCTCCTCCCGCCCTGCGAGGAGCATGTGGCACTTTGAAGTCCTGCATGCTCCTCACAGGACCAGGGCAGGAGCGTTGCGTGGTCCTGCCAGGACGGGAGGAAGTTTCGTGTGCTCCCCCGCCCCCAGGCCCTAATTGGCCTGGGGGCGGGGGAGCGGCAGGACCTCTATGGGCCGGATTTTGCCCACCCCTGATCTAAGGGCAGATTCAAACCTGACTACAATTGTGTTGCTCTGGCTTCAGTACCATTACACTTGCAGACAGCATGAATTTGGCCCCTACTCTCCACTGTTTTGGAAAGGAAAAGTCTCTTGTCAGCAATATAATCTGGATCTTCTAATTAGTAACATACCACTTCTTTCCTGTAGTCTGCCAGTGAAGTGTCTTCTAGTGATCATGACCTCTCATTAATTCCATGCCTTTCATCCATGCAGATTCAAAAACCTTTCATAAATATTTCTGGCCATATACACATTAGACTGATCTATGATGGATGACAGCCAGTACAGTGCAGCGCTGTTATTTACAGTAATGTGTACACTGTCCGTTGCTCTGTTCAGTCTGTTTTTAAAAGTTGCCAGAGGATGTTGTGAAGACCAGGACTTTAACAGGGTTCAGAAGAGAGCTAGATAGATTCATGAAGGTTAGGTCTATCAGTGGCTATTAGCCAGGATGGGTAGGAATGGTGTCCCTAGCCTCTACTTGTTGGAAATGGATGACAGGGGAGGGATCACGTGATGATTCCCTGTTGTGTTCCCTCACTCTGGGGCATCTCGCATTGGCCACTGTTGGCAGGCAGGATACCGGGCTAGATGGACCTTTGGTCTGACCCAGTATGGCTAGTCTTATGTTTTTAAGTAAAGGGCATTGGGGTGGGGTTCCCTCTGAGCTCTTTCCCACTCATTACCTTTCTGGTAACAGGCTCCACAGAAATGAATGCACTATTTCAAGACTTGGATCACACAAAGAGCCAAGAGATTGTTACCTCTCCGCTTCATGAGAACAATATGCCTTTGGGTATGCTACTCAAAATTAAACGGGCCTTTAATTTGCTACAGCAATTAAGGTTCACTTCACCTAGCACTGAGATGAAGCTGAGAAAAAATTCAAATCGATTTTTGTATGCGTGCAGAATTCTCCAAGGTTTCTACCTACTATCAAATAGCACAATACAATAAGGTGGGTCCAAACTCCTATCATGAAAATGAAGATTACTTCAAAATGGATGCTACATACTGACACTCATGGGTTGTGCTGGCCAGGTCAGCCCATGAGAAGGAACAGGTAGAGCATCCTCAAAGAAGAACTAAAGGTTGATTCAACAATCCTATTGTTATTTATATAGCACCAACAAACAAACAATATGATCCAGATTTTTATTCCTCTTGTAAGTTTTTTAAAGGCCCAGCTCCTGCACTGAGCTGCCTGGAGGAAAAATTGATCCTCGTTGTTAGATTGAGCCTAAATTAAAGACCCATTCTTTAAGCAAGTTTTATTAAATCACAAAAGAACCCAAAAGGTTTTACATTTTTTGGAACTTTATAAACTTTTATAATCTTAAGTGGTTTTGGTGAACAAATTTAATTACATTAGTCTGCACTACAGCACTAATTCGAACTAACTTAGCTATTAGTTAATTTGAACTAAGCTAATTCAAATTAGTACATCTAGACCTAAAAACTAATTCGAATTGGCGTTTTGCTAATTCGAACTAGCATGTCCACATTGAGTGGACCCTGAACCGAAGTTAAGGCTGGCCGGAACCAGTGCCGGCAGGGCATCAGCTTAGGACTTAGAGCGTGGAGCTGCTGCCTCAGGCTAGCCGAGGGCTGTGCTTAAAGGGACCCGACCCCCACCCCGGACAGACAGTTCTCAGGGTTCCCCGCTTGCTTGTCTACCTCGATGAGGGACAGCAAAGCAGTCCTGTCTTGGAGTGCCCTGAGTGCCCACACTCAGCACATCACAGCACTCGGCCATCAGCCCGGCTGCATTTGCTGCAGGCTGCCATCCGGGGTGTCAATCGGGGGGCTGTCAGGATCCAGGAGGCCCTGCAGGAGAGCTTCCACCCCGAGGAGCCCGCAGAGCCACCCCAGTCCTCCCCATCGGGGGCTCGTGCCCCATTCCTCCCTCACGTCCTTCCACTTACCCCTCCCTAGCCCCCCTTCCTGATGTAAAAAATAAAGGACACGTGTTCAAAAATAGAAACTCTCTTTATTTAACAAAACTGGGGTGGGGGGATTAACCTCTGGGGAGACTGGGAAAAGGAGGTGGGAGAGGGAAAGAGAGAGGGTGGGAGAGGGGAGGTGGAAACCTGGGAGGAGGGAGCTGGAAGGGGGAAGCCAGGGGAAGAAGGAGGAGGGGAAGTCTAAAACTATGGTACGCCATATCTTCAGTACTGTGTACAGATGTGGTCTCCTCACCTCAAAAAAGATATTTTGGCCTTGGAAAGGGTTCAGAAAAGGGCAACTACAATGATTAGGGGTTTGGAACTGGTCCCATATGAAGAGAGACTAAAGAGACTGGGACTTTTCAGCTTAGAAAAGAGGAGACTGAGGGGGGATATGATAAAGGTCTATAAAAGCATGAGTGGTTTGGAGAGGGTGAATAAAGAAAAGTTCTTCTTTAGTTCCCATAATAGAAGGACTAGAGGACACCAAATGAAGTTAATGGGTAGCAGGTTTAAAACTAATAAGCGAAAGTTCTTCTTCACACAGCACATAGTCAACCTGTGGAGTGGAACTCCTTGCCACAGGAGGCTGTGAAGGCTAGAACTATAACAGAGTTTAAAGAGAAGCTCGATAATTTCATGGAGGTTGGGTCCATGGAGTGCTATTAGCCAGGGGATAGAAATGGTGTCCCTGGCCTCTGTTTGTCAGAGGCTGGAGATGGATGGCAGGAGACAAATCGCTTGATCATTGTCTTCGGTCCACCCTCTCTGGGGCCCCTGGTGCTGGCCACTGTCGGCAGACAGGCTACTGGGCTAGATGGACCTTTGGTCTGACCCAGTATGGCCATTCTTATGTTCTAAGCTCAGGGCTCAGGGTCGGGGGTCTCACTGGACCAACTTGATTTTCATGCAAACCTGATCCTGGGTTCGCATGTGGCCTTTGGTGGCCAGGCTGGCAGCTATCCTGCCCTAGACGGCCGCATTCCTGTGCCTAGTGTGGAGGTCGTGGACGTTGGAGGCCTCCCCCCAAATCTCAATGAAGTCCACGATCTCTGCACTAGACCAGGCGGGCGCCCGCCTCTTGTGGCCCCGGGCAGGCTCCTGGGAGCCGCCAGCCTGGTCCTGGGAAGAGGAGGAGGGCTGGGTGGCAGCGGGTGGCTGGCTTGTGCTGTGCCAGGTTCAGGGTCTGCTGGCTGGGTGCTGGCAGGCTTGCAACTGGCACGAGCACTGTAGCCAGACTGTGTCCCTTTAAGGGCTCCGGGGCCGGGAGGGGGGCAGAAAAGTTTCCCTGGTTTGGCCCAGAGTGGCCACCAGGGCAACCTGGGAAGGGCTAGCCTCCAACTAGTTCGAATTAAGTGGCTACACAGCCCTTAATTCGAACTACTTAATTCGAACTAGGCGTTAGTCCTCGTAGAATGAGGTTTACCTAGTCTGAATTAAGCGCTCCGCTAGTTCGAATTAAGTTCGAACTAGCCGTTTGCATGCATAGATGCTATGAAAGTTAATTCGAACTAACGACTGTTAGTTCGAATTATCTTTGTAGTGTAGACATACCCTAAGATCATCTGCTCCATCATTAAGGAAATAGTTAATTTTTAAAGGCAAGGGAAATATCACTGCACGTCATCAGACCAAACTATCAAATGCCAACTTCCTAAATTGTCAGTTGAGAAACTTGGTGCTTTCTCCCACACAGCCCCTCTGGCTGGGGGAGAACTTGCAAACTTAATAATTACCCTCCTTCACAATCCTCCTCAAAACTCAACTTTGTTATGAGGCCTGACAAGCTTGACTATGGCTGGGTTGCTGGTGTGCCAAGACTACTGCCTTTGATACTGAGGGATATTGTCTCTTAGTACTCCTTTCTCTCTCTCTCTTTTTCTCTCTGTTGTCTCTTGTCTTATACATAGATTGCAAGTCTCCCATAACACAAGAACTAGGGGGTCACCAAATGAAATTAATAGGTAGTAGATTTAAAGCAAACAAAAAGAAGTATTTCTTCACACAACGCAGTCAACCTGTGGAACTCCTTGCCAGAGGATGTTGTGAAGACCAAGACTATGGCAGGGTTCAAAAAAAGAACTATAGAAATTCATAGAGGATAGGTTCATCTATAACGGGTGGGCAAAAGGGCCTCCGCAGGCTGGATCCACCCGTAATCCACCCACGGTGGCCCTGCCACTCCCCTGCCCCCAGGCAATTAGCATCTGCGGGCAGGGCGAAGCACATGAAGTTTCCTCCACTCTGCAAGGAGCACACGGCGCTTTGAAGCACCGCGCGCTCCTGGCAGGGCGGGAGGAGACTTCACTTGCTCTCCCGCCCTCAAGTCCTGATTGGCCTGGGGGCAGGAGGCACACATGAAGTTTCTTCCGCCTTACCCCCTCCCTGCGAGAAGTGTGTGGCACTTAGAAATGCCATGTGCTCCTGGCAGGGCAGGAGGAGGCTTTGCACACTTCCCCACCCACAGGCTAATCAGGGCCTGGGGGAGAGCACGCAAAGTTTCCTCTGCCCTGCCCCTGCCCCTGCCCTGTGAGGAGTGCGCAACACTTAGAAGTGCCACGCACTCCTGGCAGGGCTGGAGAAGGCTTTGCATGCTCCCCAGGCCCTGATTGGCCTGGCAGTGGGGGAGTATGGGAAGTCTCCTCCCACCAGGGGCGTGCCTAGGGGGAACCTGGCCGGGGGCAGAGGGACTCCCCCACTCCCAGACCAATCACAGTCTTTGGTTGGGATAGCCCGGAAGCATCCTGGCCCCACTCCTTCTTTTTGAGGCCCCATCCTGTTGGGTGCAGCCCAGGGCCACTTCAAAAATTTCTGGTGGCCCCCAGCAAAAAATTATTGCCCACCCCTGCCTTAGATGTTTGAGACCTCTTGTTGGAGATGGGGAGCTGCTAGTTGTGATGCTTTTGGAGAGCAAGGAGGGGAAGATACCAGAGAGAGATACAGTCTTCCATATCTGCCTTATACAACCCCTAGCTACTCTGTTGATTGGCACTTTCTAAATACCTTATGGGTAAAAGTGTACAGTGCTGAAGAGTAATGGTGTCATTTCCACAAATGTATTTTTCATTGAAGTATGGCACAATTTGTCTTTAGATAAATGCTATCATAGGTCCCTCAGCTCTTATCTACTGCTGCTAAAATCCATCTAGGATGAAACTGGGCTTTAAGAAAGCACTTCACACTTTTTCTGACCTTTAACGGTGTGTAGATCCATGAAATTGGTTTTGGTCTATTCATCGTGTTCCTCAATTATTTTTAACAGGATTTTCTTTTCCTCCTCCCCCCTGCTTTTTTTATCTTTGAAAAGGTTGAGTTAGTTCGAAGAGACTATGTGGCAAATGGTGGCTGGGAGACCTTCCTGTCCTATGAAGATCCAGAACAGGATATTCTGGTTGGCCTTCTGCGTTTGCGAAAGTGTTCAGAGGAGTCATTCAGACCTGAGTTGAAGGGAGGAGTTTCGATCGTTAGAGAACTGCATGTGTATGGTAGCGTGGTTCCAGTGAGCAGTCGTGACCCTTCCAAATTTCAGCATCAGGTATCTTAAGTAACTTTCATTGTCGTCTTATGTACACAACTCTTTTTGTGTTAGAAAGATTAAGAAAACTTTGTGACGATCTTGATGAGACTAGCCCGTAAGCTACTTTAGTGAATAATTGGCTGTGACAGAAGCAGAATTGAATTTGGTACCCATCTTGTATTAGTAGAATAAATTCCTGCTGCCAGTGAGCTTTCACTAATGCTGTTGAGTACTTGCAGTTATGCCTGTCGCATGGTTGACAGTGTCGGGTATACGCTTTATCTGTGTTGCTACACATCCATGTGATACAGACTCATGAATGCTGACACTAGTTCAGCCATTAGGTACTGAACACCCATCCTTCTTACACTCTCTCTGAGAGCTGAGGGGGATCAATTCATCTCTAACACACAGATGCAGGAATTGCACTCACATTTTGTTTCTGTATACCTGCTAGGGTGTGAGAAGTGGGGCTGAAGTGAAGCTGAAGGGCATATGATTCAGTCCTAAAAACATTAACTGCATACAAAGTATTTTAAAGAATATAAAAATCTTCAGCTTAACATTTTCTCCCAGTGAAAGACTGTACGTACCAGGGCCCTTTACTATTCAGGGGTGGGCAGAACAATTTCTGCTTAACAACTTGAGGTCTGGTGGCTCAAAGCATCACCACAGTGCGCATTAGTGCGTCATATGCCATGAAATCTCAATTTCTAGTCTATTTTAATTTGTTTGCATTTGGCTTGATTCAATTGATTTTTCTTTCGCTTTGCTTTTTTCTTATGATGACCACTTTTTCTACCCTAGGTTTTGAAATGTTAATTATTCTATAGTCGACAAGTTCATTGTTTTTATGCCTGCCTCGAGAATGCCCCAGGTCATCACTGTCAAACAAAGTGTTGCATCCTAATGTATTTACACAGGGAAAGATTATTAAATAAAAGGAAGTTAATTTAAAACATCAGCCCTGAGGCTTTCTAGTGCAAAGAATAAATTGATTACTTTTTTCCTTTTTACGCTTGATCTAAAGGCTCAGATTTACCAGCATAAGATCAAATTCATACACTTCCTACAATAAGCTGGGCGATGTTATAGGTAGCAGAGGGATGAGGCATGTAATTTTCATTAGAAAGTCAGTGGAAGGAAGTAGTGTGAGAAAGCAAGTGAAGTGTATTTGCTTTCTACCTAGATCTTACTATATATTTTAGAAATGTGTGTCTGACTGTCCATCCGTCTATGAGTCCATTCAAGTGTAAGCTAGGACCACCGAATTTGGTATATCATAACTTAAAGCAAGGTCAGGGTTTGGTTGTGCCAGGACAATGGGATGTGCCTGGAATTTGATTGCTTCTCATAAAATGGAAAGAGAGGGATCTGGCAGGAGGGACCATTATATTGCAGAATGACCACAGCAGCAAGGGGCCAGAGATGGGACTGGGACAGCTATAATCCCATTGGGCCAACAGGGGTGGAGAAAGGGACAACTATCTACTGTATATTTCAGACAGTTGTGTGTCTGTCTCTGGGCTCCAGTTGGGGGACATGCATCCATTCCGCCGGTTCTCTTTGAGTGCTTAAGGGGTGGGGAATCTTTTTTGAGTCGGGGGCTGCTGACCCACAGAAAAATCAGTCAGGGGCCACACACAATTGACAAGCAGGAAAAAACCTCTCACTATAGCCCCGGATTGAGAGAGACACTCTCCACATTCCCCTAGCACACCAGAGCCTAAGGGGGGCCAGCCTAGTAGGTGGAGAGGTCTAGACTGGATATTAGGAAAAACTATTTCACTAGGAGGGTGGTGAAGCACTGGGATGGGTTCCCTAGGGTGGGGGTGGAATCTCCGTCCCTAGAGGTGTTTAAGTCTCGGCTTGACAAAGCCCTGGCTGGGATGATTGAGTTGGGGTTGGTCCTGCTTTGGGCAGGGGGCTGGACTCGATGAGTCCTGAGGTCTCTTCCTGCCCTATGGTTCTATGATTTTGTGCGCTCCAGCCCTCAGGGTGTAGCAGGGCAATGGGATGTGCCTGGAATTAGCACTAGCACAGGCTCCGCAATGCTGGGGGGGAGAGGGAAGGGGCTGAGCCTTGGGGGCAGATCCAGGCAAGCCGAGGGCCACATCCAGCCCTGAGATTCCCCACACCTGTCTTAAATGTTGACCTTGCTGTATTTTTTGTTTTGAACAATCTTTATATTTTTCTACCTCTCTCATTTCCTCCTTTCTAGGGATTTGGTATGTTGCTAATGGAGGAAGCAGAAAGGATAGCCAAAGAAGAGCATGGATCATGGAAAATTGCAGTCATTTCAGGTATCTTTGCTTAATTCTTCTTCAAAACTTAATCTACAAACAAATTAAATAGCAAAAACTTTGTTAATGCAGAGTTAAGATTGCCTAGTGATAGCTTGCGCCTTTCCAGAATGATGAATTCAGCAAAACTCAAACGTGTGAAAACTAGGAATGCCTGCGTAACCTTAACTCTGCCCCTGGATCTGGCAATAACCACTGCAAATTATATACATACACTCCAGTTGTGTTCACTGTGATAGATGTAACTATTGAATTGTGGAGGAATAAAAGGGAGCAACTTGGAAGAGATATAATTATGACAGGAGCAGGTGTGTTATCACGGGAAAGAGGCTTTTATGTGCCTTGAGGTTCCAGTCTGCCTCATTCAATATAGAATGGAGATTGTGTCAGCAGCTGGGCACTGGAATCTCCTTGCTAGAAGTATGGTCAGTAGTGAGGTGGAAAGGAAAAGTGTAGATGTAAGTGGTACCCCGTGTGCACGTCTGAAGGTCTTGGAAAAAGGCTATGAAGTGGCTGTAAAATTTTACAAGTGTGGTATTCTCTTGGGGGGGAAAGGGTCAGTGCTTGAGCATAGGTCCGTTGTAGGTATCTCCAGTTTAGTTGAGTGAAAAAAGCAAAGTGATAATGTGTGTGTTATGAGCAGAATGAGGCATTGCTCAAAGAGGGTATAGTTAAAGTTGCACGGGCATTTATCTTAATTGTGTAGTTCCTGGCTTTCAGCAGTTTGAGTTTGCTGAAGTTGAAAGTCTGGAAGGACACAAGCATCACCAGGTAACCTTTATTCTGCATTAACAAAGCTTTTTGCCATTTAATTGCCTGCTTTTTTTAAGCAGAAAGAGAAATGTTTGTTGGCTGGAATTAGCTGGGAAACTGAAGCACAAAGAGATAAAGTGACTTGACCGAGGTCACTCAGTAGGCTAGTGGCACAGCTAGGAAAAGTCCCAGCCCAGTGGTCTTTTTGCCATGTGATTCCTCAGTGCCTCTCCTATACCTTTTTTGTTACAGTAGAATGGGCATAATGGTCATGCTTTGAAATGTTTGTCATGGGTATGCACTAGTGTTGTACTTGTGCCAGTCCCCGGATAGTAAAGAGATAAGGTGGGTGCGATAATACCTTTTATTGGGCCAACTTCTTTTGGTGAGAGAGACAAGTTTTTGGGCAATGTGTAATTTTTCAGGACAAGTGAAAGCAGTCTCATCCATGTACACATATCACAGGTCGCAGTTTCTTAGGCCTGGTCTGCGCTTTTTTTTAGGCCAACATAGCTACCGTGCTCAGAGGTGTGAAAAGTCCATCCCCCCTCACACTGTAACTGTGCTAGCCTAGCCCCAGTGGATGCAGCAAGAGGAATGGAAGAATGCTGCTATCGCTCTGCATGGCTTGTGCTTATGGGTGTTCCTGCAGTGACAGGGGAAGAAGCCTTCCAACAGTGCAGGCGGC
Organism: Pelochelys cantorii; assembly: GCA_032595735.1. Classification (NCBI taxonomy): domain Eukaryota; kingdom Metazoa; phylum Chordata; order Testudines; family Trionychidae; genus Pelochelys; species Pelochelys cantorii. Next base: position 7,319,935 of record CM064328.1, read on the forward strand.
ATCTGTGCTATGGGGTTATGTCAGCGTAGCTATGGCATTGTAGCTATGCATTACAGTTTCCATAGTGTGGGCTGGCCCAGGCTGCACACTGAGCTGGGGGCCCCTCACTTCTACTGCCTAATCCCTGCTTGGACTCTTGCCCCCTCAGCCAGGCTTTTCCAGCCATGCTCCAGGTCCACCTTGTCTGCCCATCATCCAAACCAGGCCACTCCCCCGTGCACCCTGGCCAACCTTCCCTCCTCTCCAGGCAGTGATGTGTATCTTGTCTGAAGCCCAGGGAATGAATAGTGGTTTAAATGTGTGTTGTCTTCATTCTGCAAACCCAGATCTCAGCGCACACGGAGAGGCAGGTCGATATTTAAATCCCGGGCTTCATTTGCAACTTTGAATGCCTACATTAACCACCCTAGTTCGAACTAGGGTGGTAGTGTAGACATACCCTCAGGGAGAGAAGAGGGGATCAGGGCTAAGGAAAAGGGAAGGAAGTAGGGATTGGGAGACTGGAAGGGTTGGAGGATGTGAGGGTAGTAGAGGAAGGGGGCCTGTAAGCCCCGATTTCTCTCTTTCTGCGTGTGCACTTGGATCTTGGACAGGGGTATGGAACCCTCCGGCCCCCGAGGCTCAGGGCTCCTCCAACACTGGGGAGCCTGCGCTGGTGCTCCAACCCCCCTGCTGCCCCACCACAGGGCTGGAGCACACAAAATCTACTAGCCTGGGTCCTCCTAGGCTCTGGTGTATGAGGGATCCGTGGGGAGTGTTTCTCCTCTGTCAGAGGCCACATCAGTGAGGGTTTGTTTTGTTTTTTGGCTTCTCAACTGTGTGTGGCCTCCAACTGATTTTTCTGTGGGTCAGCGGCCCCCGACCCAAAAAAGGTTCCCCACCTCTGATCTAGGGGAAGCCCTACACCTCTCCACGCGGCTACACGCGGCACGGAGTAGGTAGTTCGAATTAGGATCTCTAATTTGAACTACCGGGAGGTGTACCGGTAGTTCGAATTAGAGATCCTAATTCGAACTACCTACTCCGTGCCGCGTGTAGCCGCGGGCACGGAGTTCGACCTAAGGGGATTTAAAAATGGCGCCCGCCCGGCAAGATGCAAATGAAGCCCGGGATATTTAAATCCCGGGCTTCATTTGCAACTTCGAATGCCTACATTAACCACCCTAGTTTGAACTAGGGTGGTAGTGTAGACATACCCTGACTGCCTATTCCCTTGTCACTCTCTGCAGACCTTGCCCCAGGTAGTATAGGATCAGTCCCCGGGTATACCTGCTTATTAAATCTTCAAAGGCAGAGCTCTTTCAGTGCTGCAAATCATAATTATACCACAGCATTAGTCCTGGATTGCACTCTGGCTCATCCTAAGCGTCTCTTTTTAGTTGCGTTTTATTGCAGGCAATCAGTGACAGGTACCTCAGACATCAGTGATTCAGTTCTTCAGCATTTCCATATTTTGATGCATTAGTTTGGAGATTTTTTTCCTCCTACAAGCAATGAGTAAATTTGATATTTCTAAAAACGATGGAACAGCAGCGCAGGCAGCTCCCCAGAGAGCCTTTTAACAAAGCGTCTCATTCCTGACCAGCCCAACTCCACTTAAAGTATAGTCCTGGGACTCTCTTAAGTGTACACTGGAAGCTGTCAGTCTCCGAACCAGACTGTGAATTAGCATCTAATCTGGACCAGGATGGGAGAGACCATCCAAATCTATGTTACTTCTGTTCTGACCTGAAGGCTAATTCAGCACTGAAGTTTTAAGCTGTGATGTGTTTTAGATCACTATTGAGTGTGTCATGGATCTTTTTTCTGATACGTAGCCTCATTCTCCCTTCCCCTCTTCTATCCCCCTACACCCACCCCTCCCCCCCCCATTTAATTTTGTTCCTTACAACTGAATTTAGTGCTGGTAAAATGTACCATGTTTACTTTAGAAAAGCTCTGAGGTAGGGATGTGAACGACCAGTTGACTGTCCGATAAGCGAATGCACACGAGTCAACTAGTCGCTTCCCCCCCTCTTGCTGCCTCTATTAGAAAGAGGCAGCAAGGGGGGGGGGAAAGAAGGGGTGCTTCAAAGTGGCAGCGCCACTTTGAAATTCCGCATGCAGCCCAGGGTCAACTGGGGACTACTCGGTTGACCCCGGGCTCCATGCAACGCTGCTGTTTTTAAACACCATGGGGAGCATGGGGCCAACTGGGGACTGCTTGCTTTCCCCGCTGGCTCCATGTTCCCCACAGCACTTTCACCTTTGAAGTGTAACAACAGCCCTGGGGCTGTTGCTACACTTTAAAGGTGGCGGCGCCCTTATCGACTCATTGAATAGTCGATGCAAATTGCATCGACTATTCGATTAGCCCATTAATCTAAATTTAACATCCTTACTCTGAGTACTCTGTTCATACCTGTATCATGTACTGCAAAGGTAATGGTAATGTTAGTTCCCTACCTTGGCCTTGTGCCTCTGCCTTGCCCCAGAGGGATCATCTGCAGAAGTGGAAGCAGAACTTAATCTCCATGGACCATTCAATCTTTGTACCTTCCATGGAGACTACGAATAAGGACTATAATTATTACCACTCCTAATGGTGGTTTTGTGACTCTAGGTATCTGGTCTGTAGGAGTAAGACTGAGATGCCCAATTCATTAAACATAGGATGCTGAACAGTCATCGGAGGGTAATGAGTGTCAGTTACTTAATACCAACCCTAAGCTGGATTTGAACCAGTAAGCTACAGATGAATGACTCCATATTCTATAATCACTCTGAATCCTTGAAGACTTGTTTTATGCTACTCCTCAGAAAAAGGAGTTTAAAGAAAAGCTGTTGTAGACAAAATGTAAAACCATAGGGAGGGGAGAAGAAAAGAATCCTGGGAATTTGTTGGGGTACAATCAGGGGTTAAGGCAAGAAAGTTTGGGGGGACCAATCAAGCAAAGTGTTTGGAAAATAAACCAAGAAAACTGTACCACTCACCAGACAGCCCTGCTGAGAAACCTTTTCAGAGGCAGCTCGCAGCTGAAAGCTTCTCTCTAGACAGTAGTCAAAATTTTGTCACACATGCTGGCAGCCTAACACTGCAAGAAGGTGGTGGGTAATTTTGCAGCTGGGTTGTGTGTACCTGGACTTGTTTCAAAATACATTTTTAAAATGAGTAACGTATGATTAATCTTCTCTAGTGCCGAAGTGAATCCCAGCTGCATTTTGATTTAAGATAAAACCCACCAGGAGAACTGAATATCACTAGATAACATTTCCCAGGTAACAGCTGGAAGGCATCTGTTCTTCACAGATTCTTTTGTATTCTTTAATTGTGCTGACACTGCGCAGCCTTGAAGCCTGCACCCTGGAAGGGTAATGAGCACAGTCCTAATATAATTTTATGTTTTTTTCCAGTAAGCAGCAAGCTAAAATGCTTTTACAAATTCATTCATGTTTGCAGCAAGTTACTGAACTAGCATGGCTGCTCCTCAAGGAGTGGAATTCAGTTTGCTTGGCTACAGCCTAAGTGAGGCTAATGTTGGAATGAACCATTTTACTAACAACCAAGAGTCCTGTGGCATCTTACACGAACAGATTTATTAGGGCATAAGCTTTTGTGGGCAATACCCACTTCATCAGATGAATTGGAGTGGTAGTTACAGAAGCAGGAGTATATATCAGGAAGAAATTGCTTGTGTTAATGAAGCTAATCAAGTCAGAGTGGGAGTGGGTCATTCACAGCCTTTGATGTGGAGGTGTAAGTATCTAGAGTAGGGATGCCAAATATTGATTAATTTAATAAATGTGTAATTGCATCAAATCTTAGCGGTTACATGACTATTCGATAATCCCCAGGGGTGGGACTGGCAGCCAGGGAGCCCCCTGGTACCTCATACTGCTGCCTCTGATACACAGGCAGCAGCATGGGATGGCAGCAGCCGCTGTCCATGGGGGGGCCCAAGCTCCCCACTGAAAAAGGTTGTGCCAGAATCCCACAGAGCAGCCTGTGTCCACGGTGAGCCTGCTGCCTATGTATCAGAGACTGTCTGGTTGGGCAATAGACATGGCAGAGGGGCGTTGCTGGCACTTGATGGCGTAGATCACATTAGAAGATGTGCAGGTGGATGAGCTCCTGGTGTTGTGGCTTATGTGGTTAGGTCCAGTGATGATGTTGCTTGTGTAGCTGTGTGGACAGAGTTGGCACTGGGGTTTGTTGCAGGGGTCGGTTCCTGGGTAAATGTTTTTGTGTTGTGGTATGTGGCTGCTGGTGAGTATTTGCTTCAGGTTGGGCAGCCGTCTGTAGACGAGGATTGGCCTTTTCCAAGGGACACTTTAACCTCGCTGGACATTCAGTAATGGATTTAAAAGTACCCATTCACATCCCTGCCCAACACAACTTGCTAGTTTCCCTAGCTAAATAAGCTTTACCGGCAAAAACATCTTTTATGGCAGTATCACTGCATCTACACTAGGGCATTTGCTGGTATAAAAAACGTTGCAAAAAAAAAATCATGTCTTTACCCAACATTACTATACTGGGAGAAAAGTCTAGTGTCGATCTGATTTTGTTTCACACAGACTACTGAGCAGATGTCAGAACGCTACTATTTCCAGTCATCATTGAACTATGACTTGAAAATGAAGTGGGAAAGGGAGCCACTTCAAAGCGCTGCATGCTGCTCCCAGGGCAGGAGGAAGCTTTGTGCACTCCCCCACCCCCAGACCCTAATTGGCCTGGAGGCAGGGGAGTGGCAGGGCCTCTGCAGGCCGGATCAACCCACTTGGCAGGCCGGATCTGGCCCTCGCATGCCCTTTTGCCTACCCCTGATGTAACCGCTAAAATTTTCAGTGGTTACTAACATCTCTAGTTCTAAGTGCTCTGAAGTCTGTACAAGAAATCGCATCACCTTGAAATATGATGTGCCTCACAGAGATACAGAGCAAGGTCAGTGATTCCAATTTGGGGTGTTCGAATAAGGGGTTCCTGAAATACAACCCCTATAAGAGAAAAAAGCTTTTTTCTAAGTTGCACATTCTGGTCTTGACATTTTTTTCCCACAAATACAGATCATACCTGAGATCAGATCATTGCACTAGGGTGTCAAATGCTGATGGATAACCCTGGTAGAGAGCATGGGACCCCACAGCCCTTTGAGGGAAATCACATGAGATGCAGATTATAATCCACTCTGATCCTGAGCTTTAGCACGAAACAAACTCTCTTTGTAACATGTAACAGCTGAAATCTCTTTCCTGCTACAGTTGTTCTGAGTTTTTGGGGTCATAGTCACTTGACTAAAAAGAAAGATGCATTTTGCTCCTTTTCAGGTGAAATAGCCTCCTTGACCATCCCTGTTCCTATTATGGTCTCACATTGTGATCACCTTCTTCAGAAACAAACAAAACAAAAGAGATAAAACCTTAAATCTTATTTTCAAAGCTTGGGGGTGGAAGTCTGTCATCTTTACAGCCTGACTCTAACACCATCCAATTCCATTTTTTTCCAAACATACAACTCACTACCAACTCAGGTTTTAGCTGCCATTTTTTGCCAAGAACTAGATGTGGCCTTTTGGTTATTACTCTTTATTCAGCAAGAGAACCTGTTGTTCCCTCTCCCAATTTACCAGTGACTAAACCTTGGGATTCTGCAGCATGTCCAGTTCCTGGGAGCTGGTATCAAGATGGGTGTAATGATGGAGAGAATTACCACTTGGCAGAGAGCTGGAAGTATTTACAGACTAAGCAAGTGTCAAGGTTCCCTATTATATCATTTAATAACCCAGACTGGGTGTCTGATTTCTGTCACACCTTGCACATCTTCAGAGTAGGTTAGAATTTTCTCATCGAAGATCTTCCCCCAAACTATTTTGTTCTCTCTGCTGTAGCTAAAATGTAAATGTGGCAGGTTTTTTTTATAGGAAATTCTACAGTTTTTTCCCAGTCAGACTGGTTTTAACTAGTGGCATCAGGAATTGCCACGTGGTTTAACAGAGTTACTATTTATTATAACTAGCAGCAGTTGCCAACTCTGGGCCTTTTAGAATTGCCAGGCCCTGGGGCAATAGCCCCCGTTGCCTCCTTCCTGCCCTCCTCCATCTGACACAACAGGCCTGTGTCCCACTCCTTCCAGCAGGCTGGGGTGGCTGCGGCGCCGAGGGGAGCTTCCGCCCCGCATGCGCGCCCTGCCCAAGCCAAGGGGACGTGGCTCCCAACAACGTGCCCGGGCCCCACGCTCATTCCCAGCTCAATGCCTGTTGCCAGGGCTACGGCTCTGTGGCCCCTTGCTCCCTGGGCTGTCCACCCGCCCCAGCCAGTGGTGGCACCAGGCTCTCGTGGCCCTGCTCCCAGCCCCACTCCTGCCTCACCCAACTGGCCAGCATAGAGTCCAAGCTGGCCTGCGCCCCCTCAGGGCTAACCCTGCCCCTGCACTCACCCGCGTGGCTGAATCTCCCCATGGCACTGCATCCGCCCTGGCCTGCTGGAAGGGGCAGGACAAAGGCCTGTCATGTCAGAACATTTTTCTACAAAATTCTAGAAAGTTCCGGAGTTTTCTCACTTTTTCTGGCATTTTCTAGAAACTTCTCGAGTCTTCCAGCGTATTCTCAAATGTTCTCTGTGAGAGATGGCGTGACGGACACCTCTCCTTTTATAATAGTTTAGATTACATTTTAGATTATTTTTTTCGGTAGTACACAGAATGTACTGGGGCTTTTCTAACTAGTGTGAATCCAAGATCCCTGCTCCAGTTATCTTACAGGCCAAATAGTCAATGACTAGCAAGCAAAAGATTGAACAGGCGATGCAACAGTAAGTGTCTTGAGTAAATTATGATATACATCATCTACTTTGAAGTTCCTAGTTTATTTTTTTTTCTTGTTATCTCACTCTGTCACTTCATTTGATGGTGGGAGAACAGGATGTAATTTGACTGTGAAGGGCAGTTTGATTTTTACAGAAGGATTTGAAGGATGAGAAATTTTGCAAACCACGTCAAGGAAGACATCCTAGGTGTAGGAAGCATGCATAAAAGGAGGGGCACAAACAGAAGTCTAGGCAGGGTTGAGTGGCGTGACTAATTCTGCTTCACATACTGGATAATACACTTTGCAATTCTGTGGGTCATCCGTCAGCGTGGATCCAACAAATACTGTTATAATGCTTTTCTCCTGGTGTGTGAGCAGTTGAGACACATCAGTCAGCTGCTACCTTGTATTAAATACTTGGACAAATCAGACAATATTAAGTATTCACATTTTTAAAACGGGGTGGTTTTGTCTCTGCAAGGTCGCTGTTTAGAGTCAGAAGTGTGCTGCCTGTTCATAAAAATAAAGGAGGAGATGCCCCCCAGTCCACACTTCCTAGATCAGAGCTAAGCAAAATGCGAGTGGCTTGTTTATCATGAAGCCATTGCTCATTTAAGGTAATTTTCTGCATGAGTGATGCCTTTGTACTTTTCTGATGCGAGATAGTATATTAGTATGCCGACTTAGGTAGCTCAATGGTAGACCCTTGGGGCATTAATCCATTATTCAGAGCTCTTGGGAGGCGTGATCTAAAATGTCTGTTCCGTGAGTGTTTGAAATTGGGGGGGGGGCGAAGGTGTGTGTGTATTTTCTTTGTTTTGTTGATTTTACGTGCAGACTTACCTGGTTGTATATTTCTTTTACTCTAATTAATTTAAACAAAACCCTAAAAACAAATTATATTCCATTGTGTATCTGATATCCACAGCTTAATATCTCTATAGTCTGGAAATGCAAATTTTCAGCATGCAAGAGGATGTTTGCTTTTGCATTGGCTGAACTTAGTTATAAGTCTTCTTGTATGCTAGTTGAAATATATAATTCTTGGATGGCGTATTACTTTTCCCTCTTTTTTGGACATTGATTTTCTATTTCATTTTCCACAATAGTTCTTTGCTTCTAAGATAGTCACTGGAAGTTAAGAAGGATCAGAATACTGTTACAGAAATTGAGTTGTGCTATGACATAAGCTCATGAAATTTGCAAATATGAATCTTGTTAGATTTTAAACCCCATTGTGTTTGTTGACTCCCCCAAATGATAAAAGTGTAAAACACTTTTCTTGGTGTGGATAAAAAAAATAATAGCTAGCATTTTTAAGGGTTCTCTCCCCTCCTGCCTCATGATATGATCAAACCACTGATTTTACACTCAAGAGATTCTTGCGTTTCCTTTTGAAACATCTGGTACTGGCCACTGTTGGAAACTAGGGGTGTTCAATTTTGATTAATCAGCTAATCGAGTAGTCAATGGAATTTCCATCAACTACTCGATTATTCGAAGGGGGGTGGGGCGCTCGCTATCCCGGCTACGCCTCGACCTTTTAAATATAGTAAGAGCTGCTCGCAGCTCTTACTACATTTGAAAGGCAGAGGCGTAGCAGGGAACCTAGGGTGAGTGGGGACTCAAGCAGTCCCCGCTTGCGCTGGGTCCGACTGCTGCGCCACAAGGCAGAGGCGCAGCAGTCAGGACCCGGTGCGAGCAGGGACTGCTTCCATCCCCACTCACCCTGGGTTCTCTGCTGTGTCTCTGCCTTTAAAATGTAGTAAGAGCCCTTTGGGACTCTTACTACATTTCAAAGCCAGAGGCGCAGCAGTCGGCATCCGGCGCAAGCGGGGGACCGCTTCAGTCCCTGCTCACACCATTTCCCCCACTGCACTTCTGTTTCCGTGCCCTTCCCCGTGGAGATGGTGCTGGGGGGAAACTGGCTTTTAAGCCAGCTCTCCCCAGCAATAGCTCCTGCTCCCCTCCCTTGCTGCTTCTGATACAGAGGCAGCCGGGGGGGGAGGCGACTAGCTGAGTAATGACTCGACTACCCGATAAGGGAGGAGGAGGAGGAGAAGAGAGGGGGGACACGGAGCCATCTCCTCACCTGTGTGGCTGCTGGCTCCTGCTGCTGGAAGCCTTGCTTTTAACAGCCTCCCACCCCACGTGCGTGACTGCTGGCCCCTGCTGCCAGTCCCACTGCACGGGGAAGCCTCGCACATGGGGGGGAAGGAGCAAAAGCAGCCAGGGGGCTGCTGGCTCCTGCTGCCAGCTCCCCGTGTAATTGGTTAACCAGTTAAACCTAAGATTTTACTGATTAACTGTGATTTTACATCCCCCTAATATCCACTGCTCTGATTTGCCTGCCCATTACTCCTGTCAGCCAGGTGAGTGCAAGCCAGAGAGCGTTGGCCCACTCGTGTGAGAGAGATCCACGTTGTGTGTTTCAGCCCAGCTCCCATATTCCCAACTTCACTCTGTGTATGTGGTGTTAGTGCTTGTTCTGATCCTCCTTATCCGGAATGGGACTCGACTGCTCGGATTCCAGTACTGTAGCAGCCACTCATTTTAACTTTGCAACCTGAGTCTTACATGCAAATGGATGAGAGAACTCACTGTGGTTGCTAGAGCCATGAGTGCAGAGTAAAGTGATACGTCTGCCTGATTGGAAGGCTGTGTCCCATCCACCCAGTCTTTGGCCAGCTGGTGAAAAGGAGGTGGGACAGTAGCTCACTCCTGCAGCAGCCATTGATATCTCCATCTTTTATCCTTCCTACAAGCCTGGGGGTCAAGGTCAAAGGTTACACCCCTGATTCTGAGCCCCTGCACCTAGCCCAAGCACTGCTCTATGTAGGAACATTAACCAGGCTTGTGTGTTAGCTATTGCATCACAAACATCCGGGATGTACAAAATAATAGACGTCATGAGTCTAAGGCTGCTGGCTGGTTTTTCAGACAGCAATCCTGAAATTTAAATTCTCAGAGGAAATTCTTTGATGCCTACAGGAAATGTGTCCCCGGACAAAAAATTACTGTTGTGAGTGTCTCTCTGCTTCACAACAAAAGAGTAGAAAGGCATCAGTCCTGCAGAGAGGGTTCATGATGCTTTATCTCCGTGCAGAGGTAGACTGTTCTGTGAGGAATGGGAAGAAGAGAGAGAATTCCACTCTCACAAGCATCCGTCACATGCTGAGAGGCCTTTTAATGATGTTCCTTTTCCCATTAAAGTGCAGGTGCTGCATTCCCTAAGACCCACCCCATCTCTGGTAGCCTTTTAAAATATTATTGTTGATGCGGAGGCTGGCGATCTTGGCAGTCATACCCTTATCTGTTATATCACACCAGTACATACATGTAGCATGTTGAAGGAGTTGTGGGTTTCTGCAGTGAGACCTAAATATAGATTTCCTCATTCCAAGGACACACAAGTCTTATCTTAGTGGTAAGAGGACCGGACTGCACTACTGTTCTGTGCTGTGAACTAATTACAGTGCAGCAAGATGATCTGTTTTCCCCCCACTCCACGTTTCGATTTGTGTTCTGCCAAGTAGAAAATTAACATGGCTGCAGGCCAAGACTGTTATACACCTGAGCACACAAGAGACTGAAGATGGAGGAAAGGAGGGGTGCATGTTTGGGTGGGTAGGGGTTAGGAACTAATGATGTCAAGTGTTGCTGGCCTATTTCATTAGACAGTTCATCAGAGAAGCTGAGAAGCAGAAGAATTGAGGAATGACAGCATTTAGTGCAGACATAGCCCCTGTAACTGCTGATCTCAGCGTTCTTTGTTCAACATTAAATTTCAGAAATGCCTGTGGGAAGTGGGTGATGGGTGTATATTGTAACCTCTTCAGCCTCTCCTCGTGTGTGTGTGTGTCAGTGTCAGTGTCAGTGTCAGTGTCAGTCACCTGGCACAGAGGAGTCCTTTTTACGGCAATACAGAAATACAAATAACAAATCTTTTTCTCTCTCTCTCATTCATATATATATATATATTATTAGCCTCTTCACCTAATGTATTGACTGGCTCTGCTAGAAACTACATCCGGACAGAGAGATGGTTAGATGTGACATAAAGAATTCAACAGCCTGGTAAAATTGTAGGGCAGGAGAGAGGTACTTCATTATTCCCAGTTCTTAGTAATTTGTAGTAGTACTTCTGGATTCCCTGTTTTTGCTGCTATTAATGACCCACGAAGTAGTAGGTTTTACTAGTTGCCATAGGACTGTTTTACGTGGGTTTTTCTTGTTGTACAGGAGTGGAGGGCCCAGAGCTTCATAATGGACATGGAGCCTTTCCACTTCTGTTGCTAATTCAAATCTAGTACCAGATAATTAGTGTTCAGAAATTATTACTGGTGATTTGGTGGCTTACATTACTTAGAATATAAACACCTCAAAACAGAATCTTTTTGTTACATGTCATACAGTGCTTAGCCCGGCGGGGCTTTAGTCTGTAATTGGACCTTCTAAGCCTTACTACAGTATGAATAAATAACAACAGTGAACTTGTGATCTTGCTCTAGTCCTTCATGAACAAGATGGAAGTCTTGCAAGAAAACACTATTGAATGGACTGGCCAATCCTTTGCCATTGTGGGCACTGCCTCTTCGTCCGTATTGAGGCAGGATTCAGAGGGACGGGGTAGATTCAGTGCTGCTGCATGTGGCACACTTGTTGAATGGACAGTGGTATTTAATCTTCATGATTGTCAGTCTGTTCTTTTCATCATCACTAAACTCTTAATTTATGCAGAGGGAAATCAGGCTTGAATTTCAAGGCTTCTTTGTGTCATCTTAAATCCTTGCATTCTCAGTAATCCCATGCCAGAGAATGGACGCTTTATCCACAAAGCTGGAAAGCAGCCTCAGGATAGCATGTTCGTTGTATATCGAAAAATCTCTTAAACCTTCACCCTGAGAAAGATGGGCATTAGTACTGCTGCGGAAATGCATCAGCATAGTTCTGTTCTTCGATGTTCTGATGCCTGTAGGACATTGCCTTATCTTACATTGTAAAAGGCATGAAGGCATTTTTAACTGTAAATATTCAGTGTTCAATTCTGAACCAAGAAAGCGCTATGAGCGTGGCTTAGGATCATAGGTTAATTTCCTCTGGCATCATTGGCAGTGCTAAAACCCCAGTTTGCCATGGGTTGCCCCCCTCCCTCCAAAGTTGTTTCTCACAGCTGGTGATGGGCGGGGCTTTGTGGTCATTAATGAAATATTGCCACCACACTAAGAGATCAATGAGATGTAATCTCACCATCTGGAAGCTCCATGGTGATTCTGAGCTGATGTTTAAATGGCAATGAGCAGACATAATGAGTGCATCTACTTTGTACTAATGGCTCCCCGAAATTGATTACTGCAGAATTAGCTCATTAATTCTATCATGAGTTTTTCTTCATTGATTTTTTTTTTTTTTCAAAAATGCCATTGATTACAATTCTCCTCTTTTGGATTTATTTGTTTTGTTGATTTAGTGGTTGGAAAACCCAAGAACAATGAACTGCTTACATGTGAAATCCTATGCAGTAGTGTTCTTTACTAGCTATGTAGTTTTACCAGCACACAGAAATCCCATAATGTTGTGGGAGGGGAATAAAAATATGCGGTTATACCCATTAGTTGGATTGTAGTGGGACTTCATAACCTATTTGCTATTATTTTGGTATTTGAGAGAGTCCTTCATAAATCTTGGAGTATCTTTCAAAAGTAAGTGTGCATTTTAAAAATGAGGAAACTAAGGCTATGTATACACTGGCAATTGAGCAACAAAGCTTAAACAAAAACCAAAGAAAGAAAGAAACCAGAAATCCTGAACAACAAAAGCTTTGCCATGGCAAGTACCAGTGTAAACAGTGCATTTCTGGCTGGAGTGCTCGTCTGCCAACAAAACAAATGCCCCTTATTTGGGGTAGAAGTCATTTTGTCAGCAAAAGTGCCAACAAAGTGTTTACACTGCCTGACTTTTACTGACATGGATGTATCAACACAGCTGTGTCACTAAAAGCTGTGTAGTGTAGACATGTACCCTACAGCGTAGCGATTAAGTGACTTTCTTAAGGTTACCTATTGAGTCAGTGACAGATGGGAATAGAATCTAGCCTTTTGCTTGGTTTGCTGGCCCACAGCTGCCATTTTCCCCTCTCCCTTCATTGTGTTGACCCAACAACTCTAGATCTCTGAAACCCTGTGTTGTCACGCATTATTCTGAAGTTTAGCAAACACAAGTTCTGAGAAATGAAGAGAAGGAATAAATTCCATAGTTTGGGGCCCTGATTTGTAAATTCCCCTGCTGTCAGTCCACCAGCATTCAAATCTAGAGGTCGCTTCATCTGATCCCTTAGGGTCTGTCTAGGTGGCAAAAAAAAAAAAAAAACCCAACCACCTGGGACACTGAGTTTCAGAGTCCACTTCTGCAGACCAGGGTTGAGCTAAAATTAGCTGTGTTAGACTTTCAGGCTCTCGCTCTCAACCCCACTGCCTTACCATGTTTCAGCGCCTGAGTTCCAGGTGTAGCCTGAACATCCACAAAGCTATTTTTAGCACTGTTGCTTGAGCCCCAGTCTGTAGACCTGGGCTCTGAGACTTGTAGCTGTAGCATTTTGGTTTTGTTTTTATTTTTTCCCTGGGTAGACATACCCATACCCAGAGCGTCTGGGATGATGTTTTAGGCAGGAACATCATAGATTAAAGCTTGTGAGTTACTCTGTGCTGTTAATAAACCTGTAACATAGAAAGCAAGACCAAATCAGTTATCAAGGGTAAAAATTAAAGGGTTTCCTCTGCTGCTGTTTGTGTGGTAGAGTTTTGCCTCCCAGTCTCATTTGTACAGCACATGAGCAATCTTTGCACTGTCTTTTTGCACCTTCACAGTTAATCCTGTGTATCACGTGCCTCTACTAGATAATAAGCTTTTTGGGAGGGGAACTTCATTTTTGTATGTTTTGTAAAGTATAAGTATGTTCATTTTGCAGCACCATATAAGTAACCTGGTGGTGAAGTTGCTGAGTTCATAAGCCTTATTGTGGATTTGAACATCAGTTTGAAGGCAAAGAATTGGATGACTAGGGGAAAGTTCTAATGCAATACAGAGCTTTTCATTTCCACATTTACCTGCCCAGATGCAATCCCATGCCGACAGACTGAATGGCCTTCTCTCACACTGCTGAAGTGAATTGCTGAGTTCTGCTGTAGTGAACCTAAGATTTGGGAGAATCAGGTTTAAATCTCTGCTCCTCCACAGACTTTCTTTGTGACCTTAGGTCATTTAGGCCATGTCTAGCTGAAAATTAAGTTGACTTATCTACCACAATAATTACATCACATGTATGTGTCTATACTTTGCTTCTGCAGTATGCATCCCTCACCAGGAGCTAATGTTTTGTCAGTGTGGGGCACTGTGGTACAGTTCCCAATAGCCATGTCACTACATTAAACTTGACTGCCACTTGTTGAGGTGTAATTAAGTCAGTGCAGTGGGACAGTTACATTGGCAGGAACAAAATTTAAGAGTAGACGCTTTCATAGTTAATGTGTAAGACCTTAGCCTCCCTGAGCCAGGTTTCCTAGCTGACAGCGTTGCTGTGCATATGTCCAGTTCTGAGAGGCTCAGACACTATACTTAGGGGATCAGATAAGTGCCTTAGATGTGTCTACGTCACAAGAACACCCTCCTTGATACTCATTGGCACCTTGTTGGTTGCTTCAATTCAGCATCCAAGAGGTCAGGGAGAGTGTGTTACACTTTCAGCCATGGATTCAGTCTTTGCAGAAGGGTATTTAGGCACATTGGCCAGAGGCATTGTGGGAAAGCTCCCTGTGCTGTACTTGTACTGTAGATGGAAAACTTCATCTCCAGTGCAGTAATATTTTGTCAGCTAGGAAATCTGGCTCAGGGAGGCTAAGGTCTTACACATTAACTATGAAAGCGTCTACTCTTAAATTTTGTTCCTGCCAATGTAACTGTCCCACTGCACTGACTTAATTACACCTTTAACAGCCACACAGTTAACAAAAATTAAAATATTAAAGAGCCTATCCTGTGCTTGGTCCTAATTCCAAAACTAGCTACCTTAAAATAGAGGCATTTTCTTAGAAATACCATTGCCACTTATTGCCTCTATCAGTGGATGGGACTTTGTGGCTCTCTCTGAAAATTTCCATTATATTAGTACTTCTCAACAGTGTCTCTTATTCAAAATAGAACTGAATGAATCTGTGTTTCCATAAGAAATTATTTTGAAAATTAAGGTCGACAAAACATTTTAAAAATCATCTAAGTCCCATTTTCAAAAATGCCGACCTACACTAAGTCATGTACGAGCCAAGGCTCCTGTGTAAGTAGGGTGCTTTTGAAAAATTTACCCCAATCTTATATTTTTTTAAAAAACTGTTTGATGGCGTGACTATTAATTTAGAGACTAACCAATTACTTTCTTGCTTTACAAAGTTTACTTAAAATAACTTTGAAGCGTTCTAATTTTTTCAATTATTTTTAATTGAGCCTCATTTTTTAAGTCCCATATTGCCAAAAAGGCAGCTTCCTTTTTATTTTATTAGTGCTGTGTCAGATCCTTTCTCCGATTTTATAATTTGATGTTAGTGACTGAGACTCCTTGATTTCACACTTGCATTTGCCTCAAACAAAGAAACACTGCAGTGTGAAAACTGTAAGTTCCAAATCAGAAGATCCAGACAAGCGGCTGGAGCATCAGTGTGTTCACAGCTTGTGCTGCAATTTTATTTAATCAATCATCTTGCCAGTAAGACACATTTTTTGATTAGTTTTCAGTACCCAAAACAACAGTGTCAAGGTGGTGGTTCCCTTCTGTTTCCTTTTGCTCTTTTTGGCAAGATGGTCTCTTAGGGCCAAATTGAAACTGCCATTTAGAGGTCTGTAACTGATGTGCATGCATTTGTAGCTGCTTCCATGTGTCAGGTGGCAGAGCACAAAGAGCTGGAAAGCATTTGTTAGGACAGGAAACTTCCTGAATCCATCTCTCAGGAATTCTGAGTTTGACTTGAGAGCCCTCCCTGTTTAATCCTCTAGTCATTTACACCACTTGATCCTGACTAACCATGGATATTTGAAGTAGACTAGTACAATGAAATGAGAATGGTTATGAATAAACAGAAACTAGATTTTTTTGTAATACTTTTACGATATAAACAAAAATTATCTGACACATCGTGTACGAGCCACTGCCAGAGACACGATACAGAATGAAATAGGAATAGTTGTAGCAGATTAGTACTGAGAACGTAGATCACTGATGTAGGGATGTAAGCGAGTAGTCAACTACCCAATAAGCATATACTTATTGGGTAGTTGAGTCACTACTCGACTAGTTGCTCCCCCGCCCTTTGCTGCCTTAATCAGAGTCAGTGATTGAAAGCCACTCCCCCCTCCCCAGCACCGACTCCACAGGTGGTGGTCAGGGGAGGCAGAGATGTAGCAAGGACTGGGTGTAAGCCGGGAATCAGCTGTCCCGGCTCGCACCCGGTCCCAGATGGTGTGCTTCTGCTTTTTAAATGCCCCTGCTGCGCCTCTGCTTTTTAAATGGAGTAAGAGCCTGGCAGCTCTTCCTCCATTTAAAAAGCAGTGACGCCGCATCTGGGACCAGGTGCAAGCCAGGACAGCTGATTTCTAGCTTGTGCCCAGTCTCCCACTGGACCTTTGCCTTTTAAATGTAATGAGAGCTGGGTGGCTCTTACTACATTTAAAAGGCAGAGCCACAGCAAGGTTAGCTCCCGGGGTTGGGAGCTAACCCAACTGCAGCCCTGCAGTTTCTTCCCCTTTATCAACTAATCGAGTATTTGATGGAAATTCCATCCACTACTTGATTAGCTGATTAAACGCAATTTAACATCCCAACCCTGATATGTTCTTAGGGCTAGATTGTTCAAATCTTGTTCGTTGCAGTAGTTCTAGTGATTTCATTAGCTCCAATAACATTATTTGCATGAATAAAGCTAGTCTCAAACCAGATCTTTAGAATTACCAAGTACAAGTTGAACCTGTCTTGTCCAGAACTCTCTTATCGGGAAACATCCATCATCCAGAATGATTTTAGTTAGCCAGATATCTACTTTTCATGGATGTGGCCAAGTTTCCCGTGGCCTCATCAAGTTTGTTTACAGCCACCAGTCCTAGCTCTCACTGTTCTGTGCCGTTATTTAGCTCTAATTTACCCCTAAATGTCCTCTAAAACCACAGTAAACAGTGGAAGTGGAAGTAATGCTGCTAGAAAACACTGATCAAAAAGATCTATTAAGACTTTAAAGACATTTTAAAATATTAAGTGTCTTATCTGTAAGTGGCTGAATAGGAATGTTTTAATACACTCTGGTTGTGTAAATCCATTGATTCTAGCCTGGATCTGGAAGTCACAGGTCAGGGAAAGTCTGTGGCTCTCACTCTGAATTCTTGCTTCCTCTCATTTCTTCTCTTTAATGCTTCACTATTTACATCTTAAATAATACTATGGCTTAACTAGTGGCAATAGCAGGTTCCAAATCTCCTCACTAGGTCCCTACCTGTCATTGTGGTATCTGAGGCCAAGTCTACACTGCGGAGGGAAGGTTGGCATAAATAATGTAGCTGGAGTCGACATACCTTAAACTGAGCTTGGCACCATCTCCACAGTGGAGTTCAATGGGAGAAACAGTCCTGTCAACTTCCCATACTCCTCGCAACAGCAAGGAGTACCAATGCCTAGAGATGTTAAAATTAGATTAATCAACTAATTGAATAGTCGATGGAATTTCCATTGACTATTCGATTAGTCAATAAGGACTAGCAAGGCGTTCCACCTTTGAAATAGACAAGAGCCCCAGCAGAGAAATGCTGCATGGAGCCCGGGGACTCTCTTCTGGCCTCCGGCTCCATGCGGCGTTTCCATCTTTGAAATGCACAAGAGCCCCTGCTTCAGGCTCTTGTACATTTCAAAGCAGAAGGGTCCGCGTGCAGGGATTTGGAGCAATCAAATTTTTTAATTGCTCCGCTCCAGCTCTGCTCCAGCACCAATAGTGACTGCTCCAGCTCCGCTCCGACTCAAATTAATTTTTAACTAAATAAAAAAGTGCATACTGTAATTTTGAAAAAACATTATTTTTATTCAGTTTTAAAACAATTTAAATGTCATCAACAATGATACAAACTAGAAACATTCATAATTCAATCTGTAAAAAATTATTGCAGCAATCAAATCGTCTTTCATAGCCTGCTGCCGATCATTTAAAATTAACTTTAAAGCCGAAAACAGTCGCTCTACACTAGCTTGAGTTGTTGGCATGCTTGAAGCAATTCTACAGGCAGCCTGAATGTGGTGTGGGTAGCAGTGAATGGCCTCAAAAACAGATTTTACTTTTAGCCTACCAATAGACTCCATTGCCTCACAATCTTCCTGAAAGTTTCTCTCGAATAATGCTTCATTACAATTATGAATCGCAGAAACTTGCTGGCATCTTTCTTGTTTATCCAATTCCTTTTTGAAGTTGTCATCTGAAGAATTGTGCTTGAATTATGTCCATTTCCCTGTGATGGTTGAAGATGTCTCAGGGATGGATGCTTGAATAAATAAATGGAGATTGCCTATCTCCTAGAACTGGAAGGGACCTTGAAAGGTCATCAAATCAAGTGCAGTCCCCTGCCTTCACAGTAGGACCAAGTACCATCCCTGACAGATTTTTGCCCCAAATCCCCTCCTCAAGGATTGAACTCACAACGCTGGGTTTAGCAGGCCAATGCTCAACCCACTGAGCTATCCCTCCCCTGCCTCAGAGTGGAGGCAGACGTTTGAGAACAGCCTGCTATTTCTGAAGGATATGAACTTTCCGAAACTGCAAATTCGATTGTTGATGACTCCTTTTGTTGTGTTTTGTTTTCTTCAACCTCTTTCACCGAGTTCAAATGTAGCAGTAGATTTTGTTTTTCGAGTCATTGAGCAATATCAAGGAGCCCTTCCTTTGCCTTTGGTATATCCCTTGAGGTAAGAAGAATCCGATACCATGGGTCAACAAACTCCAGCAAGGAAATGAATATTGTCAAAAAGCTTCTCTTCGCATTTCTGTATGGAGGATAGAATTCCTTCTGCAATTTATCCACCATTTTCTTGCAAGAATTTTGACAGTTTTCACCATTCCTTTATTAAAACTCCCGGGGTTACATCGACAGCTTGAAGATTCACGGTTGTTTGGTTTGGCTTTGCCAAGAGGTCTCGCAGGTTCTTCGCTTCGTCCCATTCAGCTTTTGTTAACTTGAGTTCTCCTGTTCCAGCAGCAGACACTTGTTCACAGTAAGATTGAAAAACAAGAAGGCGATCAATCATCACAAATGTTGAACCCCAGCGAGTCACAGTATCCAATGATTGAGTTACCCCATGTAGATCAAGCAGAACACTTTGAATATTTGGGGTTCGTAGTTTGACAACGACTTGTCGAATTTTTGCCAGCAATTTCTTCGCATGTTCTTTGTTCAGTCCATCCCAGATTGCCAACTGAAGAGTTTGAATACCACACCTCATCAATTGGACTTTTGAGTCCTCCTCATGAAGCCATGTTGGAAATATGAGGCTAGGGTCATTAACCCATTGCGCAGCAGCATCCATGTTGACTTCGATTTCATCCATTCCTTTAGTTCCTTCATCAGGCAAAATAGCTTCAGTTCTGTCCACATCCCTGTTCTCAGAGGTAGAAATGGTTTCATTGTCCTTGCTGAAATTTTTGACGGCACACGTCATGTTTGCTGCATTGTCAACGCAGATGCTCAGCACTTACATTTCACTGATCCCAAATTTTTCTAAAATAGCTTTTACTTGACTTTTCACGTAGGAAGAATTGTGACACCCTTCAGTGTCGCTTATGCCCAAGGTTTTTACCACAGCTTTATCTTTTCCTTCTTCGTAGTACTGAGCATTGATTGCAAGGAAATTTCTGTTTCCACAGGTTGCCGCATCCATTTGCAGGTAGCACAATTTTTGCTCCAAAGCTTTCTTGAGCTCTTCGCGACCAGACTCAGCTGTGCTGACAACTAAATGATGAACTGCATCGTGCCCTGTCGAAACGCCAAGCTGCTGACCCATTTCACCTGCAGTTTTTTGGAATCCTTTGTTCTTTAGCCTGAAGGGTAGTGAGCGGTGTTGAACTCAAGCAAACCATTTCCATCAGCCCTTCACGGAAAGTATTGGCATCCATGGTGACTGTAATCTTTGAGGACTTCAAATATGAGTCAAGTTTTGTTTGCTCAATTTTGGGTTTCTTTTCAGATGAAGCTCCACAAAAAAATCTTTTCTCCAGGAGTTTTCAAAGAGCCAGATGAACGTCGTTTAGCCGCGTCAGCTTTCTGTTTTGCCTCATCTTCCTGGTCCTTTTTTGTAACCAGAGCTGCATTGTTTTCAGGATGGTTACATTTTACATGCCGCCAAAGGTTGAAACTTTTCACGGCACTTGCTTCACTTGTCTTGAAGCTACATGGTTTGAGCTCGCCATTCACTTCCTTTTCCACCTTGCACGTTGCCGATTTCTTCTTTGCTTTTCCCAAAAGCCCAAATTTGGGCTTTTTCAAATTCAAAAGTAAAGACGTCGTTGAGATCCTCTTCCGTAAATTGGCTATCAACCATGGGGGGCAGATTTGATTTTTTTGTTGAAGCCATGGCCAAATCTTCTTGTGCCACTACCGCATCCAAATGTTTCTTGTTATGATCTTTGAAAAGCAATGAACAAAAGCATTACATTTTTTTATAATGTACCTGCTTGTGATATCTTAACCACTTAAGGTACTTCGAATTTATTTTGGATTTTCTGGACAAAAATGATTGCATTTTCTTTTTACACAATTATTATTATTATAGTATATTTTAATATTTTAACATGTTTCTTGCAGTTTTAATGAAGTAAGAAGTATTTTTAATATACATAATTAATATAAATTTTTATTTATAAATTGCAAGTTAGTTTTTCTTATGAAATTTTGCAGTAAAAATATTCGAAATATTTTCCAAGTTTTTAATTAATATCTCAAAAACGCTTTAACATAGATATATCAATGAAATTTGGTATGTGCCGTAGCGTTAGTACGTGCTATCGCTGTTCTACAACATTAATTGTTGGGAATTAACAAGGCTACACGTTACAAGGTTGAAAATAAACACATACTAATCTAACTATCTAACTAATCTACGCAAGTATGTACTCACCTAACCTTGGCACAAGGGTGGGAGCAGTCTGCAGTGTTGCCGGATGTCTGATATTTATCTGATTCTTTAATAAAACATATCTCCAAAAAACTTTGTAATTTTGTATCTGTACATTAAATCTTGATTTTGGCCGAAGTGAGAATAACTATGACATACTACGTAAAGTGTTAAAGTAGATGTTAATATCAATTGTTATACAATCTGAAACTTTTTGGCACCTTTAGGACTTTCTTGCTAAAATATCATTCATTTTGGATTGAAAATGGAAAAAAAAACCCTGGAGCAGTGGAGCAGTCAAGATTTTCTGTGCTCCAGCTCCACTCCAGCTCCGGGCAAAAACCTGCAGCTCCACTGGTCCGTGCTCCAACTCCGGGCTCCGCTCCAAAGCCCTGCCCACATGGAACCCAGGGTCAGCAGACTCCCTGCTGGCCCCGGGCTCCATGCAGCATTTCAAAGCGGAAGTGCCGCATGGAGTCTCGGGCCAGCGGGGGGAGTCTGCTGACCCCAGGCTCCTGAACTGGTGGAACAGGATCAGCACTGGGATCTGAGCAGCTTTCACCCCTACCCCTATTTCCCCTGGACCAAGATACACTGTTTTTACCCCCTCTCTTCCTGGCCAATAGCGGGAGGCGCTGTTTATTTATTTTACCCCCTCTCTTCCTGGCCAATAGCGGGAGGCGCTGTTTATTTATTTTTCACACACCCCACTTGGAAGGGGACAAGCTTGCAAACTCATTCCAGTGCTGACTAGGGCACTCATCTGCTGCTGACACCTGGTCTGGATATCATCTGCTGGATCTGGAGTCCAAATTGTGCTTGGTTCCAACTTATAAATATTTCAGAGTCACGACAACCTCCATTCCCAGTTAAGGATGTTAGGAGGTGGGTAACTGACTAATCGTGTAGTCGATGCAATTTTTATCGACTGCACAATTAGTTGATAAGGGAGGGTGTTCTGTCCCCTCAGGCAATCCAGCTCCTACTACATTTAAACTGCAGAGCTGCAGCGGGGGTAGGTCCTGGACCAGTGTGAGCCAGGCTCCGCCTGGCTCTTACTACATTTAAAATGCAGAGCCACAGTGGTCCTGGACCAGCGTGAGCCAGGACTGAGCTGGGCTTGCTCAGTCCCGGCTCACCCCAGGTCCAGCAGCCCCTGTCTGGGGGTGGGTCCCAGCAGGGAGCTGGGACCCCCTGCAGACAGGAGCTGCTGCCAGAGCAGCCTCTGCCTGCAGGGGCCAGGGCTGGCCACAAACAGAGGCTGCTCCAGCAGCAGCCTGTGCCTGCAGCGAGCCTGGGCCTGCCATGGGCAGAGGCTGCTATGTGGCAGCATCCCCTGCCCCACTGCAGTGTGTGTGCCACCGCACTGTGTGTGGGGGATAGGTGGCACTGCAGAGACGGTTTTGGAGGGAACCGGCTTTTGAGCCGGCTCTCCCCAGCACTGGCTCCTGTTCCCCCTTGTTGCCTCTGATACAGAGGCAGCAATCAAGTGGGGCGAAATGAGTAGTTGAGTAGTTGGCTCGACTACCCGATAAGCTTGGGAAGCTTCAGAAGCTCTGAAGTTCTACTTTATATCTGCGAGATGCCAGCAGTTGGCTCTGCTATTAATGAAAGAATGTTGGATCTGCAGTTCATGAAAGAATGATGGGTCCTCTTTGGGATGCAACAGTTCGAGCTGTGTTGCTGATTTTTTGGGCGGAGGGGGGTTGGCAGAGTCATGTAACTTCCCCCCCCCCCTCCTTCCTTTAAGGCCTCTGTACGTTAACCAAGGGAATTGTTTTAGCATCTTCATAACCAGAACATGTCTGAGTAACATTCTGTATAGAAGTCAGAACTTGGAAAGTTCTCACAATTTGCCTGGGCTGCACAACATACAGGATTGCAACATATTGTGCAATCCTAAAAGGAAGTAATTTTTCCTGCAGAGCCTCTCTGAGGAAGTTTTGCCATAATTAGAATTGCACTGGGCATATGAATGGATTGAAACAGTCTGGGGATTTTGTTCTGTATACCTAAGCTGAGATTTACTATATCATATTGCATGTTCCACTGAATGCTTATAAGTAGGGTTGGAAGAAGGATTAGGTTTTATCACTAAGTGTTGGCTAATGTTGAATTCGCTGTACACTCATAAACTTACCAAAGAATATTTCTATCTTTGAGAATCAAAACCTACAGATCGGCAGAGTAAGAAAAACACAGCTTGAGAACTTAGAGGTTGATTTAAGGATATTTACTTGTTATGGTTTAACATGTGATACTGACAGTTTGTGTTTTAACTGCTTATAAAGCTTTGACTCTTTGCATCCTAACATCTTCTGTCTTGAAATAAATATTGTCTGGCCCCCATCTATTGTCTTTTGCCCCCCATAATTTCCCACAACCATGAAAAATTAAATTTAATAAAAATTAAGGGAAAACACAAAATTTTGCATAATTGTGAAAATTTAAATTGATAATTGAAATTTGAATTGGAAGATATACCTGCCTGCTGTTTTTCTTTGTGTGAGTTTTTAAATCAGGAGCTAGGGAAACAAGATGAATTAAACCAGGCAAAACTACCATGCCGACAAGGAATACTGGGCATGGAAATGGACTAGACCTTGAAGCACGGATCATAAGTAGATAGGGAATGAAATGTCTATTTAGACGTGATTGGGTTATTTTCTTTGTTTTGTTGTTTGATTAAACTTTTCTGTGCTAAGTCCATGTGCCTCCCCTCCCCATTCACTGTATTTTAAACTGTAGCCCAGAGGTCAGAAATCAGAGCACTCAGTTTTTCTCCCCCCCCCCCTTTTTTTCCCCCAAGCTCTCTTGTGATAAAAGTTCAAGTGCTTCTTCCTGGGTGCAAGAAGAAGGGTCGCACAGTGTGCTGAGAGCACATGGGCTCCACAGCCAGCTGCTTTGAGTGTGGGCCGGATCCAGCAGTTTAGCAGGCCGGATGCAGTTTGCAGGCTATATTTTGCCTTCCCCTGCATTTGATAGTATGAATCTTTCATGTATAGTGCTATTCCCCCATGTCCCCTTTCCTTCTTGTACAATTTTTAGGCAGTTATTAGTATGCCATTGGTGTATTTTTCCACCGTATTTCAGTAATGCATATTATATTAAGCTAGTCCTCTGTTGCCAGGGATTCCAATTTACTGGCTTTTACTTTCAAGCTTTCCCTGTTGATGTAGAAACACATGGTTTTTCACTGTGTATTATTTTTATTTAACTCCTTGGTTAGATGCCCTGTAATTTTTCCGAAGAGGCACATTTTTCTAACCTTCATCAGACACAGATTTTTTTCATCAGACACAAATACCTTGGTATTACTGACATTCCTAGTGGGTATTTTGTCCGGCTGATGTATTCTTCAACACTTCTATGCTTTCTCCCAGCTCTTAGCTCAAGTTATCCCCCATTAACTGGTTAACTTTGTGTGCCAGCAGTCCATTCTGTTTTGGTTAATATCCAGTTCCTCTCTTGTGTGTTGGCTTTCCCTTCTTCCTAAAGCTCCCTGGTGCATCATACATTTAAACCTGCCTCTTTGCACTGTTTTCTCATCTATGAATTGAAGCCCTTGCGTTCCTCTGTGTTAGTCAGACCTGTGTGTGGAACTGGCAGCTCTCAGAGGAAGCTACTGTAATGACCTCGGGGATAGGCCTTTTTCCTCATACTATACATCTGGTTTCCATGATCTTTGTGTTTACCATGACCAGTAACCTGAGCTCCTTCCTGAGATGACTAGTTTTAAGGCTTCCTCTTCCTTCCCATACCTTTTTGGTTTAGAAACACGCATGAGACCTGCCTGGTCCAGCTGCCAGGCTAAGTCAGCTAAGTAGTTTTGCATCTCTACACAGGGCCCTAAAGCTTGACAACTGGCCACAGTGGGAATAAGCAGGAGTCTCACAGAACTAGCTCTGTTTAATAGCTCTGAGATTAGTGTACCCGGTACAAGCCTCCAACACACTACAATACTTTTAAACCCTCCCCCAAATTCCCTAGTCTTTATCTTGAAGAGGGCATTTAAATAGCACAGATCAAGGTGTTCTTAACACTAACGATCAGAATTAGTAACTGTTCAGTTTCAAGAGGTTTTTTAATACTGAGGCTTCATTAATTTTTTAAATGAAGCAGTCTCTTGGTCAAGGAACAGGGCAGCTCTGTTTTGTTACTGTCAGGGAGCTGTGTCATGCATCTCTGGGTGTCTGAACTGTTCTGAGAATGAATGCAGGGTACCACTTTTCAGGCAATGTATTTGCAAAGCTAACAGCCCATAAAAAGTCACAGGTAATCAACCCTTGGATGAGGCCCAGTGATCAATGGCAGATCTTCGGGCCTTAGGGCTGTACATGTTTTGTTTTGCTTTATACACAGACTTAAACTCTGTGCAACCCTGTACTTAGATGTTTGTTTTCAAAATGATGACAAAGCAAATAGCACTTCTTGTAGTCTTAACAGTCCTTCCTTTCCCCAGGACTTGTCTGTTATAGATTTATAAACTGGGACCATTCTGACCATTTCGTTTTACCTTGTGCATAACATATGCTATGGAATGTCAACAGACTTCATATTTGGACACGATGTGAATGGGTTATCATAGACGTTCTCAGGTGGTGCTGTGGTGTCTTTGCTCAGTAGAAGTCAGTGATCCCTGAAAGCAGGCAAATGAAACTGGCACACAGAGATGGAGTTTGAATCTAAGGAAAGGCAGGAGTGAGAGCAGCAGAATAAGGATAATGGATTTCAAAAAAGCAGCCTTCAGAAATCTCAGAACTGATATGTAAGGCCCCATGGGAAATAAATCAAAGAGAAAAGGGAATTCGGGAGAGCTGGCAATCACTCAGAGAGACCTCTACAGGTGCTTCAGTAAATTCTCCCGATAAAAGGAAAGATACAAGAATATTAAGAGGTCAGTATTGCTCCATTGGAAGGTCTTCAGTTGACTTGACAATCAAAAAGGAATCCTATAAAAAGTGGAAACCTGGAGAAATTGCTGAGGATGAAATAGCACATGCATAGGTCACAGATGAAATTTTGAAAGAGTAGTTTAGGACATAGAAGTAAACAGTAATTGGACAAAATACAGCAGGGTTACAAAAGGTATGTCAAACCAGACC
The DNA here is from genome assembly GCA_032595735.1 of Pelochelys cantorii. Classification (NCBI taxonomy): domain Eukaryota; kingdom Metazoa; phylum Chordata; order Testudines; family Trionychidae; genus Pelochelys; species Pelochelys cantorii. The sequence goes on from CM064328.1 coordinate 7,346,010, forward strand.
AATCTGATTGTTCCTTGAGAAGGTAACCAGTTTTCTAGACAAAGGAAATACAGTAGATCTATCTGGTATTTAGTAAAGCATTTGATACAGTTCCAAATGGAAAACCATCCATAAAATTGGAGAAAAGGGGGATCAATACCAGAATTAAAGGTGGATACGGAACTGGTCCCAGGGGAGATCATGCTGTTATGTGGCCTGTCGGGCTGCAGGGTGATTACTAGTGGAGTTCCTCAGGGATCAGTCTTGGGACCAATTTTATTGAACATTTTCATTAATGGATCAAGAGTCGGAATGTGTGAATACAATTTGCAGAGGACACGAAGTTGAAGATATTGCCAGTAGGGAGGAGGACCATAATATCATACAAGAAAATGTGGGCAACCTTGAAAACTGGAATAATAGATACAGGATGAAATATAACGATGCAAGTCAAGCCTTTGGGGACTGACCACTAGTGTGTGTGCTTTAAGCTGAGTACTTATTAGTAGGAAGCCACAGAGGAGCAGAAAGAGTGGAGTATATTGGTCAATCACAGTATGCTGCAGCTATGACAAGGGCTAATGCAATCCTGGGATGCATCGGGCAAGATATCTCCAGTAGAGATAGGGAAGAGTTGTTGTTATCATCATACCAGGCACTAGTGAGACTGGGATACTGTGTGCAGTTCTGGTCCCCTATGTTGAAGAAAGATACATTCAAACTGGAACAGGTTCAGAAGAAGGGTTGCTAACGTGATCTGAAGGATGGAGAAGCGACTTTAGGACAGAAGACATGAGGTTGGCTTGTTTAACCCAGCAAAATGAAAGCTGGGAGTAGATATAACTTCTCTGTAAATACATCAGAGGGATAAATACCAGGGAGGAAGGGGAGTTAAGGGCCAGTGTTAGCATAAGAACAACTGAATATAAACTGGCCATCCACAAGTTTAGGCTTGAAATTACACAAAGCTTTCTAACCAGCAGAGGACTGGCAGTCTGGAACAGCTTCCCAAAGGAAGCAGTGGGGACAAAAAACCTTTCAGGCTGAGATGGATAAAGGTGTGGAGGGGACGGTGTGTTGAGATTGCTAACAATGGCACATGGCCTTATCTGCAACTGCTTTCAGCAAATGTCTGCAGTGGCCAGAGATCGGATGCTAGATGGGGAGAGGGCTCTGAGTTACTTGGGGTCAGGAAGAAATATTCCCCCAAGTGAGCTTGGCAGAGAGCCTGCGTTTTTTCACCTTTCTCTTCAGTGTGGGGCATGGGTTACTTGCTGGTTTGAACTTGAGTACTGGTGACCCCCAACTTACAACTGCCCAATCTGTGACCGCCCGCATTTACAACCGCCCTGCTCCGGGGGCCGCCTACCGCCCAGCACAACCCCCAGCTGGCTCAGGGTGCCGTTCGTGCTGTGCCACGGAGCCACCTACCTCCCAGCACAGCCCCTGGCAGGCTCTGGGTGCTGTTCGCGCTGCTGGCTCCAGGAGACTACAACTCCCAGGAGACAAAGCAAGCCAGGAACGGGACTCCCCCATTCATAACATTGCCCCTATGGGCAATAAGGGTTCGACTTATGACATCCTGACTTAGGACGGTTCTCCAGGAACCAATTAGGTCATAAGTGCGGGCATCGCCTGTAAATAGTTGATTCTCTGTAACTTGACTGTGTAGTCCTATTGTAGGAGTGGGTGAGTGTGATTGAGGCCTGGGATGTTCGGGAGGTCAGACTTAGGTGGTCATGGTAGTCCCTTCTGGTTTCAGTGAGTCTATAACTCTGTCACTTTGCAGCTGACTCAGTAAGCAGGCAGCATCTACCTTCAGAGCACTCGTCTCATGGAAAAGCAAGCTGCAGATCACTGTTTGTCATAGTGTGGAAGCTTGTCTGCAAGATATTTTTCTTCTATTGTCTCTTCTTCAGCTACCCTCCCTGTAAAAGGGTGGCGACGCCTGCTTCACCAGGGGTGTTAGCGTCTTCACGCAGCTTGGCGAACATCCCATTGCTCAGTATTTAAGCAGCTTGGTCGCAGTACTAAAAATAAAGTCCAAGGAAAATGCTTTTACACGAACATCCCAAAGAATTAACATGGCTGAGGGGAAATTTACTGTGAGTGTTGTATAGGTGGGAACAGAAAGCAAGGGCAGTGGGCAACCCCATGGCTTTGGGAGGCAAGCCTCTCCAGCCTCACCCCTTGCGTCCGAGGTCCTTCTATGCCCATTGGAGCCTAGCTCCCCCCAGTCCGTGGCTGCTGCTGACACATGTCCAGTGCCCTCCCCCCCACACACACACACACAGTGTGGCTGCTGGCCCTTGCTCCCTGCCTAGGGATGTTAAATTTTGCTTAATTAACTAATTGAATAGTCAGTGGGATTTCTATCGACTACAGCCGGTCCCCGAGTTATGAACGAGTTATGGACCAAACACTTGGCCGTAACTCGAAGTGTTCATAACTCAGATCCCATTGAGTTACATGGCGACTGCGCTGTTCGTAAGCACGGATCGCGTTCGTAACTCAGGGACAGCATTTACGACCGCTTTGGTCATAAGTGCAGATGGTCGTAAGTGGAGGTGGTCGTAAGTCGGAGACCAGCTGTATTCGATTAGTTTATAAGGGCGCCTCTGCCCTTGAACTGTAGCAAGAGTCCTGCCTGGCTCTTGCTACAGTTCAGAAGTGGAAGCCCTGCACTCCCACTGGCCCCTCACTCCCTGCAGCGCCTCAGCCTTTGAAATGTACAAGAGCCCCAGCTGGGGAGTCCCCCAGTAGCTCCGCACTCCCTGCGGGGCTTCTGCTTTTGAAATGTACAAGAGCTCCACAGGGAGTGCGGGGCTAGTGGGAGTCACTTTTCCCCCTCCGCCCCGCTGCCTCTCTCTGATAGAGGCAGCAAGGGGGAAAGCGACTAATCACATCACTAGTTGACTATCTGATAGACTTTTGCTTACTGGGTAGTCGACTAGTTGCTTACATCCCTGTCCCTGCCCCCAGAGGAGCTGGCGGGTGGCCCCGGAGAGCCGGTGGGCAGTGCAGCCCCAGGCTAGATCCCTAACCAGGAAGTTCCCCCACCGTGCAACCAAGCCGCCAGCCCCAGCGCTGGGTGGCCAGAGTAGCCCTAGTGCTAGGATGTCAGGTGGCACAGCGCAGTCCCCAGCCTGCCAGCCCCAGCTTCTGACACCACAAGAGCAGGCTTGGGAGCGGGTCTGGGGGACTCCGTTGGAACACGGGTGGGGCTGGGGAGGCAGTTTGGGAAGTCAGTGCCTTCTGTTGCCTGTGATACCGGCCATCCATGACAGAAGGGTTGATAACTGGACTGATTCAGTCTCTAAGCAGTAATGTGGTTAATTCCTGGATAGGTAAAGAGCCAGTTCCCAAGTGCCACATTTTCCAGGCAAGGACAAGTTTAGAAACAAAGAAGTTTAAGGGTTGGTTGTTTCTTTAGTCCGGGCCAGGCATTTTCTGTCCCTGTCAGCCAGCCTGACTACCAGTGATTCCATAAAGCACTGAGAAAGGTTTGTCTGTTTGTCCTCCCTTGCCCCTGATTTGATGACTGATGCCTGCATCTGCGTACAATTAGAGATAAGGTAGGGGTGGCTGTTATTACTCTCCTGACATGCTGTCCTTCTGTTGGATGTTATTGAACAGCCAGTGTTATTCCAGGGCAGCCGGCTTATCCGGGAGTTGCTCGCCACAGGATCTAATTAAGGAAGAAAAGAGGAAGGAGGCAGAAGAGCCTGTTTAAGAACAATCGCATTCTAAAGCCTCCCCTTTAATGAGGAAATTGAATTTGTGACTGCAGGGCCCACTTGTACATTTTGGAGCCAAGTGAAGATGGAGCATGCTGGGTTTCAGGGCTCTTCAGCCATCTGTAATAATGTTTGCAGCTGCAGCTCGGCCTCTCGAGCGCCTAGCCTGTGCTTTTTGTTAAACTTGTCCTCAGTTGAGCTCTTGGTACTCAGGAACATTAAATGGTTATTCTAATTGTACCGCTCCGTCTCTGCTTACAATCATCCCTCTTCACGAGAGGAAGGGTAGGTGTGCGGCTCGGTTCGGCTCTTTTACCCAAGTTCCTACACGCCTGTCCTCAAAAGCAGAGCATAGTCTTTTTAGAATGCTATGGACTCACTCCCCACAGCCCTGACACGGTAGCAGCCTTGATGGGCCAGTGGCAAGGATTTACCCCAAGGAGTTTAGGCACCTGACTCCCACTGATTTTTGACTTTCTGTGCATTGGGCACATTTCTCTCAGTCCCTTTTGAAAATTCTGGTCTCTATGCCTTTGCTTCAGGTTGTAAGAGAGTAGGTGGGCTTGTTCTAGTAAATGATCTCCCTGTCTGGTTTATCACTTAGCCCTAAAGGGACTAGGTCATCCCCAGGCAGAGGTTGTCTGCAGACTAGCCAAATTCCAAAGATTTTGTGAGGGGCAGGAGGCAGGAATTCTAGTCACTATACTGGGACTGGGGACTGATGAAGGTCTCTGCCCCGCATGCCTGCCGCCTTCCTTCTGTCCCTGCCGAGCATAATACAGTTGGGGGTGTTGTTCACATAAGTGATGGTGTCACACTGAAACGTCATTGTTCAAATGTCTCCAGAACCCTTCAGCAAACCAGGACTGCTCTGAGTAACTTTGCTGAACTCTACAGGTTGAATCACTCTAGTCCGGCACTATCCAAGGTCTTGAGTGAGCCGAGTGTCCACTTATTGCAGGTGTGGCCAAGTGTCCCGTGGTCCCAAAAAGTTTGTTTACAGCCACCAGACCTGGCTCTCTGTGTTATTTAGCTCTAAATTACCTCAAATGTTTTCTAAGAGCCCAGTCAGCAGTGGAAGTGTTGGTGATGCTACTAGACAATACTGACCTCCCGTGGTCTGGCAAATTCTCTGGTTCAGCACTAGTCAGGTGCCGGACTAGAGAGGTTCAACCTGTACTACATGTCTCAATGGTGAAAATCATTTCTCTGGTCTCCAGGGCCTGATCTCTTGCCATCTATCACTGCACTGATGAGTTTTGCCTCTCTGTTTTGTTGCAGGAGTCGGCACCAGGAATTATTACAGGAAGATTGGTTATGAGCTGGAAGGGCCATATATGATGAAAAGGCTGGACTAATGCCCTTAACCAGAGGCATTGGAACCCATCTTCATACCAGCCCAGCTGCTGGAAACACGGCAGAGAAGATGCCAATTAACCCTGGCAAGAAAGCTCCTGGGGAAAGATTGCAAGTTTAAACCAGAGATCTGCTTGTTGCTAAGTATTTGTTCTGCTGGAGTCCCCTGCCACAAATTGAAATCTCTCCCAGGAGGGTCTCTCCTGAGAGGCCCTCCAGGGGAATCTCATGAGAGAACCACACATCTCATTAGCTGACGCGATACTGCTGGAGTTGGTGTACTTGTGCAGTGAAACAAGCAGAGCTGCGTTGCTTTGCTGATGGAAGAGTCTCGTTTTAGGGGGCCCAGGTGAACATCTTGCTCCCTTTCTATCTGCACTTCCATTATAATGTCACTAGCGTGATGGTTAAAACTTGGTCACGGCAGGCTTGCACGCAGTTGAAATTGGGCTTGCATTAGTGTGGGCATCTCTTTTTAAGCTGGGCTGCCTGTCTTCTGA